>OX419195.1:12434663-14834663 GCA_948465475.1 Thalpophila matura
GATTTGCAGTGTCATTGGAAAAAATACCCTAAAATATTATTGTTTTAAAATTAAATAAAGACATTTGTATTGCATGGTTTAATGCTCACTAAGTCACCATTCGGCACAAACGGCATTGCTCATATTATTACTCAAATAATAAAGAAATCTATCAGTTAATGTACCTACTCAGTCTTCTACCTCTTCAAAAACGGCTGAACCTATTCATATTAAAGTCCGTACCACCAATAAAGTCCTACGGAAAAAAACTAAGTTCCACTTTTGCCTTTTGTTTGTTAGTTTTCAGCGATATCAGCGCCGTGTGTATAAGACTTCAGTGGTGGCGGGGACTCTAAAATGTTTTTATTTCGTTTATAGCATGAAATTTTCTTACGTAGTGTTATGACAAAATACCCTAAAAAAGATAAAAAATACCCTAAATAATTTCATACCCTAAAAATTTCCTTACGAGTGCAGTTTTACCCTAAATCTAGGGAAAAATACCCTAAGGTGGCATCACTGGTAGAGAGTAAAACACAACAATTATCACAGATTTGTGTGCGTGTATAGAGCGTGAATTTTTGAGCAGCTTAACTTAAAAACATAAATGTTATGCTAACACAGAAATAATGGATACTTACCATCGCCACTGCTGAGAGGGAAGGTCACGTTTAGTTTAGCGGAACCATCAGTAGTTGCTGGAACAGCAGATCCGATCATAGTTTGCAGAACTTGATCCACTACTTCAGTATTTCGCACAGCAATTGTTCCATCGGGGTTCAAAGAGTACGTGGCGGTGTTGCATGTACCACTTTGGAAGTTCGTCGGGTAGGATTGAATGTCATACCATGTGCCAAGGTACTAAATAACAAGGAAAATTATACTAAAGATAAAATTCTAAAGCGAAATATACAAATAAATATTATGTTTAGTAAGGGCGGGTTGCTTCAAACCGTATCCGTAAGTCAGTACGTAATCGTTAAGTCAGTATGAAATTGTCGTACCAGCCGCCATATTTGACGGTTACAGATACGTAACTGTAAGTTGAAACAACATGGCCTAAGTATACTTACTTCTTACTATCCTACTAATATTATAAATGCGATAGTTTGTGAGGATGGATACATATAGATGGATGTATGGATGTTTGTTACACTTTCACGCAAAAACTACTGAACGGATTTTGATGAAACATTTCAGTAATATAGCTTGTAAGATCAGAATAACACATACTTAGGCTATTTTTTATCTCAAAAACGCGAGCGAAGCCGCGGACGGAAGCTAGTAATATTATAAATGTGAAAGTTTGTGAGGATGTATGTGTGGATGGATGGATGTTTGTTACTCTTTCACGCAATAAATACTCAACGGATTTTGATGAAACTTTACAGTAATATGGCTTATACATCAGAATAACACAGGCTACTGTTTATCCCAAAAACACGGGCGGAAGCTAGTAGTCTTTTTTATTTCATAAAAGTTAACATACCATTGAAGGATTGAAATTAGGAACAACGGGGATGCTTTCGTCACACTGTCCGGGGAAAATAACACTAGAGCTGCTGTCAGGCGTAGGATAATAAAAGCATCCGGTTTCGCTGCGGTTCACAATCTGGTAATAACGGGCATCCAGAATATCGACACTGTTCACTATCTTATTGATCGAGTCAATTGCCTTCTCTGTTAAAGTGTTTGTTCTGCTCATTTTCCAGCTGAAAACTAAAGAAAAAATATTAACATTAGTGTTGCCCAAATGCAAGACCGAGACGAGTCTAACCCCGTCTTTGGTCTCGGTTCTGCGTCAATACCCATAGTCGTGGTTTTAGTTTTAGTATTGTACATTAATTTTTGGTCTTGTCTTAGTCTTGCTGTAATTAAGTGGTCTAGATCTTGCGAAAATGATTGTTGCAAGACCGATTTTGGGCAACACTAATTAACATACTTATTACAGAATTTTCTCATGGTTAACAAATAAAATATTATGCAATATCATACCTCTTCTTTGATCGCTGTTTATGTTAACGCAGCTGTATATAAGCGCGTAAGAGTCATACACGGTGTCCAAGATCCAGTATTCTACGGGAGGTGCATCTGAATATGAAAGAAAAATGTTTGATTTCGATTGCTTAGAGAATACAATTCAACCAGTTTTTGTATAGAAACTTGCAATACATTCAAATGTATCACTAGGCACAAAATAATCACACAAATATTAAGTATAAATGCGAAAATTTGTGCGTGTGTGTGTTTGTTACTCCTTTACTCTGAAACAGCTGGATGAATTTGGATGAAATTTGACAAAAAGGTAGCTTAGTGCAGATTAAAGGTATTTTTCATCCAAGTCGCGGGCAACAGCTAGATACTTAAAAAAAACGTAGTAACACAAAAACACTCACTGGGAAATGTGACGAGCAGCTTGCCGCTTCCATCATTGGAAGCCAGAACAGCTGATCCTGTGATGTTGCTCAGTTGTTCATTGGTCACTTCAGTATTAAATACAATGACTGAACCGTCAGCAGCTGCTGAATATGTAGCAGTATTGCATGTTCCTTCTTGGAAATCGGAGAAGTAGGACTCAATTAATCGCCACTGACCCAAGTACTGAAAGAGGTACAATACATATACATAATGAGTTTGAAAACATGCTATAAATTGAAATGGGAGGTTCAGTAACTTTACTGTTACGGTCGGTTATAGAAAGAAAATTAAATTTTAATGGAGGCATTAACCATGCCATTTCTATCGTTAAAGTCTCCTTTAAAATTTAATGACCTTTTCTGCAACTCAGCGTGACTAATTCATTTTAAATTGTCATTTTACAAATCTAAATTGCAAAAAAAAACTGTTTATCGTCTTAGGTGGTGCAAACCAAGTTATTATCTAAAGGTAGACGAATTAGCGGCGTTTTCATAAAAAAAACAATGTTATAAAGTACTTATAGTCGTCAACGTGGAGTATGGCAACATTTGCACTAGCGGTCATTCATTTACCTATTTCTTTCTACGAGAAAAGTAGAATTATTTAGTTGATACTTTCATTACTTAAATTTTAATGTTTTCGCAATAGGTACTAAAGATACTCATTTTCCATAATGACATGCTCAAAATTTTCGTCCTTATAAGTAGGTACCTACGTAGAATTATTTATTTAAAAAAGAAGGTTATGCATTATCCTTTTATACGCAAGACCATTAGAATTCTACATACCGCAGATGCGTTGAAGTTTTGCACGACAGGAATATTTGGGTCACATTGACCAGGGAATATGACTGGGTCACTGGGGCCCAGTTCCGGATAATAGAAGCAAGCGCTATCACTTTGTTGAATGTCTTCGTAGTACTTGTTATCCAGTACATCAATGTTGGCTATGGCGTTGTTGATGGCCACGTTACCCAGAGCTGATAATTGTCTAGTTTTGCTTAGCTTCCAACTCCAGACTAGAACAGATATTGTTGCATTGAGTGAGGTGGAATATTAGAAAAGAGCTGCAGCCTTCGATTACTAATAAAACAACCAGATACACAAATGAGCAGGTATTGAAAATTTTGGTGCGTTTTTAATTTAGTAGCATTGTAGCGCTCCGGTGCGGTGACAAACATTCAAACAGTGCTTGTTTGAAAATTGCAAAAATTACACATCTAGGACGCTAAAAAAGGACGCAGTTACATATTTTTGGTTAATTTATACCAAACAGTCCCGCTAACTCGTTATGTCGTGCAAATGTCCAAATTTGCACATTGTGCAAATGTGTCGCGTTATAAAAGTGCATAAGATCGATTGTTTTTAATTGGTTACGCTGCTGTAGGTAATTGTAAAGCACATGCCTGTTATTTCGGGCAAATGTTACTTATAAAAATAACTTTACGCAGAGTGCATAAAGTCGAAATTGTTTGTAATTTTATTTAGGACTCGTAATATTTTTTTATTGGATCCAACCACGACACTTTTTGGTGTGTTATTTGTGAGGAAATGTGAATCTAGGATTTTGTTGACTACAGCGTAGAATTTTTAAAGAGCTTTAGTATAAACTGACCTCCTCTGTAATCACTGTTGATGTTGACACAACTGTAAGCCAACGCATAGTCGGTGTAGTCCGTGCTCAAAATCCAGAACGGTATTTGAATAGCTGTAACATAATATACATGTGTTTTAAATAAATTATTTTCCAATATTGAACCAGCACCCTAATTGCGTTGCGCACCGCAATTGCTATCACCATGGCATTGTTTTTTACATTCATTACGAAATTTTTGATAGTTCGTGCTCCCGTAACTATGGTCCATTTCAATAGAACTTGTAAACTTTGTAAACAAACTTTCTATACAAATTCATCAAATTTTGACAGTTGGCCATACTAACATTGTTTACAAAGTTAACAAGCATAAGCATAGCATAATCGGTGTTCCCACTGCTGGGACACAGGCCTCCTCTCTGTGAGAGGGAGTGGGCCGTAGTCCACCACGCGGGCCCAGTGCGGGTTGGTGGACGTCACATGTCTTCGAATTTTTGGTTCTAGGACATGCCGGTTTCCTCACGATGTTTTCCTTCACCGTTAAAGCAAGTGATAATTAATTTCTAATACGCACATGACTTCGAAAAGTCAGCGGTGCGTGCCTCGGAATCGAACTCGAACCATTCGCCGTGGGAGGCACATGGTTAAACCACTAGGCTATCACTGCTCTAACAAAGTTAACAAATTCAATTGAAATGGACCCTAGCTCCACGCCGCAATGGATGTTGTTGAACTGTCAACATGAAAGCCATGGTGAAAGAAATTGAGTTACGCAATTAGGCTGCAGTATTTGTCTTGATTGAAATGAGGCCTACCTTCTCCATCAACCCAAATGTTGATAAACAATTTCCCACTACCATCAGTGTCTGCGAATGTGACGTGACCTTCTGTTGCCGATTGAGCTTGGTTGAGTACATTGAACGAGTCTAGGTGCATACTGTTCGTCCCATTAACTCTGAATTGTTGGCTGACACACTGGCCAGGTTGGTCATCCTTAGGATATGCTGCAGTCTCGTACCATGTACCTTGGAACTGGAAAGCAATTGCATTCGTTTAAAAAATATATATATTGCATGCATAGTGTATAAAATAATAGTCATAGTTTAATTAGTCTTACTGCCGTCATGTTAAAGTTAGCTACAGCCGCAATACTATTATTGCACTGTCCAGGAAACACGACTTGCACACCGGGTTGGGGTTCAGGGAAGTAGAAACAGCCTTCGGGAGTTAGGTCACGGTTTATGTAGTATCTCTGGTCCAACACGCGAATGTTGTTCATTGCGTTGTTAATCCTATTTTGAGCTACAGGTGTTAATGCTTTTGTTCTACTCAGTTTCCAACTAGAGACTGAAAATAAGCGGAAAAACACGTTAAAACACTGTAATATGATCCATTTCAATAGAACTTGTAAACTAAATAAACAAACTTTCTATACAAATTCATCAAATTTTGACAGTTGGCCATACTGATATTGTTTACAAAGTTGGCAAGTTCTATTGAAATGGACCATAGCATAATTTATATAGGTAGGTAACTGTAAATGTGCTTTTCCACTGGCGAGAAGAGGAGAGAATTGGATAGGAGAGAATTGAAATCGCGTCGGTCCGTGTTTATCAAAAATTGAGAGTAATATTAAGCGCGATAGCTATTAATATCAATCGCGAATTTGTGGGGAGCTCTGTCCCGCGATGGTCATCGCGAGCCAGTGGCAGCTTGCACTGTTTCGCGATGTCCATCGCGAGAATCGTGTTAACGTTGCAGAGTTAATATACAGGATGTAACCGAAAGGGTATAACAATATCAAATTCACGGACTCTCTAGGTGATAACAAACTACATGGCAACATTTTTTTAATACCTTTTCCTACAAAATTATGAAGTTATGATACATTGAACTTAAAAATATTTTTTTCTAATTGAATTCTACACATCACTAGCACCAAGTCAGCTGATCAGGGTCAATAAACTATTCTTCAATGAAACATATCCTATTTCTTCAATTTACTCCTGGTACTGTTTACTTTAAATCTTTTATAACTACGTCTCTTAGTACAAACAATGGCAAAGGGTTCTGCACGTAATTTTATCATTTTATCGTTTTTTTATTTTTAAGATTACATTGATTGTAGTATTTGTAGTTTTGCCATAATGTCACCGCTGTAAAGTTAAAAAAACAAATAAAGTATGAAGTTAAACACACTTTGTTTACTTTTGTTTGTGGGCCAGAGTCTGAAGCACAGGTTTACAATACGTGTCGCGTCTGTAGTAATTATTTGTTTGAACAACACAATCGTAGGCAGGTACTAGGACTTCATGAGTGACGGAAGTTGTCCTGACAGCGAGCATTGGTGCACAATAATAACTTCACGAAACCCTAATTTGGATAATGTTACATAAACATAGCAGACATGGATCAGTTAACAAAGGTAAATAAACACACAATGGTATTTAGGGTCAATCAGCTAGTTGCAAGCACGTCGCATTTTTTTCTGATTATTGTGACGTTATTTTTGCGTTCGATATCCGACCTAAGCAAAACGCGGGATGTTTTATGCTCAAAGCCTTTTTTTATTTCCGCCTCCAATACAATACCCAACTGACGTAGATACTTGTGTATCACATAATAAATCTTAAATAAACAATTACAACTTACAAGTGGACACCTATCGGTTTTGTTTATCAACGCGGCAGCTCTTAAAAATGAGCTAGGGAAGAGAGGAGTATTTTAACTGAGTCGACAGTCGTGGTTCACAGCTAGTATCTCGGAGACTTGGAGTACCTACTACATATGACGTGTTTGGTCTTAGTCGGTCAGAGTTTTTTTATTCTTGAAATTTTTAATTACCTATTACGAAACCAACTGGGACAGTTACCTTATTACTAGGATATCAGACTTCGTGTTGACGTACTTGTGCTTCAGTCGCTCTCTATCCGTTTCTGTGCGAAGTTGTGATTGTGATTGTGATCGTTGTCAATAAAATTGTCGTAAAAATTACGTCAAGTTTAACTAATAGCGAAATTACGAAATGCTGGTGTGTATTGGAGCAACGGATGGTAATCTGCAAGCTGCCCGAGAGCTGTATCGTCAGCGATTCATCGACGGAAGACCAGTTGCTGAGCGTTGGCACTTCAGCAGCTACCATCGAGAGCATGTTTCAGCTTGATGGTACAAGGTCTGTACGCGACCTGTTCTTTCCATGAATGTATCGGAAGTTCGGCCAAGCAGGAGGGATCCTGGATTTGAAGACGCTGTACCAGATCATTTTACACGTAATCCACGCAGTAGCACAGGTCGAGCTGCATTAGTGATGGGTGCTGCGAACCATGGAGGTATGGCAAGTGCTGCGCTAAGACCACCAACGTCCATACCACTTCTGCCCCACTCAGGAGCTTATGCCGGCAGATTTTTTAGAACGCGTGGCCTTTGTGAGTGGTACCTTAGTTAGACAGAATCTTCGGCAGAATTAGGTATTAAAGTGCTTTGGACTGATGAAGCAAGTTTCACGGGACGGAATAAACATTAGTCAGTTCATTTGATCCCGCCGCCCACCGCCCGCCGCACGGTCCGTCGGCTGCGACTGGGCAGAGCGCGGCTCCGCGTGTACTAGGCGCGCAGGAATCGGAAAACATAGGTTGATAGGTATGATTGTCGGTTTGTTTATTCCTGTCCGAAGGGCATGTGATGCGGCACGCGCGTTGGTACCAGGCGCACAGAGTATCTCTTATTACTAGTTATTACGTATCAAACAGAGTAAACAGGACAGGATAATGACCCTCGTAGTGCGGTAACACGTTTGTTATGATTTAAATTTAATAAACTGTAGAAATACAAAAAAAAATGTACATTTCCAAAGTAATTTATTTTGAGCTGTAGAGATTGTTAACCAGATACACTCTTCACCCCGTTTGTATTGATATACCCTTATCGTGACACCCTGTATAGTATGTAACAAAAACCCTGTTGTAGTGTATAATCTCTATGCGCAGCATTACGGTTCAATATTACCTAAATGAAAAAAAAATTCACCAAAGATATGTTTTGCCTCGCATCGCTAGTGGAATAGCACCTTCGGTCAACCTTCATAAAGTGGAGAAAAACTTACTGCTCATGTAGTCATTATTAAGGTTTACACAAGAATAAACCAATGCGAACGTATTATAGTCGGTATCCAAAATCCAGTAATTTGTAGTAACTGTAAAATGATATAAAAAACAATTAAAATCAGTCAACACATTAAGTGCCAGCGCGCACTGCCGTGCAGTGGATTGCATGCATTATTTCCGCCGTACGGCATAAAAAACTGGATAAACCGCATGCGTTTTTTCATCACAATGCGCTCACTTCTATGACATTTCATACTTTACTGATTATGCGGTAAAAAAACATACGATAGTGCGCGCTAGGCCTTACACTTTCCATCTAATTCGTTTCAAAGACTTACCGTTGATATTTTGTACATTGAAAGTAACTTTTAGCTTTGCGCTTCCATCTGGAGATGCCGTAGCCAAACCGTTAATGACGCCAAGGCTTTGGTCAATAACGTGTGTATTGTAGACAGTGACGGTGGTGCTGTTGAAGGGGGCGTAGAACGCATTGGGGCACTCGCCGTCTTGGAAGGCCATTGGGTATGATTCGACGTCGTGCCATAGTCCCAAATACTGTATGAAATATTACGAAATTAAAATAATTTACGAATTACTTAAGACTAGTGTAGAAAAAAGACTAGGTACTTATTGAAAAATGTACTGCAGGTCAACAAACTTTTCTGGCCAGCTCTGAAGTTAGAAATCCATTGCCAAAAAGGAAGGCAATTATCCAGGGTGTTAAGTAATTCAGCGCAGGCCACACCGCCAGCTAGCGGGCGGGCGGGCTAGGCGGGCGAGGCATTTCACACGCTGACGATAAGTTCGCGGTGTGAACCGAAGTATGAAGAGAGGTGAAACGATGCCTCGCCCGGCTCGCTAGCTCGCTCGCTAGCTGGCGGTGTGGCCTGCGCTTTAGACCGTTGATTGTTATTAAATATATAAGTGATTCTCAAAAATCATATGACCCGAGCGGGATTTGAACCCGCGACCTCTGCCGAACCGTGGCTAGTGCTCTGAACCAACTGAGCTACCGGGTCTCGCCCGACTCATCTGAAAGTTGAGACCCCTTTGTAATACGCTTCTTAGGAGCGTTTGGCGACATCTATCGGAAAACTTATGCAGTATTTCCAACTCAATGCCAATTACTTTGCAGTTATCGGACATCGATGCGATATCACCATCTATACATTATAAATGTATATTTTTTGTGAATTTGAAACATGTCAAAGCCATGTTATGCTTCTATTAAGTTATTAAATATATTGATTGTTGTTGATTGTTGTTCGATATACGAGTTTAAATTTTCTATAACGCACGGTTGACAGCTCGTTAATGGTAACATAACCAGTATAAGCTGGCATCTTATTCTATTGAAACTTCTTACTATGCAAGGCCAGTTCCAGGTCAAATAGTTACCAATGACGTGAAGTCTACTGTACTTACCCTTCCAACGTCGAAATTGGTAACAACAGGAATACTCTCGTCACATTGACCACGGAACCGGACGGTGGTATTTCTATCGGGTTCAGGGAAGTAGAAACAACCGTCAGAGGTGCGGTTGACGATGTAGTAGTAAGGCTGGTGCAATACATCGATTGTATTCATGACTTGATTTATACTGTTGGTTGCATTTTGGCTCAAAGTATTAGAACGACTAAATTTCCAGCTCGTTACTAAAAAAACAATAGTATTATAGTACAAAATTGAATTGAATGCAATATAATAGGTGAAGAAGCTCAAACAATTTTGGGTAAATAGGCAAAATGATCACACAAATCTATGCTCAGTCTGAACTCAACATGGTATTGTTTTTTTATACCTGCATAGATTTAAGGTTAAGACTTAAGCGTTTCAGTTAATTAAGCTAGGATAAATTACTTATAAATAAATAATTATTTACCTCTTCTCTGATTGTTTGGTCGGTTTTCACAACTGTAGGCCAGTGAATACGATTCATAATCAGTATCAAGTATGTAGAGTTGATACTGCGTGTTGCCTATGAAAATATAAAAACACATTATTTTTCTAATTATTACACATTACTGGGTGGCCGCACACATCGCGTAGGTATACATGGCGTATACATACATTCGTGCGAACATTCGTGATAGAAAACTTCCAGTAAGGTACTAAATATGATCACAAACATCACGTTTTTCGGTCTCTTTGGCGGTATGAAAAAGACGGGGGGCGACGAGGCTGCACGCGATTGATTCATCAGTCGATGCCCGTTGTCTATTGGACTATTTTCTATTACATATTGTCTACTGTCTATTGTCTATTGGACCAAAAATGTATACGCGCGATCTGTGATTAAGATCCACGCCGATACTTATACGTGTAGTACTGGCCACACACAGCCATGCATTATCAAGCATTTAACATTTCCATAGCTTAAACCCCGAAACAATGAATTGCGATTGATGAATTGCGATTTTTAAACGTATTACGTAAACATTGGTTTACGTAATACGTTTAAAAATATTGACAATTGCTTAATTGTGTAAGGTAAACGATCAATAAACCCATCAATGAGCGTCAATCGTGTCATTGAAAATCGCAAATTATTGATCGTTTTGGGGATCCTTTACGTTTGGTAAAACGTCAATTTTTTCGTCAAAAATCTTAGTTAAAAATTGGATGTTTAACTTACTGCTAGGGAAATTGAAAATGAGCTGTCCGCTTCCATCGGTGCTAGAGACGGTAGCAGTGCCAGCAATAGATGCCAGACCCACATCCACAACCTGTGAGTTGGTGACGTTAAGAGTGGTGCTGGTTTGCAGCGTGTAAGAAGCTACATTGCATGTGCCACTTTGGAATCTCGATCCGTAACTCTCAATAAGACGCCACTCTCCGGCATACTGTAAAATTACATGAAATGGTAATATTTAAATGCTGCCGGGTGGCATGGTACTGGGTGACAGGTTTAACGAAGGACATGAACCATTTAATAATCGATAATAGTTCGATTAAACGAGACCAACCTTGAAATCACCATCAAAAAAATCAACTGTTCCATACATTTTGTCTAGTTAGTAGTTAGGCCATGTTGTTTCAACTTACAGTTACGTATCTGTAACCGTCAAATATGGCGGCTTGTACGACAATTTCATACTGACTTAACGATTACCTACGTACTGACTTACGAATACAGATGGTTTGAAGCAACCCGCCCTTAGTTTATTGTAGGTTGATGTTATAATAAGAATGTTAGTTAAATTAGTATCAATAGTACATCTAAACGATAAAAATATTTTTAATCATAAAATATTTTTCACTTCAAAGTTTCATCACCCATACAATCACGAGCTGTCAGGGACGCATTCTCTCAGCGGCCGGACTGTAGTATTAAAATATACTGAATATCGTCCTTCATTAAGTCCTTCGTTTATCGTTCACCCAGTAGGTATATTCCAATGAAGAAAAAAAAAACGTAGACATGGTGGAAAATTCGAACTTTCCCTGAAGGGAGTAAGTAAGTAGGTACCCTTAAGATTTATTAACTCTCTAATAAACTTTGCACCTTAAAACTACCCTGAATAACACGGAAATCTAATTTTAATAATATATCGGTCTTGATTCGTGATGTGTTTCTTCCAGATTATTAATTCTGCTTTTGAATAGGTAAGTATATCATAGTTTAACTAATTTGTTGTTTCCAGATCTGTCTAGTAATAAATTCATTCTAAAAAATCTTACCCTCGTTAAATCAAAGTTTGCTATTCCTCTAATGGTAGAGTCGCATTGTCCGGGAAGAATGACGTCATCGCCGGGTTTAATTTCAGGCAAGTGGAAGCAAGCTTGATCTGATTGGTTAATGTCCTCGAAGTATTTGTTGTCGAGTACATTGATGTTCGTCATGGCGTTGTTAATAGCCGTGCTATTTTCTTGGGACAACTGTTTAGATCTGCTCAACTTCCAACTAAAAACTGAAAATTAAATTGTAAATAATTTGTATAAAACGTAGAAAAAGTAGGTAAGGTTGAATATTCATATTCTTTATTGTACACACAAATATTAAATACAATTTTTTATGGACATTTTATGTACAAAGGCGAGCTTAACTCAAGATTGAGTTTTCTTACAGCAAACCTTAGAGTGATAGAGATAAATTATGATTCGAGAATAGAGATAAGTGCACAATAAGAGCTAAAATACAATACCTAATTAAAACGTACATACATACTTATATATAAACTAAACAAATATGTGTAAATTACACCATACATAAACATAATACATACAAATATATATATATATATGTTATAATAAAATAATACATACTTATAATATACCTAATTATGATTATGGCAACAGGAAATGTTCCTTAATTCTTCTCTTGAAAACACCTAAAGACGGACTATCACGTATGGAGTGTGGAAGTGAATTCCAAAGGCGTACTGCGTGAATAGTGAACGACCCATCATAACGGCTAGAACTATGACGAGGAGTCCGAAGGAGAAGAGATGAAGAAGAGCGACAGGGCTTTCCTCTAGGGACTAGAAACTCAAATCGTTCCCGAAGGTAAATAGGAGAATTAGGATTGTAAAGAACAGAAAAGAGAAAAGATAAAATGTGAGTATCTCGACGCCGCCGAATAGGCAGCCACTTCAATCGCGCTCGAAATTCCGACACGTGGTCATACTTCCGAAGGCCGAAAATGAAGCGGATACACAGATTCTGCAGGCGTTCGAGCTTATCAAGAAGTTCCTCAGTTGCGTCGAGGAAGCAGACATCAGCGTAGTCTAGAAGCGGTAGAAGAAGAGTTTGGGCAAGAGTAATTTTAGTTTGAAGAGGCAGGAACTTCTGGAGACGCTTGAGAGACTGTTATAGATTATTCATTAATGAAAGTAGATGTGGACCAGCTACTAACCTCCTCTGGTTTCGTTATTGATGTTGACGCAGGTATAAGCTAGCGCATAGTTGGTGTAGTCAGTGCTGAGAATCCAAAACGGGATTTCGATAACTGTAAACATTCAATATTTATTTAATTATATGAAATTTACTTAAAAAAATAACAGTTTCAAAAACAACGCATACTTTCGTCGGTGTTTGATGTGATGTTAATAATCAACCTTCCACTTCCGTCAGTGCTGTTAAATCTGACGGTACTGCTAGTTAAACTAAGTACTTGGTTGAGTACGTTTGACGACTGCAAGTTCAGGGTGTTGGTAACACCAGGTGTGTATTGGTGGGTAATACACTGTCCGTTTTGGTCATCCTTGGGATAAGCTTCGATTTCGTACCAAGTGCCTTGGAACTGTAAGCAAGCGCGATTATCCTCGTTTAGCAACTAATAATTTTACAACAGAGAAGATTTTTTTATTATTGTAAAATTAGTCTTACTGCCGCCATGTTAAAGTTAGGTACAGCCGCAATACTGTCATCGCACTGTCCAGGAAACACGACTTGAACACCGGGTTGGGGTTCAGGGAAGTAGAAACAGCCTTCAGGAGTTTGGTTACGGGCTAAGAAGTATCTCTGGTCCACAACATTGATATTGCTCATCGCACTGTTAATGGCGGTTGCAGCTGCAGGTGTTAACGTTCTCCATCTGCTCAGCTTCCAGGATGTAACTGCGGAGTAGTGGTACATCTTATAAACACTGGTTTGTGAAGAATAAATTATGATAGACCAATTCGAAGGCAAAATTACGTACCTTGCACGTACTCATCATCATAGGGTCGGCAGGAATATACAAGTGAGTATGACTCATAATCAGTTGCCAACACCCAATAGTTTGTCGTCACTGAGAAAAAAATATAGTTAATAACCTTTTTTATACGGTTCAGCCTCAGATCACACAAACAAGGAGATATGCCATCATAGCAAATTAGTACGTACGGGAACAACTGTCGCCACTTTTAGAATCTTTTTCGACACAATTACAAGCGCTCCTTGTGAATATAAAGATCTCCCACACATTCCAAATTCCGCACAACCTCAATCTAACACTGTTCATCGTCACTCAACACTAGCACTAAACTAAAACAGTGTATATCATCGATCGTGTTCGGTTCGTCGCCAGCGTGTACGTTTTTATTACGATTAATGTGATCAAACTAAATCCTAGCGCCTTGGCACATCTCCCTTGTTTCTAGATTTGAGGATTCAGCAGATAGAATATAAGGATGAATACTTTGTAACAAAATATTAGTTGCTATGATATGTAAATCCTTACCATCAACACCTCCTACATTGAAGGTTACTCTGAGTTTTGCACTTCCATCTGCACTGAATTCCAAAACTGCACTACCATTGATGGAGAAGAGAGCTTCATTGATGACCTGTGTGTTATACACGTCCACGTCGTTGCCGGGGCTGTAGACAGCAGTGTTGCATGTACCGTCTTGGAAGTCCTCTGGGTAGGATTCGATATCGTACCATACGCCCAAGTACTGTGAAATAAAAGCGAATGTTAGAATATTTTGATTTAAGAGTGGTCATCATCAGAAGGCCAATTCTCGTATTTAATTAATTTAGCACTATGACTGACAGTTGACTGAACTGAAATTAGATTTTAATTTGACTAAAATATGATATTCTGCTATTCAGTTTTGTAGTATATTTAAGCACGAGAATATATTATTTTGTTATTAATGTGCCAGTTCAGAATATTAACAGAATATCGCTTTGGTTTCGATCAATTTTGGTCAATTTAAGATTTCAATTGCGGTATAAGTTCACGTTTGTCGTTGTTTGTTATAAAAATTGATAACAATATATTTTGAACATAAAGAAAATTGCCTTCTGATTTTTTATTCTAAACAGTTTTTGTACCCGTGCAGCTTGGAAGCCGGTCACCACTGGAATTGATTGGCTGCATTGACCTCGGAATCTGACACCCGAATTGGGGTCGGGTGTAGGGAAGTAGAAACAACCCGTATCGGTGCGGTTCACAGAGTAGTAGAAACGGTTGTTCAAGACTTGAATCCCAGAAATGATTTCATCCATCTTGTTGATAGCGACTGTGCTCAGAGTATTTTCACGGCTCAATTTCCAACTGTAAACTAAATATTATTTCGTCATTTAATGAAAAAAGGAAGTCCTTAGGATGTTTATTAATAATAGAGAATATATCACAACGATCGATCGCATGTAACAATTTTGTTTGTGAAGAAATTTTGATGATTTCTAAAAACTGATACATCGTTTTATTTTTGGTGCAATATTTAGGTAAACTTCTATCAACTCTAATTATTTCAGATTTTTTGCTGGATAAGTCATTATGATTATTTATTTAATAATTAATTTAACATCAACAATTATTTTCCGAATTATATATTATTTACCTCTCATCTGGTTGTTGACCATGTTGACACAACCGTAGACAAGTGCGTAGGATTCATAATCTGTGTCGAGTATGGTCAAGTTGAAGAAGTTGTTACCTGAAAAAGTAAATTGTTCCATGTTCATATACGAGTACTATCACAATTTGCACTTATTCATATTAATATCAAAATTAATCTTGATTAAGTTATTAAATATAGGGCCCTACCCTTCATACTCGAAATATTTTAAGAGGCCCATCAGGGGGTAAAGATGCCATACAAACGAAAAAAAAATTGATCTGAGTAAGTATATATTTATTTTAAATAAATTAATTTAATTTTTTTTGACACCCATAAAAAATATTTTCAACATCTATTACGCTAGTTTTTACGTACCTTACTATTAATATTAGAAACAAGCGTAATGGATGTCGAAAATAGTATTTTTATGTGTCAAATAATTTATTTAAAATAATTTTACTTATTTATTAAAAATAAAATACTCTGATCAATTTTTTTTTCGTTTGTATGGCATCTTTACCACCTATAGATATGCCTCTCAAAATATTTCGAGTATGAAGGGTAGGACCCTATAATTATATAAGTGATTCTCAAAAATCATATGACCCGAGCGGGATTTGAACCCGCGACTTTTGCCGTTCCGTGGCTAGTGTTCAGATTCAGCTTTTTTCTGTTTTTTAAAATATTGATGGTTAAACTTACTACTGGGGAAATAGACAGTAAGCAGACCGCTTCCATCGGTACTAGCGACAGTAGCTGTCCCAGTAGTAGTAACCAGTTCTTGATTCACAACTTGTGAGTTAGTGACCTCAACAGTGTTATCAGCTCGCAGGGTGTATCGAGCCACATTGCATGTGCCTACTTGAAAATTACTTCCATAACTCTCGATAAGACGCCAACGGCCAGCATACTGTAAATTAATTAATCGTTTAGTTTGAAAAAGAGTAAAGGATCTAAAGGGGGATCGGCAAAGCAAGTTTTAAAGGAAACTAGCGACCCGCCCGGCTTCGCACGGGTGCTATAAACCTTCCTCTTGAATCACTATATCTATTAAAAAAACCGCATCAAAATCCGTTGCGTAGTTTTAAAGATCTAAGCATACATAGGGACAGACAGACAGACAGACAGCGGGAAGCGACTTTCTTTATACTATGTAGTGATTATCGCTCAGCGATAATAGTTAAAAAGAGCGGAGAAATTAGTTGCTGCAAGTTGCTCGCTTCTGTAAATGCAATTTGCAAAGTCATGCGGCCTGGACGGCAACATTACCGGGTGTTTATCTCAAGGGAAATATTTCATCGGCCTCTAGTCCCCGCCACCAAAAAAATGTATACAACTCTATAGAGAGTATCTCACCTGCTGTCCGCTTGGTTGCGAAACCATTGTATATGTTACCGACAATGTGTCTAATTCAGGTATTCTATACAATACCTAGGCAATGTATAAAATGCCTGAGACGTACAGGCAATGTATGAAATATGATAAATATTATTGTCCATTACATACTTTACCTAGGTAATGTATACAATCCCTAGGGATTCTATAGAATGCCTGCTGGTCCAGCGGCAATGTGTATGTTTCAATGTTTCATTGTTTCATATCAAAATAGAACATGAAGATTGAAACATCAGACAAGTGCGTGTAGGCCTTGAGTGTTGCGTACAAACTTAATTAGGGACAGTAATTATACATTTTGTTGGTAGCGAGTGACGTCCCGATGAAATATAGCCCCTAGTCAGTATTTTATCCATCAATTAAAAATACTCTTACCCTCGCAACATTGAAATTTGGTATTCCTGTAATGGTAGCGCTACATTGCCCAGGAAGAATTACTGGTTCACCGGGTTCTAGTTCTGGTAAGTAGAAGCAAGCTTGATCTGATTGGTCAATGGTCTCGAAGTAAGCGTTGTTCAATACAACGTTGTTTTCTATAATATTGTCAATAGTTGTGTTGGCTGCTGCAGACAACTGCTTTCTCCTACTTAGCTTCCAACTCCAAACTAGAAGAGAAACGTGTTATTTTGTATCAAATATATTTTTATTAATAATTATGATTGTATTGAATAGTAAAATATCGTTACCTCCTCTAAAATCTTGATTTAGGTTGACGCAAGCGTATGCGAGCGCGTAATCACTGTAATCCGTGCGTAGAACCACAAATGGTATATTTATAGCTGAAAAAAAAACATTATTTTAAGCATAAGTTGTATGTAGGTACCAGCAATGTGACAATCAATACCTTGTTGTATCTATCAGTAGCATAAAGGTGAGGGGAAGCCGGTACAATTCCGTTTTCCTTTTTTCATATCTATTCGGTTATTAAAATAATATTATGTAAATAGGTACAGTGATTAAACGAATAGGTATAACATAAGTAAAACGGAATTATTTATAATTTCGTTACTATTTTATTCTACCAGCTTTCCCTCACCTTTCGCAATTTGTGTCTATGTAGGTATTATGACACCCGTCAAAAATTTTTGTTTAATTTTTCGTACCTTCGCCATTGACACCAGTAATGCTTATCGTCAGATTTCCACTGTCTGGGTTAGGTCGAGTTACTAATCCAGTTGTTACTCCTAAAAACTGATCAGTTACAGAAGACGACACCAGATTGAGGAGTGCGGTGTTGACGAAGGTGTACCGGTGATTGATGCATTGTCCTGTCTGTTCGGCTTTAGGGTATGCTTGAACCTCGTACCATGTACCTTGGAACTGTAACATAAGGTAATATTAGTAGAACTCTTTGGGACAGAGCTCTTCCGACGAAGTGCCTACGACCATCAGTGGCCAGGACTGAGGGGAAGTCAGTACAATAAAATGGTAACAAAATTATAAATAATTTTGGTGCCCTTCACACTTCGCCACTGACAACAACCATACCCATTATGCCGGTATAATTTAAGTGCCATCACTGCAACAAACCTTGTGCTCTAGTGGACCAGAACCATGCTATAAACTCCGTGAAACCTCAAACTGCTTAATTTATAAGAAGTTTGAGATTTTGCGGAGACATTATATCCTATTATTGAATGTTTTTATGTAGCAACTTACTAGTGCAAAGTCGAAATTTTGTTCATAATCAATGTTCTGGTCGCATTGTCCAGGGAACACAACGGGAACGCCAGGTTGAGCTTCGGGGAAGTAGAAGCAGCTCTCTTCTGTCTGACTCATGGTCTCGAAGTAGCGCTGGTCGAGGTACAGTACTTTACTCATCTCCGTGTTGATTGCGATTTGAGAGGCCGGCGTCAGCTGTTTTGTTCTGCTTAATTTCCAACCACCCACTGTGGAATTTCATATAAATTAAGGTATTGACGCACTTGAGGTACCTATAATCCGCGCCAATAAAGAAGCGAATCTAAAATGGCGGCACTAATCATTCCCTCTCACTCGCACGTTATTGCTGTCTTTACTCACACAAGTCGGTGTGAGTAAAGACAGTAATAACGTCAATTTACAAAGAATAAGGAGGTTCTCGATCAGATCGCCTAAGCTCTTATTTTTCGGTGTTTTGATCGAAAATATTCTTGGTGTTTAATAATGTAAAAAAGAAGCAATAACCGCTGTAAAAGGCTGTAAATTGAAGTTTATTAATGTTATAAGTCTGTCGAAATTGAGTTCCGAAACTGTTTCAAACAACAACATTATTTCAGCGATTTTTACTTTATTTCATACGATAAATTAGGGTCGAGTTAACGGACCAGATAACAGTCCGATAAATTGAACACGGCCGTTTAACGTATCTTTTTCTATAGAAAAAGTCATGTTAAACGGTCGTTTTCAATATAACAGACTTGTTATCTTGTCGGTTGTCGGTGAACTTGGACCTTAATACCTTTGTACTCGTACCTTGCATATTATCGGCATCTATATTGAAACAGGTGTATACAAGGGCGTAATTGCTATAGTCAGTGTCCAAAACCCAGTAATCAGTGGATACAGTTACTGAAAAAGAAAGAAAAATAATGAAGAATATTATAGACTGCCGCAGTAGAATCGTCGTCGCAAGCGCAACTGCTTAGCGTGGGTTCATTTTCCGAGTCAGAAAAAAGTGTTTTGTGTTTTGCCATTAAGAAAATTTTCAGTTAGTACCAGCCCGGAGTTTGGATTTGTGCCCGGCAATAGGCTCGCCCCCTATTATATGAGACAAACATAGCTAACTGGCAAAATCATCTGCCTAAACCTTCGGGAAAAGCAGGTTATGTTCAGGCTGTTTACTAAATTACATGACACGCTCAGGGGCGGGTTCAGTATGAATGAAGGAACACAACATTAAAATATGTAAAAAATAATTTTAAAAATTACCAAAAATGTATATATTTACTAAGTAATCATATAACCAGCATAAATTACGTTTAGTATTGACTCATTAAATAAGTTTATTTGTTTGAAAAAAAAAGCTCCCTATAATTGTGTTGCTGTATCTAAAATTAAACCATAGTAATTTTCTTTTTCATTTTTTTATCGTTTTTTTTTGTTTTTGTTTTTTTTTGTCGCGCAAGTCATGTAAAGGCCTTATAATATTGTAGAATTGTAAAACTTACGATTGGTCCCAGCAACGGGGAATGTCACAACAAGTTTAGCTGATCCATCAGTAGAGGCAACTACGGCAACGGCATTGATTGTATCTAACCTCTGATTAATAACTTGGGTGTTAAGAACCGCGACCGAGCCATCTACTATCTCGTAAAACGCGTTACTGCAGGTGCCATCTTGGAATGGTGCTGGATACAATTCGATATTGTGCCACAATCCCATATACTAGAAAAAAAAAGGAAATAAAACAGTTATCATTATGTTTTTTTGGAGTTTTGGTGTTTAAGGCCCGTATTCCAGAACGATACTCGAGCACCGATCTCTGCTTGAGCATAGATTTCAACCAATCAAATGGCTTTAAATCTATGCTCAAGCAGAGATCTGTGCTCGAGCATCGTTCTGTAATACGAGCCTTACAGTCTCCAGATTAGAACTATCCAGTAGATAAATTCTTAAAGAAAATCGTCCAGCGTTCTGCTAGCAAGACTTTCGGTCTTAACAGTAGGACGCAACTTTGTTAGTTTTTTTTTAACTATGTATATCTCTTTCTTTTTGTCTAAACGTGTTTGTATCATAGTATGAGTGTGAGCCAAATAGGGACCTGTGGGCCTAGCACGAATAATTTTGACGTATAGTATCGTAAACGTAAGCGAATTTCGAATCTAAAATACAACAGTCGTAGAACATTTAGTTCAAATTTTATACAATTTGCGCATTTTAATAAATACAGATATTTAAATAAAGTATTTAATTTATATAAATATTGTGTAGTAAACGTGTATTTTCAATTCAAAATATGCTTACGTTGCTAGGCCCTCTGGAGAAGCACACTCTTTATCAATTTTCACGTAGACGAAGTGTGACGCACGTCCTTCTGTTGTCTACTCTAGGCGCTATCCGAACATGTTTAGACGTGGGGATAACGCCTAGGCCTAGGCTATCTTTTTGTCAAATTTCATGCAAATCCGTCTAGCCGTTTCAGCGTGAAAAAGTAACAAACACACACAAACTTTCACATTGTAATATTAGTGTGATTACGTAGACGTCCTGCTAGCAGGACGATCAGATCAACGTTCTTCAGGAAGAGCTTCTACAAGGACAATAGTTTGGACGATCTATATGAAATTATCTGATAAATAAACTAGAAATTATCCAGATGTGGCGAAAGTAGTAACTTACTGCTCCAGCATTAAAATTTGGCATAGCTTGAACGTTGGCCGATTCACACTGGCCTCTAAACACCACGGGCTTGTTAGGCACTGGTTCGGGATAGAAGAAGCAGCCTGCATTGCTCTGGTTGGTTTGTTTATAATACTGGTAGTTCAGATCTAAGTAAGAGTCCACTACTTTATTAACTTCTGCTTGAGAACTTGGTGGAATCTGCCGGCTTCGGCTAAGTATCCAGCTGAAAACTAGAGATAAAATTAGGATTAAACACTGAAAAAAAAATATTGACCACACTACTTTATGTTTGACAAAGCTTTAACTTAAAGATGCATAAAAGTTATGTGGTCATTTTTTGTTTTACTATAGGTCAACAAAAGCTCGGTTGTTTCAGTGAAGTTGTGGTCTAGAGAACGACATAAAAAATATTTAGGATTAAAATTGCAGGAGTACCTAGTGATTATTTGTTTGATAAAACATCAGATCATAGAAACAAGCAGTTAAGTCACATTTAAAGAAGCAGATAAGTCACCTTTAAAGCAGTGTGTGTCACTAATAAAAACGCACCTTTGTAAATATAGAGATGTACCTATCAAATATAAAGAGCCGCACCCCCTTAATCTAACACGTTTTATTCGTCACTCGTCATTCAGACTAAACTAAGACACTGTATGTATAATTGTATACAGGATGTCCCACGGCTATGCCACATGGAGGGAAAGTACTTTAAATATTTGAGATAGGAAGTTTTGCATGGAAACTTCACTTTATTTTTAAAATTAAGTAACACTGCATTCAAAGATTTAAAAAGTTGCTTGCTTCACCTGGGAATCGAACCAACCAAATGTGAAAAAATAAACTATTTTTGTGATGCCGATTGAAAGGGTTAATTCTAATCATTAATTTTTTCTAAGTAACATGATATCCGAAATTAAAGGAACACCGTAATATTTTCATTTTTTTCAAATTCGCCTACTGTCTAGCTCATAGCAAAGATGCATTTAAATAGTATTTTATTGCATTTACCATGCACTTATAACGAAAATAGTGTAAAAAAGTAATTATTACTAAATAATCAATGCTATCTATGGAAATCGACACGAAGAGTTATTGTAAATAATTATTTTCCTAAACTTAAATGTAAAATTTCACCATGTTATTTTAATTTAAAATACTATGTTTTTTTAGGAGGAATTAATGCTTACAATTAACTCTTTTAATCAACATCATAAAAATACAGGATGTTCATTTTTTAAAAAATATGAAGCAAAACTCCATGACGCAAAACTTCCTATCTCAATATTTAAAGTACTTTCCCTCCATGTGGCATAGCCGTGGGACAACCTGTATTTAAAATCATCGACCGCTTTCGGTTCGTTGGAAACATGATCAAATTAAGCATGTCAAAGCGTCAAGTTTCTATGATCTGAGCAGTCTATTCCGTATAGGCCGCGTGAATTCACGGCGAGGACTGCTGTCATGTCATCGCGCTTGTAGCTTAGAGATTGACAAAAGTACAATCTTAATCGATTATAATTATATCATGCGTTAGAATATTCCCTCTGTGATAAGTTGCCGACAACCTAAGTGAGAATGTCACGGTGAGATTCTTCCTTGAGCGTTCGCAAACAAATTGGCACTTCTCGTGATATCATCACGCGGCGGCATGTCATTACAGAATAGACTATCTGAGGATAAAACCTACCTTGTTTTTCGGTAGAACTGATGTTTACACAAGTATATGATATTGCGTATGTTTCGTAGTCGCTCGCAAGTATCCATAAATTCTGTGTTACTGCAGCTATAAAAAAAAAAAATATTTTGTAAACCAGGTTTAAGTGTACTGTATGTAGTAAAAACTATATTAGCAAGTGTCGGCACAAGGTTTTAGTCCAGGGGCCCTGTTCATCAAACGTTACAAGCCTTGTAAGTATTACAAGCATTACAAGCAACATATACAAGGCATGCAACGTTTAATGAACAGGGCCCAGCGCCCGAATTCCGTAACTCAATTGCTATCACCATGGCATTGTTTTTGACATTCATTACGCCGTATGATTGTTAATCCGTGCTCCTTTAACTAGCTCAACGCCGCAATGGATGTTGTTGAACTGTCAAAATGAAAGCCATGGCGAAAGAAATTGAGTTACGCAATTAGGCTGCCGAACCCCGATCATGAGTTTTTTTGACGTGTAGTATCGTTAACGTAAGCATATTTGGAATTGAAAATACACGTTTGTTACACAATATTTATATAAATTAAATACTAAATTAATTTCTCTGTATTTTTTAAAATATGCTAATTGTATAAAATTTTATCAAAATGTTCCAGGACTGCTGTATTTTAATTACTGCGATCAAATACATAACGAATACTTTGCGGTTGTCAAAAATGGTCGCAAACATTACGATAAACTATAAACTTAGCGAAAAGTTCGCTATATTCCGATAACAATTGATAGCTTTGACAGTAGAGACTACCAAATTTCGACGGTATCGTTATATTCGGATTGTTAGGACTTCGCGACCGATTTCGGTCGTAAAGCGATCGCTATCTATGTCGAAACTGCAGGCCCAGATCGGAACTATATTTTGAACTTTTTATTAGGAGAAAAGTTTTATTAGGAGAATGTTGCCCTTCAAAAGGACTGTGAGGTAAATCATCAAGTACATACCACACAGTATGAATTTGAAACTCGATGATAAGCGATGCCATCGATATCATAATAGTTATAATCCTATTATCGGCGAAAAAAATATTATCTTTCAACAAACTTGAAAACTCATAATTAGGTATTATTACAGATAGATTAGGATAGATTAGACTAGACCTTGGGCACAAGTTGAATTTTGAATAGGACTAGTTATCTTAATTGTACAAACATTTTGGCAGCAAATACGCGCACATATTCGCACATCTGCGAAAAATGTCACAATTTTCTAAACCAAACATTACAAAAATATATCGTATTTCAATCATGACTTTGTTTAGATAATTAAGTACGGTATATACTTTCAACGAAGTTTATAGTAAGTTACTCATATTTAGGATTTGTTAGGAAAATAAAAAGATAATAACATTATAAAAAAAACTGTTTTAAATGAGCGCTGAAATTGTAGTGCAACAAATAAAATTGTTGCATCGAAACATAACTACCTAAGGAAATAATAAAAAATACTTACGAGCTCCTGGTATATTTAACACCACAGACAACTTAGCACTGTTGTCAGTGCTGCTGACTGACGCATTTCCATCGATCGTGAGTAGCTGCTGGTTAATTATTTGACTGTTCAGTACATCCACTACTCCATTCCCCAAGCTATACTCCGCTCTGACACATGTGCCAGCGGAATTGGCAGTTTCATAGCTTGAAATTTGATGCCATACACCTAAAAACTAAATTTTTGGGACACGTTAGTAAAGAATATTAAGAGAACTAGCTGTTCCCCACGGTTGCACCCCCGTTGCTTGGCTCCTAAGGCTCGTAGCGTGATGTTAAATAGCCTATACAATTTCTCATAAATCTGGCTCAATCATATACAAAAAGAAATTTTCGAATCCTTCTGGTGGTTCGAGAGATTAGCGCGTTCAAACAAACAAACTCTTGAGCTTTATAATATTAGTATAGAGATTTTTAGGATAAGCGAGGTAGAGCACAGCGCGATAATTTGCTCAAATCTGGAGCAGACTCGACTGGGAAGTATTTGGCTATGATATTCTGTAAGGTGGAGGACCTTACAGAATATCATAGCCAAATAACGCTATAGCGTTATTTGGCTATGATATGATAGCCTAGTGGTTTAACCATGTGCCTCCCATGGCGAATGGTTCGAGTTCGATCCTGAGGCACGCACCGCTGACTTTTCGAAGTCATGTGCGTATTAGAAATTAATTATCACTTGCTTTAACGGTGAAGGAAAACATCGTGAGGAAACCGGCATGTCCTAGAACCAAAAATTCGAAGACATGTGACGTCCACCAACCCGCACTGGGCACGCGAGGTGGACTACGGCCGACTCCCTCTCACAGAGAGGAGGCCTGTGTCCCAGTAGTGGGAACATTATAGGCCGATTATGCTATGATATGATATATTTGCTATATATACTCTTCGGAAGTGTTGTTTCTGTGGTAAGCAAGGTCACCAGAGCTCTTGAGGATGTTCTGTGTTGACAACGGGGAATCTGTTTTTTTTTTATTATTTTTTTTTATTTAAAATAGGCTTGCGTTTGACCGCCATCTCGCCTGATGTTAAGCGATGATGCGGTCTACGATGGATCACGCTTGCCTAGAAGAAACCGATTCACTCGTGACTTGAAGACACCCAGATTGTAACAATTGTAACAATGTAATTGTTTGTCCTTTAAGCTGTCGGCACAGCGAATCCTCATTTTAAAGGGTCGGCAACGCGCATGCGCGATACTTGGTTTTGCAAACCATTCACAGGCTACGGTAACTGCTTACCATCAGGCAGGCCGTAAGGACGTTTGCCACCATCTTTATATATATAAAAAAAATATTATACCAATAACTACTTACTCTAGCTACGTTGAAGTTTTGTAACACAGGTAATGTTGGGTCACATTGGCCATGTAAAACAATAGGATTGCCGGGTTCAATGATTGGCAAAATAAGGCAGGCATCTGCACTATGATCAATTCGTCTGAGTGTAGAAGGATCGATGCTAAATGTAGTTGTTAATGCTGAATTTATTAGTGCCCATGCTGCCTCTGTGATTGCCCTTTCTCGTGCAAGCGCCCATAAGTGAACTGTGGACAATATATTGGAATTAGATGAAGAATTACAATGCCTTCCTATGGGAAAAATGCGTGATTTTTGTTCACTACGCATCCCTACATTCTTAAGACCATGAGTGATATCGTGAGCCTTAGGAATCGTGTGCATCTGGATTGAGGGCCATTTTTTTAAACCCTTGCAAAACGAAATAAGACTTATAGGGAATTTAGTTAAAAATAGTAAAAACTCAAAGCAAAGGGCCATACATTTCTTAAATCTGAATTAAAGATGTTATGATTAAAAAACTGTGGCCCTCAGTCCAGACGCTTGCATAAAGTGACATAGCCTAAATCTCAGAAAGTACTGTATCTGGGTAAATCATTTCTATTTAAGGATTTAGTTAAGAATTTCTTAAATATTTTAAGAAATTCCCAAATCTGTAGAATGTTTCATTACAGATTTATGGCGATATATCTATGGCCCTCAGTTCAGTAATGTTTGAACTGAGGAATCTGCTAAAAATGATTTTATCTGAAGAAATACATAAATACGACTTTAATATATGTTACTTAGATACCTCTGTGAATTAGTTAAAAGGAAATAAGTACACAAAAGTTAATAGTTAAAGAGTAAATGAAAGTTGAATTTCGGTTCCTCAGCAAGCCGTCATCGTGTGGTCGAAAATTATGTGTCCCCGTTATTAGTGTACCTATAGTGCGTAAAATATAGCTTGATCTCTGTTTCAGATGTCAAATACGTAATTTTTAGTTCCTTTTGGCATTATTTCGCAAAGAAACGACGCTCTGAAATTGTCGGCTTCATGACAAGTATCTAGTAGATATTATAAAAAGATTGATGTAGGTAGGTACCTCAGATCATAGAAACAAGAGAGATGTGCCAAGGCGCTATCGAGCTTGATGCCTGATCTTGAGCAAATTGCTCATATTAAAAACGTACGCGCTGGCGACGAACCGAACACGATCGATGGTATAAATACAGTATTTTAGTTTAGTGCTAGTGTTGAGTGACGATTAACAGTGTTAAATTGAGGGTGTGCGGAATGTTTAATGTGTGGGAGATCTTTTTATTCACAAGGAGCGCTTAATTATGCGCGTAATTGTGTCGAAAAATGTACTAAAAGTGGCATCAGTTGTTCCGGTACTAATTTGCTATGATGGCATATCTCCTTGTTTCTATGATCTGAGGTAGGTACTTACTCCTCCTTTGTGTAGGCGTAATGTTTTCACAAGAGTATGTTATGGCAACCATCACATTCATTTGTAGCACCCAGAAGTCAATAGCTGAAAAAAATCAAACATAATTATTATGTTTTTGTACATTGATAATAAAAGTTTTGCGAATAATTATCTAAGTTAGGCAATGATTTTTCGTGCTTCCTACATGGACGGTAATTTGGTTGTGACACTCCGCGGCAGAAATTGGTACAATTGAAGATACAATAGAAGAAATTGGTGAAAAATTGGCCCTAAAGAACCTATATTTATTTGATAAGCCTTGGGCATTACTTTTGGGTTTTATCTGGGCTTTAGTTTGCTTTCATCTAAGAAAATTATAAATTGCGCATTGCAGCTGAGTACCAATACTGGTGCAACGTCAAAAGCGTTAAAGGTCGAAGTCAAATGAATCAAGAATCTAAAAACGATGACCAAATCTGTAATAATCATGTTATTAAATATAGGTATATAAGATTTAAAAACAACTGACATGGACGGGACTTGAACCCGCGACTTCTGCCGTGCCGTGGCGTCGCTCTAACCACTGAGATACCGTGTCACACTCGCATCAATTGAAACTATACAGTGTAAGTGACCTTACCTTATTCTGATCCCTTCAGCGTTAAAATTTTGCGTCGAACTTTAAAAAAAACCGGCCAAGTGCGAGTCGTACTCGCGCACCGAGGGTTCCGTATCATTTTTGGACGTATAAAGTGAAAAAAACCGGACCGCATAACCAAGTTTGTTTGTGAAGGAGTTTTGATGATTTTGAAAAAACTGTACCAGTTAGGAACATCGTTTTATTTTTGGTGCAATATTTGGGTCAATTTCTATCAACTCTAATTATTTCAGATTTTTGGCTCCGCAAACTTCGGAGATAAGGGGGGGGGGGGCAAAGGTATTTTTTCAGAAATTTTTCATCATATGTCGGAAACTGTGAGACATAAAATAAAATATATTTTGAAATGCGCAAATCAAGCCCTTTCATATGATATGTTACTTGACCTAGTAACTCCACTTATAATTTCGGACCTCGAGTCCGGCCCCTTTTGCAATGAAAATAAAAATATTTTTTGACTTTTTTTAATTGCAATAAAGTAGGTCAAGCATTTTTTTATAACTGTTCCAAATTTCAAGTCGATAGCATTAGTAGTTGCTGAAACAATGTGACAGACAGACAGACGAAGTCGCACCATAAGGGTTCCTTTTTTACCATTTTGGTACGGAACCCATAAAAATACGACTTTGTTTGGAGATTTTTTAACGAATTGCAAAATCTCCAAACAACGTTGTAATTCTTTTTACAAGACCGACAAAAAAAATTACTTCCGAGGGGTTCAGAATAAGGTACTGAACCCATGGCTACAGTGTCCGTTACGCGGTCACTTATCCTCTATGTTTAAAATTCACTGAAATATTAAATAATTATTTTTTTGGACTATGCATCAGTCAGTATCTATTATAAAAGTTGAAATTCTTATAACTTTGCTAAGGATATAATTAGCATATTGTTACTTACGATTTTCAAACGACGAGATGGCGAGACTAAGTTTGGCTGTGTTATCGACTTGGGAGACCGTGCCATTTGCTACTTCCAAGAAGTTTTTGTTGACTGAGGAATGGTACACATTAAGTACGTTACTATCATTCGTCAGCCTATAGTATGCACAGTCTCCTGGTTGGTTCGGGTTTTCTGTTCGGGACAACTCATACCAGGTACCTAAGAACTGAAAAAAGATAAATCTTATAGGACTTCACTTCATAGTTATGGGGCATATTACATACCCTGTGGCTTGTGGGAAATTATTCAATTTATAATTTTGATAATATTACGTGTACCTACGTAAATTATGGATAAAATATCGCTATAACACCAAAAAAATTAGAAAACATAAAAAATCAATCAGGACAACATCGTACGGTTCCTATCGGCCATCGGCCATTATTTTTCCATCATAAACTTGTAGAGAGCATTTCAATAAGAAGTTCCTTCGACGCTATGTTGGCTACCCTAAATGTCAATTAGTTACAACGTTTGTTGGAAATGATTTTTGATTAAGTACCAATTCTCTATCACCACTTTTTAGTGCCCTAGGCCCTAGGCAATGCCTAAACACATACACATCTACAAAAAATATGTAACCTTAAGACCTAGACAGGAGTGACAGACGGGGGAGCCAACCGGTCTTTTGTTGATTTATATGTTTTAGTACGTTAAAAAGTGAATTGGTTCTGAAAGAAAACTTCCAACACCATTAAAAACGTTGTAATATATTGACATTCAGAGGCCCTAGACAAGTTACTTTTCTGTTAGCGTTAGCGTCAAACGCTACGGATAAAATGTATGGAAATGACATTTGTGAGTCAAGTGACTTTTCCGCAGGTAATGTCATTGCCATACATTTTGTGCTTATCGTTTGGCGTGAACGCTAACAGAAAAGCAACTTGTCTAGAGCCTCAGGGCAGCCAACATAGCGTTTATGTGGCAGTGCAAATTGATATCAGTCTTAGTTTAGATATACGAGTACAATATCTAAACAGACTGATATTAGTTTGCCTTGTCATTATCTAGGCTTGCACGGAAACAAAACAGCAAAAAACATACCATAAGTAAAGTTACGAACCTCGAAACTTCCGTATTTCAACACTAATTTTAACGCAACTTTGGGCGTAAATAAATAACATTAAGAATATGAAAATTGCAACCTAACTTCCATAGAAGCATAGTTTATTTATTCATAAATCCAAATAGTTTAGTAGTTTTTTTATTATGACTCCAAGGTCTTTTCATGAAGTTTTACGCGCTTGTTTTCGGTATAAATCATCGTGCATTTCGCTTTCTGACACGATGTCAGGTGAGATAGCATGCGTTTTAGCCACGCCCACCAACGAGTTCGAGTGTTTGACTTTTATAGCCTTATTCCCCCTCTCTACGCGGACGTTATTAATTTTTAATTAAATTATTATTAAATCAATGACTATAAAACCAATCATTGTAGTACACATCAGTATCTACATTATATTTGATCTGTATAACATCGATGTTTGTTTTATCACTCAAATAATATTTCGAGTTAGGTTCCTTTTACATAGGGTGAGCTAATTAGCATTATAATGCTAATTATTGCGTCTAGCACTCAGGGGACTTAGCGCACTTATGTGCTACTCGCGTTGTCATAGTACGTTTCTCAGATCATACACAAGGAAATGTGTTATTACGGCAAGCACCAAGGGGAACCGCTGTCGCCACTTTAAAGCAGTGTGCGTCACAACTACAAACGCTCTTTTGTAAACATAGGGATCACCCGCGCATTGAAAATGCCGCACACCCTCTATGTAATATTGCTATAATTATGTCACTCACACTTCATGATAATACTGTTTAAACACAAGAGCGAGGCACAACTACAAGCAAAAATTCGTCATTTACGTAAGAGATCGCTAATCGATAATTAATATGCATTATCGTCAGTTTTTGCAGTAAAAACAAAAATAATTAAATTGCATAAGTACATGGGTAAGTTTTTTTTAGTACATAACCACATAATTACATGTCTACCACTAAGTAATAGCTACTATTTTCATCATGCCGTAAACAAAACAGCAAAAAAAAGTTGGTTAGGAATTTATTTACGAGCCTCGAAAGATTCATATTTCTCGGAAATATCGAAAAAAAATATAAGTAAATCCATCCCGTTTTTGGACTTCAGGAAACGGCCGTTATTCGAATAGTTAACAAAATTACTTACATCTTCGATTTTGAAATTTTCAGCTACTGGTAAATCATTGCACTGTCCAGTCTGTACCACTTGGGCCACACACGCACTCCATAGTCCAAGTAGACTAAAAACTAATAATAATTTCGACATTATGAGATCATAGTTATGTCCCGTCACACCACAATTGCCAAACTAATCAAATAATGCTTTTTATCTGTTAATTTATATAAAGCCTTATCTGCATATATTTATCGTTTCTTTAATCACGAAAATCGTATTGTCCAATGAGCGTGGTAGGTAAACTGATTGATCCTGATGACTAATATGATTTTTAATTATCAAAATGGCTATCTTTAGCGACCAAGAAGACATACTTAGGTTTTTACCTTATCAAATGCGAGAAATTCTTTTGTTTGATCAAGGCATCTTCGCGCGACGATTGACAATGACTTCGTTTGTAAGCCTTTCAAAAACCGCCGCCACGGTGCATTATCGTCGTGAAGTGCATTTTCGTGTCATACCTACTTGCCGACTACAATCTCTTTGTACCTACTGCGACTGTTGCCCGTAAAGGTCGGCAAAAAGTTTTTTTTTTCTGTGAAAAGGCCTTCCTTAGCTGCCATTTCAGGCTGTTGAGAAATATGTATCAATAATAACTGGGAAAATAAATCGGCAAGTAAGTATCTAAATTACGATATGCCTGCAAATTGTTTATTCCAAACTAATCTTTTTATGCAGTATAAAACAGTACTCTGACTGACAGAAATAACGCACAACTTAAAGCGGTGGACCTAGATATTAGAAATTGGAGGAAAATTTCCTTGAGTAGGTATATCCTAGAGGTGCACTAATAAGGGATTTTTGAAATTCCATCTCTAAAGGGGTGAAAAGGGGTGGCAAAGTATGCATGAAAAAAGTAACGAAATTACTTATAAATATATATATTCGCGAATTTTAATAATGTTAAAGCCATGTTAAGCTTATCTTAATGTTATTAAATGTTTAAGACATTTCAAAAACAACTGACACAGGCGAGGTTTGAACCAACGAGTTATAATAATATGTAATAATCTAACTAATCTAAACAAATCGGTTGGTGTACCTTTTCCAATAGGTAAATACCATTATGGCTGTTTCCATGGCCAAACCTCAGTTTAACAAATGACTGGTAGATAATAGGTACAAACATTACGTATTAGGAAGTAACCTACCTAGGTACAAACTGTTGCGGAAAATACCTATTGATAATAGCATGTTTTACATTTAAACTTTTCTTTTATTTAGAGTTGTACGCAATTTTTAACCGACTTCATTAACCGACTTCAAAAAAGGAGGTTCTGTATTCGTCCTGTATGTATGTATGTATGTAAGTATGTATGTATGTTTGTATGTGCGCGATTTTCTCAAAAACTACCGATTCGATTTGGATGGAGTTTTCACTAACGTAATCTACATACTTTCAGGAAGGTTTTAGTATATAATACATTAGGTAATCATTCCTATGTAAGAAGTTATATGCTCAAATGTACCTACACATTACGTAGAAGATTTACTAATGAACGAATTCGTGAAAATAATCTAACACCGGATAAAGTACTAAAAAGGATAAAATATTTTTCCAAAAAAAGAACCGACTTCAAAAAGCCACTACAAAGAAAATAATAATTTTAGTTTCGGAAGTTGGTGGCAAAAAAAGCAAACAAAAACCCAAGCCACCGACTTCCGAAACTAAAATTATTATTTTCTTTGTAGTGGCTTTTTGAAGTCGGTTCTTTTTTTGGAAAAAAAAAATATTCCTATCGTTTCGTAGGTATTAGGGTTCAATTAGACGGTGTCGGACTACTGTCCAGCAGTGCGATAGTCGTGCGGCAGCAGTGCGGGTGTCGCACTGCGCGCCACCATTGTTTTTAGGGTTCCGTATCAAAATGATGAAAAGAAACCCTTATGGTGCGACTTCGTCTGTCCGTCTGTCACAGCTGCTTATTTCAGCAACTACTTATCTTATCGACTTGAAACTTAGAACAGTTATAAAGAATGCTTGCCCACCTTTATTGCAAACTACCGACCTACAGGAACTGTGCATTTTTCGGGATAAAAAGTAGCCTATGTTACTCAGTGATAATGTAGCTTTCTACTGGTGAAAGAATTTTTAAAATCGGTCCAATAGTTTTGGAGCCTATTCGGTACAAACAAGAAAAAACTTTCCTCTTTAATTAGTATAGATAGTATATATGAAAATAGTTATAAAATATATATTTTTTCATTGCAAATGGCGCCGAAGTGCCCCGTTCGAATTTTTTTCGTGGGATTACTAGCTGAAGTGGCATATCATATTTATGACCTTTTATGAAAATATATTTTCATTTCTTTTTATGCCTTATATTAAGTATTATAGTTTTCGCCATAATTATGAAGTATGTCGCACGAATATCGCACTGCAGCAGTTCAACACGAATCATCTAAAGGACGTTGGTAGTTTTGGGCTTGTTAAGGTACAGTAATAAAAGCTTAACCAAAAATAAAAATATATTTTAATTGTTCTTTGCCTAATTTATCTTAGAGATTAGGAATTGGAATCAAAAATCGAAATAAATAAGAAATAAAATGATTATGCCGTTGACATTTTGAAAAGACCAATAAAACAAAAACGGGTGCATGCTGGCTGGCGCGTGCCTCCACAGGATATCATGTCGACAGCAACTAAAACCTTTGAATTGAGAAATCATTAGTCGGGCTGTACTTCATTGGATCATTCACACCAATCACACCATACTTAACCTCACTGTCACAAATACGAAGATTTCTCTTTAACCCAATTACGTACAAAAACAAATAAAAAATGAATTTAAATACTCTTGAAATACTCGATCACACTAAACTAATTTCATATCTGTACCGACATAACAATCTGAAGCCCAACGTTCTATGGGCGTCTGCCGTGTGCTTTAAAGAGCCCAAAGGGCTTGTGACTTAAGACGGAATTACGTTACAATACTACTGTCGTAAAATTATGGCTTAACAACTATCATGCATACCTAACTATTGTCACCTGTCATTGGGATTAAAGTATTTTACTGGCCAATCTACAAGCTGAAGACTGACAGATACAGTATTTTTCTTCAGTTGTAGCCTCAGATCATAGAAAAAACCGGCCAAGTGCGAGTCGTACTCGCGCACCGAGGGTTCCGTATCATATTTGGACGTATAAAGTGAAAAAATCCGGACCGCATAACTAAGTTTGTTTGTGAAGGAATTTTCATGATTTTGAAAGAACTGTACTAGTTAGGAACATAGTTTTATTTTTGGTGCCATATTTGGGTCAATTTCTATTAACCCTAATTATTTCAGATTTTTCGCCACGCAAACTTCGGAGATAAGGGGAATGGTATTTTTTTTGAAATTTTTCATCATATGTCGAAAACTGTGAGACATAAAATAAAATGAAAATATATTTTGAAATGTGCAGATCAAGCCCTTTCATATGATATGCCACTTGACCTAGTAGCCCCACTTTAAAATTTCGGACCCCCACTCCTGCCCCTTTTGCAATGTAAATAAAAATATTTTTTGACTTTTTTCATTTGCAATAAAGTTGGGCAAGCATTTTTTATAACTGTTCCAAATTTCAAGTCGATAGCATTAGTGGTTGCTGAAATAAGCAGGTGTGACAGACAGACAGACAGACGAAGTCGCACCATAAGTGTTCCTTTTTTACCATTTTGGTACGGAACCCTAAAAAGGAGATGATTGACGAATCGTGAATGACGGAACCTGTGTGAAAGAGCCGCAATTTGGACTTTGCTCAGAACACCTAGCGGATAAGTTAACACAGAGTTATTATTAAACGTTTTTGCAGGTATTGATATTATCGGCATGCTGGTGCGATATCGAAGTTTAGTTTAGGCAAAGAATTCCGTTTTTTTTTTATCTTTTTAGATAAGTGCTTTCGTATCCGTGTTTAGTGTTGTTTGTTTAACGTTTAGTCTATTTTGTTCGAATTAATTGTTTGATATTGATAGTGAAACCTTGTTGCCTGTCATACATTAGGTATTCAATAATAACTGTTATTAATTTCCTTCAGGGGAGTACCTGTGTTGATTAGTTAGCTTTTGTCCCGCGACTCCGTCTGATTGGACTTTTAGTATCCACTGGGATTTTCAATATTGCCTTATAAGGAACTAGCACTTCGCCCGCGACTTCGTCCGCGTGTCCCACAGGAACTGTGGATTTTTTCGGGATAAAAAGTAGCCTATGTTACTCAGTGATAATGTAGCTTTCTATTAGTGAAAGAATTTTTAAAAGCGGTCCAGTAGTTTCGGAGCCTATTCGGTACAAACAAACAAACAAACAAAAAAAATATTAGTATAGATAAGGCAATTTTGAAAATCCCAGTGGATACTAAAAGTCCACAACATAAGGGTGATTTTACAGTCGCGCTAACGCCATCGCGGGTAGCGGCGCGGGGCACGAGATAGATATGTCTTGTACCATTTCATAGTTAAACGTGTACAATCGTACGGCTTACGAACCGCGCTGGCCGCGCGCACTGGCGGTCAGCGTGACTGTGACACCAACCTTAAGCCTGCAATACATGTTGGCCGAGCTTAGACCAACGCGAGCCTAGACAAATTGACACAAGGCAAGCGCTACTGTCTAGACGTTCGGCAAGTTTGACGTCAAGCGCATAATAGCGCGCGGACAAACATGTGAACGCTATGGGCCGAGCGCGCGCGAGCGCCTTTGATTTGTGCAGAAAAACCGACACCGCTCCGAAGTGAGGCAAGTAATCGCGAGCGACTGCAAGTTATGGCAAGCTACGTCAAATGAGGTCTACACACGCTGGCGCTTGTCTTTACTCAACCAAGTAGGCAAGTGACACCGAGCGATAGCAAGACAAGGCAAATATGCCGTCTACATGTTTGTATTGGCCTTCACTCGACAACGCTTGGCCAACATGTATTGCAGGCCTTAGGGAGGCCGCACACGTCAGGTAACCCGGTCCGGTTCCCTGATCCGGTTGCCGTATAACAGAGCAGTGCACCGTTCTAACACCGTTTCTCTCACTCTCTCGCACTCACGGCAACCGGGTCCGGTAACCGGACCGGCCGACCGGATTACTTGACGTGAACGGCCTCGCTTAAGGGAACCTTTGTGCAAAATTTCAGCTTTCTAGGTCGAAGGGCTGGATGTTGATGCACTGCGTTGACAGCGGAGGACCTGCTTGTCCTTTATGCTGTCGCCACAGCGAATCCTCGTTTTGAAGGGTCGGCAACGCGCATGTGATACTCGGTGTTGCAAGCGTTCCATAGGCTACGGAAGCCGCTTAACATCAGGCGGGTTTAGGGCTGCCATCCGTCTAGGTTTCCCCGGATTTGTCCTAGTTTAGAGGGTGTCCGGGGAGCGTCCGGTAGGGGTTTCAAGAAGTGTCCGGGGGACACCCGGACACTTTGTGTCAGGGGAATCCGGATTGATGAAAGTTATTTTTCGGGGGCGTCCGGGAAAAATACTAAATTTCACCCAAATGTTTTTAAAGTTTTTGTCCGGCGTCAGCAATTTAGGTGATGGCAGCCCTAGGCGGGTTGAACGCCTGTTTGACAACATTGTCGAATAAAAAAACATAATGCTATTAATATTTTAAGTTTTCTCACTTAATCTTATTTGCCAAGTTAGAGTAGATAGCATGCGAAGTGACTTAAATGGCATTGAACTTGAATTTGTTTGTATGATTTGAGAATGACATAATAATACTCGGAAACTAAACATAGCCGTGTTGCCAAGCAATCGTTTTGTTTACTGTGAGTAGGGTTGCCAGATCAAAATAAAAATCCCGAGAAATTCAGGACTTTTGGAGAAAATCCGGACATTTTCTTTAAAATTATTATGAAAATTATATTATTGTGTTTTATACTTACCTGGTGATCATGTTGTTTTGATTTAAAATATTTGTTTTATTTGATTTATTATAATTTTTCCTTTTTTTGTTTCAAAATTCCAGGCACCTAAGATTTCCTTCAGCATTCTGGAAAAAGAACAAAACCAGACATGTCCGAATAATTCCGGATGAATGGCAACCCTATCGGCCAGACAATTTTCATATTAGAGTGTGAAGTTGTACAGCAAATATGTACTTAATACGATAATAGTCCAAAAATAGATTGTTTAGAAATCCAATATATGTATTTTCCTCCTTACTTATAATAGGGGAAGGTTGCGATCATTGGACTAGTGTTTTCATTGGACTACCACGGTATTTCCAAAACTGTGCTAGCTAGCCACACCAAAACTAGTCGAAACGGATCCGTGGCGACTTAGTTGCACCCCCCTTTTACCTCAGTGACGCTGAAGCACGTGACGAAGAGTGACACGTGTGCTTGTGTTTGCGGCGGTCAAAATCTTATAATTTCACTCGGGACAATTTGACGTAATTCTCATTGTATTTATATTTGTCTTCATGCACTATTATGAAATAATAGACAATTTAATTGTGATTCCATGAGTGTAATTTAATTTTGTCTAATCATGACCATTGTATATTTAAGATGTTTTTTTCTTTACGAATACCTGGTTGCCATCATTGAACCTGAAGACAGTTCCACCGTTGGACCGGTCTAATCATGGCAACTTTTTATTGTAATTTTTAAGTCATAATTATAGTAATAGGTCCCGAGTATTTTTACAAATCCATACTAATAATATTATAAATGCGAAAGTAGCTCTGTTTGTTTATTTGTTTGTTACCCTTTCACAGCTAAACAACTGAACCGATTTTTATGAATTTTGGTACAGAAATAGATGAAACCTTGTAGACGGTAAAATGTAAAATTTAATTACTAAGTAGCCTCTAACTATACTTTGTTTGCTTGTCGTATGTCTATGAGTATTGTTTGTCTCTCTTTGTAGGTACCTATATCATAATTTTATAATTTTGATAATTATAATATTAAATGCCTCGATTGGACCTCCAGAACAAATTTCTCTAAGTCCATTGATGGCAACCTGGTGGTTCAATGAAGGTGCCTATGGTCCAAAGAAGGCAACAACCCAAGATTTAGTTTTCTTCGTTTATTTTAAAAAGTGCAAGCCCGAATTGTTTGTGCGCTTGAATATTACAAATAGAGGTCCTACGAAATTAGAATTATAAACTGCTTTCATAGTATAACTTAAACTTTTTGAGATATGAGGTCGTAAAGTTAGGGAGTCCATTCATAGCAACCTTCCCCTAATGATTAAATGTAATTTAACTTAAATAACTCAAGTTAATTGACACCTCTATTTATTAGCATAGAAATGACAAACGCTGAGTTGCAGAAAAGGTCATTAAGTTTTAAAGGAGACTTTAACGATATAAATTGTATGGGTAATGCCTCCTTTAAAATTTAATTATCTTTCTGCAACTGACCGAAAGATAGTTGTATATTTAATCAGTGGTTAAAAGTCACAAGTTTTATAAGTAAGGGGGCATGACAACAATATTGCACGGTATAGTTTTTGCAAAATCATCAAAATTCCTTCACAAACAAACTTAGTTATGCGGTCCGGTTTTTTTCACTTTATACGTCCAAAAATGATACCGAACCTTCGGTGCGCAAGTACGACTCGCACTTGGCCAGTTTTTTTAAAATCAGCGTGAAATTAGTACTTCTTGCGGATATTGGCAATGATTTAATTACTATCCTTGTAAATTGAACTTCAAACAAACAACGTAAGATAGGCTCAATAACACATCTATTGTTTAAGGACGCCAGCGTCAAAAAAAAACTTCTAAATTATCGTACTTACTACTATTATATTAGGTAATGACGTGAATAAACGTAAATAAAGCCGATAGCAACACAAACATAATCCCGTTACACAACAGAGAGTTCTAAAACCGTCTAGAAGCGTCGCAGGGTGCTCTTGACTCCGGTCGTCAATTGGTCGTCGCCAAATTGTAGAATCACTCTCTTCCTTTAAACTTTCCACGATGTCGAGTGCACATGATTCGTAACGTGATGTAGCCATCAACCGCCATTCTTACAGAAATTATGTAATTTATTTGTTGTGATGGTAAATAAGAATGGTTGTGATTCATTCCTGTGGTTAACTACGCTGTGGTAGAGTTATTCAGCTATTGTTGCTAGTATGATTTATTTAGTATGTTAGGTTCGGAATTGTAATGTAGGTGATATTTGTATTTTGGTCCTGGATGTTGCAATTTCAAAGTCAGTAGGTGTTCTTTGATACAGAATGTTTTTTGGTCGTCAGTTAAAATTCTCATTCTCATTTTAATAAAATGTTTTAATAAAAGTACCACAAGTTACATCATCCAGTTGGGAGCTTTATTTAGTTTAAGATTGTAGAATCGACCCTAAGGCTTTATTCACATTAGTGTGAATAAAGCCTTAGGGTCGATTCTACAATCTTAAACTGGCTTGTACACAAAGCTGCGATTCGGTGCGATGCAAAATCGCAACGCAGGAAACTGCGATTCGATTTACCGTCGTTGTTTCGATTTAATTTTTTTTATATTTTATTTTATAGATTCGACTATACCTAATAAGAAAATAATTTCAATTATTTTTTCTTCCTTCCTTTTTAAACTTTTAACATTGTACTTTTACGTACGTAAAAGTACGTCGTACGTCAATTTTGCAGCTACCTTTAAAAATTTAATGAAATAGACGTTGAGAGTCGTCTAGGATTGGCGAGTCCCTGATAATAAATTATTATTTTTGAGAGAAGTAATATTGACTAAGATTTCTTTCGTAGCAATAACGCAGCTGTTTTAGTGAGGACAGAGCCCTATCAAGGAAAAAAACTCATTTAAACACATTACCGAAATCTACAAGTGAATTAGACCAATTCACAGAATGCTAATTGAATTCTTGGTACGGTGCGAAAAACAGTACTGACTGAGTTTGCTACGAAATCCAATGAATTTTAAAACAGTAAACCAATAGATAAGCATTTCATGATGTGATTCATTCGAGGAAAAAACATGTTTGATCGATAGATTGATTCAATAAGGTAACTCTTGAGGTGTTTTACATAACAGGACATAATTAATGAAAGGGTTACCTATCTATGTCAGTTTTGGAGGCGCAACCCGCGCAGATAAAGAATGGGCTGGCGTCGCCTCTATTCACCTTTTGCTTGCACACTGCACTGAAAAACCGAATAGTTTGATTGTTGATTCCCTTTTGGTTGAGTTGACATTAAATTGTGTTAAAAACACTGTTCCATGACCCTTGTTTTGACAAAAAAAAAATAAAAAAAAAAGAAAAAAAAAAGAAAACACTTTTAATTTTGTTGATTTAACAAATCATGTCGGTAGGTGCTATATTAACCCAAAATATATGTTAAAAAAAGGTTAATCAACTTCAATAAGTTTTTCAGTGTGGTATAGGTAGCGGTGTAAATTATGAGCACAGATCGCGCATGTACATTTTCGGGCCAATAGACAGTTGACAATACGTAATAGACAATGGTCCAGTTAGACGACGAGCATCGACTGACGAACCAATCGCGTGCAGCCTCGGCGCCTCCCGTCTTCTTCATTTCGCCAAAGAGACTGAAATATCAGCTAATGCGCAGGTGACGTTTGTGCTTATAGCTGCTGCCGTTAGTTATAAGTTGCTGTCTATACTCACACCCGGGGTGCGAGCGAGAGGCGAATAGAGGCGACGCTATTTTCAATCCCATTTTTTAGCAGCACGGATAGTATGTAAAATTATCAGATTAAAGTCCAACCCTGCCTCCAGATTCACATCCTGTGGGTTGTTATCATTCATAATCGATTTGAATCATTAGCGAAAGTTCTGGATAGATTGTAGTTTAAACTTTAAACATATAAAAAAATGTGGTTTTTTTGTAGGATTTAAGTAGAAGCAAGCATTCCTTTGTCAAAATGGTTAAGAACCGCAAAGTGCAATAGTTGCAATCTACATAGATGTAGGTACTAATATTTTAAAGCTGAAGAGCTTGTTTGTTTGTTTGAACGCGCTAATCTCTGGAACTACTGGTTGGATTCTAAAAACTCTTTCTGTATATAATAGCCAGAGTAATGAGGAACACTTTAAGCTATTTTATATTATGCTATGACTCTTAGGAGCCGAGCAACGGGGGTGAAATCGCGGAGAACAGCTATCAAGAATAAAAATACGTAGGTATGTGGTGGATTTTAAAATCGAATGACAGTAATTAAAACATAATAACGTAGAAAATAAAATAATTCCAACTATACTTGGACTTTTAATTGTTTGCAGTGACTTGACAACTGGAGGGTTACCAATTTTTAACAAAAAAAGGTAGTGATGTGAAAAAAAGAATGAACCAAATTGATTGAACTGAATTATGTACTTCTGTAATGTACTTTTCATTGATTTGTTATGATTTAAAATACGATACGCTTATATAAGGTAAAATATATGCCTAAGCATGGCTTTGGCATGTTTAAAATTCACAAAAATATAGATTTGTTAATATTTATTTAATTCAACTATTTATATCATTCGTTCTTTTCGCAAATTCGTTCAGTGCCCCAACACTATTAAATGTAAATATGGTATCATTGGAACTGTCAAGTCACTGCAAACAATTAAAAGTCCGAGTATAGGTACCTAGAAACACAATTATTATGATTTGGAAAAATTAAAACACACGTGTCATTCAAATGGCGATTACAAGATTTTTTATGATGATTTCACTTTTCGTTTGGAACTACCAAATGCACCTTTGTGTTGACTCTACAATGGTGCATGCACCTTGCAATTAGTTTTGCCTTTATTGTCACTTTCCGCTCTATTTATCATGAACATGATAATTGGTTATGGACGATCTGCTGCCCTTTGTGATGACTCGTTTTTGTTGGAAACCTCTCGATGTGTCAACGTCCTAATCCAAAGTACTTGGTACTCTGACAGGTAGGCATTTGATAAGTAAAGCGGGGATTACATTACGCAGCTAATGTCGTAAAACTATAGCCTAACAACAGCTTGAAATAAGATCCACCCGTGATAATGATTTTAGTGGAGGGCACAACCATTGGTTCAGTTTGTAGATTGGCCAATACAATACTTTAACCCCAATTAGGTGCGATCATGTAAGGGTCAGGACTATAGGCTTTCGTATAACAACCAGGCCTGACTGTTTAACATGCTCTCCGAGGCACAGAGTGGCCTTTTTTTTTTTTTTTCGAGGTGGAAATCCTCATGGATGTCCCCCGCCCTGAGGAGGGCGAGGGGGTCTGTCAGACTCTTACTGACTAAAACCACCCCGGTGTTCCTCCAATTACCTTACGCCGGGGGCACGGGAGTCACTCACGCATTCGTCCACACCCCCGGCAGGCACAGAGGGGCCTCGATGTGTAGAGAATGGTCGCCCATCTATGGACTAACCACGACTAGCACAGTTCGATGGATCAGCGCGGCTGTTGCTTAGTCCCACTCTTTGTTAATTTACACTTGATAATTTATTATTGCTATTCATCATAATTCTTTCATCATAAATATGAATAAAGATTTTTTTTTAAAACAAATATTAACTAATCCGCCCCCTATATCTTGAAGACCAATGTAAAGAACATTGGTCTTCAAGATATTAGGGGGCGGATTTGTGTTGTTTGGAAAAATATCGCACCATTTAAAAAACTTTGAAATTTGTCATTATTTTTTTTATCAGTGCGTGTACAAAATTACTCACGTTCGCAATGAAGTCATACGATGACTATCTTAAATTCCTATATTGATAACTATTATTGTATGAAACAGTCAAGAGCTTGAAATTTCGAAATCTTATCAATACGGTTGATATTGATATGAGGATTTCTAAAAAATAACTTAAGTCCAAAGGATGATGTAGTTTTTGTTATCATGAGCAAATAAATTAGAAAATACTCTCTATTCGATGATAATACATTTAGAGATATTCCTCATAACCCTGACATCATCATCATCATCTTTTCAGCTGAAAGACGTCCACTTCTGGACATAGGCCTCCCCCAAGTATCGCCACATTGACCGGTCCTGTGCTTTTCGCATCCAGCGGATTTTCTCGATCTTCACCAGGTCATCGGTCCATCTCTTAGATCATAGAAAAAAGGAGATATGCCATCATAGCACATTAGTACGGGAACCAATGTTGCCACTTTTAGAACAGTCTGCGACACAATTACAAGCGCTCCTTGTGAATATAAAAATCTCACACACATAAAAAATTCCGCACACCCTCAATCTAACACTGTTATTCGTCACTCAGCACTAGCACTAAACTAAAACCTGTAGTTATATCATCGATCGCGTTCGGTCCGTCGCCAGCGTGTACGTTTTAATTATGGTCAATGTGACCATACTACTGCGTCAAGCTCAATAGCGCTTTGGCACATCTGCCTTATTTCTATGATCTAAGGTCCACCTTGTGGGAGGCTTACCCACTCTGTGTCTTCCGGAATCCTGACATACCTACTTTAATTTAGATTTATCATGATAAATTGTTACCATGTCATTTTTGTGGACATCTCACGACAGGTTCAGTGCTAGACGCATTCCTTAAGAGTTACAAAGTTACGATGTATATTTTATTGTCTTAAATCTTAATTATGCCACATTTGAAAAAAAAATTGTTACATTGGAAAAAACGCATATCGACGATCTCATAAAATTCCCAAATGGGTAATTTTAGAGTGAACGGAAAACTGTCAAAACGTGTTCAAAAACAGGGTAAAGTTGAATAAAATCTTTACAGCGATAATATAAAGTTTATGAGAAATCTAAGGCCCGTATTACGAATCTAAGGCCCGTAGAACGATGCTCGAGCACAGATCTCTGCTTGAGCATAGATTTAAAGCCATTTGATTGGTTGAAATCTATGCTCAAGCAGAGATCGGTGCTCGAGTATCGTTCTGGAATACGGGCCTAAGACAACTTTGTTTTTCCTAATCAATGAATGCACTCCATATAAAATAGCCATAATTATTCAAAATTTTGGAAACAATTTTTTGAGATGACTGCGTCTTTTTCATATCGAGTGAAAATAGTTAAATCGTATTTTAGGCTCAACATGGCTCTCCATTCATAATTTTATAAAAAAGGTAAACCATAATAATAAAATATGGGCTAAAAATGTGCAGAAAAATACTAATTTGGCTGCTATCAGCTTAATGATGAATAACCACGAAGCTATTTCAGTGCATTCTCAACGCATAAGGAAAGCACAACCAAACGCATAGAGACCGACTTTTCTAGAAGCTTGATGGCTTCATCCTCCGCATTCGCAATTCTGTCAATTAAATAATCCAGAGATACAAATTGTGTCTGTCCATGACCTCTGTAATTCTGGGTATATAAGGATGCGTCTGTACCCACAGCTGCCAGTTTATCTCTGACTACCGTCCAAGCACGAGAGGCGTAGACGACTTAATTTTTATACCAAAAAATATTTTAATATTATCCAAAATGCTTAGATTTTTGATCATCACCATTGTTGCGGCGGCGATGGCCGACACTCATGACGGTGCCTGCCCAGAGGTGAAGCCGGTTGAAAACTTCAACTTAACAGCTGTGAGTATTTAAATTTCTATCAACTATGGATCAGGTTCATTGGGTAGGTGATCTGAAAGTCTGAATTTTGCTGTACCTATATTTTATTTTAGAATAGTCTCCTAAAGATGTTTTTATTTAGTTCAAACAGATGCGGTTCGTATAATCTGTTTAATAATAATTTATAAAAATTCGTGTAATACTAATATATGTTTGAGAATATTCAAATTTAAACTGAGCATGTTTGTGTAAGTAGGTAGTTGTCTTATCCGTGAATTTTCAGTTGGAAGTCCTCCATATATATTTTGTTAATTCATTCAAATAAAGAATTGTATCTAAGCTAGAAATTATTTTACTATATTCAGATGATTTGTCTTAGTCTTTCCTCTGTACTAGCCTTTTTCAAATCGGTTATAGCTTGTAACTTTAGCCACTATATTCGAATTTAATAGGGCTGAAAATCTAATCGAAATTGTCATATTGCCTGGTAGTAGTTTCATCTTGCTTTCAATTTTGCCAGAGTTCTGTCTACCCTACACCCAATTTTAGATGCTCTTATTGAGCATTTATTCTGTTCTTATAGTATGAACTTTACAGTACTAACAAAATAACCATTAAACTTTTCTCGTGAAAACTTACATAGAATTTGTGTTGACTTTAGGACTTTAATTCATTATAACCGCACCGTTCCAGCACAGCACATAACTTATCATTTAAATTAGAGCTTTAAGACTGTTGTACAATACATTCTATAATGCCAAGCGCGCTTGCTGCAGGCTGTTGATCAACTGTTGTCTAATCTATATTGATATTATAAAATGTATTGTACAACATATCACATAAAGCTCTAATTTAAATGACAAAATTTTGTGCTCATTATTGCACTGCTCCAACACATTGGAGCAGTGCAATAATGAGTGAAGAACTTTACAAAGTTCTTATAACCTGTCTTTTTGCCATTGAAATGATTATCCTCTATTCTTTAAATTATTGCGTTTCCTTGCTTTGTTATCGTCATAAACAAATAACTGGTTATCGAAGAGTTGTAACCTTTATCATTAAAATGTGTTACTAACCAGAGTAACCAAGTTTATAGCACAGGCGCGGCTCTAATCAATATCTACTTTTTAACGTGACTAATTAAGCACCAGGTTTAAGCAGATAAGACATGACCATGATCTTATAATATCGGCCATTTTAGATACATTTTAACTACATATTGGCTTATCAGTAAGAGCTTATTTATGTTCTATTAGATTGGGTAGTGCAATCAGTATGGTATGAGTAATCTAATCGTTTATTTGTAATGGAAATTTAAGGAGTTATGTACTTTTCATTTTAAGCCTCCAACTTTTCACGTCCAAAAATGTTTGTTTTTTGTGCTCGTTATATCTCTACCTAGCTCGGCAAAGCTATCTCTTTATCTCTTTACCATGATGGGTGTGAAAGCAAAAGTATTTGGGTTTTTTATATGTGTGAATGGCAACGGCAATTTCCTATGCTAATAATAAATAGACTGCTGATATTTGGTTATCAACAACAGTCCGTTTATCACGTGTAGTGATTTCGAATTCCTCATGACTGATCTACTTATAGATTAATTTATTTTGATCTTACTATTTTGTTGTATTTGTATCGACTATTTTACTCACAAGGGTAGATACTAGAATCTAAGCAGCGTTATGTTTATTTCCTTTCAAAAATTCTGTAGGATTTTGCATTAATTCAATCATTACAAGGAAATAAAGCAATGTAACCGCCGTGGAAAATTTTCTGATAAGGTCGATAAGCGTCAAAAAAGCTAGATCAATACAAAAAGCTTTAATAAAACCGATAACAGTAGTATTGCCAGATTATTTTCCGTACCTATTCATTTCCGTATAACAATTTACTTATATGTTAGGTAAACAATCACAGCAAGCTATACAAATAGTTAAACAAACAGCCCTGGTTGCCAGATGACGTCATAAAAATATACAGTATGAAGCAGACTATGTGAATGATGTTACTGACTAAATCCACACTATATAAACCTCAGATCATAGAAACAAGGAGATGTGCCAAGGCGCTATCGAGCTTGATGCCTGATCTTGAGCAAATTGCTCATATTAAAAACGTACGCGCTGGCGACGAACCGAACACGATCGATGGTATAAATACAGTGTTTTAGTTTAGTGCTAGTGTTGAGTGACGATTAACAGTGTTAGATTGAGGGTGTGCGGAATGTTCAATGCGTGGGAGATCTTTTTATTCACAAGGAGCGCTTAATTATGCCCGTAGTTGTGTCGAAAAATGTACTAAAAGTGGCATGAGTTGTTCCCGTACTAATTTGCTTTGATGGCATATCTCCTTGTTTCTATGATCTGAGATATAAACTAATATTATAAATGCGGAAGTGGTAAATCTGTCTGCTGCCACTGAACCGATCGTTATGAAATTTGACAAAGAAGTAGCCTGTGACCTGGAGCAGGACAGAGGTAGGCTTCATCCTGAATATGACGATCCAGACGAAGTCGCGGACAATAGCTAGTAGATAATAAATACGATGCTAGTGATACATAAAAAGCTACCAAATAAACGGTATTTAAAGTAATAGGACTCCAGCTTCAAACTTAACTATGTGAAATACCAGAAGATGCAGCGTGGGTAGCTACGAGGTGGACTGACGCTATTAAAGATCGCAAGAATTTGCTGGATGTAGGCAGCACAGGATCATTCGTTGTGGCGATGCTTGGGACCTATATCCAGCAGTAGACTGTGTTTCTGTATATCAGCCGATAAAGGGTATTCAAATCAAAAGAGGGTGAACAACGGAACACGTCATACTAAATCAAGATCAAGGCCTTCCAATTGAACCTTAATCCGTTAAACTATTAAACCTTGATGAATCACACACAAATAAACTAATTTGCCGATAAACGGTGATCAATTAGGTGGTTACGGTGCGTCCGTACCTATCGCGGAATTGAATGATTCGAGCTGATCGAGTGACACAAAGTTGTCGAACGAACCGTGAAGGCCGAATAAAGTTGGCTTCCATTCGAAATTATGTCATAGTTTTATTGTTATAAGACTTTTATTGTGAGAACATCCGCATGTCTTCGCCGGTTCACCTGTTCCCGTAGCGTACATTTGTCTTTTATTATTTTACGTATTGTTTACACATAATATTAGGATTTTGTTTGTCAATTTTAGACTATCGTCTGACCTTCGAATATCGGTCATCATCATCTGCCTAGCTTTTTTCCAAATTATATTGGGGTCGGCATCCAGTCTAACTAGATTTGGCTGTGTGTGTGATCGGTATTATTCAGTAATTTGAGTTATGGAGGTCGGTGGGCAATCACTCCTAAAAATATATTCAGCCGCACCTGGTTGGACTGTAAATCATATAGAAAAAATGAGGATCATGTATATTTTGATAAACATAAAGTTCTATAGAACTAAATGGAATTATTGTTTTCAGTATCAAGGCGTTTGGTATGAAATTTCAAAGTTGCCAATCGCTTCCGAAGGCAGAGGCAAGTGCGGCCAGGCTGAATACACGTTGAACGGCGACGAAGTCAAGGTCAAGAACTCGCATATCATCGATGGTGAGAAGAAATACATTGAAGGCACCGCCAAGTTCGCTGCTGATGCCCACAACGCTGCCAAGTTTGTTGTCTCCTTCAAGTTTGGAGGTGAGTACAAGTTACTGACGTAACATTTGTTGTATGAACGTTGTTGTCGTATTAAAATGAAAGTTAGGAGATAAATAAAAGATTGTGGAAACATGCACTTTAATCGATTCTCAATTACTTATTTTTTTATTCAATGTCAGGTTTGGTGCTGTTTATTTTTTTCTATTATGTATAAATAAGTTAAAAGTTAATATTAGTAACTGCAAACTATCTTAAACCACAAGGATTAAAATTGAACTACACCAGTATATTACATGAGCTTCTTTAATGAAGATTCCGATGTTCCTCATGTTATATAATTTCCCACAGAGTTCGTCTCCGAGTCTCCCCTGCTGATCCTCGCTACCGACTTCAACACCTACTCCATTGGCTACAACTGCAAATACAACGAGAAGACCAAGTCCCACAATGGTACGTACACTTCTATCGACTATTATGAAGACTATCTCTTCCCTTCCCTTGATTTTAGATAGGGACATAACTATTGTTAGTGAGACATTGAATAACCAATAATTTTTGCCTCCGAAGCGATAGCCATCAGACTTTTTTTCACGTGTGGATTATGATACATTGGCTTGCCTATGAAGTCCTGATATCAGTCACCATCAAGTAGATCAAGGGCTTGAAGTATCTTATCTGATAGTAGAACAGCAAAATCTACCTGTATGTAGTCTGTTGATTTTTAGCTGTAACTATGCAGGGGCTAATGATGGCCAATGGAAGTCTTTATGGCGTTACCCGCTTCTTCTGCCTGCATATTTTGTTAGTCAAAGCTTCTATTATGAAGACGTGTTTGGTCGATTTGTGCCAAATAATTTCCGAGTGAGGTTCTCTGATCAAATGTTAAAAGCAAAAATGTTAAAATATATTTTGATATAACGAAATGTCTGAAAAACCTATCTGATAATAATATATGTTTATCTTGTCGTTTACTCAATCTTATCGGGGGCATAACGAAAATAAAGTTTTTTGATATCGGATTTTCCTAATGGCACGTTGACGCACATTCAAAATTTTAGGCCGATAGTAAAATTAATAATTAATTATATAATTAATATGCAGACGTCTCTAGATTATATTTTGACACCAATTATTCGGCTATCTGCATAGAAGCCAAAAGTCTAATAAGTAACGATAATCAATTATGAATATTGATTAAAAAGTAAATGACAATTTAGTTTTTAAGATTTGGGACACAAAACACAAACCTAATATTCAAAGCTGGTCTGTACCTACTGGTTCGAAAAAAAATGTATAGCTGATAAATATATATATATAATTATTATTGGTTTCTTCCACGGTTGGTCATTGCATTTAACTATCATTGTGTCAATTGCTGATGCGAACTGCGAATAGTTAAAAAATGTTGCGGTATTTGTTCTTAGTAAAATTTGCATTAGGACGTATGCATGTGATAATAACATAGCATTATTATCGAAGCAACATGCATAGGTACGTCGGAAATATCGGACGATAAAAACGCAGCTGTGTAGACAAGACAGGGACGCATGCATTATCGCAATAACGCAAGCGATATTATTGCACCTGTCCCGAGCCTTTAGTTTCCGTACATCACGTTTATAAGGTTGCTCGTATTATTAAGTATAGCATTTGCTTGAAATTAACATGCTTAAAACCTTTACACGGTACACTAAAAGGTCATAGCAGCGATATAATCAATAAAACTTCTTTTTTGCCCAATCATGTGTTTAGGGCAGTATAAAGTCTTCTTGTCTTTTGCCATTAATAAAGTGTAATTTAGAAGAACAGTATTAGTCAAAAATAGAATGGCATCCGTTAGTCATCTTTATTGTTTTCAATTCCGTATCTGCAAGGTTGTCTCTTATTGGTACCTGTCAGTCAGGTAATCAATACTCTATTGTGAAGTGACGTCGGACTGGTCTGCAATGGTCCTGAGATATCGGAAAGACAATATCCTTTAGAAAATAATTATGTTTGAATAGATTTCCAAGTTACAATGCTTATATCAAAACATATTTTTAGTTTTACATTTTATACAGATTTATTTCTTATTTCCTTTATCTGCTTGTAGTAGGTACTTTTTTAAATATTATTAGAAAAAAAAACATTTAAAAGTATAGAACTTTTAGGCGTGCTCCATCGTAGACCGCATCATCGCTTGACATCAGGCGTGATGGCGGTTAAACTCAAGCCTCTATTATATTTAGTAAGAAAAAAATTCACTGGCATCGGGAATAGGGTCCAAGCTACCGGTGGTCAGGGCTCCAGAAAGAGGAACACCATCAATACTCGCCGTGTCCAGGAGTCAGGCGCGTGCATTGTATATAGGCAAGTAGGCAGTGACTACCTCTTAAGGTTCAATAAAACCATTTTAACTATTACTACATCAATATACATCATTATATATCAATAATTAGTCATGTTTGATATATTTTATTTATGTAGTAACAGTTAAAATAGTTTTATTGAATCGTATGAGGTAGGCACTGCCTACTTGCCTATATGCACTGCACGCCACTGCCAGGAGTACCGCTTTCTGTATCAAGGCCTTGATCCAACTGGCTAACGAGAGCCTCCTCGGGTATTGGTCGAGGCTCTTGGCTAGGCCATCGGCTGTAATGAGTATCAGTATGATCAGTACCTACAATGATCGCTCTACATCTTGTTTATATTAAGAACAGGACTGTTATGTACTATTGTAGTTTTTTTAATCGCTCAAATTGACGATAAAAATAACGCTACAGCATTATTATCACAGATAACCGTTGATTGATATACTTAACTATCAGTTCGTTCACAGAGTCACGTATAGGTTGGTGTATCGATATGAGCTTAGATAATTCAGAGGAATTTCTTCAAGGAAAGGTTTCCTGTACTATGGGGTGTACTACAGCATGGGCTTCTTCAAGAGAGTAAATCGGTTTTTAAAGTGTTGGCAACACGCATAACTTTTGGTGTTGCAAGCGTTCCATAGACTACGGTAATCGATTTCTGCAGCCTTACATCAGGCGGGGCCGTACATCTCTTTGTCACCATCATGGTATAAAAAACTGTTAGGTTACTTATATAACCACATGAATAAATAACCAAGCTTATAACATCGACTGCTATAATTTCCTTGGTGACTGACTATTGATATAGGTACTACGGGATGAACAAACATCGAATGTGGTTAATTTCCTTCTTAAAACTTAAATTTTAAAAGGTTAGCTGCGGGAGAGGTGCGGGCGGGAGGCACCCGTTCTCGTCCTAACGAGAACGGGCGCCCACCTCTCCCGCAGCTGCCCGTCTTCATCCCACCCCCGCGCCCCTGTACCCCGCAAGCAAGAACCCAATTAAGCAGTTTAGCTATAGGTACATTAGTCACTGGTAACGTTAATCGCTGATAAAAATTGCAATATCAATGTCACGTATTGGTAGTGGCGCTATATGTAATCCATGCTTATTAGGTTACTAATGTTATACTTATAATATTGTCTGGAAAACCAGATAAAAATATTTTATTGCAATAGTATGATAAAGTATGCATGTATCATTGTCAATAAAATTTGTCGTTAAGCCAGATAAATGGATTTACAACAGGAGGGCCCCCGCTACAATCGACCCAATTTGACGCGCAATCTGTAAAGCCGATCCAGGTGAGTCCCGACAGATTACGCGCCAATCTGTTGAAACTCGCCCGGATCCGCTCTACAGCCGGTCGATTCTGTAAAAATCTCACCGTGAAAACTTAGGTGAAGTGAGTTTGTTTTTGCTAGGAATTGACACTATTGACAGCTCACTCCACGCTCACTTCACCTAAGTTTTCACGGTGATATGGTTACAGAATCACACTGCTGATCGGGTGCTAACTTGGGTCATTCGTACGCACTTATAATCACACGCGTTTCATCCTTTCTCATGCAATTGTCCATAGCAAAATATCATTTCCTTTCAATTTACAAACTTTTAACAGGGAGAAAAGTACCACAACATGTACTAAAAACAGCACTTGGATTAACGTTAGATATTTGTATGGCATGATAAGCCACGTGCGATGTACCCTCGCCACGTGTACATCACGTTTAATGCCATTCATTTATTTTGTGGCACCATTCGTATGATAAGGACTAATCTTCAAACGCGTTTCATAGAGTAGGTAGGTACTTAGAGGATTTCGTTCGCGGATAATGTTTGAATATTTCAAGCATTATCGACTGGGAAGTAAGTCTGCTGATAAGACAGAAAAGACTAGAGCGATGTAGAATGTATTCTAATTATTTCGTACATTGTCATGTATCACAGAACACTCCTCTATAACTGAAGTTATCCAACGGCTTTACATACCACCATCCATCTTAAGTAATATTATGAATAAAAGTTAACACAGGTCACAATAGAGTCAACGGAAAACTGTCAAACCGTGTTCAAAAACGGGGTAAAATTGAACAAAACGGCAAAATTATAAACTGTGTGTAAAATTGTAAAACGCACTCCATACATATAAAATAACCATAAAAAATAAATTGATAATAATTTTATTATTCAAGATTTTTTAGGGTGGCTGCGATATTTTTCTATCGAGTGAAAAAATACCTACCTAGTAGAATCGTGTTTTAGGCTGAATACGATTCTTCATTTTACTGTCAAAATGGTATTGGCTAATGTGTTCAAAAGAACTAATTGGTGCTGTCAGCTTCACGTATTAATGTCGGGCACTTGTGTGCTCGGAGCTAAGTCAGAGTTGCCACCCTTCCAAATTATAATAATTTTATAATAGTTAAATGTTGCGGGCGTCATAAATGGGGTACCTATGTAAGAATCGTAGCACGTGGCCGACGTGGCGTTCTTTAGCTTCTGCATATACTTATGGGAAAAACGCGTTAGTTTATGTATGTGTGTTAAATGTTGCCAGCAACAGAAGATAGTAGTATACCATGTGAGAGTTCATCCGGGAAAGTACCTCCACCTTACCTATTTATGCCACCGATGGGAAAAAATGCTGTAAACGGCCGTTTAGTGGAAATCGGTAAGCTGTGAGATTAGTGACTTGCAAAAACGACCACACCCCAAAGATTGTTCACTTATGGCGAGATTGACAAAATGCAATCGGGCAATAAATACATATTTATTATTAGCTATTAGGCTTCTAACATACGACGTTCTTTTTGCGCGATGGAAGACAAATAAATCAGTGAAGTAAGTTTCACAAATTGTTAAGGCGCTTCATTTTCAATCGCGCAAAAAGAACATCGTATGTTACAGGTCTTCAACGTTTACACCCTTACCACAAAAAAGATAAACACGTGAACGCGAATGCTACCAAAAATAATACCCACTTGTTTTAGACAAGTTAGTGCTTTAACAAGTGCGTATTATTTTTGGTAGCATTCGTGTTGAACACGTGTTTATCTTTTTTGTGGTACGGCCCTTAATGTTCACTTCATATCGTTGACATTATGACAGAAGAATTATGTCTTTGTAGCTTTTTAATGTGTTACTTTGACTTACATATACCCCCTCAGTAAACACCCCAAATTCTTAATGTTGCTTAGTTATTAAATTTATAGACATACCATTACGCCTATAATCTTAGATTTTTTGATATTAGTTTCTAGACTGATGTGAAGAAGTAGATACATTCTTTCAGTGCTTACAGAACTTGGACGACACTTATTGTCAGTACAATTTTGGATTTATAACCAAGTAACCTTTATAGATTCCAAGATTTCCAGACATTCTTCAATCACACAATTCAAGTCTAATATTCCATTTCTTTTCACAGAGCAAGCTTGGATTCTATCAAGGTCCAAGAAACTGGAAGGCGAAGCCAAGACCACTGTTGACACGTTCTTGAAGGAACACTCCAAAATCATCGACTCCACCAAACTGGTGCAAAGCGACTTCTCCGAAGAGGCCTGCAAGTACACCAGCTCCAGTGTAATGACAGAACAAACCGCCAAGCCCTGAATATGGTACTAGACATGTAAATTAGCAACGTAAGGCCCCGGTGATATCCAGACCATGTTTTGACACCAGTCCTGATAAAGGTATTTTTGATTTTGGACTCTATTTTTTGTGTAGTAGATTGTAGTATGTATTGTAGTGTCATCTTATGTATTGGGGTTTATGAAAATCTATTAGCATTGGTGTCAAAATAAAGCTTCTTTTGCATTATTATTTTTGACGTCATAATATGGAAAATTTTACAAAGCGATTTATGTCTCTCGAATATTACTTTTGACATTATTATATGGAGGTACAATAGTTTATAATAATTATACTTGATTTTCTATGGTGTGACGTCAACTTAGTCTGAGCTTTAACAGTTTTTTGTGAACAATATGTTTTATTTTCCATCTAATTTCTTTCGTTCATAATAATGTATATAGAAAATGTCTAATATTCTTTATTGTTTTTAAGATTAATTAAATGAACACTAGGCTGTCTAAATATGAATAAAATACTTATGAAAACTAGTAAAATATCTATAACTAAGTACTATTTCATTTGATAATGAAATCATTTGTTGATCAAACTCGAAGTAAATAATAATAGCAGTATTTACAACAAAATCATATGATATTCTTTCAAAATGAACACCACTAATTCTAGGCATTTTATCTTTATAATAACTATAATTACATAATTATACTGATTGTAATCGGTCTAATGCTTGTGATAAACTTAGTACAGCACTGATGTGTTTAGTCTAGAATTATTTATTGGATAATAAAATTTTATATTTAATATTTATTTGTTATTATTTCCTTTATTTTTTATGTAGGTTACCTACATAATATTATTTACATTTGTAATTATTATTAAACTTTAATAAAATATAAAATATCGGGATCCACCGGTATAGGGAGCAGGGTTCAAGCTACCGATGGTTAGGGCTCCATGACAGGCCTTTATGACAATCGGTACAAGATAGTGGAGTCAATTATTATTATTATTTACCTCTCAAAACATCGTAAATAAACTTGGGCTTCCGATACTCTGATGTCAAGAACACGCAGTGAGTTAGCGTGAATGCTCGTTCCTGCATAAGAAGAGACAGACCTATGGTCTTCAGTAAGACCAGGTGATATTATTATTGTCTTTCTAACCACCTGTCCCTTTTATGTTCTCTTCTGGATACCATGCTTTCAATCTGCGATACGCAGTAAGCTATAGGTGACCACCTCAGATCATAGAAACAACGAGATATGCCATCATAGCAAATTAGTGCGGGAACAACTGTCGCCACTTTTAGTACATTTTTCAACACAATTACAAGCGCCCCTCGTGAATATAAAGATCCCCACACATTAAAAATTCCGCACACCCTCAATCTAACACTGTTAATCGTCACTCAACACTAGCACTAAACTAAAACACTGTATTTATATCATCGATCGTGTTCGGTTCGTCGCCAGCGTGTACATTTTATATACGGTCAATGTGACCGTATCAAAGCGTCAATTTTAGTAGCGCCTTGGCACATCTCCCTTGTTACTATGATCTGAGGTGACCACAGATTGTGCAAAATAGCCGCTGCCATGTCGCCGGCATAGTGTACAGGAGCTTATAAATGGATTACATAAACTGTTGTCTGTCGCATTTGAAAAATCAACCTCCTGGAGGTCAAAACAATTGCTTTTTTTTGCGACAGATGAAGGAATAACTAGCGACATGTGGATATTATACCTCCACCTAAGCCTTTAGAAACTACAGGTGTGAGGTAATGTTATAAATTAACTAGCTTTTGCATACATGCAAGGATAATGCAGTTTTACCCCCATTGCTCGGCTCCTAAGGCGACCCTTAGGAGCAGAGCAATGGGGGTAAAACTGCATGACTGAAGAATAGTAGGTATATGCTTTAACATCACGCTACGACTAGCGTGATGTTAAAGCATATACCCACTATTCTTCAGGAATCTTATAAAAAAAACTTCGATTCCGACTGGTAGTTCTAGAGATTAGCACGTTCAAACAAACAAAGTAACTCTTCAGCTTAATTATATTAGTAAATATAGAATATGTCGCAACTATTTGCAATAGTACATTTTATTTTTATCACGGCGCTAGTCATGAATCAGAGTTTAAGAATTTAATCTGTTGGATTTAGGTATCAATTATCAATGTCGGTAATCCTCGTATTTAATTACAGGAAAATAATTCTTTATTTTTAAGTAATGTGCCTACTATCTAATCAATAATAGCACTTTAGTGACTCGAGGGACTTTTTTTATGAAGCTGACCTCAGATCATAGAAACAAGGAGATGTGCCAAGGCGCTATCGAGCTTGATGCCTGACCTTGAGCAAATTGCTCATATTAAAACAGTACGCGCTGGCGACGAACCGAACACGATCGATGGTATAAATACAGTGTTTTAGTTTAGTGCTAGTGTTGAGTGACGATTAACAGTGTTAGATTGAGGGTGTGCGGAATGTTCAATGCGTGGGAGATCTTTTTATTCACAAGGAGCGCTTAATTATGTGCGTAATTGTGTCGAAAAATGTACTAAAAGTGGCATCAGTTGTTCCCGTACTAATTTGCTATGATGGCATATCTCCTTGTTTCTATGATCTGAGAAGCTGACATGGCTGACAAGCCAATTTTATCGATTCACGCAATTCTCGTCCGTAAAAGCTAACATGGTCAATGGTCATAAATTCATAATAGAGTGAAGGGAAAACTGTCAAAACGTGTTCAAAAGAAGGGTAAAATTGAACAAAATCTTTTATTGTAGTGAAAATAGATGAATAGCTTTACGAGAAATCTAAGACAATTAAGTTTGTCCTAATCAAAGAATGCATTAGGTACTTACATTAAAAATAACAATTTGAATTGATAGATTCGAGATTTTGGGTTTTAAACATTTTTTTGAGGAGACTTTTAATTTTTTTAGCCGACTGCGGCGAAGCCCAAAAAGAGGATATAGTGTTTTTCTATCGAGCGAAAATAGATGAATCGTTGTTTAGGCTCAGCCAGTAGGCAAAACTGTCATCATTAAAAAAAATGGTAAACCGTAGTATCTATTCGCTAAAAACTCGAAAAATAACTAATTTGGCCGTTTTGTCAGCTTTTAGTAAAATTAGCTTTTAGCAATATTCGTAGTTGTAGCAATTATCCGGGCACAAACTGACTCCGGGTTCCTACTGTATTTTTTTTTATGACAGCCTAATAAAACTTTATCCAACAAGGGGATCGAACCCAGGAAGCATTCAGCAGTCCTGTTTGCTATTACTAGACCAAAGAGTAAAGAAAATAATCCAAAATAATTTCAAACACATTTATTCATCACAGTCTAGTACAAGGTCAGGTTAGGTCTAGCAGTGGCGTGCCTAGAGGGCAAGCCGGACGCATTTTTTGGTTTTAGAGGGTATTAATGTTTATTTTTCATGAATTTAAGTGAGTTAATGTCGTTATTAAAGCAATACGTACATTAAAAATCACTTACATTCATGAAAAATTAACATAAATACTCTTTAAAATGAAAAAATGCGTCGGGCTTGCCCTCTAGGCACGTCACTGAGGTCTAGATCCAGTTTTCACCAGAAATTACTGGTAAAGAAGTCTGTCTCAAGTTTGTTAGTGTAAGCACAGCTCGCGTCCGAGAAATCCTTGAAGACAAACGATTGCCTATGTTCAGCCAGGTCCGTGTACTTGGACAGCGCGTTCTCAACTTTTTTCAGTAATTCCCCTTGGAGCTTTTCCTTGCCGCGAGTTAACACCCATGTGTATACTGAAACATGTATGAAAGCATGCATTATTCACTCCTTATGCTGAATTCGGGTTTTCTAGGAGACCTCTGCAGACTATAAGGAACGTTCTCTATAAGAATCGCTGAGTACTACTGAGAAATCATTGTCTTACGCATACATGCAAAGATAATGCTGCGGTCCAGTAGATTTTATGTATTTCAAAGTGTACTGAGGAAATGGGTGCCTTCCACCCTGAGGGACTAGTCATAACAAGCTTAATGAGCGCACGCCCGATCCTTTGCATTTAGTGCGTTCTACAAAATTGTATGAGTTTCTTTGCAACGGATTACATCAAAATGCTGTCGTCCGTCGATCGCGCGTCAACCGAAAGCGAAATGTAGCGCATCGGGCGCGTGCACATTAAGCATGTTATAGGGTCATTTTCAAAATTTTTGTGAGTAACGGACAGGAGCAACAGAAAAAAAACTTTTCTGTAATTTTATTAACATGTTTCCTCTCAGTTACATCCAAAAATGTTGAATATGACCTATAACTAGTAGGTACTTATCCAGAGGGATAAACGGATCAAGCTCGCTTGTCCAGTAGTATTGATTACTGATTGATATTTATAACTGACCGTAGTGTTTTCGGATCTTCTCTTTCAGCCATTTGCAAGTGTAGGCGATAGCGTAGCCATCGTAATCAGTAGACAAGATGAAGAATGGGAACTGGAGTACTTTATCTGAAAACACAGTTTGTTCGTTAAACTCACCACTGTCTAAAGATGTCCATTGCTGACAGGCTTAGAGCATATACCCCTGGAGACGTACACATATTCCGCACACCCTCAATCTAACACTGTTATCTATCATTCATCTCTAGCACTAAACTAAAACACTGTATGTATATCATCGATCGCGCTACTCGCATCCAGAGGATCCCTGCGACCCTCACTGGTCGTCAGTAGACCTCGTGGGTGTCTAGACCTGTCCACACTGCGACTTCCGACACGCAGCTATACAGGGTGGCAGGTTAGACAGTGGAAATATTTTAAGAGGTCATTGTACTCATCATTATAAACAACTTTTATTATAGGACCAACCTTGAAATCGCGAAAAAAAAACAGCTGTTCCATACATTTATGTTCACATAACTCAACAAAATGTATGGAACAGCTGATTTTTTTTTCGCGATTTCAGGGTTGGTCCCATAGCAAAAGTTGTTCGTAATGATAAGTACAATGACCCCTTAAAATATTTCCACTGTCTAACCTGCCACCCTGTATAGATGCTACTGGACGTTATACGGGGTGCTAGCATAAAAAGAAACAAAACATTCATAACTTACCACCAGCCTCATGGCTCATAATAAACTGGGCACTATTCCCAGCATCGAAAGTAGGGTCTACCCTGGCCTGGTAAACCTTCTGGGTCCTGTTGCCCTGGTCTATTTGCACATAGGACTCTTTGAACATATAGCCTAGGTTATCCTCTTGGAAGTCTAAAGTGGAACAGTCGTAGATTTCCCGGCCATCGCTAGCGTAGCTGGCAACATTGTACCATAAACCTGAAAACTGTGAGGAGAAATTGTTTTATAAGATGTTCACGTCGGGATCAACAGTTTGGCTATAGAGGCACCAGGTGGCATGTTCCTCCATTGAAAAGGGATCCTCCGACCAGATTGAGGGGTGTTGTCAGGTGAGCCACTCCTCGAACTATTCAAAGAAAAATATTGTGCATGAAAAAGTTTGTTTGAATAAGAGAAAACTTTCACATAGGTAATTAGGTATAATTAATAACTAATTTAAGGGTTTGCTTTTCAACTCTGTATATTTGTAGCAGTATTTTGTACTCAGTATTATGTAGGTACCTATATTTTTTACGTTAATTGTATGATGTACCTTCAAGGTTATAATTATAAAGTGTGAGTCCAATTAATTAAAAGCTATTAACAAATACAAAATTTTATCGATCTTAATCAGTCCGTTGATATATCAATAGATTTAAAATATTAAAAGATATTTATCTATTTATAATGCCGACGGTACCTATACAAAATATTACTATTTATAAATCAGATTTTTAGTACATTTAATTATTGTGAATAATTAATTAGTGGAAGTTAAAAGGGACCGTCATTCATAATGCTACTAGGTAATCAAATAAAGATAAAAAGATTATAGGTACCATTTCTAAATAACCAAAATATTATTGATTCGTAGAATTAAATGATACACAAATGTTCATGCCGTGGTAATAAGATTCGCCAGTCATCACCAGCTGTCTATTGTGTACCGCCACTAACTAACTTAAATAAAGACAAGAAAAATCTTGAAATTGCATTGTTTTTGACAATTTATTATAAAAAATAAAGATATCATGAGGAAATGCGGGCGGCGTTTATACCTAAAAAAGTATTCCTCTATTTTTATTCCTGAATAATGTTACTAGAGCAAACATTTTATATTTAAAACATGGCAGTGGTAAATTTTACCACTGCCATGTTTCTATGTTTTGATTTTTTTCATAAATCAATTTATTATTGTAAGAACTAGGTGCTTTTTAAAATTACCCAACTACACCGCCGTTCTAGCAAACAAGTTTGACGAATATAATATTAAAAGAAAACATGCAGGTGTAGCCAAAATACTTCTTATATCATTCTTGAAAAATATATTAAAATCTGTCCAGATTTGAAGGAGAAAACAGAGGAATATAAAATTATCATTTCGTCTATTTTACATAGGTACAATCAATGCAAGCTGCAGTTGTCTCTTTCACGCTCTCCTCAGTCATTCGGGCACAGGGACACAGTAGCAGTACGAGTATATTTAACACCTATTCTTGAAATGTCTTGCCGACCACGTTTCCTCAGCCAGAACTCACCCTGGTGTGATCCAAATTGTCTTGCAGCTTAACATCGGGGCATTCGCCTAGCAAGGTATACTCGGCTCCAAAAACTCCTACCAAACACAGTGATAATACAAAAAGTAACATTTTAAAACAACTGGATGGTCCAAGAATAAGATAACGAGTGAGCACTCCCGTCCTACACTGTAATTATTCAATGTGCGCCGACCCCACACATAAAGGCGTTTTATACTGAAATAGACGTAAATTGACCACGTTTTGAGATGTAATGTGGACATCCTTTCGTTTGATTTATGTTCCTAGTTGTTTACGTAAGTTTTTGCGTTGTAGGATTAGGATGTGGTAATGTTAATTTTTTGTTAGTTAGTTTAGTTAGTTTGGGTAGACAGGTCATGTAGAGTGAGTTTACACGTCTTGGATTTTTTTTACCTACTATTTTTATGTTTTAATAAAAGAAGTCAGTCGCTCCATGTCAAATACTGATATTCCACCGCATCAGGCGCGGATACAGGATTTCAGGATTTTAGGCAGTTGCACCCAAAATTATGCATAGTTTCAATTACCAACATTATCCATCGATATTTTCCCAAAATTATCTATCGGAGTCTATTGCTGGGCATAGGTAAGTTTCTCCCAAGACTCCCAAGTATGTCACAACACCCTATTCTCCACATTTCGCATCCAATCTGTCTCAAGTGGCTGCATTTTGACGTGGATTTTATAAACGTTTTCCTTATCATTCAAGCAGGCATTCCAGAAAACAATTGCGAAAAACATGTAATTTTGAAAGCTTCATACTTCTGAAGTTCAAAAGTTAGGAAAAGCATAGCAATATCGTTGCGAAGATCAATCTAATGGTAACACAAAAATCTGTTTGACCCTCCCTCTAACCCACGCGATGACGTCATAGATCGCAGGAATAAGCGCTACAAATTAAATGTTTTGTCATCGAATTCACGATAAAAAAAAACCGGCCAAGTGCGAGTCGTACTCGCATACCGAGGGTTCCGTATCATTTTTGGACGTATAAAGTGAAAAAATCCGGACCGCATAACTAAGTTTGTTTGTCAAGGAATTTTGATGATTTTGAAAAAACTGTACTAGTTAGGAACATCGTTTTATTTTGGTGCCATATTTGAGTCAATTCCTATCAACTCTAATTATTTCAGATTTTTCGCCCCGCAAACTTTGGAGATTGGGGGGGGGAATGGTATTTTTTTGGTAATTTTTCATCATATGTCGAAAACTGTGAGACATAAAATAAAATAAAAATATATTTTGAAATGTGAAGATCAAGCCCTTTCATATGATATATCACTTGACTTAGTAACCCCACTTTGAAATTTCGGACCCCCACTCCGGCCCCTTTTGCAATGAAAATAAAAATATTTTTGGACTTTTTTCATTTGCAATAAAGTTGAACAAGCATTCTTTATAACTATTCCAAATTTCAAGTCGATAGCATAAGTAGTTGCTGAAATAATCAGGTGTGACAGACAGACAGACAGACAGACAGACAGATAGACAGACAGACAGACAGACGAAGTCGCACCATAAGGGTTCCTTTTTTACCATTTTGGTACGGGGCCCTAACTAGCAAATTTTTTGAGATCATTGGTTCATCTTGCCCATTATGTACGCCACTTTACAATAATAAGGTCAAGCCCACATTAACACTTTTAATTCATTAGATTACAGGTTCGTAGAACAGGGAGTTAATAAACAAAACGATTTTAGTATTACCAAGAAGTGTTTGTTAAAACTACTACGATTAGTGAGAATTGTGTTTGCATCTGAAGGAAAAATAATATCTAAAAACATATAGAATTGCTATTTAAATAATGTTATATTAATAGCTATTATAGGATGGCAACAATAAATAAAAAAAAACTAAACCTCAACTATAAAAAACGTAAAAAATATCTCTAAAAAGTAAAAACTGGGTGTCACGTATTAGAATTTTTCATTCAAGGATATCTTTGCCGGATTCCTTGCGGTCTTTTCCTTTACCGTTTTTTGAGCAGTGGTGGTGAAAAAAATTGCGAAAAGGGTTCGAACCAACGACACTTACGAGTCAGCGCTGGGCGCTACCACTAGGCACTGGACCACCATTGTTCTTCACTGGGCCACCACTTTAATATATTATGATTGAAATTTGAAACAAAACCTTAATAGATAGTATTAGGGGTAGCTTGTTTTCGGCCCACTGTATATGAATATTTTCTGACCAATTTCTCAGTAATAAATTACTTACTTACATTATACCGTATCAGTTTTAAAATACTCTCTTATTTATTCCAAGAAATTAGTCGTTATTATTACCACTTATAAGTAATAATGTTAACCTCGTTTGAACTCAGTGATAACCCTTGATTGATTTAATAAACAAAAACATTAATATTTAAATCATTACTGTTTGTATCTCCACAGAGATTTAACTACAGTGTAGTCATAATGTTAAAATTATTAATAACTTCATTATTTATAAGTGTGTCTACTGGGTACTTCACTTTACCAGGAAAATGTCCTGAAAATGTTCAGCTTCAGGAAGAATTTCGACTGGCTGATGTAAGTTATTTTTAAGTAACAAAATTAGTTATTTTGTAAATTCCTACTTTGTTCTATTATCCAAGAAACAAAATACCTAGTTCTATTTTATTTATCAATACACTAGCATTTTGCCGGCGACTTCGTCCGCGGGACATTTAAGTACGTAGCACAATTTTTGTGATTTTACCTATGTTCCAGAAAATTCGTTTTTGTTTTATATTCGAAATGTCGAAATAAAGTGCTTCGGTTTTTAGTCAAGGGCGGGGCAGGGGGGGGGGCAATTGCACTCATTGCCGCCTCCTGTATGCACGCCTGATCTAATGTTTCATCCTGCGCAATCTTGGTTTTTCTGGTCAAATATTTACATGCAACAAAACTTCTGCGTGAAATCTCGTGAGCGCCTGACCGCTAGCAACTTGCAAATGAACACTGCGTTGCAAATTAGCGGTTATACTTGCAAGAAACTGTCCTATTTATTCTGTACCGACTTATTGAACTGACAATTTGTTTGCAAACGTTCGAGGGAGAATGTCACGGTGAGATTTTCGAGAGATGACGCCTTGAAAAGCCGAAGCTAGCCAATATCTCCTATTAAAGTTCGATGTGTAGTATTTATTGTACTGTACTAGCCGCTGAATTTGATGACCCTGAGTGTATCTGCTAGCAAGCGCGGGCGACTACCGTCACAAACTTATGATCTCGAGGCATGAGAGTCTACCACTGAATATTTATACTGTCAAAATATTCACTAGTTATTACTCTTAGTTTTTTATTATGCACCCTTTCTGTTCCAATAGTTCTTCAACAAATGGTACCAAGCGTACCATTACTCGAGCGATGGGCAGCAGCAAAACAATTGCTCGGTGATAGAACTGAAGACCAGGCCCACAGGCATCTACCTGAACCAGTCCAGGGTCGACCGGGGCCTGTTCCACCGGTACAGCATCGGGAAGCTGGAGATACCGCCTAGGATTGAGGATGGAGCGAGATTGGATGTCACCTTCACTTTTGACGATGCGCCTAGGAGATGTAAGTATAAAAAAACTGGACAAGTGTGAGTAGGACTCGCGCCCTGCCGGCTTAGAATGACTAATTCTATCTCTATTCTAACAAAGAATAGAAAAAGTTCTTTCTAACCAACTCGTTATCTCTTCTGCACAAGCACGCGGCGACTCGTGCTTGGCGTAGCAGACTTTTGTCGACTAAAGAATAGAAACATTTCTTTTCTTTATTGTATGCATAAAATAATAGAAATCCTTCTACGAACTGTCACTTTGTCTATTCTTCTGTAGAAAAAACCCGTTTCTATCGCGGTCATGGTAAGCGTGCTGAGGGTTCCGTACAATCTGAATTATGTAGGTACCTACTCGTATGTTGTAAAATCGCGTACCAAGGAATTTATAACCTTAGATTAGCGCCCCGAAGCAGCGGACCCTAGTACTTATTGGTAAGCAGTTTATTGAACTAACTGTAGATTTGTCGATAACAAGAAAAAAAATAGTTCAAAATAATTATGTTCTCATAGATGACGCTATTACCAATTACCTACATCAAAATGTGTGACATAAACGACCACATTTTTTGTTTGCGTTGATGTTATGTTTGGAAGAATAAGGTCTTTTAATATGAATCATTTGATTTCCAGTGACAAACAGGAGGTATCCTTTCCACGTGTTAGCCACAAATTACAACTATTATGCGACTGTTTACACATGCGAGTACAGTCCACTGATCAATCAACATTTTAGTAAGTATTGTACAGTAACTCACTTGTATTATGTCTACTTACTTAAAAATATTCCAGGTATTGAGTCCTGAAAAAGTTATAGGTTCTATATAATATAATATATCACACTAACACTTTGCTCGTGACTTCACTCGTGATTTTAATGTGGCTTTAGACATATTTTCAACACAAAAAAAAAAACATAACATTATGGTAATAAAAATCTCATAAAATAAAATATTTTATTTTTCCAGTTTACGTATGGATCTTATCAAGAAATGAAATCTTGAATGACGTTTCCAAAGAGTTGGCTATCAGATCGCTGACCCGGATTGGAGTGGATCCTAAGAAGTTGGTCAAAGACGATCGGTCCAAGTGTTCTCCTAAGTACTTTGAAGATCGTCAGGCGGAACCTTTGACTTTTAGGTATCCCGTGCTAATACGTTAGGGTATGCGATGAGCTTAATACTTGTAAATTACATATTTGAGAACAATCACATTTTTGCTTTTTACTTTATCCTATTTTTTGACCCGGATAAACTAGGTACCTACTCGCAAATATATAAATATAAATGAAAAAAAGTTTGTAAAGTAGGTACATCATTGACACGTAAAAAAAACCGGCCAAGTGCGAGTTTTGGACGTATAAAGTGAAAAAAACCGGACCGCAAAACTAAGTTTGTTTGTGAAAGAATTTTGATGATTTTGAAAAAACTGTACTAGTTAGGAACATCGTTTTATTTTTGGTGCAATATTTGGGTCAATTCCTATCAACTCTAATTATTTCAGATTTTTCACGCTGCAAACTTAGAAAATAAGGGGGGGGGGAATGGTATTTTTTCAGACATTTTTCATCATATGTCCAAAACTGTGAGACATAAAATTAAATGAAAATATATTTTGAAATGTGCAGATTAAGTCCTTTCATATGATATGTCATTTGACCCAGTAACCCCACTTTGAAATTTTGGACGCCCACTCCGGCCCCTTTTGCAATTAATTTTTATTTTATTTTTTTCATTTGCAATAAAGTTGGACAAGCATTCTTTATAACTGTTCCAAATTTCAAGTCGATAGCATTAGTAGTTGCTGAAATAAGCAGGTGTGACAGACAGACAGACAGACAGACAGACAGACAGACAGACAGACAGACAGACAGACCGACAGACAGACAAAGTCGCACCATAAGGGTTCCTTTTTTACCATTTTGGTACGGAACCCTAAAAAGAATACGTAAAATCGAACTGAAAAGCATGAAACAAAAAAATATTCCTATCTGATAGCCTAAAATTCTTTTCTAGACTTAAGAAATTCAGTGTTGTGAAAAACTTAATAAATCAACGTTCTAATCGAAAAATTAAAATGAAAAATGTCTTTATTGTGCCAAAAAAATGTACAATAGTAAATTGAAGCCGTAGACCCCACACTAGGATTCCCTGTGTTGTGGGGTCCAGTCTCTTTAGTCCAAAGGATGCAGCTGACACATTTCAGAACAAAATTGAATTAAAATAATAACAGTGTTAAGTTTAAGTTAAAATTAAATAATAATAAGTAATACTAAGGCTCGTATTACAGAACCCAACTGAAGGTTCAAGCATTACTTAAAACTAGTTCAAACCAATCAAATAGCTTTAAATCTACGTTCCAGGCAAGATCTGTGCCTGAGTATCGTTCCGTAATCCTGGTTCAAGGGTTGTATTACAGAACCAAACCAAAGACTCAAACATTACTTTAAACCAGTTCCAACCAATCAGAAGGCTTTAAATCTATCTATGCTCAAGACGAGATCTGTGCCTGAGTATCGTTCCACAACACGAGCCCCAGTGCTGTACCACGGAACGGGGCTCGAGACTCGAGCATTATTTAAAACTAGTTTCAAATGGTTCCAAACTCAGATCATAGAAACAAGGAGATATGCCATCATAGCAAATTAGTACGGCAACAACTGTCGCCACTTTTAGAACATTTTTCGACACAATTATAAGCGCTCCTTCTGAGTAAAAAGATCTCCCACACATTAAACATTCCGCACACCCTCAATCTAACACTGTTAATCGTCACTCAACACTAGCACTAAACTAAAACACTGTATATAAATCATCGACCGTGTTCGGTTCGTCGCCAGCGTGTACATTTGTTATACGGTCAATGTGACCGTATCAAAGTGTCAAGCTCAATAGCGCCTTGGCACATCTCCCTTGTTTCTATGATCTGTGGTTCCAAATCTATGCTCAAAGCATGATCTGTGCTTGAGTATCGTTCCGCAGCACGAGCCCCAAAGAGAAGAACTAATGAAAACTCTATTGCTTATTATGCTATACAATAGAGTTTTAATTATTTCTTCTCTATAGACAATTTACTGCATTCAAATTCTGTCATAGATGGGGTGATATCCAGGTTATAGCTGTGATCACATGCCACCGTATTACTGACTATTAATCTAGCTCAACTGTACAGGGCTATAAATATAAACATTTCTCTTGTTCTAATATTTATTCCTGCTCATCCTCATTTAAGCTAACAGCTTGAACATGTGCCGTCCATTGCGCCTGACACATCTCGGCACTTTGATCTACGTTCTCCAAGTATGCCGCGTTCGCATACGGTATGGTGTTTAGCTCTAAATACGCCATCTTGAGAATCTCATCAGGTAGAGTGGGCCTTCGTGACAATATCCAGGCTGAAACTGATAAATACATTTTTATAATGTGCAGTATACTGCCTGACTTCCTTATCGCTTTCATTCCGTGTTATAGAGACTCCATCAAGGTAAGAAAAAGAAATGAAAAAAACTTTTTTAACAAAAAATAACCGACTTCAATAAACCACTACAATGAAAATAATAATTTTGGTTTCGGAAGTCGGTGGCTTTGGTTTTTGTTTGCTTTTTTGCCACCGACTTCCGAAACCAAAATTATTATTCGGAAGTAGAAGAATAGAAGAATTTTCGGAAGTAGAAGAAGTATAGAAGTCGGTTATTTTTTGTTAAAAAAGTTTTTTATTTTTCCCGTTTTAGTTCTTTATCTCGCGTTAGATTACTTTGACGACTTCGTTCAACAATAAATATTCTACGTAGTGTGTACATTTATGCATATAACTTTGTACATGGAATGATTACCTAATGTATTATATACTAAAACGTTCCTCAAAGTATGTAGATTACGTTAGTGAAAACCCCATCCAAATCGAATCAGTAGTTTTTGAGAAAATCGCGCACATACAAACATACATACATACATACATACGGGACGAATACAGAACCTCCTTTTTTGAAGTCGGTTAATAAAAATCTGCTGTTCCATACATTTATGTACACATAATTCAACAAAGTGTATGGAGCAGCTGATTTTTTTTCGCGATTTCAGGGTTGGTCCCATAGTAAAAGTTGTTCCTAATGATAAGTATAGGGCTACGTCGCCGGATGAAAGCGATGGAAATATCACTGTGTATACCTCAGATCATAGAAACAAGGAGATATGCATAGCAAATTAGTACCGGAACAACTGATGCCAGTTTTAGTACATTTTTCGACACAATTATGCGTATAATTAAGCGCTCCTTGTGAATAAAAAGATCTCCCACACATTAAACATTCCGCACACCCTCAATCTAACACTGTTAATCGTCACTCAACACTAGCACTAAACTAAAACACTGTATTTATACCATCGATCGTGTTCGGTTCGTCGCCAGCGCGTACGATTTTAATATGAGCAATTTGCTCAAGATCAGGCATCAAGCTCGATAGCGCCTTGGCACATATCCCTTGTTTCTATGATCTGAGGTGTATACACAGTGACATTTTCATCGGGCGGGTTAGACGTGAGTTTTGTACAAAAATATCCATATTACTCGACAAAAGAAAGAGGTAGAGAGAACACTTGTAGATCGTCACTTACGCTAAACTAAAAAACCGTAACAATTATTTCAAACTCGAAATAAGCGGTAGCAATAACCGTTTATATGCTGACCTGACTGCTTCGCTGGTAATGATAATAAAATCACAATTACTCACTGTATTTCAGCCTCAGTGCATCGTTATTTTTACAGCCATACACGATTGCATAGTTCTTGTAATCCGTTGATGTCACTGTTAGCGGAATACCGACCGGATCTGGAATATAAATTTTAGGTACCTAAATTAAATTGTACCGTACTAGCAGCAGAGTGCAGTGATAGCCTAGTGGATTAACCATGTGCCTCCCACGGCGAATGGTTCGAGTTCGATCCCGAGGCACGCACCGCTGACTTTTCGAAGTCATGTGCGTATTAGAAATTAATTATCACTTGCTTTAACGGTGAAGGAAAACATCGTGAGGAAACCGGCATGTCCTAGAACCAAAAAAATCGAAGACATGTGACGTGCACCAACCCGCACTGGGCCCGCGTGGTCGACTACGGCCCACTCCCTCTCACAGAGAGGAGGCCTGTGTCCCAGCAGTGGGAACATTATAGGCCGATTATGTTCTAGCAGTAGACTTCTTTGTGAAAGAGCTTGGGGGGAGTACTAACACCATACAATATCTGCCGCTAAACATTATTCCTGTGATCTAGTTTGAAGGTTATGAATGTCGGTGTGCAGGCACATGAGATTCAGGTTTGTCTCTAGGATAGGCAATGCATCTGCGATGCATCTAGTATTGCAGATAGGTGTCTTTTTGTGAAATAATGATATTTAAGTATCTTAAATAATTCTTATTGATAGGTACAAAAAATCAATTCAGCATAAGTAGAACAGAATCAGTAGTTCAGAATAAGTAAAACCTAAAATTAAGATTTTCTCTTGCTAACAGCGATTTTAGAGGGAAGGGGAAGGTTAGGGGCTAAGGGAGGGCAGGAGAAAGGGCAATGAAAGAAGGGCAATTTTGTGTAGACAGAAATAGGAGCCCCGCTTTGCGAAGGTAGAAGTTTCTGGTAAATTAAACTGTGTCATAGGTACATCCGTAATATAATAATCAATACTAATAAAAAGTATGACTTCAAATTACGACATAGTGATTTCAGATTACGATAAAAATGCACTCTTTTTGATAAAATCGATAATGATAAACTTTATTATTGTTTGGCTTTAACACTCGTAAGTAGCTAAATAGGCTTGCCACGTTTATTGCCAGTGAGTATCACATTTTATAAAAAAAAAATCATCTGTTCCATACATTTTGATCGTGTTGTAGTGCAATTTTGTAGGGAACAGCTGATTTTTTTTTTTCATATTATATTTCAGTGTCGGTCCCATAATAAAAGTTGATCATATTCATGAGTACTTTCACCTCCTAAAATATCCGCACTGGTTTTAATTTTACCCTGTATAATATCAAATGATATAAGGAAAAAATTACATACACGAATGCTTTATTAAAAAAATAAAATAATATAAAAATTATTACCCTTCCTCTTTTGGCTTTGCCGAGTCGGGTAAAAATAAAAGGCAGTAAACAATGTGTTAACAGTTGGATAAGAATTCCATAAACTTAGGTTTAATAGTAGTTTGTAAGTAACGATAAGAAAATTGATAATATAATTTGACAGATAAATGACGGTACCTATTTACTAATAGTTTCCTGGAAATACAAAATAACAATAACTTTCCCATAAATTATATGCATAGAAAATAACAAATAGTTATGTAGATAGAGTATCAATAGAAGGCGTATTATCTAGGCTTCGCACTTCTACATGGGGTCCCATCAAGAAGAAAGGAACATTAATTGTTCAAATATGACATAGAATATGAAAAAATATTTGTTCCAATTCAAAAAAATCCTTCAAGCACCTCAAAAATATAGCCCGAGTATTACGGCGGTCACGTTTCTTCGTATGAGATGAAGTATTATGTACCTACATAGTATTCTATCTATGCCTTTGTTAAATCCTTCAGGGTGTATATGTTCAATGGTATCAACGATTAAAAGTTACCTATATTACTCTCCTGTATGACAAACACAGCATCAGCTCCAGGCACGTAGGTGGTGTTCAGATGCAACACGAACTGTACGCCATCCCTCACAAACACGTGCTCGATCTCCACCCGTCTCCCGCAGTACTGGATGCGTTTAAACGCACACTCCCCGTATCGCTCGTACCAGATCGGAAAGCGCATGATTTCGTACCACTGGCCTTGAAACTGGAATAGAAGGATTTTTGAGGAATTATTTTTCTCAAATTCAGCGGGGTCGACTTCCGCAGTGCATTCCACTGTTTGGTGGTTCTCACAATGAAGGTGGAATCTAAGCGCTTCGTCTGGGAGATATGCGTATTCTGCATGGATACAGCCATAAATATTTCTTGGAATTTGTGAATATGTTTAAATTCGTAAACTATTTTTTTGCTTTCAACTTTAAACAAACATACTTGTATCCTAGTGGCTTGGGCAGAATATCAGCCATCATGCTAAGTCCAAGACTATTTTGTCTTTTAGTTATTTTTCCCCTCTGATATCAAGTGCTATGTTATTTGTAACTTAGAAGATAAATAATTTATTATTTTCTTTCATAGAACCCCATAGAACTAAGGCACAAGCCAAACACGAGTTCCACAGCTGAAGAAGCCTAGTCCAGACAACACATTTCGATTGGCAATTTAAAATTGGCAATTGTTTTAATACGTCTTATGAATCGCGAATCACAATTTGATTGGCAATTCGAGTAAATTGCCAAGCAATCCGTGTAATCCGTAATAGGCTTCAGGAATACCCAAAAAAATAACACAAATATCTTACCTCTTCCATATCAAAATACTGCATGGTCTGAACATCAGAACATGTCCCGAACTGCAGCACTTGGCTGCCACACAATTCCCCATACAAAACCACAAGGAAATTAACTAAAAACAGTTGCTTGTACATATTTACTTAGTACAATCTTCGAGACTAGTTTCATGAAGTGATCTTATTTGGTCGGATTAGATTGCTGCCTTTATCTTATGGGGACACTGATATCGAAGATCGACGGGTTATCTCTATTGATGACATAGTTTTTACCGAATTCTTCTGTGGTAGACAGCCTGGTGCGTTCCTCACTTTAGGCAGCTAAGCTACAAATATATCGGCTTTTCTTCTCGGGGAGGCAATTCATTTCTAATCTTCGTAAATTCAGTCTATTTAATACAATATTTTAAAAAAAGGTACAAATATAATTACCTAAGTGTTAAGAGCCTATACTACCTCAGCTCAAATTCTAATTTCGCCCCCACTTCACCGCGCCGCCTAACTCTTTATCTCGCTCGCACCTCGCACACTGCTGCTCGCGCGGTCCCGCGGCGCGGTCACACAGGTGTGCGTTACCCCAGCAGGAAAGTAGCTCCTAGGAAGATATGAGTGGGACGAATAATTAGTGCCTAATCTGCTGTAAATGTGCGCCAAATAAATAATTTGTGCGCCTTGTAGTTTTGGAGAAAAACAGAAAAAACGATTCCTGCTGGGGTAACGTTGTTCCAGCAGGAAAATTCTAAACGAATGATCGGAGAGAGAAATATTGTACATGGGCAGATAGTTTATATTTGTGCATAAATGTGCGCCAAAAATATAATTAGTGCGTCTTCAGGTTTTCGAGATATTCCATTTCCTGCTGGGGTAACGTTTTGCAGAATCGTGTTTCTCGAAAACCATTGTATGTGCGCTTGTAGAATAAATACACACGAGTAGCTCTTAATTTGTGCGTATTTGTGACAGAATTATATTTCAGAAAATATTTATAATTTTCAAGTAATCGCGTTTTTTCGAAAACCCGTAAAAATATTGCAGCGCCTAAATGAGAAAACGTAGAAGGTCGCTGAAAAGTGTATTCGGTCCTTCTTGACACTTATAATAACCATAAAAAGTTTCAATAGTGCACATGCATGCGTTATTGAATAATATTGCTGAAAATCAAAACGACGGTGTCATAACTTTGACGAAAAAATACAAGAAACCGGCTCAACCTTAGACGTGTAAGTGTGAACCAAAAATTAGTGCGTTTAATCAAAAATATATAGTAAAAATATTCAGCTTGGAATGTTTCGCATTATGTAGATATAAACAAAAAATTAAATACGTAAACAACGGCTGGTTATCCGACCAAATTCGAATGACTACAAAAAAGCGACGGATTCATACATATCGATGACCTTCTTTATTGGACGTATTAAGCCTTGGACTTTATTGGACGTATTAAGCCTAAGTACGGACGTATTAAGCCTAAGTACCGTTGTAATTAAAAAATATATTAAATTAAGGTGCCTTTAATATATTTTGTGACCATATTATTATGAAATGAAAGAGCTTGTTGATGTGGAAATTATTATTTTTTATGTTTATTATTTTATTTATATTATTATTCTTTCTCATAGATGGCGCAATTGGGTTTGGGTTGTTTTTATACGCCCAAGGAAGGTACGGAACCCTCGGTGCGCGAGTTTGACTCGAACTTGGCCGGTTTTTAGGGTTCCATACCTCAAAAGACAAAACGGAACCCATATAGGATCACTTTGTTGTCCGTCTGTCATGACCATGAGTGGAGCCATCTGCTCATAGATGTAAGACAATCTTACCCACAATGTGTAAATCTTCAATGTTTATTGATTTTCCAAATAAAAATCTCAGTAATAAACGATAAAATCGGTGTCTAAGACGTGTAAAATGTTAATTCCGGGACTTCTAAGCCCTCTTTCGTTGATCTTGATGAACAGTTCACAGCCACATACGACATGTTTTAATTTTAAGCACTTACCATACCGCTACAATTATTTAATAATTTGCATTTTACAACCATAACGCAATGTTTTGATACACTAAGTGTATCACTGTCAACAAGAAAAGGCCAACCTTCACACAATATACAGACACGGATACAGGACCGCCAGCAATCTACCTCCAATGACCTTCATATTGTTGTCAACCATATTAACGTACTTTATTTTCGATAAAATAGGTATACTTTATACTTTTGCATAAAACTATGCGATTATTTATGAAACAGATCGTCCATAAATTAATTAAAATACGAGTTATTTATTTATTTAAATCTAAATTTCGATTGTAAAACTACCCTTGAAATTTTCAAAGACAACCAAAAATTGTTAGTGTGTGCTAAAAAATAGGTACAAAAATATATTAAAAGGGAATAAAAAAATACTATTATTTTCTCTAGGTATATCTCTATAATACCTATCATATGTATCTGCATAAAATCTCTAGATCACAATAATAGTATTACCTTTACTTATATGTATAGTCTACTATATACTTATAATAGTCTAACCGGAATCCTAACAAAACTAGTAGTTATGTACAGTAAAGTGTTGTAGTTATTGTTATAAAAGTATCCATTTGACCTCTGCCCAAGTGCTCACGCTCAGGTCTAGAAGCTCTCAGCCAGCACGGCATACTATTATTACCTACCTACATATAATTACTCTAAATGTCCACCTACGAAAAAAATTATTTAAAATAATATGATTATTCTATTTATTTCAATCTATAATGCATTGCAAATAGGAGTAGAAATTCTACTCTTCGTTACACGCAATTTTTTTTCGTATTATTAACAAGTTAATTTTTTCCATCTTTTCTACTTCAGTGTACTCGGGCACAACACGTTGCCACCGGTTCGTGAGTAAAGTTAAGAAGGTCATCGATATGTATGAATCCGTCGCTTTTTTGTAGTCATTCGAATTTGGTCGGATAACCAGCCGTTGTTTACGTATTTAATTTTTTGTTTATATCTACATAATGCGAAACATTCCAAGCTGAATATTTTCACTCATATCTCCCTAGGAGCTACTTTCCTGCTGGGGTAACGCACACGGCACACAGTACACCCCGAGTAGGTACTTCATTTCGATCATATATGTTTGCCTGTTTCTTTACGCCAACCCCGTCGCTTCTTATTTTTGTTTCGGTTATTTCCCATTATGCAAACACTAAAAACTCACGTACCTAATTCAATATTTTTATTTTACTTGTCGTTCTGTTGCGTAATGTGTCCTGAGCGCAAAATGACACAGCCCTCCCGTACGAAAGCCGGAGCAGGAATGAGCGCGGGTTGCGCGCGGCGGGGAACAAACTTAATACGGCCGATATTATAGTTTATTTACTTTAAAATAGAAATTCACGAAAATAAATAACATAAGACCTGCTTTATAGTTAGTTTAGTTAGTATAAAAAGTTTCATGATCTAATTTGAAGTATTTTATGATTGCCAGCGGTTTATTGTTCGGTTTAGAGGTAACTTTGGAATTTATTTCTATCGAGAAAATTTTATGGAATCGTGTTTTCGCCAAACATAGGACCTAACATTAATCCTCAACTTTACCATATATTTATTTCAAAATTAATGCTTCAGTATTTTCGGCGTAACAGAGTTTTTTGCTAAGCCATTTGAGGTAGTATAGGCCCTTAAGAGGAAACGCGGACGGCGGATTTAGTCCATACAAATATATCCCCACCTTGTTTTTAGCCCTTGATAATGTTAATGATACTTGAGCAAATATTTGTATACCATACAATTTTTATCTACTGCAGTACTATGTTCATAAGAGTTGATTTTTTCCATAAATTAAATAGAAAAACCAGGAGCTTTCTAAAATGACTAATATTGCCCAGTTATACTGCCGTTATCAGACATCCATCAAACAAAAACGAATAGAAAAAATTTACGAAAACATACAGACATCATCATCCGCCTGGCCTTTTCCCAAACATGATTGGGGTCGGCTTCCAGTCTAACTGGTTGCGGCTGAATATCAATATTTTACATGGAGCGACTGCCATCTGACCTCCACAACCCAATTATTGGGAAATACTAGTATTCGAATGTTAGACCAGTTGTCAGACTTTGGGCTAAATGACAACCGGGACCGACTGTTTAACGTGCTCTCCGAGGCACGGAGGGGTCTCGATGTGTAAAGAACGGTCACCCATCCAAGGACTGACCGCGGCAAGCGCAGCTTAACCTCGCAGATCGATAGATCAGCGCGGCTGTCATTTAGCCACGAGCCCCTCAAGACATAGCCTTCTAAATTATTCATAAAAAAAATTAGGAGGAGGAAACGGGTGTATACGAAGTTAAGATTTCGTCTATTTTACTTTACTGTAATCAGTCCAAGCCGCAGTATCTACTCTCTCTCGCACTCTACTTGGTCGTTCGGCTGCAGCGCGATTTCTATTAAAACCTTTTCTTCAAATGTCTTGCGTTTCCTCTTGAAGCAATTTCTGCTACAGCAATCATTATCACTAAATTATAAGATGGAGGAGGAGTTTAAATATAGCCAAAAGCATAACAAAAGAAGACCTCTAATAGCAGGCATCAACAAAAACTGATCCATTGAAATAGGAGGAAGTGAACTTCCTATTTCAATAATAATAATGACAACATTACAAAGTGGTTACTTTTTAAGAGCAGGAATGACAATGCTTACGCGGATAATGAAATAAACCATTCTGAGTAAAATTGTCGTAGTTTTTACCACGTTTTGGGATGTACCAATAGCCTATCGTAGTTTACTGTGAGCAAAAACTCATCCTCACCCCTAAAATCTTAAGTCCTGGTAGTTTTCAGATTCGATTAGTGATTTAAAGTTTTGATTCTAATATCTGGGATCCCTAAGCCTCCCTCCCTCCCTCCCCAAAAAATTTAGGGATCCGCCACTGGAACGTACCTTTTCAACTACCAGCCTGTCTATTAGTGCCGTGATATCACCGCGGGAACTGCCAATTTGTTTGCGAACGTTCGAGAGAGAATGTCACGGTGAGATTCTCCACCGAACGTTCACAATTTGCGGCGACATGCGGCGTGTCGGTACAGAATAGATAGGCTGGTGGATCGGTAATCGCAAAGCTAACCACTTCACATTAGGCAGACTTCACGATGCTCCCTATTTCTAGTGTTGCCCAAAATCGGTCTTGCAACAATCATTTTCGTATGATCAAGACCACCTAATTACAGCAAGACTAAGACCAAGACCAAGAATGAATGTACAATTCTAAAACTAAGACCACGACTATGGGTATTGACGCAGAACCGAGACCAAAGACGGGGTTAGACTCGTCTCGGTCTTGCATTTGGGCAACACTACCTATTTCTACTCTCGTATGGGCACAAACTGTGCTACTACGTGAATTTTCATTTGGTTTTGGAGCCGAAAAGGGGCCATTAAACTCATCATCATGAACAATTTCTAGTATCCATGGGAGTTATGGGGCTAACCCTGAAACCATGAAAAATTAAGTCTTTGATATCTAAAAAGTTACGGTTACTTTATAAATGACCTACTCCTAGGTAGGTACATACTTAGGTCTTACTGGTCTTTGCTAGAGGTTTTGGGATCATCTACAACATTTCTATGTCATATTAATCGTGAAATCTGTATGATATCCCGCATCGCCTCGCCTAAAAATGTCTCTTACGAAATGAATTTTTGCAATGTGGTTCTTATGATATCTAGGTAAGTAAAACCTCAGATCATAGAAACAAGGAAATATGCCATCATAGCCAATTAGTACCGGAACAACTGATGCCACTTTTAGTACATTTCGACACAATTACGCGCATAATTAAGCGCTCCTTGTGAATAAAAAGATCTCCCACGCATTGAACATTCCGCACACTCTCAATCTAACACTAGCACTAAACTAAAACACTGTATTTATACCATCGATCGTGTTCGGTTCGTCGCCAGCGCCTACGTTTTTAATATGAGCAATTTGCTCAAGATCAGGCATCAAGCTCGATAGCGCCTTGGCACATCTCCTTGTTTCTATGATCTGAGGTGATAACATTATAAATTATTATCTGAATAAATATGTTAAATTTTTTCTAATGTCTTTATTCTCAATGATGATAAATCAAAAACCTAAATTCACGATGACACAAACCCTCGGGTCTACAGTTGTAAAACAAACCACCCCGGAACTCTAAACTGAAGCCAACAAAAACTTCTCATTATAAGACGTAACTTTTTGCGTTAGGTTTCAGTTGCATGCCAGCGTTGGCAGCCTATGTTTGTCACGATGTTGGTCCAATGTTTTGTGTTGGCTGTATTAGTATTGAAAGTGGAAGGTGCCATGATGAATATGAGTTGTCCTGTGGTGCCTCCACGGGAATTGGACTGGAAAGCAGTAAGTTTTGTGGATTTTTTTGGAGATTTTGGATAAGTGCTCTCGAATCTCCTTCATTATCGTTATAATCCTTAAGATTCTACTTCTGGGAAAAGGATACCCTCAAAATATACCCATCTTCATACCAAAACTAATAAGGTAGTTCGTAATAATACCTACCCTTGTTTGGTTTGCTTCCGGTTTTTAATTTACTTCAAACAATGATTTATCAGCCTTAATTTGTTCCGGAGTAGCTTCCCCCTGGTCCTCAACTAGCTTTGAAGGAGCCTCCAGGAACAATTTGATAAAATAAAAGAGCTTATAAGGAGGAATATTTATGTATATTGTAGTAAGTACCTAAACTTTTACTATAAACTGTTACACTGCACTGTTCTAAGTATAAATCTATTACCTATAGAGAATTTATAAGTTTACCACAATTTCAACACTCTGCCACGACTTGTGTCCGTAACGGCATAGCGGCACAGAACGGTATCGGAATGAATGAAAAACATGAAAATAAATGATGAATCTGTGCGACATTCTAAATTGAAATTTGAATTTGGAAGCATAAAGTGGCCAGTGATGAAAGATTGCCAGTAAGTAATAAAATAATGAAAAAATATCGCCTCATTACAAAATAATAATAAATTGCTGTAGGTATATTAGTTATGCTATAATTTGTCACTAACTAGTTACAAATCCACACTCCAGGCCGTTACAGAATTTCCTAAGGGGAAACTAAATATATGGACCCATAGGCGCAACCTAGGGAACGAACCCTAAACTTTACACTCTGCACTTGCGCTCTCTAACCAATAATATAGCAGCATCATCATCCCTCTTGAAAGTGAGGTCTTTGCCCAGCGGTAGGGCAATTGCCGGCTGTTTATCTAAAATTCGGGAGGATTTAGGAGTGAAGAGATCTGCCTCTCTATTCTGTACCGATATCACCGCGAGAACTGCCAATTTGCTTGCGTGACATTCTCCCTCTTCGCAAACAAATTGGCAGTTCTCGTCCAAAAGTTTTAAGCTCAGATCATAGAAACAAGGAGATATGCCATCATAGCAAATTAGTACGGGAACAACTGATGCCACTTTTAGTACATTTTTCGACACAATTACGCGCCTAATTAAGCGCTCCTTGTGAATAATAAGATCTCCCACGCATTGAACATTCCGCACACCCTTAATCTAACACTGTTAATCGTCACTCAACATTAGCACTAAACTAAAACACTGTATTTATACCATCGATCGTGTTCGGTTTGTCGCCAGCGCGTACGTTTTTAATATGAGCAATTTGCTCAAGATCAGGCATCAAGCTCGATAGCGCCTTGGCACATCTCCTTGTTTCTATGATCTGAGGTTTTAAGCTACATCTTCCAACTCTACAGCTCGACGGCACCTGGTACCTAAAAGCAGTAGCGACTGAGGATATGGCGGTGCAAGGCGACTGTGCCATCGTCCTCTTCGACCACCAGAACACGACAGACGTATCCATCAGCTGGATCACCAACAACACTGTCGCGTATTACAACGGATCTGTTGCTCTTATCCCGGACCCGAAGAGCAACAACACTGGAGATCTGTTGCTGGTTACTTATGATGGTAAGGTATTTTATGTAAAAATCTTGTGATTTATCTTAGGACTAGTCACAGAATGGGTGTTGTATCTCCTCAAAATGTTAAGTTTTATCAAGAGATTTTGGAACTGGAGTACACAAATACCTACTCCACATTAAGTCGAATAACACACGGAGTTGTGTGGTACCAAGAATCTTAGCGAAAAATGAAAATCATACATCTGCCCTGAGATATTTGCCCTGGTATTAATCATTAATCTTATCTAATGTAAACAATAATAGTCAAAATAGTCCTTCAAAAAAGTCACTGCAAAACATTGTAACATGGTCACACAAATCTTCTAAACTCAACTACGCTCTTTATTTACACCTCTTTGTTAATTTCTACAAGTTACTACTAATTTAATTAGCGGGCATTAGCACTACTTCATGGATTGATCATCTGTACCTAAGCTATCGGCATGAATGTACTTTACTAGACGTTATTTCGTCTTAAATGTACACAGAGATTTTTGAGTCGTTTGAAAGCCGAAAACAATGAATTTTGTCATAAAAACAAGCCAAAACAAAATTAACACACATGTCATATTTCTTTGATTTTTGATTCTTGAGTTTTTTATAGCATTTGTGATGAAGCAAATCGCACAATGCAGTGATAGCCTAGTGGTTTAACCATGTGCCTCTCACGGCGAATGGTTCGAGTTCGATCCCGAGGCACGCACCGCTGACTTTTCGAAGTCATGTGCGTATTAGAAATTAATTATCACTTGCTTTAACGGTGAAAGAAAACATCGCAAGGTAACCGGTATGTCCTAAAACCTAAAATTCGAAGACATGTGACGTCCACCAACCCGCACTGGGCCCGCGTGGTGGACTATGGCCCACTCCCTCTCACAAGCAGTGGGAACATTTTAGGCTGATTATGCTATGCTTATGCTAAATCGCACAGAGTAAAGTGCGTACCTGCTTGGATTTGAACCCACGACTGGGTCACCACTGTTTTTATTAGTTGACAAAAATATTAACAACCAATCATATTTTTTGACACAAGGTTTGACTACCAATCAAATTGATAAGTTTTTACCATCCATAACCCTACACGCGCTAGCCTGACTCCGCCACTAAAATCGCTGCATTTTAAAACATATAAATAAAATTAATATTCTGTTTATGAAAGTTGAAACACAGAATCATTCAGGACATAAATAAGAAGAAAATATCTTTCGCGTTACTTAGGTATAAGTAAAACAAAAACAAAATCTCTATCTGAAATCTCGGATATGTATGAAGTGCTTTATTATTTCAATATAATTTCAATCAATTATTTACGGATATCACTTGTCTTAAGACTCTTTATTATGCGTACGTACGAAGCATTTTAGAATATTGTAGTAACATTTGGAATCCCCACTACCTAACATACATACAACAGATAGAATCAATACAGTCAAAATTCATAAAACATATTAATTACCGTACAAGATTCAGATCAGATGACTATCAGGTATCGTGTGGACACCACAGTGTGTTGACACTTGAGAATAGACGACCGATTTTAGACATGCTTTTTCTTCATGGTATTTGTAATGGTACTATTGATTGCACTGAATTGAGCAATTTGATACTTAAACTCAGGGCTCCAACTCGTCGAACCAGACACACCCAATTATTCGACGTGCCTCACAGTAACACTAATTATGCACAAAATTCGATTGTTAGTCGATTAGGGAGGTATAACAAAAGATTCTCAAATTTAGGTATTTTTGTTGCCAAAAAACATACATTTAGGAAGCAACTCATAGCTACTATTAATCACTGAACTGCCACACACTCTTTACACAAATACACATTTTATATATACACACTCCACACATCACACACGCACAATCACCCTCACCCACACACACTTACAGTACATGCGTACGGGTGGTTGGCATAACTTATATCATTCCTTTCTTGCTGCATGAACTAAGTTAAACTGGTAAATTGTAATTGGCTGTAAGATTAATCTTTATGTTTGCTATCTAAAATTAAGAGCTGTGGATTTTGTGAATAAACAAATAAATAAATAAATTAACAGGACAAAATCTAATTGGACCTATTTAATTGGATTAATTTGGTTACAAGTTGAATTTAACCTTGACTTTGCTGACAGTAGAAGTGGGTAATTCCTGAGTGAGTGAATAAAAACAGCTAGATCACCTCTCACAACTCAATCGCTCTTTATCTAGTATAGTTTGAATTAGCTCTTTAGTTGTTTTCGCTCAGGGAAGCAATTAGTCGACTAATTTAGTTCCTAACACTGATTGATTAAGTGCAAATAGTAAATAAGTAGAGATCGCCTAATCCAAAACTGAATGCTTGTCAGTAAACATTTTGTTATTATTTTACAGATGAAAAGACTGAAACCTACTCATTCCTGGACGTGAACTATGATGACTACGCGGTCCTCTTCGCTTGCTACAACAATGATGATGGCAACAGCAGTACTTGTAAGTATTTTATGCTTTTTTGTATGAAAAAACTTGTACAGTGAAGAACAAACCTACTATACTTCAGCTGGTTATACATGCAGCAGGATATATATGTATTTATTTGCTACAGACATAGAAATAATAAGTACTATCTACTACTAAAATGCAGATAATTACCTACCCAAAAGTTGGTCTGAGAAGAGATGGTATCCTATCCCTGTCGCACATTTATAGTTCACATTGTAATAGAAGAAGATCCCCGTCATGACCCGAGTCCGCCGCCGAGTATGACTCAGACCCCAAACCGACCCTTGCTCGAGCCAGCCCGCGCTGAGCCTGTAGATTTAAATATGTCCCTAAATCATATTAATCCGTTCCAGCTAGTAGCCCCTCCCTCTAGTTGTCCTGCCCCAGCGACGCCCTAAGCCGAGGTACGGACCTCGGCTTAGGGCGTCGCTGGGGGGAGGACAACTAGAGGGACCACACGCTAAGGGCACCCCCTACTGGGGTACGGACCCCAGTAGGGGGTGCCCTTAGCGTGTGGTCGCTTAGTTTGTAGTTTATGTTAGTTTTAAGCCTGGCTGGAGGCATTTGTAAGTCCTCACCAGAAGTCCGCGTTAAGCAGTGACGGCTGTTAGAAGCCAACTGCGAGAGGCCCTTCAAAAAAAAATAATAGAAGAAGACAGGCATAATACCTATACAGGGTGGCAGGTTAAACAGTGGAAATTTTTAAAGGGGTCATTGTACTCATCATTATGAATAACTTTTACTATGGGACCAACACCGAAATCGCAAAAAAAAAACTGCAGTTCCATACATTTTGTTGAGTTATGTGAACATAAATGTATGGAACAGCAGATTTTTTTTTCGCGATTTCAGGGTTGGTCCCTTAGTAAAAGTTGTTTATAATGATGAGTACAATGACTTCTTTAAATATTTCCACTGTCTAACCTGCCACCCTGTATGGGTATTATGCCTTAGGGCGATAGAAGTAATAACGCTGTTTGTGTTTTTCATATAAGCATTGAGCAGAGTTCAAGACAATACAAAAGCCAGCTGTTTTGTTAGAATACTAGAGAAAATACCTACGTCTCGATACAATCTGCCACGATTTGTCGCTGTGACGTATGATACAATTGGATTATACGCAAGGATTACACTCTATTTGCGGACATGTGTAAATTACACATGTTTCTGCTTAATACCGTTTCAAGGTATCCATCTATAAGTGTCATTTATGACTGTGTTGCAGATATGCAACAGGCTACGTAAAATCTGAAATGGTTACGATTCTGACACAAATGTATGGCGGTACTTAAACATGACGCGAGTACACTAAATCAACACAGTAGGTACATGAGGCTATAATTGACCATTATTTATTTTTGTTTCATATATTCAGAGAAATTGTTGAAAAAGAGTAAACATCGAGTTTTTTTACCGTTATCTATACTAATATTATAAAGAGGAAAGATTTTTTTGTTTGTTTGTTTGTACCGATTAGGCTCCAAAACTACTGTACCGATTTCAAAAATTCTTTCATTAATAGAAAGCTACATTATTACTGAGTAACATAGGCTACTTTGTATCCCGAAAAAATGCACAGTTCCTGTGGGACACGCGGACGAAGTCGCGGGCGAAGTGCTAGTTCTCCTTATAAATCTACGCTTTGGAATGGAAAACTAGTATCAAATATCTGGCTAACTATCCGATCTCTCTTTGACAATTTAAAAGTGCCTGAAAATGGTCAAATTTTAATTGAAATAAACACTTTGACTTTTATGCTAACGTGGTAGATACAGTTGCAGATAGAGAATCTACTAACCACCTTTCGTAGTATTTACCAAAAGTGGTATTTTATTGAAAAAACTTGAGGTTATCTAAGAAACGATAACTCATAATTAATTAATGCTTTACTATGAATACGAAGATAATAAATAATAATTAAAAAAATAAAAAAATACAATACGGTCCAGTCCAATTCCTATTTTATTACCCGACTGCGCGACGCAAAGGAGGGTAATGTGTTCATCAGTCTATGTATGTATGTATGTATGTTTGTTTCTATGTGGTGTTCTAGAGACCAAATGCGTAGGCCGATTTTGAAAATTCTTACGTCAATCGATTCTTCTTAACCTTGCGAGTGTCACTAAAGACATAACAGTAATCAAAATTCACCACAGCGACAACCAGACGCCATATTGTCAAAATGAAAAAAAAAAAGTTTATGAACTATATCAAGTGGGGTGTCATTGAATAGGTATTTTAAAATCATCTTTAGGTTCCTTTTATCATTTTTTATTTTTTCTTCTCACCTGTCAACACGAATGATAGTAGTTGATGATTTGGAAAAAAATGCCACCCAATGAATTATTACTATTCCAGAATGTGGTATCGTCATTCGCGGAGGCTCTGTAACCAATTAAATATTTGCTATTTGCACTAATCTTAATGAAGGTCAAACAATCGTGGAAATAGGGAAAACCGCAGACAAATGCAGTCGCACAGCCAAAAGTGAAAAATGTCAATTACATCAAGTTTTTGCTGTAAACGGTAGTGATGGTAATTTGCCGGTCAACTGGAGGCCAGGGGCGCTCACACGGAAACTTGACCGATTCGAATACCTTTCAATTACTTGCTCATTATTTTATGTAAATGATTTAAAAGGTTCCGTAGATGGTAGCAGGGTAAATTTTGGGTACTAGATAATAATGGCTTTAAAAGTTTAAAGTCTGTTTCTCTTTTTGTTATGATTTGAAAAATTACATTTATTTTGATAGATCTTTATTATTTCTTCTTGAAAACTTGTCAATTCTTTTTTCATTATATGCGAAAATATTTCAAAATTATTGCACATTGAGTAGCTACTGACTTTCACAAAAAACATAGGAACCGGCAGCTTACTACTAAATTGTAATTTTATGGAAACTCTGTTAGTTTTAATTTTGGTTTAGCAGATCCTATTGGCCATTCACTCGATAAAAAATCCTTTTGTACCAAATCTATTATTCTATCGGAAAGCAATGCATGAGTTTGAAGATTATTTTAAAGTGTTATGAAAATAAATGACCTAGTTACTATCGCTGAAGATCCCACGGAACCCTAAATTGAAGCGTGCTTGACATCCAATTTATAGTTTGTTTTGCAATCCCAATTCCAATAGACTTCTTTATCTAAATAATTACTTTATTTGGACGACTGATTATTTTAATTGAATGTGTATTTCTCGTAACAAGCTTTGAATAATTTCCGATGTTCATCGTTAGATGGTCTATATAGATTTTTTATAGATTATCAAGAATTGAACAATCTAATCATAGATCTTAGAATGTAAAAGATACCGAAATATAGTTTCCGAAGTAATAGAGCTATTGTAAAAGAATTATCTCAGGATGTATCTACCAATCACCTTGCGTATTTGTGCCGCCAAAAGCGCCGCTGTTTTTCAGTTTGAAGGGCACGAGACTAGGAAAATTTGACTGGCAAATAATGGGTCTTCTTAACGTTGTCTTTCTCAGCTAGTAGTCCCTCCCTCTAGTTGTCTACCTCATTAGGGTGTGCCCTTAGCGTGTGGTCGCTTAGTTTGTAGTTTTTATTTAGTTTTAAGCCTGGCTGGAGGCATTTGTAAGTCCTCACCAGAAGTCCGCGTTAAGCAGTGACGGCTGTTAGAAGCCAACTGCGAGAGGCCATTAAAAAAATAAATAATATAAATAAAAAATCTAACCTGCAAGTCTGACCTTTAAAATCCGAACTAAGTACCTATACTATAAAAAGTGATTTCCGAAGAATCTGTAAGGCATTATCAAGCGCATCATCTAAAAAAAACATCAACATTTGTTTAGTAGTTTTTGAGAAAATTATGGTCACACACGAGTTGCATGCAGAACCTCCGTGTTTTGAAGTCGGTTAGTAAAACGATCCTTTGTAATTGTTAATTTTTATTTCAGATGAAATATGGAAGCTATCCCGTACACCACATCTAAAGGACACAGACGCCAAGCTCGACCAGGTCATCGCCAATTACAGTCTTCAAAACACGCACTTTTTTACTTTCAATAACACGGAAGATACTTGCAGGGTTAGCAGTGGGCATCAATTTGATACCTCCACCCTAATTATGACGTCAGCAGCCGCTCTTGCGTTGTTCAGGCGATTTTATTAAATAAAACGTAGGTCTATTTTATGGATTTGATTTTGGAATGTGTTGATGATTAAAATGTGATTATAGTTTGTAATAGGGAAATAACCGATTAACTGATTTCTAAATACGTGTAGTGTACTTTTTCTAATACGTGTACTTATATTATTTATACTGTGAATGTAATTTCTTTTTTAATTTTGCGTGATTTTTTTAATTAACTTGTTATTTTATATTTATTTAACATAAGTGCCTACTCTAGAATTAGTCTACTGCTGTTTCAACATGTTAGCTTAGACTGGTGGATCAAAATTTAAATAACCAATCTTAAAAGGTGACAACAATAATTAAGTTGACAACAATAATTTTCTTAAGTAGTATAGTAGTTATTTGAATAGTTATTGAAGAAAGTGGAATTATGAGTAGGTATTACGAAATAATTAGGTACGGTATCTACTCATAATTCAACTTTTTTCAATAAGTATTCGGTTCACATATATTTTAAGTCTAAGTATTGCTTTGTAACCCTGAAAATAATCCCATTTTCTGGTCCTCAAAAATAAAATGTTATTTATTATGTTTTTGAAAATGTGATTTTTAATTTAGGTAAGTAAGTATGTAAATACTTAAGTAAGTACTTGAATAAAATGTTGAGGTATTAATTTATTATAAGTGTAAGAATTAAAACAATATGTTTGAAAAAATGGTTTTTATTTTCTTTCATCTACATTTCTTCTAGAGTGATTTTGATTTAAAAAAAAATTAACTAATAACTGGATGGACTACCTACCTCCAAAACGGAACGGAACCCTAAAAACCGAGAAAAATGCTTACATTTTTCTCGGTTTTTAGGGTTCCGTACCTCAAAAGGAAAAACGGAACCCTTATAGGATCACTTTGTTGTCCGCCGTCAGTCACTGGACCATAAGTGGAGCCAGGTGCTCCAGATGACGACTGACTCCAGAGGCTCCTCCTCTAGATGACGCCACTAGAAGAATGCAGTAGCGCCATCTATGATCATTTAGCGGAACCCTTAGGGCGCGAGGCATACTCGCACTTGTCCGGTTTTTTTTGGTATATGTGCCCAAAATTATTGCAGTTCTTAGGGTTATGTCACTAAAGGTGCATAACACGAGGCGATTATCGTCGTTCGATGTTAAAATTGAATTTGGCGCGATGGACTGACCCTGAATCCGTCCGCCCGCAGTAGCCAGTCCAAATGAAATGAAAGTAAACATTATGATAGGGATACTTATTTCCATTTTTAGGGTTCCGTACCCCAAAAGGAAAAACGGAACCCTTTGTTAGAGGATCACTTTGTTGTCTGCCCGTGGCAAGTCCGAGGCTTCCACTAATAGATGGTGCCACTAGAAAAAGTACGTAAAAGCGGCATCTTGCTCATAGATGACGCTATTGCATATTTCTAGATGGAATATTTTATTTTTATATAATATAAGTACCTATCTAATAATTAAGTTTATACGGAAGCCTCAGACCTACTTGCACCATTCCAGATTTTTATTTTTAATTTTAGAGAAGTCAAGGGAATTTTGTGTACTTGTACTGCCATCTTTCAGAAATTCCTAACACTACAACGGTGGTGACTTTGGTGCTGACCTTCTGTGAACATTGAATGAACAAGAATATTAACTAGAGAACATTGTTGAACGCATTCGTTCTGAAAAAATGTTATAGATGTCTCTGTAATCAGATGCAAAGTTTATCTGGCATTATTTACTATTACCACAGATTATATAATACATTACCGACCTAAAAAAAGAGGTTATTTTATTTATTATTTTTACGATTAAGTAGGTAGTGTAATTAATATTAAATATTTATGACAATGACGATCCATTTCGACTAAACAGGGAACGATGTTTGCTGGTTGGCGAATAGTAGGTATCTATATATAGCAATCTCATATTTTTGCGGTACCTACAAAAAGTAATTGAATCACGGGTCATCCGTCATCCGTGAACATTTTCGAGGTGTCTCCTGATAAACTACGTCAACATTATTCGTGCTAGATCCACAAGCCATTCAAATGTGTAAAAACACAAAACCAATTTTTCCCAAACTCAATCTTTCGATTAAAACCCCCCATACCAACATAATCTAAGTAAATTCTTGGCTTCAAACGTTTTTGGTTCAACTTTATTACTCTCAAAGTTTAGGAGTTAAAGCCTCGTTGACTTTTATAGGAGATTTTACACAACCGCTGAAGCGATCGGTTAGAGAGCTTGCAGATACGACCTCGTTCTGTCGATATGTAAATTTCTTATCTTTAAACTCTTTGGGGTGGGTTTTGCTGGCGGAATCGTTGGGTTTGGAGGGTAGGTACGTGAGGCTGTAGGTACTTATAGATCGATAGCTTTAAACTTAGGTAAGTAATATTGACTGGATTTTGCGTGGAACTCAGTTGCGTGAAAGGAAACTATTAGTTCGTCTCCGTTAGCCCTGAAGATAACTCAATAGGAATCGCATTTAATTTGTTGAATATTATTATATTTTCATGCAAATACCTTCGAGAGTAGTGATAGCCCAGTGGTAGCGAGGTCTCAACTTATCAATAGGTCTTGGGTTCGAACCCAGGAAGACGCACACTTTGTTGTGTGCACTGTGTTGACAGCGGGAGACTTACTTGTCTCCTAAGTTGTCGGCACAGTGAATCCTCATTTCAAAGTATCGGCAACGCGTATGTGATACTCAGTGTTGCAAGCCTTCGTAGGCTACGGTAACCGCTTATCATTAGGTCGGCCGAACGCTTGTTTGCCACTCTTCATTTATAAAAAAAAAACTTTGATTATAAAAGAATCAATGATTCAGCCATCATCATTGGCATAGACATGACAAGAATAGATATTTAATCAGTGGTTAAATTAAGAGGCGTTTTAATATAAGAGAGAAACACCCTTACCACAAAAAAGATAAACACGTGTTAAACACGAATGCTACCAAAAATAATAGGCACATGTTTTAGCACTAGCTTGTATAAAACAAGTGTGTATTATTTTTGGTAGCGTTTAACGCGTGTCTATCTTTTTTGTGGTAAGGCCGTAATTGTTTAGTCAAGAAACAAAAGATACAGAAATAAAATTAAGCAGCGTTCGTCTTTAAGGAAATCACGTAATCTTTTCTGAAAAATCGAACCTTACCTAATAGCATAAGTATGTACACACCTTTACAAATTGGGAACAAAGTTACATTTGTAGTTTTCAAACTCTGATTCGTTTACCTACATCCTTATTACAACGTGTTAGGGTTTATTTTTGGAGGATATCTGTTTCTCAGGTGTATTGTATCGTGTTGAGGAGTTGATTACCGTAATGCCTGGAGGTAAGGTAGAGACGTTACGGATTGGTATTCTTTCTTCCTTCACTGAACTGGTACCTTTAAGGGCGGGAACTTAAGTGGGTGTCGGTTTAATGCCGTTTTGTGTGATTACTTGGCTTTATTAACCTTTAAGTTAAAGTTAGGTGATGCTTGTCACGATGATGATACTTTTAAATGTTTAAGATGTACAGTCACGGTACGAAAACCTTAGACAGTTTTTCTGTATCAAATTAGGACACATCACATTTTGCTGAGTGTCGACATATTTCTGTGCATTGTTTTTTCGTATAACTTTTATCCTACTTTTAGTTTAAATTGTTTTTTTTTCTTAATATTTCTTTTTATGTCATTCCTCTTAAGTGTCCATTGACGTGGTATGTAATAAGTATTTTTTCTTTCTGTCTTTCTTACCTATATTTCGATTTCTTTCTTACATGGCCATCTGGTAATAAAATATGCATCCCAAAATTAGTTTATTTTTTTTTATCATTTGGCATCGGCTCTCCTGCAGGGCTAAAAAGGCCACTTATTGCAATTCATCTGAAAACAATTCATTTCCTGAATTCCCAGCAGATCCTTAGCAATTCCTCTAATTTTCGTAAAATGGTCACGCATTCTGGCAAATCATATTCAATTCATTTCATACGCAGAATCAGATTTGGTGTTATTATTGCCACACTAAAAATATAAAAATCGTAACTTTACCGGTTATCGTTTCTTTATTTTTTTTGATGATTGAAGGTGGTATTCTGTACAATTTGTGTACAACTAATGTTTCTTTCGTTAATCAGTACCAACAATCATTGAAACTAACGCAATTAAGTACAAAAAAAGGAAATTTTCAAATTTAATTTCGTTTCCGCCTGGCAACATTTATGACAAGGTCAAGTCATTCAACTTGTCAAATTGTTATTGTTCTCAACAAATCTTGTAAATAATGTTTCTAACACTTTAAAACTTAAAAAGTATTTCTTTTTTATGCGGACCCGACTTTTTACACGTTCAACATACTTGAATAATGTTCGTAAAAGTTCGTTGTGATTTAGAAAAAAACAAAAACGGAGATGATGACGTGGAGCCCTATCATAAGAAAGTTCAACAAAGTAAACATTCATATTTAGCTTATGTTGCGTTGAGCGTGTAAGTTGAAACTATTCTTTCAAAGTAAGTACTTTTAATTATGTGACTAGTGACTAAAAATAGTTGTGCAAACATATTTATATTGATATAACTTTTTTAGGAATGGAAAGGGGTACAGCTAGAGTGTCTGAGGCTCAGTGGAGTATTTTGCTCGAATTCCTGGAACATGAAGATGTAGCGAGCTGCAGCTTAAGCTGCTAGTGCTTACCACCTGATTGCAGACGCAGTTGAAAAATATTTAGCACATAGTTGATCTTGGCAAAGGTCTGGATTTTAAGTAAGTAGTTGCCTAGTTGTTGCAAATGATATTATTATTGTATCAAGTATTTTTTTTTATTGTACCTTTACATAATTATACAAAAACTTATATCAAAATAATATCACTGTGATGAGCAGTCTATATAAAACAGCATTTCTGGATAACTCTCCAGCAGCAAAAAGTTTTTTATTTCTTCTTGATGCAGTTTTGTGTCCACTATTGGTAGGTATCATCAGCATTGTCCACAGGGGTTAGCTTGAATCATCTGAAACAAGACTCAAAATACTTAGAATCGAATCAAATTCTTCATTTTATTATGATATTTTGTAGGTATCTACTGAACTAGTAACATAAAAACCACACTCTTTAATTTTCAGATTGAACTTGTTCGAGGTGGGACTTGAGCAGATATGTCTCCAAATAAATGAGTCATGATTTGCCCCACTGTGGCTAGCATCAATACCTACTTATAATATTTAAGTCAGAGTTCACACACTTAAAAATAAATCAAGTACAAGTTGGTATAATATTTCTATTATGTACCTATGTGAGTATTTTCAATAAAAAATAAATGCATATAGTTTACTGTGACCCAAAAACTGTTTTATTTACCTAAACATACATAATGAGACCCAATTGATGTTTTATTGTTGTCGATAGACAAACTATTAGTAATTTAACCTAGTGTTATTTTAGTTACAACGATTAAAGTCTGGGCTGTAGTATCTATTAATAGCTGCGCTTGTATCTACAAATTTTTCAATTAATTTTAAAAAATGTAAAGAAGTAAATAGTACCTAATGATCTATGAAACTTAGAACATTATCATGATGGCTCGTTTACATTCACTAGGAATTAAATTGACATGGGCTTTAAGAAAGAACATCTAGGTGTACCTACACTGTAGAAAAATTACAGAGTATCTGTACCTATGTGGGTACCCACTTCCCTGTTCACAATAATATTGTTATTATCCCTTTCACTTACCTTGGAGATTATCCTTATTCCATCACGACGGGTGGGTGGCGAAGGTGGATAATAAGGCTCGCTCCTGTATGAGGTCGCGATACACACCCTTTACTTATAATCCAAGAAACTCGTAGCGTAGCCCAATATTTCAAAAGCTAAATAGTTCCATATTCCGAAGAGCTACACTTCGCCGACGATACGAAATGCTCTCCATAACACGTGCTTACACGAAAAAGTTTTCATTAGCCCTAAATCTGCCAATAATAGGTAATTTTTTGTTAAATATCTACTATATGAATTGTAAGATGTTAGTCCCGAGTAACTTTTTATGATTCTGCTATTTGACACTTTAGCAATTCCTATTTTGTGGGCCATTTTACGATTCTCCATAGGAAACTGTCAAATAGATGAATTGCTGATTATGAATTGTGCGTGAATCATATGATGAATTGCCACAAAGTGACAATTTTACGATTTCAAATCTGAATCATATTCTGATCCTAATATGATTCATCTGAAGTGGCCTTTTTAGCCCCCCTGTGGTCATTCTTCGCGGGATGAATGAATTAATAATTACCTATTTACAGTTAACTTAATAGAAATAAATGTAAGGTTTTTCACCTACAAGACCACATGGGAAACTTTAACTTATTTAAATTATAATGACCATAAACGCCACAATTTCTTGCGGCAAAAGATGTATTTAGACTTTGATAATAGGTATTTTGAAATTATTTCACTATTACATAGGTCTTTTATCATAACCGGAAAAATGTGGGTATGCAAGGGTGTAAATCCAGTTTATTTGGCATCAAAAACTAAAAATCTCACGCCATAAAAGGATAACAAAACCGAACGAAAAACAAGACTCATGAAATATTCAGGCATAGCGTGGGTATACCAGCATTGTGTTTTATTTAATTTTCCGTGTTGTACAGTCAGCTTCATATACACTTAACAAAATTCAAACGCGATTGTCTCATAGAGTATCAAACAAATCGTTGAAGTATGATACAATTAATAATACTATGCGTTTGAAGATCACGTATGCACAAAACCTACCAAAAATGACACTAAATACTTTCGGAGAAAAAATTACTTTTGAGTTTCAGTAAAATGTTGTATATTTATATTTACCTATATCTTTATAGTTTTTTACGGTCAACGGCAAGATTTTAAGTTATTTAACACTTTGGCTTTTTAAATCATAACTGAACAAAATAATAATAAAACAAATATAAAAAAAAAACAATTCCGACACCCGACGACAGTGTCAAGACTGCAAGCGACACTAGAGATTGTATGAAGGTAAATTCTGCTTGGAACAGGAGAACTTGAACAGCGACTGACTGCACAGTCGCTGTCACCGGTATCGGAATTTATTGTACCTTTACATTTAAAACACAAACTCTGGACTCTATCACACGAAAAGCTGAAAAGCAGTGTATCGAATATTTTTAACCGACTTCCAAAAAGGAGGAGGTTCTGCATTCGGTTGGTTTTTTTTTTTTTTTTTTTTTTTTTTTTTTTTTTTTTTTTTAATGTATGTACACCGATTACTCTGTGATCTGTGAACCGATTTACGTGATTTTTTTTTCATATGGTAGAAGAGGCTCGCGAGGTGGTCCCATATAAATTGTATTAACTTAGGTTGAATAGTTTTGTAACCAGCTTCAATAAACGGAATTTTTCGTGTATATCGATGACATCATGACGATAATAAAAAAGTCATATTATGTAGGTACACGAATTCCTGGACGCAATCGATCTCGATATTATACATGCATAACATCACGCTAGTATTTTCCGCAAGGTTAGGCAGAGGTGTATAGTACACACAGGTTTTTTTATGTTCAAGTCTTATTTGATAGAAAGTTAGGGAAAGAGCCTATTGCTGAAAAAACATTGTTTTCGATTACTGAAACGTACTTATCCATAAATATCTTAGAAGGTAAGTACCTATTTAAATTCGTGAAAGCAATCGATCTCGGTAAAAGTACATATACAAAATGTGAGTCAAAGGCAGTATATTATTAATGTCGCTCTATCCATGATTTTATGGTACTTTTATATACGTAAGGTATTATTATAAAAAAAAAAACATGACATGTTACACTACACTAAAAAGTTAAAAATAAAAAACAGGTTTTAAAAAAACCGACTTCCAAAAACTACACTAAAAACTATGAAATAAAAAGTTTAAACTTCCATAATTAAAAATCTAAATGTATATTGAAGTCGGCGGGGCCTAGCATGAAAATAAGCAAAATTGCAGATGAACAAGGAATAAAAGGAAATCTTAATTTCCACGTGCACACACTGCGCACACTCTTCCTGTTTAAAGACTGAGAGGCAAAAACCTGAAAAGGCCCCGCCGGCTTCAATATACATTTAGATTTTTAATTATGGAAGTTTAAACTTTTTATTTCATAGTTTTTAGTGTAGTTTTTGGAAGTCGGTTTTTTTAAAACCTGTTTTTTATTTTTATTTTTATCAATTTAGATTTTTTGTTGTTATGTAATAAATTTCTCGCTGACTGTACCCAGTGACGTGACTGACGGAAACAACTGGGGTATGTCCATGTCTGGTATACCTCGAATTTATGAATTGTATGGTTCTGAAACGGATTTCAGTACGTTTTTTTAGACTGACACGTTTCAAATATATTGTGAAATAAAAAAAAGGAACTGATGCCTTTTTGTGGCGGACTTATTTTTGAAGCATAATAAAGAATGCCTTTTTAAAGTGGACTTATTTTTAAAGCTTCACTGGAGTATCTAGAATATTTATTACCTGCACAAATGAGGTAGGTACCTATTATTGACTCTCCCAGCTTTGATTGCGGAATACTTAATAATCAAGCTATAAATCGTAGAGTCCAGAAGATTTGCAGAGGTCTGGATTCTCTGATGAGCATTTCTGAGGTACCTACTGAATAAAAAGCTTAGATAACGTAACGCTCAAGCGTTGCAAAGGGATTTCAAACTTCAAGTTGACCAAGCAGGTCGCGATAGCTCAGTTGGTTTCAGAGCAGTGGCACGGTTTGCCAAAGGTCGCATGTTCAAATCTTGCTCGCGACGATTCGATTTTTGAGAATCCCTTAAATATTTAATAACTTAGATAAGCATTAATACCAATATGACTATCTTAAATATCGCCACTTAGTATGATCTTCTCCTCTCGAATCGCCAAAAACCATACACGATGATTTTTCATTGGTTTTGAAGTAGAAAGCAAGCCATTAAACTCATCATTATGAACAATTTCTAATATGAAACCAACCATTATTTTCTATTAAAAAAAAAAAACAAAATAGAAAAGTCAAAAAGATTTAACAATCTAAGACCTACATTATCTAAAGAAATAAAACAAAATAATCACTTTCTTGAATTTCTCTCACAATACTTCTGGCATACCGACAAAATCTTCGTCCATTCGTCCGCAAATTATGTTAGGTTAAAATCCAAGAGTCCATTCAGCATGGCGAGAATGCGGAGTATTGGGGACTTAGGGTGCATTTCCACTGACGCGGAGCTGGGCGGAGTGGAGCGGAGCGGACCGTGAATTGGCCGATCACACTGTTTCCACTGATGCGGCGTGGAGATTTCGAACACTGTGACTGGCCTACTCACGGTCCGCTTCGCTCCACTCCGCTCAGCTCCGCGCCAGTGAAAACGCACCCTTAGCTTGTGCAACGGTGCGACACGGAGGCACACCGAATACCTTGTGCTTCTTCCTATGCTATTCTCTAAGAGACAATTTTTTGTCGGTCTCGACGATGAAATCGTCGTTGAGATCGACCGAATGGTACCTATCCCAATCATCGTCGTCAATTTACCCGCCATTTAGTAGTTCCGTCTTTGAGCGCTAGTCATTGATACATTTGCGAACGTTCGAGGGAGAATCTCACCGTGACATTCTCCCTCGAGCGTTCGCCAGCAAATTGGCAGTTCTCACGGTGATATCCCGCGGCGTGTCCGTACAGAATAGACAGGCTAGGTATACATAGAAAGAAAGAAGAAAGAAAGAAAAAACATTTATTTGGCACAACAGATAGACACACAGACAAAAAATAAATAAAAAATAAAATACAAGGTCTTAAAATTAAAGTAGCTGCTGTGTGCCTAGCGGCTTTGCCAAATAGGTCCAGTTCAGCATAAATGCCAGACCACTAGTGCCTGGCGCTGGTTTTCAACTGGACCTAGTTGTGAGTATTGGACGTATCGGATGTAAACCATAAGTATTATGTATTATTTTTAAGCAGAGTTTATTAAAAACAATTTATTAAAAAATACGATGGGCTCGTGGCTAAATGACAGCCGCCCTGATCGATCGATCTGCGAGGTTAAGCTGCGCTTGCCGCGGTCAGTCCTTGAATGGGTGACCGTTCTTTACACATCGAGACCCCTCCGTGCCTCGGAGAGCACGTTAAACAGTCGGTCCCGGTTGTCATTGGAATATCTTTGACGGTCGTTACGGGTAGTCAGGAGCCCAAAAGTCTGACAACTGGTCTAACATTCGAATACCGGTATTCCCCAATAATTGGGTTGTGGAGGTCAGATGGCAGTCGCTCCATGTAAAATATTGATATTCAGCCGCAACCAGTTAGACTGGAAGCCGACCCCAATCATGTTTGGAAAAAGGCTAGGCGGATGAATAAAAAAATGAGAGTTTATTAAATAAAAGACGTATTCACTGCTTAGACCAGCGATTACTTAACTTTAACCACTCATTAAATAAACAACTATCCTTGTCCTTTATATGACAATGAATAGAGATGACAATTGACATAAAAGCTGCTTAATTTAATCATCGTCTATAGGTAAGGGGGAAAGTCTTTTGTTGGTATTCTTATCTCTTGCCGTTCCCATCATCTCTATCCCCAAGTATAAATGTTACGTATATTCGTATAATCTTGGTTATAAGACCACAACCATTATCAAAACTGATATCACTCCATCCAGTACCACTCTATATTCGTGTAACTCCATACATTTAAATTAAAAACTCGCTGGTGCAGTGTCCGAATAATGAACAATGTCAAATTTCGGGATGCATTTTGATAAATATTCAGTGTTTAGTGCCAGACGAATTGGCAGGATGTCATGCTCGGCATGTAGGATGTCATGCAACACATTTGCATGGTGTGGCATGATACTGTGTGAGTTATTTATGTTTTGGACGAGTGTTAACTGATTCTGCGTTCGAATAATGTTTTGTTTTTGTTTTAGGTTACTTTTACATTAAAATAGAGTTTTAAAATAGTATCAATGTCGAATATAATGATGAAAAAATAGGCGCTGGGGGGTGCTATATTCTTGCGGGTGATATATTGATATCGAATTCGATATCAATATCGAACCCGCGAGAATCACCCCCCTAGTTTTCATCACTGTCAATATAAAAGCCGTAGATTTTAAGTTCTTTATAACATTGCAAAACTCATGAAAACTTAATTTCCTTTTCAGGGTTTTATCGTGGGGTTTTTGGTACCTATATTTCATCAAGGTTTTCAGGGCAAGTCATAACAGATCAACTTTTTACATATTGCTCGTTGGCAGCAAAAATAGATATGGCGGTAGTGCTTACACCGCCCCAGATGAATGCTTTTGAAAGTACACATTGATAAAAGGCAAAGGTTATCAGCGGAGTATTGGTGGCCCAGTTGTTGCGACACTGACAAGTCGTGAGTTCGAACCGTGCCAGGCGCATATTTTGTGCAATTTGTCTCATCACCATTTCTCTAAAAATTGTAAAACATTGTGAAAGAACCGCATGTCCTAGAAGCAAAAATTCGGAGACATGTGATGTATGCCAACTTGCACTTGGCACCCGTGGTAGACTCCCTATCACAGAGAGGGACCTGATTCCCAGCAGTGGAAACATTATAGCCTGAAGGTTTCTTCACTAAACCCAATAAAAACACAACTCCGGCTTTTGGACTTCATCGTAGTCGGGTAAAAAATAGACGCTCCTTTATTAATCTAGCAAAAAAACGTATCACGAACAAAAGTCACATACAATTTACAACACATAAAAATTCTTCAACAAAATCGTATTTCACAGCCTCAGCAGTGGGATTGAGTACGTTACCTACAAATCATAATAAAAGAGCAAGGAACCCATAACTCGGGCATCGATTACGATGAGCATGTTCCGGGGTCCAAATCGCCCCCAAGGGACCTCCTATCGGCTGAACGTGCTGTGTTGCTGAAATTAAATTCGCCAATCGATAACCCTGATATAGTAGGTAGGTGTGCTGGAACTCTTAATTTTTGTTACTGGAATCATGCTAGGTAGATGAAAAGTTGTGCCAATTTGAAAGCTTTTACGATGGTATTACAGAACGTAACTCAAGCTTGAAAGTTGAAACTGAACTTAAAACTCGATTCAACCAAATAGCTTAATCTACTATCAAGAAGGGTTGTGAGTTTGGGTATAGTTCTGTAATATCGACCTTAAACATCGATCGATCTGTACAACCATTCTCTTAGCATTTCAGCTTCTCTGTTTTCTTGCTTTTTTAAATGAAATTCTGAAGATCTATATGTCAGCATGTGTCTCCTACATTTCACCGATAAAAGAATTCTGACCAAAACACTAAATATAACCTAATTTCCTCCCCAAATGAGTGAGGCCGATAATTCTATTATTCTGACTCATTGTCGAGATTTTTCTTTGTCTTAAAAGAAAAATGGTGACCATTGTGACGTAATGGAGGCCCGGGGAGGCCAAAAAAGGCAGTTCAGCTATTGTACTACAGAATTCTTTAGGCGGCATCATTTCATGTTATTTAGAGAGCATTCCTAGGTCATTTGTGGTATCGTTTGAAAAGAATATTTTTGGGTCTTATTTTAAAAGTTAGTTCTTACATTACGCCTGAAAATAATGTTTTTAGGGTTCCTTACCTCAAAAGGAAAAAAGAGGAACCCTTAGTTGTCCATCTGTCTGTCTGTCAAGACTCTTTTTCTCAGGAATGCTTGGAGGCATCAAGTTGAAATGAAAATCAAATACTATAGAGAAGAATAAAGCAAAAAATCGAGCTGTACAAAAATCAAGCTTCTAAATCAACGCAATATTTGGACACTTGCAAATAAATCAAAACCTATAGGGTCCTTCCCGTTGACCTAGAATCATGAAATTTGGCAAAATGCAAGGTCTTACAGCACAAGTAAAGGAAAAACTCCGAAAATTGTTATGTTATAGATAAATTGCGATTACAAACTTACCAATATTTTGTACGGAACTTGATAGTTCCGTACAAAGTACTAAAAAAGTAACTGAACAACTAACTAAATATTTTTTTCCGTAGGCTAAAATACTTTCGCAATATCGTTGTTAGATTTAATTTAGCGAAAAACGGTTGTCGTTCTAGTAAATTGGCTAGCGATCTATCAGCAGAGTGATCGAGGTCCCTACGTTTTGAACATCGATCAAATCGTTGTTCCCCAATATCAATTGGACTTTTAGCTATTTAATGTTAAGGGGTAGTAACTAGATACCTACCTAAATGTGATTTTATACTAAAACTAACGATCCGCCCTTACTTCGCACGGGTGCCATCTACTGATGTGCGGCGACATGTCAAAACATCTAAAGGACATTGGCAGTTTTGAGCTTGATATGGTACAGTAATAAAAGTTTAACCAAAAATAACAATATATTTTAATTGTTCTTTGCCTAATTTATCTTAGAGATTAAGAATTGAAATCAAAAATCGAAATAAATAAGAAATAAAATGATTATGCCGTTGACATTTTGAAAAAACCAATAAAACAAAAACGGGTGCATGCTGGCTGGCACGTGCCTCCACAGAATATCATGTCGACAGCAACTAAAACCTTTGAATTGAGAACTCATTAGTCGCGCTGTACTTCATTGGATCATTCACACCATACTTAACCTCATTGTCACAAATACGATAATTTCTCTTTAATCCAATTACGTACAAAAACAAATAAAAAATGAATATAAATACTCTTGAAATACTCGATCACACGAAACTAATTTCACATCTGTACCGACATACACAATCTGAAGCCCAGCGTTCTATGGGCGTCTGCCGTGTCCTTTCTGTGCTATAACCAAGTTAAATATTAACGTATTTTACACATAAACCTTTTGGAATACCTAAATTCTCTAAATGGTGAAGAAAACCGCATTAAATTCATTGTGTATAAATAGGTATTTAAGAGATTTGTAAAAATCGAATGACGCGAGTGGGATTTGAACCCGCGACCCCTGCCGTACCGTGGCTAGTGCTCTGAATCGTGGGTAGTGCTCTGTACGGAACCCTAAAAAGCATTATTCCCATGACCACAACCATACTTTTTGAGATTAAACCATCAAAATTAATGAAAACATGTAAGAGCTTTGTACCTACAACTTTTACCTTTTCATTTTATTTGTTGGCATGTCCGGGCTTTCAGCAAAAACACTAGGTCCACTGAATAAGGATTAAATCGATCCAATTTTGTGCGATGCTTTGTTGGTTGCGGATTTTTCAACGGTCAGTGTTTGAATGCTGAATTTTGGGTGCAGTGAGGCGGCTGTATACGCAATTTACTTTGTAATTTTTAGGGTTCCGTACCAAAATGGTAAAAAAGGAACCCTTTATGGTGCCACTTCGTCTGTCTGTCTGTCTGTCACAACTGCAAAAATTAAAAAAAAAAATTTTATTTTCATTGCAAAAGGGACCGGAGTGGGGGTCCAAAATTTCAAAGTGGGGTTACTGGGTCAAGTGACATATCATATGAAAGGGCTTGATCTGCACATTTCAAAATATATTTTTATTTAATTTTATGTCTCACAGTTTTCGACATAAATGATGAAAAATGTCTGAAAAAATACCATTCCCCCCCCCCTTATCTCCGAAGTTTGCGGAGTGAAAAATCTGAAATAATTAGAGTTGATAGGAATTGACCCAAATATTGCACCAAAAATAAAACGATGTTCCTAACTAGCAGTTTTTTCAAAATCATCAAAATTCAACAAACAAACTTAGTTTTGCGGTCCGGTTTTTTTCACTTTATACGTCCAAAACTGATACGGAACCCTCGGTGCGCGAGTACGACTCGCACTTGGCCGGTTTTTTTATTTTAATATGCATTTTCCCCCTTCATTATAAACGCCTCTTAATTTAACCACTGATTAAACATACAACTATCCCTGTCATTTGTATGATAATGAATAGAGATAAACACAGAAATCTTAATAAGTACTTATTTTCTATATTTTCTTTCTTTTAAATTATTTTTAAACTAGCAACGAGCTGAACGAGCACGGGGGGTGAAACTGCAGGGAACAAAACTAGATGTTCCCCGCGGTTTCACCCCCCTTGCTCGACTCTTAAGGGTCGTACCATGATGTCAAATAGCCTAGGTATACTATTCCTTATGAAATTGGCTATCATATCCAAAAGAATTTTTCGAGTCCGACTGGTAGTTCCAGAGATTAGCGCGTTCAAACAAACTCTTCATTTTTATAATATTAGAATAGATTCCCAACAATACTTTAATCTCATCCGAATAGAACACGATATGTCCGAGACAGGTTACTCAAACAAACAAGATTGTAGTTATACAACGTACGCCATTATTGTCTACGGTCCTAGCCGTGGTCCTAGCACTTCGTTCTTTGTGCATGCAAACGCGTGACTGATTCCATACTGATTCCGTGCACGCTTTGAAACGAAGCGCACCGAACCGACGACCACCCAGAAACTATGGGAAAAATAAAATCAGCCATATTTTTTGTGAAAATCCTTTTGTTTGATGAACTCGCTTTTTTGGCGGCGCCATGTGAACAAGTTCGGATTGGTACGGAATTCGTCATCTAAAATGGATCTGGTTTTTTTTTAAGGTTTGTTAGTAGGTATCAGTGGCGAAGGGTCAATTTTTGTAAGAGGTAAGCCGGAGCTACAAATGCTTACCTGGCCACGAAAAGCTAATTAATAAAAGTAAGTAATAATACTACCTGTGCTATTTTTCAAAGGGAAGCCGGTAGGAATCGTATTGTAGGGACCCTTCGCCACTGGTAGGTATGTAGTGTGGAATTTATACTGATACTAGCTGTTCCCCGTAGTTTCACCCCCGTTGCTCGGCTCCTAAGAGTTGTAGCGTGATGTTAAATAGCCAATAGTATTCCTCATAAATCTGGCTATCATTTACAAAAAGATTTTTTCGAATCCAACTAAACTTCTCTTCAGCTTTATAATATTAATATAGATTGTAAATGTCAAAGGGTTTTAATGTAGGTATGGTGTGTGGAATCTTTATACCTACTTACTGCCGAACGGATTTTGATTTTTGTCAAAGAGGTTTTTTTGTATTCATGGACAGTTAGGGTAAACAAAGCTAAGTGATATCGCACATCCGCAAGAAAGGTGTCATAACACATAATAATACGAAATTGAATTATGTATGCCATCTGAAAGGCAATTACAAATTTGATCTGCTAAAAAAAAATCATAATTATAGTGCGATTCCTCGCTGAGAGATGGCATTTAATACAGAATTTTTTTAAAGGAATTCTAGGATCTAAAAAAAAGAAAGTCGTGATTTCCCAATAACTACATTTATTGTGTTGTGATACCTTTCTTGCGGATGTGCGATATGTCGCTCAAATCTAGAGCAGACCGATTAGGGAAGTACGTCAACCTTTCAGAGGCCAATCGCGTGATTATGAGATACTAGAGGTTCATACATTCCGTCCACATGCAGTTGCACGTTTTGTTGCTTGCGCGTGAGTCGCGTGCAGATCGCCAGAACCTCCACTCGCGCGAGTGAACTATTTAAACTGAATCCGTCCTAGAAAACTCGCGCCTATAACGCGTTATCTGGACAAGCTCTTAAAATATATCGTTGCATTTCAAACGCCGACAATTTAATAAAACTCGTATACTCTGTTCCAACCTCAGATCATAGAAACAAGGAGATATGCCATCATAGCAAATTAGTACCGGAACAACTGATGCCACTTTTAGTACATTTTTCGACACAATTACGCGCAAAATTAAGCGCTCCTTGTGAATAAAAAGATCTCCCACGCATTCAACATTCCGCACACCCTCAATCTAACACTGTCAATCGTCACTCAACACTAGCACTAAAATAAAACACTGTATTTATACCATCGATCGTGTTCGGTTCGTCGCCAGCGCGTACGTTTTTAATTTGAGCAATTTGCTCAAGATCAGGCATCAAGCTCGATAGCGCCTTGGCACATCTCCCTTGTTTCTATGATCTGAAGTTCCAACACACACTCTTGTCAAATTGCTATCGACCGGTTTTTATGTTGTCCAACAAAATATCACGGTATATTTCCAATACACTAGGTTTTTCCTGGACAAGTTATTAAAAGTTGTATTCCCCACGCGTCGCTCCGGGCCGAGGTAATGACAAGTTTCCTGTGATAAACCGGGTAGTCCGGGGAACCGGGCAAACCGGGTTTACCACATAAACTTGCTTTATAAAGCGGGTAGTGCGATAACTGTTTATAAATGTAGGTCGCGTCGCGATGCTTTTTTGATTAAATTTTAATGTAACATCACGCTTGTTATTACCTGAAGGGTATAGATATAATCGCCAGTTATAATTCCCATGTAATAGGGGGCGAACCTATTACCATAAACCGGGCAAAAATCCAGACTCCGGGCTGATATATCTACTGAAGGGCTCCTACTGAACAAAAATCCAAGAATATTTTGCCCTACCCGGAAATGAACACAGGATCCCTTGATTAGCAGTAGCGCTTGCGACCACACAAGACCCACGATGACGTTATTTTTTTTGGTATATAATGACTTTTGAACTGACTTACGGTGAAGGAAAAGATCGTCGAAAAAATTCCATAAAAACGTCCTCAATTTTGCGCATTCCTCATTCAAACAAAATCCAACGATTTTGTTCTAGTGAGGATGCGTCGAGATTGAGGACTTTATCAAACACGAATATAAGCGTCAATAGCGGGGATTGGAAGAAGCACTTTCTACCACTATTCTTTTCTGGAAAAAACCTGGATAGACATTGCTTCAAATTCACCGAACTTGAATTTCTGTGGACGTTTGGATATTTAAACAACATTAATGCCCATATATTCTTTATTTTTTTATTGGAAAACGTCCTCAGCTTGGCGCAACCTCACTAGAACAAAATCGTTCGATTTTGTTTGAATGAGGAATGCTTCAAGTTGAGAATGTTTTCAAAAAACAAATAAAAGTACGGTATAGGTGTACACTAAAGATTGTTGCACAATTACAACATGCTTGAAACACAAAACAAAGTAACAAGCGTTTATTTCGCGGATTAAACATGTACGAGGATCGTTGGAGTGTAAAACTGAGTACCCATGGAACAAAGTTAAAGCTGCTCGAATTGTTCGCTGAAGCTGCCCACTTCCGAACTAGCTATACTATATGCAACTGGCTTTGACACAAAACATAAACAATGAGGGTCTAACCCGACCGAATTTAAAATCTCGGCTTGCACTGTAAATTGTTGATGTTTTGGTTCATGTTAACTTACCAGTAATAATGGCTGCTTGGCTGCTTAGATTGTTTTTATACTAATAAGTTATGATGAACTAAAACTTAACTAAATTACGGTGCATTGTGTGATTTTGAATTCAGTAGGGTTAGGCTTCCATTGTTTACGTTTTGTCTCAAAGCCAATTGAATATAGTGTAACGAATTGTACGAAAAATTAAGACACTGGCTTGTTGTGAGGAGGTCTTTTCGTTGCAACCAATTCATCTTGAAAATGCTAGATTTTGTATATCATGTTATTAATTAAATTAAGTAGGTACCTACCTAAGTATATAAGAGATTCCAATTTCTTTAAAATCCGTTATTTATTTGTACAAAATTAAATCAATGTACGGGACTCGCCGTGATTCTTTGGCAGCTTTATCGTCATATAAAAAACCGGCCAAGTGCGAGTCATACTCGCATACCGAGGGTTCCGTATCATTTTTGGACGTATAAAGTGAAAAAATCCAGACCGCATACCTAAGTTTGTTAGTGAAGGAATTTTGATGATTTTGAAAAAATTGTACTAGTTAGGAATATCGTTTTATTTTTGGTGCCATATTTGGGTCAATTCCTATCAACTTTAATTATTTCAGATTTTTCGCTCCGCAAACTTCGGAGATAAGGGGGGGGAATGGTATTTTTTTGGACATTTTTCATCATATGACGAAAACTGTGAGACATAAAAAAAATATATATATTTTGAAATGTGCAGATTAAGCCCTTTCATTTGACCTAGTAACCCCACTTTGAAATTTCGAACCCCCACTCCGGCCCCTTTTGCAATAAAAAAAAATATATTTTTGGACTTTTTTCATTTGCAATAAAGTTGAACAAGCATTTTTTATAACTGTTCCAAATTTCAAGTCAATAGCATAAGTAGTTGCTGAAATAAGCAAATGTGACAGACAGAGAGACAGACAGACGAAGTCGCACCATAAGGGTTCCTTTTTTACCATTTTGGTACGCAACCCTAAAAAGGTAAAAATAAACACAAACGTACTCAGACGCCAGGCGACGTTCGTGCACGCTGGTAATGGTTCACTAGCGATTCAATTTCAGACTCAATATAGATTTTCACACTAGTTTCATATTTTCTATTTCACGCTTAGATTTTAGTTCTCAATGGTTTAGGTTAATAACTTTGTGTATAGGAAAACTAACTGAAAAACAATAACAATAACAGTTTTGTTTGTGAAACGAAACTTTGTCTTCGATTTTCGTATTTTAACACAGCTGTCTCGTTTGTTTAGTGGTTGCAAGCGTGACTACTGAGTATGGGGTCTTGGGTTCGATTTCCGGGTCGGGCAAAGTGTTGTTGATATATCTATACCTTTGGGTTCAAAGGGCGTAAAGACCATTTTGACCAAAATGAGATTTGAGCCATATAATCGATACCTTTAGGCCCAAATTTCATTTTTGCCAAAATGGCCTTTACGCCCTTTGAACCCAAAGGTGTCGATATTTTCATTAGGAAAGTCTCAGTAGCAGCCCGGAGACCACTCTGTCACCATCGATCTATGTGTTGTGTTGTACCATAATTGTACAGTCACAAGCATTATATATTACTAGCTTCCGCCCGCGGCTTCGCCTGCGTTTGTGGGATAAAAAGTAGCCTATATGTTATTCTGATGTATAAACTATATTACTGTAAAGTTTCATCAAAATCCATTCATTAGTTTTTGCGTGAAAGAGTAACAAACATCCATCCATACATCCTCACAAACTTTCACATTTATAATATTAGTAGGACTATGGACAGTTCGGTAATAATATCTAATTTTATGATTAGTTCATTAATTTTATAAAATAATGAATGTACCTACATATATAATAATAGAATCTGATTTCATGATTAATTTATTAATTTATAAAATTCATGAATGAATCAGTTCGGTAATATATAATACCTGATTTCATGATTCATTCATTCATTTTATAAATACACATGAAATTAGGTGTTATTTCCGAACAGTCCATGGTAATATACTTATGTTCGTGACTGTAAATTGAAGTATAAATAAATTACCATCAACTAATCCGGGCAATATCTAGTCATTAATAAAATACAGATAAAACTTCACGTAAAATATGTGTTTGAAAATCTATAAATTCTGTACACATGTTTTCAATTTTCCTCAAGTTTTGCTCGCTGCACTCGAAGCCACCTCCTCATAACTTCACTCAGTGTGGAACACGGAGGCAATATCCGGCGATAGCTACTTTCGTGAACAATTAAAAGTAGTTATACCTAGTATAGTATACCTAGTATAGTTAGCGACTGTCAATTGCAGCTGTCTTTGAGCTTCTTAGCTATAATATGGGGGAGGTTTTGCTTTGGAAGCGCGGATTAGGGGCATAGAGCGTTTCATCCAAAGTTTATTTCGACGTTATGTTGACTCCTCTGAATGTCAATACGTTATAACGTTTTTTTAACAGTGTCAGAAGTTTTTTTTCTGCAATTCTCGTTGACCACTTTTTAGTATCTAGGCATTACTTGAACCCTCGAAGTCGAGAGGATACGTGAAAGTATGTTAGGTTTAAGAGCGCCGTCGCATTTTGTCACCTCTCGCTGCCATAAAACCATATTTTAAGAATGTTAAATGAAAAGTTAATTTTTTTATAAAAATAATATTAATCTAAATTAATATTATTTTTTATAAAAAATGTAACTTTTGTTTTTAATAATTAGCGAGGTACTAGGTACCTAAAGTACCTAGTAGCTAATTATTAAAAACACATATCTATTATGAAATCTAATAAATATAAATAAATATATGTACTGCGTTTTTAAAATTTTTTTAGTTTTTAAAATTACAACATTGTAATTAAAAGCGTGTAATTATTTTTAATTATCGTATATTAAACCACATTATTTTGAGCATAAATTGACATATTTTTTATATTCATTAGAAGAAATTAATAAACGATTTATACCCAGCATTTTGTCGCATAATAATAAATGTATCTAACCCTATCCTGTCCCGTCTACCAAATCATAAACTTTATACGAGGGAAAAAGCAAACATGTCAAAAAAATTAAAACATCAACATCAACATAAACCCTTCCGAGCATTTTGTTATTCAAAGCGAAAAATTGTCGCTAATTACACAATAATCTCAGTTAAACACGTGTCAAATGTAATCTCCATTTTTATTCCGCGCCTAATCCGTTCTGGCGAGGGTTCTGCAAACACGTAACGCTGGAAAATTTACTGCTTAGCACCCCTGGACGTACCCCACGTACGGAACCCTCGTATCGCCGATGTATGGGTCACTTTACTTTTTTTATTTCAGGAAAAAAATTGTCTGAATTTACATTCCGTCCCGAAAGTTTGGATTGTATGTAAAATGTGTTGATTGAGTGTTTTTGTGTTTGTTTGGATACAAAGTGAGTATTAGTGTACAGGTCTCCCAAAGTGATAATGCGCATAGAAATCTTTGTCACTGTTTGGCAACGGTCGTCATCCCCGAGCGTCGGAAGACGATATTATGTATATAGAGTGGTTAAGTGCATTTTCTTCATGCATAATTTAGTAGAATTATGTGTTTTGTGCTAAAAGAGAAAGACAGAAAGAGACAATTAGCGAAGATCTGCATGCGCATTATTAATTTGAGAATACTGTAGGTACCTGTCTATTGTTACTAAGTAGGTGCCTAAGTCTATATTTTTTGAGGCGCCTTTTTTCCGAGTAAGGCTGCGTTTCTGAGGGATGTGTTTGTTAAGAACCTAGCTTCAGGTAAATGAAGTGATTCCATTGTTGGTTCTTAACAAAAACATCCCTCGTACACATCTCTGGTAGAATTTAATAATATGCTTGCGTTTGATCGCTGTCTTGCCTGATGTTAAGCGCTGATGCATTCTACGATGGAGCACGCTTGCTTAAAGAAACCGATTCACTCGCGACTAGAAAATATCCAGATTGTAACTTTCGGAGAACATCTATCTTTTTGGTTAAGGCAGCGCACTCCACTGTTTGGTGGTTCTCACAATGAATGTGGAATCAAAGCGTTTCGTTCGGGCTTTTGGTATATCAACCATGAAACGTGCTTCTGGTCGTCCGATAGCAAAAAGGGTAGTCGAGGGAATTAGATCATGCAGATCCAAAGCACACTCTTCCAAATGTATCGATAAAAAACCGATTGGTTTTTGATTGATTGTTTGACTTGCAACTTGCTGTTTGCTAACTTCCAGCGGTGGTGAGACAAATGCCCTACGGTAATTTGTGTGTTCAGAAACGATTGAAACTAACTTTGCAGTTATGATAGTTGCCAAGTTCGCATCTCTTCCAATTTTTAATTAATTTCCGAACACACCACTTTCGGTATCTAACAAGGGTGACCTGTCAACTGTCAAGTGACCCAATAAAGTGCCGCCCGAGTGAGCCCCGAGTGCGTTCGGGAGCCATCGGCTGACGAGGGCTAGGGACGAACGTGCCCGATCGTGATTCGAATTTTGAATTCACTGGAAGACTGATTTCATTCGGGCACATATCCAATTTGTGATGCACTTACCTTCCTACTTTACGCCTGTGTGAGTTAATGTAAATGTGTGTGACTTGTGAGTAGGTACTCTTCGGCTTTCTGGATTCTCATCTATTTTTGATTACTTATTAGAATGAAGAATAACTAAGAATTTAAATAAAGTTTTGTTAGATAGGTACCTACAAAACAAAGATTAATAAAAAAAACAAATAAGTAGCAGAAAAAAAGCAATTTTAGTAAGAATTACTGATCCAGACTTCAAGTCATAGCTGTGACTATCTACATCCAAAATATATCATGCGGACATCGAAATATGACTTGCAATAGGTAGGTACAGAAATTCAGGGCAGTGTTAAAAAAACATTGTTCGTTTAAAGTAGGTACTTAAAATAAAATAAACTGTTCTACAAATTGTACAGATCATTAACAACTGATATTTCTTCATTAATTCTCAACCCTATAATAATTGAAAATTACGCAAATAAATTGAAAACACTTCAAATTGCCGGTTGCCACTGTCACCGCACGCTTGATCAGCGCGTAAAACACAAACGGGAACAATTAAGTTTAAAATCATCCTCATTATCATAATCAGATAATGCTATGTTCTGTGATATATATATTGACTACATAAAGCACGGATATTGGTACATTCTGTACAGGTAAAGTCAGAAGTTTTGATCAATTTTACAAAGGACAATGGGCACTTTTGTATGGACTCGAGCAGGATTTAAAATCCGTTCAGTACTTTTTGCGTGATGCGCGCACAAACAGACAAAAAAGCAAAAAAAAATATTTTTGGGTATGGTTACGTCCCAGTATCCTATCCCGACTGTTTTTTCTGGAATATCTCCAATGTACAGACACAGCTTTTTTACAATTTTATAATAGTAGGTATAGAGATATAGATTTACCATCGGGAACCTACTGTAGAATGAAACTTCTGGGAAAGCGCCCAATACCACCCAGGTCCCGTATAATCAGATTACCGGCTCGCAGATGACGCCGAACGATTCCGATTTGCATGCGTAATGCAGCTAAGTGCACTTTCAGTCGGCGACATTTTGTACTCATTATCAGGAATTCGATTCCCTGTTAGGTGTGAGTGGAGAATTTTATATGCTTTTGCTTTTATGTGTAATATTGTTTTTAGCGGAGATGGATTTTTCGATTTTTTATCTTCAGATTATAGACACAAGGAGATATATCATAGGAAACTAGTACGGGAACCGCTGTCGCCACTTTTGAAGCAGTGTGCTTTACAAAAAACGCTCTTTTGTCTATATTGAGATCTCCCACACATTGAACATGGTGCACGTGCACACCGTCAATCTAACACCAATCCGTCACTCGTCGCTCACACTTTAGTGTGAGCGACGAGTGAAGTGAAGTGAAGTGAAGTGAAGACGAGCAATCGATGATTTATTTTCAGGATTGGCCCCATAGTAAAAGTTGTTCATAATGATGAGTACAATGACCCCTTAAAATATTTCCACTGTTTAACCTGCCCCCCTGTTTATCAAGAGTTACATAATTATTATAAAACGAAAACACCAATGAGATTTCACAGATAAATGGCGATTTAATTATTAAAAACATTGATGTTTCCGACTTATTAAATTAATGAATATCAGTTGTTGTAATGAAAGCGTTCCAGGCACAGGTTCCATGTTTGAAAATTTAAAATTAATTCCCGCGCTGACATTGACATGTTTCGATTTGACATTTCGTGGTAGTTAAGGTATGGATACGCGGTTATTAAATTGAATTTGTATTTTTGAAATTGATTGTAATTAAAAACACTTTTCAGCGATTTATTGTTAATGCAGGGTCAGCCGTTTGTTGGTTTGCTCATTATAGTTTAATTATTCTGCAATAAATTACGTTAAATGTCATTGAGGAGGGTTACCTTTAGGTCTATTTACTAATGAGTTTGAAATCTTTATAAGTGGTGTATTGTCATACAAAAGCTCAATGTTACTTACAGACAGACTCGGCCTGCGGTGGCGGACGTTCCCACCACCGAGGTACCCATGGCCAAACCGACAACTTGGTCATATAGGCCGAATCGTGAAACGGCTGCGGGCATAGCGCCCTTGGCAATCTTATTTTAGTTGCCCGCAGGCGCTTCTTGATCTCTACAAGTTATGCTTCTTTGCTTAGGTATATCCCTGGAACAACTCTCGCCCTTCTGGGGCATTGACAAGCACGAAACCACAGTTTACTTCGTCGTCGTGCCGGGTTGTTCTTCTTGTTTCTTGTCTGCGGTGGCGGACGGTAGTTACAAGATTGTTATTACAACTGACCGTCACCACATACCGCGTCTGTCTAGACGTCGCTTAACCATTTTACTGAGATAAGCCCACATGAAACCCAAAACGTTCGGATACATTCACACAAAATCACACAAAATAAAGTTGCCAGCCCATAAAAATGCTCCAACAAAAGCGCGTAATAATAAAATCAGTGTAACAAACCGTTTAAAAAGATAATTTAAAAAAAATGCAATTCATTCCACCCCGGTTTCATCCCCCATCCTTGAAGGGTCATTACGCCACAAACGTGTGGATAATGTCTTCCACTGAGCTTTGAGTGCTTTGAAACGATCGTTCAACAAAATGGTAACAGCAGTTAAATTTCGTTCCAGTTTTTACTGCGGGGTATCTTAAGCGTATGTCGGCTTAATGATCGGTCTGTGTAAAGAGCATGACTTACATCAGCCTCGTATTATGTGGTTATGTCACATAATAATGGCGGAAAGGAGAGTGAGAGAATGCAGAGTATAAAAAATATTGTTAAAGCGCTGGTATACGCCAACGGCCTTGAGTGGTAGGGGCCGGGTGGTGTAACTTGAGTGTTCCCAAGTGTTCCGTATTTCCACACAACGCGACATACGTCTACTTAGCAATACGACTCGCCCATCACCCATCAAAAAGCGCGGTTCCGAGTTAGACGCATTATTAATTTACTTAAAATAAAAGAACAGGTAGGTATTTCTCTAAAATAAAAAAAAAACAAATGATGCTCGTATGTTTTCTAAAAGACGCATAATTTTCAAATTGTTTTGATGAAAATTTAAGGAGTCAAATAGGGGTGACTTTATGATTTTTTATTACTAATATCTTAAAAAAGAAACAAACCACGGTCATCGCTCATATATTTAAAATTTCTAACATATTTTTCATGACATTGCTATTGACTATGCATTTTTATAACTATAATAGTTGGTCAACTACTGAAAAACAATGTCATCTCACAAAATAATTTAACCCAAGAAAAAATGTTAAGCAGCGTTTTGCCCCAACAGACCAACTTGCAAGCAATTTAATCATACATATAGATATACAGGAAAACCTTCACGTTATACTCCCATAAGAGAAAATAGCCTTTGCAATACAAACATACGATGTTCGTAAACTCTTAGCTGAACCAAAAGGGGGAACATCTAAAAACAGTAATAATTAACCGTCTCCAGCCACTTAATGACACGGCCAAGTACAAAACTTCACTTTCAGAACTTGTAGGCGTTAAAATAACACTCCACCTAATGGGGCTTTTTAGTAGGGTTGCCGTACTAAATAAAAATATGTTTAATTTATTTTCCTATGTGGGAATGAAATTTTACTTATAGCTTTGTAATGGTAATCGAACTAAGTTTTTTAAAAAGATAATTATGCTTACTAGACGACGCAATATCACTATTTATCTCGTCTTATAAAAATGATCTTCAAATATAAATCTTAATTTTAGATTAGATTTTAAAGATTATATCAAAATAGCCTGTTTTAAATCGAGATTCATGGCTCTAGTTAGCCGTTAATGTATTTATTTCTTTACAAAGTTCACATCAATTTTCCGATCTCTTAAGCAGTGAGTGATCGACATATAAATAAAATATGCGAACCCAAGGTGTAGAGAGGGGCAGCCCTGCCTCAGGGACGAACCTCCGGAGGGGCGCAAACAAAATAACGTTAATGCATATTCAAATCTGTACTTGCCTTTTTATTATACATACAGGGAAATGTTAAAGGTTACGGGGTTTTAGTTAGAGGGTCCCTTTTAACTCAGATTTTAGCTAGGGGGCGCATCCACCCCATGTGTAATATTTTAGATGGTAAAAATTTGACTGGTAAATTGAGTTTGCTGGGGGATGTAGGTGTCATGTGTGTCGGTGATATAGTAGTTTGTGAAGTTTATACGTTTAAAAAATTTTGAGGGGCTCGGCTGAATAAAGGTCATAGCTCATTAGAGCCACCCGACACCCAACCAGCACCGCCTCGCCTCGACCGGTTAGTATTCTTTGTATAGAGAACTCCGGAGCGCCTTGCCCGCGGGCTAACCACGCGCGGACGGCGAGTGGACCACCCGTTGCTCGCACGCTTGCCTTGCCTTGCCCACGCGTAGGTCCCGAATGGATCGCGCGCCGTTCACTCATTGACCACGCAACGTTAACTCGTTAACACGCGACATCCAACCGTGGACCACCTGTCGACAACGAGTGGACACCGAGCACGAGGTGGTGCTGGTCGGTTGCCGGGTGGTTCTAATGACCTTTAGGCTGTGCGATATCTGTCAGTCAGTCATGTAGGTAAAGAAGATTATTTTGCTGATTCTGAAGATCACCTAATGGATATAAATACTTGTAATACTTGTATTATACCACTCTTCCCCTTAGGCATTGAACCAGCTGTACAAATTGAACTCGAGCTAGTTTCAATTGGAGTCACGTCCAGCAATATGTACGAACGTAAGTAATGACAGGAAGCTTTTCACTTATAACTTATAGAGGAGCATGCCCACGGGTCCGTTTAGCCCGAATGTGGCGCTCTGAGATCAACGGAGCGAAATAGGGTTTGGTAATGAAATAAAAGAAAGAAATTGCATAGGCAGAAATTGCATAAGCATAGCATAATCGGCCTATAATGTTCCCACTGCTGGGACACTGACCTCCTCTGTGAGAGGGAGTGGGCCGTAGTCCATCACGCGGGCCCAGTGCGGGTTGGTGGACGTCACATGTCTTCGAATTTTTGGTTCTAGGACATGCCGGTTTCCTCACGATGTTTTCCTTCACCGTTAAAGCAAGTGATAATTAATTTCTAATACGCACATGTCTTCGAAAAGTCAGCGGTGCGTGCCTCGGAATCGAACTCGAACCATTTAGATTAAATTAGAATTACCAATTAGAAATTATTTTTTGCTATATTATTATAATGTTTACAAAGAAATATTATATTAAAAATACCTACGTATTGTGTTAAAAATTATATTAAAAATATAAATTATTTAAAATTGTTAAGATGGATATAGAAAAACATAATTCTTAAAGGAAAGTTTTGAATTAAAACGTTATAACTAGATTTACTTATTAAATGTTATATGATAAATTAAAACGATGTTATAATAAAGGTGAATACCTATTAGTTTTTTTTTTATTGGAGGCTTTTAATGGCAATTAGGCTCTGCGCAGACGTGGCAACTTGAGTTGAAGCAACTGTCAACTTATGGTATAAAATTAAATGGTTGCCGATAAAGGGAACTCGAAACTAGAGTTACTAAAAATACTATGGCGAAAAGGTGATAAATATCATTTTTTAAGAATTTTTCACTAAATATAGGATTTGTATACGCAAGTTAAAATAAACTGTTCCTAAAATTACCCTATAAAAAAAATTAACCCTACCGTTGCAGAAACGGCTATAAAGTTTAAGCTATGTTCACTTAACGATTTTAATGTATTAAGCCGACCTCGGGAGGGTATTAGCACATTTTATAAAGCGTTTTACCTCTAGTCTCATTTTCAATGCAAATCCATTGAGCTTTTGGCCAGTTTTCAGCGGGTTTCCAGCCATGACATCAAAAAAAGTTTTGTAATGGTAATAAAATGCTGTATTGATACAGAAAATATTCTTTATACCATTCCCCCTCTAAAAAGCTTATTTTATTCACTGAAAACAGTGAATAAAAAGCACTTTTACTCACTGTTTTGATGTTTGAAAATGGAACACACCAATGTATTCGACCACAGATTTAAAGAACCTATGCTAGATGCGGCACGTTATTAGATTGTATGAAAACCGAACGTGTCATCTTTTTATACCTACGATAACTTCACCCCAGCCATTTAGTGATGTGTTCAGAGTAAACAGAATTGTTTCAATCACTAAGCGTCACTGAGCTAACAGACTTTTTTAGTACGAACAGTCGAACATGCAGGGCACGCTTGGTCGTGGCTTGCCGTATTTAGTGTAAGTGTAATCTGTGTATTCGACCTATATTGATGTGTTCTAAATTCAATTTGATTGGTCGACATTTTCGACAAGGAGTTTAGCATTAGAATAAAAACTGTTTTGTGTTCTTTGCTGTCCTTAGTAAATTGGCGCTATTTTGAATACTGTAAGTTGTACGAACACAAAGTTTAGTGTTACTTTAATCTTTAATTTTGTGTTTGTTTAGTGTTGTTCTAATCGATTAAAAATGCATTCTAGTGATGAAGATGTGTTAACACCTGAGTTTGTGAAAGAGAGGGCGGCCGATATAGTGGAAAGGTGGAAAGCTTGCTACCCAAAAAATCACGGCTGGTTTACATCAAAGCCAATTTAACTTTACTTTTTCTTCATTATATGTATATTTTCACTTAAATCTTTCTTTTTCTCGTAGTCATGGTATAAAGTATAGTATGCAACTCTTGAATAAAACGGATTTATATCGAGGGCCATGAATCGCTCGCGTCGCTCAGGATTCTAACACTTGAATCACTCGCTACGCTCGTGATTCAATCATCATGAATCACTCCCTACGGTCGTGATTCAATCGTTAGAATCCTTCACTAGCTCGTGATTCATCTATGGCCCTCGCTTTAAATCCGTCCTTTATTCACTAATTGCATAATATACTATTTTCTTTAGGTATAGGAAGTAGTCTTTGCCATGAGACAATATTTATATTGAAAAAAAAAATGGAAAATCCAAAATTCGTGCCGCTTGTTAACGATTTATTTTTAGATAGGTATCACTACATATTATAAAACAAGTCGCTTCCCGCTGTCTGTCCCTATGTATGCTTAGATGTTTAAGGGCGGGTTGCTTCAAACCATCTGTATTCGTAAGTCAGTACGTAATCGTTAAGTCAGTATGAAATTGTCGTACAAGCCGCCATATTTGACGGTTACAGATACGTAACTGTAAGTTGAAACAACATGGCCTAAATCTACACAACGGATTTTGATGCGGCTTTTTAATAGATAGAATGTTTCAAGAGGAAAAATTATATGTTTAATAAATCCCGAAAAACGCGGGCGAAGCCGCGTGTGGAAGGTAGTTAATTATAATTAAACATCAAAAGTTTAGACAGTCAATAGCAATAGGGTTCTTCCAATAAAAAAAATGAAGGCATTAAAAAACGTGCTAATTAATGGTGATTTCAAATGTTAGTGTTTGGTTTCACAAAAAATAAATTGGGTCAGAATTAAGGCTTTATGAATCTACAAATACATCCATTTCATGCTTAACTCCAGTAGATTTCCAATCATTTCTAAGATTTCAACCTAAACACAGTTTTTTCCTCTCCTATTATGAAATGGGATACATGAAAGCAGTTTCCCGCTGTAAGGCGATATCGCGATATACAGGCCGGAACCCATAACAGATACGTATACAATAACCGTGGTTCCACTACTGGGGCCCGCACTAAGATAGAATAGATTTAAATAGATGCGACAGATTTATTATCCTTGCATGGACTGAAAAACGGAACTACGATACCTACACTGTTTTCGGAGAAAACGCTTGTGCGTATTTACTCCAAAAACTACTCTACTTCGACCTAACAATTTTTTAACAGACTTCCAAAAAGGAAGAGGTTATGCATTCCGTTGGTTTTTTTACGAAAACGTACGACTCCATCAATCCAAGTATTTATTTATTTCTATTTGTACCGACAATAGAATATTAATGATAGATTAAAGCAATTTGAGTAGGTACAAGGTACTGCATAGGTACCTATTTCTTATTTATCAATCCAAGTAAGTCGGAGTCAGATAACGTTTTATTGAAGGCGTTAAGTAAAACTCTTTCTGCCAAACGATTAACCGTTCTGTTTCCCACTACTCTATGTTCATTACACAAGGGACGTCCTCGTATACTTTTGAGGAGAAACCGAGAAGGGAACTTGAAATACAACCACCGTTTATCTGTTATGACCCGTGCAATCTGTACGGCGGTTGTTACTGTAATCTATGGCTATTGCACTGGGATGGCCACCTTTATTCGTATTAAGCGTAAAAAAGAAAAGTCTAGAAGGTCAATTTGAGGATAAAAAATTGCACGGTCTTTTCAGATGCGCGTTACTAAGGCGCTGTGCAGACGTGGCAACTTTTTGTGGCATAGCTAAGGTCATGAGTGCTCGGGGCAAGATTTGAATTTTGCGTCCGAAAAACTTAACTTATTTTTAGAGCAATGGTAGCACAGTGGAAGCGGTTCTAGTATTTTGTCGGCGGGAATGTCTCTCGACGAGTGAAATGTGAAAACTAGGCAACGGAGAGTTTGGCGATAAAAGTTTCAATTACTTCATAGATGCCATTGATAATATAATTTATTTTTCTTGTAAGTCAACACGCTTTATGTCGAAATTCCTACCTTATAAAGAGACTAGCTTCCGCCCGCGGCTTCGCCCGCGTTTTTGGGATAAAAAGTAGCCTATGTGTTATTACCTATAAGCTATATTACTGTAAAGTTTCATCAAAATCCGTTCAGTAGTTTTTGCGTGAAACAGTAACAAACATCCATACATCCATCTATACATCCTCACAAACTTTTACGTTTATATGATATTAGTAGGAAGTAGGATAGATAATTTAGTACTTACAATCTATATTATCGTTATTGTGAAGATCTGCGTATAAAATTAGCTTTTTAGGTAATTAGCTTGGTAAATAGGGTGTAAATTGTATTATTACTGTGTCCAATTAAAACGGCTTCAAATATCAAACGGCATTCAAAATTAAACAATCCTGTCCGTCCGAATATCACGGACTTAAGCCCCGCCATTTGCCATATCTCCGTTATACATATATTTATGTTGACAGACAATATTGTAACTGACTTCAAAAATGTGGTTATTTTTTATGATTCTATTTACACTGATATCTAACGGATTTCTGAACCAATTTAGGTGATCGTTTTTTGTTTGTTAGAGAAAGCCCGCGAATTGATCTTTTAAAAAATCATTGGCCTTTTGAGTAGATTTTTAAGTGTCAAGAAAGAGAGAAAAATATTTATTTGGACACAACACAAAAAAGATACAGATTTTTTTAATTATTTTTTAATTTGTAAATAGGCTTGCATTTGACCGCCATCTCGCCTGATGTTAAGCGATGATGCGGTCTACGATGGAGTACGCTTGCCTAGAAGAAACCGATAATAATAAGGTAATTGCACGGGGGCCACTTTGGCCACTAATAGGGGATAATTTAGGTAAAAAAAATGTGTATTGCATTCGTTCTTAAATTCTTTTGTATTGTTTTGAATTTGAGAACGCATGCAATACACTTTTTTTTAATACACAAACTTGGTATACGTAGGTAGTAAGATTTTTGTAGACTATGGCATATCGTGGGTCTTCTGCAATACTCTCTACAGTGCCAAGGCTGTATCATTTTACTGCTGACGTCGACTTTTATTTGGGTAAGGACGTAAGTAATTGTTTCTTCTTTCCGCACTCTTTGTTTTTGTAGATAAGTCTCTAAAAACCTAATCAGTCTTTGGTTTTACGAGTGTTAAACTCAAGTCAACGGGAAATGCATTATCAGTCAGCGGTCTGTTTGTTTGTTACAGAAATAAGAAGTATTTTTTGCTCATGCTGTTTCACTGCTGGGCAATTTTTCTCTAAGTTTATTATGCTATAAAATTCTGCTTGTCGTCCATTTTGTGTACTCATCTGTACCCATTTTAAGATTCGATATGATTGCAACAATGAAAAAAGTTTTTTTTAGTTTTCCTTTGAATGTTGTTTGTTGGTTCAAATTATTATGAAGTCGCAGCGCAGGCTATATCCTAGTGTTGACTATTTATATGAAATATCTCTATCGCCAAAAATCTACATAATATATGTATCTATCTGATTTACGAGTTTCTTAATAATAACACAAGCATGAATGAAGCATGCGTCTCAAACGCATCAGAGTGAATGATGACATAATATTTTTTTTTTGTTTTTTTTTTGTTACAAACAAATAAATAGGGTTGCGTCCGTCTTTCATCCAGACATGGACATCCGCCCACCCCTATTTTGCATAATGTTTTTTTCTTAAAATTAGTGCGTATTACAACAAATGGAAAACCGAGGGGGAGGGCGAGAAAAATGACGTAATTAGGCAGACGTCTTGATTTGGTACATTTGTGCGTTCCTATCTTAGTAATGGCAGTTTTTTTAAAACAGCAGCCATTTTGAGAGGCTTAGTAGGATGTTAATCTTCTCAGTCACGAATCTGTAAGGATTTTTGGGTAATCTGTGGCTTATTGTATTATTCAAAGGAATAAGGGTGAATAAGACGAAGTCACTTTTCTGTCTGTTCGTCCGCTTAGTTCTTCTAAACCACGCGATTTTGATGCGATTTCTACCACAATTTAGAAAATTTATTCCGGAAGGTTTATGTGAGAAGTGACAGAAGTGATATCACCACGTGAACTGCCAATTTGTTTGCGAACATTTGAGGGAGAATCTCACCGTGTTATTCACGTGGCGTGTCGGTACAGAATAGCCAGGCTGAAATGTGATAAGCAATAGTTATACCATCCCCCTCACACCTCAAAAGTTAAACGCTCGAAAAATTTATAGATATTAGTCTAGCTACACGATTTTTTAAAACATATAACTCTACACTTTATTTCATTATTAACAGGCATAACAGAAACTAAAATATACCACCAAAATCGACCTAGCTAATGTGCTAAAACTGTCAGACTACTGAACCGCGCTATCTAACTAGCAGATAATCAGCTGCCACGCTGCCAGTCCCCAGTGACTGCCACTGAACAACTGTACAGTATCGGAATATAATTTGCGCTATGCTGCACGTTGCGCTGTGCACTGCACTGAACATCCATTTGAATAATTCTGTTGTATTTATGTGAAATATTGGGGTTTAGGGATGTGAAACTGTTATAGATAAGCTATAGATTGCCAGAAGCTGTTTGTTGATAAGAGGAGGTTGTAAAGGTAGCCAGAAAATGTTTATTAATAAGCGGAGGTTAAGTAAAGATAGCCAGAAGTTTATTGATGAGAGGAGGTTAAGGAAGAACTTTTATTATTTGTGGTTGATGAGTATTATCATTTTGAAATAAGTATTGATAATTATGGTTCCGTTGGTCATATAATAAGACTTAAAACCTATCTTACTAGATAACTAAAATCATGTAGGTATAAATAGCATAATAAAGTTTATTTACGTTCTCTCACATTTTGTTTGAGGCTTTAAACGTTCATCAAATCAAATAAAATCTGGAGCAGCCCAACGGGGGAAGGACCTTCACCTTACAGAATACCACAGCCAAATAATGTTACTCTTCGTTGGTGTTTTGTTACTATGATGCGCTGTCAATACAGCGCATCCTTAGCAGCTCTGGCGATCTTACCTACTCTTACTGACAGCTTAGGGGACAAACAGGTCCCCGCTGTCAATACAGCGGGGACCTGTTTGTCCCCTAAGCTGTCAGCAAGTCAGCACAACGAATTCTCATTTTAAAGGGTCGGAAGCGCATGTGATTCTCGTTGTTGCAAATATTTTCATAGGGTACGGAAACCGCTTACCATCAGATGAGCCGTAGGCCCATTTACCACCATCGAGTTTTTAACTCTAAACTATTTCATGAATAGGTACTTAGCTAAGATTTAAAAAAGTTGTGAAATGATTAATAAAATATTAGTAATGGACAGTGCGGCAAAAGAAGCGGATGTGACGAAGTGAAAAGATAGTTTTTGGCAAATAAATTGAACTTTAATACCTTCAATCAATAAATCAATTAATTAATGTTCCGTCACCTATTCTCTACCGACACGTTTGTATAGCATCCACATCGCTTGCAGTGTACAACAGCGCGCTAAAGTCTCTCTGCAAGTTTATGACATAAACAAGTAACATCTGCTTTGTCTTATTGAGTTGGGAACTCAATATTGGCTCTCAATAGTAAATACGTACCTACCAAATTTCAACTTGCGCGGATCGATGTACGTCAGCACGGATCACAATTGACAAAAACATGGGCACAATTTTGTGATAGGTATGATATTTAAAGCTGAGTGATCGCCGATTTGCGCTGACGTGACGCATATCTTCGTAAAAAGTCAAGTCAGACAACTGGTCTAACCTTTCCCACTCTCGAATTTTTTTAGAGATTCAAAATTATGACCTGACGTTACTGTTCTCGACTTCCGAAGCCCATGCCAAAGTTGCTCGGGGCGTTAGGTCACGCTAGTCGCTAGGTCATTAGGCCAGCTTAAAGCTTTTAGCCGCTCAAAACTGACTAGAAAGGAATTGGGATGAAGTTTATTAATATGCTTTTAAGAGAATTTTAGAACATAGCCTTTGATTTTTGGTCTATAGCAGATGAAAGGTCAGTTGGCTTACTTCTAGATACTAGACTTTTGCCCGTGACTCCATTCGCGTGGACTAGAAATAATTAATCATATATAATTAACCATCTTAAATGACCTCCTTAGTGTAGGGTGGGTAGTGGTACGAAGAGTTCAAGATATATCGGGTTCATCCCACCGGAATTAAATTAAATGTGGCTTCGATTTTAAGTTTAAAACCAAGTTTAAAATCTAAGCCAAGTTTTCACTTCAGTAGCCAGGCTACTAAAGTGAAAACTTGGCTTAGATTTTAATTTTAATTTTAAAACTACATCAAAATCCGTTCCGTACTTTTTGCGTGATGTGCGTATAAACCTCAGATCATAGAAACAAGGAGATGTGTCAAGGCGCTATCGAGCTTGATGCCTGATCTTGAGCAAATTGCTCATATTAAAAACGTACGCGCTGGCGACGAACTGAACACGATCGATGGTATAAATACAGTGTTTTAGTTTAGTCCTAGTGTTGAGTGACGATTAACAGTGTTAGATTGAGGGTGTGCGGAATGTTCAATGCGTGGGAGATCTTTTTATTCACAAGGAGCGCTTAATGTAATAAAAGTGGCATCAGTTATTCCGGTACTAATTTGCTATGATGGCATATCTCCTTGTTTCTATGATCTGAGGTATAAACAGACAAAAAAATAAATATTCCAAAAATTATTTTTTTTTGATGTTTACTTGGTTACATCTCAGACTCACTTTAATGTACAACTTTTTTACAGTTTTTTCTTATTTAGTATTACAGATAGATTTGATATAACCACTTATATTATAAAGCGCTTGTGTAAAAAGTTTAGAAGTTTTGGTTAAAAGTTTACGGATTTGCTCACTAAGTAGGTACTTTTCGATACCTTATTAGGGTAATACTTTGTTTTTTTTCGTGATTTCAAGGTTGGTCTCGTTGTTTATCGAACTAATATCAAATACTGAATACCTACAATCATCATCTGCCTAGCCTTTTCCCAAATTATATTGGGGTCGGCTTCCAGTCTAACTAGTTTCGGCTGAATATCAATATTTTACGTGGAGCGACTGCCATCTGACCTCCACAACCCAATTAATGGGTAATATCGCTATTCGAATGTTAGACCAGCTGTCAGACTTTTAGGGCTTCTGACTACCCGTAACGATTGTCAAAGATATTCCTATGACAACCGGGACCGACTGCTTAACGTGCTCTCCGAGGCACGGAGGGGTCTCAATGTGTAAAGAACGGTCACCCATCCAAGGACTGACCGCGGCAAGCGCAGCTTAACCTCGCAGATCGATCGATCAGCGCGGCTGTCATTTAGCCACGAGCCCCTCTCAAATACTGAATACCTACCTTCCTCCAAAATATCCCTCGTTAAAATTATCAGACTGTATACTTTTACCTAACTTGAACCGTTTCGGGGAAAACAGGCGTGTTGTGTTAAATATTTAAAATAAAAAATGCAGAATATTTTGGAAATAGGTAAACTTTGTAAAGACGTATTTAAAATTAAAATTGTTTAAAAGATTGGATTGTACCGCCTCTTTTTCAATTTATATTGCCCTTCACTAATAAATAATTTCAAAAATGGAGTGTTAACAAAAACAACACAGTAGCTCAGTTGGTGAGAGTGCTAGCCACGGTACGGCAGAGGTCGTGGGTTTGAACCCCGCCTGTGTCAGTTGTTTTTGGAATGTCTTAATATTTAATAACATTAAAATAAACAGTTGAACAAACATGAATAGCCGAAAATTAATCAGGAATCTACATCTATACCTATATTATAAAGAGGAAAGATTTTGTTTGTTTCTTTGTTTGTACCAAATAGGATCCGAAACTACTGGACCGATTTCAAAAATTCTTTTACTAACATATCACATTATCACTGAGTAACATAGGCTACTTTTTATCCCGAAAAAATGCACAGTTCCTGTGAGCAGACGAAGTCGCGGGCGAAGTGCTATAGATAATATAATCAAGTACAGATTCAACGTAGGTATAACATAGAGATATGTAACGTTACCGTGTTCGGAATATGTAGCATCGTATCGATTCCCTTCAGATGTGCCCACTAATCGAGTTACTGCGTATCGGTTCAGTCGAGTGCTCTGGCTTTGAATTATGTCTGGCTATGTTAGCTTGAATCATGTCTTGGTAATACTGAAGTCCTCAGTTCAAACCCGAGTGCTTCGTTATTAATCGATTTGAATGAATCAGTATCTAGAGGTTTTGTTATACGTTTTTTGGTGTGTCGTACTCTATCTGGTCAAAATGGAACACACGTGGAATGATTTCGGCGTCTCTTCTTCTGCTCGGGGATTCAAAAACAGACATGTGTGGAGGCCCCTTAGAGAAATAAATACCTATATGAAACGTAATTTTGATAGAAAATAATGTAAAAAAATGTTTGGAAAAAAGGTCAAAGATAGAGGTAAATTAATTCGTTTATTATATTAAAATTTCGTTTTTAAATTAAAGTAGGTAGGTACTCCACCGGCATCGGGAACAGGGTTCAAGCAACCGGCGGTTAGGGCTCCAGAGAGAGGAACCTCCTAACAATATGAGCCGTGTCCAGGAGTACCTACCACTTTCTGTACCCTTGATCCAACTGCCTAACGAAAACCTCAGAACGAGGCTCTTGACTATTAGGCAATGGCCTAATAGTCAAGAGCCTCGTTCTGAGGTTTTCGTTCAACGGCTAATGAGCCGTGATGACTATTAGTTCTTGAAATTAAAATAAAATCACGTTCTTTCCCACTGTGCGGTAGTCAAAAACTGTAGAAGTTATCATTACAGTGTCTCAAAAATACTTTCTTACACCACGAAAAACATATACCTAGGTATTTAATATTTGTTACATGTATCAGATCGCAACAAAGCTACTTATAACACAAGCAACCACAAAGGAGGAAGCAATTTCCCAACCGATACCGCTTAGCGCGTTTCGGTTTAATCTATTTTTAAGCCATAACTACGCGGTCAAAAGAAATCCTTTATCCGGAGTTGGGGGAAGTCGGGGTACTCGGGGTATACCGTGCCAGGGTATTCCGAGTACCATCCATTTCAAAAGAAATCTCTCAAAGGGCAAAACAGAAAATAATATAAATTTTCTTGCAAAAAAACAAAATGATCCGTTGTACAAACGCTAAGTTAGTTATTAAAGTAAAAGTTTGTTAAGTTTACTGTGGGTGAGGCGGAACTATTCGGACCTTTGTGTCTGCTAGCATTTTTAGTAACCCTAACAAGAATATTATCCGGGGCGTGAACGGTTTAAATAGGTACTTATAATTTTGATGTTTTTTATTAAATATTTAAGAGATTTTCAAAAATCGAATGTCGCGAGCAGGATTTGAACCTGCGATCTCTGGCGAACCGTGCCAACGCTTCCAACTAAGCTACCGCGACCTTCTCTCGAATTTTGAGATCCTTTTGCAACGCCTTTTATGAGCGTTAGTGTTTTTTACCAATAAATTCCTGCAACGAGGGTTACAAAATTATTGTTTTAAGAATTATATTTTTTGGTAAAAATACTTTTAACTGAGCAATTTGTCCACGTTTAGCCGAGTTTCAGCAATTCCATTTGTTGCGTAAATTACGACGCGTAATTTTCGCCATGGTGTGTCATAGCAACAAACGTAAGCTCGCCTACCAAATGTCGGCGACGTAATTTCGCAGGTGTATCGCTACACTACCCCTGAGACCCCATTTCATACTTCATAATATTTCTGGCGAATAACCCTATGATTGGCAAAGTTGGCAGCGCGGGGCGACAGTTGATATTAATATAGTGCCAATAAACCAAGCTTGAGATAGTTTGTGCTAGTTTAAAGTGGAGCAAATAATAACAGTCTGAAATAATTATTATACGTGTAGCTATGAAGTTTGTAGACCGTAGTGTGGCGGGTTAACGCTATTAATTAAATTGCTTTGGTATTTATTTTGAAGGTAGATATATGTTGCGCATGTACATTTTCGGCCCAATAGACAGTTAATACGTAATAGACAATGGTCCAATTAGAAGAGGAGCATCGACTGACGGACCAATCGCGTGCAGGCGATCGGCGCGTCCCGTCTTCTTCATTCCGCCAGGGACCGAAAAATCAGCTAATGCGCAGGTGACGTTTGTACTCATAACTGCTGCCGTTAGTTATACTGAGCTTCATAAGGTTGTGGCGATTGGGGTTGGATTACTAGACTCTTCCCGCGAATTCGTCAGCGTGGGCTATGATAAATTGACCATTTGAAATGACCTCCTTAGTGTAGGGTGGCTACTACTACAAAGACGTCAAGCTGTATGTCTGGTTCATCCCAATGGAATTAGATGAAATGTAGATTATATTTTAAGTTGAAAAAAACCGGATCGCATAACTAAGTTTGTTTGTGAAGGAATTTTGATGATTTTGAAAAAACTGCACTAGTTAGGAACATTGTTTTATTTTTTCGTGCAATATTTGGGTCAATTCCTATCACCTCTAATTATTTCAGATTTTTCGCTCTGTAAACTTCGGAGATAAGGGGGGTATGGTATGGGGTAATGGTATTTTTTCAGACATTTTTTATTGTATGTCGAAAACTGTGAGACATAAAGTAAAATGAAAAAATATTTTGAAATGTGCAAATCAAGCCCTTTCATGTGATATATCACTTGACCTAGTAACCCCCCTTTGAAATTTCGGACCCCCACTCCGGCCCCTTTTGCTATGAAAATAAAATCATTTTTTGACTTTTTTCATTTTCAATAAAGTTTGCAAGCATATAACTGTTCCAAATTTTAAGTCGATAGCATTAGTAGTTGCTGAAATAAGCAGGTGTGACAGACAGACAGACAGACGAAGTCGCACCATAAGGGTTCCTTTTTTACCATTTTGGTACGGAACCCTAAAAATGGGCATGGTTACGTCATAGTTACCCTATCCTGACTGTTTTTCTGGAATATCTTCAATATACAAAAACCGTTGTTTTACAGTTAAGTAGGTACCTATAGATTTATGGTTGACACTTTTTCGAATTGCCGATGCGGTGCGTTCAATAGTCACTGATGTCGCATTGACATTTTTTTAACAGTCAAATCAGAGATTGACAGCCTCGCACACGCATTATGATAAGGCGAATCACACACCGCCCCGCGCTACGCTGCGGGGTGCGTGGCGACGGAACAAAAATCCCGCGCGTGAATGCGTTTTCAGTGTGTTGCACCATGCGTGATTTCTATACAAATACAGGTACTTGCAAACAACGGAACATCACGCACCCCCGCACCACGCTGCGTGATGCGGGGCAGTGTGCGAATCGCCTAAGTGTAACGTGTCAGAAGTTCACGGACGATATAGCATTCTTGTTCAGTCTCTGTTAAACATTCTCATTAATTTACTCATTATGTGCTCAAAAGAAAAATGCTAGATTTTTAGCACCTGCTTTTTTGCTCAAAATTAGAATGACCGCTTTTCGGATTTTGACTGACTGAAATTGCAATTTTCAATCTCCTGAAACACCTGAAATCAACTTATTTTGGACGGCACGGTGACCAGTGGCAAAGTAAAATGTTGTTGCGCTACATGTTGAGGGTTCGATTCCCGCACGAAACAGATATTTTTTCGGATTTGTGTATGTGTGGGTCACGAAAAATGTATACCATAAAAGGCTTTTTCGTAAAAGATGAAACACTCACATACGAGTGCTCTAGTTTGGTATGTTTGCGGATGAAGTTTACAGGCAGCCCCGTTAAAACCTGCCCCGTATAGGTGCAGACCATAAATAAAACACGTGCAGGTTATTTTCAGCGGCGATACTGTAAATCATGGACGGACACGGTGCTATGCGTGGGGCATAGATCGTAGAAGCGGGAGACATGACGTTATCGGTGCAATAATAACATCTCTTTTAATGAATGAATGAATAAATGAACCAATGACTGTCAGACTGACTGAATGAATGAATGATTTGACGGCCCGGTTCGCGCTGTGGCTAAGTGATTGGTTGTTGCCCTACGTGTCACACATTCGCTTCTCGAATATTTTTTTTTTCATAATATTGTTTAGACGATTCGCACACTGCACCGCATCATGCTGCGGAGTGCGTGGCGATGGAACAACGGCCCCGCGCGTGAATGTATGTTCAGTGTGTTGCACTACGCGTGTTTTCTATACAAACACAGATACTTGCAAACAACGTAAGAACACGCACTCCCGCGCTACGCTGCGTGATGCGGTGCAGTGTGCAAATCGCCTTACTTTTGTAAATGCCTTGAAATAAAAACTACTGTTTTAACGAAAGAAAACAAAACTGGCAAATATATTTTTAAAAATTTTACCGTGTAAATGTCCACCATCTCGCCGCTGACATTCCTCCATATTCCTCCAAATCTGGCACTAAGATTTACATAAACTTCGTGGTACAAAGCGCGGGGTATGACTAACCTTGGATGGATATTTTTCTTAAGTTGGAGTATCGTTGCGTTACGTAATCGTGGGTTTTCCCTGCTCTAGAACCTGGAATTTTGTTTCTTTATAACTCGTTTAGGTGGAAATGGGCTTTGTCTGAGAAGAAAATGTTGCTGAAATTACAAAATCGGCCAATTGCGAGTGAGACTCCCGCACTAATGTACGGGCAGAGGTCGCGGGTTCAAATCCCGCTCGAGTCATATGATTTTTGTGAATCACTTATATATTTAATAACTTAATAATAATATTATTTAGATTTCTCTTTAATGATAAATATTATTTAGATTTCTGTGTGTCGTGCGCAAGCGTGAACTTCCACGACGTTCTGTTTGCTTCTCCTGCTTGGGGTCCGCCATGATTGTTTTTATTTGGTGGTCATACTGGTCTACTCAAATGTTTAATCCACGATTTAATAAAAAATAACATATAGGCACTCAGTAATACTGTCTAACTGATAATGCTACCAAAATAGGCCATTAGAAATAATTTTTGGACTTTAGTTTTTTTTTGCTTTTGTTTTGCCACCAAGTTCCCAAACTAAAATTATAATTTGCTAAAAAGTGTTTTTTTTTTTGTCAAAAGGTTTTGATGATTTGATTCCGTACATAGGAATGATTACTTAATACGTTAAAAACCTTCCTGAAAGTATGAAAAATCATCAACATTGGTTCTGTAATTTTGAAAAAATCGCGAACATAACAACATACATTCAAACCGGTTGAATACAGAACCTCCTTTTTTGAAGTCCGTTAAAAATTACTAAATGACCATTTTACGTGCATATTTTATTAAAAGACTGTTCTATTTATTTCTACAGTCTATGGCAGAAGCTGTCCACTGTAGCACTGTGTAATAGACTGTGTTTCTAATGCCTTTTGATTTATTAGCTTGATAACTACGCGTACGTAGCCACACATACCTATCTTGTAATTATGCATGTTCCATTGATTTGTGTTTGAATTATTAAATTATTCAGTGTGTCCCAAGGTATCTAGCAATGTCAAAATATAGATATGTCGTTATTTATTAGTTACAAGTTATAAAATAGTAGTACAAATTATAAAATAGTTTTGAAATAAATTTAAAGAAACCAATTTAGAAAATATAAAATAAATAACTGAAGTAGGTACTAGCACAAATTGAGATCATCGGGAATACAACAGTCCTATAAATTTTTTGTTTAATTTTATGCGGTTTTTAAAGGTTCATGTGTTTATTACATAATTATATTTAACTTAAATACAGCATAGGTACAGCACAGAAATCTCAATTTTTTCACATGTCGCCAACCCCAACCCCTTCCCATGGATAGAAGAATCCTAGTGCCTGGTGCCAGGGAGCTAAGAATCTTTGAGCAAGATCGAAACACGGGTACCTAATAGATCAGTGTTTTCCAACCTTTTACTACAACTATCTAAACAAATCCCATTCAAAATTCACTTAAATTTACGATGGTATAGTATCCGGCAGGAAAGATGATCACAGATCGTGCATGTACATTTTTGGCCCAATAGACAATAGACAGTTGACAATACGTAATAGAAAATAGTCCAATAGACGACGAGCATCGACTGACAAACCAATCGCGTGCAGTCTCGGCGCCCTCCGTCTTCTTCATTCCGCCAAAGAGACCGAAAAACCAGCTAATGCGCAGGTGACGTTTGTGATCATAAGTGGTGCCGTTAGTTATACCTAACTTTAAAACGATTCGTGCAATCGTGCGTACCTCAGATAACTTATTTTAATTAACTGTTCCTTCATTCATGCTGTACCATTTTTGTTGACCTATTTAAACTTAACTATCTGCATATTATGTATGTAGGTATACGTACTAATATTATAAATGCAAAAGTTGGAATGGATTGATGTTTGTTACTCAATCATGCCAGAACGGGAGATCGGATCTGGATGAAAGGACACGGCGGACGCCCATAGAACGCTGGGCTTCAGATTGTGTATGTCGGTACAGATATGAAATTAGTTTGGTGTGATCGAGTATTTCAAAAGTATTTAAATTCATTTTTTATTTGTTTTTGTACGTAATTGGATTAAAGAGAAATTATCGTATTTGTGACAGTGAGGTTAAGTATGGTGTGAATGATCCAATGAAGTACAGCCCGACTAATGAGTTCTCAATTCAAAGGTTTTAGCTGCTGTCGACATGATATTCTGTGGAGGCACGCGCCAGCCAGCATGCACCCGTTTTTGTTTTATTGGTTTTTTCAAAATGTCAACGGCATAATCATTTTATTTCTTATTTATTTCGATTTTTGATTTCAATTCTTAATCTCTAAGATAAATTAGGCAAAGAACAATTAAAATATATTGTTATTTTTGGTCAAGCTTTTATTACTGTACCATATCAAGCCCAAAACTGCCAATGTCCTTTAGACAATAGTTTGGAATAGCACGCTACTTTTTATTCCGAAAAACGCGGGCGAAGCCGCGGGCGGGTTATAAATATAGATTTAAATGTTGCCAAAGGCACCGCGTGAACATGTTCCGCCGTCTCCGAGTAACAGTCTCTAGCAGCTACTCCGCGCGAACAGTTTAATTCTAACAGGTACGCGACAAAACTTTGTAACTAACAAGTTTGACGTAACGAGTTACCTTCGTGCTAGTTACCGAGTTTTGTGAATGCATAGCTAGATTGATAGCTAACGGGTTTAATGTGAGACTTGAGTGTTTAAGATTAATTTGAAGTCTGTATTTAAACTTTATGCAACAAATGTACCTACTATTACAAAATCGTAGAACATTCATCGCTCTTAGGGGTGTTTTGAATACCTCTGTATTTGAAACGTCTATATACTACCTTGACGTCATGTTGCCAGCCATCCTGTCAATCGAAAATGTAAAAAAAAACAACTAAAAAGTTCAAAACAAGAGCACTTTTCAAGCAGTCTGATGCAGTTGGTGGCAATTATTTGTGTTAAATCTTAGATTTTATGCCACCAACTGCATCAGACTGCTTGAAAAGTGCTCTTGTTTTGAACTTTTTAGTTGTTTTTTGGCAGTCGGGTTTTTTTAATTTTTAATTTACTATTTTTATTTTTCACTTTTTAGTTTTTAATGTATGTTTTCGTAATCTTCTTTTCGAGCCCTTCATTTTGATACCCCACATGTCAATAAGTAAGAATTAGCGAGAATTATTGCTTTGTTAAACAACTTTAAATCGTTATATATCCTAAACTATTATTTAAAATGAAAAATGATAAAAGAAACCTAAAGATGATTTTAAAATACCTATTCAACGACACCCCACTTGACATAGTTCATCAACTTTTTTTTTTTTCATTTTGACAATATGGCGTCTGGTTGTCGCTGTGGTGAATTTTGATTACTGTTCTGTCTTTAGTGACACTCGCAAGGTTAAGACGAATCGATTGACGTAAGAATTATCAAAATCGGCCTACGCATTTGGTCTCTAGAACGCCACATAGAAACAAACATACATACATACATACATACATACATACATAGACTGATAAACACATTACCCTCCTTTGCGTCGCGCAGTTGGGTAAAAAGCAAATGCAGATAAAGTGCATAAAGAACTCTGAACTTGGCTTGATGCGCTGTCGTGAGTATAGATGTTAGCTTTATTTGTAAATATGCGAATGATTTGCATCTACAAGTAACATGACGTGTTGTTATTTTTGTAAGCGAGATACTCTTCTAGTTTTCATTAATATGTGGAATATAATTTAATATTTTAATAAACAAAATGTGGTGAGACAGTAGTAATAATTTTATGTAATTTGACAGCAAACACGATTAATCATAATTTATCAACTTAATCTACAATCAATATTGAAATTAACTGAATCAGTTATAATAAAACAAATGAAATATAATTCACTTGTCATGTAACAGTGGAAGAAACAACGTTAAAAGAATTATGTGGAATACTTCAAATCGTCCAGTTGAATTGTTACATAATAATAGACTCGATAAAGACATCCTTAGAATAGTTCGACCTTATAACATTATGCTCACTGCATTTTCCTCTTTAAATTATAAAATAAAATATGGTTACATCACTCCATATGAAAAGAAGTATCACATATTAATGTTCTTCAGTATTTCACTTTTCAATGTGTTGTATCGGATGTTCACCAATATGGATAGAATGTTTGCCTCTACTACGGATACTATGCTTACGTTTTCTTCCATCATAATTTACCTCAGCTACATAGTGCTGGTCGTTTGTAACATTGTGCATAGCCGTAGCAACGTTTCCCTTATCTTGTTGATCCAAGAAATCAACAGGAGCATCGATATTAGCAAGAACGTTCGAAGTTATATTATCTGGATGTGGATTACAATTTTGTTTGTTTTTAGTATTTTTATTTTTACTATTACAATTTTGTATGTATTGTTTGAATCATTTCAATTCCTAGACATTAGCAATGATTTCATAATTACGGCTTATAATCTCAATTTACTTTCTGGTATTCATCTTTTGAAATTGTTGACAAAGTATCTTAATGAATGGATTAAAAAGATTCAGATAATGAATATTGGGGAACAAAATGATGAATATTGTAACAAATTGTTTGAGATATATCAACATATTTTGGAAGCGTACCAATTGTATAAAAACTATTTTCAAGTATTGGTAAGTTGTTACTTGATTTTTGATACACTGAATAAATATAAATGAAGCGATTACCCTTCAATTAGTAGTCATGCAATGTTAAGTTATTATTAAAAAAATATATTATTTTTATAGATATTATGCCGAACAATAGTCACACTCCTCAGTGGATTAAGTATTGTGGAGGTAAACTTATCGCATTTAGTGTCACAAAAAGTAAGTATGAATATTGCTTATACGTACTTAATATAGGTATAACCGATTTAAAAAGTGTATTTTTTTCTACCTATGTTCTGATAACTGATTTGATTTGAAAAAGAAAAATCAAAAATTCATTAAATTTTCATAATTTGCGTGATTCTCTTTCATTTGGTAGGTCTTAAATAGGTCCAACAAAATTTCAATATTTTTTGGTTGAGTATTTTTTAACTTGGAATTTTACCAGTATTTTTTTAAACGATACAGTTGTCTTGAACTATACACATACGGGTGATATAACTATACAGCTATACTCATAGCAACTTCAATGTACACGAAGCAATAATTCGTAAAGGCAATAGATATCGACTTACAAGTATTGAAAAGCGAAAAATATGTGCAAATGGTGGCTTTCGCGATGTTTGTTTGAAAGTCAATTGTATTTTTCTTGATATTCTTTCAGATAACGTTTGCAGGTATACAGGTGGAGTTTGCTTTCAGATACCACATTCGTCATTTATGACCTTTCTAATATTTGGATTGATTATAAAGGATATGGGACTGCTAATTGTAACTAGCGTGCAATGTGAGAAGTTCTACATATCAGTGGAGGAAGCTGGGTCGGCGTGTATACAGCGTGTGATGAATACCAACTGTGCAAGTAAGGAATCAAAGATTTTGTTCAATAACTTAAAATACTATCAGGACTTGAAGTAAAAAACCGTCCAAGTGCGTGTCTGACCACGCACACTGTAGGGTTTCGTAAACGAACTAGATTTGACGATATAATTAATCAGATTTGGGGAATTTCCGAATAGGAAATATTTTTTATGTTCCAAAAAATAAAAATGTTATTAAACGTTGCTTTGTCTAGTGAAACGGGGAAAAAATCGCTCAGCCAATATTTATGTATAGACGCCATCTCGATCAACTCTCGCACTTGACTCAAGTCCTTTCCCTTAAAAAAGTCTTGAATCTAATAATTCACCAAAAAAAACTGACACCGACTGCTGAGGGTGGGGTTTTCGGTTTGATCCGTTACGCAAAGTGTTATTAAGTTTTTCCATCAGGAATTCAATGTTACGTTACCTCTAATTTAGGTTTTCTCTAATGTACGTGTACGTGTTTCCTTACAGGGAGTCAACAACATCTGTGCAAGCGTGTGATACAACTAAACCGCACCTTCAGTAAGATGTCAGCGTGCGGCCTGTTCACTGTAGACGCCACTCTGCCGATGCCTTTGACGGGACTCATGACTAATTATATAATTGTTCTACTGCAGTTTGCTTTCCTGTAAAATAAAAAATAACAAATTATCAAATTTTTTTTACGAGTTACGTTAATTAAATGGCAAAAAAATGCAGGCAAATATAAATTACATTTTTCGAAGCGTAAGAAATTGTATTTTGTTATTTTTTTGATCAACTTCTTTGTTATGGCATTTGCATGCGTGTTTTTTTAGTGCATGCGTCTTTTTTCACATATTTTTTTAATGTCTACGTGTTTGGAAATTCGGAAAATAAAGTATTGAATTATTAAGCAAGTTTTATTAAAGGTTTCTCAAACATAAATTTTCTTCATCTTAATTTGCCACTCCATAATAATGCAAGCATCACAGATCGTTTCGAAAATCTATGATGGACAAGGTCTTGTCCAGCAAAATTAAAAATTTTAAAAACCCGACTGCCAAAAAAAACAACTAAAAAGTTCGAAACATGAGCACTTTTCAAGCAGTCTGATGCAGTTGGTGGCAATTATTTGTGTTAAATCTTAGATTTTATACCACCAACTGCATCAGACTGCTTGAAAAGTGCTCTTGTTTCGAAATTTTTTAGTAGTTTTATTTGGCAGTCGGGTTCTAAAAATTTTTAATTTACTATTTTTATTTTTCACTTTTTAATTTTTAATGTATTCATATATGTTTTCGTACGTCTTTTTGAGCCCTTCAATTTGATACCCCACTCGATAGGTTTTGAGGAAAACAAACTTTTTGAAGACGCCAAAAATCGGACATTAATTTTTTTTATAATATTGATATATCCAGTGTCACTCTCACAATTAAGACGAATCTAACGACACCTCTCAAGCTCAAATTCATCAAGCCGTTTAGGCTACAGAGCGTGCCAAAGAAATATACATACAAACATACATACACTCGAAAAACATAACCCTCCTTCTGGCGCAGTCGGGTAAGAATGAACTAAAAAGATTCTGATAATGAATAACGAGGAACCAAATGATGAATATTGTAACAAACTGATTGAGATATATCAGCATATTTTTGAAGCGTACGAATTGTATAAAACGTGTTTCCGGGTATTGGTAAGTTTGTAGTTGCTTTTTAGGGTTCCGTAGTAAAACTAGGAACCCTTATAGTTTCGTCATGTCCGTCTGTCTGTCCGTCTGTCTGTCTGTCTGTCTGTCCGTCTGTCCGTCTGTCACAGCCTCGTCAAATCTACAGTTCATAACCAATTTGTATGAAACTTCGTATCTAGGTGTCTTTTATAAGCCGCCATAAATGCCTGTAGTAAAATTACGTAAAAAAAATTATTAGGGGGGGCTCCCATACATGAAACTGAGGGATGAAAAAAAAATTTTTTTGCGTACCCCATCATGTGGGGTATCGTTGGATAGGTCTTTCAAAATAACATAAAGGTTTCTAAATGACGTTTTTATTTAAGTGCATATTAAGTGAACTAGGAGCTCCGAAAGTCGTTAACAATGTGTCTCCTCCCCTGTAATTTTCCAACCGCGCTATCGAAAAATCTGAAAAAATCAAGCTTATAGCATTTAATAAATACTTTCGATTAAAATTAGTTTGAATAAGATACGTCAATAACTTTTTGAAATATTCACTATTTTCAGTTTTGAGTTTGATAACCGTAAAAATAACTTTGTTTTTCATAATATTCTTATATTTGCGGTTGAAACACTGAAATACTTCTTGCTACGGAACCCTACACTGTGAGTGGTCCGACACGCTCTTGCCCGGTTTTTGATATTTTGAGATATTTTTTTTAAATATACTTATAGATATTTTGTGGATCAATAAACTCACTCCTCAGCGGATCACAAAGGGTAAGTCTATGAGGTTTCTTGAAAGTTCACGTTTTTTTTTCATTTGGTGGAGAAAGGCCGCGAATAGGTTCAATAAAATTTTAATATTTGAGTTGGTATTTTAGAAGATTTTTTCTAACCATGTTTTCTTATGACGCTATACTTGTCTTCATCTATACAGACGATCTTCTTGCAAGTAACTTCAACGTACATGAATAAATGATTCGTGGAGGTCATTGATCTCGGCATAAAGTATTGAAAAGCGAAAAATATGTGATGACGGATTTCTCGATGCTTGTTTCAAAGTCGGTTGTATTTTTTATAATTTTGGTGTACAATTGAGATAAATTGCTTTCAGATACCACAGTCGTCATTGGTGACCTTTCTAGTATATGGATTGATTATTAAGGATATGGGACTACATATCAGTGGAAGAGGCTGGGTCGGCGTGCATACAGCGTGTAATGAATACCAACTGTGCAAGTAAGAACCAAAAGATTTTGTTCAATTGCCTACTTTTCATTTTACTTGAAGAAAAAAATCGTTGTACGTCTTTCCTTACAGAGAGTCAACAACATCTGTGCAAGCGTGTGATACAACTACTCTCTGCACTCTGCCGATGCCTTTGACGGGACTCATGACTAATTACATAATTGTAATACTGCAGTTTGCTTTCGTGTAAAATAAAAAATACTTCATTACAATTTCTTATAATTACGAGTATAATTACGAGCATCTACGAGTAATGTGATGTGTTGATATGTTTGTAACCGAGATTCCCCTGTACGAGTAGTTTTCATTAATCATTATGTGAAAAATAATTCAATATTTGATGTGGTCAGATTTTAGTAATCCTTATAAGTAATTTGACAGCAAGCGTGATTAATGTTCTACAATCAATGAAATTAACTGAATTGGTCATAATGAAATCAACCGAAAATAGTTAGTGTTTTTACAACTGCTGAAACAACAACGTTAAAATAATCATGTGGAATACCTCAAATCGTCCATTTATATTTTTACTCTATAATAGACTGGACAAAGACATCCTTAGAATAGTTCAACCTTTCAACATTATGCTCTCTGGATTTTGTTCTTCAAAATTCAAAATAAGAGATAGTTACATCACTTCATGTGAAAAAAAGTATCACATGTTGCTATTCTTCATTATTTCACTTTTCAATGCGTTATATATCTATCGCTTGTTCACCGATAATGACAGAATGTTGAATACCCCTACTGCTTATATGATGTTTTCGTGCTCTTTCATCATCCGTTACCTCAGCCACATACTGTTGGTCATTAACAACATTCTGCATAGTCGTAGCAACGTTTCCCTTATTTTGTTGATCCAAGATATTAACAAGAGCATTGATATTAGCAATAACGTCCGAAGTTATATTATCTGGAATTGGATCATACTTTCGTTCGTTTTTTGTATTTTCATTTTTGTAATTTCAATTGTGTATGCAATGTTCGGATCATTTAAATTTGTAGACATTGGCAACAATATAATAATTACTGCTTATGATCTTAATTTACTTTTTGGTATTCGTCTTTTAAAACTGTTGACAAAGTATCTCAAAGAATGGACGAAAAAAATTCTGATAATGAATAATGTGGAACAAAATGATGAATATTGTAACAAATTGTTTAAGATTTATAAACATATTTTGGAATCCTACGAATTGTACAAAACATGTTTTCGAGTATTGGTACGTACAAGTGCTTTTTGATACATTGAAAATAAAGCGATCACCTTGCGTTTATTAGATAAGCAACGCGTTAATTCTCATTTTAATAATGTATTTCTTTTTAAAGATATTATGCCGTACAGTTGTCACACTCCTCAGTGGATTAAGCTTTGTGGAGGTAAACTTAACGAATTTGGAAAAACCAGCTTCACAGAGGGTAAGTACTCATAAAATATTACTTATATATTTTGATACATAACAATTTCTTTCAAAAGTAAGAGATTCTTGAATTTAATGTTTTTTTGTTATTATACAGGATAAAATTAAAACCAGTGCGGATATTTTAGGAGGTGAAAGTACTCATGAATATGATCAACTTTTATTATGGGACCGACACTGAAATATGAAAAAAAAATCAGCTGTTCCATACATTTTTTTGATTTGCTGTTTTTTTTTCATATTTCAGTGTCGGTCCCATAATAAAAGTTGATCATATTCATGAGTACTTTCACCTCCTAAAATATCCGCACTGGTTTTAATTTTACCCTGTATATGCATAAGAGATTTTCAAAAACAACTGACACAGGCGGGGTTTCTACGAGATTTCTGGGCAATTTACGAAATCTTCTTGTATTTGTTAAAAGAAGGCCGCGAACAGGCCCGATAACATTTTAATATCTTTGGTTGAGTATGTTTTAAGACAATCAGTCGTTTTATTTATTTATTTTATTGATTTACACGGCACATACATACCAATTGGAGGGGCTCGTGGCTAAATGACGGCCGCGCTGATCGATCGATCTGCGAGGTTAAGCTGCGCTTGCCGCGGTCAGTCCTTGGATGGGTGACCGTTCTTTACACATCGAGACCCCTCCGTGCCTCGGAGAGCACGTTAAGCAGTCCGTCCCGGTTGTCATAGGAATATCGTTATATTGACAATCGTTACGGGTAGTCAGAAGCCCTAAAAGTCTGACAGCTGGTCTAACATTCGAATACCGGTATTACCCATTAATTGGGTTGTGGAGGTCAGATGGCAGTCGCTCCACGTAAAATATTGATATTCAGCCAAAACTAGTTAGACTGGATGCCGACCCCAATATAATTTGGGAAAAAGCTAGGCAGATGATACATACCAATTACATAAAAATAAATGAAACCGCTGATATTCTTGTGGCAACTTTAATGTACCTACATGAATCAATCATTCGTTAAGTTGGACATTATATTATTTTATAGACCTTAATATGTACCTTTATAATAAATAAATAAATAAATAATAATAAGGCAATAATTGATCTCGGCATAAAGTATTGAATAGCGAAAAAGTACTAGTAGCGGCTTCCTATATTAGTTCATCTGTTTCATCAACATCTGATTCAGCACCCTAATTGCGTAACTCAATTGCTATCACCATGGCATTGTTTTTGACATTCATTACGCCGTATGATAGCTATCCGCGCTCCTGTAACTAGCTCAACGCCGCAATGGATGTTGTTGACCTGTCAAAATGAAAGCCATGGCGAAAGAAATTGAGTTACACAATTAGGCTGCAGGTCAAACTCAATTGTGTCTGTCAATTGTAACAGTTAAAGGGCTATGTTTGTTTCAAAGTCAGTTGTGTCTTGATATTCTTTTAGTTAACGTTTGTGTACAAGTGTAATTTGCTTTCAGTTATCGCATTCGTCATTTGTGACCATTATAGCACGTTATATATTATTCGGATTGATTATAAAAGATATGGGACTGCTAATTGTAACTAGCGTGCAATGTGAGAAGTTCTACATATCAGTGGAGGAAGCTGGGTCGGCGTGTATACAGCGTGTGATGAATACCAACTGTGCAAGTAAGAACAAGTTTCAGCTGCAAATACTTTATATTTTACTTTCAGGAATTGAAATAAAAATAATTGAAGTTATAGAAATTTATACTTTTTTAACATTAATATGTTAATCCAGCGGTCATTTAACCCGTCTTTGAGAGATAAATAATAATATTCTAAAATTGAAATTATTTGTAGAAGCAATACACCAGGGTCCCTACAATACGATTCCCACCGGCTTCCCTTTGAAAAATAGCCCAGGCCTACTTTAATTAATTAGCTTTTCGTGGCCAGGTAGGCATTTGTAGCTCCGGCTTACCTCGTACAAAAACTGACCCTTCGCCACTGCAATACACATAATAAATTATTTGATTGATTGAATAAAACTTATTCAGGTAAGTACCTATCAACAAATTAGATTTGACTGTAATATAATTAATTATCTGGGGTACGCACGATTGCACGAATCGTTTTAAAGTTAGGTATAACTAGCGGCACCACTTATGATCACAAACGTCTCCTTTCGAATAGGATTTTTTTGTAAAAAGAAAAAGTTGAACTTTTTAGTGTTGGTGTTGCTTCAACAAGTGAGACGTAACAAAATATTCCGTCGGGCGATACTTATAATATATTATATGTAGACTCCATCTTGACTAACTGCCACTTGATCTTTATGATGACACTAAGTCATTTCCTTAAAAAAAATCTTGACTCCACAAATAGATCACTCAAAAAAATGCAGCAGAAGATGCTGAGTGTGGGATCCTAGATTCAATTTCTGGGTTGAGCAAAGTGTTAGTAGGTTGATTGGGTGACTTTGACTCTGGATTGTGCCTGAGTGGCAGTAGACTCGCTCCTTATTACATGGGATTTAATTTAGAATTTTTCTAATGTACGTGTACGTCTTTCCTTTCAGAGAGTCAACAACATCTGTGCAAGCGTGTGATACAACTAAACCGCACCTTCAGTAAGATGTCAGCGTGCGGCCTGTTCACTGTAGACGCCACTCTGCCGATGCCTTTGACGGGACTCATGACTAACTACATCATTGTACTGCTGCAGTTTACTTTCCTGTAAAATATAGAATACGTAATTACAATTTCTAACTATTAGAAATACGAGTGTATAATTACGAAAAATACGAGTAATAATCTATGTTTGCATACATTAATTTGGTCAACCTCTTTGCAAAGGAATTTGTATGCGTGAGTAGTGTATTTTTTGTAAAAGTGTCTATATATGTATCTACATGTTTCTATAATGTCTTCATATTCGGAATAAATAAACTATTAATTCAAACATGATATTTTCTGTGTCTAAATTTGCAACTCCATAGTTATGCATTCACAGATTGTTTTTGGGAATCTGTGGAGCAGGCGTTGTCCAGCACCCGGCTCATTTGATGATGATGATGATGATTAATGCATTCATTAGCCTGAATAGAAGATGACACATGAAAACAAGTTTGAAGTCGACACAATTCTGAACGGCCTCTCACTTCAGCCATTATGTTGTAGGATTACTATTTATGTAGTTAAATAAAAAAGACTAGGGTCCATTTCAATTGAATTAGTTAACTTTGTAAACAATGTCAGTATGGCCAACTGTCAAAAATAACCGACTTCAAAAATCCACTACAAAGAAAATAATAATTTTGGTTTCGGAAGTCGGTGGCAAAAAAAGCAAACAAAAACCAAAGCCACCGACTTCCGAAACCAAAATTATTATTTTCTTTGTAGTGGATTTTTGAAGTCGGTTATTTTTTGTTAAAAAAGTTTTTCAATCGTCAGTTAACTTTTTCTGAGGAATAGGTGTGGTTGTTGGGCATCTTTTGTGTAGAAAATAATGTCAAACCAACCATCGCATATATTTTTCAAACAATTGAAAAATCCGCCTCTAAAGCCTACAATACATGTTGGCCGAGCTTAGACCAACGCGAGCCTAGACAAATTGACACAAGGCAAGCGCTACAGACTCTGGCGGGCCAATACCTGCCGGGGGTGCGGACGAATGCGTGAGTGACTCCCGTGCCCCCGGCGTAAGGTAATTGGAGGAACACCGGGGTGGTTTTAGTCAGTAAGAGTCTGACAGACCCCCTCGCCCTCCCCAGGGCGGGGGACATCCATGAGGATTTCCACCTCGAAAAAAAAAAAAAAGCGCTACAGACTGTCTAGACGTTCGGCAAGTTTGACGTCAACCGCATAATAGCGCGCGGACAAACATGTGAACACTGTCCGAGCGCGTGCGATCGTCGACACCGCTCCGAAGTGAGGCAAGTGATCGCGAGCGACTGCAAGTTGTGGCAAGCTACGTCAAATGAGGTCTATACACGTTGACGCTTGTCTATACTCAACCAACTAGGCAAGTGACACCGAGCGATAGCAAGACAAGTCAAATATACCGTCTACATGTTGGTATTGGCCTTCACTCGACAACGCTCGGCCAACATGTATTGCAGGCTTTACATATTATTTGTTGTCAAGTATCAACACAATTTATTACTACTGTTCTTAGTGATACCATAATGTGTTTTTTTTTTTTAATTTGTCGCGCTTTTTCAGGACCAGCTTTCGTTTGCCAGACTCTAGTTTCTAATACCACATCCGTCACCATCCTGGCCGCGAATTAAAAAAACTATTGTGGTATCAACAACGCAAGTGATCTGCACCACGCAATGCATTATAATTGAATTATTTAACCCGAAACCGTTGCGTGGTATAGAACTCCAGCAGTTCTGTATTGTACAATGGTTTTGGGTTGAAATCGTCGATAATTAAGTGAAAAACTATTGAAGAGTACTGTATCATGAGTTTTTTTGACGTATAGTTTCGTTAACGTACCTAAGCATATTTTGAATTTAAAATACAGCAGTCCTGGAACATTTTGATAAAATTTTATACAATTTGCATATTTCAAAAAATACAGAGAATTTAATTAAGTATTTAATTTATATAAATATTGTGTAACAAACGTGTATTTTCAATTCAAAATATGCTTACGTTAACGAAACTACACGTCAAAAAAACTCATGATAGGGGTACTGGTCTAGGAGGATTCGATAATTACGTCAAAAACCATTGAAAAGTAGGTACTAGTCGTAGAAGGATTGGGGTGCGAAGCATCCCGTAATGAACAAGAAATGAAATACCGATAGTTGCTGAAAAACTGCGAGCCCAGCGAGTGAAGTGAGCGGTGCCGTGCCAGCGACCGGCGGGTGCCAGAAATAATTGGCTGATCACTTTCTACCATTTGCATCTACGAGTAACATGACGTTTGATATTTTCTTAAGCGAGATTCTCATAAAGTTTCCATAATTATTATTATGCGGAAGACAGTAGGAACCATTTTATGTAATTTGACAGGAAACGTGATTAATGTTCTACAATCAATATTGAAATTAACGGAATTGATTATAATAAAACCAACGGAATAAAGTTCATTTGTCTTGTTACTGCTGAAACAACAACGTTCAAAATAATCATGTGGAATAGCTCAAATCGTCCATTTAAATTTTTACTCAATAATAAACTGGACAAAGATATTCTTAGAATTGTTCAACCTTTCAATATTATGCTCACTGTGTTTTGCTCTTCAAAATACAAAATAAGAGATAGTTACATCACTCCATGTGAAAAGAAGTATCACATATTGCTGTTTTTCAGCATTTCAATTTCCAATGTATTCTTTATCTATCGCATGTTCACCGATAATGATGTAATCATGAATACCTCTTATGCTGTTATAATGATTTTGTTTTCTTTCATCATCCGTTATCTCAGCCACATACTGCTGGTCTTTTGTAATATTGTGCATAGCCGTAAAAATATTTCCCTTATCTTGATGATCCAAAAAATCAACAGGAGCATCGATATTAGCAACAATCTCCGAAGTTATATCATCTGGAATTGGATCACGATTTTGTTTGTCTTGTGTATTTTAATTTTTACGACTTCAATTGTGTGCGCATTGTTCGGGTTTTTTAAATTTATAGACATTGGCAACGATTTAATAATTACTGCTTATGATCTTAATTTCCTTTTTGGTATTCGTCTTTTAAAACTGTTGACAAAGTATCTTAAAGAATGGACTAAAAAAATTCTGATAATGAATGTTGAACAAAATGATGAATATTGTAACAAATTGTTCAAGATATATCAACATATTTTAAAAGCGTTCAAATTGTATAAAACGTGTTTTCGAGTATTGGTAAGTCGGTACCTACTTACTTATTTAATTTATATTTATTCAATGTATCAAAAAGACGCATTGAATGAATATAAATAAAGTAATCACCCTTCGTTTGTTCAAGTGAGTTCCGATTTAATTTTTTTTTTTTTTTCATAGGTATTATGCCGAACAATGGTCACACTCTTCAGCGGATTAAGCTTTGTGGAGGTAAACTTAATGAATTGGGAAATACCAGCGTCACAAAGGGTAAGTAGGAACTTACTCGTACAATTAGTTATATTAAATTACAATTTTAAAAAGTAGGAGATACTTAATTGAATGTCATCATCATCATCCGCCTAGCCTTTTCCCAAACATGATTGGGGTCGGCTTCCAGTCTAACTGGTTGCGGCTGAATATCGATATTTTGCAAGGAGCGACTGCCATCTGACCTCCACAACCCAATTATTGGGGAATACCGGTATTCGAATGTTAGACCAGTTGTCAGGCTTTTGGGCTCCTGACTACCCGTAACGATTGTCAAAGATATTCCTATGACAACCGGGACCGACTGCTTAACGTGCTCTGCGAGGCACGGAGGGGTCTCGATGTGTTAAGAACGGTCACCCATCCAAGGACTGACCGCGGCAAGCGCAGCTTAACCTCGCAGATCGATCGATCAGCGCGGCTGTCATTTAGCCACGAGCCCCTCAAAGATACTTAATTGAATGTATTTTTCGTTTACTCTGGGTCTACGAGACTTCTGCGTATAGGTCCAAAAATAATTTAATTTATCTTTGGTCTGAGTAATTTACTAGCCTGGAATTTTTTAAGCAATATTTTTTTTAAACGATGAAGGTGTCTTGATGTGAATTTGAAGGTGTCTTTTAAATAGACGATATTCTTGTAGCAACTTTATCGTACACGAATCAATCATTCGTAAAAGAAAAATGTATACTAAAATATGTAAAGTAGCGGCTTTCTTGATGTATTATGTTCCGCAAAGTCGGTTAAAGTTTCTTGATATTCTTTTAGTTAACACTTGTAATGCTATCCAAGTTAGAATAGACCTTGCGCCATATTGTGACGTCTTCGCTGCATATTTATAATAAAACATCTATCAAATAAACTAATTTGCTTCCAGTTACCGCATTCAGCATTTGGAACCATTCTAGTATTCGGATTGATTACAAAAAATATGGTACTACTAATTTTAGCTAGCGTGCAATGTGAGAAGTTCTACATATCAGTGGAGGAAGCTGGGTCGGCGTGTATACAGCGTGTGATGAATACCAACTGTGCAAGTAAGAACAGAAGTTTCAACTACCTTCTAATACTTTATTATTTTTTAAATAGCGAACAAATAAACAAAGCTAATTAAAATTTCGTTGCTTCATCTAGCGAGACAGGACAAAATTTTCACTAGACCAGTACTTATGTAGACGCCATCTTGATCAACTATCGCGCTTGATCTTTACTAAACACAAGTCAGTGACTTGAAAACACATACTAAGACTTTTCCTTAAAAAAATCCTTGACTCCACAAAAGGTCACTCAATGCCGCAGAGTGCTAAGCGTGGGCAAAGTATTATCGAATGTTGTCATTAGAAAATTCTTAAAAGTAGCCCGGATTATTGATTTGTGACTAGTTAAAGGCTTGCCCCTCAGATCATAGAAACAAGGGAGATGTGCCAAGGCGCTATCGAGCTTGATGCCTGGGCCCCAATTCTGCTATTGCAATCGTGTAAGAATGGTGTCATAATGACACCATAACGGTCAAATCCTAAGCGGTCATTGGCTTAGAGTAAGACTATCTTATCTCTTTCGCGATTGAGAGACCATTCTGACACGATTATTACAATTGCATTAGCAGACTTGGGGCCCTGAACTTGAGCAAATTGCTCATATTAAAAACGTACGTACTGGCGACGAACCGAACACGATCGATGGTATAAATACAGTGTTTTAGTTTAATGTTAGTGTTGAGTGACGATTAACAGTGTTAGATTGAGGGTGTGCGGAATGTTTAATGCGTGGGAGATCTTTTTATTCACAAGGAGCGCTTAAGTGTGCGCGTAGTTGTGTCGAAAAATGTACTAAAAGTGGCATCAGTTGTTCCTGTACTAATTTGCTATGATGGCATATCTCCTTGTTTCTATGATCTGAGGCTTGCCCCCTGGCTTTATGACTGATTAATGACAATAGGTTTGTCTCTATTACATAAGACTTAGTACCTACATCACTGACGAAATGTGAATATACCTAACCAAACATCTCTGCCTAACCCGTCAGGGGATTCAGGCGTAATGTTATGTCACTCTCATCTCAGAACTACTCTAATTAAATGCGTGTACATGTTTCCTTACAGGGAGTCAACAACATCTGTGCAAGCGTGTGATACAACTAAACCGCCCCTTCAGTAAGATGTCAGCGTGCGGCCTGTTCACTGTAGACGCCACTCTGCCGATGCCTTTGACGGGACTCATGACTAACTACATCATTGTACTGCTGCAGTTTGCTTTCTTGTAAAATTAAGAATACCTAATTAAAATTTCTTACGATTAGAAATATAGGTAGTTTATGTTTGCTTACATTAATTTAGTAAAGGGAATATGTACGCGAGTGTATTGTCTTTTCAGTGCAACTGTCTGTATCTAGTATCTACATGTTTCTCTAAGCCAGTGGTTCCTAACCTTTTCAGTCTTGCTACCCCTATGACCTATTAGAGAAACTCATTTTACCCCTCATTTTTAAAATGTTATCACATGAAAAAGTTTTTGTTGATCACAATAAATTGCACAAAAAGTTCATGAATTAATGATCAGTGTTAAAATTGGTATTGTTTTCCATTTGCATGTTTTAATGTTTAGTTTTTAATGATTATAAAATTATATTGCCAGTCTTATTACCCCCGCAGAATAGCTGTTTTACCCCCGAGGCGGTAATTACCCCCAGGTTAGGAACCCAGGCTCTAAGCTAATGTCTATCATTGAGTTGCAGAAAAGGTCATTAATTAAGTTTTAAAGGAGACTTTAACGATAGAAATTGTGTGATTAATGTCTCCTTAAAAAATTAATTATTTTTCGACCGTGTGTGTTTTAAAATTCGGAAAAAAATAAAGTATTTAAGTATTTAATTTTCAAGCAAGTTATTCTAAAAGTTTCTTAAACATTACCCCCCTTACTTTTAACGCCTCTTAGTTTAACCACTGATTAAATATACAACTATGCTTGTCATTTCTATGCCAATGAATAGAGATGGCAATTTACTTAAGAGCTATTTAATTTAATCATCGTTTTTAAGTAAGGGGGATTTTTTGAATCTTATTTGTAGTCTGTTTGCAACTCCATAGTAATACAACACAGATCGTTTTAGAAATTTATGGAGAATTTCTTGTCCAGCAGTGGACATCATTTGATGATGATGATAAATAATTACAACATCTATTTCAGTCTTGTGTCTCAATCTATCCTACTTCCTGCACACTAAATATAGATTGTCTATGTCTAAGAAATTCTAGCGGACACTCGATCGGTCCATCGTATTAATTATTACCTGAAAACTCTAAAAGTTTAGTCCGAGATAAATTTTATAGGTTTTCTCGTGAAATTCTAACGGGTTCGGGGTTCAAAGATATTCAATTATTAAAGGTTCGAACGACCGAATAAAATTGTAGTCGATACCAGCTCAGATCCATTGTTTTCGAAAAAAGGCCGTAAACAGTAAAGGGTTAAGTTTGTATATTCAAATTGTATTCTTATTTCTTTAAGAATAAAGTTGAAATTGGTATGTTTAAATATAGGCAAAGGGCTGTTAATTTTGTATTTGAATTTAGTTTTTATTAAGTAAGCAATACAGATGAAATCAGCGTGTACAGATACAAGGTTAATGAATTTTGTAAGTACTTTGTCGAATTCTGATTAAAATATGGCCGTAAGGTTTAAATGAGTGATTCTTTTTTTATTATTTCCGTTTAGAAAGTCCTTCTTTGTAATTTATATAAAGGGTTGCTTTGAATGTAAATCTACTTCTTTCCTTAAAGATTGCTAGTTGTAGCATTTATTTTCCCTATTCAGTGGTAAGTAAATCGCTCAGATCATAGAAACAAGGAGATGTGCCAAGGCGCTATCGAGCTTGATGCCTGATCTTGAGCAAATTGCTCATATTAAAAACGTACGCGCTGGCGACGAACCGAACACGATCGATGGTATAAATACAGTGTTTTAGTTTAGTGCTAGTGTTGACTGACGATTAACAGTGTTAGATTGAGGGTGTGCGGAATGTTCAATGCGTGGGAGATCTTTTTATTCACGAGGAGCGCTTAACTATGCGCGTAATCTCAGAGAAACTCAATAGTGCAGATTTTGGGATAGCTGGCGACAAAAAGCCAGTATTTGTGCTTGAACATTTATCCCCCTCTAATAAAGCGCTCCATGCTGCCACAAGACTAAAAGCAAAAGATAAGGGGTACAAATTCGTATGGGTAAGAAATGGCAGGATTTTTGTCAGGAAGACCGCGGAAGCCGACCATATTCTGATTAAGAACCTGGACTCTTTAAATAAGTTAATGTGAGTTAATACGCACTAGTGTTTCTATTCTTTAAGTATTTTTCTTTTTGTCTTTAAAACTAAAAATAAATGTTATAGTAAAAAAAATATTTTCAAAATTCAATAGTTTGCAAATATTGTATCAAAACTGTAGAGGTCTGAGAACTAAATTGCACACGGTTTATCGCAACGTATGTTGTAATAACTACGATATTATAATTATTACCGAGACTTGGCTCAATAGTACCGTCAAAAGTAGTGAGCTATTCGACGACAGATACGTGGTCCACAGAAGGGATAGAGAAAGTTCTCGTCAACAAAGTGGCAAAGAGGGTGGGGGCGTATTGATAGCTGTAAAATAGTAGATTGTTATACAAGGGTGGAAAGAAATCAATTCCCATACGAGGTATTTAGACGCACGAGCGAAGCGAGGGCGGCTATAGTCCGAGTGGGAATTGATGACTTTCACCCGTGTTAAACACTCTACTTTTCATTTCAAATATAAGGAAAGTAGAAAATAGTAGTTTTTAATCAAATAATTTCGGTACAGAGTTAGTATCCCGCCAAATTATACATAAATAGTCTTTTTTTTATTTAAATTTCAAATATGGAACACACCGCCCGCGTCACCGCCGCGGGCCATCCCACTTTAATAGGTATTTTTTTTAATTCACATTGGCCGTATACACTCACAAGACCGCATCATTTTTTTTTTTATCGATATTTTTCTTAATTATGTAAAAAAAATTATAGCCGACTAAATAACCAATTTTAGTTCTATTTCTAAAATTCATTCCCGCCCTAGGGAGGGAAGCAATTTACTATGAGTCTTTCCCGCCCAAGGGAGGGAAGCATCGTTTTCGACCCGCTGCTCTGATCAAACAAACACTACTTTCCGAGTATGAGAAATGAAAAAAATATTTAATTGTAAACGCGCTATGCATTTCGAAAGTAGTTGCGAGGACCTATGGGTTACTATAGATCTTCCGGTAGCTAAATCTTTTCGTCGAATAGCTCTCTGTGCAGTATACCTGCCACCACCAGTGCGTATTGCTTACTTGGAAAATTTCTTAGACTCTTGTAATGCGGCCTTTGAACAACTTAATGATTCATGTTTATGTATCATAGGCGATTTCAATTTGGGTAACATCGACTGGAAAACGGTCAGTAATTCAAATAACAACCTCAAGCTACCTAATACTTGCGAAGCATTGTTGGATTTTACGTATGTTAACAGGCTCAATCAGTTTAACAATATTAATAATATCTCAGGCCGCATACTTGATCTTGCATTATGTAATCATCCCATGTGTAATGTAAGCCATAGTATAGGTTCATTATGTAGTGTTGATCAGCACCATCCTCCCCTAGATATAGTCATTTCTTTGTTTAAGGATGCCAAACTTCCCTATAAAACTGTCAATGGAATGCCTAACTTTCATAAAACAAACTACATACTAATTCGTAAATACTTGAAAGAATTCAACTGGGAGGAATTATTCGAGGGACAGCAGGATGTGAACGAGATGGTGCAGGTATTTTACGACATTATTAATGCAGCTATACAAAGGTTTATATCTACTAAAGTGCCCAAGAATAGTAAATTCCCATCATGGTTTAACCGTAATTTAATTAAAATGTTGAACTCAAAAAATAAAATCAGAAAACGTTACAATATTTACAAGAATCCATTAGATAAAATTGAATTAAAGATAATCAGTAAACGCTGTGATGACCTTGCTACAGTCTGCTATAATAACTATATAAAGCACTTAGAAGATGAACTTGCAAATAACCCCAAATTGTTTTGGACTTACGTAAAAACTAAACGGGGTGGGTCTAGCACGTATCCTTTGTCCATGACAGACGGTACTACTACCTCATCTGATGGAACAGAAATATGTGAGTTTTTTGCATCTTACTTTTCTTCTGTTTATAGCCCTGCTCAAGATAGTTGTAACGTTCATAATAATACATATTTACATAATCTTCAAAATTATAGTTTATGCTTGTCTAATCCTGTCATTGATTGTAAAGCCTTACACAAGAAGTTGCAAAACCTGGACTGCAACAAGGGCGCAGGTCCAGATGGAATACCACCAATTTTTATCCATAAGTGCGCGGCCGAATTGGTTAGACCACTATCACTTATTTTCAATAAATCGTTAGCGTCTGGTGTTTTCCCCTCAACATGGAAGGTTGCAAAGGTTGTCCCCATTCACAAAACAAACAATGATGACTTAGTTTCTAACTACAGACCCATATCAATTTTGTCAACCTTCCCTAAGATTTTTGAGTCTATGGTCTGCCCTCACATACAAAAACACCTTAACCTATACATAAGCGAAGAGCAACACGGCTTTGTGGAGTCTAGATCCACAAGTACTAACCTGATACTGTTTACAGAGTTATTAACGGAGGCAATAGATTCAGGCTACCAAGCGAATGTCATATATACAGACTTTAGTAAAGCGTTCGATAAGGTCTCACATGGAATACTGATTAATAAATTGCGAGCATACGGTATCACCGGATCACTACTTTCTTGGTTGAGTTCGTATCTTAAGGATAGATCTTTTTATGTAGTCGTCAATGGTTTTCAATCAACCACACGATATATATCGTCTGGCGTGCCGCAGGGCTCTCATTTGGGGCCAGTTTTATTTAATTTCTTCATAAACGATATACCCAACTGTTTTCCCTGCTCTGATATCTTTATGTACGCCGATGATTTAAAAATTGTCAAAATCGTTAAATCTAAAGATGATGCTTCTGACTTACAGAGCGATTTAGAAAGGCTCGTGCAATGGTGTCAAATGAACGAGATGCATCTAAACCCAAGCAAATGTTACCATGTCAAATTCACGAGAAAACATCATCTTACAGAGCAAGATTATTATATCGATGAAGTTAAAATTGCGGAACTAGATACAATAAGAGACCTTGGTGTAATGTTTGATCGGAAGTTAACTTTTATTCCTCACATCGATAATATAATAAAAAAATCTTCTAAAATGCTGGGATTTGTTATAAGAAATTCAAAACAGTTTAAGTGTAAAACTAAAATTATGCTTTACAATAGCCTAATTCGAAGCATATTGGAGTATTGTAGTGTAATTTGGCGGCCTCACTATGCTACACACTCATTGCGTTTAGAACGTGTTCAAAAGCGTTTTCTGTGGCACCTGGCGTTTTCTAATGGAATAGCTAAAAAAATGCGTTCATACAGCAACAGACTGAAGCACTTCAAAATGGTTTCGCTGGACAAGCGCCGACGCATTAGTGACGCAATGTTTGGGAGCAAAGTAATGGCCCACAAAATTGACTGCCCACAGATATTGCGCACCTTTAATTTCCGTGCCCCCTCGAGAATTCCTCGCAGTTCAATTACACCACTTTGCCCGCCACTTAGAAAAACTGTTCTAGGCGCCAATTCCCCTTACGCGAGGATATGCAAGGTCATAAATAGCTGCAGTGACCAGATCGACTTGCATTTTGACAGTTTGGGCAAATTGAAAGCCAATCTTTTTAAGTATCTCCCGGATTAAGAGTTTTTTAAATATATATGTAGTAGATATACTTAAATAATTAAAATCTAAAAATTCAAAAAAAATTATAATAATAATATGCATGTAATGGCATTATGGAACTAGCTTAATTTAATTTAATAGTAATATTAGTTTTGTACAACGTCTTTATGCATGCGGAGTTTACCTATAAGTGATTGTTACACTAGTAATAATATATATATTACATGTTACCTTTAGCATAAAACCAGTGTAAACAATTGTTGGTGAACCAATAAAAAATAAATAAATAAATAAATAATTGTTGCATCAGTTGTTCCCGTACTAATTTGCTATGATGGCATATCTCCTTGTTTCTATGATCTGAGGTAAATCCTATGAAACTTCGATATTTATAAACCTCATAGGTACTTATTTAAATTAGATTGAGCTGAGATCACCAATCTGTTAACGTATTTCAAAACTGAGCATCGTTCATAATATTTATTTATTTGTTTAATCAGTTTTTTTTTATCAACAAATCTATCAAAACTTTCAGAAATAATTGACAGATGTACAAGCGGCTTTCTGCCGCAAAAAAATACAATTGATTGTGCCTCATTTTACCCGCAATTCATGTATATTGATAAAACAATGCTTATTATAACTGCATAATATTTATGTAATTTATACTCAACTATTATAAATGTATATTTTTGTGATTTTTTATACTCAACTATCTGAGTAAATGCATAGCTGAAGCCTCTTCATTGAAGATTTAAATAAACACGTTGAGCTTCATGATCAAATATTAGGTTTGTTCTCCTAGGTTATCAAACAATTGCGTTTGATACCTGTTATGTAGTATAACTATAACTGCAATACAGTGTATAGCTACTTTGAGTTAATTAGTGAAAATTGACAATCGATGTCCAATCATTAAAACTGTGGTGATGGTGGTGGGTACTGTTTTTGGAAATTCGTATAGAATACTTAGTAGATCTACAAAAAACCACCGAATTTCACCCGCGTATGTACCTAATAATCGTTGATACTTATATGAATATTTTGAGATAGGGAAAAAAAGAGTTCTTTTTATTTATTACCAAGTGACCCTGTTTCTTTTGTATACATTTTCAAGTCTCCGTGGTATCACAAGAATCATGAAAAAATAGAAAAACACGCGGGAAAAATACGTGCAAAAAAATAAGAGGCCTCATTTCCGAAACACAAAAGAAAAAATACATAATACAAATACAGGACATAATGGAACTATAATTTCTATTAACAACTAAATGTATTACCTATGTCCACAATAAAAAGATTTGAAAAAAAAAAAACTTGCATCATATTTTTTTCCTTTAGTCACCATTTAATAAAATTAAAAAAAAAATCAGCCTTCTATAAAATTTACCACAATTTTTCCACCTAATTCACCCGAGCTCTCAACAAAATGAAAGAGGGACATCATTAAATCCTATGTGCACCACCAAAGGCTTGACAATCCCTGAGTGCAATGCACCCGGGCGAACACTGGATAAACAGCTAGTACGATAATGTAATCCGTCATACATAATTCAGGGAACCATAGGAATTAATTCGATAGCTTTTTATTTCATCCACCATGTTGTTATGATTGGAGAATTCGAACGGTTTATAAATTGACTGGTTTTGTCGATTAGTGAAAATAGAACGTATTTATTAGCAGGTTTTATGGCGCTCGTTGGTACAAGAAAAAATAGCTCACCATTAAAAAAAAAACATTTATTGCAAACTTGCAGAAGTCAAATTGTGCAACAATTGCATTTTTTTACATAGGAACATAATATAATATCATTTTTTTAATGTATCATTAAGGTACTATTCGGCACGGCAGCGACAGGCGGCAGCGGCACAGAACAAATGTACAGGAGGCGACGAGCGACACTGTCGCCGCGCTCGGAATGTACTTGCATAGGTACAATCTCATAGAAAATGTATAGGAACCACTAGTGTCGCTTACAGTCGACGACAGCTGCTGACGCTGCGGTCGGTCGCTGTCGCCAGTGCCGGAATTGTGCCTTTATCTTTTTTCTATCTTTCTGCGACTGCGTAATTCAATACTATGTTCTATCTACTCTGCGCCATCGCGTAGAGTAGATGTAACTCAGCGGAAATCGGCTGGATATGGGCAGCGCAGGATGGGTCGGTAAGCGAATGTTGAAACCTCAGATCATAGAACTATGATCTGAGGTTGAAACCTATGGCCTGCAGTGGGTGTGCCTAGCGGGCAAGACCGACGCATTTTTTTCGGTTTAGAGTATTAATGTTTGTTTTTCATGAATCTGAGTGATTTTTAGTGCACGTTATTGCTTTAATAACGACAATAACTCACTTAAATTCATGAAAAATGAACATAAATACCGTCTAAAAATAAAAAAATGCGGCGGGCTAGCCCTCTAGGCACGCCGCCACTGATGGTAAGCAGTAAAAATATGATGCATTTCCAGTGTCTATAGTCTTTAGAGGTGTTGTGCTACTATTAGAGTGGAAAATTCTATCAATTATTTTGTACACGTGTCGAGCACAAGTACGAGGTTTTGACCGCACGGTTGTCGCAGTGGCTGAGAGATTGGCTGCTGCGCGACGTGTCGCGGGTTCGATTCCCGCATTGCACACAGGTCTGGCTGTTTTTGTATGTGAAATTTGTGTTTGTAAACGCACCCACGACACAGGAGAAATACTAGTGTGGGGCAACGTTTAAAAAAAAAAAATCTGTTGAGACTCACCTAGACTGGCTCTACAGATCGGGTGTCAAATTGGGTCGTTTGTGGGTGCCCTATACATATTATAAATTGACTGAAAATAATAAATATTTAGGTATTCAGAAAAATAAAATTGATGAAATACAATATAAATCTTAGAAATAATGATTGTAGCAATGATGTCATTTGATACTTGTCTGACAAAGTTTCAAACTATACCATATTATAGATACTATTAATGAAAACATACTGACATCTGAGGTAGCACCAAACATTTGGTTGCATTTTTTGCATTTTTTGCATTCATTGTTTGCATGATAAAAATGTAACATTAACATCAATTCTCATTTTGCCATTAGCAAGGGTCCTATTAATTCTAAGTCAGATGCTAAAATTCTGCATTAATAAAATGGCTTAGGTACTAAATTAGCATTAGTAGCAGTGAAAAGAAATGTGAAGTAGCTTTTATGGTCACGAAAGGTACTTATAATACGGGTTTATGGATATATTATAAAAGGAAAATTGTAGAATGTGAAGATAATGCTATTTTAGAATTGGATTAAAAGGATTCATAATAATTGAACAGACAAAATGTGTTTATCTCTGTCTTTAATCATGATCTGACTTTGCCAGGCTGAAGTTGCCTAACCGAGACACTTGCGCGTGTAGGTACAGTCACTAAGAAAACAGTAAAAAATGGGCAATAAACTTTGTTATTTCACAAATGTATACTTTTTCAGTTATTTATTGATTTATTTTTTTAAGTAGTAAGCGATAACTAGCAATTTGAATTAGTAGTCACTCATGACTAACTTCTACTTGGCCAAGTCAGATCACGTGATCTATAGGTAACTAAAATATATAAAACACACTCAGTAAAAACACATTCATACATAAATAATTTGGATTTACAAACAAAACCTGTATTCGCACTTTTGCCGCAACACGCAGCTCGGGTACGTACGCTTTCATAAGGGAGTGTATGCATCTGCATTAACAAAATGGCTGACGGTAATAGCATTACATTCTTTTCTCGGATGCGCCTTTCCGTGTCCGGACCGCTTTGTCCCGGATATAATACCTACATACGTACATGTGTACGGGTTTGGGTGAATAAAATATTAAGGCTACGAGGGCGCTGCGTTGAACTTTTATTATAGGAACTTTGTTTTTGGTTGGTGATAATAGACGGTTGAATATCAGCTCCTGTATTTTATGTCCTGTATCGCCAATTTAGGCGAAGTTTGATATACTTATTGCACAAAAATAATAAATAAATTTGATTGTGAAAACGGTCACGGATTATAATAGGTATAGTCAAATGCTGTTATTTTAAAAAACGATTATTCGATTTTTTTCCTGGCTCTTGACTTAGCCAGGAATTGCATCCGGACTTTTTAGCAACAACATTTTGAGCCTAAAAATCTGGCAAAATGATTGGGTACAAAATAACTTGCCAATTTAAATAAAGTGTAGACGCTACTTATCAAAACCGGAACTTAGAATAAAACATAGTACCGAAATAAATTCCATTCGGTGAGCCCAAATAATATATAGGTAGTTAACAAATGCTCCTAACCGCACAAAATACCTGGAAAAGCTTAAACGGAACTCACTGATATCCGGATTTATTCGGAAATAACCGGCACAGACCGGTTTCCAACACTAATGGGTTTCTAATTCCAATTCAATATGCGTTCTAGAATGTTAAATGTGTACTTTATTGGTTGAAGTATTGTTGTTAAAGTACATTCGACCATACCACGCAGTGGTGATAAAATAAATTGCAAAAAGTGAAATTAGCAATAATTTTTTATTTATTTATTTATCAGAACCAATCCATCCAATTCGAATGCCTTATCATAAATGATCGGTTTAAGAATTTTGTCTGTCTATCTGTGCGAAAAATTATCTCGAATAGGCTCTGAAATACAAATATTAGGGGCTAAACCAGGAATTTTACCAAAATTTCGTGTATGTTTCATTTCGATATCTTGCAGGGTTTACAAGATATGATTATTTTCGAAATTCTCATGAGATACTAAAGTTCAGACGGACGGAGTCGCGGGCAAAAGTTAGTTTCAAATAAAAAGAATCACTTTACTGCAAATATTCTTCAGCTAACACAAATTTCACTTATACCGACTTTGGGGTAGCTTTTATAGGACTCAGTACGCCTATAAAAATAACAATACCGCTCGTAATAATTTTAGTAGGTATAATGGTATATATTTTGTATTAGCAGAAAATGTAATAAGACTAAATTCCTGTACCTATTGGACCCTTATAATAAAATATTTTTATTTAGTTTGGTACAACTTGCCGCTCTGTTTTTTCTATAGAATGGTCAAAGCGTTCAATCAACTGAAAAAATACCTGTGCGTAGATTTTTTTACGCAATATTGTTTTACTTTTTTTCTGGTTCGCGGTTCACGGTTTGCTGCCCATTGGTTAAAAGTTATGATAAACAATAATTGTTTCGTGGTAAACTACATTCAAGGTTTTTGACCAAAAAAAAATACAGCTCTGGGAAAATTATGCTTCATGTTTACCTAAATTCAGGTTTTGGGGCAATTTAGACGCATCATCGCTAATCATCAGGTGAGAAGGGGGTCAAACGCAAGCCTATTATTAAAAAAAACCGACTTCGAAAAACTACACTAAAAACTATGAAATAAAAATGTTAAACTTCCATAAATAAAAATCTAAATGTATATTGAAGTCGGCGGGGCCCCTTCAGGTTTTTAACTCTCGGCCTTTGAACAGGAAGAACGTGCGCAGTGTGTGCAAGCTTGCTTTGCGCCTCGACAAATTAACATTTCCTTTCATTCCTCCATAATCTACAATGTTGGTTATTTTTATGCTAGGCCCCGCCGACTTCAATATACATTTAGATTTTTATTTATGGAAGTTTAACATTTTTATTTCATAGTTTTTAGTGTAGTTTTTGGAAGTCGGTTTTTTTTAAACCTGTTTTTATTTTTATCTTTTTAGTGTAGTGTAACCTGTGTAACCATTTTATTGTTGTTAATAATTACAATAAAGTATATAAAATCATTTATGTATTTGCTACACATTTTGTATGTACCTACTTTTACCGAGATCGATTACTTCCACGAATTTAAATAGGTACTTATATTCATAGATGTTGGTGGATAAGAGCGTTTCAGTAAACAAAAAAACCGGCCAAGTGCGAGTCGTACTCGCGCACCGAGGGTTCCGTATCGGTTTTGGACGTATAAAGTGAAAAAAACCGGACTGCATAACTAAGTTTGTTTGTGAAGGAATTATGATGATTTAAAAAAAACTGCACTAGTGAGGAACATCGTTTTATTTTTGGTGCAATATTTGGGTCAATTCGGCAATTCCTATCAACTCTAATTATTTCAGATTTTTCGCTCTGCAAACTTCGGAGATAAGGGAGGGGGATAGTATTTTTTCAGAAATTTTTCATCATATGTCGAAAACAGTGAGACATAAAATAAAATGAAAATATATTTTGAAATGTGCAGATCAAGCCCTTTCATATGATATGTCACTTGATCTAGTAACCCCACTTTGAAATTTCGGACCCCCACTCCGGCCCCTTTTGCAATGAAAATAAAAACATTTTATGACTTTTTTTTATTTTTAATAAAGTTTGGCAAGCATTTTTTATAAATGTTCCAAATTTCGAGTCGATAGCATTAGTAGTTGCTGATATAAGCAGGTGTGACAGACAGACAGACAGACAGACAGACAGACAGACAGTCGCACCATAAGGGTTCCTTTTTTACCATTTTGGTACAGAACCCTAAAAACAGTGTTTGTTTCAGTTTATAATAGCAATAGGCTCGCTCCCTAGCCTTCTATCAAATGCGACTTAAGCATAAAAAAATGGGAAATTATAAGTCTAGCCACAAAATTATTTATTGGACACGTGATTAAACTTCTAATTTTATAACTAAGCAACGGAAATATTACATATCCTCTAATAAACTAATTCGTCTTTTTTACAACGCCCACTAAATATTCTATAGAAAGCGTCAAGTAAAGATCATCAATTATTGTGACTTGTCCTTCTTATTTATGCATTGCCACCTAATTTACTAACTCGGCCACGGATTTTACACCTCGTCACCATTTTACGTTCTACAGCTTCCAAGCAATGTCCTCAAAAAAATATAATTCAAGCTTCTACAGAAAGCATCATTTATTATAACTTAGCATGTAAAATAATACATCATATTCTTTTATCGTGAAAATAGCCACTGCATGATTTGGCGCGAGTACGCGAGACGACAGCGACCGCCCATTCGCGACCGCCGCCGTGACTTGAATTTGCAGCCGCCGCCGGTTGCTAAATTGGCAGCCGGCGCTGACATTAGAAAAAAAGCGGGAAATGGGGTTGGCAATTTGGCATAATTAAAAAAACATTTCATGTTTCATTTGAGTAACATATCTAACTAGGGTCCAAGAGCGAGCGAAGCGAGCTCGGGAATTTGGACAATTTAGGTTCGAAGGGGTTGACGGGGGCTTCAGTGAGCGAGCAAAGCGAGCGAACGAAGCCCCCGTCAACCCCTTCGTGTTAGGTTACTTTTAACCTCGCAGACAGAAATAGGAGCCCCGCCTAGCGGGGCTCCATCGACCTCCCCCTTGTAAGTCAAAAATAAAGTCTTTTATTTTGTCTCTCCTCAATAGCTTCTGATAATATTAGTGGCCAATATACCGACATTTTTAGCAAAATTTTGACGATCAATTAATATGGGATGAGTTATATTTTAAACGTACTGAGTTAAAAATTTAGAAGTTAATAAATATATTTTTTGATGTCATTTAATATTATTTTAGAAGTTTACTGTTAGAATGCATGCTACAAATTTAGATGCTAAAAAATAATCATTATGCTGAGTTGTATTTAGAGTGGTTTACATAGAAGATAACTAGTGGCTAAGATAGTATTATTTAGATGCTCGTTAATTGTGGCTGACTTAGGGCGGGTTGTTTCAGCTCCACTTAACGCACGCGTAAACGTTAAAAATGGCGCTAACTATCGTCAAACCAGAAAAAGTGTTGTTTCACACAATGTTGGCCTTAACATACGTTAAAAAATAACGATAACCGTAACCAGTGCTCCACCCACTGGTTAACGTAATTTTATTTTAAAACAGCTGCGTCAAACAGTAATAAACAAGGATTTTCTTTTGTATTCGTCTCTTTATTCAACGATAGTTCATCTGGTCATGTTACAATTAGTGTAGAAAGAAAGAAAAAGTATTTAAAACACGTGTTAATAACCTAGACCTATGGGACGAACAGGAATTTATTGCAAGATATCGTGTAGCTTCGTTACGCGTGATGTTTTTTAGGGTTCCGTAGTAAAACTAGGAATCCTTATAGTTTCGTCCCGTCCGTCTGTCCGTCTGTCTGTCTGTCTGTCCGTCTGTCACACCCTCGTCAAATCTACAGTTCATAACCAATCTGTATGAAACTTCGCAGTTAGATGTCTTCTGTAAGCCGCCATAAAGGCCTAGAAAATTACGAAAAATAAAATAATTAGGGGTGACCCCCATACATGACACTGAGGGATGAATAAAAATATTTGCGCGCACCCCTTCGTGTGGGGTATCGTTGGATAGGTCTTTGAAAATAACGAGTTTTCTATATTACTTTTTTATTTAAGTTTATTAAGTGAACTAGAAGCTCCGAAAGTCGTTTACAATGTGTCCCCCCCCCCTGTAATTTTCCAATCGCGTTATCAAAAAATCTGAAAAAATTCAATCTTATGGAATCTAATAAACACTCTCGATTAAAATTTGAATATTCACTATGTTCAGTTTTGACCGCAAAAATAACTTTGTATTTCATTATAATATTAGGAAATACAAACTTATGTTTGCAGTTGGAAGACTGAAATACTTCTTTCTACGGAATCCTAGACTGTGCGTGTTTCGACACGCTCTTGCCCGGTTTTTATATGTACCTAATTATGAACGTGCGCCGTTACTATTTACACTGGGCCCAAAAAAAACTGTCCTTTAGGTACAGTACGTTCTCTGTAGAAAAAAATACCACATACTAATCCATGAAGTCCAAAAATAATGAGAAACAGAGCAATATCGGTACTTTAACAAATAGCATCAAGCCTTATTATAATTATTTACTTTGGTGTAAAAGTATTCATTTTGCAGCAGTAGTAATTTTTAATCACCAAAACTTCTCGCTTCTGCTGCGTTACATTATTGCAACTGAGCCATTGTCGATTAATATGCAAACACAGTATCACGTTATGAACTTCTGGCTTCTATTTTATTACAACACGGATCAATGAAGTTCAATTATTCTTATCTAATATGTAACATCTACGAATAGGAATACAGAGATAAACAGTACGTAATTATGGTAATATAACATATAAATTTAAATTCGCGGTTAAAACGTCTAGCTTGTCAGATAAAAATTGACGTTTACAAATACGTATTGCCATAATTAAAAAATCTCCCAACCATTTTTATTGGAAAAAAGTGTTGCTTTCTACTGGCAGCCCGAATAACTTTGACGATCGGTGTTTTATGCAATGAAACAACGCTTTGTATTTAACGAACGTTAAACATCTCACGTTAACGTTAATATTTAACGTACGTATGTTACGTTAACCAACCGATTGAAACAACCCGCCCTTAGTAATTTAGAAGGCAACATACATTTTTAGGGGCGAATAATGATATTAATAAGAAGCCTGTTTAATTAGCACCCTAAAAAAAATGTGTGTACTATACACCTCTGTCTAACCTTGCGGGAAATACCGGCGTGATGTTATGTATGTATAATATCGAGATCGATTGCATTCAGGAATTCATGTACTTACACAATATCACTTTTTCATCATTGTCATGATGTCATCGAGATACACCAAAAATACCGTTTATTACACATGGTTAAAAATCTACTTATTCAAAGTTAATAAAATTTAAATGGGACCACCGTGCGAGGTTCTTCTACCGTATGAAAAAAGAATCACGTAAATCGGCTCAGAGATCACGGAGTAATCGGTGTACATTAGGGTGGAGCGATTTTTTTTATTTTCAAATTTTGTTTTTCCTGTATTATCAATTATTGACCCATAGCCTAAGAAGCACTAGTGCAAAATTTCAGCCTGCTAAGTCAACATCTTGAGGTGGCGCACTGGACTTGAAGTTTTAAAAATAAAAGAAATTATGAGCTGCAAATAAGTGTCAATTTAATGAGCTATGGACAATTGTATATTTATTCAATAAAATATATGTAAAACAAGGGATATACAGCAAAACACGTATTCAAAGTTAGGTTAAAATGCTTCTAATTGCAGACTTCCGAACTTCTTTTTTGGGGAAATTAGTGGGATTTGGTTTCAAAACGTGGCAAGACTTTTCTAGGTTTTGTTCTGGTTCTTATGAAACCATTTATTACTTCTGGCCCACAAACAGATGATGAAGCCTCTATTACAAGCTTAACACACCTTTCTACTGCCTGAATGTGGCAAGAAAACCACTCAAAATACAGCAAATTGTCTCCTGAAGAAATCAAATCAAGTCACTGTAATTCATTGTTATTGGTGGTTTGGTAACTTTTTTTGACCAATTAATAATATCGTAATAGTGTGGACACCCCAATCTAAAGGTGTCAAAGATATTAGCCTGGTCTCTTGCCTTTATTAGTCTTCGAAAAGCCAGTTTTCTTAAATGTGACTCATCGTCTTGCAATATAACGAGCAGTAAGTTTTCCGGACGTACGAAAAACTAGTTTCGTTAAATAGTTTTTAAGATAATATTTTTCAGATTATCTCATAAGTTAAGACATCTTCTTAGCATGTTAAAAATGTTTTTAAATGATCGTTTTGCTTTGTTGTCAAACCAGGTTGGTGCGTAAACTTTCATCATGAAAATTTCAAGATATTTAATATTTTCTGGTGGTTTAGCTAACCCCGCATACAAACGAAGAATTCTATTTGCACAAGTTTACCATCAGAAATGTCCCAGCTTACCAGGGTCTTTGTTAGCTAAGCTGGGCAACTTTTTTTCTTCAGAAATTACTGAGCACATTTGATAAAGATATTTGCTCAACAAATTGAGATTCATATCCGGCAATTCTGAGAAAATGGCATTAAAATACGTTGGCAACATGTTTCCACATAGTTTATGTGGTTCACGAAACACAGGGCAACGCAAACCTCTCCGAATTTTATGCATTCTGTTTATTTAATTTTACCTTCTATCCGAACTTATTTTCACAAAAAAATGTAAAAAAATGCAAGCCTTTTCACACGTTATTTATTATGAATTATTAGTAAATGGGTAATATTTCTACAAAACAGTTGTTTATTAAAAGCATTAAGAGCACATTAACGTCAAAAAGTTTAACAGCACTCAGTTTTGGAGGTACAAGCCAAAAGCAAAAATTAAGTGAAAGTAAGTAAAATGTGGTGCGCCACCTGAAAACTATTTTGCAGGATCTTGATTTTTGGCATGAATGATGTTTACATATAGGGTCATCAGTTAACCATACAGGAGATTTAGAAAAAAAAAATTTTTTTTTGGGTAGTTTCACTCCACCCTAGTGTACATACATGAAAAAAAAAAAAAAAAAAAAAACCCAACCGAATGCAGAACCTCCTCCTTTTTCATTATACGAAAAATGAAATGAAGTAGTACCTCATTGGTTCAGTGATTGCAAGCTCAACTGCTGAGCTGATGTTTTGTGTTCGACCCCCATATCGGCCAGTGTTCCTGGGTTTTTCAATTAAGAAATTCTCAGCAGCAGCCCACAGTCTGGTAAAATGGCAATAAACTGGCTCTCTATTACATAGAACTGAAAAGTAACTTACGAAATGAGGATATATACTGTAGAAACGAGGGTTGTGGTATCGGGAATGATATGCCAAATTTACCGCATTTATTTCCGCTAAACATATTCATTAATATAAAAGCCGACGTCACATCTCTATGTGTCCCCGTCACACACGAAATCACTGCTCCAGTGTCTATGTTGTAGGGATTTTACAGTCTCTCAATCAGTTTTCTGAGTCTTATAGTAGACCGGTTACAATGGAGGGAATAATCTTGCTCAAAGGGCACTGGCAGACGCCCATAGAACGCTGGGCCTCAGATTGTGTAAGTCGGTACAGATATGAAATTAGTTTGGTGTGATCGAGTATTTCAAGAGTATTTAAATTCATTTTTTATTTGTTTTTGTACGTAATTGGGTTAAAGAGAAATATTCTTATTTCTGACAGTGAGGTTAAGTATGGTGTGAATGATCTTGTGAAGTACAGCCCGACTAATGAGTTCTCAATTCAAAGGTTTTAGTTGCTGTCACCATGATATTCTGTGGAAGCACGCGCCAGCCAGCATGCACCCGTTTTTGTTTTAGTGGTTTTTTCAAAATGTCAATGGCATAATCATTTTATTTCTTATTTATTTCGATTTTTGATTCCAATTCTTAATCTCTAAGATAAATTAGGCAAAGAACAATTAAAATATATTTTTATTTTTGGTTAAGCTTTTATTACTGTACCATATCAAGCCTAAAACTGCCGACGTCCTTTGGCTCAAATCGGGAAAGTAACTTACAGAACTATTTGACAAAATCCACAACTGAAAGCCGTGATTGTCAAAGTTTACCCTAAAACTAAAAACCATTGTCCAAATATCGCCCTTCAGTACTTCGATGTCTAAAACCCTTTTAACGTTCACAATAGAAAATACCGTACATTGCAAAGTGAAATGTATATTTGGCCATTTAATTCTAATGGCACAAAGATAATCTGGCCACCATTAATTAATTTAAGGGCTATCTAGTTTACAGTCCAGTGGCGTCTTTTGTCCCAGCAGCCTATCGCACCGCAGACACTGTTGGACCATAGATTATAACAAAAATATGCGTAGATGGGACGTTTGTTTGTAGAGTGTGTCAGATAATAATTAATTATGAACGGTGATGGTACAATCAACTCACGAAAATGTTTATTGCTTTTGGAACTATTGCATAACATAATCAGTTTACAATGAAAAAAAAAATAGTTATTCTTAAGGTTAACTACATTTATTCAACCTATAACACAAAAGTAACCACATAATTTTATGCAATATGTAACCATCTATAAGTCTTCTCAAAATTTGGTTATTCCCAAAGATTTAAATCGTAGATGCACCCTACCGTGTCAAAATATGGTCACGTTTCCAATGTCAATATCAATGACATCAGTACCCCGATCATGAGTTTTTTTGACGTATAGTATCGTTAACGTAAGCATATTTTGAATTGAAAATACAGGTTTGTTACACAATATTTATATAAATTAAATACTTAATTAATTTCTCGATATTTTTTAAAATGTGCAAATTGTATAAAATTTTATCAAAATGTTCCAGAACTGCTGTATTTTAAATTCAAAATATGGTTACGTTAACGAAACGATACGTCAAAAAAACTCATGATAGGGGTACAGTACCCCGATCATGAGTTTTTTTGACGTATAGTATCGTTAACGTAAGCATATTTTGAATTGAAAATACAGGTTTGTTACACAATAATTATATAAATTAAATACTTAATTAATTTCTCTGTATTTTTTAAAATGTGCAAATTGTATAAAATTTTATCAAAATGTTCCAGAACTGCTGTATTTTAAATTCAAAATATGGTTACGTTAACGAAACGATACGTCAAAAAAACTCATGATAGGGGTACAGTACCCCGATCATGAGTTTTTTTGACGTATAGTATCGTTAACGTAAGCATATTTTTAATTGAAAATATACGTTTGTTACACAATGTTTATACAGGGTGGCAGGTTAAACAGTGAAAATATTTTAAGGGGTCATTGTACTCATCATTATAAACAACTTTTACTATGGGACCAAACCAGAAATCGCGAAAAATAAATCAGCTGTTCCATACATTTATGTTCACATAACTCAAAAAAATGTATGGAACACCTGATTTTTTTTTCTCGATTTCAGGGTTGGTCCCATAGTAAAAGTTGTTCATAATGATGAGTACAATGACCCCTTAAAATATTTCCACTGTTTAACCTGCCACCCTGTATAAATTAAATACTTACCTAATGAATTTCTCTATATTTTTTAAAATGTGCAAATTGTATAAAATTTCATCAAAATGTTCCAGGACTGCTGTATTTTAGATTCAAAATATGCTTACATTAACGAAACTATACGTCAAACAAACTCATGATCGGGGTACTGAAGTATCAAATATGGTATTATCTCGCTCACTCATACCGAATATTGCACACTATCGTTCTCTGTCTCATTTGTGAGCTCACGCGTCTCAACAAGGACACATTTTCGCGCGACGTAAGTACATCTACGGTTTAAACCTTTGGATATTCCTCAAAGAACCGAAGTAGTACCTACAGTTAAATATTTTTTTCAGTGCTCTGCTGGGACCCCGGCCTCCTCTCTGTGAGAGGGAGTGAGTCGTAGTTTCGAAGTTTAGATACGATTCATTGTGACTATTTATTGAGCTCGTCTTATCTGCACATGTCTAATCTACAACTGCGCGACCCCTTCGATATAATAGACGTGTACTGCTATAGATGCTCAACGTATAGGTCACTCTGCTTCAATGAGCCTATTATACTAAGTAATCATGTGCGTATTTGCCGAGTTAGATTAGAAATTCTATTAAGGACAGAGGCTGCACTATAAAATCTTAAATTCATCATTGTTTTATTATGAAAAGATTACGATTTGTCCTGTATAGGTTTAGAGGTTCATCTCTTTCTTACACTGGAATATTGATGGATATAACATTATTTTAAGGCCCTAGGTGCAACAGGAATATTTATTTTAATCGTTATTAAAATTGTATTATTATGGTCATTGGCAAAATAGTAAAATACGTGTTTTTAGGATTCCGTAAAAAAATTAGGAATCCGTATAGTTTCGTCGTGTCGTGAATAATGGCTGCTTAAGTTGTTATTATTAAATATGGGTTTGTTAAAGTTAAATAATGTTTTTGCATATAAATATGTATAAACATTAAATAAGCATAACATGGCTTTACCATGTTTAAAATTCGGAAAAATATACATTTATAATATTTAACTATTTTAACTTTTATACTATTTACTATTTTAACGTTTATCTACATTTAAAGATTTTAAGGAATTATTAGTTCCTTATATTGACACGATAAGATGAACTAAAACATCAACAAGTTACAGTGCATCGCGTCATTTTGAATTCAGTAGGGTTGGACTTTCATTGTGCACGCATTGTTTCAAAGCCAGATGAATAATAGCTCTTAAATATTTTCTATGATTGCTTTTTAACTTTAGCGTTTTAATAAATTATTCATATTACAAAATCAACTGACCGACATAATTCGAGAAACATTATACCCAAAAAATAAACAAAAATTGAGAATATCTTCTTGGGCGTCGCATACTTTGCGGTATCAAAAACTCCCCTAAATTATCATTAATTTACTAAAATTTAAATTGCAAACGGAAACTCCAGTACGAAATGCAAGAGAGAAGGGGAGACGTATAATTTATTCTAAAAATCTCTTTTCCGGATGGTAAAGACGGACGAAAAATTAGTTATCATAAATTTACGTAAACAGGGATATCTCTTGGATATGAATAAGTAATAAAGAATCTTTAATTCTGCAATTTGAATATTTATCCGATATTTTTAATGGTCCAGTTTTAATTTCACATTTACATAGTTGAGTCAAAGTCAAGTCACACTAACCGTGATATTACAGAATATAGCGAATGAATATGTCAATACTACGGCGTAGCGTGCTACGAAGTGCTACGAGACGTCTACGATTTACCGATGCGGACAATCCGCAGGTGGTATAGACTACAGACCAACAGAGCGTGAACTACTATGATCTATTGGTATCAATTCAACTATAGGTCATACAATATATCTATATAGCTTGAGAGCTCAAGAGTGTGTCTTAATATACAAATAGAGACATTATACATTATTTTAAAGATCATTCAAAGTATATTTTAAAACTAAGCATCAATTTCTAGAAATTCTACGAGAAATGTATTTTATGCGATGAAATTAGAAATTGACTGTTGGTGAAATTACAGGTCTCTGATACCTTTTTCGGACCGGGCACATTGGTATTCGCAATCGATTTTCCAGCAACATTAAAGAGAAAATAATGTGTATTATTGTGAATTTAAACATATCAAAGCCATGTTTAGTATTTTATTGTTAAATACAAGTGATACTTGAACCCGTGTCTGTTGTTTTAAATCCCTTGTATCACACTTATATTGTAAATGCAAAAATTTTGGTGTGGGTAGGTATGTGCGTGTTTGTGACTCCATCACGTTGAAACAGCTAAACGGATTTGGACGAAATTTAGTAAAGAAGTAGGCTCGGACCTGGAAAAACAGTATTTATTGAATGACAAAACTCTATAAGTGTAACGAATTTATTTCTTAGTATTTAAATTGCAATTAATCTGTTACAGAATATATTAATTAATTAATTTTGTTATGAACATTATTATTATTACTTGACATTTCTACTTATGTTTTCATATTTGTATACCAGTCATGGTCAAACATGTTGATCCAAATTATACTATTCAACATCATATGCATTATAAATATGTATTATTATGTACCTACACATATTTTTGCAAATAAATATATCTTTATCTTTATCTTTAATCCTAACTAATAATATGCGAAAGTAATTTTGTTTGTTTGTTACCTTTTCACGCCTAACCCATTGAACCGATCATCATGAAATTTTGCATATACGTTTTCAGAGATACAGGAAGGCTACCTTTCATCCAAAAAAAAGTACTGTTCCCGAAGGAAAGGGTAATAACTTTCGACTGTCATAATTACTTTAGGACGCTAGATGGCGCTATGTGTATGTCACGCTGACGAAGTCGCGAGAAAAGTGCTAGTAAATTAAACAGAAAACTTTTATTTATTTATTTATTTATTTCATTTGGGAAAACAAACAGTTACACACGTTTCTTAAAATACAAGTTATGTTAAAAAAAAATATTACATATGTGTAGCTCACAACGTTATCCACATCTTAAATAAAATTAGCGTTATTAAGGAACTATTTGCACACTTTAAACAGTATTCAACACAACGTTGAGCAGGAACCGATCTCCGTTTAGAACTTATCGTTGCTGTAGTAACTGCGGTTTAGGCTCGTATTAACTCGTGTCCGCCGATAGAATGCTAACCTTCCGAGCAACTTGCCTGTTGTTTGTGACCGATCAAATTCAGGGGTGATATACTGACAAACAATGGAAAGAGCCTATTATGCTATCTTGTTATTATTAGTATTTACCTGAAAGAGGACAGCTATTAACAGATTATTATTTAGTAACTGTGTTACTGAATAATAATAATTACATAAGTGGCGCAAATTGAATTTTGATCAATATGCAAAAATATAAAATAGCGCTGCAATTTGCATAAAAAACCTAAAAACTTGTGAATTTCGCTACCTTGATAGATGCCCGTCAAGGTAGCGAAATTCACAATTTCTTACGTTTTTTTTCATCATCAAAATCATCAATATAGCCTTCGAAATTATATTTGAGGAATATACGATTATTTGTGAAAACCTTACGATTTTTCTCAAATATCTATAGGACAGGGTGGCAGGTTAAACAGTCCATACATTTATGCTCACTTAACTCAACAAAATGTACGGAATAGCTGATATTTTTTTCGCCATTTCAGGGTTGGTCCCATAGTAAAAGTTGTTCATAACGATGGGTACAATGACCCCTTAAAATATTTCCACTGTCTAACCTGCCACCCTGTATAATAATTTAGAAGAGAATTAAAAAAAGTAGCTGTACTAGGAATTTATGTATTTCATGTGTGTGTTTCCCAACACAATATTAAAGGAAAGAATAGTCTAGCTTATCACATCACAAAGACCACACGAATTTAGTATCTAGTCAAGCTATGAGAGTCTTATACTAGTCTTTTTTGTATGAAAGCTGAGTTCACCATCCTTCGTGTCTGTATGTCAGCAGCAACAGGCCATCACGTCCTTTGTTAGTGAATTGTTGGAGGAAAAAAACGGCAACAAACTTTTTAATGCGTGAATAGATTTACAAAATGTATCGTCCCTTTACGTAATCAAGGATTTTCGGGATTTTTCCTTAACAAAGTTTGTGAAGAGGGTATAGGGGCTATTTGTTAGTTAATTTTATGGATAATGTTATAAAAACTTGGCTGGAAAGTATGTTTTGTATTTAACGCCGTTGTAATTTGGGCTACTACTAACGTAAATATTAAACCATACGCTCCGAAAATGTATGAAATTCTGACCGACTAACTTTTGAAGAACGAAAGACACCTTTTCCTTATTTGATCCCACTTAAACACCGTGAGAACTAAATTAGATCTTTCTCTAGAATAAACATTGATAAGCAACATCAATTAAGTTATTAATAAAATAAAAGACGACGTTCTCAAATAAGCATTAAAGTTCACTCACCACGGTAACAATACGGCATTTAAAAGGTCTACGTGGACTAACAAGGACGTCCGGCCAATGCGGGGCGAAATGCAAAAAAATCATTAGGAATAACATGCAATCGCGCTTACTACCTATTAACTTTTTTTTTTTGATATTATTTTTTCTGTTTGCTAAGCAACGTTTGCTCTATAAAATATCACGGTGTATACCGCTATTTGTACTTACTGTGGCGAACGCTGGTAATGAAAACCACATAAATTGTAATTAAAGCGGACTGTATTTGAATATAGACACAAGGTACAAATAAATAACGTGTTACACCGGCAGGTTGTGAATGGTGACTGACATAGACTCGTTCACTTGAACGGAACAAAAATTATTATGTATGTTCTATACATAAATTGGCAACGCCGATAAAGGAAACTAAAGGCTAGTTTTGAACACAAACCAAAATTAATTAAATCTTAAATTTACTTACTATTAAACAAATAGGAACCCTTTTTACTGTCATACATAAACTGTTTAAACTTACTAATCAGTTATTTGTTTATTTTTATGTAACAAAATGTTTCAATATTTTAGTTAAGGAAATCTTCAATACATTTGAAATTATTTGAGTTGATACAGAATTACTGATAGGTAGATAATCTAACAAAGTTAATGTTACTTTAAATTAAATATAAACTGATAAACTACTTACAAAATTGTTAACTAATTTACATTGAAATCAGTTACTATAAAACATTTGTATGCATTCATACATTAATGTTACTTTCATTTAAGTATACACTATGCATTTAAACTATTATAAGTATCTGTCTATTACAAAATAATGTTCACGTCCTATAAAATTATTATATTAATAACAAAAATTAAGTTTTGAATATAGTACCTAATCTATGGATGGGTACATATTAAGATTTTCTTAGTTAATCTTATAACTAGTAGGTAGGTGCAATACCTATGCTTAATATTATAAATGAGATTAGTTTTAAATAAACAAAACAAATTATAAAAGAACATTTCCACATGACACGTCCGGTAGCCACATAAAGGTAAATTTGTAAGGTTATTCATAGATAGGAAGTACACAAACCTTCATCACACTAGTACGCATGATTTTACCACTATTAGTTCGTACAGATAATGCCCTGACCTTGCCATCTGATCCCGGGAAAGTTTGTTCTACTCTGGCCACTGGCCATGTTAATGGAGGGGTGTTATCAACTCTGAGTAGCACCAAGACCCCTTTTTCAATATTTGGAACGCTGTTGTGCCACTTTGGCCTATTTTGTAACTGAGTCAAATATTGTTTTGACCAGGTTTTCCAAAAGGATTGAGCCATATGAGTACATTGCTGCCAGAATGACAAACGGTTGGTAGGCACATTGGTCACATCAGGTTCAGGGAATGATGTAATAGAAGCACCTGTTAAAAAATGAGCAGGAGTTAAATAAGACATATCGTTTGGGTCAGTACCTGGTAAAGAAAGTAAAGGTCTAGAGTTCAATAAACCCTCTATTTGAATTATTACAGTATTCAACTCTTCATACGTTAGTATCTGTTGACCTACAACTCTTTTCATGTGATATTTAGCACTTTTAATGCCAGCTTCCCATAGGCCTCCAAATACTGGTGAATAAGATGGAATAAAGCTAAATTCAATACTAAGATCTGAAGTAAAGTTTATAATTTTGTCTTGATGTACCTGATTAGAATGTAATAAGTATAACTCATGTAACTGACTTTTGGCACCCTTGAAGGTAGAACCATTGTCACAATAAATGATTGAAGGCTTATTGCGACGATAAATAAACCTTTTTAATGCCTGCAAAAAACATTCAGTTGTTAGATTTGATACCAACTCAATATGAATGGCTTTTGTTGTGAAGCAAACAAATAATGCTATGTATGCTTTTAAAATTAGTGGCTTTCTAGCACGGTGTAATTTTATTGAAAATGGACCACCATAATCGATTCCTACCTTTTCAAAAGGTCTGCTGGGGTTCACCCTGTCTGAAGGAAGAGAGCCCATCATTTGTTCTGATGCCTTAGCTCTTAGCTTGAAGCACACTAAACATTTGTGAATTACCCCCTTGACTTCTCTAAGTCCATTAATTAAATAAAACCTTTGACATAAACTGGCTAGGGTCAACTTTTTTCCTGCATGTAACAAACATTTGTGTTCATTACTAATTATTAAACGTGTAATGAATGATTTTTTGGGTAATATGATAGGATATTTCTGATCATATGGTATGTTAGCATGGTGTAACCTACCTCCTACTCTTAGGATACCTGTTCCATCTAAAAATGGATTTAAGGATTTTAAATTGGATTTTATTAATTTTTTAGATATGATACAAGTCATTTCTTCATTAAAATGTTGTTTTTGATCTTGTTTAATTATATTGTTGAGTGCAAACTTAAGTTCTTTTATTTTTAGATATCCAGAGACCCTATCTTCTTTCTTTAGTTTGCAATTATTAAAAAACCTGTAAATATAGGCAATAATTCTTTTTAATTTGTTAATATCAGAATAATATGAATATAAACTGAAATCCTTATTTGACTCAGAAGTCAATGTAATATTACAAAGTTTAAGTTCAGGAATTTCCTTAAGAATTTTGATATTTGTAGATTCATGTGTGTAATTCTTACTATGTAAAAATTGTGGTCCATGCCACCATAACTGGTTATTTTTAAGTAAGTGAGGTTCTATACCCCTAGACAAACAGTCTGCAGGATTCTCAACGGTATTGACATAAGACCATGAGGCATTTTGTGTTAGGTCACAGATAGTTTTGACTCTGTTTGCAACATATACAGATAATTTTGTGGGCTCTGTGTTGAGCCAAGCAAGAACAATTTGAGAATCTACATATAAGTGTACCTGAATGGTGAAATTGTTTTTAATTAGTTGATCATACAACTTTTTTGACAGTTTTGCTAGTAACAAAGCACTATTCAACTCTAATCTTGGTGTGGTTAATGATTTTATGGGGTTTACCCTTGATTTTGAGCATAACAACTCAACATTTACTTGACCATTGCTGTCAATGGTTCTTAAATAGACACAACAACCATAAGCCTTCTGAGAGGCATCTGCAAAACCTATTAGTTCAATACATGTTGAGTTTTGTGTGTCAATATTTCTTTTTACTTGAATACAACCTGTTCTTGACAAATTCTCAACAAAACTTCTAAATCTTTTATTTAAATTATTTGGCAATGGTGAGTCCCATGAAACCTTCTCTAACCATGTTTGTTGCATGATTATTTTTGCAAGTACAATAATTGGACCTACTAGGCCAAGTGGATCAAATAGTTTGCTAATGAAACTTAATGTCTGACGCTTGGTGTAAATATTTAACAACTCAGTTTGTGGACAAGTAATGTTCAACATATCTGTTTGTGTGTTATATTTCATACCCAAGGTTTTTATATATTGATCATCACTCTTGCACAAATCAATTTCATTTGAAATCTGTAAAGCACAAGGAATGTCTCTTAATAAATACTCACTATTAGAACTCCATTTATGAAGTTTAAAACCACCAAGGTTTAAAATGGCAATTAATTGGTTTTTCATATCAAGTAATTTTTGTAAATCGTTACTACCAGTACAAATATCATCCACATAACACTGATTTAATAATATGTGTGCACCTTCAGGGTAAATGTGTGCAAATCTTAAAGCTAACTCATTTAAACATCTTGTAGCTAAAAATGTTGAGCTTTTAAGGCCATAGGTAACTGTTTGCAATTGAACACATTTTATTTCCTTTTGTGGTTCATCTCTCCACAATATATTTTGAAGAGCACAGTGCGCTTGGTTGAGTTTAACTTCTCTAAACATTTTTTGAATGTCAGAGATTAACACATATTTATTCAATCTGAACAAAACTAATATATTAAATAACTCATTTTGGATGTTAGGTCCATTGAGCAACATGTCATTTAAAGAAAAACCTAGACTTGTAGGCATTGAGCCATCAAAAACTACTCTCAATTTTGTAGTTTTGCTATTTTCATTTAACACTGGATGGTGTGGCAGAAAGTATACCTGACCAGTTCCCAAATCATAAGATTGGATATCAATATAGTTAGCATGACCCATTGCAATGTAAGTGTCAATGAAATCTTTATAACCTTCAAAAAGTACAGCATCTTTATGAAGTCTTTTTTCTAAATTGTTAAATCGTTGCAAAGCTCTTAAGAAAGAATCTCCCATGTTTAATTGATCTAAACTTTGTTTTAAAGGTAAGTCAACTTGAAATTTATTGTCTTTCAACATTACAGATTCAGAAAAGATTTTTTCTGCAAGAGCTTCTTCAGAAACCGACTCAGTGAAAACTTCCTTCACTTGCTCACACTTCCAAAACTGCTCTAAAGTTTTTTCAATATTTTTAATGCTATCACATTCACTATTTTGTAAAATATGTGTGGTATACTTACTTTCGATGTGACTCGCCGGAGAGTAACTTCTAGTCTTAACCCTTCCAGCCACTATATACCCAAAGCGGGTGCTGTGTAAATACAAACCTTGAGGGATAACAGGTAGTTGTTCGCGTAATAAAATTTCAAAGAAAACGTCACAACCTAATAAGATACTTATTTTTCCAGTTTTGTAAAATTCTGTGTCAGCTAACTTGACATATGAAGGAATTTTTAAATTATCTGTATCTATCTCACACTGAGGTAAATCACTAGTGATGTTAGGCACTACACAGCATACTATTTCAGTATTGTAATTGTTGAGCATAGAAAAAATGTTAAAAGTAGCAGTTTGAGGAACTGTTTTCGATTGACCACATATTCCTTTAATATAGGTATAGTTATTGACTAACCTGCAATTAATTTTTTCTGTTAGGTCTGATAACACAAAGGAAACCTGACTACCCGAGTCACAAAGAGCCCTAACTTCAAATTGTTGACCAAACTTGTCAAATAATTTTACCTTTATAGTTGGTAATAAAACATCATCGCACTTATTCATAGATAGCGAAACTTGCTTTAACTCCTGTTCAGGTTTATTTTGATGCAGTAAACTATTATGGCTTTGTTTACAAATTGAACACTTAAAAGTAAATTTGCACTTTGACAAGTGTTTGTTTAAGCATAGCGTACACAAATCATTTTTCTTTACATAGTTGAGACGATCAGATAGCGAGGCAAGTTTAAATTTTTCACATTTATATAGTTGGTGGTAATTAGATTTACAAAATTTACATACTTGTGTCACATTTTTGCTCTCCGTCATGGCTACCAAACCTGTCCTGCGGCTACTGTTCGCTGCACCATTTGAGGATGTTTGGCTATCTAACACATTTTCAAGTGCTGCTGCCCGTTGATCTAGAAATTTTAGAAGTAAGTTTAAGTCAGGCTCAGCATCTGATTTTGTCTCTAAATGAAAGCACCTCAATGTGTGCATATCAAGCTTGCGTTGCAAAATGCATACAATAATTGCATCCCAATGTTGAACAGGTATATTCATGTTTTTTAGGGCAGCTAAATGCTGTCGGGTTTGAGAAATGATTTCCCTTAAAGCTAAAGCAGTGCACTTAGAAATAGGTTTTAGGTCTATTATAGAGTTTACATGATAATTAATGACCTTAATTTTGTTATCATAGCGCTCGTTGAGCAATTGCAGTGCGTTTGCGTAATTCTGTGCAGTTAGCGATAGATGTTTAATTAATTCGGCGGCTTCGCCACCTAAATAGGTTTTTAAATAATAGAATTTGTCACATTGTGACAGTTTAGTGTTTTTGTCGATAACACTTTTAAATAGGCTAATGAAGTCGTGGAAGTCACCTACCTCACCTCCAAACTTGGGAATATTTATGGGTGGGAGTCGTTTCATATTTTCTTTGCCTCCCTCGTCATGCTCCACTCCGGGGTCCGGAGATTTGTTTGGACCAGATTTTTCTTCGATGGCATCTTCGAATGTGGCTAAGGCACTTAAATAAATGGATTCATAGTGACCAAAATCTTCATTGTTGTTTTCATCTAGAAGTTGTATATCAATGTTGAGGGAGCTATATTCCGAGAAGGCGGTAACCAACCTGTCCTTCTTAACCTTAAGCGCCCTTATAGAGGCTTTGTCGACGTCCTCGGACTCGGTAAACTTACTTAATGTGGTTATAGTTCCTTTTGCCTGGCCCCTGGCCAGTATTAGGCGTTTTAAATTGTTTGCCATGATGGCTATTGTTTGTGAAGCTACACAAATATAAAAAAAACTTGCAATAATAGCAACTTGCGCATGTATAGATGCTAGTTAAATGCAGAATACAATAATTGCACAATGCAAATTAGTGAGACGTGTTTCACTTGATAGAATACCGCAAAAAAATATGGCGGATGGCGTCGGACTCGGACAATGGCAAAAATCTCGGCGCCTCGGCGGGCAACTTCCGGCAGCTATAGAATTTGCTGGAAGCTTCTGGAACTCAGGCGTCGCCAGCCAACCGGCGGCCGAGTTGATCGCGCGTCTCGTTCGCACGCGTACGCGCTCTCGCTCGCCCCGTTGTCGTCTGCTGTCTGCGTCCTTCTCGCTCGCGACGCGAAAGTTGAGATGCACGATGATCGACAACGAAGTCGACAATGCAACGCAGTAATGATGGCCGATAGTCCTCGCCAACAAAATTGAGTCACTCATACACAATTGGAAATTGGATGAACTTCCACTGCCGCGAACTAATTATCCTCGATAGGACCATTAATTTATGTGGCGAACGCTGGTAATGAAAACCACATAAATTGTAATTAAAGCGGACTGTATTTGAATATAGACACAAGGTACAAATAAATAACGTGTTACACCGGCAGGTTGTGAATGGTGACTGACATAGACTCGTTCACTTGAACGGAACAAAAATTATTATGTATGTTCTATACACTTACTTGCTGCATAAATAAAGAATTATTCCATTTTATGTCTAACACTGACTCAAAGTGACAAGACTATCTCGCAGACTGTGGCTCCTAACCACAATTCTTGGAATGAGAGGTAGAGACGAGGATGACAATATTTTTGTTGCCGTGGATATATCTGAGGCTAATAAAAAAATTTAAGCATTTTGTCTCAGGCGTGCTATACACTTATTCGTGTCGGCACATTTGGTTCGCCATATTTGCTGAAAATTACTTGTCAACAACCGACTTTGCCGCATCATAGCCGCATCATAGCATGCGTTATCCAGCAAATATGCCGAACTGAATGTGCTAACCCGAATAAGTGTATAGTACGCCTCAGAAAAAAGTTGCGACGACTTGGTGTGCACGTGCACGTGCACGTGCTTTGTGTGACTAAGTGTGCACGTGCTGCCGGGGCGACAAGACAAGGGTTGACCACGGTCTTAACGTATGTCTCGTAGGTATGCGGCAGCTTAAACGCCTAGTTTGTAAAACAACTGTAGCTTAAGACTGAGTGCTGGCTGGAAAAGGAGTCAATTATCGTCTGGCAACATAATAGTTCGACACTCATAGGTTCCAAAATAATTATTGGCATTACAGTCTATTGGATCAAGGTATTGGCAACTAGACACTTCAAAAATCAAATCATCACCCGCCTAGCCTTTTTCTCGTTAGCTAAGTTGAGATCGGCATCCAGTTTAACTAGATGCGGCTCAATTGTTAACGCCAAAAACTCAAATAAGAAACTCAAAAAAATCCAGTATAAGAACCAATAACACAAGATATTATATTTTCTAGAACTACCAACTACTGAAAACCTTACATTCTGAAGGCACCATATCTGTAAACAAATAAAAATAGGCGCGCCACAATTCACGCACATTTCAGGATAAAATCCCCACATGGCTTCGAAAATGTAAGTAAATGGGGACAGATACTAAGGCTAGGGTGACAAAAATATCGTGTAATAGCGTCCATGGTCGTGAGGTACGTGCCGAGTGCGGGACGGTCACGTACACACGTTATGAAGGTGGCTTGGAGCGAGTGGTACATTGCATGAGTTACTCAACGTCCCGCGATATGGATGTGTTTTGAGTACTGTGACTGTGTTGCACTGTTTGTTTTGCGTGTCCCGTGAAAAATTTTGTTTTTTTTTTTATCTCAAAAAGGAATAATTCATATTAAAAAAAATATTCTTAAGTATTAAGCTTCTATTGAAACGGAAAAAAGAATACCAATATAATGTATATTTAAGCTAAGAAAAAAAACCATACAATACTTAAAATTTTCTATTAAACCAATAATGCTTGTGATATTAGTAGGTTTACGTCAAGAGGATCGTAAGCATGGATTGACTGCGGCGGAGAGCCGCCCACTATCTGAACGCGCCCCAAACGGTGGTAGCCGTAAGGCTGATCCGGGGCTACCGCACGATCTCGGGCGAGGCGGCAAGCCTCCTTGCCGGACTGCCACCGTGGGATCTGGAGGCGATAGTCCTCGCGCGCCTGTATGAGTGGCGCGCGGAGGCACTACGTCGGGGGGAAACCCCGCTTCCGCGGCAAATTGCGGCGGAGCGGACGGACCTCCGGCGCGATCTCATGGTGGCATGGAAGGAGCGACTTTCGCAACCCAGCGCAGGGCACGCCGCAATAGCGGCGGTAAGACCCCTCTTTGAGGAGTGGCTAGGGAGACGTCACGGCGTCCTCACCTACCGCCTGACGCAGGTCCTCACCGGACACGGAAGTTTCGGGAGGTACCTGCACATCATCGGGCGGGAGGAAACGCCCGGGTGTCATCACTGCGTTGATCGCCCCGAAGGACACGGTGGAGCACACGGTGGGGGCCTGCCCTGCATGGGCGGAGCACCGCCGTGTCCTCGTAGAGGCGATCGGCAGCGGCGGCGACCTCTCGCGCCCGGCCCTGGTTCAAGCCATGGTCCGGGGCGAGGGGGAGTGGGAGGCAGTCGCCTCCTTCTGCGAAGCAGTCATGCTAGTGAAGGAGGCGGCGGGACGGAAGAGGGAGAGATTCTCCCGTCCAAGCCGCCGCGGTAGACGCTCCGGGCGTCGGGAGCCGCGTGACGACTCCCGGCCACCGTAGGCGCGGGCCTGCGGGCGGTGAGTAATGGGTAGCTCACCGTCCGATCAGGACCAGGCCCGTGCCGAACGGCGCGTACGTGTTCCACGCGCGCCTCAAAGAGATGTCAGCATCAGAGAGGGGGCCCATTAGGGCCCAAGCCTGCCGGGAAAGCGGGATTGTCCGGAAGGGATACCGCTGACCCGGACAAAAGGGCTAAGGAAGGAACATGGGTGGGTTTTAGTCAGTAAGAGTCTGACACTCCCTTCCGCTCCGCCCAGAGCGGGAGGGGTCATTTGATGATTTCCCATCCTCAAAAAAAAAAAAAAAAGCATGGATAGACTGTTGAAAAGATGCAAAGGCCCGTCAAACACGACTTTTTTTATGATCAATCCAACACCTTAGCAGTAAAAAAACTAAAAAAATGTCCATGCTGTAAAACAATATAAGGCATGGATTCTTTTAAAACTTTTTAAGATACAGACACATTAAAATTATTTTAAACCGCGGTTCAAGTAAAAATTAATTCATATTATGATAAGATCTATGTATGTTTGCAAAGAATAAAATATTTGATTTGATTTGAAAAACAAAAAACTAAAGAAATCCTACTTGATGTGTGGACACCCTACAGCAAAGATTCGTTCTACGAATTACTTGAAGTGAGCTGAGTACGTCACGGCCACATCACATCAATCAACTCCTCTGTATATTGGGTACATTCACAATACCAGACTACGAAACATATTGGTACAAAAAATCTCCTCATATTCACTTAAAATAGATTTTGGTATAACTTCGTAGGAAGATGTGGAAGGGTGGGGGGAAGCCAGTACAATACACCGTGACATTTTCATCGCTTTCATCCGGCGATGTAGCCACTATACTCATCATTATGAACAACTTTTACTATGGGGCCAACCCGGAAATCGCGAAAAAAAATCTGCTGTTCCATACATTTATGTTCACATAACTCAACAAAATGTATGGAACAGCTGATGTTTTTTTCGCGATTTCCGGGTTGGTCCCATAGTAAAAGTTGTTCATAATGATGAGTATAGTGGCTACATCGCCGGATGAAAGCGATGAAAATGTCACGGTGTATAATAGTAATAAAATTCTAAATAATTCCGTTGAATTTGTCATACCTATACCTACATTTATTCACTGTATTGATATACTCGTATTTTGAATATGCAAACATTGTATGACATAAGTAAGTAAAACGGAATTATTTATAACTAGCTTCCGTCCGCGGCTTCGCCCGCGTTTTCCGGGATAAAAGGTTGCCTATGTGCTATTTTGATGTCTATGCTATATTACTGTAAAGTTTCATCGAAATCCGTTCAGTAGTTTTTGCGTGAAAGAGTAACAAACATCTATCCATACATCCACCCATATTCACAAACATTCGCATTTATAATATTAGTTGGATAGCTGGACAGGATTTTAAAACTATTTTAATAGGTGCTACGAGCTTGATTTTTCAGATTTTTTTATGACGCGGTTGAACGAACAGACAGACAGGTGGATATAATGAAACTGTAAAGGTGCCTGTTTTACTATGGAACCCGAAAAAGGATATGGGATGAAAAAACCATTAACACCATGCCTGACCCCGTGAGCGAATCTAGAACGTCGTACAGTCGTACTTGCAATTACTATCGCAGCCAACACTAGACCAGTCGAGGCACTACTCTTAGTAATTATGTTAAGCTAATTACAGTATTATATTAGGCATTTAACGGTTATAGTGTTTGCACTAAAGAGGTAAAGTGTGGGGTGTTTCTTATCAGACGCTGCCGGAATGGACAGGTAAACAAGATGGCGCATGGCGCCTAAACCAACACACGAACTAGTGTGGCTATCAATTTTGGAGATGTGAGATATGCTTTATTGGATTATAGCTACGTGTATTAGGATCATTTTGAAGATATATTTTTTTGTACATATCTACTTCGTAATTTTAGTTTTTTTTTTTGTATACTACGATGGTGGTGAATTAGCGTACTATCTGCTTGATGATTAACGGTTACCATATAACCGATGAAATGCTTGCTTACATGCTAAGAGGACAAGCAGGTCCCTTAAGAGTTCTCGCAACCTGGTTGGTTACGTTTTAAGACTCCACACACATACAATATTTATTTAAATATACAGAAACTAATTTGTTGGCCATTACCTTAATGATAGTCATACAAACAGTCAGTAACAAATATACGAGTATATTGGCCATATAAAGAATCGAACCCTCGAGTGCAGCCAATCTTTCAGCCGCTGCGCCAACTATCACAAAATGTTAGGTTTATTTTAGGTAGTGTTTGGAAACGCCGTAAAAAAAACATTATCATCATTATAATTATTATGAAATAATATTATATTATTATCTTGTGGAATTGGAAGTACCATACTACAGGTATGTGCCCGACCCAGTTCTCGAAAAAGGTCATGTCACATTGTACTGGGACCGATCTATCATCACTGACAGGACTATCATGGCTAATAAGCCTGATATAGTGGTGATAGATCGATCAGAGCGCCGCGCATTGATTGTTGATATCACCGTCCCGCATGATGAGAATCTCGTGAAGGCTGAGAAAGATAAAGAACTTAAATATCTTGATTTAGCGCACGAGGTTGTCAGCATGTGGGATGTGGACTCGGCAATCATTGTGCCGATAGTCGTCACGGCCAATGGCTTAATAGCCAAGAGCCTCAACCTACACCTGAGGAGGCTCTCGTTGGGCGGCTGGATCAAGGGCTTGATTCAGAAAGTGGTACTACTGGACACGGCTCGTATTGTTAGGAGGTTCCTCTTTCTGGGGCCCTGACCACCGGTGGCTTGGACCCTGTTCCCGATGCCGGTGGAGCACTATTTTTTATATTTTTAAATATTTGTTTTTTATATCTTTTATAATGAAATAATTAAAAATGTAAATTATATGTATATACAATGAATAAACGAATTATGATAATGTATAATACCTATAATCATTGACCTGAAACTTTCAGCTGGAAACTTCCCATAATCTGTCATCTAAAAATAATTCCCCATCGTAAGTCCTCTCATAATAGCTCAAGTGAGGCCCATTGATCCAATCAAAACGAAAACCGGCCGAGTTAACCACCATGTAACGAAGGAAATGCTTAATAAACCGCCAAATTGGACCCCCGCCCATCTCACGGCGTAACAGGTGAAGTACGACCCATAAAATTATATTAGTGATATAATGGAGGGACCAGCCGACGTTGAATAGGTGGATTTTGTTAAAAATATATTATAGTTTGTTGACAAAAAGAAATGGTGAATAATAATGTGCGGTTGGACGTAACTAGTATTAGTGTTGAACAAAAATCTTCATTGTTTTAATATTATAATTAGACCTTTGCCGTACCGTGACGTCCCTCTAACCATTGAGTTATCGTGTGACAACCGCTGAACCGCATCACGGCTCATTTACACGGGCTCCGTCATTGACGATTCGTCAAAAAACACCACACGTCATGACGGATGGACGTTCACGTTTCAATCGGAATCGTGTTTTATCACGATTCGGCAAAATATCCGAATTAATTTTTTTTTAAAGATGTCAGTTTTAGTAAAAAGTGTAGGTACATACATTCTATCTCAAAGATCTTCCAGACTTAGACACCGACAGACTCTGGACTTTATCCTCCTTGTAAGTGTTATTATATACGACAGCAAATTTTCCTATATCCAGTCCTGTAAGTACATTTAGGAAGTGTGGCTACCACTTCTGACGTCACGAGTTTCTCTTTAGTGGTAGTAAATCGTAGTTTAGGTACACGTCGTCATAATTTCGGTAGTATAAAGTGTACCATCAATTATTTAATATATTTCCTAGTTCACATTAATGGGTCGTCAAGGATGGTAGAACATAAAGTATTATGAGAAAACTAGAAAATATGTTTTTTTATGCATAGCATAAGCATAGCATAATCGGCCTATAATGTTCCCACTGCTGGGACACAGGCCTCCTCTCTGTGAGAGGGAGTGGGCCGTAGTCCACCACGCGGGCCCAGTGCGGGTTGGTGGACGTCACATGTCTTCGAATTTTTGGTTCTAGGACATGCCGGTTTCCTCACGATGTTTTCCTTCACCGTTAAAGCAAGTGATAATTAATTTCTTATACGTACATGTACGTATTAGAAATTAATTATGACTTCGAAAAGTCAGCGTTGCGTGCCTCGGGATCGAACTCGAACCATTCGCCGTGGGAGGCACATGGTGAAACCACTAGGCTATCACTGCACTTTTTATGCATGTAATAACCCTTCAAGTTATTTTAGCTACAGATGCAACATGGCGGCATTTAAACTCGCGCGTAGTCATGCAACTGAAATCTACACGTGGGGACGGAATTCAGCTTCTAGTATATCGGCTCCGCGCGTGTACGTAAAACGCTTTATCTGGACAAAGTCTGAAAAATACTCGTAGTAAACGCACTCACCATTAAATGCTGCTAAGAAAACACCAACACGAAAACATACTCGAGCAATCCTTTCGCAAAAACTTCATTTAAAGGTTTTATTCACAGTGTATTCGTGAAAAAACTCATTTCGAGTTAATCCTCTATATAAAGAAACTTTTCCGTCCGTACGCTGAGGCTAACGGTAAAACTAAAATGTACTGTGCTAAACTTTTTCGTCTAAATTATTTATTATGCCTCGTATGTATTCCCGTTTCGCGCAGAATTTTCATACCCATTGTTTTTTGTAGCCTGTATTGTTTTTCCTATAAAAAATGTACAGTTATTTTATAACAATAGCGGTCCTAGGTTGCTTTTTCGTGCTTTTGGTCGTCTGATAGAAAAAAGGTAAGTAGGAAGATAAAGTTGTCACCTGATTGGCACCACTATTTTTTTTTAAGAGAGGTAAGGCACAGCGGGATGTCTTACTCAAATATGGAGCAGCCCTACTTGGGAAGTATCTCAATCTTACAGAATAATAGCATAGCATAATCGGCCTATAATGTTCCCACTGCTGGGACACAGGCCTCCTCTGTAAGAGGGAGTGGGCTGTAGTCCACCACGCGGGCCCAGTGCGGGTTGGTGGACGTCACATGTCTTCGAATTTTTGGTTCTAGGACATGCCGATTTCCTCACGATGTTTTCCTTCACCGTTAGAGCAAGTGATAAGTAATAGGGAGTTATCCTATTGCCATTAACATGGACTCAAATCCAGGCTCTGGCCTCTACTGAAAATTCCCTAATAGAAAATCAAAATCAGTTTGCCCGAGCCCGGGACAAAAAGCCAGTCAAGTAATACAACAGATTATTGAAACATAAAAATGAACTCAAATATTCGCATTTATCTGAATCCACATTCACAACTAAACTAATTCACCGCGAAAATTCCGCTTGTAGAGAACTTTCAGAAACAAAGCTAAAACCAGATAAGCTTTATAAAAAGCCACGGTAATCTCAAAAGGGAGAAACGAACGAACAATGCTATAGTAGTCGAGCACTATACACAGAGAAGTAAATGAATGGAGTGTTCGCAATTCATCATCCGCATATAAGTCTTCCCAAATAAGTTGGCGTCAAATACAGCAGTATAAGAGCGGGCGTACACGGACTGCTCGAGCAGTTAACGGCTGACCGACGTACACGGACCGCTCGAGCGGTCGGCAGCGGTCGACAGCACGATGGAATTTCATCATGTAGTTGACGGCTTGAAGCGGTCGCGACTGCTCGAGCAGTCGTGTGTACGGCAGCGAATGAATGGCTATAGTTCACCGCGCGGTCGCGGCTCCAAGCAGTCGGTCATAACTGGTTGAAGCAGTCCGTGTACGGCTGGCCTAACATGGAGCAACTGTCATCTGTACCCCTATCATGAGTTTATTTGACGTATAGTTTCGTTAACGTAAGCATATTTTGAATTTAAAATACAGCAGTCCTGGAACATTTTGATAAAATTTTATACAATTTGCAAATTTTAAAAAATACAGAGAAATTAATTAAGTATTTAATTTATATAAATATTCTGTAACAAACGTGTATTTTCAATTCAAAATACGCTTACGCTAACGATACTACACGTCAAAAAAACTCATGATCGGAGTACTGACCTCAGATATTCTAAGGTTAGACCATTTGACCTTTGGACTTCTGAATACCAGTAAACGACTGTCATAAATATTCGTATAACAACCGAGACCGACTGTTTAATATACTCTCCAAGGCACGGAGGGGTCTTGAATTGTAGAGAATGATCGCCCAGCCATCTCGTACAATAACTACACCACAGATAATATAATACTATACGGACAGATGCCTCATCTCATACAAAGAAATGTGACCGATTTAGCGCGGGCTATCTTCGGGCTATACATTTTTCCGTGCTTATGGGTTTTTCAAAATTTGAACAAATATTTTTCATGATGTATTTTTTTATGTTCTCAATTTTACGCAAACTTCAATAACAAATCGATACATATAACGCCATCTATTATGAGTTATTTCAACAAATGTTCCTTTGTTCCTGATGAGACCCCATGACTGCACTGACCAATTATTACCAAGCCTGATAAATAAGTTAGTGATTACAATGTGTTTATAAGAGCATGTATGAATATACATTACAAGGATGCTGCGTACCATCTTTTTGATGTAGAGTCTTAGGGCGGGTTGCTTCAAACCATCTGTATCCGTAAGTCAGTACGTAATCGTTAAGTCAGTATGAAATTGTCATACAAGCCGCCATATTTGACGGTTACAGATACGTAACTGTAAGTTGAAACAACATGGCCTTAGTCGTTTATTATAAAGTCAACGCTCTGACGGCGATGGCCTATTTGTAGTCAGGAGCAACATGTTGATACATTGTTCAAATAGTGTACAGACTGCAGTTGTTCTCTTTTAATAAAAAACCGGACAAATGCGAGTAACACTCGCACCCTGAGGGTTCCGTACAAACTTAATAATGTATGTAGATAATTATACCTAGGTACTATTTAAAATAAAATATTTCACTAGAAATATGTAATAGCGTCATCGATGAGCAAGATTCTGCTATTACATATATACTTCTTCTAGTGGTGCCATCTATGAGCAGATGTCCCGGACCTGGTCTACTCTCTAAGCACGAAATCCGTAGTTTCCACCTTAGTTACGGGCGTTTCTTACTCCGTATCACCTACGGACTTAAGATTAGTTCGGGGCCCGAACTAAGAATGCATGATAGTACGATTTGACAGTTGTCCCTACTCCCGATGTGTTTCTATCCATCCGAAAAATTGAATTTGACACTTGTTTTGACGGAATCTTATGTCTATTGTACTTTCGGACGGGCCCGTATCTTCGTTGACGGACTTACAGAGTAGACCCCCTGCCACAGACAGACGGACGACAAAGTGATCCTAAAAGGGTTCCGTTTTTCCATTTGAGGTACGGAACCCTAAAAAATGACTGTCCTCAATCAAAATTATGACGCAACACCGATGTTTGATTTTTAATTAAACATTTCGTGGGCAAGACTTGCGAAAACTAGATACTAGTATGAGCTCTCCATAGAATAACTTCTCTGTGAAATATCGCAAGTGCAATATCACTCACTGATTCTGTGTTTACTGGCATTGAATAATTTAGACAACCTAAGTGGTTCGCAATATGGCAGACTGCGTATGCTAAGATAACCAAAACAGATAAAATATTGATGTATTCACGGTAAATGTTGAGAAACTTTTATGCGGGTATTAACGAAAAACCTGAACGCCCCTTGAATCGTGATTGTTTCAATGTGTGAGAGAAAATATACTCATTGCAATACTTCCAACTTTCCAATGACGAAGAGCCATTACCTATATTGTGCATAACGTCAATACACCTATATTTTTTTTTTTAAGAATTATTTAATTTATGTTTTTTACTAGGTACTAATAATTTGAATTTATTGTCTAATCTAATAAATCCGGAACAATCAAATAAAAGTCCATAATATTAAAATCAAAGGAAAATAATGCAGTTGTTGTTCTCGAACTAATTTGGCTTTAAGTGTAAACAAGAGCCGGAAAGCCGTAGAAACAAAACGTCTGTGCCTGAATTCGCTCCGACTGGTACAAATACTCGTAGCAAACTTTCTTATTTTGCTGTCGGTACTTGAGTCGTTGTGTTACGTTTCATTAGTGGGTATTTTTTACATCTTTTGTTTTGTGTTTTTGTCTGGTTTCAACGATGACGTCGATTTTATTTTGGTTGATTTTTTATTTAGATATTTCATAATTATGTATTACTGTTCCCCCCAGTTTTACCCCCGTTGCTCGGCTACATAACCACCTCCCAGCTCCATGGAGCCAGGTCCATTCTGACCTCGCCGACGAGGCCCGTCCCGACGTCCCCATCATGACCCGAGTCCGCCGCCGCGTATGACTCAGTCCCCTAACCGACCCTTGCTCGAGCCAGCCCGCGCTGAGCCTGTAGATTTAAATTCGAACCAAAATAATGAACCGATCCAGCTAGTAGTCCCTCCCTCTAGTTGCCCTCCCCCCAGCGACGCCCTAAGCCGAGGCCCGTACCCCAGTAGGGAGTGCCCTTAGCGTGTGGTCGCTTAGTTTGTAGTTTTATTTAGTTTTAAGCCTGGCTGGAGGCATTTGTAAGTCCTCACCAGATGACCGGTTAAGCAGTGATGGCTGTTAGAAGCCAACTGCGAGAGGCCATTCAAAAAAAAAAAAAAACCATGGAGCCAGGAGGTGGCTATAGGAATTCCTCTCTCTCATGAAAGTCTCATCATGATGAATTTCCTATCCAGTACCATGTTATTGCATTGAGTACCATTTATTGCATTGTCATCAAATCAATCAGTTGGAGTGAACTATCAAATAGATGAATTGCGGAATATGAATTGTACGTGAATCACAATAAGAATTGCCAGTAAAGTGACCATTTTACGATTTCTAATCATATTGTGATCCTAATACGATTCATCTGAAGCGGCCTTTTTAGCCCCCCAGGTCTAAAATTCAGTTGCTAGATTTGGCCTCGTACACACACACAGCATGTTAAATAAAAACTTGTTATAATAAAAACCACAATTTTCGCTCTATTTTACGATCGTTTCAACTGGTATATTGTAAATAATCAACTAAATTGATTGATAAACTATAGCCCATGGGCCATTACTCGGTAGATAATACAAATAGCCTCTGTCGATACCGCGTTATGGAGGCTTTCCTTATCTTTCTAGGGTCTCAATAGGGTTGGCAAACTGTTATATAAAAATACGGTCGGTATAGCTTGAAAAAATAGTCATGAAGTCAATACTGCGACAGTAAGCAATAGTAATTTTGATATTTTTTTTGGATTTAACGAAGAATATGAGAAAAATCGTCATTTACAGTTATGTTCCCTCACATTCTCGAATTTAGAATGGCAAAAAAAAAACTGCAGTAAAATTATGTACTAGCGGTATATTGAGAGCAGCAAATAATTAATGTTTCATTTCTTATTGTGTGTTTTTGTGAGCTACAAATATTTTTTCTTATTGATTGCCAACCCTATGCCCCATGACGTATAGGGGTGTTACGCCAATATTAGGTATTAAGTAGCAGCTTTAGGAATTGACGCCAATGAATAGTGGCCCACAAGAGAAATGGCTTCTTCAGAACACCTTTTTTCAGGAATCGTTTTTTTTTTACTTTAAACGGAGATTGATTTGGTGGGATTGTCTGCAGCCATTAAAGCGGATTGATGTCGTTGTTAAATACAAGAAGGTTAGTATTCGATTTGATCTTAATCGATACAATTTTAATATCAATTAATTAATAAAAGATATAATATTGTAAGGAGGATTAGTAAAAGGAATTACGGATTCGTTTTTAACACTTTAAAATAAAATATTACCAATTATTTTTATAACTATTTTGAATCACCTATATAAGGTGCTATAAAAATATCTGCCACGGCTTTAATGGGAGATAGTATTGTGTTTATAGATTACAATAGTGAAGAACTTTCGTACCCCGGAACAGTTAATTCAATTTGAGAAAATAAAGAAGTTAAATTAAAATTGACTCTACTCTGCATAACGTGGTTCACAAATTACGCGCGATGTGTCGCTTCGTCAATGAAAACAACTGCTATCTCTTTCCATCTGTTCTGTGAATGAAAACTGATATCAGCTGACTAGTTCGTCAACCTAATCTACTAAAATTTATACGTACTTTTTTTTGTATGAAAAAAAAAAAATACAAATAATCAATAATTTATATATGTTTACTATTGTAATCTAGAAACAAAATACTGTCTCCCATTGCAGCCATGGCAGATATTTTTATAGCACCTTATATGTAGCCCCCCTTAAATATTTATTTTATTCTGTTTTTTATGTTATAGCGGCTGTATTTGTTGTTATAGCGGCAACAGAAATACATCATCTGTGAAAATTTCAACTGTTCATGAGATACATGGTGACAGACGGACAGACGGACGGACTGCAGGGTCTTTGTAATAGGGTCCCGTTTCACCCTTTGGGTACGGAATCCTAAAAAAACATAAAATATGCTTAAAACAATTGGACATTTAGTTTAATATAATTACAATTACTATGTGGATACTAAAACCAAGTGAAATTCTCAAGACAGCAGCATCCTCACAGGATCTCACGAAATCGAAAGTGATTATCAAGTACAGAACAAACTTAATCAATCTAAGTTGGTAACGAGACGGCGCTTACAAAGGACTCTGATACGTATTTACTTAAGATAAAGATATTATTACAATATATACGGGCTAACACAGGGAGGTGTTTGAATGATTTATTTATTTCAAAAAAGGCGGTTTTTTTAAAGTTTTTTTTTATTTTACATAAACCCTCGCAATCACAGTATCTAGGTATCAGAATCAATAGCGTGAATTCATTACCGCTAACTGAACTTGCATACCACTTTTTGATAGGTATGAATAATTACATCATCAACATAGGCAAAATGAACGAAATACTTAATTGAAGCTGGTTAAAAACTACTCAACCATAGTTAATAAGATTTATATACGAAACTACTGCGTGAGCTTTCTTTACCAAATGAAAAAAAAAGAAAAAACAGTTCAAAATCGGCAAAGATACCGCGTAATAAGATACAAAAAAGCGAATCGAATTGAGAACCTCTTTTTTGAAGTCGGTTAAAATGAATACAAATAGGTCTATAAGCAATCTAACATCAAGCCTGTTTGTAGCGAAGGGCCGACGGGAGAGGCAGAGGTAGATATATTTAAGTTACATTCACATTCACCAGTACAAGTCCCAATGTATTAAGGGCACAAATCTTTGGGCCTCACACAAAACTGCGCTCAACAATGCCCAAGGCAAGAGCAGTTTTTTAAAGGCCGGCAACGCACTTGTGACTCATCTGGTGTTGCGAGTGTCCATGGGCGGCGGTAATCACTTACCATCACGTGATCCGTCTGCTCTTTCGCCTCCTATAATATATATAAAAAAAAAACTGATCAAAAAATCAAGTAACATTTTGTCCGACCCCCGAACCGAACCCGGAGCTATCCATCACAAGATTTACTTGATAAATTAATGTTAAAAAATTGCATAAAAGCATTATAATTGCGGTTTTCTTCTTTGGTCAATGTTTTACTGCGTTTTCATGAAAAAATAACATAATATACAACATTAAAATCCCAAATTACATTCTAGCATACTATTACAGTAACTGAATACAAAAAAAAATCTCTATATATAAAATGCTTTGTCCTGACTGACTGACTGATGGATCAACGCACAGCCTAAACCGCTGATCGTAGGAACGTGAAATTTGAAGGACGTGTTTCTTATATAATGTAGGCATCCGATAAGAAAGGATTTTTGGAAATTCTATCTCTAAGGGGGGAAATAGGGGATGAAATTTTGTATGCCAGTCCGTCACTTTTTAAGTAAGATCAATGAAAATTTGTATTTCGAGAGTAGTACATTCCCGTAGATCAATTTCGGACGTCCACGCGGGCGAAGCCGCGGGCAAAAGCTAGTCTTCAATAAAATAACTAAATCATGACCATGACCAACAAAATCCGTGTTATTCAAAATCCAGTAAAACAAATAAAACACAGCCTGTATACGGTAATCTTTTCCAATCATTCGTTTCTGTACTGTTACCAAATTGAAAATTGCGCAACTTTAATGGAAAACGAATTCGTTATTGTTATCTCTGACATTTTTATTGTTCTAAAAGGTTCCATTTTAATGTTTGTACCGGTTTTTCATTTGAATATGAATGTGTTATCTTTGTCGGTTTCCTTGTGTTTTTGCGTGATGGTGGATGATTGGATGTTACAATGTTTATTTCTGTGAGAAAAATAAAATGTAAAAACCCGGCCAAGTGCGTGTCGAACAACGCACACTGCAGGGTTCCGTAGCAAGACACGATTGTCGTAGTAGCTGACATATTGGCTGCTGCAAGACGTGTCACGGGTTCGATTCCCCCACGGAATAAATATTTGTTTCGGATCTGAGTGTTTGTTTATGTGTTTGTAAACAATGTAAACGCACTCATGATACAGGAGAGCATGGGTGGGGCCACATTTTTTTTATTTAACAAAATAAAAACTTTTTTTTCAAATACCTAAAACAATTTTATTTAAAAAAATATTAGTTAATCGACGAGAACATGACTTTTGAATAAATCAGTACCGTTATAGAAGATGAATCAAGCTTGAGTTCCGTATTCACTCAACCGAAAAATCAAAGGATGAATTAAAAAAATACAAAACATACCGCATGGGGCAATCTGACGCAAATGAACATTCTTTTTGTTACGCTAACGAGGGATGTGTTTCAATAATTAATTCGTGGGTGGAATTACAGCGACGTGACTGTAATATCTACGGATACTTTAAAACAATTATTGGATGTTTTCTCGTAATGTTTATTTGCAATAATTTTGTGCCATTTGTAAGCGAGGTGACGGGAGGAGAGTTTTATTTGTAATCGTGACCGGTCACTGGTTAATAAGCCCTGGTATACAGTGATATACAGTGTACGATCTTATTTGACCGGGCAGAAGTTAGTCACGAGTAGCTGCTAATTTAAATTGCTAATTATCTTAAGTACTACTTAATTCAAGAAATAACTGAAGAAATATATTTTTGTGAAACAACAAAGTTTACTGCCAATTTTTGACTGTTTTGTTAGCGACTGTACATGCGCAAATGTCTTGGTGTAACAACTTCAGCCGATGGAGCTCCGTACCTTTCTTGGCTTTATAATATGGCTATAATAGTGGCAAAAAAAAAACTGGACCGCATTTAATTTTGTTTGTGAAGAAATTTTGATAATTTCTGCGCTAGTTAGAAACATCGTGTATTTCATTCTTTTTTCTCTGCAGAAGGGGCTGAAATGTAATAGAACTTTTTATTTTTTTTCATTTGTAGTAGTTGGGTGAACAATATAGCATTAGTAGTTGCTGAAATATACCGCTGTGACAGACAGACTGATGGAGTCGCACTTTGGGTTTTTTTTCTTATCTTTTTTCTGTGACTAACTACAGTATTTTTGACTATGGACGTAAAAAATCTACATCTTAAATAAGTACAAAAATAGACACCCCTTTTATAACTTTCGATGTCCGAGGGTGCATTAAACAAGGGTAGCGGAGTACCAATTAGAATGGATGTAGCAGCCCAAGCCGAACTCTGCTACTGACATTAAAAACAATGGTCTTGAACATTAGGAGGGCTGCTGTCACACCGATGTGTAACAAGTAATCAATGATTCCGAGCATAACTTTTGAAATAAAGCATTTTTCAATTTATGGTGTCATCTGGGTAAGTTCTATATAAAATAAAGATTGAAAGAAACAAAGACGAATACATTTAAAGAAAGAAAGACAAAATATATATTGGCCTAAACATGAATATTAAAAATATTTTAATTATACTTTTATGCTTTTTTCGGACAATGTGCTTTGGAATTGCATGATCTAAAATTACTTCCTATTCCTTTTTCTATCCGACAGCCAGTACGAAAGAATGACAAATCGTTGCATGGTGGTTACAACCAAAAACCCGAACGAACCGCTTTGATTACACACTTATTGTGAGAACCGCCAAACGGTAGAGGTGCTGCCTAAGTAGTGAGTAAGTTACCCGATAGTTGCTGTTGGTTTTTCTATAGCAAGCAACCTCACGAAGTTCTTACAGTTACATTTTTAACACCATATACATATAAACGCAGTGACCACTTTCCATCATCTTTTTATCAGGACAGTAGTCCTGCTTAGCTTAAAAAATATAAATACAATAACTATCCAGTATGTTGTTATTCCACAAAGTTCGGTAGAATATTTGAGGCTTGAAAACGGCACAAACACTTTCGGATTAATAATATTAAATAAGGATTATAGAGTACAAAGTTGGCTACTTAAATGGCTGGATTTAGCTTTTGCTAAGTGCTTAGCTTGTGCTTAAACAGAATAACGTTTCTGTATAGAAATATGAGGCTTCATTAGTTTAATGGCTCGGCTTTAAGTTACTTTGGTCCGATTATTATCTATTTAAATTTCATATGAAGTTTATTTCATATTTCTTTGAGCAGTTTTGTGAACTGTGTGCTAAGTTTTGTGTAAAAAATATTTACAAACACATTTTATTAGAAATAAATATAGGCCATTACTACCTTAAACTTGGATGTCATAAAAAGTTACCAAGAAGTTGCATCAACATGATGGTCAGTGACATCTTCCTTATAAAAAAAAATAACAGACGGACTTGCGCATATTGCACATGCATCGTGAACATGTATGTACCGAAGATTTCTGGCTACGAAAACCTGTAGCACCTGCTACGAGTTCGTAGCAAGTGATATCGTAGTCGTTGTCTTCATGCGTAGCCATTGCATCGCAGCTTAGTAAAGGTTTATATGCTTTTCCAGGCATGGTTCTCCCCTGCCGAGTGTGTAAGTGTGTGCGAAATGTGAGTGATGTCGCACCTCCGGCCATAGGTAGCCAAAGGAACATCGTGTGATTTAACTCAGTGAGTTGTTCTTGACTTTGTCTAGAAGGGTATCCATAAGGTTATATCCACACTTTTAAAAAAAATTAATGTCCCTAACAAAAATTTGAAAGGACCATATATTTTTTATCTACTTATTGTAACTGTAAAAAAATATAAAATAAATAGATAGGCTCACTATCACGATTACAATATTAGTGTTAATCTTCTGTTACCTCGCGGTGTAATAGGTACCCAAAGTTTACCCAAGACACAGGAAAACACAGCGGGCGTAACAGAAGCAGTAATTACACAGAACGATAGTTGTAACGAGGAGACACGGGGTGAATGCTAAGCGATGCATGACTATCCTATGCGGGACATATACATACCTACATATTATAGTGTTACCTGTTTTATTGTATTTGAATGATATTCAAATGGCAGCTACCGCCGGCAGCGTAAACTTGGTGATCTCTGGCAACCGAAGGTCGCCAAACAGAGCACTCAAAGAGTAGCCAAGCCACGTATATCAAGTGGTATGTGCTAGGTCGTCGATAGTGGCTACGCTTTCAAATTGGCGACGGACTGGCCACGTTGCTAATTTGAAAGCGTAGCCACTGATTTTCTATGGAAGCCACTGTTTTAAAAATAGTGTGTTTATTGTCCATGAAAAAAAATAATTACATAGTACATAGTTGGACCTCACACTAGGATTCTCTGTGTCGTGAGGGCCAGAACATTCATAATTATTATGCAACAGGTAGGTATACAAAAAGAGTACAGTAATAAACACTGGGAGAAAAAAAAAAAGAATAAAAACAAAACAAAGAATCGTAATAAATAAAAAAATTATCATGATGATTGAAAAAAAAAAGTGAGTTGTGTGTTTATCGTGTGTGATGATGTGGTTATGCCAAAACTTGCAGAAGATCTTCGGTTTCGTTATACTTCTTGGGATGCAACCATTTTCCTATTAAATATATTATATTTAAAGGGAAATGCTCACTTTGTTCGGAGCTCAGTTCAGTTAAAAGTGTTTTTACCAAAAAATATAATTAATTCTGAAAAAAATATTTTTCCAACCCTTGTGGCAGGAAATTCTATGCAAAAATTATCTAAATATAAGTATTTAAAGCGTTTACATCCCACAAAGCAGCGCCATTTTTGGGTTAGAGACCGTGTTATTTATGATTCATAATCACTTATGAGGTTTTAGTCTATAGTAATTATAATTAAATAATCTCTTAGTGAACAAAAGTTTTTGTTGGTTATGAATCCAATAAAATAAATAAGGTCATATAATAACGTTTTTAAAAACAAACCAATTTTATTCATTATTTTTATTATAAAAACTAAAACCTCATTGTTGATTAAATACTCTTTCGTCATAAATGACACGGGTCTGTAACCAATCAATGGCGCGCTTTGTGGGATGTAAATGGCTTAAATACTTATTAATACGACTTTTTTTACATAGAATTTCCTGCAACGAGGGTTACATAAATATTATTTTAAGAATTAATTATATTTTTAGATAAAAATACTTTTAAATAAACAGCTTGTCCACGTTTTAGCCGAGAATCGACGATTCCCTTTGTTTTGTTTGGCGACATTGCTTGCGATGCTGCCATGGCATCCCGACGAAGTAGGGCCCTAGGCATCGCAAATGGCCCGTGTTTCTTTTTTTTTTTGAGGATGGGAAATCATCAAATGACCCCCTCCCGCTCTGGGCGGAGCGGAAGGGAGTGTCAGACTCTTACTGACTAAAACCCACCCGTGTTTATTCCTTAGCCTTTTATGTTCCGGGTCAGCGGTATCCCATTCGGACAATCCCGCTTTCCCGGCAGGCTTGGGCCCTAGTGGGCCCCTTCTTCGATGCGCGTGTCAGAAAATTATATTGGTGGGTTACATTGTTATAGATATATGTTAGAGATTATTTGTGATTTATCAAGTATTTATGAATATGTGTAGGTAGGTGTCCAACACAAAAGGGATTTTATTATAAAATAACACAATTAGGCAAGACTAGATTTTTATTTTTTGTGACTCGAAAAACTAGTTGCTCATTCCAAAAGAAATTACCGATGGAGAAGAATGAGCAAGAAACTCCATGGTTTATTTTATACATATTGTTTTCATCATGATATACACAAATTAAATTTAGTCATAACCATTGTAAAACATGTAGGTAGAAAAACAAGAATATTCCTACATAATATAACTAGATCATTTAGACAATCATTTTCATTTAAATTAGCAATTATAAAATGAGGATACACAAAGCATAGCAATATAGCAACACAGATATAAAGATATTAAATTAACATAATTTTAGAGAATAATAACACTGTACTTAACTCAAGTGGCACCTCGTAGACACTACTTCACAAAAACGATGATTAGAAAAAAGGTCCTCAACTAGCCGATCACCTGGCTTTTATACCCTACCCACCATAATAATGGTGTCAAACATTGTGCCGCCCTTTTGAACCAATCATATATTTTTACCGAATAACATTTAATATTGATAAACTTAATGAAATCTAATTTGTTAGAACTGTTTTAAAACATTAAAGGATAATTAATGTATTTTTAAATCAATATATCTGTTATCTTTAAGTAAATTCGATAAAACATAACATCAACTGAGTTTGCTATATTTATCATTTGAAACAAATAATGATATCAAAATAGGATATTAAATCTGAGAAATATTTAACTGCAATTATTGATCAATTAATACAATTAAACTTAATGACACAGTAAAATAAGTTTTTATATTTTATTTTTGCAAAATCACAATGTAGGTTTCGTTCGGAAATGAAATCTTTCTTCTAAAAATGCTTATATTTATAAAATATTTAATGAAATACAAGATTAAAATTCTCTGAATCCGATACGCGCGTGGAACACGTACGCGCCGTTCGGCACGGGCCTGGTCCTGATCTGACGGTGTGCGAGTAATTTTCACGATTATCGGTTTGTTAATATAATAATCAAGTATCTCTAAGTTTAATAAACGTTCGTCTTTTAGCTTTTATTATAATAGCTATAACTTTGTGCCTAAAGATGTAATCATTGAATTAAATTATATTATAACGAGAGAATGAATAGGAAACGTTGCTAGGTAACCGTAACACATGGAATATGTGGGAATACACGTGTGAAGTACTAGGATCGTGGTATTTATGTAGAACGTATAGGGGAGCAATAATAATATCACTGATAGAATTTTCTAGAATTTTGTCGCAGAATTGTCAACAATTTTTGGTAAAAAGGAAACTCATTTCCATCCGTGGGTCGTGGAAAAAGTATTACATTTCTCGTGTAAGTAGTTTTTTTACTTTGTAGTTTGTCGATTTACGGAGTAGTTACCTACACTCCATCATACCTGTACCCCTTCAGGGGGGGTAGGTAGGGCTATAGTACACCTATGTTCCAGTTAAGTTAAAAGTTCCATGAAATACCGGGCATGGAATGGTAATCAGTAATCGATGTAGTTTGGTTAACTACGGGACCAACCTTTAGATCACCAAAAAAAATCAACTGTTCCATACAAAAATAACATAAGAATATTTCAGGTTTTCGCTGTCACTACCTTCATTTGTAATAAATTATACATTGTAATAAAACAAAAAACTTTATTTTTGAGGAAAAAACAGAAAATCAGTTATGTACGCGAGGTAAACAACTTGTTTTATTACGATCTATATCATTCAACAAAATTTATGAATCAGCTGATTTTTCATTAATAGGCTGATAATGCTATGCTTATACAGGGTGGCAGGTTAGACAGTGGAAATATTTTAAAGGGTCATTGTACTCATCATTATGAACAACTTTTACTATGGGACCAACCCTGAAATCGCGAAAAAAAAATCAGCTGTTCCATACATTTTGTTGAGTTATGTGACCATAAATGAATGGAACAGCTGATTTTTCTTTCGCGATTTCAGGGTTGGTCCTATCGTAAAAGTTGTTCATAATGATGAGTACAATGACCCCTTAAAATATTTCCACTGTCTAACCTGCCACCCTGTATAATTATTACCTAAATACCATGAGGTGTTAATTCAGCGAAGATCTGCTATTTACTGAACATAATGTTATTGCCGCAAAACTAACACACTAGACTGTAGACACAGGCTATGTCAACAAGACGCGGTGTAGCGATTACGTAGGTACTCAGATCATAGAAACAAGGGAGATGTGGCAAGGCCCTATCGAGCTTGATGCCTGATTTTGAGCAAATTGCTCATATTAAAAACGTACCCGCTGGCGACGAACCGAACACGATCGATGGTATAAATAAAGTGTTTTAGTTTAGTGCTAGTGTTGAGTGACGATTAACAGTGTTAGTTTGAGGGTGTGCGGAATGTTTAATGCGTGGGAGATCTTTTTATTCACAAGGAGCGCGTAATTGTGTCGAAAAATGTACTAAAAGTGGCATCAGTTGTTCCGGTACTAATTTGCTATGATGGCATATCTCCTTGTTTCTATGATCTGAGCGTAGGTATCACAGTATAATAGTATGTTTGTGAGCGGGTATTTAAAAAAAACTCGGAATTCTATTAAAAAAAAAGAATTGTTCATTATTACAAAGATGACCTTGCTACTATTACTTAAGCATGTTCCCACTGCTCTTTATAATATAACTATTACATAATTAATTTATCTGTTACGTAACTATCACAATTAATCAGTTTAATGGTGGTCCCCAAATAAATTAACCTGTATCTTGGGGACCTGAATTGTGATGACATTAAAATAATAATACACGCTGTATAAAGTTGAAATAATAAACAAAAATACAAATAATATTAAGAGGGCTCTCGCATTCGGCACCTCTCTCGCTCGCACAGAACCATATATTTTAAGAATGTTAAATGATAAGATGCATTTTTGAAAAATGTAATCTGATAGCGAACTACAAAATGATATTAATAATAATATTATAAACTCAAATTTAATTATTAAAAACACATGAGTTAAACAAACCTCAAAACAGATCATAATTGTTTTTTAAGTTTGTTTAATAGATATCACAGTAGAAATGTGTTTCAATTATTTACCTGTAAAATTAATACTATTTTGTAGTTCACTATCAGATTAAATTTTATATATACCTTTATAATATACCTATTCATTCAACATTCTTAAAAATGGTTCTGTGCGAGCGAGAGAGGAGACAAAATTCTGAATTAAGAAGTTTATACTTACTTGTCTTCATCTTGCCTCCATCTTCTCACAAAACCTTAAACCATTCACGACATACGTCTATCTATAACATCTCATAATGTAGAAGTGCTTTTGGTCTAAGTAGCAAGCGCGACTGCTGAGCTTAGAGCCCTGGGTTCGATCCCCGGGTAGGTCAATTTAGTTTTAGTTTTTCCAACAGGAAATTCTCAGTAGCAGCTCGGAGTCAGAATTCGTGCTAGGTTAAAGCAATAGGCTTGTAGCAAAACAAAAACAGCCGAATGCATAATCTCCGCCTTTTATTGAAGTCGGTTAAAACTGTGGTATTACTATACAAGTTAGACTTCTTCTTTGAAAAATACCGGCGCGATGTTATGTTTAATTTAATGTTGAAAAAACAACATAAGAAACAAATTCACCCCTCTAATTTTCTAAAAATCTGCAACCTAAAGAAAACATTTACCCCATTTTAAAATAGGCCACAACTCAGCAGCTTAAGCTAAGCGCCCTACATTAAACCCTCTAAACCTTTTGATTTAAAGCGGCTTTTTATTACTCATTAACTTATTTTGATCTTAAAACTCGGCTTTCAAAATATCTGGAACATGCAGTAGAATTTCTAGGTACTAGAAAAGAAAATTGCTTTTTATCTTTGCTTGGTTTTTAAAGAAATTGCTTTTTAATTAACTCCATGCTTACTGAAGCATGGAGTTAATTAAAAAGCAATTTCTATAAAAACCAAGTAAAGATAAAAAGCAATTTTCTCAAAGCAATTCTCTTTGTTAAAAAAACAACATACACTGAGACTGCTCAGTGTATGTTGTTTTTTTAACAAAGAGAATTAAGAATTATGTAAGCAGGTACTCGGGATTTTCTCTGGGATAAAACCTAATCTAGCCCTTTTTTAGTACGACATTATTCAAAAACACATGGAATCGATTGTTCTACTGATTCTGAACAAACTACTTTCAGGTTTTGTATATTATTATTATTTACTTAGGCACACTAGCAGCTTAATAAGCTGATGCGTGTGTATTTTAAGATCTGGAGATTTTATCCAGTTTGTTTTTGAAACAGTTCAATGTGGGTGCCATTATAACACTTTCAGGGAGTTTGTTCCACTCTGTTACTACACTATATGTATACTAAAAATGTTGTGTAATTGTTGTATTCGGTCGTATTGTGTGTTGTCTTTCTTCAAGCCATAGAGGCGACGTATCCGTAGAATTTTGCAAGCGAACAATAAACTTATAAATAATATTGTTTGGATTTTACCTAATTTACTATTATTTTCTTAAAAGTAGTTTACGTAATTTGCAGGCTGTTTATCATTAATACTGGAACCGAATAGCATTTAAAAGGGAAATTCGCATTTTTGTTTATACGCCCCAATGGATTGAAGCCTGCAAATATAGGCCACACATTCTTATCAAAACGAGTTTTACTGTTTAATTATATTGCAATATCGCTTGCCGAAACGCAATACTCTATTCACGTCACACAGGTAACGCATTTGTCGCCCCACTCGTGTAATGTTTGTCGCCGCTACAAAGTTGTGCCGCAGTTAATTAAGCCCCGTCACAGCCTTCAAGCACTTAAGGCAGAATGAGCAAAAGGCGTACCTCCAACTGACAACTAGACATGGGGCAATTAGATTGCGGGTAGTTAGAAATTACTGGCTTTAATTTCCACTTTAGTATGTGCGACGTTTTTGTTCTAAAATAGGGTAGTGTATGAAAGATTTAGCCGACCGCGTCCATCCGCAATCTGGAATTCCCTTTTTGAATTTTTGATGGTGTTTTTCGATGCCTGAAAAAGTCAAACAAAAGCGACATGAACATAGGTTACCCGTAGGGCTTGTCTGAAAATGGGACGGTCATCTTTTCATCATAATGACCAGCCCTATTATGTCTACTAAGTTAGATTTAGACGACCCAAAATATTCTCAAAAGAAATGGATGCCATTACTTCTACAATAGGTATACTTTTTTTCAAGTTTTTTTTCTAAATAGCCTCCACAAGTGACGCAGTAAGAACAGTGGTGACATAGTGATAGCGAATTTATGAATCGTGGGTTGTGGGTTCGATTCCCGGCAGGGTCACACTACAATTTGTATCGTTACGAATCAAACGGTTATTTCGTTGCCCATTCTCTTAGATCTTTTCTTCGCTTTTTGCTTATCCAAAATGATAGAAGAAATAGCCTATTTATAGACTGCTGACGCCAACACACTGCAGTCTCCATAAAAAATCTGAACCTCGCAGTAGGGAAAGGTAAAGGGAAGCTAGTAGGTACAATAAACAAAATTATAATTAATTCTGTTTTATTTATGTCAAATCATTTGTATAATCACTGTATTTACCTACACATTTTGCATAGGCGAATAAATATAACATAAGTAAAACGGAATGATTTATATTTTGTTACTATTTCATTTTATCGGCTTCTCCTCACCCTTCGCTACTGGAACCTTGTCATATTGAATAAAGCGTGGCATACAGCAAAACGCCCCAAAAAGGTTAAAATGAAGAAAAATGGACGCCCGCCATAATGTTTTTTCACAAAAGTAAAATGTATTTTCATAGAGGGCGTGCGTGGTTTACATTAAATTGTGATTCTATTAGGCATAAATACGGTCACATAATAAAGTCTATTTTCCGTAGGCAAATGCCCAAATCCGGGCTGCATTTACACCGAATCGAATCGAAACCGTGGAACTCTTTATTTCTTATAGCACTTCGCCCGCGACTTCGTCCGCGTGTCCCACACGAACTGTGCATTTTTTCGGGATATAAAGTAGCCTATGTTACTCAGTGATAATGTAGCTTTCTATTAGTGAAAGAATTTTTGAAATCGGTCCAGTAGTTTCGGAGCCTATTCGGTACAAACAAACAAAAAAATCTTTCCTCTTTATAATATTAGTATAGATATTTGTGACACATGGCTACGCCGCTGCACAAAATCAGTTGCATTCGGTTTCTACGGTATCAGCCACACTCGACACAAAATAAGTCATGATAATTTTATGATGTGTTGTGACAAATACTTATCTGGCTCTACTATATTTTTAATTTTGGGCAGTTTTGAAAATGGCAAAATTGCATTGATTGTATTTATCTGAATTTAAAATGTTTTTGAACTTTCTGTGCAAAAAATTAACTACAAAAAACGTCTCTAGTGTTCTTTGAATAGGTCGTTTCCTGATTTAGAACTGTAAATAGCGAGATTCGAAAAATCGACGCAGATTTGAGGTTATTACTTTCGAATTCCGAAATCCTGATCATGTCTCTGGTTAATAAATCTGCAATCAAATCTAATGTTATATGTTACAATGGTGTATTTCTGTTGGCCCCACTGGCCGTGTCCCCACTGCTGGGGCCAACAGGAATTGGTGGACCGAAATAACAATCGGTCAATCAAATCACTTACTATGAGATTTGACAACAAATTAATATTAGGCTTTCGGTAACTGGAGAAAATCATGCAACCTGAAATAATTAACTAGGCAGTAAGGGTAAATTTACTAAGACATGAGTTGGTATTTAGGAAATACTACGTAAAAGTTGTAGCAACTATACTACCGTTGGGAATTCCCACAATTCTGACCATTTAGTTTGTTTGCCCGTACATGAGGCAATTATTGTAACGACCAGATCGAATCGACGATTCAACTTATCGTTCGATCACATCGTTCTTGTGTGGAGGACACGATGTGATCGATTGATTCTTGATCTTAGTGAAGCTCGGTGTATGGTGAAGCTACTATCTGTTGCGATCTTCGATCGATCGGTTGACTAGAACATTGGATACGATATCGCCACACACGGACAATCTATCGTACTCGTGACGAACCGTTGCAATAAATGTATAATGTAATGTTTTAAAGATTTACTTACAGATAAGTATAAATATAATTTCATTCCAGAGAACAGCAGTGTAGTTGTGCGCATAATATTACTAAGTAAAACAGTACAGTGGGTATAGGTAGAGCATTTCGATTTCATATTCAAATAACGTGCGCTGAATTTCAAATCTCTCTTTTTGACTTGAAAATTCCCGCCCCATGAATGAAAATGTTTTTGGGATTGTTAGATTAATTTAATGATGTTGATAACCCATAAAGTCGAGTGTGAAGTAAGTTATTATGCTCAGATAAGTATAATTTACTATTAAACATTCTAGGGTACTTTGTGCAATCTGACAAATTAATAGTCTAACATTAGAATACCAGTTATCTCAGTACTTGGGTTGTGGAGGTCAGATGGCAGTTGTTTCATGTAAAATATTGAAAAGGCTAGGCAGACACTTAATGACATTCTGGTGTACTTTCTATTTCTTGTTTTTTTGGCAATTGTTTTTATACTAATACTAACTGTTCGCCGCGGTTTCACCCCCATTGCTCTGCTCCTAAGGGTCGTAGCGTGATGTTAAATAGCCTATACTATTTCTCATGAATCTGGCTACCATATACAATAAGATTTTTTCAAATTTGATTGGTATTTCTAGAGATTAGCGCGTTAAAACAAATAAACAAACTCTTTACCTTTATTATTATTAGTATAGAACAGCATTTCCCAAACTTGGTTGCGACCTACTGGTGTGTTTGCGAAACCATCTTTCTGTAGTCTGGGCCACGACTGAAGGTCGAGCCCATTACGACTGGACCACTTTGCCTTGATCAGTTTACACAAAACAATTCGGTGTGACGCACGGCCTCCTAAATACGGGTCACGCATCGATCAAACGCTGTATACATGTATGTAGTTCCGACCTTTATTATGGGCTTTCATTTAAGTCCACTTAGTCCCCATTTTGGGTTCTCGTCAATGCAATTATGTATGTTGTTCGTTATATAAATAAACGTTGTGTCACGTGTGCTGATGGGAAGCTTATAAGACTTTTTGTTCAAATTCGTTATTGTCTATAGCAAAATTTCGTTGTGATTTGGCTTATGTTGGTTTTGTGGTCGCAAGCAGGACTGCTGATCTGTGTCTTGGGTTTAATCAGCTGTTCAGGCAAAATGTTATTGAATTTTTCTAATAGAAACATATAAGCAGCAATTTAGAATCTGGTTATCATCCGCCTAGCCTTTTCCCAAACTAGATTGGGGTCGGCTTTCAGTCTAACTAGTTTCGGCTGAATATTAATATTTTACATGGAGCGGGTGCCGTCTGGCCTCCACAACAACAACGGTATTACTCAATAATTGGGACAACCCAATTATTGAGTAATACCGGTATTCGAATGTTAGACCAGTTTGTCAGACTTTCGGACTCCTAAAAACCCGTAATGACTGATAAAGATATTTCGATGCACGGAGGTGTCTCGATGTGTAAAGAGCGGTCACCCATTCAAGGACTGACAGCGGCAAGCGCAGCTTAAACTCGCAGATCTATCGATCAGCGCGGCTGTCATTTAGCCACGAGCCCCTCCAATTCAGAATCTGGATATGTGCCTGGTTAATGGCAATAAGTTCGCCTCTGTAATTATAAGTGGCCAAATATTGAGTGGTTGACAATCAGGCGGCCCATTTAATGGTAAGTGGTCACCATCACCTATAAACATCTGTAATACCAGAGGCATCGCATATGCTTTGTTCACCCTAGAGACAAAATTGAAAATATCTATGTGCCTGTAATTACACCGGCACCTTTCAACCTGGAACACTGCAATGCTACTTAACGGTAGAAATAAGGTATGGTGGTAGTACTTCCCTAGACGAGTTTTTTCACATAGAGCTCTACTAACTCCTTGTTTATTACAATGCCTTATACAGGGTGGTAGGTTAAACAGTGGCAATATTTTAAGGGGTCATTGTACTCATAATTATGAATAACTTTTACTATGGGACCAACCCTGAAATCGCGAAAAAAAAACAGCTGTTCCATACATTTTGTTGAGTTTTGTGAACATAAATGTATGGAACAGCTGATTTTTTTTTCGCGGTTTCAGGTTTGGTCCCATAGTAAAAGTTGTTCATAATGGTGAGTACAATGACCCGTTAAAATATTTCCACTGTCTAACCTGCCACCCTGTATAACCATAACACACAAAACATTTACACAATGTTTCCTCCAAAAAATACAGAACGTACAACACATTACTTCGGGGCATGCGTATCGAAAAAAAAACAAATTCCTGACATTTTTATCGTGGCAGCACCTCACGTACACTAAGGGAACATAAACAAAACTAAATTTAAGATATCGAGTGCGTTTAAATAATTGATGGGACCTCAGATCATAGAAAAAAGGAGATATGCCATCATAACGAATTAGTACGAGAAAAACTGTCGCCACTTTTAGAACAGTTTGCGACACAATTATAAACGCTCCTTGTGAATATTTTTATGAATATTTTACCTTTCACACACAAAAAAATTCCGCACACCCTCAATCTAACACTGTTATTTGTCACTCATCACTAGCACTAAAGTAAAACGATCGACCGCGTTCGGTCCGTCGCAAACGTGTACGTTTTAAGTACATGGTAATTAATGTGACCAAACTAAAGCGTCAAGCTCAATAGCGTCCTAGCACATCTCCCTTGTTTCTATGATCTGAGGATGGGACTGTGTAAGGAAGGTGGCTTAGTGGGAAGAGGCAGCGATGTGGAGATTGGAGAGATAACATCACTGCTTCTTCGTAGTGGAGAAGAAGCAGTGAGGTTATTATCTCCACATCCTCACTGCTTCTTCTCCACTAAGCTACCTTTTTTCGCCATTAATCTCCAATTTTCTTCTAACAATTAAACAATGACACACGTAAACTTATATCGCAATGAAATCGAAAATTGACCATAAGTTCATGAAAACCATAGCGGACATTCTGCTAACATTCTGAACTGGCACAAAAATAACAAAAAAAAAATAAAAAATTCTCGTGCATATGTCGATTTTTAGTCAATTCAAAATCCAATATCAGTTAAGACAACTATTAATTAGTTAATGTACTAAATTAATTACGACAATATTGCCTTCAGAATTCATAGCAAAAACTGAAACTATGAAAGATAGAGAAAAGTGTATAAACTCGATTTTGGAGAAAGAAAATTCGATATTCGGCCATCTTTTTGCGTTTCCCCGCTATCTCTTGGTTTTTACGTCGAAGCGTAAATATTTATTTCCCAAATGTACGTGTCTGTAGTTATTTCTCGTTTATGTGTGTTGTTCAGGCTATTTAATATTACTTTTATAACGCAAAATTGTTAGAAACTTTTGAAATAAATAAAAAGTTGAAATATGCACAGCAAATTTTGGCTTCATTTTAAAATTATTTTATTTTTTATGTAAAAATAATAAATAGTAACGTTATTTGGCCCAGAAATCAAAGATCTTGAAAAATGCATCACCATCTCCTTTTTTGAATTCGGTTAAGATTAAAACAAATGAAAATCAAATCATTCCATTTAAACCACTTCAAAAATCCATTGTTTATGTTTAATAACTTTTTAAATTATCTAAAACGTCGTATTCAATATAATGATTTGGAACAAGAGCCCTTAGCGGAAGTGGGGGGTGAAAAATGGGCAAGCCCAAGAGACCCAGAGCGTGTCCATTCTGATGAATAAATCATACAAATTGCTTGACAATCGCAAAACGTCCTTACATTTTTTACGTATAAAATTGTTCCCAAAATAATTGAGAGATGGATTTTAAAATTATTTATTGTTATTGGTCCATCTTTCTTCTCAATTATGTTTTTAATTCTAACGTAGAGAAAATTATTGTTTATTTTTGTATGGGATCACTCTTACGTAAGATTTTTAGGTGAAAACTCTGTTATAATATTTCATAAGATACGGAACCTGGTTCCGCTAACCAGCTCAACTGTAGACGGGTTGAACCACCCCCTTAAACCTTGCAGGTGACTAAATCAACAGCCTGTATAACCTTCAATAACTCAGTTTCTAGAATACCACATAGAAACAACTCCTTTCCCCGTTCGTACGAAGTTTATACGATTTGTCGTAAATTAATAACTAACTAGGGTCGCCCGAAGCGGCCTAAATTAGCCTTGAAGAGGGCCCTTTGTAGCCAAACGGTTGGCCTAAATTATATTATTTTTGCCTAAGCCGTATTTTGTTAAAGATAAAGACTATTATTATACGAAATAGGATTATTATTATACTTCTAATCTGATTTAGGTGTATAAAAATGAGGGGCAAATATTTTTCCTTCTATTGTATGTGGTCAGGTATAACACAAATTATAAGAAATACGGCCATGGGTAACTTTTTTTATACGACGATAATGGCAAACAGGCGTATGACACGCGCGATGGTAAGCGGTTATTACCGTAGTCTATAAAACGCTTGCAACACCGAGTACCACATGCGCGTTGCTGACTCTCTAAAATAAGGATTAGCTGTGCCGACAGCTTAGGGGACAAACAGGTCCCATGTTGACAACACAACGCATCCTTAGGAGCTCTGGCGACCTTACTCACCACAGGAACAAACTCTACCGAAGAGTAAGCGTATTATGGTATTCTGTAAGGTGGCGGTACTTCCCCAGTCGGGCTGGTCCAGATTTGAGCAAGATATCCCGTAGTGCCCTTCCTCTCATAAAATAATAATCTCACTGCTGGGATTAGGTCTCCTCCTGTGAAAGGGAGTTGGCCGTAGTCCACTGCGGGTCCACTGCTTCTGGTAAATGATTAAATGTTATTGGTAAAACACCAACAACCTCTCAGGATTAAATCACTAACATCTTAAATAACAACTTTTGTTCTATGGCTTAATAATTCATCAGATTTTACTTTGGCACTGATTTAAAGAGGCAGTTGTAAATAGCGGTTTTGGTAAGTTAAAAATTATAAATGGCACGTTTAATAACTAGTTCAGCAGTTAAAACTAAGCAGTAAAGCAAACAAAAATTAGTAATAAATAATAATGAAATGGATCAGTGAATATATAATTGAGCAGGAAAATAATTAAATGGGCGGTAAAAATTATTGAACGAGCGGTTACGTGTGGGCAGTAATAAATCGGAATTTGTCGGTAAGAAATCTCATTCTAAGCAATTCTAACAACTTTTTTGGACTTACAAGGGGAAGGGAGGTGGTCGACGGAGTTTCTGTCTGCAAGGTTAAAAGTAGCCTAACACGAAGGGGTTGACGGGGGCTTCGTTCGCTCGCTTTGCTCGCTCACTGAAGCCGTCAACCCCTTCGAACCTAACCTGTCCGTGTCGGGGTGTCCAAGTTCCCGAGCTCGCTTTGCTCGCTCTTGGACCCTAATTAGGTATGTTATTTAAATGATTCGTAATTCGAAACATACTTAAGTAATTAAAATGACATAGAATTTGCTTAGTACCTGCCGAACTATTTATCGAACCGCTCATTCCATCATTTTTACCGCTCATTCAGTTATTGGACTGCTCAATTATTTTTAGAATTGACATTGTATGATGGAATAACCGACTAATTGATTTTTATTACTGTCCATGTTTTACTGTCGCAATAATTAATCAACCGCCATTAAATTAAATAACTGCTCAATATGTTTTTCAACTGATCATAATAACATCTCAAATATTTAAATAACAGCTCAAAAAATTAGTTCCCTTTTACTTTTGTACAAAATTAAAAATGTTAACTGGATTTTGCGTAAAAAGCGTAGAAACTCCTAGTTTAGATACTTAGGTAGGTACTTCGAATTATTATTATGAATGACAGCGCACGGGAGACGTTACATAGATTTATTATAAAAATACAGATCTAAAACGTGTTCGGTAGGTCTTACAACAAAAACTTCAGTCTATTTTTGGCAAATGTTTTGTAAAAACAATCTTGCAAGGTTAGTGTTTTTCCATTAACCCTGTGCGTATACACTTTATTTACGGTATAGGAGAACATTGTGTGCGGTAACTTAACCAGTGATCAATTCTCGTTCTTTAACTAAATGCCTTTGCCAAGCACTGGCTTTAATAACAAGTTGGTATATCAAAATGAACGAAGCAATATTCGCAAACTGTTTTCTGTAGAAACAAAATCTTTGGGCACGATTCCCGTAAAAGAAATGGCTATTATCCTTTCGAAACATGTTGGTCGTAAACGGCGGAACGGTAATAATACCCTGCAATTACCAATTAACCTGCCAAGTGTGGTTATAGTAACATTGGGAGGCCTTTAAACCTTAATACAAAAAGCAGTAAAGCAGTAAACTCACTTGGTGTCCATCCTATGGTTGCCTGGAAGAAATCGCAGATAGCGATAAGGCCGCCCATTGTATGTTCTTGTTATAAATGTTCTGTACCTATATTATTTTTGGTGTGCAATAAAGTATATAATAAATAAATAAAATAAATAAAGCATATAAAAATGGCTTAATATCTCTAATATGTCACAAATTCTAGAGGACTATTAAAAGACCAGAACGAAATTCATAAAAAATAAGTCATTCCATTTTAAAGAGTTTGCGTCACTCTAGGAATGAAGCTGCAAATCAAATACCATATAAAATGGCTTATTTAGCATATTATATCACAAATTCTATGGGCCTTAGAAAAACACCACAACGAATTTCATAAAAAATAAAACATAATGTTTTAAAGACGACATTGCGTCCGCTTCAGGTCAGCAAATCGGCGTGGATGGATGTTGAAAAAATAGTTTTAATACATCATTTTGCTGAGTGTCGAACCACTCCCAAGCGAATGCGACGCATTATTTCTTCGTTTATTGTTTGTTCTACTTTTAGATTTAATTGTTATTTTTAGGATTTCGTACCTCAAGCGAATAAAACAGGAACCCTTATCAGGATAGGGTCAGATAGATTTACTTCGTTGTCTGTCTGTCTGTCTTTCTGTCAAGATCTTTTTTCTCAGGAACGGTGTTAATTCGTAGTTATATCACTTTTTTTTTCTGCGCTTACAAACTTACATTTCGTGCCTTCGGACTCCTCAGGGCGCGAGTCCTACTCGCTCTCGTCCTGTTTTTTTTTCTTTGTATATTAATTTGTTTTATTATTTCTTTTCTATGTTCACTGGCGTGGTTTTTTCTTTCTTTACGTCATCACCATCACCATATGTGCCGAAAGACTTTCACTGCTGAACATTGCTCACCCCCCTCCAAGTATCATGTTCAAAGCAATTTTAGTTGAAAGTATTTATTAAATGCTATATGCTTGATTTTTTTCAGATTTTTGGATAAAGGGGTTGGCAAACTACAGGGGGGGGACAAATTGTTAACGACTTTCGGAGCTCCTAGTTCACTAATATTAACTTTAAAAAAAAGGCAATTAGAAACCTCTATGTTATTTTCAAAGGCCTATGCAACGATACCCCACACAAAGGGGTGCGCGTAAATATTTTTTTCATCCCTCAGTTTCATGTATGGGGGCCACCCCTAATTATTTTATTTTTTATAATTTCACTACAGGCCTTTATGGCGGCTTACAGAAGACATCTAACTGCGAAGTTTCATACAGATTGGTTATGAACTGTAGATTTGACGAGGTTGTGACAGACGGACAGACGGATGGGATGAAACTATAAGGGTTCCTAGTTTTACTACGGAACCCTAAAAAACTTACCCTTGTAATAATATTCCTAAAACCAACATATTCACTTAATAGGGGTAATAATACTAATAAAATGCCTATTAAAATGATTAGTCTTAAAAGATAACAGTAATGGCAACATTAGCCGCAATTCTACGTAATCCCCACACGTTTATGTTTAATTAATAGTTATAAGTGCTCTTTAAGTGGTTCAGCAGTTATCCCTTAACCGACTGCTGGAATTTTAATAGTGGTAAATGTTTTTCGTAATGAGTACCGTTTTAACTTTAATGTTTCCTCCGTTGATATTTTTGGCTATGATAGTATTTTCCTATTTAGGTATCAAATAAATGTTTAGACTAAAACAATATCTAGACGAATATTTGGCCTAAAGCTTAGTCAAAGCCTTGCTTACTTTGAATTATTATACATATTTAAATCAAATAAACGCAGACAGTCTGCGGTTTTCAGTTGATGTTGGGTTGGCATCGGTACGCTACGGCGTAGGCGCGTAGCTCGTAGACAGTAGCTGTAGCACAGACGTAGCTTAAAGATTTTAGGTAGGTAAGTAGGTAAGATAGATTATTTCGAATTATAGAGTATTTTGTTTTGTTGGTTTTAAAGTTTTTCGTAAAGAAATTGTTGAAAAATAAATATTATAACAATATAGCCCGGTAGGTACTATTGCATAAAATTTACATTATAAATCACATAATGATCTCTGATTTGTTTTTGCTAATTAAACATCAAGCCATATATTAATGATAGATGTCAAAGATAAGTGTACTTACACCGTACTCAATACTTAATGCCTAGGACTAGTCCACGAAAAAAGAATACAGCTAGAGAACTCGGACATTTATTATACGTAGAAAACAATAGCTAGAACGATCTAGAAACGTCCGCAAATCTACCCTAGTTATTAATACTTAATGCCTCTTAAATATCAAAACAAAAAGACCACAATCTATTATTTATTAACCACGGATCAGACGCAGAAATCCCCAACTAAATTCAGAGGACAATAACCCCGAAATAATTCACGAAAAATTAATCCAAAAAATTACACAGAGCGGAGACAAAAAGTGGGCTTACTTTACTGGGGCTTATTCTAACCACGTAGGTACAGTCGCGACGACAAATCTAAATGGGCATAAGCTTAGAATTAAAATTCCGTGTGCGCGGCACTTACCTATTGTCTACACAAAATATCCTTTAATTATGTTGGCTGTTCTGCTCTTTTGTTTGGGGTGCAAGTTATAAGAGAGAGCGGAATTTTTTTTTTTAAGTGATTTTGGAACTAAATATTTAAATTATTTTTATGATGTTGTTCTTTAGAATTAGCGTTTTATGTATCAACTGCGTCACAATTGAACTTCAAAAAAGCGTATCCAATTTGTTTTAATATTTTTATTATTATTATTGCCAATGCAAAATGGTATCTACGGGTGCAAAAAGATCTTGACCTAGTTATTATATCTTCTATACCTATATAACAGCACCGTGACTGACGGACAGACAACGCACGGCCTAAACCAATGGACCTAGAGATTTGAAATGAAATGTCTTGAGTAAAAATTTCTCCTTAGGATTTAGGAGGATTAAGGAGGGGTTCCCTTAAGGAGGGATTTTTGTAATGTAATCCCTGAAGTGGTGAAAAGGGGTGGTAAATTTTGTATGAAGAAAATATCCATTGTTGTTTTCCAACTTTCACACGGACGAAGTCGACGTCAACGAAGTAAAGCTGATTTTTAAATTACATTTAGGTACATACACTTTTTCCAGTTCGCTCATAACTTGAACCGTAACGCGTGTGTAAACGTTAAACACGTCCGTTTAAGTACACAGAACAATACTGGCGCTGTATTTCTCGGCGGATGTTCAAACAAAATGTATGGCAGGCGACACGTACGGAATTTTAATTGGTGCAAATTGCCAGTGCGAGTGACGGTGACAGTTTTAGCATTAATAACGGCCAAAACTGACCCAGTTCTCGGACCTAGTGGGTAAGAGAAATTAATTATTTCTGTAACACTTTTGCTAACGATTGTACTTTTGGTTGCGCTGTTGTTGGATTTTGGAATGTTAATTTTTGATGAAGTTAATTTTCATTAAGGAGTAGATATTGTACTGTTGTGAGATTTAAGTGGTAGAAACCATCCACCCAGTTCTTGAGTGGTCGATGTGCGGAAGTAGGCGAATACATGGTGATGTATTTCAATAATACAAACAACAAACAAATCTTCAGGTGATGTTCTTTATAAAGTTTCAGTGAATAGTACTCGCAATTGGCGTGCGTGTATGACCAGATTTAACTTAATTAAGAATATTGTCTGGACCTTAAAATAGATATTAAATCTAGAGTTTGTTTTGGTGTTTCTTTCTTTCTTTCATATCCCTTCAACTGTTACAATTGACAGACACAATTGAGGCATGGAATCAACAATTGGACTAAGTGCAAGCTAATCCATCCAAATTTTTGAAATGAAATGGTTATTCAATTCAACCTTTGAAACGAATATCTGGATTAACATTATTTTGGCATTTATTCCAATTTTTGATTCCACGTCTCAATATTGATTTTGTCCTCAATCTGGTTGCTCGACAGACTGATGTTCATCTATATAGAAAATACCGATCTCATCTAGCTTAAAAAAAATGTTGACGTGTAAAAGTGTTATTTTTAACCTATTTACAAAATAAAATATCATTTATGTATCATTTCATATAAAGGTGGTTCCACATTCACGTTTCTCGTGTTATTCTCACTTTCTCACCAGATTCTCGTGTGGATGTAAAGTGACCTTAAAACTATGTAGATACACTTCAAAAACTTACATTTCAATATCTAAGAAATAAAACATGCCTATTCAATTTCAATAAATGATGTTGCCAATTTATTCACTAAGTTCAAATATTACTTTTTATGTTACCCGTAGATTTTTATGACATTTTTATTATAATATGGAACGGTTTTCTTAGCACTTTAGATAAATAAATATATCTCTAGGGATTTCAGCAAAAAGGATTTAGTTTAAGCAAATAAATTATTTGATAAGTTTTTTAGGATTATTGAAAGGTTCGAAAAATATTAATCCATATTTATTACTGATAGAAATAAAATGGGAATTTTATTTTTTAGACCAATTCAACACGCCTATGTCTATCTGTTTGTGGCTTTATAGCTTCTACATGGATGGACCAATTTCAATGATTTTTTTTAAATTGAAAACCAGTTTAATAAAGATGGTTCTTAACTATATTATTTTGATGAGAGCCTATCTAGCTGTGTAAAAGTTATGAACTCTTGTATGAATTTCATAGAAATATACCTAATGGAAGATTCATTATACCATAAGTATTATATCTACAATAATCGTAGTAGGAGCTAACGCTATAAATAAAATGTAAACTAAAAATAGGAAAAAAAAAATATTTGATAAAAAAAAAAAATTACCTTATTTTTAAGGGATGGTTATAATTATGTGTCGGACAACTTTTTAAATTTTGAATTTAGCTTTATATGGTTAAATTTGAGTTTTAGCGAATCAAGGCTCAGTAGTACTCCACATCATAGAAGAGTGACTGATAAATGAATAACCACATTATCTGGAGTCTACGTAAATCTACTTAGTGTCTAGATTCTAGATATTAATTAGAATACAAAATACACATCCTAGACTTTACACAAACGTATTGCACCGAAACCGGTTTGAACCGGTAACAAACCGCTTATAACCAGTGTAATTGAGCTTATCTCCACTTATGAGGTATTAACGTTCAGACAAGATCTACTTGCGTAGAGTTGGAATTACTAGAAGTGTCTTTTCTGTTTCGATGAATATCGGTTTCAAGAATTTATTTCTCTAAAAGAACTTTACAATGTTCACTTACAAGAGAAACAAAAAACAAATAATCTTAAATTAAAGTACAACATCGGGAAGAGTTACAACAATATAGAAGTTGTATCGTTTTTATGAGCTTTGAAAGGAGACAATTTAGGGTTGAAAGAGCCATATTTCAATTATTGGGTATCTTCAGCATATAAAACAAAGGGTACCTACCTAATACCATGGGGTCTCATCAGGAACAAAGGAACATTTGTTGAAATAACTCATAATAGATGGCGTTATATGTATCGATTTGTTATTGAAGTTTGCGTAAAATTGAGAACATTAAAAAATACATCATGAAATATATTTGTTCAAATTTTGAAAATCCTTTAAGCACGGAAAAATGTATAGCCCGAAGATAGCCCGCGCTAAATCGGTCACATTTCTTTGTATGAGATGAGGCATCTGTACGTATAGTATTATATTATCTGTGCTAATACATACAAATGTGTTTCGAGAAGTTTGTCTGGTATAGATTATATATGTTTACAAAGTTTTTCAGCTTAACCTCTTCAACGCGTTTTGGCATGAATCAATAAGTTTTTTTGCAGTTTTTAAATATTTCCACATACCTACATAAAAACTTGCAAACTTTCTTTATAATTTAGTGTAAAAGTATAAATATATATTGAAATGCTTTGACATTTTTTAATAATTACGAATGGTGAGGACTATTACCTTTATTCTGCATACCACACAATTTTTTTAACATTCAAACGAATTCATTCCGAGTCAAACACTTCCAGTCATCTCTAACATCAATGTAACTAAGTTTACGTAAGTTGCCGGTTTGATTAAAGCGTCGGTACATGCCCCCAGTAGTTTCAAACGCAACGGCTCCGCCAAAGGAAATCCCCCAGCTTCCTAGTCGATTTTTATTTAAGTGCCGAATAAACGCTTGTTTACTTATAAATGTTTTGTTTTACTATCTGGGAAGGGATTGTGTAATTGTTTATCGTTTTTAGAAGGGAGTGTGAAAAGATATGAGGAAAAAAAATTGTTTATTTTTAATGCCTCATTGCCACTAGACTTGGTCGAAAGCACGACTGGGGGTCCTTGTAGGTCCTTCTATTCATAAAGTATGGTTTCATCTCATAATAGCTGATATTGATTTCAATGGCTACTCCCTAGGACCACTCAAAATGGGATACGCTGTATAATTGTTGTAATATTGATCATATTGCAGGTGCTGCCTTGAGCTGCCCGAGTGGGTGTTTCCCATCAGTTACAATCTGGGTATCTTCAAGTCACGAGTGAATCGGTTTATTCTAGGCAAGCGTGCTCCATCGTAGACCGCATCATCGCTTAACACCAGGCGAGATGGCTGCCAAGCGCAAGCCTATCATCGAATAAAAAAATAAAAAATAAAATAAAAAAGCGCGGATACAAATTTTCGTTACTAATTAATATGCGTATAATTCGGGACAGCGCGCTCTTTGATAAGCGAATCGTATTGCTATGCTGGGTGCACGTATATCGTGTTGGGTGAACTCAGAACAGAATACTCAAGCTACACCGCCCCAATCACTCAAGGCCACCGTTTACCTACCTCAAATAAACCAAAACAAATTATTATCAGCATAGTAAGCCGAATATTTCACGAACGCAATTTGCTACGTGAAGCAGGAAGTTTAATCTCACGAAGTGTGATTGAAAAGTATAAACAAATAAAAATTGGAGTCGGTACATTAAGTGAATTTCCACATAAATCTTGCACGTCACTGCTGTTCCAGCTCCCTGTGGCGTGAAGTTACGAATATTTTGGATAAGGGACCTGTTCTTGATATTTTGGTCTCATTGTTCTAGTGCAGAGGGAGGGGCTCGTGGCTAAATGACAGCCGCGCTGATCGATCGATCTACGAGGTTAAGCTGCGCTTGCCGAGGTCATTGCTTCGATGGGTGACCGTTCTTTACACATCGAGACCCCTCCGTGTCTTGGAGAGCACATTAAACAGTCGGTCCCGGTTGTCATAAGAATATCTTTGACAGTCTTTACGGCTAGTCAGGAGCACAAAAGTCTGAAGCAGTCATGCTAGCGAAGGAGGTGGCGGGGCGTGAGAGGGAGAGAGCCTCACGTCCCAGCCGCCGCGGCGGTGGACGCCCCGGGCGTCGGGGGTCATTTGATGGCCCCCGGCCACCGTAGGCGCGGGCCTGTGGACGGTGAGTTGGGTATGCTCACCGTCCGTCCGTCTCATGACGACAGGCCGTGTCGACGGCGCGTTCGTGTTCCACGCGCGCCTCAAAGAGAGTCAGCAACAGCGTAGGGGCCCGCAAGGGCCGAAGCCTGCCAGGGCTGCGGGACTGTTCGAAAGAGACACCGCAGCCCTGGAATGTAACGGGCAACGAAGGAACATGGGTGGGTTTTGGTCAGTAAGAGTCTGACACTCCCTTCCGCTCCGCCCAGAGCGGGAGGGGTCATTTGATGATTTCCCATCCCCAAAAAAAAAAAAAAAAAGGAGCACAAAAGTCTGACAACTGTTCTAACTTTCGAATACCGGTATTCCCCAATAGGTTTTTGAGAGTCAGATGGCAGTCGCTCCACGTAAAATATTGATATTCAGCAACCAGGTAGACTAGAAGCCGACCCCAATCTAGTTTGGGAAAAAGCTAGGCGGATGATGATGCTCTAGTGCAGTGATGCATAGACATATTTGGATTGGGAGCCACGTAGACAGAGCAGGAGTGAAAGGCGTCGGTCAATACCTACCGCAAGACGCGTTAAGTAACTTCGTTCCAAAAAGAAAATGCTTTTACAATCTTACATTTCAGCTCATGTGCTACTACACTGCCCTGGGGTCGCCACATACAGGGCTAAGTACTTCAGTAACCCAGGTACTCTCCGCGAGATCGCCGGCAGGATCAAATGCTTGCTGGCCTTTCTCGAGGAGTTGGGGTGGATCGAATAATTTCATTACCCACCCGCACGCAAAATACGCGCTTAGTCGTGGAGTTGCGGAAAACAGCCCGCTATACCATACCATACCATACCAATCTTACATTTGTACGGAACCCTCAGGAGCGAACACTGACTTCACGCTCAGCAGACGCACTAACGTCTACTAGATCAAAAAGACAGTCAACGACAATAAGGCTAATTAAAAAAGAAACGCCTTCCTATACAGACAAATTCTTCACAACTCCACGGAACCCAGTTACGGGTTAACTCTCGAGAAAAGTTAGCGAAAACCTTAGCGTTCATAAGTCAGCGTCGGTATTGGAACTTAAGACTTATGCCGTTTTGCCCCCTCTAATATATTCACGGGAAGCAATATACTACTTATCCGTGGTACTATTTTGCTTGTTTGACGGGTAGAAATTCTGACTGGTTTTGGATTACCGATAATTTTTTTTTCTAGTTGGTAGGTAATATCTGCAACAAATGTAAACTTTTTCAAACAGTTTCGGAAGTCAGTGAATTTTTTTTTATTGATCATTACGAGCAATTTAGAATGTTGCGGTTGGTCGTACAGATTAATTTATTATGTTCATATTTTTTCTTGCAATACCATCAGCCATAGCGTGTCTTGGCACCAATGTTTGTCTTAGTCATTATAATAATCCAGTGTTTGAATTAATCAAAAATCGTGGTAAATTGTAACATAAATTATTCTTTTAACGATTCATACTTATAAGTGTAAATGTGAAAATCAAGTATGTACCAATATACCTATCTGTTCCCTTCCTTAACTCGTTTTACTTATCAAATTGTTCCTGGAGGCAGAGCTAGCTGAGGACTGAGAATGAGCGATTCCGGGACAATGTGTTGTATACAGTATACACGTAAAATAAAAGTAGATATTATGTACCTATAATATTTATTTATTTATTATTTATGTACACACAAAATATAAAAGACAAGAAAAACAAATACAGATGAGACATTAGGTACTGCTTATTTCTAAAGAAATTTCTGCCAGCAGACCTGCGACAGGATAGGTATAAAGTAAAAACGAAGACACAGTGTGTAATAAAATATAAATTATAAATAAAATATAAATATCTGTATGTACTGAGCGTCACATGTCATGACTGTTCCAAAAAGATAAAGTAAATATGGGAAGGTTATAATAAGGCCAATCTCACACGGCTCTATACAAAATAACATTGTAAATAATTGTTATGTTAATATGAAAGTATACCAACAGCAAAATGTCGCACCAAAGAACAAATAGATATCGACGGAATTCCCAAACGTATGTCGGATTTCTAATTAAAAACATAATTTCGACTTGTCTTTAAAAACAAATTAAGCAGTCAAATAACTTCAAAAGATAAACAAATATGACCTTACCATTACCAGCGCCATCCTGACCGCGTGTGCCGCCCGATGGGACTCGGTACTGATGGCACACTGAATAGGCCTACACGCAAGGGCAAGCGCCTTAATATTCTGTACTTTTACTAACATTAGGCTAAGAACATTGTTACTAACAAATATGGACAAAGTCTGAAATAAATTTTATTTATTATTTATTTATTTATTAAATGATCAGACTACAAAAAAATAAAATAAATACATGTCATGTCCATAAAAAAAACCCAAAAATCTATAGTTTTACGCTCACATACCTTCCTAACTAGCTTCTTTATCAATCACCCCATAAGATTAACTATCTACATATCACGTTACTCTTCAAAGAAATACAAGTCATACATTCTGCCAGCCCTTCTTAGTCCCAGCCAAAAACGAAACAAAAAAAACATCTAATAAAAATCACAAAATGAATTTCGTTCGAATAGAGCCTTATCGGACGGCCACAGCCGGCCGCGGATCGGAATGAAAATATAACTAAAGTCAACAAAGCACAAAATTAGTTTTTATCCGAAAATAGTAAGAAAAAACTGGTGACCGCGAATACGGGCGGTACGGGGAATGGGATTCGCGTTGATGTCGTGTGATTAGATATTGTAGGTAGGTATAATATTTTTATTGAACATAAATGCAGGATTGTTGTGTAGATGTTTGTTTAACTATATACGGCAGTGGAAGTCTTTCAGCTGACATTATAATAAATACAGACAGACATGCATAGTATAACACCGGTATTTCCAAGAGAAGCTGTACTGTCAAAAATATTTTTTTTTAAATGGCCTCTCGCAGTTAGCTGCTAGCAGCCATTACCGATCTTCTGGTGAGGACTTACAAAATACCTCCAGCCAGGCTTAACACTAAAAAAAATTAAGCGACCACACGGTAAGGGCACGAGCCTCGGCTATCGCTATGCCGAGAGCTTAGTTCAACAGGTTCCCCACTATCAACGCAGCGCATCCTCAGGACCTCTGGTGACCTTACCACTGGAATACAACGCTGCAAAGAGCAGCGTTATGTGGTTGTGGTGTTCTATAAGATGGAGATACTTCCCCAATAGAGCTGCTATAGATTTAAGCGAAATATCTCGTTGTGTCCTATCTACATAAGCGGTTATTTTCCGGGTCGAATTCCTTTACACTAGCGAGAGTTTCGTTAGATCCTTCGTCATCTCAATTTGATGGTGACATCAGAGCAGAGGCTGAGGGATAATAGTTTTAGGTTTCTACAGATTTTGTTACTACGAATTTATTTAACCTTTAAAAGTTAGTGTTCTTATACAGGATGGCAGGTTAGACAGTGGAAATATTTAAAGGAGTCATTGTACTCATCATTATGAACAACTTTTACTTGTTCCATACATTTATGTTCACATAACTCAACGAAATGTATGGAACAGCTGATTTTTTTTTCGCGATTTCAGGGTTGGTCTCATAGTAAAAGTTGTTCAAAATGACGAGTACAATGACCCCTTTAAATACTTCTACTGTCTAACCTGCCACCCTGTATATTTGTCTTGGTACTTAATAATATTTATATTAAAAGCCAGTTGTATTCAGGGACCATTTTGGTTACCTTTAAGGGTTTTTGGAGTATTGTTAGAAAACCCACTTCATATATTTTGTTACACTTCTTAACGATAAGCCGCTTCAATGGATAACCTCTTCAAACTCTTTCGTTTTGGCACCTGTTCAAAAGGTTTTCAATAGAATTTGCTTAAAGTGTTATTTAAAAACCTTTTCCTAGTACGTAGGTGGGTACCTATATACTATTGAATAGTAAGCTATTCTGAACGGGTAACATGGTAATACTTTCCCAGTCCAACGCTGAGTTGCAGAAAATGTCATTAAGTTTAAAGGAGAGTTTAACAATAGAAATTGTATGGGTAATGCCTCCATTAAAATTTAATTATCTTTCTGCAACCAACCGCAAGTATGCTTATTCCATCTTAGGAAGGTGAGTTGGTCTGTATTGTATGTCTGGGGCACGTAAACATTATTTCTATGTGTGCAAGCTCGAAAGCACTCACTATTGGCCGACATTGTTTTTATGTGCGAAAACTCAAAGCACTTACTATTACACACACGGCAACAATGTGCATTATAATCTATATACTAATATTATAAATACGAAAGTTTGGATGGATGGATAGATGGATGGATGTTTGTTTCTGAATCACGCCAGAACGGCTGAGCGGATCTGGATGAAATTTGGCACAGAGATAGACTACAGTCTGGAATAGCATATAGGCTACTTTTTATCCCAAAAAACGCGGGCGTAGCCGCGGGTGGCAGCTAGTAATAAATGTATTACATTTACCCAATGCATTTACCCTAACTTCTTTTTTAAGCACAAATTATTTAATTGGAAAATATATAATACCTAGGTCCTTGGTAAAGTTCAACCAATAGTTGCCATAACTGGTAAAAATAAAAAGTCCGCATCAATTATTCAATTGGAAAGCGTCTAGTTTCCAAGAGAATAGCTTAATTGGAACGGCATTTTTTTTGCGAAAGCGATATCAATTAGTTGTTACTTGAAACTCTAATTGGTTATGGTAACGACCTGCACTTTTATACATTTGAAATTCGAATGAATTTTGATGCGAGCCAGTTTTGTTTTCTGGAAAGTTTCAAGCTTGAAATAATTTTTGAAATTGAAATTTGAAATTTTTGAATGGGACGAGCTAACGACTGCTAGTAGGTACATTTGCTACGACAGAAAACAACGCTATCTAGTTACCATCTAAATGTGCGATGGGGAAAAACGTAGGTACCTAATTTAATTTTAAATTTGTTTATTCACATTTTTGTAAATTTTTTTGCAAGCTGCAATATTGAAAATCACAAATATGATTGTAATACGGTCATTCGATAGGCTTATTATATTTTTATTCAATTTCAATAAAGAAAGAAATCTCTTTAATCTTTACGAACTCCTGATTGTGTGGAAAAAATAAGCTGTTCTATACATTTATGTTCACTTAACTCAACAAAATGTATGGAACAGCTGATTTTTTTTTCGCGATTTCAGAGTTGGTCCTACAGTAAAACTTGTTCATAATGATGAGTACAATGACCCCTTTAAAAATTTTCACTGTCTAATCTGCCACCCTGTATAATACAGTGTTGCTAGAACACTCCATGGCATATTATGCCTTAGAGAGGCGCTACGCTACGTCCGCTTCGAGCCAAGCAAACACGGTGCGCAATCATGTCGCTAATATTTGTGTTTTATCTGATTCGAACTCAATCTGTCACTATTGATCGAGCTCCAAGTTCTCTCAGTTTGAAGACTTCTATACTGTAATGTGAACTGTAATTTGATTTAAATAAGGATAACTTTATCGTGACTGACTCTGAATTTGTGTCCAGTTAATGGCAATAGGCTCGTCTCCTATTCACATAGAACTTTATTAAAAAACATAACCAGTGAAATGTGGATGTACATTGTACGGTCAGGGAAAGGGATTCTTTAGTAGGTTCACTATCATTCATAATTGGTCGTATATTCAAACTTCGAAGCAATTCGGATTCGGATAATACGACCAATTATGAATGATAGTGAAGGTTCACTATCATTCATAATGGGTGTATTATCCGAATCCACAGTCAGGGAAAGGGATTCTTTAGCACCTGCTAAAGAATCCCTTTCCCTGACTGTACTATACCGAATCCTTTGGGGAATAAAGGCGTGACGTTATGTTAAACTTTATCATGCAAATAAGTAGCAGAAAGTAGGAAAAAAAAAACAAATTTTTCATTAGAAAACATTAGAAAACATTAACCAACGACAAACACTAGTCTACACTCCACCTTAGAATAAACAATGGGTACAAACACAAACAAGCAACATCGATAGAAATAGTCAATTTAACCCGTCGTCTGCCGCTTCTAATTTCAGTCAACCCTCACAATTAGCATCGGGGCCTATTGGACCCGCGCTTTGGTAACGGGAGTCGGGATGTGTACTCATAAACTCAACCCCCGCGTGCCATCGGTGAGTGGTGTGATAAGGGTTGAGAAAGATCAATAATATTAGCTTTCGGGTACAGTGTTGAATAAAATTAGGAATTTTAAGTATTTGTTACGACAGTTATATTAAATTCTAAAATGAGCTTGTTCCTTTTGTTTTCAGAGCTGAATTACCTCAGATCATAAAAACAAGGGAGTGTGCCAAGGCGCTATTGCGCTTGACGCTTTAGTATGGTGACACTGACCATAATTAAAACGTACACGCTGGCGACGGACCGAACGCGATCGATGATATAAATACAGTATTTTGTACTGTCGCCAATGTTGGAATTGTAACTTTATGCTCATTCAATTTGATATACGTAGTTCAATCACCATTTCCATTATTGTCTGTATCGATTGCGGCTAAGTAATTGGTATTGCGGTCAGTTACCATAATCGGCGGATAGGTTTAACAAGATGGAGTAATACATCTGGTATTGTTGCTTTGTGTATCTATAGATGCATGTAGCTGAATTGTAATCAAATTATTATTATCAATATTAGTTTTTCATTCTGATAAATAGATGCACGAAAAAAACTTTTTTAACAAAAAATAACCGACTTCAAAAATCCACTACAAAGAAAATAATAATTTTGGTTTCGGAAGTCGGTGGCTTTGGTTTATGTTTGCTTTTTTTGCCACCGACTTCCGAAACCAAAATTATTATTTTCTTTGTAGTGGCTTTTTGAAGTCGGTTATTTTTTGTTAAAAAAGTTTTTATTTTTCCCTTTTTAGTTCTTTATCTCGCGTTAGATTACTTTGACGACTTCGTTCAACAGTAAATCTTCCACGTAGTGTGTACATTTATGCGTATAACTTTGTACATAGGAATGATTACCTAATGTATTATATACTAAAACCTTCCTCAAAGTATGTAGATTACGTTAGTGAAAACCCCATCCATACATACATACATACATACATACGGGAAGAATACAGAACATCCTTTTTTGAAGTCGGTTAATGAAGTCGGTTAAAAAAATGTATGAAATTCACAGCTTATTGTGTTATTCCATACTGTTGTTGCTGTACAAATGTATGAAATTTTGATTGACTTACTTTTGGAGTCTTAGGGGGAAGGAAAGAAAGGCTATAGCCAAGACACACATTATTTTGAATAAAAACGACCTAAAATTTCCATAGACCTCACTTATAACCTTCTCAAAAACTTTGCATAGTGTAAAGAAGACGGTTTCTAGTCCATCGTCCATGATGACAGTAAGCTCTCACACACTAAACATGAATTAGTAGTAACTTTTTACAAGGCTCAAGTAGTGGCCTGCCTACAGCGTAAAATTTTCTTTCATAAAAGAACCACCCGCCTGATTAAAAGGCAGAAGCAATCCACTTATGCCTAATAACATCGTGGTAGTCGTATCTTTACAACAAACTGAAAGGGTTGTGTTGGTTGAATATCCGTATATTTTTTTATAGGTGCACCATAAAAATATATTGTAGTTTTTAGAAAACCGTTGTTTTCAGGCTGGCTTATGGTAATGGTATAAGAGCCTTGTTTGATGTTTATTCCGATTGCAGTTAATTTGATTGCGGAGTCGTTGTTCGATATTGATGAGATAGCATTAGCTTGGTAAACAGCACATTTTTCGGTAATCTAAATGGTCGATTTTGCGGAGCGTTTGCGTTTGAGGTGAATTTTTTAATCAAGTAATGGCAACATCAAGGTTTAATTAATTAGTGTATATGCAAATACGAAGTTATTTATTTCATTTTGTTAGTGTCTCTGATGTCCTTTGTCTGTTTTTCTATGATCATATACCTAATACCTACACATAATATTGTGAGTCAAGTTGGATTCTTAATCATCCACTGAGAAACATGAAATTATGTTTTTTCTGATTTTTAAGATAGTCAAATGAATGTTTTTTCTTTATGTATAAATATATAAAATTACGGTTTATTAACTAATTTCAAAAGCGCCTAAGGCCGAGAACTCTATATTATAACATAAATAACTTACTAAACTAATACACCCAACACACGTAACTTATACAACCTCACGACTGGACCTAAAACCAAAGTCATTGCAAAGCAAACTAATACAAAACTCTATGAAATTACATAGGAAAATATGAGCTATTAAATACAGGCCCAACTTAAAATAACAACGGGTGAATTTAATAAGGCAGGCCGGTGGCGCCATCTGGCGGGGGTTAAGCCAAATTCATAAAACGGCAAAGGGTGGGTACTTCATTTATATAAAGGTTTAGATGTAAGTTTTGTTACGCAAACTGAAGATCGGTTTGTGTTTCTTATGACTGTGGATTTTATTTAATTAAATGTAATTAGTATTTGTGTATTTGCCGGGTAACAAAATGTTCTGTGACTTAATTATGTCGCCTGACACGACCGGCGACATGTGCAAACCACACCGATTAAATCAGCTTTCAATTTTTTTTAATGCATTAAAATCGGTCCATTCGTTTGGGAGCTACAAAGAATACACACCACCCTGATTAAACCAGTTTTTTTTTTTTTAATGCATTAGAATTGGTCCATTCGTTTGGGAGCTACAAAGCCACAGATACACAGCCATAAGCGTCAAGCTTATAACACGTGGAGTGTTATAAGCTTGACGCTTATGGCTGTGTATCAAAGTCAGCGGTTAAGAATAGACTCTCAAATCTTTTCCATTGGTTAAAAGTTGTGATGCGGACACAGTAATGGAAATCCCAGGATGCTCTGCCACCGGAGATATAAAAATCAATTGCCTGTCCAAACCTTTGAATTTCCTGACAACTTGTCTAACATCAAAGAGCGAGAATCTTCGATGTTTAAAATTATGAATTCCTCCAATCTCAGCTTAATATCTGAAGGAAAACGAATCGAATGAAGAATGAATGAACGAGTGAACACGAAGGATCGAAGCGTTGTAGAAACAATCGGTGGATGTGAGAGGAAATCGAATTTCCTCGAAGAAATTGACGAGTATGACTCAATGACGTCGGCGCCATTTTGTTCCTTTTCGAAATTCCATTTTGTAATGATTTATTTCAAAATGCCTCACTGCTGTGTTTGTTTTAAAGTTCTATTATTTGATGAGATTTTAGTGCAATCAGCGATTGGCTTCTGCGGTAGGTGTAGGTACCAGCATTAAAGATGATCACAGATCGCGCCTGTACATTTTCCGTTCAATAGACAATAGACAGTTGACAATACGTTATAGAGAATGATCCAATTCTCAGATCATAGAAACAAGGAGATATGCCATCATAGCAAATTAGTACGGGAACAACTGATGCGACTTTTAGTACATTTTTAGACACAATTACCGATTACGTGCATAATTAAATTTGTGAATAAAAAGATTTCCCACGCATTGAACATTCCGCACACCCTCAATCTAACACTGTTAATCGTCACTCAATACTAGCACTAAACTAAAACACTGTATTTATACCATCGATCGTGTTCGGTTCGTCGCCAGCGCGTACGTTTTTAATATGAGCAATTTGCTCAAGACGACGTATAGCGGGAATACGACAATTAGCAAAGATCTGCATGCGCATTATTAATTTGGGAATACTGTACTACATTGTACGTACAGTCAGTGCGTGCAGTGGGCGACTTGATCGCAGTTTAAGTCACTGTAATGCGGCCATGTGATTTTCGCGTATAATGAAGCCATGCCATGTTTATATGGTTATTATTATAATTATGGTTATATGGCTCTCCCAGTCGAATCGCGAATCGCGGCCTTATGTAGCCTCAACCTAATATACACACATCAAAAGTGTCTAGGGATCAAGCATTTTTATGCGGATTTCTTGAGATTGAGATGTGGCTTTGTAATAAATTTATGATTTTATAAATTTATATGGATCCTTTTTGGTGCATTTCATAATTTGAATCAGGAACTCTCAATCAAATTCGAGTAAAAGATGAAAATAAGCTGTCAATATTTTCCCTATAAATACATACAACGCATTGAAGACATTATTAGTACTACTGTTTCCCTACTACTGATTAAAACCAACGTTATTATGGAGCGGCAACGTCATTTAAGCAGGGAAGAAATGCTCAGAGCCGTGGGAATGATAGAAGCTGGTTCCCGGCAACGTACTGTAGCTTTAGCTCTGAATACAAGTCAGAGTGTTATCAGTCGACTTTGGACACGTTACCGAAGCACTGGTACCGTGGCTGAGCGCCATGGAGGACGGTATCGCTGCACCACACGGAGACAAGACCGATACATTCAAATCTTAACTCGAAGAGCTCCAACAATAACCGCCATGATGTTAGCCGTGAGGCTTCATCACTCTTCGGGGAACTTAATTAGCGACCAAACAGTCAGAAACCGCTTGCATGAAGTGAACCTTCATTCCCGAAGACCGCTACGGGTACCACCTATAGCAATGCACAATCGTAGGATTCGATATCAATGGGCTCTTGAACACAGAAATTGGGCAGAAGAACAATGGCGTTTCGTGTGCTTTTCTGATGAGTCTCGTTTTGGTATGAGACCGGATACAAGACGTATACGACACTGCAGAACCCCTGGACGCCAACAGCGATTAAAATCCTGCCAGGAAGTCCATCCTTATAGTGGTGGAACCATCATGGTATGGGCGGGTATTTGGATCGGCGGAAGAACTGAGTTGATTTGGATCAGAGGCAACCTCAACGCTCAAATTTATGCTGAGACGATTGTATCAGACGTCATCGTTCCTCTACAAGTGCAAATCGGTCCCTTATTTCAGTTAATGCATGATAATGCACGACCGCACACCGCAAGAGTTGTAAGACAGACTCTCGCCGCAGCTAACATCAATGTCCTGCCCTGGCCTGCTCAGTCGCCAGACTTGAACCCGATTGAGCATGCATGGGATATGCTACAGAGAAGAGCTCTGCCGAATATGGAGGGTATCCAGTCGCAAGAAGACCTTTTTTTGTTGTTGCAACGAACATGGGCGGCCATTCCACAGCGTGATTTGGATGAACTCATTTTGAGTATGCCAAACCGATGTTCTTGTGTTGTTAGTGTTCGCGGTAGAAACACGGATTATTAATTGTTTAAGTTACCCAATAAAATTTTAAAGAAAACTGTTATTTCAGTCTTTTTTTCGAACTTTAATGTTAGTGGTTCAAATGTCAAAAATCCCTTTATTAGGAAAATGGCAAATTTCTTTATTAATGCAAAGGTGACTTGGTTTATCGTTACTGTGACAAACGAAAACACTTTATTTGATGAATCCTTAAAGAAAATTTTAATTAATATCAATCAGGAGAAAAGTTATTGCAAAAATATATGTTGATCCCTAGATACTTTTGATGTGTGTACTTAACCTTGACCAATCAATTCAATCTATTTCGGTCAAATGGTACGATTTTGAGCATCTTAAGGGCTTATAAGAACGCTACATGGATGGAACTTTACAGATTAAAAAAATGTTTACTGTTAGCCGGGTGCAGTCAGTGCGCTGATGATGATAAATTCTGTTAGATCTTGGTAATCGGTGTAGTACATACTTACATAAAAGTAGGTACACCGAATGCATAACCTCCTCCTTTTTTGGAAGTTGGTTAAAAATGGCGTTACACTCAGCTATAACAGCGACTTTAGTAGTAACGGGTTTCATTCCGACTTTAAAATCCGTCTTAGACTTAAGCAGTTTCCTTAGATCCGCAGCTTTGTGCAAACTATTCCAACTCACACGTTTTTGACCTCCACCCCAGGGTACATAGCGTGCAAACAAACTCGAAACTGCCTGTTGAAGTGGAGAAAACCGATCGATAGGTTCGAGAACAGTTTTTCGATAAAATGTTGCATTTTTATGTGAAACGCCAAAGAGCTTTCTAGCTTGAGTCAATATTTGTGAACTCGCGCAAAAGTGTTTCCGTGTCTTTTTTTAGCTTTTAACCGGTGACCTAGCAATGATTTGTTTGTTGACTGTTTTTTTGGCGGTACATATACCCCGGCAGGCGAACGCTTTGTGCAATTTGTTTCATCACTACCATCGTGAAGATAACTGACATCAGTGTCGTGCCTAGAGGGCAAGCCCCACGATTTCTTTTCGTTTGAGAGAGCATTTAAGTTCATTTTTCATGTGTTTATTACCACGTTTTTATTGACTCGCTTTCTTGTCTGGTTAATGTAGGTACGTATTGCTTATATAACGACACGACTCACTATTTACGAAAAAATAACATACATACCTTCTAATGCCAAAAAAATATGTTGGGCTTATATTCTAGGCACGCCACTGACTGACATAATATTCTAGAACCAAAAATTTGGAAACATTTGACGTCCAACAATCCGCAGTGGTAATCAGTAACTCTTTGACCGATCCGAGAGTTGAACCTGGAACCCCATCTTCAGCAGTCACGCTTGCGGCCACTAGACCAAGGATGCAGTGCTTTAACATAAAAATTAACAATAAAAACGTTCACTGTTACATCGAGCAACCGTGCGACAACGCCGCTTCACAAACAAATCATATCTCCTAGTCCAATAATAGCTATAGGATATAAAAATACCGGATAAGAGCGAGTACGAATCGCGCCCTAAGGGTCCTTAAGGATCCTTAATATGCAATATCGCCATCTATGATCAAGTTGCCGCTATTATATACTTCTACAGGCGCCATCTGTAAGCAGCCGCCTCCACCCGTTAAGGGTCTTGACATACGGACAGACGGACAACAAAGTGATGCTATAAGGGTTCCGTTTTTTCTTTTGAGGTACGCAACCTTAATTACAAATTATATCTATCTACAAATAAACTAAGTAAAGAACATGCTCAGCCAACCTTAATTACAAATTATCAATCTGCAAAGAAACTAGAGTTTAAGAACTTTTAGCTTTAACTTGCCAAGCATAAGTATAATACATTTAACATTATTACTCCTCATGAAAATTGCCTATTCAGCGACATTTGAATGCTAACACTGCAGTACTGAAAACGACAATTGGCGACAATAACATTTTACTAATGGTATGCTCGTCGAAATTTCAGGTCCCCCTAATTACGAGTAGGCAAGATGCATGCATTTAAATCGGCTGCATTTGCTCCTGTTTGCTACTAAGGCATTTTATTGGGGACCGTGTCCTGGGTTGGACCTTTATGGGTCTAAAGATGATAGGGCAGGGGAGATTCTCGTCATACAAATGGAATGGAATAATCTAAAGATAATATAAAATCTTTTGATAGGTATACAGATGAGGCTTTTTTGTATGTTTAAAATTATTACTACCTTGCGTAGGTATGTCATTAAAATATTACCTATGTGTTTTAAATAGTAGGTAGGTATCTAAGAATTGTATAGGTAGTGGTTTTTTTATAATGTAGGTACTTCGTATTTTTTATTGAACTTTGTAGGTATATTTTTGTTGAATTTTGTATTTTTTTTTGTTAAAATTCTGCAGGAAATTTGATGTAGCTAAAATCAAAATGATAGGTAATTTTTTAAACGGAAAAACTCATGAAAATCTAGTGTCATAATGTTGTTTTCATAAACTTGTCTCTATTAATTTTATCCACTTTGGTAAAATAAGTTTCTCGAAATATTAAGAACCAAAGCATGTAAGTAATTCGAATTTGACAAAGATAAATGTATGACACATAATTTCTTGTTTGCTACATATTAAGGTGGATATGTACCGTTAGCAGTTAAATTGAATTATATTTAACTAGCTTGCTCGCGACTTCGTCCGCGTGGATCCTATCCCGTAAGAATTTCAAAAAATCCGGCCATATTCTTGTCTACATCATAAAGGGAACCTCTGCAAAAGGACGTTGGTAGTTTTGGGCTTGATATAGTACAGTAATAAAAGCATAACCAAAAATAAAAATATATTTTAATTGTTCTTTGCCTAATTTATCTTAGAAATTAAGAATTAAAATCAAAAATCGAAATAAATAAGAAATAAAATGATGATGCCGTTGACATTTTGAAAAAACCAATGAAACAAAAACGGGTGCATACTGGCTGGCGCGTGCCTCCACAGAATATCATGTCGACAGCAACTAAAACCTTTGAATTGAGAACTCATAAGTCGGACTGTAATTCATTGGACCTCCACAGAATATCATGTCGACAGCAACTAAAACCTTTGAATTGAGAACTCATTAGTCAGGCTGTACTTCATTGGATCATTCACACCATACTTAACCTCAGTGTCACAAATACGAAGATTTCTCGTTAACCCAATTACGTACAAAAACAAATAAAAAATGAATTTAAATACTCTTAAAATACTCGATCACACCAAACTAATTTCATATTTGTACCGACATACACAATCTGAAGCCCAGCGTTCTATGGGCGTCTGCCATGTCCTTTACGAGTACAATAGATTCTGATAATGTCACTTTGCTTATAAATAGTCCAAACAGTAGATTCTAATATTGTCATTCTGCTTTTAAAATAGTACAAAAAGTCACAACAATAATAATAAACAAAATAATCACACACCTTTTTTCCCCTGGCTTCAACCCCAAACTGTTTCCGCCAGACTCAATTTCCGACACATTTTAATTTTTCACAGAAAAGTACAACTTTTTCTGCCGACTCTACTCTAGGGAGGATGCAACAACCGAAACCGCGCGTAGGTAAATACAAAACTCAAATATTTATAGAACTTACGCGTAAGCCCGTATTTGTGTGGGGTAAAGGAAAATTCGGATAGCAGCCATGTGTCAGAACATGGAATATTTTTTATGTACCTGCCTGTTCAAAATATGGCAGAGGAACATCTTATGAGTAAAATAATGCTTGGGTGAAACTGAAAGTGAAATACATCAATATATGCCCTGGTGTATACAGGGTTACATTTAAAACACTAGTAACTTCGCAGGACTAAGTATATTGCTAACATCATAAACAACAACTTTTCAAAACAAACATTTTTATTTTTCATTTTTATTTAGGTACCTACCTAGGTACTTAAATAGATGTACAAAAAAATTTGTCCCATAAAATAATACTAATAAATCCGATTATTAGACATTTTCATGAAGTTATTTGCAGTAAAATTATTTTAAACTAATCTAATAATTTTGTTGTCCTATAGCTAAACAACGCGGTCGGATTTCAAACCGCAAACGATACCATAACGTTAATTTGTTCGGTCTCGTAAAGTTGTACAACGTACATAAAAAAATCTAGAAGGTTACACACCTACAATTGTTAAAGTAATATTAACAATAAGATGTGTCAGTGTATGTCTATGTAATATGTGTGTAATATGTGTAATGTCCATGTGTAAGTCTGTCTATGTAATCACTTCTACAACGCATCTAGATAAAATACTGCTAAAAAAATTATGGAAGGTTTCTTGTAAATCGTATCTATGTGGGTAATAATTATTATTTTATTTTATGCTTTGTAGGTATTTCAGAAAAAATAAAGAAAAATATAGTAAATGATTTATACATTTTATACTCAAATAAGATTCTCAAAAAATATTATCAAATTTTATAAAACATCCCCCCCCTGCAACCTGCTTCACTAGGCTTCACTCCATACAAAACGCAATAATCTCTCCTAACACTATTGCTCTAACTTTTTACCAGGCGTTCGTATTTTACCCTAAGGCGTTTTATGTCGCTGAATTTGGTCAAAATATCTTTAAATAACCTATATAAAGCGTGTCCAATTATTTAATACGGATTAACAGGCCCCAGAACATTACAGGATGACCCATTAGTTTGTTGCGGTATACAAAATTGGTGTACATTTGGCCGCCGCCATGTTGCAGCTAAATCGCCAAAAGACTTAATTTCGTTATGGTTAGGCAAACTGTAATTGTTCGGCTGTTTGTTACGCTTAATTTCAGGATTTGAATTTTTTATGTTATAATGCGGGTGTTGTAAATTTCGTGGGTGCAATTATGTACAAACTTATGCATGTTTTATTTTAATTCATGGTTCGCTACCATTATTGTGTTAATTTCAGTACCTAATCAATTTTACGCAACAATTCTACTTTAAAGCGTCATTTTGCTTTGTATTGGCTGACTGGTTAAATGAGGGACATTAAAGGGTGGTATTCAGTATTCGATACTAGTAACTACGGGACCAACCTTGAAATTACGAAAAAAAGGAACAACTCTTTCATACCAAAATATCCTGGATATCATTCGACAAAATTTATAGGAACAGCAGTTTTTTCGTGATTCCAGAGTTGGTCCCATAGTTAATAGAATTGTATACCACAATAATAAATTGGTATTGAAATAAATAATAAATAAATCATGTCCTTCATGACCATTCATCCAGTATGATTGAGATTTGAGACGTATAGTACATTAAAACAGTCGGGTAAAATACTTAAGTATTCGGTAGTTTTTACTAAAAATACACACATCAAAAGTATCTAGGGATCAACATAATATTTTTGCAATAACTTTTCTCCTGATTGATATTAATTAAAATTTTCTTTAAGGATTCATCAAATAAAGTGTTTTCGTTTGTCACAGTAACGATAAACCAAGTCACCTTTGCATTAATAAAGAAATTTGCCATTTTCCTAATAAAGGGATTTTTGACATTTGAACCACTAACATTAAAGTTCGAAAAAAAGACTGAAATAACAGTTTTCTTTAAAATTTTATTGGGTAACTTAAACAATTAATAATCCGTGTTTCTACCGCGAACACTAACAACACAAGAACATCGGTTTGGCATACTCAAAATGAGTTCATCCAAATCACGCTGTGGAATGGCCGCCCATGTTCGTTGCAACAACAAAAAAAGGTCTTCTTGCGACTGGATACCCTCCATATTCGGCAGAGCTCTTCTCTGTAGCATATCCCATGCATGCTCAATCGGGTTCAAGTCTGGCGACTGAGCAGGCCAGGGCAGGACATTGATGTTAGCTGCGGCGAGAGTCTGTCTTACAACTCTTGCGGTGTGCGGTCGTGCATTATCATGCATTAACTGAAATAAGGGACCGATTTGCACTTGTAGAGGAACGATGACGTCTGATACAATCGTCTCAGCATAAATTTGAGCGTTGAGGTTGCCTCTGATCCAAATCAACTCAGTTCTTCCGCCGATCCAAATACCCGCCCATACCATGATGGTTCCACCACTATAAGGATGGACTTCCTGGCAGGATTTTAATCGCTGTTGGCGTCCAGGGGTTCTCCAGTGTCGTATACGTCTTGTATCCGGTCTCATACCAAAACGAGACTCATCAGAAAAGCACACGAAACGCCATTGTTCTTCTGCCCAATTTCTGTGTTCAAGAGCCCATTGATATCGAATCCTACGATTGTGCATTGCTATAGGTGGTACCCGTAGCGGTCTTCGGGAATGAAGGTTCACTTCATGCAAGCGGTTTCTGACTGTTTGGTCGCTAATTAAGTTCCCTGAAGAGTGATGAAGCCTCACGGCTAACATCATGGCGGTTATTGTTGGAGCTCTTCGAGTTAAGATTTGAATGTATCGGTCTTGTCTCCGTGTGGTGCAGCGATACCGTCCTCCATGGCGCTCAGCCACGGTACCAGTGCTTCGGTAACGTGTCCAAAGTCGACTGATAACACTCTGACTTGTATTCAGAGCTAAAGCTACAGTACGTTGCCGGGAACCAGCTTCTATCATTCCCACGGCTCTGAGCATTTCTTCCCTGCTTAAATGACGTCGCCGCTCCATCATAACGTTGGTTTTAATCAGTAGTAGGGAAACAGTAGCACTAATAATGTCTTCAATGCGTTGTATGTTTTTATAGGGAAAATATTGACAGCTTATTTTCATCTTTTACTCGAATTTGATTGAGAGTTCCTGATTCAAATTATGAAATGCACCAAAAAGGATCCATATAAATTTATAAAATCATAAATTTATTACAAAGCCACATCTCAATCTCAAGAAATCCGCATAAAAATGCTTGATCCCTAGACACTTTTGATGTGTGTATTATGATATTGGTGTTAGAGAGTCATATAGTATCAAAACCGGCAATCTCCACATTTAAGAGAAAATAACTTATTAATGCCAAAATAATCTCTAGTAACTAATATTCCATCTTGATTAATAAGTTTTTTACAGAAACGGCATTCTCCCTACCAAAAATGATTTTAAAGTTTAGAGTAAGTTTCAAAAGCGGCAATCTCCTATAAAGTATTTTAACAAAATAATAAATCATAACACGTTTTTCATGTTTATTTCAAATGTAAGTAAAGTGGAGAATGCCGTTTTTGATATTATAATATGCTTGGGTCAAAATCAATATTATTAAAACTTTTTGCTAGATCAAAATTAAAAACATGTCACAATTCTGCCTTAATATAGTGTTAACTTTATTTTATGCGGTAACGTTTTATAACAAAGAAATATTAATAATTATAATGTAATATTCAAGAAAGAGCACATATCATCTTTGCAGAAGCGCCTTAAACAACTTCATATTCAATTCTTTTTCCTTCGACTTACAACGATTTTTTGACAGGCGCTTTTCTTAGAATTAATAAATGGAGACGTATAAAGGTTTTTCAGCTTACATACTCAAATTATTATTTACATAAACGTGTCTACAAATTGAGAAAAGGAAACAAAATCTATTATCTATTGTACCTTTTGGGTTTTAGGTACCTATGCCTCCATTGAGTTGTTACAATCTATTCAGAGGCAAAATACGTGAAATATAAGAAAAAAGTAAGCAATGATACTTGTATAGGATTGACTTGTATTGTACCAATTCATCACGTAGATTATCTATTGAATTATTTTGTGTACCGTACAGTTTCCGAAGACGTAACTAATATACAGGGTGGCAGGTTAGACAGTGGAAATGTTGTAAGGGGTCATTGTACTCATTATTATGAACAACTTTTACGATGGGACCAACCCTGAAATCGCGAAAAAAAATCAGCTGTTCCATACATTTTGTTGAGTTATATGAACATAAATGTATGGAACAGCTGTTTTTTTTTTTCGCGATTTCAGGGTTGGTCCCATAGTAAACGTTGTTCCTAATGATGAGTGCAGTGACTCCTTAAAATATTTCCACTTTCTAACCTGCTACCCTGTATAAATAAAAATATTGTATTGGTACTGATTATGTAAGGAAAGAAAGCCTTTTTCTAGACCGATGCCATTAGGTGTCTTACTCCCTCCTTAGTGGGTCTCGTTAATGAATTTAGCGGCTGCAAGAATTTTGAGATCCTCTCATATTAATTATGGCTCATAATACCAGCCTTCCGTTTCAGAATTATTTCTAAGTAGTAAAAAAAATCAGTTGCTGACGCTTTGATAATTTCTGTTAGAACTTATCAAATAAGAACGGTTTATTAAAGTTTTTCAGTTCATAAATTCTGATTCCTCAAAGTATAACTTTACTTCTCAGACACCGTTTATAAAAAACCTACAAAAACATTAAAACTAATGAACAAAATGAAAAAAACAAAAAGTTACTCTAAAAGGAAACATCTCATCCATTTAATCTTGGCTTAACCCTGCGAAATCTTAAAAGCATACGAGCCAGCATCTTAGACATAAAATCCAGACGTTACAAAAACCATTTGCAAATAAAACAGTGCTGAAGTCTAGCCTTAATGAACGTCTAATTAAAACTTAGCTGGATATTACACTGGGCTACGTAATTTGTTGATGGCTGAGATGAATGAAATACAAGTCCTTGAGTTTTGCATGAGTGTTGGAAAATGGTGCTCTTTGGAAGTGGTATTGTGAATTTATCGTGTTATCTGTTAAAAAAAAATTGCGGTCGGGTTGACGCCCGTGAGGATCGAAGTTCCTTACGCGTCGCATACAGGGTGAATTTTTCAAGTGTGCGTGGATGGTGGATGCGATGGATGTTCGAAACTATGAGGAATAGCAAAAAATACCCAAAAGAGTCTCGGAGCCGATTTTGATAAAAAATAAAACTGCATCATTAGATTTTTTTAAAACAATTTTCCTACCCAGGAATTAGATTTTGGAAAAAAAATACACACTGGCATTATCCGATAGTGTCGCTATTATGGATCAAATACTGGGTAGTAATGACATATGGAAAACTAAACGAAACAGGAAACTGTTGATTTTTAATAATTTTCAATATCTCTATAAGTCTTTTAAAAAAACAAAATAGTATTCGCTTAAAAATCAAAACGATTTTGAAATATTTAATAAAAAGAGGCTTAACGTTTACCCGGTAAGCTAATCTCTAAAGATTTATTTTAGAAAAAGCTACACACGTTCTAAGAAAGTGGAAAACAATTTCCATGTAAAAGCGATATCTAAGGTCTTTCAGAATAATTAAACAGATGGTCCGCGGAATAACAGTTGCTGTTCATTTTGTTCCTTCATAAAATTCTGGACACGCGCTCTCATAACGACGTTGGGTTCGGTCCAAGTTGCAAGCGACGGCAGCCATATGAACTCCTCGCAAATTCGTTGCCAATAAACATCAGAAGTCATTTCAAATTAGGCTGAAAATCAGCTCTTTTTGAAGGTACCTACACCCACAAAACGGGAAGACAAAGTGGCGCACCATATCAGTAAAAAGCGTTCACTATCCTTCTGAAGTGTTATATCGTATTCCTGCCGGCCTAGCATGACCACGATAGAAACGGGTTTTGTCTACATAGAAATAGACAAAGTGACAGATTGTAGAAACATTTCTACGTTTTATGAATGAAATCTGTCACTTTGTCTATTTCTATGTAGACAAAACCCGTTTCTATCGTGGTCATGCTAGGCCGGCTGAAGTGATATTGTGACAAAAATACGGTAGTGGCCTACTATTAAAAAAGGACAAATAAATTATTTTATTTCAAAGAAGGAATAGGCACAACAAAAAAGTTAAAGCAAAAATAATAATTTATCACAAAATGGAAAACATAGACGCTTTTAAAGTTTTTGGAGGGAGTATCGCTCCGTCTTTGTCGCGCGAAGCGGACGTAGGTGGTTCTACGTCACTAGTAGTAGGTAGTGTCGTCCGTGTCTAGCAAATCATTTTAAAACGCTTAATAACTTTGCCAATTTTGTAGATGTTTCATTTTTTTGGTGTTAATTGTCTTTTTTCAAATAGTTTACAGATTCACAATAAAAAAAAAAGTAGTTAACATCCTATTGCCATTGACTGTGAAAGTTAAAAAATAAATAAATTACAGAATATGGAGTTAGGGTGCATGTTGCAATACATAAGATTGTAAAAGTGAGCAAGGCAAAGGATGTGCCGATACAATCAAGCTGTATTGATTGCCTGACTAACTCATGGGATTAGTCCATAGTTGATCTAATAGATTTCAACGCATTTCTCAAACTAATATGTAATGCACAGTCCATAGACTATACAAAATGACGGCTTAACAATATCACCGTAATTGCGTAATAGACTTGAGAAATGGCTTTAATTTTGATAGTTCAACTACATTCATTGCGTTGAGATAGTTAACGTGAACACTGATTTAGAAAAAACGTCGCAATGCATGTTATTGAGTTGGTAAAAGGGAAGCAATTGTGATTGCTAATGCAGTTCTTTGAAGACACGAGAAATTACATGAACAGCACCCTAATACGGTAGTGGACTACTATTAAAAAAGTACAAATAAATTTGTTTTATTCCAAAGAAGGAATAGGAATAACAAAATAGAAAAAAAAAAAACAAATTCACAAAATGGAAAACATAGACACTTTTAAAGTTTTTGGAGGGAGTATCGCTCCGTCTTTGTCACTTATCATGCGTGCCGTCCGTGTCTAGCAGATCATTTTAAAACGCTTATAACTTTGCCAATTTTGTAGGTGTTTCATCGGTTTTTTTGTTGTTAATTATCTTTTTGCAAATAGTTTACAGATTCACAATAAAAAAAAAATAGTCCGGTACTGTACTGCGTAATTCAATTTCTATCGCCATGGCTTTCATTTTGACAGTTAAACAACATCCATTGCGGCATTGAGCTAGTTATCGGGAGCACAGATTATGAAACATACGGCGTAATGAATGTCAAAATCAATGCCATGGTGATAGCAATCAAGTGCAGGTAGTCTATCCGCTTCACCCATCATTATACACCACACGCCTAAAACTTCGCATCCGGAATCCAGCAATTTGCACCTCCATATCATTAGTGATTTGGACACTAATCGCCTACTGATGGCCACTGGCCAGTGGCCATCGATCCTCATTATTTATTCATGCCAAATCAGGAGCGTAACGATATTTGCAGGCGGTTGTGTGGCAGATTTTGTGTAGGCGGTTGTGGTCGATTGAATTAGATTTATTTATCGGTGATCGTTTTATGGGTTCCGTGGCTAAGTAGCGCTTGCTGCGGTTAGTCTATGGGTGGGTGATCAGTTGCGAAGAGTGAACGGAAATAGGCATGTTACCTCAAGACACGCTATGAATTTATTTCCAATTCCTCAAAATCAATTCAGTAGTTTTGATTTGATGCGTGTTCAAACCCAAATAAACCGACAGACACAAATTCTACACGCGAATTACATTATTATTTTATGTATTGAATACATACATAGATTATAATGGAGTTTTGATTTCTTTTGAAGCTACAGAATGAAAGGTATTTTTGTATTTTTTTAAACTGTAATTAGGTATTTTCTTTCAATCATTAGGTAGGTACTTATTTTTGTTTGGTAAACGAATCTCAAATAAACAAAAGAAGGCTTACCCATTTTCCTTTTTATCTTCTTTATGGAACAATCATATTGTAACGTTTTTAGCTATGTTCGTACAGATTTTACTCCTTGAAATATTTATGAAATAACAAGGTCAGAACCTCAGATCATAGAAACAAGGAGATAATTATGCCATCATGGCAAATTGGTACGGGAACAACTGATGCCACTTTTAGTACATTTTTCGACACAATTACGCGCATAATTAAGCGCTCCTTGTGAATAAAAAGATCTTCCACGCATTAAACATTCCGCACACCCTCAATCTAACACTGTTAATCGTCACTCAACAATAGCACTAAACTAAAACACTGTATTTATACCATCGATCGTGTTCGGTTCGTCGCCAGCGCGTAAGTTTTTAATTTGATCAATTTGCTCAAGATCAGGCATCAAGCTCGATAGCGCCTTGGCACATCTCCCAGCGCGTAAGTTTTTAATTTGAGCAATTTGCTCAAAATCAGGCATCAAGCTCGATAGCGCCTTGGCAGTTGGCACATCTCCCTTGTTTCTATGATCTGAGGTAGGTACTCAAGAAATATTTTCTTCAAGGCTGTATACGTTGTGTGTCAGTCACGGTACTATTTCTATAGGTACAGAAGTTAATAGAAGGTATTATTAAATTTATACAAATATTACGAGTATAAAGCTGAATAGTTTGTTTGTTTGAACGCGGTAATCTCTAGAACTATGAGTCGGATTCGAAAACTTATTTTTGTATATGATAGCTAGATTCATGAGGAATAGTATAAGCAATTGAATATCACACTATGACCCTTAGGAGCCGAGCAACATGAGTGAATCCGCGGAACAGCCAGTCTTTAATAGGTAATATTAGTTCATCTGTCGAAACACCTGGGCCCCAATTCTGCTATTTGAATAGTGTAAGAATGGTGTCATAACGACACCATTACTATCAAAACCTAAGCGGTCATTGGCTTAGAGTAAGACTAACTCTTTCGTCATTGGTCAAAACGAAGCCATTGAGACACTATTCTGACACGATTATAACAATTGCATTAGCAGACTTGGGGCCCTGATTGTGGGACAATACAAAAATCAATTGTGTCTCATTAGTGACAGTCGAAGCGATATGGCCTCTTTTTCAACAATATTATTGTTCTATCAGTATAAAGTACTTAACCTACAAAACCTTCGTATTTACATACACACAAAATATTAAACCTCATGGGTGTACCCAAAAACTTTTAACAATTTTCCAATACAAAATGTGAACGGTCCATTACGCTGTTAACCCTCAGGAAACAAGGCAGTCAAAATACAAACAAGATTGACTTATTAATGGATGTTAAGGAAACAGAATAAGTAATTGTTATTCAAACACAAATCTCTTAAAAGCCTCTTACTTAAATACTTATTGTCGATAAACATTTTAAGTCTGAACAAATAAACAAAAATTCGTGTCGGATTTTGTTATGACTCCGCCGAAGTGTAATGTTCGTCGTTATTTAAGCTTTATTTTAGGGTTAATCACTAAAAGTTTTTACCAACTATGAGAAGGTTGATTTTCAGTAAAAACATCTCCACGAGTGATGGTGCTAAACGTAGTTTAGCTTAGCTTGGGCAGTGAGTAGTGAGGCACGCTACAAATCGGCTGACTAGCTAAATGGTTTTACCACGACATGAGCAGTGCTTAACAGAAGCGCGACATTAACGAAAAATCGGTAGTTAAAAGATCACTTAGGTTAGAATGGTGACGACTTAATGCACGAGCCGAGCGAGCGCAGTGAGCGGTGCCGCAGCAGCGTCAGTGAGTGTCAAAAACGACCAACCGATTATGTTTGTGATAGCTTTCAACAGAAACTGAGTAGTGGTTCAACTTTAGAAGACCAGTATCGGATTGTTGCTGATCAGTCGAAAGACTTCCACTATTGGACCTGAAGAATTATCATGACCAGTCGTTTCCTAGTCTCATCCAGCGAATTCCCACAAGCTTAACCAGATCGCGCCATTTTGCACGCGTCTTTGTCGACGTGACCCACAGAAACTGCATTTTTCAGGATAAAAAGCAGCCTTCAAGAATAAAGCAGCTTCCTATCTGTTAAATAAAATTCAGAATGGGATCAGCAGTTTCAGAGACTACATACTAACATAGAAACTTTACCTCTTTATAATATTACTAGCTTTTTCCAGCGGCTTCACCCGCGTGGAGGTCAGAAATAAAAATAAAAAATTTTGAAGTCTTCCCATACAAACTTTGCCACCCCTTTTCACCCTCTTGTGGGTGGAATTTTCAAAAATATTTTTTATCAAATGCCTACATCTTATATGGCGAAGCAATATGATCAATTTTATCGACAAATCCGCCATAATAAGGCATTTTGGAAAACAAAAAGTAAAAAAAAAACGGCCAAGTGCGAGTCGTACTCGCGCACCGAGGGTTCCGTATCAGTTTTGGGCGTATAAAGTGAAAAAAACCGGACCGCATAACAAACTTTGTTTTTGAAGGGATTTTGATGATTTTGAAAAAACTACTTACTAGATCTCGTTCAAACCAATTTTCGGTGGAAGTTTACATGGTACATCATATTTTTTTTTTAGTTTTATCATTCTCTTATTTTAGAAGTTACAGGGGGGGACACATTTTACCACTTTGGAAGTGACTCTCGCGCATACTGTTCAGTTTAGAAAAAAATGATATTAGAAACCTTAATATCATTTTTGAAGACCTATCCATAGATACCCCACACGTATGGGTTAGATGAAAATTTTTTTTTGAGTTTCGTTCTAAGTATTTGGAACCCCAAAAATTTATTGTTTTTTTTTTTTGTGTGTGAAAATCTTAATGCGGTTCACAGAATACATCTACTTACCAAGTTTCAACAGTACAGTTCTTATAGTTTCGAAAAAAAATGGCTGTGACATATGGACGGACAGACAGACAGACAGACAGACATGACGAAACTATAAGGGTTCCTAGTTTTACTACGGAACCCTAAAAACAACCAAATTTCACACTTTTTAAGTTTCCAGTATTTTTTTAAGGTTTTAGTGGAAGTTTTTGATAAACCTTTTAATGTGAACTTATTGCCTACTTTTGTAGCTATCGAACGAAACCAATTTTATGTCTGTAGGACCTCAAAAAATATCGGTACATAAAATGGCAAAAAGTAAAAAAATGGCCGCCATTTCAAAACAGGAAATGCCTTATTATGGTAGATTTGTCGATAAAATTTATTAACCCTTAAGCCTTAACGGGTCGGACACCGGTGACCAGACACACTGTATATAGAAGATTATACTATAGTTAGTATAGAAATAAACCACATGAAAATATTGATATTGGAGCTGTATATTATAGCTGCAAGCTAGTTTTAAATTTAAGTTTTCCTGTTCATCCCGAGTTCTTAATAAAACATGATACCCCAATCAAAAACTGTGGAAGTTTAAATCGCTCCGAACTTCAGGTACACTCTAACTATTTTAGTGCCTACATAGTGCTTTTATAATAGTGTTGTAACTAGTTCTCGGGAATATTTGCATGCTTTTGAATGTAATGGTTGCTATGGGAAAGATAATGTTGTGCAGATGTGTTTTTTGAAGTTGTTCGTCTTTATTATTTGGTTTTTGATGTTTTTTGGGTTTCCGTACCTCGAAAGGATAAAAGGATCCCTTGTGATATCTCGTTTTTGTCCGTCTGTCTGCCTGTCAAGACCCCTTTTCTCAGGAACACGTAGAAGTATCAAGATGAAATTAATATGAAATACCTACTTAGATCTACGGTACCACCAACTAAAGTCGTAGTACCTGCAGATATTTTGTATAGTGTAAGACGAAGTATTGTGTCATTTTAATTAATTTGGTTTATAATACTGTTATCATGGATAAGTTTTTATTTAAATGACGTTACACGAGTGAAACAAATGTTAAATAATTATAATAGTCGCCATTAAATTAATCTCGGTTAACTTGTTTACTCGATACGAGGGGCTCGTGGCTAAATGACGACCGCGCTGATCGATCGATCTGCGAGGTTAAGCTGCGCTTACCGCGGTCAGTCCTTGGATGGGTGACCGTTCTTTACACATCGATACCCCTCCGTGCCTCGGAGAGCACGTTAAGCAGTCGGTCCCGGTTGTCATAGGAATATCTTTGACAATCGTTACGGGTAGTCAGAAGCCCTAAAGTCTGACAGCTGGTCTAACATTCGAATACCGGTATTACCCATTAATTGGGTTGTGGAGGTCAGATGGCAGTCGCTCCACATAAAATATTGATATTCAGCCAAAACTAGTTAGACTGGGTGCCGACCCCAATATAATTTGGGAAAAGGCTAGGCAGATGATGAACTTGTTTACTCGATACACAGTTATTCCTGAATTAAGATTTCGTAAAAGGAAAAGTTTTCTAACTGTAGAGTAATTAGTGATACTATTTGTAGGATAAGACTTGTACAAGTTTGGTTGAAGACACTTTTAGACGCTTAATTAGTTTGTTAGCTTCAGTATAATGTGTTTTAAGTTGTCCTTCTTTCTAAGTACATATTTTAATACGTCGTATCAGCTAGTAAACACGTTATTATATCGCTTCTCATAAAGGCTTCATTAGGCCGCATTCAGACAGAAAGCAGACAGCCTGCGCCGACCTGCCAGCGCTAATCGGAACCAACCCGCGCAATCGGCGGGGAAATCGGCTATCCAAGCAGATCAGAGCAGATCAAAACTTGTCGGAACTGATCGGCGCTTATCGACACTGGGTTCGGCAGTGTATGGAGACTTAGTGCTGACTGCCTGCGATGACGGTTCCTATAAATGATGGTAAATCGGCGCGGGCTACCTGCTTTCCACCTGAATATGCCCTTAACCATGCTGCTACTAATTGCCTCAAAATTCCAGTTAATCTACGTAAAAAAAACGCAATACAAAAACACGATAATTATGATTTATTCCACCGTGTTCATTCGCATCACTATTTTACTACCTAAATACAGGTTGTAGTCAAAACTACGAATATTATCTTCCAGAAGTTTACCAGCAGTTTGACGGATCTTATACGAATTAGTTTGACATGAAATTTTCGAACATCCCACTTCATGAGCACTTACTGTATGAGCAAGTTTAATATTCGTACGTAAAATAGGTGTAAACAGGCTACCTGTAGATTCATTTTAAGTTAATTTAATACTGGTGAGTTTTTATTAAGTAAAAAATTGAAACTATGAGAAATAGAGTGGTCGTATCCTAAAAAAAATTAAACAGTAATTTGTGATTAGACATTAAACAAACCAGAACTGTTATTTCAAAAAAATATCATCTTTTAGGTATAATTAATTTACCTCGTGTTTTAATAAAATCAAATAAGTATACTGTAAAAGAAGATCTTGTGGAAAACTAAAGGTATTTTTTGTACAAGGTGTAGGGGCGTCGGCCACAGGTGCCTCGACCACTGGGGGCCTAAGCCACGGACCCGTAATTTTAGCCACTCAAAATCTGAAAAAAGCTTATTGAACTCATCATTATGAACAACTTTAACTATGGTACTAACCTTGAAATCGTGAAAAAAAATCTACTGTTCCATTCATTTATATTCACATAACATCAAAATGTATAGAAAAAAAGAGAAAAACAAATAAACAGAGTTACAAACTAAATACGTTTATAATAGTCAAATTGCTACGGAAAGTCATACATTTCCTATATTCCTTAAGTATTAGAGGGTCACTAAAGAGGTTTTTTTTTAAATTCCACCCTTAAAGAGGTAGGAAAGTTTCCATGAAAAAAAAGTAACGGCTTTGTGGTTTTCCGACTTCCACGCGGAACGGAATTTCAAGTCCTCCAAGTGCGACAATAACAACATAGTCTAAGAGCTAATTTAGTTATCAAACATTATACACATAATAGTTCATTGTTTTAGCCTTGACGTTGTGTGTGACGGGCTTAATTAAGCGCTGTAGCTACACGTACCTACCGTATTATGTAAATTATGTGCGATAATGTAAAGGGTGGGCCAAAAATTTTTGCACTTTTGAAACATGAATAGAAATAAAACTACAAATGATAATATATTTTGTTGATCATTTATTCAACGCAACAAACATCTAATGCCATATTTTTTTTTTTAAATGATATCGATGAGATGTGCTCTGTCTCGACGCAAACACTTGTCGAACCTGGAGCGCAAAGTAACAACTCTCTCACATTTTGACGCGTGGAATGGCAGCCATTTCTTGGATGATGATTTATTTTCTGCCAATTGGGCAATTGATGTTATTTTCCTTGTGTATACTCGACTAAAATTTCTAATCCAAGAACAAATTAATCTTATTCTGGGACACTGACTTAGATCCATATTCAGAGCGAAATAAACGCCGAAATTGTACCTAAGATTCACTGTTTTTGTAAAAATGTTTTACACAAAATGCATGCTGTTCTCCCGTGAAACGCTCCATAGTGACTAAAATTGCATGAAGCAACACATAATTTTCCGCCATCCGCGCCCTCCTCCCTCCAATGGTTTTTGATACGTTCAGTGTTGCTATTTGCAAGAATTTTTGGCCCACCCTGTATATTATTGTATACGATATGCTATTGTGTGTAATTTATAGTATACAGGGCTATAGAAACTTCGTAAACGTGGCACTGTTGTTATAGACAAGCTTTATTTGTGCCTTTAAGTGCCTTTTATGGTATTACATACACACATCATCACGCCGGTATTCTCCGAAAACATCGACCATATTTCTTTTTTAGGGTTCCGTACCAAAATGGTAAAAAAGGAACCCTTATGGTGCGTCTTCGTCTGTCTGTCTGTCTGTCTGTCACACCTGCTTATTTCAGCAACTACTAATGTTATCGACTTGAAATTTGGAACAGTTATAAAAATGCTTGTCCAACTTTATTGCAAATGAAAAAAATCAAAAAATATTTTTATTTTCATTGCAAAAGGGGCCGGAGTGGGGTCCAAAATTTCAAAGTGGGTTACTAGGTCAAGTGACATATCATAAGAAAGGGCTTGATCTGCACATTTCAAAATATATTTTCATTTTATTTTATATCTCACAGTTTTCGACATATGATGAATAATGTCTGAAAAAATACCATCCCCCCCCCCTTATCTCCGAAGTTTGCGGAGTAAAAAATCTGAAATAATTAGAGTTGATAGGAATTGACCCAAATATGGTACCAAAAATAAAAAAATGTTCCTAACTAGTACAGTTTTTTCAAAATCAAAATCATCAAAATTCTTTCACAAACAAACTTAGTTTTGCGGTCCGGTTTTTTTCACTTTATACGTCCAAAACTGATACGGAACCCTCGGTGCGCGAGTACGACTCGCACTTGGCCGGTTTTTTTTTTTAATAATAGGCTTGCGTTAGACCATCATCTCGCCTGATGTTAGGCGTTGATGCGGATTACGATGGAGCACGCTTGCCTAGAAGAAACCAATTCAGTCGTGACTTCAAGGCACCTAGATTGTATAATAACTTTCGGGGAACACCCACTCCATCAGCGCATTCCGATTCTTACAATGAAGTTCGTTCAGGTATTAATCGGGCACAAATTCAGATTCTGGGTTGCAACTGAGAATGACCTAGTGGAAAAAGTAAAAACTTAATAACACTACATAACCCGGCAATCTAAACTATTTAAGACCCCACGTCCGACATTCGCATTTGGAACCACTACACGAATAAGGCAATATTTATTTTATAAAATCCCTGAAAACCGTAAAAAAATCACGTAGATTGAGGCACGCACCCCTAGGTAGCCCTATTAAAATTCACCAAGCTTAGCCTTGACAGAAATATGAATAAAGTAAATTATTATAATACCCCGAAAATTACAGCATTAAAATTACGTAACTACCCATTTTAAAGGTAAAAAATAACTTCCAAAATTACGACACCAATTTCCTAATTGCCTTACGAAGACCACTTAGATTTTATAGCGGTATTTCATATAAAACCTGCCTAATATAATGATAATAACTTTTGAAATAAAGTCGTTATGTTCGTGACTTATGTGCAAAGTTAATTGTGATAAAAAATGATGATTTCAACACAAATAAATGATAATGGTGATACGTACCTACTAATGAGGGTGCTACATAGAGTGGACGGTGAGGTCAAAGGTCAGTTTGCATTCTAGATGGGATATCAAAAGTATGGTGGTACCACTTAGGGTTAATTCTAATAATTATCAACGAAGTCTGAAGTGAGTTAGAAAAAGAAATTATCAGAAACTGTTTCTATTTAGGTAAGTATGTTTTTTAGTGCCCGACCGAATGTTCGGTTTCGGTTTCAGTTTCGGTCGAATTTTGTCAAAAAAACGAGTTTCGGTTTCGGCGGCAAACCTGCCGAAACTACGACCGAAACCGAAACTGCATTCAGGAGTTCTCGCGCTGTGATCGGTCATGTTCGGCGCGTTAAATTCCATCCAGGCGAATAAGCGACGAAGACATTTCCGCGTCCACGTGCATAATCATGTCGCGACTGGCTTGTGTTTGCAGTTCGTTTTGTTTGTTGTGAGTTTTCGTGTGATTTATTTTGAATTCGATAATTTTTATTAGGTACGTGATATAGCATAATTAGAGTAGATAGTAAAATAAAAAAATAATTTGTTATAATTAACAAATTAGTACATAGATTTATAGTAGAATCAAGTTTAACCTATCTAAATATTTTTTTGGTTATTTTAACTCTCTCGCTAATGCTATACCTAAACAAACATTAGTTAGGTACTTGCTACTTATTATAGTTCATTAGTGGTGTATTATGGATTCAGAGTTTCAAAATTCATTTTAATACTTATTACCAAGGTATTCAAGTGACAAGTACAGTTAGATACTTACCTATACGTCCCTAATTCTAAAGACTGACTGATTATACTAAAGTTTTCTTTATTTTTTCCTCAAAACACGATCCTTGCAAGGAAGTTTTGGTTTCGGTTTCGGCCGAAACTGAGACTGTTGCCGAAATTCGGTTTCGGTTTCGGTCGTAAAATGCAGTTTCGGTCGGACACTAATATTTTTGTAAGTCTAAACAGTAACCACAATATAGCCTGTGACCCCCACCCCCCACTGATGGACGACCAATTTGAATCACCATCGCAATAATGACTATCTGCCAAAATAGATGTTGTGCTATTTGTCAATCCTCTTGAAATCATTCCTTAACGATTACCGCCCACGGGTGGCCAGTAGTGCCCATATTCTTTACCAAAAACATACTTACGGATGAATAAAAAAAAACTGAGGCCACCTCCATTGAACCGTTGGAACAATTTATCGTCACAGTAATGTGCTGAATAAAGAAATCCGGAGAAATAATAATTTCAGGGAGCCATCGGGAACAGACATTCGCCTCACGTAATTTGGACAATGAACATTTTTCCCCGTAACAATGGAAAATTCAGGCGTTTTCCCCATTTGCCTTTATTTCGACGGACCTTTAGATTAGGGCGTTTAGTTCAGTTAATTTGATAAGGGAGATAAGTATTGGTTTTCAATACTGATTAAGGTTTCAGTGTACTTAGGGCGTTTAAGATTGAATTGTTTTGTTATGATAATAGAGTTTTTCGACATCAATTACATCTACAGACTCCTACAGACTCTTAAACTCAGGTTTGGTGTACCGACACTGGTGAGCGAATGTACTATATAGAAAGAAAAGAAAGAAAGAAATGGCATTTATTTGCGTTGATATGGCGCACATAAATAAAGAAAAAACAAAAATACAATAAAAAAAAAACAAATTGCTAGGGAAAATTATGCGTCATATCCGCGCAAAACGGCCATAATATGTACCTACACGTAATCATGTAAACACTGATCAATCGCAGTTGACCGTTTCGGGGACACATTAAACAAATAGCACTATCTCTTTCTGTAAAATTTTTAAGTAAATCCCTTGTCAGAGGTTCATAACATTTTTTGATAAACAAAACAAACTTGCACTCAATGACTGACATCGCACAATCTCCATTTCTCCCAAGAAAATAATACCTCCAATCTAATCTTTCCTCCGAGCTCTACTCTGAAAACAGAGGCGACGTCAAAACAAGGTTGTTAACATCGTTGGCCGGCGCCCGCGACACGCGTCCTGATGTCAGTACGGACAAATTGTGGCAGCTGCGCCGTCGACCGAAATACGATGCATAGGGAGGCGGGTGCATCGATGTTTTGGGATATCGATATATAGTTCTATAGTTCTAAGAGCAGTGATAGCCTAGTGGTTTAACCATGTGCCTCCCACGGCGAATGGTTCGAGTTCGATTCCGAGGCACGCACCGCTGACTTTTCGAAGTCATGTGCGTATTAGAAATTAATTATCACTTGCTTTAACGGTGAAGGAAAACATCGTGAGGAAACCGGCATGTCCTAGAATCAAAAATTCGAAGACATGTGACGTCCATCAACCCGCACTGGGCCCGCGTGGTGGACTACGGCCCACTCCCTCTCACAGAGAGGAGGCCTGTGTCCCAGCAGTGGGAACATTATAGGCCGATTATGCTATTATGCTTATGCTTAGAATGTTAGATTTAGGTAGAATATGTTTTATTGTAACTATCATGATCACTGAGTTTGTTTTGGCAGTTTTTTTCAAAGATCGTCAGTTAGGAAATGCCAGCGCTATCAAGCCAAAAAACATTGACTTTTTAAAGTGTCTCTAAAAATTACTTTACACAAATAAATATTATTTCACTAGCTTCTGCCCGCGGCTTCGCCCGCGTTTTTGGGATAAAAGGTAGCCTATATGTTATTCCAGACTATAATCTATCTGTGTATGTATGTATGTATCTTTATTTATCAACGTTTCACAATATTCATATAATTAAACAAAGCCCCACAAAACTGTTTTCACAGTTTGTCTGTGGGAACAGATCCTTCAATCCTTGTGTGCCAAATTTCATCTAAATCCAGCCGTTTCAGCGTGAAGAAGTAACAAACATACACACACACCCACACACATACGCACAAACTTTCGCATTTATAATATTAGTGTGATGTGATGTGATTTCATTATCATTGCATTTCGTGTTGTAAATTAAAGGTATAATGGCGGTGTTATATGGTGCGGTGTATAGCGATTTTATTAATAGTACTGACTGCTGCCCGCGACTTTGTCTGCGGAAAATGGATGAAAGTAGCCTATGTGTTTTTCCAGGTTCCAGGCTACCTCTTTGCCAAATTTCATCCAATTCGGTTCACTCGTTTCAGCGTGAGGAAGTAATAATAGTGTGATGAGATCCAGAATAAATATGGGTTTTCTAATATACGAAAATAATAGGCTAGAATATTTCATCATAATTTTGCAATATCGATAACTTTTTCCCATCACATCACCATAATCACGAATGACATAGAGACATTAAACTGGGGATTATGGCATCCCCATAATCATAACTCAATTAAATCTTTTAAATTTATGGTGATCGTTAAATCACCACGCTGTGGCTCTAAATAATATTAGAGTTTGCAATAAAATTATGAAATAGTTCAATGTATTTTGGTTTTTTTTTGGGTAATAAGTTGTTAGTCATCGAGCAGGCTGGAGTAATTAGGCACATGTATTTAGCTGTTCTTTTTCTTCCAGACTAATTGAGTAACACATGCCAGTTGAACATCGTTTTTTTGGGCAAAATCTCATAACAAAAGCCACTATACATTCCACGGATACATGGTCTGGTCGACTTCATGCACAACTAAAACTGCTGTTTTAGTTGTGCATGAAGTCGATCAGACCATGCATCCGTGCATAGCGTGTTCGTGTGATTTCCTCCTTGGACTAGTATTTAAGGTACTCCTTAAATACTAGTCCAAGGAGGAAATCACAACTAAATGATACAAGTACAAAAATACTAAAAACACCTGCCCATATTACAATCGGGGTGAAATGGTTTTCTAAATGTTAGAGCAGAAACTCCATACTTTATATACACATTGTACTAGCTTGATCAATTTTTAATCAGACATGTTTTACAAGTTCTCAAAATTGTTCGTCAAAAGCTTTGATGACTTTGTCAAAAGTTACCGGCGACGACGTACACTGTGTAATATTTATCTTAAATATCGTAATAAACTTTATAATGTCGTAGGTATAAAAGGCGACGATGTACGGAATGGCGTGAAGAGGAGTAGGAAGGCGGTAGCGGAGCGAAGACGGTAGCGGAGCGAAGACGGTAGCGGTGCGAAGGCGGTAGCAGAACGCGGAGCGGGGTTACAAAGGAGAAACAAACGTGCGTACTGTTGGGACAAGAGCGCACCTTGGATTACATTGTCCCGATACCATAATACCATTGGCCATTTATAATATATAGTCATTTGTTTAAATCACGCCGCTTCGCTGCGTCTACCCTAGCGCCCCACTCCTCACTCTGATTGCAGTATATTCCATAATTTTCCAGCATCCCCCACAATTAATTTAATTACAAAACGAACCAGACATTGTCGGGTATCGTTTGCCATTGGAAATACATCGGCGGCGCGTATAATTATCAGTTTGATGTAATTAGTATTGACGTGATGAATTAACCGCAGAACAGCTACGAACCAATACAAGGTTTGGATAATTTATTATTTATACTGAAATAAAAGCATAGACAACAATGAGTGTGCTTAGGATCTGCATGATCTGATTCCTGCCCTGTTTTGTGTTGGACGGAAAGAAGCGCGAAAAAGCAACATCCTTTCATGGTTGATGTCCAAAACCCGAATGAAGCGCTTTGATTCCACCTTCATTGTGAGAACCGCCAAACAGCAGAACGCGCTGCTGGAATGGGTGATCCCCGATGGTTACAGTCTGTGTGTCTTCAAGTGGCGATTGAATCGGTTTTTTCTGGGTAAGCATGCATCATATGAAATGGCAGTCAAACGCCTATTATATAATTAAAAAACCTACCTTCTAACGTTGATACAAATAAAATATAATGTATTCAACTTTCTTGTATTTTAATATCATTTATACAACCATAATATTCCAGAACTTTGTTAACAATCAGTCATTATGAAAGGTACTAAAAATATGGACAGCGCGGGGACCTGCTTGTCCCCTAAGCTGTCGGCACAGCGAATCATCTTACTGCAACACATGTTGGCCGAGCTTAGACCAACGCGAGCCTAGACAAATTGACACAAGGCAAGCGCTACTGTCTAGACGTTCGGCAAGTTTGACGTCAACCGCATAATAGCCCGCGGACAAACATGTGAACAGTATTGTCCGAGCGCGCACGAGCGCCTTTGATTTGTGCAGAAAAACCGACACCGCTCCGAAGTGAGGCAAGTGATCGCGAGCGACTGCAAGTTGTGGCAAGCTACGTCAAATGAGGTCTATACACGCTGGCGCTTGTCTATACTCAACCAACTAGGCAAGTGACACCGAGCGATAGCAAGACAAGGCAAATATACCGTCTACATGTTGGTATTGGCCTTCACTCGACAACGCTCGGCGAACATGTATTGCAGGCTTTACACTTAACGCTAGACTTGGCCATCAAGCACTGCTCAATCTTCAGCATTTACGCATTAGCTTATTTAGGCCATAAACAAAAGCAACATGTGTGAGACGGACATGCTATATAGCGTGGCACAAGATTCAAATATCTTAGAAGAGAACATCCCAGATCGAGAATTTATGTAAAAATACCAACATTATTCTGTAAATCCACAAGCAAAATTACATCTGATATCTTATTTTTTATCATAAGAAGGTCTTAAAATAACTCGGAGCCGACGTATCCGTTACAACCTACTTATCAGCTTTTGTGTAAGTTTCATACAAGAAGGTATTGTATTGAATCTTGACAGGTTTTCCGGAATTTTCCTTTCTTTGATGTAAGCTTCTTCTGTATTCACTGAGTTCCAATTAAATATTATATTAGGTAAGACAGAAAATCAGATTCTGATTATTAATATTTTTGGAACAGACGCACACTTTGTGCAATTTAATTCGTTACCTCTGCTCTAAATGGGTGAAGAATACGACGTGAGGAAACCGGCATGTCATAGAACAAAAAAAAACGAAGATAATTATGTGACAAAATCACACCTGGCCCGCGTGGTGGACTCTATTTACCTTATTTATATCATTGCTTCATATTAAGCCTGCAATACACGACAACGCATCATGTAGACGGTATATTTGCATTGTCTTGCTATCGCTCGTTGTCACTTGCCTAGTTGGTTGAGTATAGACAAGCGCCAACGTATACGTATAGACCTCATTTGACGTAGCTTGCCACAACTTGCAGTCGCTCGCGATCACTTGCCTCACTTCGGAGCGGTGTCGGTTTTTCTGCGCAAATCAAAGGCGCTCGCGCGCGCTCGGACAATAGTGTTCACATGTTTGTTCGCCGCGCGCTATTATGCGGTTGACGTCAAACTTGCCGAACGTGTAGACAGTAGCGCTTGCCTTGTGTCAATTTGTCTAGGCTCGCGTTGGTCTAAGCTTGGCCAACATGTATAGCAGGCTTTATATCGGTATTTATACGTTAATTCTGCCATTGTTCATCACCATCAACATCATAATCATTCATAAAAAGACATCCTTACTTACTCTATTTTTTTTACCTCCTAAACTAAAATGCTCAACGAAGAATGGCCGTCTCCATAGAAAAGGTCAAACACTATACGTTAGTAAATCAACTGCCTACTCAACAATTAACCACCAACCCCAATTACACGAACACGATATAATAATTAAACAATTCACTCTAAATTGAGGTTGCATGTCGCTCTTTTTTTCTCCGGCTCTCTGATTGGCTGCTACAAACGTTGTCATGCTAGCATATAATTTTGGCGTAATTAACTCCAATTATATTGATTAAAACGCGGTTAATGTGGTACTTGTACGATACGCCATTTTGGTTTTCTATAAAATAATTGAATTATTATTGAGGTACAAATTGTTTTGTAAATTGATCGTGTTGTTTTTTGTTATTTGGTTATATTAATTAGAGCTTGAATATAATGATTGATTTCAATGTTTTTGTGAAACTGTTTGACTTTCGGCCGTGTTTGTTTAAATGGTAATAAATTATTATACGTTAGAGTAAGTGTGTTATTGGAGAGTTAGTGTTTTGCAATTAAATTAATATTTTTAGGTATTATGTTTGTCGAATGTTTTTTTAATGGAATGGTATAGTGGTGTAAGTAGCATTTTAAATGCTAAGTTAATATTGACATTTCATAACGACATACCAATCTAGGGTATTTACAAAACATCGTGTTAATTGTGGTTAACAATGTACTAGCACAAATTCTTTCCTGAGAATTTATTTCAATTTGTTTTTTACTCTGACTAGGTTAATTTTAGTGTTGCCCAAAATCGGTCTTGCAAAAATCATTTTCGCAAGATCAAGACCACCTAATTACAGCAAGACTAAGACCAAGACCAAGAATTAATGTACAATACTAAAACTAAGACCAGCGACTATGGGTATTGACGCAATACCGAGACCAAAGACGGGTTTAGACTCGTCTCGGTCTTGCATTTGGGCAACACTAGTTAATTTAGATATATATAGCATATAGCTGATATAGCTTTACTTTACAGTCTTAGACAAATGCTCTATTGTTCATAATTACTATTTTTTTGCATGTTAAAAACACCAATGAAAATCCTCATATTCTGTGGCCGGCTGCCATTTTTATTTTTTATTTTTATATTGTAGGAGGCAAACGAGCAGACGGATCACGTGATGGTAAGTGATTACCGCCACAAGTGCGTTGCCGGCCTTTAAAAAGCTGCTCTTGCCTTGGGCATTGTTGAGCGCAGTTTTGCTCCCCCCAAATCAATGGATTTATCAACTGCGCCATCTTGGGGGCCCAACCCCCCCCGGGTTGGGCCTCCGGTACCCTCACTCACTCGGCGAAACACGACGCAAGCGTCGTTTTACGCCGGCTTTCTGTGGTATTACTCCGGTCGAGCCGGCGCATTCCGAAGCATGGCTCCCCTACGGTCCCATGGCTCCCACAAAAGCAGTGGGTGTGACAAGACAGGAATAAAGTTAAATGTTTATATAATTTAACTAAGTTCAAACTTTTATATTTCGCGTGGGCATTAACGTTAACACGTTCTTATTAAAGGTCAAGATATTTCGAGAGCAAAAATTGCAATAAAAATTATTGCCGATAGAATTAAATTTGCCAAGATATTTATAATGTACGCGAATAAACACACTGTGTAGTTTGATTAGAAATTGTATATTAAGTAAATATAAAATAAACTCATGACCTTTTTCTAGTTCCTTTAATTTTTTTTTAATACCTTTGGTTTTATACTTAGTTCATGGTTGAAGGTTGATAACTATTCTTCATATCACCTGGGTCTGGGCAAAATAACAGCGCCGTTTCACTTCATTGAAATGGCACAATGCCATTTTTGTCTTTCACTTTTGTAACGTTAGTGTATGTACCAGTTTTTCGTATTTTTTATTTTGTGTAAATATTAGTTTACATACCTTTTTGTGTCTCTTTTATTTCATTAATGTGTGAGAGCAAAATAAATCTATTTTTGTCTTTCTTTCTTTTTCCCATGAGGTAGGCAAAAACTACACAACGCCACGTGCTACGGTTCAACGTACGTACGGTCGTACGTACTCGTTTTGCTGTTCAGTTCAGTCAGTTCAGGAATTGACTAACTTTACAAGGAACAATAGTTTGTAACTTGGTAATTTGCCTTCTTCCCGCGGGGAGAAACAGAAACTACAGAGCGTCACGTGCTACGATTCATATAAATTGCATTTCTGTATCAGGGTAAAATTAAAACCAGTGCGGATATTTTAGGAGGTGAAAGTACTCATGAATATGATCAACTTTTATTATGGGAGCGACACTGAAATATGAAAAAAAAAAAAATCAGCTGTTCCCTACAAAAATGCACTACAACACGAACAAAATGTATGGAACAGCTGATTTTTTTTTTCATATTTCAGTATCGATCCTATAATAAAAGTTGATCATATTCATGAGTACTTACACGTTCTAAAATATCCGCACTGGTTTTAATTTTACCCTGTATATGAATACCGTCGTATGGAAGAGCTTTCTTTGTCTTTGTCTTTTCTTTGCAGTCACTGCTAACGACATTGCTAGATTTATCCACAAAAAAGTTTACTCAATGAATTACAAAACTATACGAAACCATTAATAAACGTTGAGTAATACCCAATCGTTCCGTTCAGTTTGGATGCAATAAGATAAACAAACAATTTTAACAAATGTTGTGAGAAAACAAACATGGTGTCTGCGGCGTATTTTGAGAACAAAACTGTGGCGGCACCTGGCAACTTAGCGTGTCATGGAAATTTGACTAAAAATAAAACTATCAAAGGGGACTTTGGAGATAATGGAGGATTATAACAGAAGTAACAGTTGTGATTACACAGCTATTTTTTGGCCATTTTTGATATATATATTTTTTTAATAATAGGATTGTGTTCATCGCCGTCTCGTCTGATGTTGAGCGACAATACGATCTACGGTGGAGGGCACTTGCTTATAAGAAACCAATTCTCTCGCGACTTGAAGACACCCAGATTGTAACTATCGTTGAACACCTACTCCGGCAGCGCATTCCACTGTTTGGGGGTTTTAATAATGAAAGTGGGGTTTTTGGTATCAACAGTAATTTGACAGACAAAATTGTGTTGCTGCGGAGTTTGTTGCGCCGTTTCTTCTTCGCAGCTAAAATACTAGGTAGCGGTGAAGGGCGGCCATTTTTGGGGGCTGTCTTATATTTTGTAGGAATGTACCGACTAGTCGGCGACTAGTCGGAAAAAAACGCCGACTAGTCGGCCATTACTTCTTACTTCTTACTAATATTATAATGTGAAAGTTTGTAAGGATGTATGTATGGATGTTTGTTACTCTTTCTGAAGGAATATCTTCAATAAATACAAGTGATTTCGTGAAATATTTAGTATAATTAATGTGAAACAAGTTTTTACAAAAAGGGCGCGACATACAACGAACGGTAGAGAGCACAGATTATAAAGGCGGCAAAAATGTTTAACTGTCGGTGTCACATTAGATTGCGTTCCATCAATTATTGCCAACACCCACCCCTGAACGCAAACCCATTTTTGCTATACAATACAAATTTTTATGAACAGTTGTTCCTTTAGTCAATATATCTGCAATCATCTTATCACCTCTACAATAATGAAATTTTATCTCTAAGTTATTTACATGTTCTTTCAAAAAATGATACCTAATATCAATGTGTTTTGAACGAGGTAAATAGCAATCATTAGTAGACAATTTTATGGCACTTTGATTATCGCTGAGTATAGAGAGAGGGCCGGCTATTGGCTGACCAAACTCGACGTGTAGTTGTCGCAGCCACAGCGCCTCTTGCGCCGCCGACGACATCGCCATGTACTCTGCCTCGGCTGTAGACAGAGTCACTGTTCGCTGTTTCCGAGAGCACCAGGAAATAGCACTTCCCTGCGAAATAAAAACATAGCCCGTGCAGGACTTTCGGTCATGGTTATCACTGGCCCAGTCTGCATCACAAAAGCCTTTTATGCTTGATTCACCATCTTTGGTATAAGTGAGTTTCAAGTCTTTGGTTCCCTGAAGATACCTTAACACCCTTTTAACTGCTGTCCATTGTTCAGTTCTTGGCTCCTTATTGAATCTGCTCAGGGTATTAACAGCAAAGGAAATATCAGGCCTTGTACCCTGAGCCACATAAAGCAAACAGCCAATGGCTTGTTGGTATGGGTAGTCTATTGTTGTTCCTTCTTCTTTGTCTTGATTGAACTTTAGACCAACTTCTATTGGTGTTTTGGAAGCTCTACAGTCAGACATTCCAAATCTGGCAAGTACATCCTTGATATATTTTTCTTGGTCTATCATTATAGTGTCTCCCTTTCTAGTTACATTTAGACCTACACACTGACTGGCCTTCCCAAGATCTTTCATTTCGAAATGTTGCATCAATTTATACTTCACAATCTCCTTTTCATCTTTCTGGGAAGTAAACAAAATTAAATCATCGACCCATACAGCGATGTAAGTATTTTTCTCCACATTAAAATAGACACATGGGTCAGACTTTGACCGTTGCATTCCGATATTTTGCAAGACATTGTTCAGTTTTGTGTTCCATAATCTGCTCGCCTGCTTTAATCCATATATGGATTTGTGTAGGTAACATACCTGTTCGCCTTGTTCATACAACTCTGGCTGTGTCATGTAGATTTCAGTATCAATATCTCCCTGGAGGAAAGCTGACACCGCATCCAGCTGGTCAATCTCAAGCCCTATTCTTGAAGCTAGAGCGAACAAATAGCGGATGGTACTGTACCTTACAACTGGTGAAAATACCTCTTCATAGTCAGTTCCCTTCTTTTGTGCATACCCTTTTATCACAAGTCTGGCTTTGAAGCGAATTATATTTCCACTTTGGTCAGTTTTCGTTTTGTATACCCATTTGCAGGGCAAAGCCTTTTTATCAGAAGGCAAGTTCTTCAAACTCCAGGTGTGGTTCTTCATTAAAGAGTTGTACTCCTCATCCATCGCCATCTTCCATTGGTTGGCATACTGTGATGAGAGTGCCTCCTCGACTGTCTGTGGATCAGAGAAACTAGAAAGCAAACAATACATACTATTTTCATCTATGTTCCTTCTTGTATTGTTACGAGGCCTCAGCGTAATGTTACTGTCATGACACTGTTGTTGACGTACATGTCTTGGTGGATAGTATGTCTCATCCAGATCTCCTGTATCCGTTTCATACTCGCTTGAATCTTGGTTAGAGTCTTCACTTGTTACAGAGTCAATATTAGATTGCTCACCTGATTGCAGGGAAGTTTCTAAGTCAGACTGAGGTACATGTTCCTTTACTTGGGCACTGCTGCTGTGACTTGTAGAAATGGAATTATTGTTGTTGAGTGGTTCATTCTGTATACTTTTACTGTCGTTAGACGAAACTGAAACATTACTATCACAAATCATATTACTTTTATTATTCTCAAAAAATGTGACAACTCTACTTTTAATTATTTTGTATGTTTTTTCATCTAACAAACGATATCCCTTAGTATTTTCGCAATATCCCACTAGTACCATCTTCATCGACTTTTTATCCCACTTTTGTCGCTTTTCTTTGGGAATTTGGACCATAGCCTTAGAGCCAAATATTCGCAAATGGGACAAGTTAGGTTTACGCCCCGTCCACATTTCATAGGGTGTCTTACCACCTAAAGCCTTAGTAGGAGAACGATTTACGACATACGCTGCATTAGCCACAGCCTCAGCCCATAATTTCTTTTGTAGGTTGGCATAGAATAACATACACCTCGCTCGCTCAACTAGTGTCCGATTCATCCTCTCAGCCAGTCCATTGTGTTGAGGGGTATAAGGCGTAGAAGTCTGATGTACTATACCACTGCTTGATAAAAAATTCTTAAAATGAGTATTGCAGTACTCTGTACCATTATCGGTTCTTAATACTTTTATTTTCTGAGAACAATGATTTTCTACCTTATTTTTATAATCTTTAAAAATATCTAGCACCTTTGTTTTATTTTCCATGAAATATACATTCACCATCCGTGTGAAGTCATCTATGAAAGTAATATAATATTTCATACCTGAGCAACTCAGATTTTCCATTGGGCCACAAAGGTCGGAATGTATGAGTTCCAGCGGTGCTGCAGCTCTGGAACCAACATTGTTAAATGGCAGCCTTGACTGCTTCCCTTCCAAACAGGGCACGCATCGTGTGACATTACTTTCTATGTTAGTCAGAGTCACACCCTTGACACAGCCAGGCAGTCTGTTCACATCTGAAACATTTAAATGACCCATACGCAGGTGCCATAAATAAGTATCACTTAATTTCTCATCACTAGAACTCAAATGTACAGTTTCAGTACTATTCGTAGTATCTAAAATATATAGCTTATTATTCAATTTTGCAGAACAAACAAACTTGTTGTTTGAATCATGAATATCACAACCTCTTTGAGTAAATGTTACTTTGAGACCATTATTTACTATGGTGCTCACTGAGAGGAGGTTAGCAGCTAATCCGGGTACATAAAGGACATCTTTTACCTGTATTTTCCTGCCCTGTGCTAGACTGATGTCTATGAATCCAATTCCTTTTACAGACAGAGGCTCTCTATTAGCAACTGTAACTTTCTTCACTGATGGTTCCGTGACATTGTACATCCACTCTCTATTGCCAGTCATATGCATAGATGCACCTGAGTCTACATACCATTTTTCACTGTTTTCACCAGAGAATACTGAAAAAGCTGCAATGAATCCTGAATCCTTTTCATTTTTATTTTCATTCTTATTAATTTTCTTGGCACTTCTACAAAACTTGGCAAAATGCCCATGCCTATTGCAGTTGTAGCATCTTGGTCCTTTGGGCTTTAGTTGCTGCGGCTGTTGATGATGATTCTTTGTCTTCGATTTAGTATATAAAGCAGTACTAGAATCTGCTGATCTGACTTCTTGTAGGAGCTTGGTTTTGACCAGGTCGGCGCTTATTGTCGCGCCAGAACTCTCAAGCCCCATAATCATGGGCATATAGATATCAGGCAGACCAGCCAACATCAAGGTACCGAGCCATTCGTCATTGACTTCAAACCCTATATTGCGCAATTTGTGAGCCGTAGTCATTATTTTGTTGATATAAGCTTCTACATTGCCGCTCGATTCCAAAGTTGTGTTCACTAAGTCTTTTAACAATCCAACTTTTCTGGTGAGTCCATTATCATCGAACGCTTTTAATAGATTGTCCCACACTTCTCTGGCAGTTTTGCAGCTCTGTACATGTACATAGTTTTGGGGGTTCAACAATAATATCAGTTTAGATTTAGCTTTGATATCTTTACTGGGATCAACTGGCTTGTTATCTATTGGCTCAATACATTGCCACAATCTTCATGTTCCAAGTATGTTTTGACACTGAACTTCCATGTCGCGAAGTTGTCACGACCAGTCAGTTTCTCAAGATGAAATATATTATTCGAACTCGTTGCCATTTTCTATAATTTTCAATAAGCCGGTCGCGTGCACCTTGTTTAACCTCACTTTTACTTTTCACACGGTAGACTACTGAATATTCTGCACGAATACTGATCACTTGTACTTTTCCGTGGTCTCAACCACGCTCTGCTACCATGAAGGAATATCTTCAATAAATACAAGTGATTTCGTGTAATATTTAGTATAATTAATGTGAAACAAGTTTTTACAAAAAGGGCGCGACATACAACGAACGGTAGAGAGCACAGATTATAAAGGCGGCAAAAATGTTTAACTGTCGGTGTCACATTAGATTGCGTTCCATCAATTATTGCCAACACTTTCACGCAAAACTACTAAACGGATTTTGATGAAACTTTACAGTAATATAGCTTATACATCGGAGTAACACATATAGGCTACTTTTTTTTCCCAAAAACGCGAGCGAAGCCGCGGGCAGAAGCTAGTTATTCAATTAAATAGGGTGATTGAAATGAAATTCATTATTAATTGTTTTTATTTTAGTATCAGTATTACAATTGGCAAAATAATACAGGAACAAAAAATAAATTCTAAGCGCAAGTTTCTAATACTAACTCTGATTAAAGAACATAATATGTAATCACCTATTTATTTATAATCACTTATTTATATTATTTTAGAATCGCATTTATATCGAATAGAATCGAATTTGTTTTAAGTATATTAAAAAAAACACTAAGTAAGGGCCTTTTCATTGCATGCAAAGGAAACAAAAACCTGTTCGTTCGATTCGCGCGGCGCGGGCAAGGGATACGAGGCGCGACAAACATTACGCATTCTACCCGAATACCGCCGAAAGCAATGATCGGCTTGGCCGACTAGTCGGCCGACTAATCGGCCTTTTTCCAGCCGACTAGTCGGCTAGTCGGCTAGTCGGCCTAACTCATAGTCGGCCCAACACTAATATTTTGACGTTCAAAAAGTGCTAATTGACTTTAGCCCAGTTTGAACAAATGACTTTAAGATTTTGAATTTGAATTCAACCATGAAACGATGGTTTTTTTTGTACTTCTGGCCGTCTGATAGAAAAAAGGACAGGATGGAATTAAAGTCTATACTTTCGAATACTGATGTTACTTCTGTAGTTAGGTAGTGGAAATCAGATGACAATTAATCCGTGTAAAATTAATATTTTACACGGATTAATTGTCATCTGATTTGTCACCAGATGCGGCTTAATAGCCGCATCTGGTTAGACTGCAAGCTGACCCCAAGTTAATTAGGAAAAGACTGCGACTGACTCCTGAAATCCTGTGAATCTGAACTACTGAAAATAACTTTCGCAGTGACAAAGTACCACGCCGCTTTCTCTGTCGACACAAAGAAGAGGTGACAAAGATCGTAAACGTCGTCGCAGCACTAAAATTAAATGTCGAGCTCCTTAATCAAGTGATGAGCCTACTGGTAGCGAGCAAATTGTGTGGAGATTTACTGTTCAACTGATTAAAGTAAGGAGGTAAAAGATTTGAAGTGGGAATTTAAACTGTATACGTGGTTTTTTCATTTAAAAAATTTTGTCACGCTATTGAAACTTCTCCTGTGTTGTAGACGCGTTTACATAATATACATCTCACATGCACAAATGCCTATTCCCTCTCATTCTGAGAGCCCAGCAGTGACAGTTTATAAACAAGGCTCAAAGGCTGATATTATTAGAACTCGTATCTCCTTAACATGTAGGTACTGAAGAGCTATCGAGACTGTATTTCAGGTTCTGCCTCGCTTCTGCTAATAACAAGTTTGCACGCTTTAGTGTATAGTGCAGTGATAGCCTAGTGGATTAACCATGTGCCTCCCACGGCGAATGGTTCGAGTTCGATCCCGAGGCATGCACCGCTGACTTTTCGAAGTCATGTGCGTATTAGAAATTAATTATCACTTGCTTTAACAGTGAAGGAAAACATCGTGAGGCAACCGGCATGTCCTAGAACCAAAAGTTCGAAGACATGTGACGTCCACCAACCCGCACTGGGCCCGCGTGGTGGACTACGGCCCACTCCCTCTGGAGCCCAGGACACCGGACTCCGGACACAGGCCTCCTCTGTGAGAGCACAGAGGAGGCCTGTGTCCCAGCAGTGGGAACATTATAGGCCGATTATGCTATTATGCTATGCTACGCTTTATTATAGTTTCAGCAATTTCGTAATGAGTAAGATATTTCATGTCTTCAAATGTCTGTGTACTAAGATCTAAAGAATTATTATAGGTTAATTAGTTAATTTGGGAAAAAAAAAACCTATTAAGACTAATGTTTGATACAAAATGCAAATCTGTTTAAATTTTTTTAACACCAACAAAGCCGATGACTTTGTAATAGGTATTGAATATTCTATTTTAAGGTACAGTCGAAAAGGAGGTGGACGTATTGTTGGGGCGTTGGTTATACCACTTTTTTCTAGATAAAACAATAGAAAGTACGGTGAAAGATGAGCGGTTTGGGGACGTTCAAAAAGTACTGAATTTCGCATAATAAAAAAAAAATATGACTTTGAATGAGACCGTAGATGCATTACTTTATTACCGTAGATGCAAGCCCGTCCTCCTCCCCACTCCGCATGTTAATGTGGGGCACTCGTGTGCCTCGCTATCGTGCGGAACGTTAATAAGCATCAAAACTCATGAAACGACTTTAACACTATCACCGTTCCGAAATTCTCACCAGTTTACGACCGGCATCCGAACGCCAACTATTTATAATCCGCCAGTTTAAAGACTCACTGGATTTTGAGACAAACTTGTCTCATATAAATGACATTCCTTGTGGCCTGTACGTGGAACAAGAATTATAGCTTCACGTCCGATTTGATGAATTCAGGCATACGAATAACCATCCAGTGTACGTTGGCCCATCCTCGCACTTATGTTTACCGTCAACTCTACTTTAATGTAAAACGTGTGATATTTCGTCAGTAGGGGTACCAAAAAATTTGCAAAAAGTGGACAGAAGTGTTAGGGCCCGGGCTCGATCCCATTAGCGACCATCGCGCGTGCGCGTTCCTTAAACGTTTGATCAGAGTGCTGATTCCGAGTTGCAAATCACCGCGTTAATCCAATAAACTTCTCTCGAAGCATAAAATAGAACAACCAATCATATGTGTTAGCGTCATCACTACCGAGCGCAAACCGGTGTTTGATTGGAGTTTGCGAACTTCACGATTGAGTATGGAAAAACTCGCACAAGGCACTCAGCGCCGACGTTGCTAGCACGCGGCGCAAACGCGGCGCTCGCGTCTCGTTCAGAATATTCATCGGATTGAAATTCCGCGTGCTAATTGTGCTAAATACTTTTAAAGTACAATTCCGGCGACAGAGACCTACTGTAGCGGCAGCCGCTATCACCGACTACAAATGGCACAGTGTTTCCTATACTACTTTCCTGTACTTCTATGAGATTGTAGACGAAGTCGCGGACAACAGCTAGTTTTAAATATGTAATGATTATATGCTAACAATGTAGTGAACAACAGTTTTATTGTTATTAAAAAAAGGGATTTTAAAATAAACTCTCTGTTAACCGTAGACTTTATTAAAAAAATATCTGACATCTTCACTCGTCATTGATGATGGGTCAATGTCCAATGATTTTTTTATGTAGTCATAATTATTATATTTGAGATTAATAATGTTGAATTAAATATTAAATTCCCGCCTGAAAAATAACATTTGGTAACCCTTTTCGCGGGTCTTCCAAAGTTGGGCGACAAATCGCGAAGTTAAGAGAGGGAGTAAAATCATAAGAATTTAAAGCTTAAAGCTGTGAGAATAAGACTTAAACTCCATTGTTAATGAAATTATTAACACGTGTACTAATAAATTAAACTGCGAGATGAGTTGTTATATTATTTTAGAAAAGCAAATGGAATACCGTGTATTTAACAGATATTCCAGTTTACAAAACAAACAATTTGTATGGATTAGAAATATCTGGTTCGGAAGCCAAGAGTGTCCTGAATGTAGAATTAATGTTAACTAATTTAAAAGTGTCTTCGGGTTCTTATTATTTTCTTATACACAAGTTACTTCCGACAAAACCTGAATATTAATATTGTGTAACATGGTTACTAAGACCGCTAAGACGTTGGTTTTAATTTTGACATCTATTGCGCCATATATGTTGCGAACGTAATGGGTCACAAGTAGATAGGTTGGGGAAATGGGTACCCCGAAGAAGACACAAACAAATTGATTTAAACTAAAAGGTAAATTAATTGGTACTCACGTGCTACCAACTCCATCCGCTCGCTGCGTGACCACCGCCTCAGGTTTTTTCCACTGCACGCCACTACACTTCACTAGTTTTAGTTCAGCAAATATCGCGGGACTATCACTACACTACACTACACTACACTACACTACACTACACTACACTACGGGTGCTGCGCATTTGTATACTTCGCAACAAAACTAGATTCAGCGCAGGCGCAGTCTCAAAAAACTATATCCATAAGAAAAAACGTATCAACACGATAAGCTGTCGCGATCGACCGTACACGGCCGTAGCTTCGACACGTACTGACGGAGGCGGTATTGCCTGCCTCGGCTGTCATAAATATAAAAAAATGCGGGTAGATTTGGTTTTACTTTAGCCAAATTTTAATATACCCACATTTTTACTCTTAAAAGTAACATTCTAATAATGATGCTTTTAGGGTTCTGTACCAAAATGGTAAAAAAGGAACCCTTATGGTTCGACTTCGTCTGTCTGTCTGTCTGTCACACCTGCTTATTTCAGCAACTACTTATGCTATCGACTTGAAATTTGGAACAATTATAAAGAATGCTTGTTCAACTTTATTGCAAATGAAAAATGTTCAAAAATATTTTTATTTTCATTGCAAAAGGGGCCGGAGTGGGGGTCCGAAATTTTAAAATGGGGTTACTAGGTCAAGTGACATATCATATGAAAGGGCTCGATTTGCACATTTCAAAATATATTTTTATTTTATTTTATTTTATGTCTCACAGTTTTCGACATATGATGAAAAATGTCCAAAAAAATACCATTCCCCCCCCCCCTTATCTCCGAAGTTTGCGGGGCGAAAAATCTGAAATAATTAGAGTTGATAGAAATTGACCCAAATATGGCACCAAAAATAAAACGATGTTCCTAACTAGTACAGTTTTTTCAAAATCATCAAAATTCCTTCACAAACAAACTTAGTTATGCGGTCCGGATTTTTTCACTTTATACGTCCAAAAATTATACGGAACCCTCGGTGCGCGAGTACGACTCGCACTTGGCCGGTTTTTTTCTATAATAAATAATATTGGACTTACAATAGGTACATACTTACCTATAATATCCAAAAATAGTACCTACCTATCGTGCTTTAATAATTTACAAAAACCCATCATACTCACTTTTGTTAGCGATACTATTATCCAATATTCATACTCATACTACTATAAAATTCAAACCTAAAGACTTGGATTTAAACCCTGAACCCTACATTCAGCCGCACTAACTACAAATAACGTCACACAACCAACAAACTACATCTTTTGAAAAGTGTCCTTTTATCAAACTTTCTTCGTCGCCAGCCATCTTAAACCGAAGTCCGAAGATATCCGCATATACCCGAAGCTCCTCGAAGGCGCACTTAGCTACAGTTAGTTAGTTTTTAATTAAGATTGAGAGTAATCTGCCGATTGTCCAGCGAACCGGTAAAAGTCATCAGCGACTAACTGAAAAGTCCTAGAAAAGAAAATAATCGGAAATAGATACCTACTGTTTTACTTTTCCGGATTTCAGCTTCTTTTATTTATTTTGTTTTGTTAACAGATACAAAGTACTTGGTAGGTACTAAGCATTGATTATATGTATTGACAGACAGATGACAATAAGGTGTACGATGTATTATATAATAATAAGCTCAGTACCATAACACCTGTGCAAAATAACAGCAACCACATAGCAACCAATTTACAAATAGACAGTATCTTTATACAGGGTGGCAGGTTAAACAGTGGAAATATTTTAAGGGGTCATTGTACTCGTCATTATGAACAACTTTTACAATGGGCCCAATCCTGAAATCGCGAAAAAAAAAACAGCTGTTCCATACATTTTGTTGAGTTTTGTGAACATAAATGTATGGAACAGCTGATTTATTTTCGCGACTTCGGGGTTGGCCCCATACTAAAAGTTGTTCATAATGATGGGTACAATGACCTCTTAAAATATTTCCACTGTTCAACCTGCCACCCTGTAGATACTGTCTATATTAACTAGTAACTTGGTTGAGGTCTGAGTTTGATCATAGGTCTGAAAGTGATATAGGGTTATTCTGACAGAAAAATCTCAGTAGCGGCCCTGAGTTTTAAATGATGCCTCGTAAATGGTAATAGGCTTTCCTTCTATCCTACTAATATTATAAATGCGAAAGTTTATGTGTGTGTGTATGTTTGTTACTTCTTCACGCTGAAACGGCTGGACGGATTTGGATGACATTTGGCACACAGATAGATTATAGTCTGGATTGACACATAGGCTACCTTTTATCCCGGAAAACGCGGGCGAAGCCGCGGGCGGAAGCTAGTTACAAAATATGGGTATCATCGCTGCTGATACCTTCGGAAAAAGTTTTATACCAATATTCTTAAATGATCAAAGGACCAATCTTTTATGTCGGCTGGAATCCAACTTTGTATAAATTTACTTCGCTTCAGCTGCTGAGGTGTAATTTGTTGACCAATTACAAGCTCTACATACTAAAACAAAAAAAACACTCTCATAATGAAGATAAATCTAACGACACCTCGATTGAAATCCATCAATCCGTTTAGGCTACAGATCGTGCCAAAGAAATAGACATACATGCATACACCCATACATACATACATACACAAAAAAAAAACAAAAACGTTACCACCCTTTTGGATCAGTCAGGTAAAAACTAATCAATAAAGCTACAAACCAACATAAAGCTCTTCAACAACAAACAGTAGACAATTAATACCTTCATTTAGTAGCAGCGACAATTCTGCCGGTGACAGGACATGCGTCATATCTCTTAGTTTGTTTGTATGTCTGTGTTGTTAAAATATACGAGTTCTTGCACTCGGGCTTGCACATAAATCAACACTGCCTCGCGGCTTATTAATTTTATGATGTTGGTTCGCTGGATGTGGCTAGGAGAGTTCCAAATAATAATATTTTTTTATTAAGACTTGCAAGTCGTAGGTAGTGGGCGACGTGTCTTTGTACTCGTATAATTTGTTTCATCACCAGTGCCCTAAAAATGGTGAAGGAAAACATAGTGAAGAAACCAGCATGACCTAGAACTAAAAATTCGAAGACATGTGACGTCCATCAATCCGCACTGGGCCCACGTGGTGGACTAGGGCCTACTACCTCTCACAGAGAAAAGGCCTGTATCCCAGCAATGGGAACATTATAGGCTGATTAAGCTTGTGTTTATTAAGCCCCTCAAAATGTGCTAAAGCTTATAAAACCCATTGAGTTCAGTTAAGTGAAACAAGGCAGGACATTAATTTTGCTAGATATGGAGATGCCCGATAGGGTGTAGTTTCCTGCACTGAAATGATGACGATGATAATTATGTTAACAGCTAACACTGTTATGGTATTTACAATGTATACCTACCTACCTATTCTGCTACCGTGTTGACCTAGTAGTTGCAAGCGGGACTAGGAAAATATTTCTTTTTCAAAAATCTAATGATGCAGTTTTATTTTTTATCGAAATCCGCGAGACTCTTTTGAGTATTTTTCGCTATTTCTTATAGTTTTGCATTAGGCCATCAACACATACTTGCGAACCAGTGTTATTATCTTATGTTATAAATATTGTAAATTATGCCTATTATTTATGTTTGTTTACTAATTGTAATCATTTCTATTATAAATATGTAAATTATGCCTATAATAATTATTATGTTTTCTTAAACTAATTATCATTTCTATGAAGTGTTATATGATAAAAGTAGTTGTATTGACTTCATGTGATTGGTCGAGACTTGTAACAATTTTATCATCGTCGACCAATCACAAGTAAGTAAAATGGCGGGGATATGAAAAATAGTCGGTGGGCATTTGAGGGACATGCCCGCCATAGTTGAGTTATTCCATTTTCGACATCGGTGCTATTCACTTGTATTTTAAAAGTATAAAACTGTATTGCTGTAACTATATATCTGGTAATAAAGCTGATCTTCAAAGTTAATAGTGTTTTCTATATTAAAAGTCCTTACTTCTGAGTATTGAACCAGTACGGTTCACATCTCAGAAGTGGGATTAGCAACTTAGTGCCCACAAAAGGATCGGAGATACGCTTAAAATATTTGGCGTACGTAGAAAACGTAAGTGTTCTTTGTTCATTTTATTGGGCTGCATACCCTCATTAATAATATTATTGCAATTTGCAATACCAGAGTAAAGAAAGTAGGTCACAGGTTTATTCCTGTAACGTATTTTTGTTTTTCTCTTTTTTTTTTCTCTCCTTTTCACGATTATCAGATTACTAAATGAGTCGATAGTCTTATTTTAATGACTTCAGGAATTGAACTGTATTTACCGTAACGGAGACATTCCGGAGGTTTATATGGTTAGTCATACATGTTAATCTTGCCAGGGTACTCCCTGGAGATGAACATATATGATATTTCGGTTTGTAATTTGAAGAACTGAACTGTATTTACCGTAACGGAGACATTCCGGAGGTCTATATGGTTAGACGTGCATGTTTATCTTGCCAGGGTACTCCCTGGAGATGCACATGTATGATATTTCGGTTCGTAATTTGAGTAACTGAACTATATTTACCATAACGGAGACATTCCGGAGGTCTATATGGTTAGTCGTGCATGTTCATCTTGCCAGGGTACTCCCTGGAGATGGAAATGTTTGATGATTTATAATAAAGTATATTCAGGTCGTTAAAATCTTATTTACAAGTTTAGTTTAGCGAGGTTTATTAACCTGGGTGTTTCTTTTTCTTTGTTTATATGTTGAGACCGCGAGAACATGGATGAACATAGGTCTAGTTCTCGAAAAGAATGTGATGGACCTAGGCGGGCCTCCCGTGAGACGCTGACGCCGCCACTAAGATGTCGTGAGGCGACTCGAAGCCGCAGCCGGGTTCGAGGGCATACGCGTTCACCTGAAGAAAATCGTGACTACCGAAACCACCAGTCGCGGTCCAGGCGGTCGAAAAGAAGACGATCGCGATCGAAGATCAGTCGGTCGGCTTCCCGGCCACACTATTCAAGAAGGGGAAGCCATCGTGCTGGGCGCTCCAGGACACCGTCGCGTACTCCAGGGCGACACGAGGCGTGCCACGCGGAATTCGGGCATTCAACAAGGAGCAGAGCTGATCGCGATCGTGAGTCAGATAATAATCTATTTATTGATAACTTTATTAATGCGCTTAAGGGTATGAATAATACAAGCGAACGCGACAGGTTTCCTGTTTTAAATAATGTAATTCCTGATTTTGACCCGTTATGTAAGGAACAAACGGTTGATACGTGGCTTCATAAGGTTGACGAATGTTCACAGATTTATGGTTGGAACGATAAACAAATAGTCCACTATGCTCTACCGAAATTAACAGGGGTAGCTAAAACCTGGTATCAGGGTCTACCCTCACTACTATTTTCTTGGCCAGAGTGGAAGTTAAAGCTAAAGGAATCTTTTCCAACTAGGGATAACTATGCAGATTTGCTAACGGAAATGTTGAATAAAAAGGTACGCTATGGGGAGTCATTGGAGATATATTATTATGCTAAAATGAATCTTATAAATCGTTGCGAAATATTAGGAAAGCGGGCAGTTGACTGTATCATAGCAGGTATAGAAGATCGGGGTGTTAGGTTAGGAGCACAAGGGGCAGAATTTACGGAACCGGAATCGCTACTTAAATTTTTGAAGACTGTGAAAGTAGGTCAAGACAGGTCAACATACGACCAGCAGAAGGTTAAGGATAGAGATAGGCGATCACAAAATAACACATTTACCAGTAATAAAGTAGGTCCCAGTTCCCAGAAGTCAACCGGATCCGGCATGGTCTGCTACAATTGTAAAGAAACCGGTCACCCGTTCTTTCGATGCACGAAACCGAAGATTCAATGCTCAAAATGTAATTGGTTAGGACACAAGGACACTGAGTGCCCTGGGACAAAGCAAAGTACCAACGATAAACCAAAAGCAATATTGAAATTAGAAAACACAGGCGACTCAAGTGCCAAGTATAAAATGCCTATTAAAATAAATGGGCTGTTTTCAGAATGTCTCGTTGATTTGGGAAGCGAGGGTACTTTGGTTCGTCTCAGTGAAGCTCAGCGTTTAGGATTAGACTGGAAGGTAGGAGAAGTGCCACTATTAAGAGGAATAGGTAACGTGCCATATAAACCCCTTGGCAAGGCTAACGTCACGATCGAAGTGCAGGGTCTAGCAGAAAATCACGTTCAGATATTGGTAGTAGATGATTACTTAATTAATTGCCCTGTACTACTAGGCCACACTTTCACCGAAAGACCCTCAGTCAAAATAATAAAGACAGAATCTGATGTAATTTTTCAGCGGGTTAATGAGGAGTCTGTTTTGATTTGTCCGCTTTTATGCATGGAAGAGACGCGCATAGGTCGCGGTGAATTAAGGGCGATCCAAGTTAGCTCGCGTAATACTTTCTCGGGAAAAATTTACGTGAATGGAACCGTGCGCAATATTGAAGGTCATGAACATTACTTGTTACCCGGCGAGTATCAATTAACGCAAGGTGCGGGTAGGATTCTCATTCAGAATATTAGTGACAACCATCTTGTTATAGAGAAGGGTAGTCTTATAACTAGGAGCCACATTTTAGCTGAGAGCGTACAAATTCAAAAATTAGAATTTAGTAATCAGCCGTCCATAGATGAATCACCAATCAGCTGTGGAGATCATTTAACAAAGGATCAAAAGGAGTCGTTAAAGGTCTTGTTGGATAAATATAAATACTGTTTTTCCAGTAGTTTAAAAGATCTTGGGTTTACGACAGAAACTGAAATGGTGATTCAGTTGGATGATCCCGATCCTGTCGTATACCGCCCGTACCGGTTATCCTTTACCGAACGCCAACTAGTTCAAGATATGATCAAAGAAATGTTAGAAAGCGGCATTATAAGGGAGTCTAACAGTCCTTACGCGAGCCCCATAGTGCTAGTTAACAAAAAGTCTGGGGAGAAGAGGTTATGTGTAGACTACCGTGCCTTAAATAATAAAACAAAGAAAGAGCACTACCCTCTCCCTCGCATCGAGGATCAGTTAGACTTACTGTCAGGCAGCTCAGTATTTGTTACCCTCGATTTAGCTTCTGGGTATTATCAGATCCCGATAGCTGAAGGTTCTCGAGAGAAGACTGCGTTTGTGACCCCTCAGGGTCAATACGAGTACAATAGGATGCCCTTTGGGCTAGTAAACGCACCATCAGTCTTTCAGCGTACAATGAATAAAATCATCCACAATTCACCTGCTTCATCGTATGCATTGGTCTACATGGATGATATCCTGATTCCTGCCAAGTCATTCGATGAGGGGATGGTACGTTTAGAGGAGGTGTTGCGGTTACTGGCAAAAAGTGGTCTAACACTCAAAATGAGTAAATGTAATTTCTTTTATGACAAAATAGACTACCTGGGGTACGAAGTCAGTTCAGAGGGTGTTAGACCAGGGTCGCTCAAAACGGACGCCATATCCAAATTTCCTACGCCAGCAAACGTTCACGAAGTTAGGAGGTTCTTAGGCCTTGCTAGCTTCTTCAGGAGGTTTGTCGCGGGATTCGCTTTAATAGCACGTCCTCTGACTGGCCTGTTGAAGAAGGACTCTTCTTGGAGTTGGGGTAGTGAAGAACTGGAATCGTTTGAAAAATTAAAACAGATTTTAGTACAAAGACCGGTGCTGGGACTTTATGATCCTAGTGCACTAACTCAACTCCACACCGACGCTAGCAAGTACGGAGTAGCCGGCATTTTAATGCAACAGGACAAGTCTGGGGTGTTCAAACCTATTGCTTATTATAGCAGACAAACCAGTCCGGATGAGCAAAAATTACACTCTTTCGAGTTAGAGACCCTTGCTATTATCGCCTCATTGAATAGGTTCAGGCATTACTTAATTGGTATTAGATTCACCATAGTTACTGACTGTAACGCTTTACGTACCACTTTGAGTAAACGCGACTTAGTCCCGCGAATCGCTCGCTGGTGGCTGCAATTCTTAGAATACGACTGCGCAATAGAATACCGCCCTGGTGACAAAATGGCACACGTAGACGCCCTTAGCAGGGGTGCTATAGACAGTAGTCCAGACGTTGATCACGTGTTAGATGTACTTTCAATAGGTACCGACAATTGGCTTGCAACGGTGCAACAGACGGATGAAGACATTAAAAATATCGCGAATATCTTAAGCGATTCCAAATGTAAAGATGCCATTGACATATTCAAAAATTACAAGCTTGTAAATGGGCGGGTATATCGTATAATTGACGAAAATACTATCCGGTGGGTTGTTCCTAGTGGCACCAGATGGCAACTGCTGAAAGCCAATCATGATGATGTGGGACACTTCGGGTTTGACAAAACTTTGGCGCGCTTACAAGCAACGTATTGGTTTCCAAAGATGAGACGGTTTGTAAAAAAATACGTCTCGGCTTGCCTTCAGTGCGCACATCACAAGTTGCCAGGTGGTGCCAGGCCCGGTGAGCTACACCCCATCCCTAAAGCTATCATACCATTCCATACTATACATGCGGACCATCTCGGTCCTTTCATCCGCACCAAGCGTGGCAATACATTCATTCTCGTTATCATAGACGCGTTTACTAAATTTGTTGATATCACCGCTGTGCGTAATACCAAATCGGCTACAAGCATTAGGGTATTCAGAGAGCATTTTAGTTACTTCGGCGTACCAACCCGTTTGATTACGGACCAAGGGACAAGCTTCACTAGTAGGCAGTTTAAAACGTTTATTCAATCATGTGGTATAAAGCACGTCCTCAATGCTGTTGCCACACCCCGAGCAAATGGCCAAGTGGAACGGTACAACCGCACCATTTTGGCAGCGCTCGGGGCAATGAACCACGACAAACCAAATGGTTTATGGGATGAACATTTACCAGACATACAGTTGGGTATCAATACCACTGTACACGCTACTACCAAAAAGACTCCAGCGGAGCTTCTTTTCGGACGAAATGTAACTAACCCATCTGAAGGTTTGTTAAATGACGTAATAAACGAAGTTACATCTGAGGTCGGGGAGAGTCTAGACGATGTTAGGGCTACGGCCGGTGAGCTTATTAAAACACAACAGGACAAGGACAAGAAACGGTATGATAGGTACAGGAAAATAGGAATGCATTTCAAAGAAGGTGATTTGGTTAGAGTAGTAAGAGCCGCGACCGGAATAGAGGGGCAGTCTAAGAAGCTCGAACCTAAATGTAAAGGCCCTTATAGAATTAAGAAGGTGCTCCCCAACGATAGGTTTGTGGTCGAGGACACACCCCTCACGAAGACTACTAAGAGGTATGAGGCTGTAGTGGCTATTGATAAAATATTTCCATGGATCTGCTTTAACGAACCCGTATCAACCGATTGTGAATCTGAGCGTAATGATTGTGAATCTGAGCGTAATGATTGTGAATCTGAGCGTAATAATTGTGAATCTGAATGTGAAGAGTTATAAAATATAGATATATATATAGTAAATTCATTTGCACTAATAAAGATGAATATTGTACATAGAATTAAATAAGCAAGCAATTAAGGCCACTAAATCAAATCTTTTGCCGTCAATTACATATGTACATTTGTGTATTTCTAAGTACATTTAAATAACCAAGAAATCGATGTCATAGGAAAAAGTAATGCCAAATATGTGGTTCTAAGTTTCGATGATTAAAGTCATGTATCATCTGAATTATTCCGTGTACTAATGGCTGAAATATTTGCTGGTCAAGGTCATGGACTAGTAAATACCGATTCATTGGTTAGAGTCACGTACTAATGAGTTGGTGAGGGGTATCAGGTAACGGATGCCTCTTATTTTAGCAATTGGTGCATTAATATTATCTTCTGGTCAAGGTCATGGACCAATAGAAGATAATGATTAAGTTGTAGTGTCAGGTAACCGACACCCTCAAAGGTTATAAGCATTTTTGTTAATCAAGGTCATGGATTAATGAATTTTAGTTAAGTTATTAATGAATTTTAGTTAAGTTTATTGTGGAATGACTGGGTTTTGAGTTTCATTTAGTAAGTAATGAGTTAGAGATATCAGGTAACTGATATCCTCAAAGGTTATAAACAAAAGGTCATGTAAAACTGTTGTAAAGTAATTGAAATTGAGATGTTCAATGATTACATTTATAATTTATATGATGAAATATAGTTTTTGTAATGTATAACAACGAGAGACTCGTTGGAAGTCGGATGGCCGAGCTGTTATAAATATTGTAAATTATGCCTATTATTTATGTTTGTTTACTAATTGTAATCATTTCTATTATAAATATGTAAATTATGCCTATAATAATTATTATGTTTTCTTAAACTAATTATCATTTCTATGAAGTGTTATATGATAAAAGTAGTTGTATTGACTTCATGTGATTGGTCGAGACTTGTAACAATTTTATCATCGTCGACCAATCACAAGTAAGTAAAATGGCGGGGATATGAAAAATAGTCGGTGGGCATTTGAGGGACATGCCCGCCATAGTTGAGTTATTCCATTTTCGACATCGGTGCTATTCACTTGTATTTTAAAAGTATAAAACTGTATTGCTGTAACTATATATCTGGTAATAAAGCTGATCTTCAAAGTTAATAGTGTTTTCTATATTAAAAGTCCTTACTTCTGAGTATTGAACCAGTACGGTTCACACTTATAACTACAAGGACCAGTTGTATCATTTTACAATTACGTGTCCGTAACCGTCAAATATGGTGGCTAATACGACAACTTCATAGAGACTTAACGATTATGTACTGACTTGACTGACAGATGGTTTGAGGGGGTGACACTATTGTCATTAACTGACTAGAACTATTAAAACTGCGCGGGCTACTATTGCAAAATGTCTCTCTGCAGCTTTCATATTTCAAGTTTTATTATGAGAGACGTATCTAGTAGTTATACATGCGGTGACGGTAATATTATAAGATTCTATCTGAGGTGCGATTGTTGAGGCTTGCACTCTCAGGAAGATGCAAGATTTTAAGTACACTCGGTTGCTTATTTATAATGTTCACTTTTATTTATTTCCGTTTTTACTCGGATCAGATTTGATGATTTTTCATACCCAGAAAACCCATACGAGGAGCCCAGGTTTTCTCAGCATGATGTTATTAGATGTTGATCATGATAATGAAGCCAGTCATCCACTGGATAACATGTTTTAGCTTAACAATTACTTAGAGTCAATTCGCTTAGAGTAATTTGAAATATTCTTAATATTGACTCTATTTTCTCCCAAAGAATTTAAAATAAACACATCCAGTCAATCAAACAGTCAACAAAACAACAGTAAGCCCAACTCTAAAACAAGACGCATCAAGTTAATCTCTTCTTCGCAGTCGACTGTACAAAGGACAACTCTATTTGTATCCGCCTCGCGAAGACGGTAGGCGAGTATTATTAAAAACTTGTTTCTCGCAAAATATTATGAATTGTGACCAAAATAGGAAGATGTTCCTTTGACTTCTCTTGTTTTTGTTGTTTATTTATTTTGAGTAGTTTGTTTTTATAAGGAGGGTTGGGTGGGGGTAAAATATATAGCAGCACTTATTACTCGATCTGCGAGGTTAAGCTGCGCTTACCAAGGTCCATGACCATTCTATAAACATCGAGACCCCTCCATGCCTTGGAAAGCAGGGTTAGAAACAGGAAATCCGTTTATAAAACCCATGGTAACAAAGTCTAGGCTATATTATACAGTCCTTTCTTAAATTCTTGCTTACTATCCAGTTTATATAATATACTTTCCTATAAGTTTTTTTTCAAAAGCCGAAGCAACCTCTTGCACAATCATTTACCAACCTTCTTTCCTCTCACGCTGAAAACGGCAGCAATACACTTGAAAATATTACCCACTATCAAAAAGATCTGGAAATTTATTTTCACAGCTTAATAATACCTCTCCAAACTACATTATTTGGTGACAAAAGCCTTCCTTTGTGTAAACGCAATAAAGATAAAATTTAAGAGGTTTTCCGTTAGAAATTACTTATAAAAGGGATAGTTTAGGCACAATTGAATGACGAACAAAAGGGGAATGGATTCTAAACATATGGCTGAGTGTGGCTTGATTGCGTGCGTGTTGTTTGTGTAAGAAGGTACTTGTGTATGTGTGGGTTTTGTTTGTTTCCTCTGGTTGGCTGAGGATAAGCTACTTGCGTCTGTTGCTGCAAATATCGAAGTAGATTGAAGGATTATACAACGTGTTTCCCATTATAAGACATTCCTCAAAGGGGGACATTATACTCTCATCAATGTGATCAACTTTTACCACGGGACCAATCTTGAAATCGTAAAAAAATCCGCTGCTTCATACGTTGATTTTTTTTTCTCGATTTCAGTGTTACATACATTTTGTAGAGTCATATGGTTATTTGTGTATGGAACAGTTGATTTTGAATTTTTCAAAATTGTGAATAGCCTGGTATTAGTGCGGCTAAGATAAATTCCGTGTACTGTAACTGGATAAATCCGTGGGATTTCATTTTCGGAATCATCATGAATAAGTTCGTGTTGAAACCTTTTTTATTGTAAGCCGACTATAATGATGATCCCATCTCTCCTGCGCAGTTATTAATATATTGACTACTGCCTAACGTTCCATCTATCTTAAAAAGATACAAGTGTATATAAAAATAAAACTATATTTTTTTCTTAAAAATGTATTTATTTTTCATTTTATTGTGCTCTTCAATATTTATTAAACGGACATTCTGTCCATGAATTTTAATTACATAAGTGTTGCAACTCTCGATATTATACAAAATGAAACAATAAAATTGAATAAAAAATAAATAGTTATTACTTATATTAAATAAACAGAAATAAAAACAAAAACAACATTTTTGACGACCGAATAATATTTTCCATTTACAATACAAACGAAATACTCGGTTTTACGATAGGGAAGAAACGTTAAAGTAGAAATATAAAAGCATAATGAAAGACTAAATAAAGTTGATGCTAAACAAAAAGCAGTCAAGTTTGAATACTTTTAAGAGCTGTAAAAACAAATCGACGGATAGGAATTCGATACATTAACTCTAGCACCAAATGACAAAATCAGATAGTAGAATTCGTTCAAAGAAAATCTGTGTAAAATATTCGAATGAAAAGTGGTACCTTTAATATGATATGATTATAAAATTCAACTTACTATTCTTAAATAATTCATTTAACTACAATTTTTGTACATTATCTACAAATTCAGAAATTCATTTACATCATCCTTTCATAGTTTTTACACTTGATCAATCATTAACTTGATAGGGTTCACAATTATTGTGATAATTTAAGGACTAGTTCGAAACTTACTAGGACGAAACCGCTATAGCTACCTAAAAATATGGTCACATGAATTTTGTACAAAACCATCGCTATACCAGCTAATAAAAATAACGATTTCATCAAAATATCGTATCGCTAAATCTAGAGGGACAGTCCTTCTACCAAGCAATAAATTTTGTACAATTGTGTAGAAAAGTAGTCCCTAAGACGTTTAAGGTTCATAAATATTCGACAGTAACTAATATTCAACGATTAAGTTCACCGTCTCGGAAGGCATGAGAAAATTGAGGCCGCTGAATAAGTTAGGCCGTGAAAGACAAAGTAAAACTACTAAATGCAAAATTGATTACATTATCTGTGGTTCTTCACTGTTCACTTCATCACTGGAACTGTTATGGCACGACTGTCACATCAGTAGCCGAGAACACGACATGTCCGTTCATGACATCGGTATTTCTGCAGACAATCGGTGTCTGGACGATGCCCTCGTACCACAGGTCCCGCACGTATTATTACTATAGCCGGAATCAGAGCCGAATGAAGAGTCCCCACTTGGAGGCTTCGGCGAAGCCCGGGGTCCTCTCCAACAAGCAATTCCTGGCAGCTCACCGCCAGGCCAGGCACCTCCAGCACTCATTGGCAGAGGGCCTTGAGGCCTCGCACCAACCGTCCCAACTTGAGGATACAATCTCAACAGAGCATCCAAAAGGACACCTTCATGGAACTCCGTAGGATCAGGCGGTCCGGGTGGATGTATATGGCGCTGCATTCTATGTTGTGCCCGTCGTCTCTCCAGAGACTTGGGTCTTCTGTCCATTCGCTGTTGTCTTGGCCGATGGGGAAGAGACTGAGGGGCTGGTGGTCGTGAGCAGGTTCGACATGGTGCTGCTTCTCCGACGAGGCTGAGTTCGTCTTCGGCGAAGTGGTCGTCGCTGTGAAGGGAGTCATCTGACCTGTGGGGCAACTCCTCGTAAAGTGGCGCCCCACAGGTGTCGCCACCACAGCTGTTCCCGCCTCGCCAGGTACCACCAGAGCCGCAGACAAATACCCGGCTCGGGCAGTTTGGTCTTTTCGTTTCCACCATCTGTGAAAAGAAAATTAAAGCTAAAATAATGTTTTTGTTAAGAACTTGGAGTCAAAATTGAGTTGTTGCGATATTTATCTTATATAAATTGATTGCAGTACATTCGAGACTAAGTACTAAAACTGGTTTAATCTTGTAATTAAATATGTGTCTGAGTCTAGACAACCTAAATAACTTTTCTAATTGGTTTTTGCATAAGACCTAGGCACTAAAATACCTACTTATCTCGCGAGGCAGACTTATGAATTCAACAAAGTTAATGTTGAATTAATAACACAATCAGCAAAGTTATCGAAGAACTAATATTTAAAGCAATCATCATTTCTTTGAAGACTAATCATACAAATCTTTTCAAACTAGGTTATAACGAAATTCCTTACCCACCAAATCTATTTGAAAGTCAATTATAAGCGTCGCAAGTTAAATATCTAGATCAAGGTACAGACTTGTAGAGGCCAAAAAGGAAACTTTGGACAGTTTAACTAGATCTCAAAAGTTTGGGTTAATTCTTAAAATTTATAGCCAACATACAATAAAGTTTACAGGTCGTTTGTATGTTTAGACGAAATTAAGTTTAGTTGACAGATGTTAGGTGAAACTGCGACGTCCCAACAGTCGTGTTAGACGTGGCAAATTAATGTAGACAGCTTTCGTCGGTGTTGAATATAGCTCGAAACTTTGCTTCTACTAATGGGTTTAAGTCTACACGGTTTTTGGGATTGTTAACGTTTCGTTGTAGACTTTAGGTAAACCTTGGTTATATACTTGAGAGCTAGAAACTGTTCCATTACTATAATTATTTTGGCCTACTAAAAATTGTAATAAAAAACGTATTTTTATATTTGAGAGAAATTAATTAAATCGATGGATGTTTTTTGAGCATCAGGACCTGCAAAGCAAAACATCAGGCTTATATTATTTCTCGTAAGTGTAGGTGCATGTAGTAAATTCACATTTTACCAGTTATGTTTAGAGTCCCATCAGAATCTCCATAAAGAAAAATAAGGCGTGATAGAAATATATTCATCATGAACTACCTGAAAAGGTTACACTTAAGCGTAATAAGTTTTATGTTGAAAAACATTTTTCAAAACAGACTTTTTTAATGATCACTTCCCAACTCCAACATGAGACCCTGGACATCATCTAGGTCTATAGAATGTACTTGTCAAGACAAATCCACGAGCCCAGATACGACGGAGTTATGTTAAGAAGTTGAGGAGTTCCTATAGCCACCTCCCAGCTCCATCGTGATACCACCTCTATGGTACCATATTATTGCATTGTCATCGAAGTGACATATGCGTTTCAAATTTCCGCCCGGTCGGTTGAGGGGAACTGGTATAAAATTCAGTTACAAGATTTTGCTTCATACACACACGGCAAGTTAAATAAAACCTTGTAATAATGAGTTCAATGAATATGGACGGGACAAATGAAGTCAGTAACACTGAGTGACACGAGCCATTTCATTACTTCTTCTACAAAGATATGTCAGGTCATCTAATAGATTAACTTTGAAGGCCCTTAGACCCTCGTCTTGCGTGTCTGGACGGCATTCAGTTCACGGTCTGGAAATTCTTAGTTTAGGCTCTGTCAATATCGGGATCCCAAAAAGTAGTGCTTCTAAAGGCGTGCGTTGTTTTAGTAATGAGACAATTTACTACGATTTGGTCATTACAGTTGATTTATTCTTTTATTTTTGGAAATAAATCACTAAATCTAAGGCTCGTATTATAGAACGATACTCGAGCACAGATCTCTGCTTGAGCATAGATGTCAACCAATCAAATGGCTTTAAATGTATGCTCAAGCAGAGATCTGTGCTCAAGCGTCATTCTGTAATACGAGCCTAAGTTTCTATTAAAAAGCAGAGTACAAATTCTATTTTATTTTGAATAACATTTAAATCTATAACTTTAAGTTTTGCTGTTTCGTTTAATTTTCATTAATACTGTCTTTAATTTTGTAATCCTTTATCAGAATTTAACGCTGTCAATATTCACCATCGACATAAAAATAAGCATCCTGTCTAGTATCCAAACAACTCACTGAAACAAAATGTTTTCGACGCTCAGGCTGTTTCTCAGCTCGAGATATTTTATTTATAAAGTTGATCCTGGTCAAGTGATTGACTTCAATCACTTATTTCCCAACACTATTTCTTAAGTAAAGCTACTCTATCGACATGCTTGTAGATACACTCGTTAGGATAGTACAGATTACTAACAAATTACAGTGCACGGACTACGTATAGGTGCCTCATCTCATACAAAGAAACGTGACGTAATGCGGGCTATGCTCGGGCTATAGTTTTTTTAGTGCATCAAGTTTTTAGGGTTCCGTAGTTCTGACTAGGCACCTTTATAGTTTCGTCATGTCCGTCTGTCTGTCTGTCCGAGGTTTTTTTTTTAATTATACTTACCTCGTTACCTCTATCTTTCTTCAAATAACTATTACTCAGAATTCCTATTATAAATTCAGATGACATGTGATTTGAAATTACTTACCTCTAACTGGGGTTCAAGTTCTGGTCTATGTGGTAAGGGCGGTCTTCTTGGCAGATCCTGCAGGTCTTCGTACAAGGGTGCTGGGGGCGGAGCCCTGCGCTGGGAGCCGCTGCTCTGCGTGGGGGCTGATGACTTCGATGGGAGAAGGTTGGTGACTTTCCGTTTGTGTCTGTGGAAGAATATAGGTACTTGTATTAGTTAAGTGAAAAGAGAGGTTCGGTGAAAGAAATTAAATCAGTCTTCTTTTAGGTTTTTGTTCTGATAAATAAAGTATCTACAGGGTGGCAGGTTAGACAGTGGAAATATTTAAAGGGGTTATTGTACATTACATTATGAACAACTTTTACTATGGGACCAATCCTGATACGCGATAAAAAAATCAGCTGTTCCATACATTTTGTTGAGTTATGTGAACATAAATGTATGGAACAAATGATTTTTTTTCACGATTTCAGGGTTGGTCCCAAAGTAAAAGTTGATCATAGTGATGAGTACAATGACCCCTTTAAATATTTCCGCTGTCTAACCTGCCACCCTGTACAGGGTGTCTCACGGCTATGCCACATGGAGGGAAAGTACTTTTAATATTTGAGATAGGAAGTTTTGCTTCATCGAGACTGAGCGAACAGTGTAAAAAAGTACTTATTATATTAGTAAATAAATCAAAAGCAATCTATGAAAATCAACACTTTGCTATCTTTCAATTGGCATTATAAAAATACAGCTTAGGTGTCCTTTTTAGGGTTCCGTACCAAAATGGTAAAAAAGGAACCCTTATGGTGCGACTTCGTCTGTCTGTCTGTCTGTCTGTCACACCTGCTTATTTCAGCAACTACTAATATCTAACTATCGACTTGAAATTTGAAACAGTTATAAAGAATGCTTGTCCAACTTTATTGCAAATGAAAAAATGAAAAAAATATTTTTATTGTTATTGCAAAAGGGGCCGGAGTGGGGGTCCAAAACTTTAAAGTGGGGTTACTAGGTCAAGTGACATATTATATAAAAGGGCTTGATCTATACATTGCAAAATATATTTTCATTTTATTTTATGTCTCACAGTTTTCGACATATGATGAAAAATGTCTGAAAAAATACCATTCCCCCCCCCTTATCTCCGAAGATTACGGAGTGAAAAATTTGAAATAATTAGAGTTGATAGGAATTGACCCAAATATTGCACCTAAAAAAAACGATGTTCCTAACTAGTACAGTTTTTTTCAAAATCATCAAAATTCTTTCACAAACAAACTTAGTTTTGCGGTCCGGTTTTTTGCACTTTATACGTCCAAAAATGATACGGAACCCTCGGTGCGCGAGTACGACTCGCATTTGGCCGGTTTTTTCACATTTGGTCGGTTCGATTCCCAGATGAAACAAGCAACTCTAAAAAATCTTTAAATGCAGTATTAGGTACTTTATTTTAAAAATAAAGTGAAGTCTCCATGAAGTAAAACTTCATATCTACAATATTTAAAGTACATAGGTACTTTCCTTCCGCCTGGCATAACCGTGGGTGGGACAACCTGACTCGCAATAAATTGCCGACTGTCGTCTAAGTTCTCTAAGTAAAAATTAAGTTATTAAAATAATCTAAAAAATCTTAGGAGGCCATTTCTTTTATAATAGGTAGCTAAGCTATAGGTTTATGAGCATCTCAGTTTTTCAAGTATTTCTTAGTCCCTACCCTATCGATTAAAATAATCAACAATATAAAACGACCACTCAATCATAGACCGCATCATCGCTCAACATTAAGCGAGATGGCGGTCAAACACAACCCTATTATCAAATAAAAAAAATCTACGAGTAAAGTGCTCAGCTATTTTAAAATGTAAATAAGATTATCAACAATGATACGGCAACACCGGCCCTGAATTTTATTGTGTATGGTATCACAAAAGATCTCAATTTATTATACGTCTCAAGTACAATAGTATATTTTGCGGTACAAATAAATCTTTATAACTACATATTAAATTATATTTTATTAAAGTTAGAAAAGCAAGAATAATGTATTTACAAGAAAATATTCAATTGAATGTCATCTTTTAAAACCAATTTAGTTGAAATAATTTGATGACAGAGCACTTAGGTACCTATATTTGATTTAATATTGTAAAGTATTTGACATTTAAATCCAATTCACTTAAATTCGTAATTATCAAGGATTAAATTAAATTGAGCAAACTAATGCAGTATTCATTTGGAATTTCAGCGTTTAAATTCATTTTAAACTAGCTGACCTGCCCCGGCTTCGCACGGGTAGATTTTTTCCGACATTTTTGACAATCATCGTCATATTTCAGCCAATTTCCATAAAACCGTAATGAATTATATTCAAGAAAACTTTTTAAGAATCCATTCAACAGTTTTTGAATTTATCACGTTCACAGTGTTCAGACAGACAGACGCGGCGGGGACACTTTGTTTGTAGCTAGTGATACTATGGTAGTACTACAAAACACGTATTATTTTTTAAATTTTCACACTCATCATATAGTTATATTTTCCGTTTAATTAGTTTGTCCATTGATTTTTATCGTTTACAAAATTATCCTACTTCTTATACAATCATAATAGATTTATTTTTTAATAGGTATATTTGATCGTAAGTACCTACATTATTTTGTATTAAAATACATGCCTTTATTCTTCATATCCGTACTAATATGTTATCAACTGAACATTAGTTCCACATCGGCACTGTTATAGCTTTCAATTACAAAAGAGAAGAAACTTATTATAAACGCATTAGATACGCTAACTTCACTTCACAAAGCAGATGTTCTAATATTGTGTAAATAACTTGATAAAGCATGCGTAGACGATTATCTATGGGTTCTGTAGGGTTAAGTAGGTAAAAATTTACGACAGCTTGAAAGGACATTTCAAAAGCATGACAAATTATGCTGCTTTGACAATTGTTTTCTTTTTTTCATATAGCAAGCAGTCCGAAGTGTTAATAATTCTAAGTCAGAAGTGTCATGGAAATGCGCGAGTCAAAACCAATAAATTTATAAAAATTAGACAAAAATAGCTTTTATGAATTCGTTATCGTTATCAAAATAGTGAATGCCAAACTTGAGGAAGTAAGTTTGACTTTCTGATTACAGACATAAATGCTTTTAAAAGTTAATTACTTTCTTTTTAATAAAAGAAAGCATACTCTTTATTAAACTGAGACCCAAGTTTTTTACTCTTTATTACGGATCTCTAATTTCAGGTAGCAGTTATAAGTAAGGATGATTTTATTACTCGAGAGACTAATCGTAGGGTAGTTATGATTGGGATAATTGGAATAAAGTACGGTTCACTTGATTGAGATGTTGCGGTAAAAAAATGGCGGTGAAAAAATTTTTTGCTGTTTGTTTTTTTGCTGATATTTGCTTTATGATTTAAAGATGCTTTTGAATTATTAGAAGGAAGTGTGGTATTAATATCACAGATTAGTATTATGTTTAATTCGATTATGATCAATAGACATATTTTCATGTTCTTTTTTATGTTTACTCAAACCATTGTAAGGAATACCCTATACTCACTTTTAAAGCGAATGAAATGTTGGTTTTATTTTAAGTGAGTATACAGGATTGAAATGGAATAATAATACTTACCTATCTATCTAAATATCTGAATCGCTGCAAGTTTCTAAATATATATTTTCAATTCTAATTATTATTGAGTAGGTATGCAACTAACGGTCGGTTGCAGAAAGATAATTAAATTTTAACGGAGGCATTAACCATATAATTTATAACGTTAAGTCTCCTTTAAAACTTAATGACCTTTTCTGCAACTCAACGAAACCCACTTATCTTAAATTGCCTATTTAGTCATTTTATTAAAAAACAGATGTAAACGCTTCTATTTTGTCTAAACCAACTTAACTACATCTAGTGCTAAAAAGTCGAAACCAACCCAAAACCGCTCAAAAAGTCATAAAATTAAAATCCAAACAATAAACTCAACGTAATCCTTACAACTCGTTTTTTCCGTGTACAAATGGCGTCGGTTGCATGCGACATGTCGGTGCGACAAAGACGATCGCTCGACATGTCGTGTCGACCACCCACTGAATACGACCCGCGGATATTGTAGTCAGAGAGGTGAGAAGTGGCCTGTGATGATTTGTTGGGTGGTTTAACCTGCTGTCAGTATGTATGTCATATTGCCATTTTTATTGGTAATTCGAAGGGAAAATGGTGTATATTGAAAATAAGTTTTATTGAGAAAAAACGCTCGTAGGTTTAGCAGTTTGCTAAGTTATGCTACCAAAATTATGACAGTGAATTCATCTTAATTCATTCACTTATACCGAAGGTATAATTTTAGCCTTTGAAGTATAAAGCAACACATTGCTCCGGAATACAACTTAACATTCAACAAAGTTTAATTTAAAACTATGTATTTAGCGATTACTGTGTGACGCAGTTAAAGACAGACTGAGGGCGAATAACTATACCTACCTACCAAAATATGTATTTTCAGCTTGATATTTGTTTCATGTTTTGCCTTGCACACTGACCATATTGTCGTTAGAATTTTATATTGTTTATCATATATCTACTTATAGATATTTTGGTATTTGAACCGCATTAGAACTATAAAGCAGTCCAATTCATTCCAAGCAGACTATAATACACCCAACGACATCCACGTCGCATACCTTATCTGCTATCTCATTTTTTAAAGATAAAACTATTCTAGCTTCCTTAAAACATTAATCCAAACTAATCTCTATAAACATTCAGATAAAGTGGGTAATCCATTGAACTTCCACATTGACATATGACTTAAACAAACTAGTGTTGGGAAGCGAAACTTTCTGTCGCCCATCGATAAAGTCAATAAGATAAATCAAGTTAATACCGACCGACAGTTACTAGTAAATACAAATAATTTGATTTCATGTCGCGATTCCATCGATATCGATGAAAAGACTGTAATTAATATACTCTATTTTAATCGATTGTTTAATTCCGTTTAGATTAGACCAATTTATGGGAATCGATTAGGTTATTCGAATCTGATTTCAATCGATTGGGAATGTTTGTTTTTCTTCCTGTTTCGTCTATCACTAATAAAGTAGATGGTTGATTTTATAAATATTTATAAGAAAATGTAGGAAGTTTGAGCCGATTTTCAAGTTTTACGTATGTAAGAGGAAATGGCTTAATGATGCTCATAAGGACGGGAAAGATAGTTTGCATCTGTATCTTTGCATTGCGTTGCTTAGTTAAATAGAAGAGCTTTATACTTCATTAGACTTACACAACCTAATTCTATGTAATTAATATTACATGTTTGGAACAAAAAGTAGCCTATGTATTATTCTGATGTATAAGCTACATTACTGTAAAGTTTCATCAAAATCCGTTCAGTAGTTTTTGCGTGAAAGAGTTACAAACATCCCAACATGCATACATCCATACATCCTCACAAAGTTTCGTGTTTATAATATTAGTTGGATTGGATTAGTTAGATAGTTGGAAGTAATATTTGGTACTTCTTAGGTACAATAAAAACGTCATTTGATACCAAAAAAAAATGGCAAGAAATTATGTTTTTTTTTATTCTATTAATATACTAATAGTCAGAGTTAAATATTAACGTTTCAGAATTAGGTGCTTTTCAAGCTATACTTTCTAAGCCGAATAGTGATGGCGCTATTAAAATTTATGAATTTGTGTGCAATTTAAATAGAACGTAGTATTTATTTCTCTCTACATAATATACATAATTATGTATAGGTTATTAGGATACGATGAGTCTGGCATAGTCTTGCTAGATTAAAAGACTCTAAATTTCAATAAAAAAAATCAAAAAAATAATAAAAATATACTAATAATATTTACAGACAGCCCCACATACACGATGATACCAAAATGTATTTGGTATGAAGTTTTATTTATCAATTATGTACAAATTGAACACAGAACGTTGTACTTACATATATCTGGGACAGACAGACACATTTTCTGCCTCCAGGGACTAGAATACATTTTATTTCGGAATATAGGCCCATCAATATTTAATATATTTACGAGTTACCTAAAAATATTTTCTGAAAAAGTGGTTGAACAGCCATTTGCGATATTAAATTTCATGACTCTTTAATATCGCAAAATGAACGTTTTTATCCGTTTGTTCATACAAAATGTTGTTTGAGGCTTTTGGTCGTAAATATTAGAACCAGCCCTGACTTTAGTGGTGTGTTTAGGAGGTACTTCAGTAGGTACATATAATTTATTTAACGTGGAAACGTTGAGGATTTTTTTGTAAGTATAAAGTGTAGTGTAGTTGTAATAGAAAGGTTAACTATGTAGCTCCAGGGTTGAAACACGACGCATTGCAAGAACTTGCGAATTGATTCGCATCGCGTATTCCTGCGATATTACGTCTCTTTTGTATATTTTTTTATCTTTCTCACTTTTTACGATATACTAATTTTATTGTAACTGCCTAATAAAAAAAAATATATATTCAGTACGGTTGACGATCGTCGAAAGAATGGTCACGAACCGTGGCAGCAAGACGCCTTGCCGTACGAAATCGCATCGCAGAAATTGGCGCCGCAGTTTTCTGCGTCGCGAACTGCGGCATACTTTGTTCAAGTAAACTAAGTATGTTGTGTTATTTTTTTCAAGTGTCTATTGTGATATATTTTACTCAATTTGGTACATATGCCGATTTTTTGGTAGGATAGTCGTAAAATATTTAAACGTAAAATATGTAAAGTGCTAATATTTTCTAAGAAAAGAATGTTTTTATAAAATTCGGATCCACATGAAACATTAGAATTTCTCATCTGTACAGAGAACACATAAAATATAGAACCAAATAGCTTCGAAAACCATCGGCTTGTAATTAACTAATACCAACCCCGTCACAGCCTACACATACACAATCATATTACCAAAAATAATACACACTTGTTTTAGACAAGTTAGTGCTAAAACAAGTGCCTATTATTTTTGGTAGCGTTCGCGTTTAACGCGTGTCTATCTTTTTTGTGGTACGGCCCTTAGCGTTTTGTCGATAACCGCAGGTGTCACGTTACCCGATCCGTTTACTGACACGTCACTAAATCTATACGACGTGTTATGAAGTTGATGGACGTACACCTGAAGTCGTAAGGACGTGTTCATCGCGTGACAGGTGTGATCCGTGACGCTTGACGCGTGAAATGACGTAACGTGCTTGTCACGCGTTTTTGTTTTTAATTTTTTTGTTATAATCATTTTTTTTTTTTTTTGGTTGGGTCACGTTATTGTATGCTATAGAGTTTTTTTTGTTAGAGGTAATTATTTTAATTTTCGTATGTAGGTATTGTTTCATTTTAAGATCGTCGTCTTTGATAAAGATATTTTTATTTCATGATAAATCGGACTCATTATAATTTCAGCCCTTTGAATTATGATGATGGTTAGGTAAGTTTTTACGAAATAAATAATTAGGTATTTTATTATGTTCCAAAAGATCGTTATTTAAAAAAAGTCAAACTTATTGTTAAATCTTCACTGTTTTCTACGTATTTTAGTTCTTATTTCGATTCTGCTTTACTTATTTTACGTCACGGATTACGCATTAGATGTCTCTCTGTCTAAAGGTGTGGTTTTACTACGAATGTATACACGAGTAGGTACATAAGCACGTTAACGTAATTAGATTTACGTCAAAGTAACCGCACAAAGGAGTAACTTGCTTACAGTTTGCTTTAACTCTGAGTATGGTAGCTTGAATAACAGCTATTGTTAGAATTAGTAAATCTAAATTAATTCGGTGAAATAATTATTAAGATTCATCATGTTCTGATTAATTAAAAGTAATAATAAATGTAGTATTTTTTATAAAAACTCAATTTCCCTTACGCTTGATTTTTTCTGCAGGATTTTTCTTTGTATCAGAGGTACTTTTAAATACGTTTTTTAATTAAAATTCGTATTAATATATATTAAAACTATCAATTGTTTCTCTATATCAGTATAAGTTTTTTTTTAATATTTTAATACTGGCAGTATTAGCGCAAAAAACACAGAATGACTTATCTAATTAAAAACCTTAAGGTGCGTTCACACCGCCAGCATTTCGTATGCGAGCGTAATTGTGTTTCTGCCTTTTGCAAACGAATGATAAGCTCGCAAAGAATTTCTGCAACCACGTTTATACTCGCGGCAAGAACGTACATTTATATTTATTTATTTATTTAATACTTCAATGCACAATGGTGGTACATAAGGCGGACTTAATGCCATAAGGCATTCTCTACCAGTCAACCTTTGGGTCAAAGAGAACAACATCGAAAAGAGGTACAAAATATAAAAACAAAAACTAAGGATATTATTAGCAACTTAATTAACAATATGGATAGCCGGATAGCCAAACTATTATAAATATGGGACATAAAAAGATATATAAAATAGTATAATTACATAAATATATACCTATAAAATATGTACATATATATGTATGTGTAAAAAATAATATATGTACATAAATATGTACATATTATAATACATATTTTGGCGTTATCACTAGTGTTGTATCACTAATCAATACCGTTGACTTATGGCTAGTGATACGCCCTTATTAGATTAATCTACCATTTACCTCCTTCATTTCCTAAATATATATATTTTTTTTTGGTTTGCACACCCATGGGTGTGCTTTGGGGAATAGTTTAGGTGCGGTTCGAATTGGTGCGGTTGGGTTGGGTGCGCTATCTGGAACACCTCCCTTGAAGTGGCACAATGCTGAGCTAAGACCGTTTTTGTCTCTCGCTATTCAAATGATATTCTGTTTTTTTTGTTGCTATTTTTTCTTCATTTGTTTTATATTCTATTTTTCTTTAATAAGTTTTAGTTTTATAACCCTTTTGTGTCTCTTTTTAATCCGTATGTTTGGCATGTGTTCGACTGGCATTTCTCCAGCGAGAGACGAATAAATTGTTTTTTTTTCTTTCTTCTTTTCAATAAGAAAAATAATAAAATTTCTAATAAGTTCTATAATCGGTTTTCAGGTACCTATACAACGGACTCATCACGCCTTATTCCCCATACCTATAATAGGCAGAGGTGTTTAGTACATCCACATTTTGCCAGTTATGTTCAAGTTTATAATTACATAAATGAGACAAAAAAAAAAAAAAAACCGGCGAAGTGCGAGTCGTACTCGCGCACCGAGGGTTCCGTATCAGTTTTGGACGTATAAAGTGAAAAAAACCGGACCGCAAAACTAAGTATGTTTGTGAAAGAATTTTGATGATTTTGAAAAAACTGTACTAGTTAGGAACATCGTTTTATTTTTGGTGCCATATTTGGGTCAATTTCTATCAACTCTAATTATTTTAGATTTTTCACTCCGCAAACTTCGGAGATAAGGGGGGGGGATGGTATTTTTTCAGACATTTTTCATCATATGTCAAAAACTGTGAGACATATAATTAAATAAAAATATATTTTGAAATGTGCAGATCAAGCCCTTTCATATGATATGTCACTTGACCTAGTAACCCCACTTTGAAATTTTGAACCCCCACTCCGGCCCCTTTTGCAATGAAAATAAAAATATTTTTGGACTTTTTTCATTTGCAATAAAGTTGAACAAGCATTCTTTATAACTGTTCCAAATTTCAAGTCGATAGCATAAGTAGTTGCTGAAATAAGCAGGTGTGACAGACAGACAGACAGACAAACAGACGAAGTCGCACCATAAGGGTTCCTTTTTTACCATTTTGGTACGGAACCCTAAAAAAGACAGTGCTATTTGTCTTAAATTACTCTATTTATCTCATTTTTTATAACTGTTCCAAATTTCAAGTCGATAGCATTAGTAGTTGCTGAAATAAGCAGGTGTGACAGACAGACAGACAGACAGACGAAGTCGCACCATAAGGGTTCCTTTTTTACCATTTTGGTACGGAACCCTAACTAGTAGGTAAATATTATGAGTTTTGTTTCTCGACTTCGATACAATTTTTCAACTGTACCTATCAAGGTCAGACCCCAGTAAAAAATACTTGCCAACTCCTGATATAGGCTATTTACCATCACGCTACGACCCTCAGGAGCCGAGCAACAGAGGTGAAACCGCGGAGAAACAGCTAGTATTTTATAAACTCTTTGGCATAGCTTTACACATCCACGTATCTACTAGTATTACATGCTAACAAAATCTTATCTCTTACACCATAAAATCCCATCAGGTAGTATCCCAACATTGATGGGGGTCCAATTAGGGCAACATCCGTTGATAACAGTTCAGTGAACACGCGTGAGCTGGCGCCTGGGAGGTGTGAGAGTGCCTTTAGATGGACGGTATTACGTGTTGATGGAAAGTGTTGGGAATTTGATGTGTCATTTCTATAGATTAGTTGATGCTGCATTTTGGGCAAATTGAGCATTTATTGGAAGTATAAAATAGCCCAAAATGATACATTAAACAGAAAAAGGCTTTCAGATATCCTAGCTTTTTTAAACTTTAACTGTCAGTGTATATTTTTGTAACAGAATTTTGCGACATATAAGAAATTAAATGCAGAAAAAATAAGTAGGTTTATCGGAATTAATTCAAAACGCTATTAGAATAAAAGCTGATATTCAGAATAATAAATTAATGAAGTCGTTAAGGAATGGTATGTAGAGCTTTACCAGCCACACTAATGGACTTAGTAGCTCGTAAATATACAGTTTTTATTGCCAACTGCTTTAATAAACTGCTTGAGTAATCAGGAAGATTAATGCAACGCTTATTTCACTTCCCTTTACAGGGGTTACTGTTATATTAATTCTATTTATATAGCGCGTAGTACAACCAACCGGAGCACTGTGTAAAACAAATTTTCGAACTTTTTTTTAATTTTTTATTCTTCTATTTAAAACCAGAAGTTTAAAACGTCATATTATGACAGAAGCAATCTCTATCAAATAACAATCAACCGCCATCAAATTCACACACATAATTGGTGAACAAGGTGTCAAAATTCTAAAGGGGGTTGGAAGCGTTCAACTGAGACGCAGCTTAAACAAAAGAAGATTAAGTTACCGTTAAGTTCCTTGCGTGATACTGACAACCTAGTCCGTAGGCACTTAGCCGAGTGTGGAGTTTAAAGTAGCAACGCTTGTTCCACGGTTAGCAAAGAGACTTCGTTAAGTGTATTAGTGTAGGTGAATATTTGCACTGGATGTCGCTTTCAAGGAGAATTTTCGCGACGGAAAATTCCGCTCCCTGTAAAACGCTTTTGAAGGTACTGAAAATAGGATTTGGCGCTCGGGAATGGAGACAATGCGAAGGTAAACGTGATGTGGGATTTCCTTTTGAATTCAGTAAAGAGAATTGGCAAACCGCATATTTTGAAAGCCAATAGTCCGGTGGAGATTTTGAAGACTGCTTAAATAAAGAATTATTTAGGTTGACAAAATTGAGAAGAATTTTGAGCTATGCCATGCTTCGGCACGAATGGGCCGGCTCAACCGGAGTAATACCACGAGGGTACCGGAGCTGCGGAGGCCCAACCCCTCCCCCCCCATGATGGCGCAGTTGATAAATCCATTGTTGTGGGGGGAGCAAAATTGCGCTCAACAATGCCCAAGGCAAGAGCAGTTTTTTAAAAAACGGCAACGCACTTGTGACTCATCTGGTATTGCGAGTATGGGCGGCGGTAATCACTTACCATCACGTGATCCGTCTGCTCGTTTGCTTCCTATATAATATTAAAAAAAAAAACAAAATCGCTTTTCGTATCTGTCTCTTTGTTTGCTTAGTTCTTCTAACCTACGCAATAGATTTTGATGCGGTTTCCACCACCATTTAAAGAATTTATTCCGAAAGGTTTATGTGTGTATACGTTAATATTCATCTTAGATACAGCACTGAATTTTCAATGTTTTGATATGTCGCCATATCAGTAGATTGTAGGTATACCTACCCGTGCGAAGTAACGGCGAGTCGCTAATAAATAACAAATTAAAATCCCAGCTTTAAATTGTCAGATTTTCCCTATTCATCTTCAATATTCACGTCAACTAGAGGCCAGAGTTTAGTCCAAGGAATTCAGAGGTCTTAAAAGCTTATAATTGTCACGTCATTCTGTAAGGTATTATACACCTAGAGGCCATATCTTGGCGTATACTAAGCTCTAAAATTGATTAAGGGACCGTCTAACGGACCTAAGTAGCCTAATAGTGAGACCCTGTTTGTTTTATGAACTAAAATTGTTTGATTCCATTAATTCGTAGTTTGCTGTTCAGACGCTTATTGGAATATTTTTTTTAAATTGGCTTTCAGTATTAAAATCTGTCGTCTTATAGGTCTCGATTTAGATTAGGTCAGAATTTTTTATTTTTGAATTTTGGGTTTGTTGAAATAGTACCTATACACTACCAAAAATATTGTTAACCTCAAAATGCTCATGATTTATAATCTTTTATGCATTAGTGTAGTAGCACAACAGGTTTAAGCAGCGTCGATAGAAAACCAAAATTGGTTGTTTCTTAAAGTCAAAGTACCTACTTAAAAATTTATGTAGGTAGGTATATAGAAAATTTACGTCCCTTGAATAGAGAACCAAAGAGCTCCACCCAAAACTGATGTGAAATTAGCTGAAAAAACTTGCCCATACCATACCATACTACAAGTCAAAATAAAATACAGCGGTTACAATTTTCACAAACACTATTACGGCATATATTTTGTCAAGTCGGGAAAGTTTGAAAGAGGAAATTGGTAAATCGAACTTCGTCCGACTGTTGGACTCACTAAGAAAATATTCTAAATTGCTTTTGATATTTTCATAAAAAGTTTTGTTATGTTCCGCTGTGTTTTCTATTATATTTTGATGTTTTCTTTCTACGTATCGTTTTGTACGGAAATTGATGATCTTAACCGAAGTTCTTTTAGTAATGTACCTGACATTAGTAAAAGAACTTCGGCGAATATCATCAATCTTTGAATATGCTAAGAGCTGTACCCTCAGATCATAGAAACAAGGAGATATGCCATCATAGCAAATTAGTACGGGAACAACTGATGCCACTTTTAGTACATTTTTCGACACAATTACGCGCATAATTAAGCGCTCCTTGTGAATAAAAAGATATCCCACGCATTGAACATTCCGCACACCCTTAATCTAACACTGTTAATCGTCACTCAACACTAGCACTAAACTAAAACACTGTATTTATACCATCGATCGTGTTCGGTTCGTCGCCAGCGCGTACGTTTTTAATATGAGCAATTTGCTCAAGATCAGGCATCAAGCTCGATAGCGCCTTGGCACATCTCCTTGTTTGTCCCCGTACCTGTACCCTAATTGCTATCACCATGACAGCTCAAAAACATCCATTGCGTCGTTGAGCTAGTTTTTGAGAACACGCATTTAGAAACATTAGTACCTACCTACAATAGATGTCAAAATTAAAATCATGTGGTCTGTTTTCTGGTTTACATTTATTTCTCTAAAGAATACATTAATACAGGTTAGCTTATTCTATGATTATAAACTGCAAGTGTTGGGAAACAAAATGAAAGTACTTAGGCAATATTTAAATCATGAAAATATAGTGTAGTATATTGGGTACCTACCTATGAGGATACTGGCAAAATAAAATAATCAACGTTGCTCTGTAAAAGCTTAATAGTAATGCGACTCTATTGGCGGTTTTTAGGGTTCCGTACCAAAATGGTAAAAAAGGAACCCTTATAGTGCAACTTCGTCTGTCTGTCTATCTGTCTGTCACACCTGCTTATTTCAGCAACTACTAATGCTATCGACTTGAAATTTGGAACAGTTATAAAGAATGCTTGCCCAATTTTATTCCAAAGAAATAAGTAAAAAAAAAAAATATTTTCATTGCAAAAGGGGCCGGAGTGGGGGTCCGAAATTTTAAAGTGGGGTTACTAGGTCAAGTGGCATATCATATGAAAGGGCTTGATCTGCACATTTCAAAATATATTTTCATTTTATTTTATGTCTCACAGTTTTCGACATATGATGAAAAATGTCTGAAAAATTACCATTCCATTCCCCCCCCCCCCCCCCCTTATCTCCGAAGTTTGCGGAGCGAAAAATCTGAAGTCATCAGTGTTTTCAAAATCATCAAAATTACTTCACAATCAAACTTACTTATGCGGTCCGGTTTTTTTCACTTTATACGTCCAAAAATGATACGGAACCCTCGGTGCGCGAGTACCACTTGCACTTGGCCGGTTTTTTTTTTAGGATCAGCCTGTATATTTTGCACCGAAACGCCGCGCCGAGAACTGCCAATTTGTTTGCGAACGTTCGAGGGTTGTCACGGTGAGATTCTCCCTCGAACGTTCGCAAACTAATTAGCAATTCTCGCGGCGATATCCCGTTGCGTGTCGGTACAGAATAGACAGAGAAAGCTTTTAAGTTTTCCCCTGTTTTAATCACCACCGCAACTTGTATCGCAAGTTTCATCATCATCATCTGCCTAGCCTTTTCCCAAATTATATTGGGGTCGGCATCCAGTCTAACTAGTTTTACATAAGCATAAGCATAATCGGCCTATAATGTTCCCACTGCTGGGACACAGGCCTCCTCTGTGAGAGGGAGTGGGCCGTAGTCCACCACGCGGGCCCAGTGCGGGTTGGTGGACTTCACATGTCTTCGAATTTTTGGTTCTAGGACATGCCGGTTTCCTCACGATGTTTTCCTTCACCGTTAAAGCAAGTGATAATTAATTTCTAATACGCACATGACTTCGAAAAGTCAGCGGTGCGTGCCTCGGGATCGAACTCGAACCATTCGCCGTTGGAGGCACATGGTTAATCCACTAGGCTATCACTGCACCACTGCAACTAGTTTTGGCTGAATATCAATATTTTACGTGGAGCGACTGCCATCTGACCTCCACAACCCAATTAATGGGTAATACCGGTATTCGAATGTTAGACCAGCTGTCAGACTTTAGGGCTTCTGACTGCCCGTAAGTACCTACCTGTATCGCAAGTTTCATAATTACCATAAAAATAAGTTGTAAACAAAACAAAATGTTTACTTTTAAAACCAAAGGCATGAACACAATGGTGGTAGAAACGGACTGTTTTGAATATAGCGTGTCATTGTTCTGAGACACAGGTACAAGTGGTTTAGCTAACTAAGGGCCAAGTTCACCGATAAGACAACAGTCTGATAAATTGAAAACAGCCGTTTAACATTACTTTTTATATAGAAAAAGATATGATAAACGGCCGTTTTCAATTTCTCGGACTATTATCTTGTCCGTGAACTCGGCCCTAAGAGCCAACTTCACCATCATCAGTTAACACTTACCCAAGAAAAAAAGTTGGAATTTGACAGACTTTGAATAGAAATCTGTGAAAAGTGATAAAGTTATCTAACGATGGTGAAATTGGTGCTTGACAGCTTTGTCGGATATTTTAATATATAATTAAAGTTTATTTTATTTTAAAATATCCGACCTACATATATTATTAAGTACATTGGATGTAAGATTATACGAGGGACATACTGAAGGATGGAACCTATTCAGTGTTCGATACTAGTTCGATTAACTGCGAGATACGAGACCAACCTCAGAAATCAGGAGAAAAACACACTTTGTCAAGAGACATGGATATTTTTGTAAGTGTTTTAACAAATTCTAAATTTTATTTTCCTTAATATCTGAATTCTTGAATCCATGTTAATAGCCATTCTGCTGGCCAAACTGCCGAACAGTGTGTCCAAACCACGATGCGTGAAATGCACCCAAGCTATTCAAATCAGCGCAAGCCACAAAAACAGAATTGAGATATTATGCAAATACCTGATTGTATGCAGATGGCCGATAATAGGCACACACACTACACTTAGAAATCGACGTTCAATTCTCCATAATGAGTGAGACAATAGGCTTAATAAAGCCGTTGACTATACAAGGTTTTGATCAAGATAGAGCCAGTAATTGGCTTGTGAGGTGGGCGTGGTTTAGAAATTGCATGGCATGTGGATCTTGTTCACAAAAAACGTTATGGTCTAGTGGGCATTTTTGGGGTCAGGGGTGGAAGGTATGTAACGTTTTTTGAACGTTTGTTACATAATTTACATATCACGTGAGTTTTGTAAACGTTGGAATGGATATTCTGTAATTATTTTGTTTTTTGTTGCATATAAAATGTGGGTCCTAATATCGTCACGGCCGAACTTGGGTGCACGTTTTGTATAACACAAAATACTTATTTGAGATTCTCAGGCGTGACTATAATGATGTTAAACCTTAAATTTAAGTTCGAAAATAAACAATTGTATGTGTATATTGTAGTTTTTTTTTTTTTATTATTAAATTATAGGCTCGCGTTTGACCGCCATCTCGCCTGTTGTTAAGTGATGATGCGGTCTACGATGGAGCACGCTTGCCTAGAAGAAACCGATTCACTCTCGACTTGAAGATACCCAGATTGTAACTGTCGGGGAACACCCACTCGGGCAGCGAATTCCATTGTTTTGCGGTTTTCACAATGAAAGTGGAATCAAAGCGCTTCGTTCGGGTTTTTGGTACATCAACCATGAACCGATGGCGCTTTTTCGTGCTTCTGGCTGTCCGATAGAAAAAAGGGCAGGAGGGAATTAGATCATGCAGATCTGTAGCACACTCTCCGAAATGTAGTATAATGTAGGTACGTTTGCTTCGAGTACCTACCTATATTTAACAAAACAAGGTGAAAAACATAAAATATTTTATTTTTTTCTCTTACTCTCTACTTAAATCAATTGAAGTAGCTGCAGTTTAATTCATTTATTAGTCTTTACCTATGAAATTGCCGTTCTGCAGTACTGGCCATTTCAAATCAAAATAATTTTTGTTTGGCTAAGAATTCTGATTTAAAATTAATTTTATTTTAAAAACATGGTTTTTTTTTTCCAAAAGTAGTCATTTGTTTATTGATTAGTGTTACATTTTCATCGCATTTCAATCTTTTTCGTCATCATGGATACGTTAAAAATTCGAGTAATTATGGAATACGAGTACCGTCGTGGCAGCAACGCGGCACAAGCGGCACGCAACATCAACGTCGTTTACGGAGGTAACACTACAAACCAACGCACCACCTGTTATTGGTTTGCTCGCTTCCGTTCTGGAAATTTCGACCTGAAAAATGAACCTCGCGGTCGTCCGAAGACTTTGATCCACAATGACGAATTAAAGGCGATTGTGGAAGCTGATGATACACAATCTACGGCTGAATTAGCAGCTGCTTTCGACGTTAGCGTCAAAACAATATTGGTCCATTTGCGTCAAATTGGCAAGGTAAAAAAGCTTGACAAATGGGTGCCCCACGAACTCAATGATCGCCAGCGCGAAGTACGCGTCGAGACGTGCCTTGCACTGCTCAACAGACACACAAATGAAGGAATTTTGAACCGCATTGTTACCTGCGATGAAAAATGGATTCTGTTTAATAACCGCAAGTGCTCAGCAAGTTGATTGGATCCTGGTTTAGCACCTAAACAATGCCCTAAACGAAAACTTACCCCTAGAAAAGGGATGGTCACTGTTTGGTGGTCTAGCGCCGGTGTGATTCATCACAGCTTCTTACCAAACGGGGTGAGCATTACTGCAGATGTGTACTGTGAAGAACTGAACACAATGATGAAGAAGCTGGCACATCTCCAACCAGCATTGGTCAATCGCTCGTCTCCGCTGCTCCTGCACGACAACGCGCGACCTCATACTGCACAGCAGATGGTCTCCAAGTTGCAAGAACTGGGGTTGAAAGCTCTCCGTCATCCGCCCTACTCACCAGACCTTGCGCCTACAGACTACTACTTTTTCCAGAATTTGGATAACTTCTGGGCGGGAAAAAAATTCAATACCCGAGAGGCAGTACAAAATGCCTTTGAAGAATTTGTTGCCTCCCGTCCAGCTGATTTCTTTAAGAAGGGCATCAATAAACTGCCACTGCGTTGGCAAAGATGCATTGATTGCATGGATGATTACTTCGATTAATACAAATAAAAAATACATGAAAAAAAATCGTTTAAATTTTTTCATACAAAACGGCAATTTCATAGGTAAAGACCTATTATTAATTAACCAGAAGAAATAATTAAAATTCTACAACAAAACGAAAGCTTAAAAATTCAACACACATTTCTTTTAATTAATTTATAACAAAAAGTATGTAATTACATGGGTAATTGAAAAAAATAAAATATAATAACCGACATAAAATCCCAAGCAACTACTTTCTCCGAGCTAGTTAAAAACAAGAAAGCTGCAATAGCATTTTTACTTTAAAAAATAAACGTTTGGCGAGCCACTAGACTGTACTCAGCTTTATACCTCAGGTTGTGAGAGTAGAGGCTCTAAACAAAGAGCTGTAAATAGTGCATTGTTCTTAGAGCCCCAGCCAGAGAGCCCCTAACAACTTTGTGGGGATTTTCAAGATCACAATTTTATTTTAAAGGGTCGTGTTTTAAAGTAAGCCGTGGGGTTGTTGAAAGGGTCGCTTTTTGTTTTTGATATTTTTTATGTGGGTCTAATTTCTTTTTGTTTTTCGTCGCGATTCAGGATTTAGGCAGAGTAATGACCTAGGTAGAGTAGGACCTAAGGTCACTGGGATAGAATGTGGCAACCAAATTCAGAATTATTTCTAGGTAAAGTTATTATTATAATAATTTGAAGAAGTTTTCAATGAGTATCTCATAATATTGTAAGGTTGTGACATATTAGATAAGTTTTAGATTAGCCAAGGATGACTCGCATTTATGCACAAAGCCAAATTCGAATTGAAAGAGGTGTTTTTATGTAAGGCTGTCACAGGTTTTGTAATTTAAGCTTAAAATTTTGGATAAGAAAGTAAATATTATCTTTTATTTCGTATCTTTTTGAAGTCTGGTACCTACCTACCTGCTGTTAATGGTGAGCCATGTAAAACAATGGAATAAATAAAAACGAGTTACAAAATTCACTTAACGTTTCCACGCTAAAAACGACATCCTAATTTAAAATTCCCGGACCCTACTAATACACAATTAATTAAACCTTTCCCAGCATGAATTCGCAAAAAGATAACAAACTGATGTCTCAATCGCGTTTATTTCAATTACAAATCAGCTTGAATATTCATACGCCGAAAGCTATAAGTGTCTAGAACGTGCGCAAGAGTCGGCCCGCCCTCGACGCTGATTGGCCGGCCAATTTTGAATTGGCCAATCGCGTTCGTGCGGGAAACGGTACGTGTAATTTTGGCATAATTAGTCACGCATTGGAGTCGTAAAGTTGTGCCTATCGTAAAAAATATTCATATGTTTGCTGTCTGAGAAGATACATTGTTTGAACCGTGCTAGTTTAAGTTGTATTGTTTCTAAAGTAATTGTTTTATTGTTTTGAAGACATTGAGATATCTAGAGAAGTCATCGTTGACTGTTACGATATAATGGATTTTCATACAATCCGTTACGCCATTTGTTGAGGCGCCGATTCGAGGTCAACTACTGATAGGTAGATAGCATAAGCATAGCATAATCGGCCTATAATGTTCCCACTGCTGGGACACAGGCCTCCTCTCTGTGAGAGGGAGTGGGCCGTAGTCCACCACGCGGGCCCAGTGCGGGTTGGTGGACTTCACATGTCTTCGAATTTTTGGTTCTAGGACATGCCGGTTTCCTCACGATGTTTTCCTTCACCGTTAAAGCAAGTGATAATTAATCTCTAATAGGCACATGACTTCGAAAAGTCAGCGGTGCGTGCCTCGGGATCGAACTCGAACCATTCGCCGTGGGAGGCACATGGTTAAACCACTAGGCTATCACTGCTATTGCTACTGATAGGTATAGTTTAGCTACAACTTTAGTTGATTGACAACTATCAGAGTTAAGATCATACTATCACACTAATCTATACTAATATTATAAATGCGAAAGTTTGGATCGATGGACGGATGGATGGATGTATGTTACTTAATCACGCCAGAACGGTTGAACGAATCTTGGCACAGAGAGATAGATTATAGTCTGGGATAGCACATAGGCTACTTTTTATCCCGGAAAAATGAACGGTTTTCGTGGAATAGATTTGTAATTGTGTTCCCGTACTAATTTGCGATGATGGCATATATCTCCTTTTTTCTATGATCTGAGGTGTCTACTACTATTCAGGTAGACAAGTTTGATAATAAAAACCTCACAAAGTATGAAGATTGCGATAAGTCCAACTTGCTAGTTTGTTGCCCGCGGTAAATAATTTTCCAGACTCCAGTCTTTTAACTTATACGAGAAAAGGTAAGTTTTTTTCATAACTTTTTTATATAGACTGCTCTTGGCTTGAACAAAGAACTATATTTACATTGTTATGAAGACATTTATTATTTTTTGAGCGATCATAGTTCGGCTGCCTAAAACTGATTAAGTACAATGTGAGAAAAGATACAATTATTTCTAGTAAAATTCCGAATTTTCTCGTGTGTCACACAAAGAAGACTTTTTATAACTAGTAGTAACCATTCTAAGAATTAAATATTTAAGATTTAGCTTCTGCCCGCGGCTTCGCCTATGTGCTATTCCAGACCATCCATTCCATCAATCTCTGTGCTAAATTTCATCCAGATCCGTTCAGCCGTTCTGGCGTAATTGAGTTACAAGCATCCATCCATCTATCCATCCAAACTTTCGCATTTATAATATTAGTATAGATTAGAAACCTATGTTACTAGACATAAAGACTAATACAGAACTACATAAAGTATTTAATATGTATATCCGAACCCTACAAACACCAAAAAGAACAACCAAAATCAATAGGATGGCAGTAAATCACACCGAACCCAATATAATTCGTGTTAACTTACAGAACTAACGTTATCTTTCGCTCAGATTACAGAGGGCGCTGTAACCGCGGGGCTACCGATTTAGCCATGTAATATTGACGTTTCACATGATTTATGAACAATAAACACTGGCAACCACATTGTTCTAAAATAGTTTCGTGTCCCACACGGAAGAGATAGGCGATAGCGATGTGGTATTGTTTGTGTTGGTTTTGAATTTTCAAGTCTATTTGAGTGAATTTTTGAGGATTCGTTATTGAGATTTTTTTATTAAATCACAACTTTTTACTTTGAAGGGTATAAGCACTGCCGATGTAATTGCAGGCACATGTGATATTTTAAGTTTATCTCTAGTAAACAACGCACCTACGATGCCTTTTGTATTGCAGATTTCCATGGCCATCTTTGTGACAACCGTACGGATACGGGAGTGATCTTATAAAGTTTGTACCTGACTACAGACAGCAGCATCAAGCGACGCGTCGCCGCCACACTACTGGTTTCTATGTATTTCTATGAAGACGACGACGTGTCGCTAGCTACGGAAGGTATTTCATAGAAATACATAGAAACCAGTGTGTCACGACGACACGTCATCTACTGCTGCTGTCTGTAGTCAGCTAAAGGTTCGTAGCTGACTACAGACAGCAGTAAAAATGGAACCGTTAGGGTTCTATTTTCACTGGTAAGGTACGGAACCTTAAAAATACAAATTATTAGATATAATTCCTTTGTAAGTAATTCTTAGCCAAGAGATGCAATTCTACACTCGCGTGTAGAAACTTTAATGAAAGAAGTCTTGTTTCTACATATCCCTGATGTTTGCAATCCAAAAAGTTCTTCAATGTAATCGTGATAGCATAGTAAAAGGTCAAAAGCTAACACTGGCTCCACACGTTGGCCCTAACGCCACTCGCCCAACGTGGGGATCTAAAAAATAGCATTGGCCAACGTTGGGGCCAATGCTATTTTCGATCTATGCTATCTATGCTATGCAATGCTATATCATTATATATCCTCACGTTGTGCGAGTGGCGTTGGGGCCAACGTTGGGACTAACTTGTGGAGCCGGCGAAAACCTAGACACTATAAAGCCACATAGGAACCCTGCAATCACAACACACGGTACTCAACGAATACGCACGAAGCACACCGAACACTTCCGAGCAAGTTCTGCACCGCTAACTACGGAAGGCGGCGACTTGATTACAGATTCGTCGGAGCCTGCCCACCCTCTTGCGTCAGTATATGTGTATTATAGTGCTGATGTGTTCCGGTCTCAGATCATAGAAACAAGGGAGATGTGCCAAGGCGCTACTAAAATTGACGCTTTGATACGGTCACATTGACCGTATATAAAATGTACACGCTAGCGACGAACCGAACACGATCGATGATATAAATACAGTGTTTTAGTTTAGTGCTAGTGTTGAGTGACGATTAACAGTGTTAGATTGAGGGTGTGTGGAATGTTTAATGCGTGGGAGATCTTTATATTTACGAGGGGCGCTTGTAATTGTGTTGAAAAATTTACTAAAAGTGGCGACAGCTGTTCCCGTACTAATTTGCTATGATGGCATATCTCCTTGTTTCTTTGATCTGAGGTTCCGGTGTACGATTGCTTCATTTCGTTATGTGCCAGTGAGTTGTGATGTTAAGGCATTGTTTTGGAGTCGTCTCTTAATGTACCTAACCTCATGCCTGTAGTATTGGTGTGTAGACCCACTTTTATATGTCTTAAAATAAATAATTTCAGTTCGATATATTTTCTTATTTTTCTCTACCCAAATACAACTACCTACATTATATTTTATAATTTCAATTCAACTATTCTCATAGTGAAAACTGGACTATCATTTTACTGGACTTTATTTTCTCCTTCTTTCAATTTTAGTTGGTCTGGTTTACTTTTCGTATGTCTGTTTGTTCGCTTAGTTCTTTCAAACTACTGAATTGACTTTAATTCGGTTTTCACCGCCATTTGGAAGGTTTTTGTGTAACTTTGATACAGCACGGAAATCTCGATGTCTTGACATGTCGCTACATCAGTAGATTGCACCCATGAATGCAGTGTCGAGCCACTATAGTTATTATCAAATTAATCTTGTGAAAAAATTATAAAGACTGAACAGAGACTAAGATAACTTTTATTTCCTGGTGAAGCGTTAAGATATCTCTGATATCTTAACGCTTCACCGTGTAGGACAATATCCTTACTCAACTCCCAGCTATATCTGTTAGTATCTATTCCGAGTTCACTTCCCGGTTGTGTCATTATTTGATAGATTTCGCTTGGTCTTCAAGATTGCGTGTTTCATTCTACGTGGGGGTAATCTTTTGTCCTTGTCTCGCAAGCTGTGAGAGAAAGAGAGGCGTGTAGGTGGACAATTAAGCCGTCACGGAAAGTGGGACGTTTAATATTGTTTCTACTTTGTTGTGTTATTTGAGATATTCATTTGAAGCTGAAGGTGATTTTGTATTACAGTAAGAATAGTTCAGGAAATGTTCGATCGAAATAATAGTTTGTAGGGATTGAATCGTTTTTCTATGTGCCTGTGGCCATGTTGAAGTGTTAAAAATCAGGATTGTTTCGTTGTGAAAAAGGGAAGGGACTCGTGCCTAATAGCCGCACTGATCGATTGATCTGCGAGGTTAAGCTGCGCTTGCCGCGGTCAGTCCATGGATGGTGACTATTTTGTCATAGAATTCTTCGTGCCTCGGAGAGCATGATAAACAGTCGGTCCCAGCTGACGACATCATAAGAATAATGGATGTCGTTAAGTCAGAAGCTAGAAAGTCTAACAACCGGTCTAACGTTAGAATATCAGTGTAGAGCCACAGCCAAGACGCAGTATTTCAAACCAACATGGTTGGATAAGACTTCTAACAGTAAAATACTTTTTCTCTCTCTGATCTTAAAAAAACTATACATATCAAAAACTAGTTTCAAGCCTTATGCCCTCAGATCATAAAAACTAGGAGATATGTTATCACATTTATCACAGTAATTTAATACGGGAACCGCTGTCGCCACTTTTAGTGCAGTGTACGTCACAGTTGCAAACACTCCTTTGTAAATATAGAGATCTCCTACACTGCACACCCTCAATTTAACACTGTCTTGTCACTTACATTAAAACACTGTATGCCTACCTATAAATAGGCAGCATGATCACGTTGATCATGTCAAAGCGTCATGCTCAATAGCGCCTTGACACATCTCTCTTGTTTCTATGATCTGAAAATATGCCTTTATTCTGCACTTACGAGTATACCTCTACCCTTCCAACCACATCTTTATCCAATCCAAACACAATCCTATACAATGTTATTTATACAACTCCAATGACCCTTATAATCGCTTCAACATATAATTAACAGAAAATAACTCAAGACAGCTACCTTCTCGTTTGCTTCAGTTTCTATATCCGACCGCCCGTCACTCTAACGCGTTGACAAGGATATTGTGACACCGACAATTATTGTAGGATTGGGCCTTTTAATTTTGGAGATGTGGCGGGTTTTAATTAGTTTTTGAGGTGGTTTTGATTCAAATTTAAATTATTTTGTTAAATAAAGCTAAGTTTAGTTATCTTGATGATCTTATCCGCAGACAGCTAGGTGAGCTAGTGTGTCGTTCAGGTGAGCTAGATTGTCGTAACGGTCAATGGTCTTATGGCTAGCAAAAGCCTCGACTCTCATAATTATGGCTCTCGTCAGGCGGCTGGATCAAGGGCCTGATAGAGAAGGCAGTTCTCCTCGATACAGCACGCAAAATGAGGAGGTTATTGACTCTAGAGCAAACCACCGGTAGTTTGGATTCTGTTCCCATGGAATATATGGATGCATATTTTTATATAGGTGTTTTTTGTTTTAGGTTTTATATAGGTGTTTTGTTTTTATTCATGTTTTTTGTAAGTAACGAACAGGAAATCTGTAAGAACATTATATTAGGAAAAGTAACAGAAAGGAATTCGTTTCTGTTTTTTTAAATTCATTTCATTTTTCATGGCAATTTCCTCTCAGTTACTTACAAAAATTTCGAATATGACCCTAATAACATAATCATGGTCCCTAGTCCTATCTTTCTCAACCCGCTACCACACCCGCTCTACAATCGTGCCACACAATAATAAGTCGGCACCTTAATCTTAAGGTGACAGCTACTCTAATCAACTTTCTCGAACCATTGCCTCCCCACATATGTGACGACGGGTTCAACGACGATTAAACTGTCACAGACATTGTTGACGCACCGGTTAAATCCGTTCTATTGTAGAATCATAATTTTGGTGGCTGATTAACTGTAGCTTTTGTTTTTGAAGAGATTTTGGAGTAAAGATCCGACTACATGCGACTTATATGCGCAAATAATTTGTGCAAAAGTTTGCGCAAAATACAGCACTGCTGTGCAGCTGGATGAGAAGTTGTTTGCGAGGTATGCCGTTTTACCGTCATAACGTACTTACTTGCTTGTGCAAATTAGAATTAGAGGAAGGAAGATTACGGATCGGGTACGCAAGCTTCTGCTATCAAAAGGGTGTAGGGTGGAGAAAAAATAAACGAGCAAGCTTTTACAACTATTCAATTTGAAAACGTACACCATAGTTAATTTAAAAAGTATGTCATAGTTGTTGTCTGCATCTCTTTTACAACGAAATAGTAGGTAATTCTCTTCCTAAGAATATTTCCTAACAACGACCATTTTTTTTTCTCATAGTCTGGTTCGGTTTTGATCTCGACCTCAACCGAGCAACTAAACTAGTTCGGTTGCAACAACGGAACAGCTCGCGAAGGAGTCCAAAAACCTGATGCACTATATTGAATTAAAGTCTAGAAACATGCGACAAAAGTAATTCATCTTTCATTAAGTGTAAGCTGGCTTTATATCCAAACATCAATTAGGTGATCATCACAGCATTATGCTGAGTGGTCACCTTTTGTCGCAAAGGTCCGCTCAAGGACCACTCAGCATAATCCTGTGTCACAGTTTACCTTACATTTTTTATTTATAATTTGTTACCATAGTGCGTATCTCTGTGACAAATAGATAAATTATTTTTCTTTCTTTATATCTGCTGAATATGACAAAAGTAGGTACTTACTTCCAAACAAGGATAGCACCGATGAGGACTCCGACGATCAGAACTATGGAGCACAGGCCAATCACCGCCGACGTCTGTAGGGAAGGCCCGCTGTGGTTGTATGCGTCGATCTTCTGTGAATGAAAAAAATAATTGGTTAGAAAAAATATTAAAGACCAAAGAGAAAATAAAAGGTTAGAATTTATTTGTACCTATATATTTCAGTATGGAGTCCTGTACCCCTATCATGAGTTTTTTTGACGTATAGGTAGTATCGTTAATGTAAGCATATTTTGAATTGAAAATATATGTTAGTTACACAATATTTATATAAATTGAATCCTTAATTAATTTCTCTGTATTTTTTATAACATTTTGATAAAATTTTATACAATTTGAAAAAATACAGAGAAATTAATTAAGTATTTAATTTATATAAATATTGTGTAATAAATGTGTATTTTCAATTCAAAATATGCTTAAGATAACGATACTACACGTCAAAAAAACTTATGATCGGGGCGCAGCCCTCTGATCCTACTACACTTTAACTATATCCTTCTGCAGAACAACGGTCTCGGTTTATAAAGCTAATGAATAAGCAATATTGGCATTGAACAACCTGCATGTTTACTTCACTTCTTGGTTATGGCATTTGTGGAGTTTGCCATACCACAATTTTGCCAATGTCACGTAGCTTCTAAGAAGACTTGCTTTGTGAATTTGATCGATAATATTCTGGGAGCAGACATGTGAAGAATATACGTACGTAATATACGTTAAGAATATTCTTCACACGTCTGCAATCGTAAAATATGAGGACTTCAAGTACAATTTCATTTTGATTTTAATTTAAACTCCTAATGACCGCTACCTTTGTGCATGGACCAGTTCACTCCAGTTTTTAAGTGAATTTTTTGTCATATTCAATCCATCGCAAGTCTGTTCCCGGATATGCTCGTAGAAGCCAGCATTCGAATAAATCAAATGCGGTTAAATATCATTGGATATTACCGAGCTCTCAATTAATGTCAATCAAAATTTAAACCGTGTACGAGGCACTTTATGGCGGACAATAAATTTTAAATGATTTCTTTGTAAGCGACGATAATGTGTTCGATCAAAATTATCATGAAATGATAGCAAGCAAATAGGTATGTACTCAAAATAATTACCAAAATAAAATCACCATATCAAATCTTAGGTAGGTAGGTACCTCATATGTAAAATGTGTAGGACCAGTTGGGCATTTCTAGAAGTTAAGTTTCCCGTCAGTCTTTTAAATAAAAGACGCAAAAACCGTTTTTTTACCAATCGCGCCCGCAATTGGTAAAAAAACGGTCCGTTCTTGTGAATAGACACCAGCCCCGAATGAATAATTTTATTACTACGAAGAAAGAAGTACATAATAGCCTTTTACGTGAAAAATAGAACACGTTTTACACGAACCAATACAAAAAATAGTATTCATAAAATATCAATCAGGGAGAGTGTATCAATAATGAAAATAAGTGGCTCCACAAACGATTCTGGATCCGTTCCAAAAGACGTCAAGCATCATAGTTAATTTGTGTTATAAGCAAAAAATGTACATTTGCCAAATGTATACGTCCTGTGAGATATCGAGAATTTCGCGGATCATTTTGCTAATTTGTCCTATAGATCGAATTAGATGGCAAGTTGGAAACGACAATAATAAGCGTCCAAGTTAGTAGAAAAATACATAAAAATGGAAGTGCCAAATTAGTGTGACACATTCAAAAATCTATATCCTAACTAATATTATAAATGCGAAAGTAAGTGTTTGTTTGGTTGTTACCTTTTCAGGCCAAAACCACTGAACCAATCATACAATTTTGCATATACCTACGTTATCAGGGGTACAGAAAAGGACATAGGGTGCCTTTTATCCGGAAAAAAGTATTGTTCCCTAAGGAAATAACAATAACTTTCGACTGTCACAATTGCTTTATGATGGCGCTACGTGTATGTCACGCCACGGGGTCTCATCAGGAACAAAGTAACATTTGTTGAAACAACTCATAATAGATGGCGTTATATGTATCGATTTGTTATTGAAGTTTGTGTAAAATTGAGAATGAAAATGAAAAAATACATCATAAAAAATATTTGATCAAATTTTGAAAAATGCTTTAAGAAAAATGTATAGCCCGAAGTTAGCCCGCGCTAAATCGGTCACATTTCTTTGTATGAGGTGAGGCATCTGTACGTATAGTATTATATTATTTGTGGTCACGCGGACGAAATTGCGGGCAAAGTGCTACTAATACATATCCTACTTCCTATACTAATATTATAAATCCTACTAATATTATAAATGTGAAAGTTTGTGAGGATGGATGTATGGTTGTTTGTTACTCTTTCACGCAAAAACTACTGAACGGATTTTGATGAAACTTTACAGTAATATAGCTTATACATCAGAATAACACATAGGCTACTTTTTATCCCAAAAACGAGGGCGAAGCCGCGGGCGGAAGCTAGCTATAATTTAAAATGAGCATCAAACTTCTATAATATATATTTTTTGACAATCGGCTTAAACCCTTGCTTTCAAAAAGATAAAACCGCAATATTTCATTCATATCACTTATATCTAGAATGCATCCAGCTGAACCACAGTAAACAACATTAGCGAAATTAAATTTTCAGCTTATCTTAAAATGATTTCATATGCATTATAATACACACATCAAAAGTATCTAGGGATCAACATATATTTTTGCAATAACTTTTCTCCTGATTGATATTAATTAAAATTTTCTTTAAGGATTCATCAAATAAAGTGTTTTCGTTTGTCACAGTAACGATAAACCAAGTCACCTTTGCATTAATAAAGAAATTTGCCATTTTCCTAATAAAGGGATTTTTGACATTTGAACCTTAAAGTTCGTATGAACATTAAAGTTCGAAAAAAAGACTGAAATAACAGTTTTCTTTAAAATTTTATTGGGTAACTTAAACAATTAATAATCCGTGTTTCTACCGCGAACACTAACAACACAAGAACATCGGTTTGGCATACTCAAAATGAGTTCATCCAAATCACGCTGTGGAATGGCCGCCCATGTTCGTTGCAACAACAAAAAAAGTTCTTCTTGCGACTGGATACCCTCCATATTCGGCAGAGCTCTTCTCTGTAGCATATCCCATGCATGCTCAATCGGGTTCAAGTCTGGCGACTGAGCAGGCCAGGGCAGGACATTGATGTTAGCTGCGGCGAGAGTCTGTCTTACAACTCTTGCGGTGTGCGGTCGTGCATTATCATGCATTAACTGAAATAAGGGACCGATTTGCACTTGTAGAGGAACGATGACGTCTGATACAATCGTCTCAGCATAAATTTGAGCGTTGAGGTTGCCTCTGATCCAAATCAACTCAGTTCTTCCGCCGATCCAAATACCCGCCCATACCATGATGGTTCCACCACTATAAGGATGGACTTCCTGGCAGGATTTTAATCGCTGTTGGCGTCCAGGGGTTCTCCAGTGTCGTATACGTCTTGTATCCGGTCTCATACCAAAACGAGACTCATCAGAAAAGCACACGAAACGCCATTGTTCTTCTGCCCAATTTCTGTGTTCAAGAGCCCATTGATATCGAATCCTACGATTGTGCATTGCTATAGGTGGTACCCGTAGCGGTCTTCGGGAATGAAGGTTCACTTCATGCAAGCGGTTTCTGACTGTTTGGTCGCTATTTAAGTTCCCTGAAGAGTGATGAAGCCTCACGGCTAACATCATGGTGGTTATTGTTGGAGCTCTTCGAGTTAAGATTTGAATGTATCGGTCTTGTCTCCGTGTGGTGCAGCGATACCGTCCTCCATGGCGCTCAGCCACGGTACCAGTGCTTCGGTAACGTGTCCAAAGTCGACTGATAACACTCTGACTTGTATTCAGAGCTAAAGCTACAGTACGTTGCCGGGAACCAGCTTCTATCATTCCCACGGCTCTGAGCATTTCTTCCCTGCTTAAATGACGTCGCCGCTCCATAATAACGTTGGTTTTAATCAGTAGTAGGGAAACAGTAGCACCTAATAATGTCTTCAAGGCGTTGTATGTTTTTATAGGGAAAATATTGACAGCTTATTTTCATCTTTTACTCGAATTTGATTGAGAGTTCCTGATTCAAATTATGAAATGCACCAAAAAGGATCCATATAAATTTATAAAATCATAAATTTATTACAAAGCCACATCTCAATCTCAAGAAATCCGCATAAAAATGCTTGATCCCTAGACACTTTTGATGTGTGTATAAAACCACTTTGGGTTTTAATTTTACATTCTCCACGAGTTACGGCTTAATGTAGGTTTTATTTTTTTGAACATTTAGGGCCGTACCACAAAAAAGATAAACACACGTTCAACACGAATGCTACCAAAAATAATATGCACTTGTTTTAGCACTAACTTGTCTGAAACAAGTGTGTATTATTTTTGGTAGCATTCGCGTTTAACGCGTGTTTATTTTTTTTGTGGTAAGGGTGTATATGTGTCTACCTGTGTACCTACGCCATATTGTGATAGTGATGTGACAATGCGACTTAAACAATTATGAGTTGGATTTATTTAATAAAAACGAAAGATGATTATTAGTGATCGATGCTATAGAATGCATTGAGTGTCTGCGACAGTTTTTGTTTGTTTTCTTTGTATTCATTTATTTAATTTTATACTTTATGTATAATCGTGATTTAGAAGGCAGAATTAATCTCTGACTATCAATTTAGACCTACTTTGACCAATCCACATAAGTAACGTGAAAGATATGGTAAATTGTAAACAGTTCTTTAAAAAATACGTACCTATACCTACTAATAAAATTTAATTGAATTTATTCTAAAAATAAACGTAATATCATCACATATTGCGTAGTAGGCGTTACCAAACGTACTTATTAAAATTGAAAAACACGTCAGACAAATTGAAAAAAGTTACTGCCACAGCATATGGCATAATTTTAATTCAGATAATTACCATAGGCGTTACACAGAGGGTTGCAAGGTGTGTAGGGGAAGCCCAGAAGGCGGGTCTATGTATAAATTTTTTGGTGCTATAGCGTCACGCAACTGACATTATAAAAATATGGTTTGAAGAATGGCAGTTTTGACACAAAAGTTTTTTTTTATTTGTCTATAGGTATATGCGTTTTTTGTTCTGAGTGATTGTATTTTTTGGTTCTTCAAAATAAAAAATCATCATAATTATTAAACGTTTAATTATACACCTTCAACATAATATTATTTAGTGTCATGTATCAGAAAAGTTTTATGTACCAGAAAAGCAAAAAGTAGGTAACGTACGGCATAATCGGCCTATAATTTTCCCACTGCTGGGGCACAGGCCTCCTCTCTTGTGAGAGGGAGTGGCCCGTAGTCCACCACGCGGGCCCAGTGCGGGTTGGTGGACGTCACATGTCTTCGAATTTTTGGTTCTAGGACATGCCGGTTTCCTCACGATGTTTTCCTTCACCGTTAAAGCAAGTGATAATTAATTTCTAATACGCACATGACTTCTAAAAGTCAGCGGTGCGTGCCTCGGGATCGAACTCGAACCATTCGCCGTGGGAGGCACATGGTCAAACCACTAGGCTATCACTGCATTAACGTACGGGTATATGCAAAAACGTAACATACAAATTAAAGTGAAGAGTTTTACCAAATATGTATCTCGTAAAAATATAAAAGAAAACTTCGACCAAACGAAATGTCTGAATATATGCCAAAAGTAGTACCTACGCATCTAATCCACCGCGCTGACACTCGATTAAGATTCTTTACTTAACCCTCAAGGAACCACATACGCATGAAGATGCTTTATCAAAGGAATTGAGGACTCAAAACCCTTCACACTCCTCCAAATTCAAACTTGACTTTTATTTTTCTCTTTAAGAAAAAGGTGAAAAGGCTCACGTTTTTCCGTTAACTCGCTTTCGGCTTCAGGTACCTAATGTTATTTTTCTGTTAGACGGTACTGCACTGATTTATTTTTCGATACAATATACAACTTGAGGGTTGAGTGACTGCGTTGGACGTTGGTTGAATTGCCTATTATGTTGTATGGGTTAAGATTTAAACGATGAAATGGTTTTTCTAATAAAATTGCCGTAAAATTGTTCATAGTCTGAAAATCTTCCGCTAGTGTATCATTCATAGGAACAAATGTAATTATAAATATTATTAAGTCCATTGGTAAGTATTATAATTTTAGACATTTATTATTTTAATGAAGTTAAGGATTCAGGTAAAAAAATTAATCTGTATTTCATTAAAAACTTCCCTATGATGATACTTTTATTTTTATTACTCCTAACTTGACCACAACTGCACTTAAATTAATTTTAAGCTTTTTTGCTTACTCTATAGAAAGATAGTAGGTACACATGCGTACCCTCAGATGATAGAAACAAGGAGATGTGCCAAGGCGCTATCGAGCTTGATGCCTGATCTTGGGCAAATTGCTCATATTAAAAACGTACGCGCTGGCGACGAACCGAACACGATCGATGGTATAAATACAGTGTTTTAGTTTAGTGCTAGTGTTGAGTAGATTGAGGGTGTGCGGAATGTTCAATGCGTGGGAGATCTTTTTATTCACAAGGAGCGCTTAATTATGCGCGTAATTGTGTCGAAAAATGTACTAAAAGTGGCATCAGTTGTTCCGGTACTAATTTGCTATGATGGCATATCTCCTTGTTTCTAGGATCTGAGTGCGTACCCAAAATAATAAATTTACTCAATGAAATTGAAACAACGCAAAACAATACAATCCATTTAATCCAGCAACAAATTAATCTTCTACTTTCAGCGTCCAATTTAATCAAATACCAATAAACGAGCCATAATAACAACATTTCAAAGCAAATTTTAATCTACCATAGGGTAGACGGGGTCAAGTTAACTGGTTACCGTTATATCAGCAAGATCTGTGGGGGTTTGAATAATAATGTTTTTCTGTAATTGTAATAACACATACGCTATGATTAATATTAGGGATGGGCGGTTTATAGCATAGGGTCCGAGTTATACATCGATTTTTTTTATCGGGACTACTTTATTGGCTTCAATGATTATACGTGATTGACAGGACGTGCGACCGGTTCATGATTATTAAGGTGGACTTAAGGCTTGCATAATGGGGTTAAAAAAACTGTAAATAATGTTTCGTCTCAAATCATCTTATTCAAAACAATCCAGTGACTAAGATATTCTGACTGACATAATTATATGGAGTTGGTTCAAATTTGAAAAAAACATGGATAATGCTAGAAGATGGAACGTACACAATCTTTGTACTTATACCCTACTAGCTAGTGCCCTGTTTCGGACAGTGCAACTACTAATGTGACGACATGTATTAACATCGAAAGGACATAGGCAGTTTTGGGCTTGATATGGTGCAGTAATAAAAGCTTTAATTGTTCTTTGCCTAATTTATCTTAGAGATTAAGAATTGGAATCAAAAATCGAAATAAATAAGAAATAAAATGATTATGCCGTTGACATATTGAAAAAACCAATAAAACAAAAACGGGTGCATGCTGGCTGGCCCGTGCCTCCATATAGAATATCATGTCGAGAGCAACAAAAACCTCCGAATTGAGAACTCATTAGTCGGGCTGTACTTCATTAGATCATTCACACCATACTTACCTCACTGTTACAAATACGAAGATTTCTCTATAATCCAATTACGTACAAAAACAAATAAAAAATGAATTTAAATACTCTTGAAATACTCGATCACACCAAACTAATTTCATATCTGTACCGACATACACAATCTGAAGCCCAGCGTTCTATGGGCGTCCGCCGTGTCCTTTCTGTGCTTCCGAAAGAAATTCTCTAAATGGTAGTGAAAATCGCATTAAAATCTATTGAGTAGGTAGTTTAGAAACAACAGGACAAACAGACAGACCCGATAAATGACTTAATTGTTCTAAAGGTACTATTTGAAGATTACTATTTTAGATTGTTGCAAGATGTCAAAAGTACCTATTACGATACGATACGACCAATCGCACTACTAAAAATGCCAAAGTTTGAGTGTGTGTGTTTGTTACTCCTTAATGCTGAAACGGCTGGACGGATTTGGATATGATTCGACAAATACGTAGCCTGAGATCTGCAGAAATACACTTTTGATCTATTTTGACGCAGAAAAAGTCGGAGGTAGCAGCCAGTCAATAATAAAAGTACAGATTCTGCGCTTCCACATAAACAAAATCATTATGTCCATACATTACCTATACACCATTTCATTTTCCCGAGAACGGAAGAATAGCGCGATTATATAATTGTATTAATTGGATAGATCATATCGCAGCAGCGTATGTATAATTCATTTTTAAATTCCCGCCCTACGCTACTCCGCCATATTGTGTTTACCATTTTGTTTAACTTAATTGAATTTTCGTAGCATACCTATTTATGTATAAAGTGTAATGTAATGACTGAGAAAATTAAATCTGATGCTTTATGAATTTATGATGATTAATAAGTGTTTTGAAAAAATATGATGTGTTAGTGTTGTGAAAATCGTATTATAATAGAAAGTTTTCGCTATTATAATGACTCCATCTATCTATAAATAGTCGCTTTTCATGTCTGTCTATTTGTCCGCCTAATAGGGATGTTAAATATATTTTTTTTATTGTGAATCTGTAAATTATTTATAAAAGATAATTAACACCAAAAAAACCGATGAAACATCTACAAATTATATATACAATTGGCAAAGTTATAAGCGTTTTAAAATGATTTGCTAGACACGGACGGCATGCATGATAAGTGACGTAACACCACCTATGTCCGCTTCGCGCGACAAAGACGGAGCGATACTCCCTCCAAAAACTTTAAAAGCGTCTATGTTTTCCATTTTATGATATATTTTTTTTGTTTTTACTGTTTTGTTATTCCTATTCATTCTTTGGAATAAAATAATTTATTTGTACTTTTTTAATAGTAGTCCACTACCGTATTCTTCTAAGCTACACAATTATTTTAATGCGATTTTCACCACAATTTAGAAAATTTATTCCGGAAGGTTTACGTGTAGGTATAATACGTTAATATTTAACTGTTTTAGCATCTGATATAAGTGAACTTTTTTATAGCTAATACGGCAGTAAAACGCTAAAAAAATGCATCCCAAAAACCAAAGAACTTGAGAAAAAAACACTGATCCCGTTTTAGATCAACCTGAGTATAGAAAAAATGCAAACAAGCAAAAATACAGGAACAATATCAGATGATAAAACTGATCAAATGCGAGCAGGATAAACGGAGTCAGCGGTCATAGGCATAAAACTTTACGACTAGGGTTGCCATAGAACAAAATTGCTCAAGATATCCCAGGTAGATATAAGGTTAAGGTAATCCGTCAAGCTAAATCAAAGGTTAAGACCCCAATTTTCCAGCTAAGGACCCATCTACCCAGATTCTTAGTGCCACTAAATTTTTGGAACCTTCCATATTCTTGGTTGCGCCCTTTAAGACTCGTCTTTTTTGAGATTTTTGGACTTTGGGAGGTTGACAGCCCTATTTAAGACTGATAACAATCTAAGCGCATGTCCCCAGAATGCATTAAGTTTGAAAAAGGGTCGGCCATTTGTCAAAATGTGGCACTATCGGAACTGGAATCCGTCATCGGGCCAGGGACAATATATCGGGCATATCTCACGGAATCTCACAAACAATATCTTGGAAAAAAATCCGGTAAGCGTGAGCTGAGGTAAAGAGCAGTGGATCTATTGGCTGTAGGTACATTGGTCTGATGTAATCATGGTTTCTTCTCTGTATTTGTAGTACAGCAATTTATTATTTTATTATTAGATTTTCTGATAGGTATAGGGAAGAAGGTTTTCTAAAATATGTGTAGGTGTACATACGGAAACAGTACTGTATCTTCTATTCTTTCTCTCTTATTTATCTAACTAGGTAGGTATATCATCTATTGTGATTTTTGGAGATTTATCACACATAAATTTATCCAAAATCGTCTTCATTTACTATACTATAATAACCAAAAAAAAATCGATATCAAAAATAAAAAAACAAACAAAACCAGAGAGATACCCAAAAGTTTTTATAACCAACACGGGACCCTAAAACCTCCAAAATTATATTCAGAAGGCTCTGTTTATCAGCTTGTCTATCTGGCGACGGTAGCCGATTCGTCAATGCCCCTTCTTTAATTAATAAAAGAGTCTTTCTTTTGAGAGAGGAAAAAAAATGAATGAAAGCCTTAATTAATTTGGGTCGGCCGAAGTTTCGTAAATTATGATCATCGGTCGCCCTTTAAGATTTGCAGTGGTAAGGCATTTTTAGTATTTTTTGGCAAGGATATTGAAATGAAGCTGGTCGTATAAAATATGGGGGCAAGTTTTTTTAATGAAAAGTTTTGGGGTTTAAGAAAACATGTGTGATGGAGAGTATGAATTAAAAAGGTTTTGTTTATTTCGTGTTGAAAAATTAAAAAAAAATATTAACCTCCATTTTCAGAAAGTCTGTTGTCAACTTATCTAATATCAAGTGATATGATTGGCCAATGTCATTTTGGTAAACCAATAACAACAGCTGACATGAAATGACAGCAGATTTATTAACTAGTTGCTGACCATATTTTTCAGAACTTGGGAGCAAGAATTAAGATAACTAATTGAAATTTATTTATTAGTGTGTAAGGTACATCAAATTGGCATTTACCCTTGTTCTGAAAACAGCCGCATACAATTACCCCACAAGGCAAGTAGGCAAACGGATTCATGTTATTCATACACTTTGCAAAATTACGTATGAATTTTTATTATCAAAGTTCGTATAATATTTTGGATGCCAACTGACCTCCGAAACTATACTATACTAGGCTATTTCTGCCGGTTATTAGTTCTAGTTTGAAGGGTGTGGTGCCGGTGTAATTAAAGGCACATGAAACATTTCAACTTTGCCTAGCTATAGACGACAGTGACCACTTTCCATCAGGTGGGCCGCTTGCTTGCCACTCAATAATGTAAATAATTATTACTACAACTAATTTTTAAATAGGGGACCACACATACAAAACCAAAACAACTAAAAAAATTTAAACAATTATTTAAACCCACAAAAAATAAAAAGGTCTTAAGTATTTAAATAATAACTCGTCTGGATTTACATACGGCCTTTTGAAGCGAGACGTAGGCACCGTTCGTATAATATGCGCATATTTAAGAAGTGCTGGCTCATCTTGAACAATTAGTGTTAGTACCTTCTTTGTTTAAGCTCGGTTCCTTAACATCTCAAAGGGGTTAAGGCTAGAAAGGCTGAGTTAAATGAATAAGGCTTTAAGGTAATCTTAGCTACAGTTACTGTAAATCTGAAGCGAAATTAAAACGTTCGAAATATAGTTCAGATCTAATCTCAGTATCATCAATGTCATAAATGGTATTCTTGTAACAAACAACTTGTTATTATTCATTCACATTAAATATTTAACTATTTAAATAAGTTTTGAGATGAGTATAGATTAGAGCATTTATTTGTAACAGAACAAGGAGCATTTACTTGTAACAGAACAACGAGCCGCTCTATTACCTGTATTGTACCATTCGTAAGAACGTTACATTACACAGAAATGCTCGAGAAAATACTCACCTTTATCACAGATAATATAATACTATACGTACAGATGCCTCATCTCATACATAGAAATGTGACCGATTTAGCGCGGGCTATCTTCGGGCTATACATTTTTTCCGTGCTTAAAGGATTTTTCAAAATTTGAACAAATATTTTTCATGATGTATTTTTTCATGTTCACAATTTTACGCAAACTTCAATAACAAATCGATACATATAACGCCATATATTATGAGTTATTTCAATAAATGTTCCTTTGTTCCTGATGAGACCCCATGCCTTTATGTAGAAAATCATTTTTCAAACCAAGCTTTTATAATGACCACATTCCTAATCCATCATGAGACCGACATCATCTAGGTCCATATAAGTATGTCAAGACAAATCCAACGAGCCCAAACACGACTGAGCTATGTTAAGAAGTTGAGGAGTTCCTATGACTACCTCCCGGCTCCATCATGAGACCATAATATTATTGCATTGTCATCGAAGTGACATATTATGGGTTCCAAATTTCCGCTCAATCGGTTCGGAGGAATTGGTCTAAAATTCAGTTGCAAGATTTCGCCTCATACACACAAAGCAAGTTAATTAAAAGCTTGTAAAAAATTATAGACACTGACAAGCAACCAATAGAGGACCCCATTGGTAGCTTGTTCCAGAGAGAGGGATCTTCTAAAAGCCACTCCACATCCATGCAAGAATCATGCATCTCGCGAAAACTTGTGTTTTCGCGAGATGCTCGCATGAATGTGCACATAAAGAGGCCCAGCCCAGGCCGATTCACATCGTCGATTCATCGGCTCCACATTCACGTTTCAGACGCTGTATCCTGGGCCTCTTTATGTGTAATAAATCATTATTATTATTGTAGTAACATTTATTATCATAGCCAGGCAGTATAACATACTGTAATCATAGGCCCCCATATAATAACTATGCAAATATTGATGTGGTTTAATAGATAGCTGATACCTCAGTGTATCCGGGCATGTCAATATGTGCAGTAGCCAGCACGTTTGATGTAATTAATCAGATTATTTGCCGTTTATATTATACATGGTCACTAATAGCTGTGCTCAATGCAAGCTATGAAATTTATAATTGCCTAACACGTTGATAATTAAGAAAATTTTACTTGATATGATAATGATAATGATAACGTTTATTGATAATGATAACGTTTATTTTCTCCACATATATAATGAAAGATCAGTTCAAGCAGTACAGTTACAAAATATGTTCATTATTGTTATGGAGACTGGAGCCTGTACTAGGAATACCTGTGTTACAGGTCTCCAGGCCTCCAACTACCCGATAAGTTAGAGCTATACAAACTTTTTCAACTAACTAAATAGAAATGATAGTGTTGGGAAAATAAACAATTTAGATTTAAAGATATAAAGTTGTAAGGAGATTACATTGAAGTGTCAACATCTAACATGAAGTGTATTAGGGCTGTCATCGTTTCCTACGTTGTTGATGGCCAATCACGCGATATCGCGTTATATGACAGCTAAATACTTAGGTAGGTATATGAAATCTACCGCACTGCTAAATACTTTCCGATAAACTTAGACCACCCGACGATTCTGCGAAGGGTGACGAATCTCCAAGTTACTTCGAATACAACATTTATTTTCCTTGTAAAATAGGTGTCGATATCTAAATAATACTAAAAGCCTATATTGCACCTAAAACGCCGATCATCATAAATTCAACCTTAACTAAAAGCTATTAGGTTTTAATTTCGGTATGCAAGTGGATGCTGACAATTTGCGAACGTATGCGGATTTATCAAAAGGTTTTCTTGCACTGGGAATTTCAACCATATTTAGTGATGCATAAAGTTCGTTATAAATTCAGATAAAATATCCAGCTTCTAGGTGCTGTGTCAGATCTGAATTTGATATAATTATAAAGTGGTTGACATCTTAATCATTTCGTAGGTGGAACTGACCGCAGAATTTAAGCGCTGTAGCTTTAATTCCTGGAAAGTGATGTAGATAGCAAAATCGAAACGACTAAAGGTAGACACACACTTTTAACACCCGACGTCACTCCACTCACTTCACGCTACGCTATTGGCCAAATGACAAATCGTGGCTTCTCGCGATGAAAATGTGGCTAATGATCACGCTATATTGACGTCGTGTGGCATCACGTGTAATAAGTCTGTTTCTAACCTGTGTTTTAAAAAAAGTCCTTGTATTTAAGGTGTCGCCGTTAATTTGACTTATAAAAAAATATTTATAGATACGTTCAGCGGTAGGTAAGGTACGACCGCAAATAATATCACGGTAGGTTAAGCAGTATCATCGGTTTTATTTCCTTTAGATAAGTATTAATATAATTGGCATCTGGACACCTAGTGTGAGGTGTCAGTTTTTATGGATAACTAATTATGTGGAGTTGTTGATGTCTTAATCATGTTTGAGGTAGGTCTGATTGCCGGATTTACTAAGGTAGGTATGTGAACTCACTGAGTGGTGAATCGAATTCTGATGACTCAGAAGTAAATTCATTCTTATACGATCTAAGTTTTTTAACTATACCTAGTAGAAACCATAACTACAAGAAAACGTTTATAGTTACTGTAAATCTGGAAGTAATATTAATGATGCAGTATTACTTTTTGAAAAAGATGGCAAGGAAGGAAAGAGAACAATCTCTTTCCTTCCTTGCCATCTTTTGATTCATGAACAAGTCACCTATCGGCACCTTAGAGAATAGGTACAAACCTATTCTCTAAGGTGCCGATAGGTGACTTGTTCATGTTATTCAATGTGAATAATTTTGAATGTTTGATTGTATATGGCCGATATGATTAAAATGTCAACGATTTGATATTTCTTGTAAAACTACTACGTTACACTAAAATAACTTTTGATAATGTGCAATAAATCTTAGTTCAATGCCCTCAAAAGCCTGGATAATTATTTGACAAAACTAAACCTCATCTGAAATATTACAATGTCTTATTTATGTAATAACCTAATAATAGCCGTTATCGCAAAGTTTATTATGGCAACTTCGTATTTAGTGACATCATTAATAAAATAATTCAGTAGCTTATGCAAGATATTACGACGTATCGGAGCTATAAAATAAATTAATATTAAACCCGTGATATTTTATCTGCGCTGATCTGGTGATCAAAATAAACTAACTGTTAGCTAATCGTATGATAGTTTTGAGAAGCGAAACAAATAAATTACTTTGTAATAATATACCTAATGAAATGGCTATGTTACGATGTTTGCTGAAGAAAAAATCCATTGACTGTAACAGAAAAAGAAAAAGCACAATGGCATAGAACGTTCTTAGAAAAGGTAGTAAGTATGTCAAACAGTTAACGCAACTTCAGCTAAGCCAGAACATCAAGTATGCGGAGTATCAAATTAGATACGTAAATAAAGATTAGCATAGATGAACGAATAAACCACACAAAACTCCTAATTTTCAATTCATTACCGCTATTAAAAACAGGGAAGCAAAGTCCAAAGCAAAGAGAAAACTAACACTACAGTGACATTGACAGTAAGAATGTTAGGATTTCGAAACAGATACAGTTAAGTTGCCGGCAGATTCAGAGTTTTCTAACAATGTTTACTGACAAACTTACAAAGCTGTGTACTGAGAATTTTAAATTTTTAAGTTTCTTGGAATCAACAAAAGGAAATATGCTATGATTTAAGAACCTTTCGAATATGCTGGGTTGATTATTTACGAGATTTTTCATATATGACGGCTTTATAAGGCACTAACACAGTGATGAAAATACCTAATGAAATCCATCGATCAATGTTCGTCCTATTGTTAAGTTAAGAGAGATCCTGTTGTTAAGTTTGCACAGTTAGCGCAGTTAGCGTTAAATAAAAACTGTGCAAACTTACATAAGACATGTCCTATTATAATTTTTTCGGGTAATTCGCGCAGTTATTTCTAACTATCATCATCATAATGGCCGAAAGACATCCACTGCTGGATTCAGACTTTTTACAAGCATTGGAAATTGCAATAATGAATTGTCTTGCACTAGCTGCATCAGCGGATGATTTTTTTAACTGTATTTTGATAAAACTATTCTGCAATATGCCTAATGAAACGTAAAACTTGATCTTAACTTAAATTCGTAAACAAACGTTTATACACGCTGAAATTTTAGTGGTTGTTTTCCGACAGCAGAACGATTTGCCATCAGCCGGCCTAGCATGACCACGATAGAAACGGGTTTTGTCTACATAGAAATAGACAAAGTGACAGATTTCATTCATAAAACGTAGAAATGTTTCTACAATCTGTCACTTTGTCTATTTCTATGTAGACAAAACCCGTTTCTATCGTGGTCATGCTAGGCCGGCTGTAGTACTATCGAAACATAGAGTTCAATTTAAAAAATATTATGTTTTTTTTTTTAAATAATCAAAAAAAAAATTCATAGACTCGAAAGTGTGAAATACAATAGTAACTCACTAGATCTAACGTAGGTATAGTTATCTAGTCAAATCGACACGCGCCGCGCGCCCCGATTCCGCGAATCAAAGCGGCGGTGCCGACAAAAGCGGCGACCGATTCATAAATGTGCAGAGCAAAATCAGCTCGCGCGCATAGTGATACGGCATAAAACAGACTGATCGCCCGTTGCAACCGCACCGCACCCCCCCGACCCGCACTCCACGCCGACCGTTGGCCGCGACGCCGACCGGCCGACTGGCCGTCAGTTGTACCGCGAACGCGAATCTCGTAAAATGCGTAGTGAACTAGTGAATTATCGTTGCAAAAATGGATCGACATTACATTATTATTCCAATTTAGAGTACATCGCTATGGTGCAAATGTACGCTAGGGCTAATTATGACTCCCATGCTGCCGTGTTTACGCGGAGCCGCAACAACTTGGAGTCGCTCAATCTTCGCGGTGTTCTGAACCCCCAAGTCCCGTAGGCCCGGACGATCGTAGCGGTGACACAGTGCTACTCGATCATGGGGAGTTACAGTGCATGTACCCGTCTGCCCGAGTTCGGCGAGGAAATCCACAAGTAGGTACTTCAAACGGGATCCTCGTCGAAGTACCTACCTATGTGTATGGCTGTGGTGGCTGGGTTTAACGTAAGTCAATACTACGTTTGGAAAGTGCTCAACAATGAAAGACTGCTTAAGTACCTATCATTTTCGTAAACTTAATCAAATAAAACGTGCTCGATTGTGTTATTGTGTATGGAACGCAGTGGCTTGCAATTTGAAAAATTACTCCGTTACCGGGCCTAAGCGTAAGTACCTACTTGTACCTTTGTATTAAATACCGAACATTTAAAAGTAGGTAAGTAATTAAAATCATTGCAAATAAGTTTATTCCATTTTTTTGAATACCTACGGCTTAAATACTGTAATAGGTATCTAATTCAGAAAATATCGTTTTCTAAGATAGGTGCCTACCTACCTAGTAATCTTGTTTTTTTTAGTTTCGTGTTCACGTGTTCAGTAATTTGTCTATCAATAACTCAGGAATAGTTATCAGCTGATTGATAAACACGGAGGGCAATGACCGCGCGGGCGCGCCCCGATCGGCCGCGGCCGCTCGCGTCGTCGCCGCGCTTGCGTAGCTATCGTGAGGTACCTACTATTGGTTTGAGATTTTGTTTTTCACATCATTCTCATCACACCATTCTGCCATTTTTTTGATTCTAATTTTTCTTTTATATATCAATCGAATGTACTGCCAAGACAAAATCATTTCGCTACGGTAGAACAACCACTTAAATTTCACCGTGTATAAAAAGTTAACATACGCACGTTCTATTGACACTAACATGAATTCGTTACAAAGACACGGTAGACGAGATCAAGATTCACCTGAACTAATCCTATGATGAAATAAAACGTCATTCCATTAGTACTCACAAACGACTCATATTTACTAACTTGATAAAGCAAGCCAAGCTGTTTATTCATGACTAAAACAAAACTACATACAACACAACAGACGCAGCAAAACAATCATAGACCTCACCCTGGCATCGGAGGGAACAACGGCCATTACCACTGGCTGGCAGGTTTCCAATGAGGCCTCCTGCTCGGACCACAGGTGGATCCGGTTTGACATCCAGGTCTGTGTAACGCCAATACTGCCACGACGTAATCCGCGTAACACGGACCGTGCTGCATACACACGCGCTCTCGAAATCAAACTTGCGCAAACAAACTACGGGATGACATACAAGGACACGCCGCAAATCGACGAGCGAGTAAGTCATCTCACTAAATCTATGCTAGACAGCTACCACTCATCCTGCCCGGAGACCTCTCCGCCCACAACACCAGGGAAGCAACCATGGTGGGGAGCGGATCTGGAACGCAAGCGCAGGAAGGTAAGGTCAGCTCTAAACAGAGCCATGAACACCTGTGCTGATAGTGACTGGGACGCGTATTACGCGGCTAAAAAGCGCTATAAAAAATGTATCAGACACAGGAGCTCCACTGGATGGCGAAAATACTGTGGCAGCATCGAATCCTGCCAACAAGCTAACAGGGTAAGGAAGATCCTGGCCCAGCAGAAAACGACTGGTCCTGCAGTTCTCCGCAAACCCGACAACACACTTACCACCTCACCAGAAGAGGCGATGCGCATCCTAACTGAAACCCACTTCCCAGGCTGCGCCTTCACGCCGACTATCGACTGGACAGAGGTAACACAAACACCGACAGAAAATGACTGGCGCTACGCACACAAAGTCATAACGCTGGAAAAACTCCAATGGGCGATCCGATGCTTCCATCCTTTCAAGGCGGCCGGTCTAGACGGGATCTTTCCTGCCTTACTGCAGTGGGGCGGGCCCTCGGTCGCCAGCAGACTGGTGCCCATTATGAGAGCTAGTCTGGCATTCAGGTACGTTCCGAAAGGATGGAGGGAAGTGAAAGTCATATTTATTCCTAAGCCAGGTAAGAGTGACTATACAAACGCCAAATCCCACCGGGCAATCAGCCTAACCTCCTTTCTCCTAAAAACTATGGAGAGAATGTGTGAGAGAGAGCTGAGGGACGGCGCCTTGAAAACTATCCCACTACATAATAACCAACACGCATACAGCTCGGGTAAGTCTACGGAATCCGCCCTCCATCTAGTGGTCGGCCGGATAGAGGAGGCGATCCATCAGAAGGGCACCTGTCTGGGCACTTTCATAGACATCGAGGGAGCCTTCGACAAAACAAACTTTTCCAGCATAAACAGCGCGCTCTCTCGTCACGGAGTAGAACAGGTACTGATAGACTGGATCACTAATATGCTTAGCAAACGAGTGGTTCGACTTGAAGGGGAGAGGCAGATGGCCATGATAGCCAGAGGCTGCCCCCAAGGTGGCGTATTATCCCCGCTACTTTGGAATTTGGTTATAAATGACCTCATCACAAAACTCAACTCGAATCACTTCTACACTATAGGGTATGCCGACGACCTCGCTATCCTCATTTCGGGGAAAGTGACGGGAACAATCTGCGACCTCACTCAACAGGCACTACGCATCGTTGAACGATGGTGCAGAGAGTTCGATCTCTCAGTGAACCCCACGAAAACTGAACTAGTCATGTTTACCCAAAAACGTATACTAGGCCATTATCGCCTACCCAAACTTTTCGACACTGAACTCCATTTAGCCAATGAGGTCAAATATCTGGGAGTTACCCTAGACAGTAAGTTAAACTGGAGTAGCCACTTAGACAATAAAATAAACAGGGCCTGCATTACCTTCTGGCAATGCAAAAGGATGATAGGTAAGAGGTGGGGCTTATCCCCAAAAATAATACTCTGGTTATACTGTGCGGTGATCCGACCTATGATCACGTATGGGGCAGTGGTCTGGTGGCCCCGCACTAAACTAACGACAGCCTCCATTAAACTACAACGCTTGCAAAGACTAGCCTGCATGGCGATCACTGGCTGCATGAGGACTACTCCAACTACTGCCCTGGAGGCCATGTTGGGACTCCCACCGCTCCACCTGTTCATACAGCAGGAAGCGACAATGACCGCTGCACGCCTTAAAACACTTCAACTCTGGGGTAAGAGAGATACACAGCACACCACGGTACTAGAGGGACTCTATAACGAGTTCCCCCTGGCGAAAGCAATAAACGATCGGATACCAAAACAATTTGTATTCGATAAGAAATACAAAATCCAGCTCCATGAGGACCACCGCTGCGAGGGACTTAACCCGGCGGAACTACAGATCTTCACAGATGGATCTAAAACAGGTATGGGCACAGGTGCTGGAGTCTTCTCGGAGGACCTCAACATCCACATAGCCGTACCTTTGGGGGCCCACAACACGGTATTTCAAGCAGAATGCATGGGCATCTGCCTGGCCGCATCTGCCATCTTAGCTAGGAAGGTTGTGGACCACTCAATTCGTATACTCTCTGACAGCATGGCTGTACTGTTAGCACTGAACAACCACTCAGTGAACTCTGGGTTAATACACGAGTGTCACCAACGCCTAAATCAGGTGGGTAATCTCAATAATATAACCATCCAATGGATCAAAGGACACAGCGACTCACGTGGCAATGATGCGGCGGATGAACTCGCTAGAAGGGGATCGAGCATGGCAGCGGTAGGGCCAGAACCTATCGTACCACTCCCTTTCGGATACATACGCACACTGGTAAGGAAACGAACTAGCGTACAACACCACAAGCTGTGGCTGGACCATGGCGAGTGTAGGCAGGCCAAGGAAGCACTTCCTGATATCGACGGCCGCTTCACCAAACGCGCGCTGCGGCTGACTAAACCACAGCTGCGCACAGTTACAGCTGCCGTCACCGGACACGGCTCGTTTAATAAACACCTCTTTGTCTTAGGAATCACGGACAGCCCCCTGTGTCGTGCCTGCATGGAGGTAGAAGAGACAGCAGCCCACGTGCTCCTGTACTGCCCGGCGGTTGCAACATACAGGGCAAAGTACTTTGGCAACCCAGGTACTCTCCGCGAGATAGTCAGCAACATTGGGGCGCTGCTGGCCTTTCTCGGGGAATTGGGATGGGTCGAATAGTCTCCCACCCGTTCCCACCCGCACGCAAAATACGCGCTTTGACGTGGAGTTGCGGACACCAGCCCGTTATACAATACAATACAATAATATATTAGATAAAATATACCGTCAAAGGTTGAGAATATTCGTATAAAATATTCAAGATTAAAGAGAGAATTTTTAAAGACCTCTATGTTAATCCGGGTCGCTTAGACCGTTTTTATTAGGCCAACAGATAAGGATTAATTAAAAATGGTGTATTAAGAGGTCTCATTGCTTAATTGTGGAACAAAGTGTGAAGATAAAATAAGATAGTAACGTTTGTTAAAACTAAACAGGCTGAGATTCATCCAGATGAAATAAAAAAAAAATAATAGGTGCAATTTTTATCTCTAAAGTAATAGAGTTCTAATTTTGTCTGTTTTGCGAAAACTCAGTGATGAAATGGAAAATTCATGAGCTATTGCCTCAATATTTCTGCAAGATAATTGCATCATTGACTGAACCAAAGATTTAGATGCTCTTATAACAAAGTACGTATGATAGGAAACGGATTAAACACTTACTGGTTCCGTGTCGCAAGTCTCCAAATCTGGAATAGGATCGTCCCCGCAATAGTATTCTGCTTGCAAGAACGGCGGTCGAGGTGGTGGCGGCAACAGGAACTCCGGCGGAGGGCCAAGACAGTCACACTCCGTCAAATCTGTGGGCTCTATCTCCCACATCGCGTAATCTAACTTAACACTACTCACAACCTTTTCACTGATATCACTATCACTTAAATAACCACTAGTATCACGTTTTTCGCGTTTCACTTCATTTGAAGTCCTCTCTTTAATTAAATTCGCTATGTAAAGTTCGTCGTCCACGTCGCTCCATACATTTTTTCTAACCTCCTCATCTTCTGATGTATCTTCTAGTGAATCGTATTGCAGCGCTATAACACTATTGCTGACTCTGTCTGCGTGTTCTGAGACTTTGCTTTTTGCAACTGTACTTCCAAGAACATTTTGATTTTCTTTTTCACTGTCAGCATTCAAGTCACGCGCTTGCTTGTATTTGTCGCTTCTATTGAAACCATTTTGATATGTCCAAACAGCGTACGATGACGCTTTAATTGGACTTCTGTTGTATCTTTCGGCCATACGCAGTCTTCTTTTAAGTTATCTGCAACAATAAAAACATATTTATTTATAACGAATGCTGAGATCGACAGGCCATTACAGTCTAAACCAATTTCTTATCTGACGGACAACGTATCGATTTTACAGTGGTATCAAACTACTTATTATTTAATAGAAGAGCTAACACCTCATTTTGTATAACAAAGCAGCCGCAATTAGAACCTACGATTGGTGTGAGTACAATGGGTGAGGGACTGGTATCGATATCATCGGGTGCTACGTTCTCTGGTTATTTTAATTTATTTTTTATCGCATCAAATTGGATGGACGGGTTTCTAGCTATGCACTCGGTATTCCGCCGCTATCACGATGTACCCGTCAGTGAGGCGGTTTCGAAAGTTTAAAGTTCATCGTTTTTTGATGTTTAATTTTGATCAAACTGCGGTTGAATGTGGGCGAATAATTGGGTTTTGATTTCTTATTTTGTTGAACAAAAAGTTGAGTAGTGATATAGGTAGTAGAAACAGGGAAAAAGAAAGTATTAAACGTGATTAATTACTAACATGGGTTTGGCTTCCGGAACAGATTAATGGTTGACATCAATATTAATTGCAAGTATAATCACATCGTATAGAAATATGAGAGTTTATGGAAGCAGCACATAAATAGAAGAAACAAATTCCACAAAGCAACTCATACAGAGCAAAACAACTTAAACAACTTCATATTTACATAGTTAACCCATACATTTTAACCCTTAACAAGCAGGAAATATATTTTTCCACAAACATTTCCGCGCTCGTTCAAATGTTTTTCGATAGAGATGTGCTATGAGTACGCAATTATGCATGCGTAAGGCGTTTCTAAGGAGGTACCGCAAGATTGCGAGGTCTTAGGGTCAACAGCGTCAGATAACCCGAAGGTACCAGAGAATAAAATATTGAGAGGTGTTATGGCATACAAAACAGGGTTTAGATGCGATTTATGAATGTTTATAGTACCGTTTGAATAGAAATCTAGAAAGTGAATAATATAACCATTATTTTGGTTGTGATTGACATTGATTCTCTTTATACTTTTTCTTTTGTAAGTTCAGTTATGATGTCTCCATTCAAGATAGCATTGTCTTTATGTTTCATGTCCAAGTTTACTTTTAAAGTTAATTAAAAAAGTACCTACTTATTTTTTGTTAGTTTTCTTTTCATTTATGTAGTTATTAAGCTTAAATTGTATGTCATGAAGACAAAAGTTTAATTGAATTTATTTCTCAACGTAGTCATTAACTTGCATAGTTGACGGTGCCCTATTCAAATATCTTTCGGTTTGGCTCGTTGCATTCCATAACCGTACTGTACTAAGCAGCATTGAATGCGAATACGTCATCTTCACATGTTACCTGTCCACTACATATTAAAACATCATTTTCTTTTTGCATATTCATTGCAGTCTATCAATGTACACCATTGAAGGCGTAATCTTCGATACTCCACGTCTCATTAACATTTGGCGCGCTCAGTGGCCACTCGATAGCTGTCAGAGGAACCTCGACAGCGATACAATACTCGACAAGAGCCCTTAAGGAACTTAACGAACCCATTCTATGGATTTTCTCACGTGAATTATTATTGCTAGTGGATAACGGTCTGCGAGGGGTCGCATGTGTGTCGATCGATCGCATTACAGTGGATGAACGAAATAATAGCAGGGCAAATAGTACTGGTTATGAGGTTTTAATGTTTCCATCTGATTGGATTCATACACGATTAATATTTTCAAGTGAGGTTGGTATTATAATCAGCAATGATAAATTAATAACTTAATGAAAGAATCATAAAATTATGTTAGTGTAGTCGTAAGATATTATTCATCAATTAATTAAGGCTCACCAACAGTATCAAAAACACAAAATCTAAAAGTACGCTAAAACAATTTTTTTTACAATTAAGAAAGACTAATCTTTCTGAATTAAATAATATCTAATATGTAGTAGGTATACTTAAGACTAAACAAGTCAAAGCAATGCTTTAGCGACATTTGGCAAAATGCGCTCTAAGATTAACATTAGACACACGTCAGTGTGAAATATAATTTGTTCTTTTGAAAACAATATCATCCCACTCAAAAGATATTAACCAAATGCATCAGTTCAAGAAAACACAATAAGTTTGAGCAGTAATTCGTAAACCCGGTCGTTAGTCATGAGCGTTGTAATAGCCCACTGCCCACACTAGGAAGGTTTATTGCTGTTGAACATCATAATAAATCCATCGAATTTCAAGCTTTGCCCCAAGATAAGTAGCATTCATTGCTTTTATTTATATTTGTGGTCCATTTTCTTTATAAGGTAAGCAATTTAAGATACTTCATTGGTAAAGTAACTTTGCGGTATGATTGCTTTAGCGCTTGATTATTAGAACTGAATTTATCGTTCAGCCAATCATCGACTGTAAGTGTTTGATTGTTATTAAGAATTTGTAGTTTATCTAAAGAATTAACAGCAGTATTGATGATTGCATTAGCTAATTGCAATCACCAATCAAGTATGAAAATCGTTCCTAAGTTCGTTTACTGTAGTAGATTTTTATGTGGTACTAAACCTTACAATTTTAATACCATTTCATCAAAGATCAAGAAATCATTGTATTTTGAGCTCGAGACGCTCAGATAGGTAGCCGTTTCATTCCTTTGTACAATGGATCACTTGATGTAACGGTTTTACATTACGTGTTAGGTCCCAAGGTCGACTCCACGCAATTGCAATTATTACGGTATAGACTACTCTACTTTTTTTACTTTTATTCAATGTTTGAATGATAAAGGCATTAGGCGTTACAATGTTAACTGTTTAAGTACAGTTATCGATAGGAAATAAGTCAAAGTGCCCATTGATGGTGGAGCTGTAATATGAATTAACATATTTAGAGTGAGAGGCCAAGTTTTGTTGGTGATTTTTTTAGTGTGCGCATTGTCAGAATTAAATGCGTAACATTGTATAACTCAGACAATGAGGACAGGAAGCAAAAACTATTCACAGTATAATGGACGATGTAAACAACCTGTTATTTTCCTGACGTTTAGGACTTATTGAAAACTGGTTCCATTCCGTGTCCCAGATTTGATAAAATTTGTTCTTTTATTAAGTTGACAAAGCCGCCATGCTCACACTCACGACTTTAGAGAAGTTAACACTCACTGTGCGCAGATTCCCATGGGATAAAAAGCGTGTCTTTATAAAATCCCGCTTTGGATTATAGCATGAATAAATTGAAAGTATGAAAGAGACTTGAATCTGCCTAGTATTATTTAATCTAGACTTGAATTACCTACTTTCTTATCTTTAAGGGGCGACGCAGACGACAGACTTTTTCTGCGATCGAGTCGGCAGCGCTGTGCAGCGCTCGAACAATTTGTTCACTAAGATTCGCAGATTGTTCGAGCGCTACAAAGCGCGGCAGACTCGATCGCACAAAAAGTCCGTCGTCTGCGTCGCCCCTTAGTATTATTCTATCATCAACATCGACTTTTACTTCATCAACGTTGATCTTAAGAGCGGCGACATTTATGGTGCCTTTCCACCAGAGTTCTGCTATGCAGCTATACTACGGAAATGTAAAAGCTAAGCTACAAAACTATGTGACCGTTTCCACTGATGCTATGCTATGTAGCTGTGCGAGGAAGATGCGCAGCTTGAGCTATGTGACGTATTGAAAGGTGCAAATAGCCACACCAATCGCGATCATCCATAGCACGCATCCATAGCACGCATCTTTCCATGTAAAAAACGTAGCTTTGTTGAATCAGTTTCCACAAGTGCTAAGCTATGTGGACCAATGAATATTATTGGTGGATATAAACGCATCCATAGCAACGTAGCCAAGCACATCTCTGGTAGAAAGGCATACTTTAGTCCTACATGTGTATCTCCAAGCTGTCTCCATACCTAGTACTACTTTGTCTGTTTACCAAACATCGGTGTATATTGACCGACAAAAGAGCAATACGACGTTCTAATAGACATTTCCGTTACTTTAATAATAATGTAAACGAAAAATCTTCTGTAGAACCGATTTTAAGATGTTTTTTGTGGTGTTAAAATAAGCAAATTGAAGTACCATTTGGAGTGGTATGCAAGTAATTGATTTTGGTATTAACTTCCGGGAAGCTTGTGGTGCAATGGCAGCTTTTGTTTCGACACCACGACCTGACAAAATGAGATTTAGAAAATATTAATGGATTTAAAATGAATTAGGAGATCTTTTACTAATAAAATTTTTTGTTTACTTACATCATAGATTTAGGTAGGTATGTAATGAAATTGGTAGTGCAAACATTAACCAAAGTGCAAAGCCATCAAGATTATTAATTCAAGAATACTAGGCTTAGGAATATGAAAAGTAACTCAAACTTGAATAATTATAAACAAATGACAGGGTAGGTATATTTTTTTTACATTGTTTTCTATTGTCATGAGATAGTCAAAAAGTATTAAGAATTCTGAAGGATACCTTATCTTACCACCCAAGTTGAAAACTATTAAAAATATAAACGTAGACAAGTGAGTCACTTTGGCATTCCTCAATGATGTGTTGGCTTGTCTCTTTAGCATTACCTACCTACATAAACATTTCTTCTTAAGCCTTGGACTACGTTATTCAGTACTGTAAGATATCAGAGTTCTGACTTGTCATCATGATGCTGATATTAATCATCAACAGCATAGCCTGTTGCTAAGTCTTCAGATTTTTCTACCACCAATTCCTTACATATTTTAACTCTCAAATCACGTTTACTTTCAGTAAATTAACTATTAATACGTACCAGTTAAATTGGAATTTCTGCTATTTATAACAGTGTAGGGTGGAGGGCACTGTTGTCTGTAGTCAGTGAAATAGTAATAATGCCGATTGTTACGCCCCCTCTGCATGTTAACGCGAGCCAATGTCTGAGGATTACATCCATCGTTTCACTTGTATACAAGAGGCTTGAGCGTCTTGTTCTGATGGATAAAGAGACATGATGTGACAGGATTATTCTGGAAATATTTTAAAATAGAATGATTTCTGTTCGAAATTAATTTAGAATACCCGGTGGTAAAGAGATAATCGGTTAGCTTCGGTTTTGTAGAGCATTGTATCGGTACCTATGAGACATCTTGTCGCTGACTTGTTATTAGATACTGGACTGATAGTGCCTTCAGAGTTCACAGTATTCAGATACAACCGAGTCAGCCCCAGTGACAATACATAATCAGGTCACCCTCTTAATTATTATTGTTATTTGAGGAGGCTCTATAAATATTAATACACGTATTCTTGACTGTAGTATGCAATTATATAATATAGGCTGGATTTTCTCATATTTTTTTTTTTATTATTTCTAGCATGTTTTTCGGTGGACTAAGAGATTCTAAATTTGGAGGAATTATTCGTTGAATAGGTACTTCAGAATCCTCAGATAAGGAGTTTTTTTTTTATTTAAAAAGATAAAATATTGTAAAGGTATTTGCATGAAAAACATTACGACATTCTGAATCTGAAATTCAAGTTTTCTGTGCCCACATGAATAAATTTATCCCTTGTGAACTGTAAAAAATCCACATGCCTATATTGTAACCGTGAATTTCAATTTCCAAATCACAGTTACATTACACTATGTTAAAGGAAGTGCAAATATTTCACCATTATCATGGCGAATAATTGGTCCGTCCGCCATACATACAAATGTAATAACATTATCCGTCGTATGTTCGTGATCGGTTAATTAGTTTCCTCTTATGAAGATTTGTTGTCTGTAGGTACGTAGTTTTCATTATGTAGACAGGCAGATAAACGAGTAACCCGATTTTACAAAAACAAACGAATCTCAACTTTATTTCCTACATGTAAGATTTAAATCACCTCATGCAGCGATAAATGGGAGCTTGAATTGTTGAGTGTTCGATTTTGAACTTTAAAGTAAAGTTGTTAGGTGTGATTTTATTTTCGGTGTAGTTTCATAAACAAATAAATTAGCACCTATATTTGACTAATCCAATTTAGTGAATAACAAGTAAAATTATAACAGATAACGGTACTTTTGTTAAATATATGATAAATAGGAAGTTATAGTAAGATTTATGAGTTACTTAAATGTGACAGATGTTCGAGAATATTGTACCTTGTTGAAGAAGAGTAAACAGTCGTATCTACCTATGTCGTAACATTTATTAATACTTATTATAATCGTTGGTAACAGAGCTAGAGAACGCAGAGAAAAAAAATAAGAAAAATAAAGGATTGCTTATTTAGTCAGAGTAACCAAAATTACAGACTACGTGAAATAAGATTCTCGTGGACACAATATTTAAAATTTCAAAGATAATACATAGTTTCTTAAATCTCACTTTGCCATAATAATCCCATTATTTAATCAGACAGAAATAAAAATTAATAAAGTACCACATGTTAAATATCACTAAGTAAAATCCTTTGGAATAAATGAAAGGACAAAAATACTTATCCCAAAAAAACTTTCACCAAATACCTACCACAAAAATCTTAAACATGAATTTGAAGCAAAGGGGCCGCCGACTAGGTGGTCCTTCACAAAAAAGCCTGTATTTTCTCAGCGTAACTCGCTCCATGTCCGGCAGTTAGCACTAGCGCTAAGCCGAGCCAGCTGAGGGTAGGTAGAACAGGACCGGCCATTAGCCCGGCTAACGCCAGCGCAAACATGTTAGTAAATATGACCCTGGAGCGTGTGCCCATTGGGAGACGAGACGATAATCTTTTTCCGGCTCCACACGATCATCCAACAGTTCAAATGTTCGTCCAACCTTCCACGTGTGGAGAGATAGGTTGTGCATGTTTGACGGTGTTGGAGAGACTTTTTGTATCCATAGTGAGTTGGGACAGATTGGAGTCATGTTGAAGTATTGGACTGTTGGACAGTCGTGTGGAGCCGGCATTTGGTTTGGCGTTGACTTGTCTCAGCAAGACAGCTTTTAGTGTAGACACAATGTGATGATTCCAGTTTCTCACTTTTCGATCAATTTGTAAAAATGTCGTCGGTCGTAGATTTGAAAAGCTCACACCTTGTGCAATTGGATTCATCGCCTCTGCTTTAAAAACGATGAAGGCAAATACCGTGAGGAAATACCGTTTGGTTAAGCACATGGACAAGAAGTTTATTCTAGAAAAACTAATTTAACTTGGACGAATACATAGCCACAAACTGTATAGGCAGGACACTAACTCGTCCGTCATTTCAACAGTGGGAACAAACTAAGAGGCTAAACGTCGGCGTGTGTGATTCCTTGGTCAGTTAACGTTGTGTTAATAGTAGTTATTGATGTTTAGTGGGTTTTGTTGCTTTGCTTGCGTTGTTCAGTGGGATTATGGCGGCTCGCTTACGATGTGACCCGATCGAATGCCTTGTCGTGCTTCGGCGAAAGTGTGTACCCACCTTTTAAGTAGGTATTGAACGATGATTAAGTAAACTTTAATGGGACGGAAAAAACGTACGTGGTAACGAAAGTGGTTAAGATTATTTTTACTGCTTTTGCAGAAATACTTCAATATCAATATGACAACCATTTTCGGTAGGTACAATTGAGGTTCTACTGTAAACCCTAAATAGCTTTTGCTCACAACTCCATCATCGTGGTCTTTAATTCGAGGGAATTTTGTGAAATCCTTATTCTTTGTCTACAGCATAAAGGGTGACAAATTCAGCTTCCTAGGACCAAGCGTTTGGGCTCGGCGTTGATGAGTCAGACAGTAAGCGATTCAAAACTTTTCTTTTCATATGTATTGATTGCATACAAAACTGTGTCAATTTTTGTATGCAGAAAGTATCGGAAACAGACTAGAACATATTTACGGAACTTAGAGACTAGAGATTCTAGAAAATAGAGATGTCTATGAATACTGGATTATAACATTTAATTAATCTAAAATATTACAAACGAAAATCATCAATACAGTGTAATGAATCGCAAAATTGGCCTAATACACATCCTACCCCAAAAACAAACAATCAAAAACACCACATAAATATAACAAAAAATATCCTACTTATCATAAACACGTTCATACAGTCACATCGGAGAATAACCTCGTAACCTAATTTCCCGTCACCCCGAATGAGACGAACATTCCCATTGTAACCAGTGTTCCAAGTACGTATCTGTTACTGGCAAGCATTTGCCAAGAGACTCTTGCCAAGGTTCGGCATTCGTTACGAACCTAACATACCCCCTTCTTAGGGGGGTTGGCAACAATTCGATGCGCATATTGAGTTCCCCGTTTTGTTTGAGGGCAGGGCGGCGTTCGCCAAATATATTGGTATCTCTCCAGTTTTTATATTTTGTTGGAAACTCTTTATTTATCGCAGAGAGCATTGTTCGTGACTTGAAGATGTTGTGTTTAAAGGTAAGTTATTGTGTGTTCATATGAGTTGAGTTTTTTGAGGAAAATGTTGCTGATTTGTTTGTAATAGATACATAAGCGTTTTTACGTTTTTCTCCGTTAAAAAACCTTTTGTTTTCTTTATTCTAGACAGATGAAATGCCATACAGGACATTGGGTGACCGCAGTAGGTATTTTGCACATCTATTTATGGCTAGGCTGAAAACCTGAGACTATGAGCCTAGCTGTGGACTTAGCAATGCAGAATGAAAACCTTTGTTAGTTTCAATAAAATCTAGCTATAGCTAAGGATCTATGTCGGTATATTCTTTGTCTTATTCAGTTACAGTTGTAAATATACAATCAAACGAAAAATACCAGAGTAAACTCGAAAGTATTCCGTGAAGCATTTCTTCCATCATTATTATCCATTATTGCGTTCGGAAACATTCCTGAACACATCAAAGCGTGGCTTTTCTCTAAAGGCAGCTATTCATTGGCAGACAAATCTATTACTTTTTCTTCCAAACAAGTTACTTTGTTCGGAAAGTGAGTAGAGTTTGTATCTAGCGTCTACTTTTACCTCAATTTTTGTGTATTTAGTTGTAAGTTATAACCGATTTGATACATCATGCTTTTTCTAGATTAATTTTACCTACCCTTTATTTAGGCGGCCATTATGCACAGTGGACTTTTTCTATCTATTTTTATATCCTTGAAAAAAGTAATTGTACAATTCTATCACCTATGCACGGCCCTATGTATTTAATAATGCCTTATATTTTTAGCACTATAGTCTTTAACCGAGTTATTTACGAGTGAACCTTTAGTTAAAGAAGAGAGTTTTTTTTTATCTTTTTCCAGTAAGTAGGTACGTATTTCCTTTTTCTTCCCTTCTAAAATCGTCTGTGTGACGCAACGAGCCTGTTCGGTCGTGCATATCATCGCCAAGCTTCCGATATTTTCTACTTCAACGCCACTCGACAGATTCTAAGGAAACTATTTATGTTAATAAATACGGCTCTATTAACGTTGTTTATTAAGACGTGGAGTAGTAAATATAACTAAATAGAGCAACTTTCCGTGCGTGCGATTGTGTGTGGGTTGAGAATTCAATGGTGCTATTTTAATTAATTTTGCTTTGACTTTATTGTTTAATTTAACCGTGGAGATTATTTAAAGTATAACGTCAATTAATTTTTGATTTTAAATTGCTTTCAGTCAATAATCCTTTTGAACACAATACACAAAAATAAACACATGAAAATATAAATGTACACTCATCATTTTATTTTGTACCTACCTAACCTATTAGGTACCTACCTATAAAATCGTAGAGGTGAAAAAGTCTGTATATTGCAAATCATTTTGCTAAAATTAGAATATATAAATACTAGAAAATAAGCAACAAAACATGAAAAAAAAAATTCAAGTAGATTCTAAGGTATGCAAAAAAAAAACAACCCGCACTAATATCTGAACTTGAATCATTTTTGCATAACTAGGTCCCATTGATCTCCCAATTGTGTGCAGTCCAATACAAAACAATGATGTTCTTTTTCCGAATTCTGGTCGGTAATAATTGATACCTACTGATTGGTTGATAATCGGTAACAAGTGGTTAGTGATAGGTGTTGCGTGGTAGTGATTGGTGATAGATTATTACATCAGATTTAATAGATGGTTTGTTATGACGATTAGTAAAACTTTAATGGTAGTTACAATAAATTGATTGTGATTATGTTTGCATGTTATCTACAGAATTTCATGCAGATGAAGTAGCGGGCACAGATTTGCATAAGTATTTTTAGGAAATGACGCCATTCTGTTGTTTTCCGACATCCACGCGGATGAAGACGTGGGCACGGCTAGCAAATAAATAACTTTATTTTCCCGACTAAAATCAACACAAACTAATAACAATCTACATCGTACATGAGGAAGTCACGTTACCGTCGAGCAACCCTCACGAGCTGACGTCACGCCACAGGCAGCGGTGCAGCGCTGAGTCGCTGACAGTCTGAAGACTGAACCGACTTAATTAAGACTTGGACGACGCCAATTTATAACGAATAGACGTACGTGATTTAGAGCTTACGAGCTTAGATGGTACGGTATTTCTAGGATTTATTTTGTATTTAAATTAAGTTAGTTGGGTAAGTTAGTTCTGTTGATAATAGTTAATAATAAAATAATAATATAAAAATATTCGGTATAATACTTAAGTAGGTACCTACCTTACTTTATGTAAGCTGTATAATCAAGTTTTTTAGAGAAAAAAAAAATGAACATAATTACCTACTTTACTTTCTTGTTCATTATCTGAATAAAAAAGTAAAGTACCTATACCTATATGATTAAAAACTAAAATTACAAAATGAGAAAATTTTCAAGATTGTAATTTTTTTCTAAAATAATCGTGTAATGAAAATATCGCACTGTGCATTCCAGTAACTATTTCAAAAGCAGTTCAAAATGTAAAAATAAAACTTAACCATTTATTTTCAACCCAAAGTGTCATCTAACGAGGCACTTTCCATCTAAATACGTAGATGGATGGACCCCGTAAGCCATGGCGTGCGTGCAATGCCACTCTAAAAACTGATGTGACTTAATTAAGAGTCGAACGTCGCCAATTTACAAGGAATCCCGCACGTGATCGCAGACTTGAGAAGCTATTCGATATCGCGATGCTAATAAGATACGATCCAGCTACTGTTCGGATCTGTTACACTTAGTATACACTACCATAAATATGTTTGGTACAGTGTGTTCGAAAATATTTGCCGATATTGCAACTGAAACAATAAAATTATAAAAGTATTGTTTTTTTTATATATTTTATAACATTCGCCCAGTAGTGTGACATTATGAGTAAAAAACAATGTGTAACCATTTTTAGTAACGTATTTATTAAGGCCGACTAGTTTTAAACTCATGCAGAGCGAGAATAGTCATGGGTTAATCATGCGGTGAGCTCTAAAAAGTGGAGTCTAAATGTATATTTTTTGTAAATTTGAAACATGTCAAAGCCATGTTATGCTTCTCTTAAGTTATTAAATATTTAAGAGATTCTCAAAAATCGAATGTCGCGAGCAGGATTTGAACCTGCTATCTCAGGCGAACCGTGCCAAGGCTTTTTCCAACTGAGCTACCGCGACCTGCTCGGTCAACTTGAATTTTGAGAATCTCTTGGCACGGTTCGCCAGAGATCGCAGGTTCAAATCCTGCTCGCGACATTCGATTTTTGAGAATCTCTTAAATATTTAATAAGTTAAGTGGAGTCTAAATAGATATTTTGTGCTGCAGGAATTGTTATGATTTGACAGAGAATAAAATAATTAAACAAGTAATTTGGTTACAATGAAAGGAAACTTGTCACAATATAAAATTCCTTTTCTATTTGACATGCCGCAAAGCTAAAATTTAAAAGCTACAAAATAAACACATTAATTACAGTAATAAGGTTTTAAGACAGTACAAATTAACATATTTCCCGCAAAATACAAAGTAAAGTGTATGCTAATAAGTTATTACTATGCAACGTATGGTAAGTATGCCTTTGAAACTTCTACACCAGTTGTCATAATTGCACGTACGTGGTTCGATTCGAGTGGCATTTCCGAAATTCGAAACGTGAATGCATTTTCTGAATTGGCCTCCATTTTACTGATTAGTTTTCGGAATACGGTTTAGGAGGCGACTCTAGTTTTAATTGTTTTCGATGTTTTTGGCATTTCATAGATCGTTTTTCTTGTGTTTTTTTTTCATAAAAGTCACTGCAAAGAGTGTCTTTAAGGGTTTTAAAAAATCTTTTAGTAGGTACGTAATTACGTATAATTTAAAGCACCTTCCATTAGTAGTAGATAGATTTCAACTACCATTATTTACAATTTTCATCTAACATATCCATAAAAATTCGCGCATTAATTCCCACAGAAATAAAAAAAAAACTTTCCACTCAGCATATTTTTTTAAAAACTCCATAAAAAAATGCCACACTCCACTAGCCGAAATAACTACATGCAAATTCACTTTACCTATCTAAATATTGCCGGCTCTACACATTCGTTGCACTGCCACCAGTATTTATGTTGTCAATAAAACTCAGCGAGTCGCCAGGGAGTCCTGAGATATAAACATGAATGAAAATAGTCTAGTGCTGTTTTTGTTCACTATGATTCTCGTCCGGCGCACTGGGCAAGTTTGAAGTGGTGTAACAATCTGTGGCTAGAAAGTTCATGTGAGTTAGTTTATTGTCTACATAATTTATTGTCTATCTATTTAAAAAAAAATGTTTTAGTTCGTTTTGGCTTCGAGAAGAAAGTTGCAATTTCTAATGTTATTATTTTATTATTGCAGACGATTTTTTGGTAGTACGAATTTTTGGTGTTGATTTCAAATATATTTTTTTTATAAACTAGTTGAACCGCCCAGATTTGCATGGGTGGAGTCCAACTTCAAAACTAACGGTACTTCCATACAAACTTTCACCCCTTCAGAGATGGAATATCTAGAAAGTAGAATACTTTTCTTGGTGGTTATCTATGTCATTATAGGAATATACCCTGTCCAAAATTCAGCTTTTTAACTGTCCAACGATTTCTTCTAGGCGTTGATTAATCAATCAGTTAGGAACTTAAGCTGTCTTCAGACTACGCTATACTATATAGTATAGCGTATGCTATATAGTATAGCACAGTGTGAACGTGTCCATAAGGATGTATGGTGCGCGATATTGTTGTGCTATGAGCTATATGTTATTAGATTTGAGATAAGACTACGCTATACTATATAGCATTCTATATAGTATAGCGTAGTCTAAAGACAGCTTTAGGACATGTGATTTATTATGTAGTACTAGGTATAGATAGATTATTGTCTTGTACTCTATGGATAGAAATATCCTAAACATGTACCACCATTGTTGTTTTCTTATTGCGAGTAATAATATATTGAATAGTTGCGAGCTATTCGACCGTAGCAATCACAGCAGCCCATCCCCTTCAATTAAAAGGGGGTGGGCTTTTACTTAAAGAATGCATTTGAGATGACATAGAACTGATACACTCATAGTTCATCGTTAGTATAATTAACGATGATTGCAATATAGTAGATACCTATAACAAAAAGACACCTATAATTAATTAACTATACATACTTTAGGTAGGTACTTCTATATTAAGTTTGTATGTATGATATATTCTCCGAAATATATATTCTCGAAAAAAAAACAAAAACTACAAATCACAAAACTATAAGCTACAATTTTGCTCGCTTAACAATGTTTCCATTGTACAGATAGCAATAAAATTTATTGTTCAGTGTACAAATAAACCGTGAATATGTTAACAAGGTATGAAACAAACGATGCAAAAACAAGACGCAAGCGTTCATATTTATAGAGAATGAAATTGGCGCCCGAAGCCTATTTTAGTTACAGCCCTTTAATTTATCGTGAACTTCGCAGTCCTGTAAGTAAATTGGTTGCACGTTTTAATACCCGTAATTGGTATCGGATGAGCGGTGCTGGATTGACGGTTTTTTTTTGCGACGGTGCAAAAAGTTAATGATTTATTTTGGTACTGGTTTTTGCTTTTAAGTGTGTATTTAGTTGGTTTTTTCGTTGGGTAACGATTGTTTGAGTTTGAGATAAAAAAACTACTGTCGTCAATATTTTTTGGTAGCTAAGAAAAACTATTTCTTTGTGAAACGATAAAATTTTAGATTATTTGTCTACTGTGCACTGTTAACCACCTCAATCCTCGAATACTTTTAAGTAAATTCATTTCATTTTGATGGACGAATCATTTTAAAATAAAAGCACAAGCAGGCCCATTCTTATGCGAAAACTAAAAAGGTTTCCTCATTCTCCAATATTGTTAGAAGCATTCATTCCAAATGGAAAAACGTTTTACATACCATATCTTTCCATTTATAAACAATTTCAACCAACATTTACAATATTCCATAACGTTACTGTTTCTAAATAGCCCTAAATTATGGCACCAATGGATTTTATAAGTAAACATGCTAAATAACGCGGCATAATCGGCATATTCCCGCCCACAGTCTGAGACAAATCAACTCGTTTATTTTAGAACTCGGGACACTATGACACATTGTAATGAAATAAAAGACAATACTCCAGCCTTTGATGCTAGTAAATGAACAAAAAAGCGTGTCGAACGCTTTTGTGAGAGCTTGTATTAATATGTTGGACAATTATAGTTGCATAGTGGGGTAACTTTCTATGATGGTGGACAAAATTGTGTTAGCAGTGCTGTGTACTTTTTCTGAAAAAACTGTTCGCATGTGGATCATTTTAGGAAAGATAATACCTAGATCATTATACAGTTCAAAATACGTTCAGTAATCATGCAAATTATTTTATTAAGTTATTTTTAAATAACTTATAAAATATATGTATATTAAAGATAGCAATAATAATCCCACTTGTCAATTAAATGGGTACTAATATTCATAATCTTTCTAGGAAATAATGCATAGCAAAAGTTCTTGTGTAAAATTATTTCTTAGCAGTAAATTTATATCGCGAAATTGGGTTAATTAGATACACAGGTGATGTGTACATATTAATTTGTAAATTTTAATTAATGCTCGTTAAGGCACGAGCGGCGTAAGATGTACAAAAGATCACTGACAGCGAATTTGGGATGAAATTACCGAAATTTTCTTGAAGGTCTGAGTCGACAAATATAAATTATGAATGATGAAAGCAACATAATTATGACGTTATCCCTGAGCACTGGAAAATCTGAATAAGTATTTAATTGGTTTACTCATAAGAAAATGTATTTCTTCTACATTTTGATCTTGTTACCTTAGCCTTAAATAATAATAAAATTACTCATATTTTTAAATTAATAATTCAAACTCTATTTAAAAGTCAACTAGTCACGCTATCACGCTATACATTTTAATCTTCTTTTTATCATGCCTAGGTTTTGTTATAAGTATTCACCGAACTGTGAAGTCCAACAAAAAATTTAGGATCCGCAAATTCAAACTGCAGCTGCCTAGGTTTAGGCAAATCTAGCTCTCTGTATTTTTTGCCTAGATTTCGTCGAGTTGAACTACTGGGCCGTTAAATGCTACCAAAAAACCAGATCGTGACCACAAATTCGGTAGGAACTCGAAAGCACGCGCTAAGTCTCTATTAAAAAACGTAAATGAAAATAAAGTTTTTGTTCGTGAGAAATATCAACATGGGATTGACAAAAACTAGCGTTTTGAAGTTCAAAGTCCGTTTTCGATTACGTCGTCAAGCACATCGCCTGTTATCTTGGTCACAGATTTTCTACGCACGTACGTTCCTGATCGAGTTCGTGATTTTGTTGGGAAAAAAAGCGAGATTAGTGACAATAGTAGTCTCTATTTGTGTTTTGATTTTCACGGCTTGATTGTATTTTGTCAGTGTGAGATGACTTATTTTATATACCTATTCATGTTGTCTCGTGCGAGGTAAAAAGTAACCATCATGGGATTTATTTCATGCCAGAAGTCCAGTGTTGATTTAACTGACAATCACAGCAATAGAATTTTTTTTTAGGGTTCCGTAGTAAAACTAGGAACACTTATAGTTTCGTCATGTCCGTCTGTCTGTCCGTCTGTCCGTCTGTCACACCCTCGTAAAATCTACAGTTCATAACCAATTTGAATGAAACTTCGTAGGTAGATGTCTTTTATAAGCCGCCATAAAGGCCTGTAGTGAAATTATGAAAAATAAAATAATCAGGGGGGCTCCCATACATGAAACTGAAGGATGAAAAAAAATATCGTCATGTGGGGTATCATTGGATAGGTCTTTGAAAATAACAGACGTTTCTAAATGACTTTTTTATTTAAGTGCATATTAAGTGAACTAGGAGCTCCGAAAGTCGTTAACAATGTATCCCCCCCCCCCCTGTATTTTTCCAACCGCGCTATCGAAAAATCTATAAAAAATCATGCTTATGGCATTCAATAAATACTCTCGATTAAAATTAGTTTGAACAAAATACGTCACTAACTTTTTGAAATATTCACTTTTTTCAGTTTTGAGTTCGACAACCGCAAAAAAACTTATGCCCGGTTTTTTTGTAAAAGTTTTAAAACTGTGGAATGTCTCATTTAAATAACTCAGGTCTTACATCAAGACTGAACATTGCAATTGCTTTATAAATTGCTTTTTATTCATAATATGATACCAACTATAACAGTCTCTGTTCGAGCCGATTTAATCCATAACTCTTCTTTCTCAAAAAAGGACCACAGTGCAAACAATATAATTCATTAAAAACTTCCTCCAAAATCCAAACAAAGACATTTTAAATAATCGTTTTCAAAAGATAATACATTTACTGAATACACATTTGGGTATAAAAACAGATGATTGTCCCTTCATTACGGCGGCAATAATTCACACAAACGCGAAAACTTTTGGACACAAAATTGAAAAAGAGATCGCGTGTGTGGTGCATGTTTTAAGATTATAGCGGTTCAAGAAATAAGAGAATTTAATCATCTTTATTTAGCGCTCATGTTCAGTTCAGATTCAGACCATAGGCGAGTTACAAAAAATATTGGATTTCTAAAGTAAGACTTCGTAAATCACCTTATACTATGCGTACGTATGATAGGAACACTTATGGATTTGAATAACTTTAACAAAAAAAGTGAAATAGTGCACATCATAACGGGCAACTGGAAGTTAGCAGTGAAATATAGATCAATAATTGATAAGACAAAACATAGAAGTAGTTACAAAATATTGTAGGGCAAGATATAAGAAACAGCTAATAGAAAAAAAAAAGTCTTTTATGACATTTTATTAATCTCAGATTCAAACAGAAGTAGTTACAAAATACTGTAGGGCAAGATATAAGTAACAGCTAAAAGAAAAAAAAATGTTTTTTATGACGTTTTATTAATCTCAAATTCATTCACCCATATCTTGGTTCGTATAAAACTAGTATCAGCTCGTAACTTGGACCACAAATGCGTCGAGGCAAACTTTTTACCCCAAAACATGCCTACAGATTTCCCAGTTTAAATCGCTGGTCGGTTATGCGGCAAAAACAAGTCGCTCGAATAGCTCGTAAATTTCGGTAGGGGGTGCTTTTGGGTTTTTCTTGAACTTCAAAATCGAATTTACTGTTGGAGTATGGAAAACGATATTGAGGGCAGAGTTGGGACTGCAGTATAGGCTAAAAGCTATACTACCTATATACAGGGTAAAATTAAAACCAGTGCGGATATTTTAGGAGGTGAAAGTACTCATGAATATGATCAACTTTTATTATGGGACCGACACCGAAATATGAAAAAAAAAAACAGCTGTTCAGTGTTCAGTGTCGGTCCCATAATAAAAGTTGATCATATTCATGAGTACTTTCACCTCCTAAAATATCCGCACTGGTTTTAATTTTACCGTATACATATAAAACAGTACTGTGACAGACTGACAGATAAGGCACAGCCTAGCCGCTGGACCTAGAGATTTGGGGGAAATATTCCTTGAGTACCCTATAGGTGCATTAAGGAGGGATTTTTTTAAATTCTATCCCTAAAGAGGTGAAAAAGGGTAGTAAAGTTTTTATGAAGTAAACCTACAACCGATTTCAGAAATACTAAAATGCAAAAATTCTTGGATAGTTACTACCTTTGAGGCAAAGGTTTGCAATAGTAATACATATATTATAATTATTATGATTTAATGAAACATTACAAAAAATGTGCCGATGTAGATAAATTACGATTTAGTTCAAGCATAGTATCTTATCTAGTGGTAGCGTGCAAGATAGATGTTAAGCATCGTTCAAATCAGAAAAATCAACAGGGTCAAGCCTTGAAATTACAGTTTCCATCAAATCCAGAGAACTAGCATAAAAAAGTGAACTTCTGAATTGCCTAGAATACCCGTTACCATAGAGACAATAACTAACACTCCCAGCTTACACGTTTGTGAAACACCAATGCATACATTACTAAGTAACGGCACACATTGTGCGATTTCGAGCCATAAACACCGTATTGTTTGTTCAGACTAGCTGCACGCGTGTGCCGAACGGAAATATGCATGATTTGTGACCCACTGTTCTGTCGAACGATGTATCTGGCGTCAAATTACTTGGTAAACTATGCTTTTAGTGCCCCTAGGCATATATGTTTGTTATGACTTCATGAGTTAGTGTCACTATTGTAATTTTTTTTCTAACTTCACTTCACTTCTTGGTGATTTGAGAAATCTTTCAATTCGCAATTTTGTCAATATTGCATTACGTATGATGATAGAAAAATATCTAGGCAACATCGAGGCAATATCGAGGCAACTTTGTACGGTGTCAGCCATTGGCCATAATTTAGAATGAAGGGATCGTTATTTTCAGAAATATTGAAAGGGTTGTTAAAACTAATTCTAAAATTGGAAATCAACGAAGATTTTACAACGATATTGTTATAATTCACAAGAATTATTTTTGCAATGTTATTAAATAGAAAATCTTTCAGACGTTGATCCCTGTTAGGACGTATTACTGATTGTTGAAAAACGATTATTTTCTTATAAGTAATTTTTATTGATTGCTAGCGCTTTTCCTGCGACTTCGTCCGCGTGACCCACAGGAACGGTGTTTTTTCAGGATAAAGAATAGTACTTAGGAATAATGTAATTTCCTATTAGTGAATTTTCAGAATCGGATCAGTAGTTACGGAGATTACCTTAAACATACAAACTTTACCTCTTTTAAATAAAATCTGTGAAGTGAATCTAATAGACTAGCAAACAGCTTCAACTACAATGTGGGAGATTAATTTAGGTTCGTTATTAATTAATTTCACCGTGACGAATCCTTGGCGTTCATATTCGCGTTCCGGTAGTTTGACTGACACGCAATTTGCAGTCACCTATAATTTCGGCACAGTGATTTCGGGAAATATCTAATTGTTGTAGCTGGTTTATTTAATGGAAAGCTAACACATATGTACCTATATTCTTATTAGTAGATAGGAGAATTCCTATAGCAGAGATTCTAGCTACTGGTCAAGAGTTGGTATAACAAAATAGGTGTAAAATACTTAAACCGAAACAAAAATGGTAGAAAAAATACTGTTACTAAAAAAATAGTACAGCTTACCACTGGATTACAGCCCTCCGTAAAGGGCACGGATTTTCGCTTTATTACTCAGCTCCTTCAATGGGGAAGGAGGTCGTATGTTTTGATGAGATGTAGCCTATGAAGTTTGCTAAAATGGAAATATCGGTTCACTTACCGTGACCATGAAAAAAATGAGTTGGAAAAGGGCACAGTAAAAATAGGGTAGTTGAAAATATTGAAGGCAGGTTACATATTTTTGGGGTATATTACCTTATGTATATTTGTATGAAACAAAACTTTATCTGAGGGATTTGTAAAAAGTAGCTGGATCTGTATCAGTAGTTCTGTAAGGAGATACAGTGGTAAAACTAAATGCAAGCAATTAATGCACTAAACGTAATGATTAGCGCAAAACTTGATGATAACGTTAGAAGTCAGTAATTAAATTAATGAATTTTATGACTTAATAAGTAGGTTGTTCATTCTATGCTTATTAATCCAGATCTATTCTTATTTCTAGAGGCTCTGATAATGTGATAAGGTCATGATTCATGTCTAACAACGAACAGCGTCACTTCACTAAGGGAATTAGAGATAGGTTATTCCCTAAAACCAAATTATCACACCTGATTAAGGTTCAAAATGCATTATCAGCCACCAATTTGAACAAACGATACAATAACTCGCAAATCCCACCGCACTTCCCGCGAAGATTTCCGTTTTCACTTGCCAATAAAAGGGAGACGATACGTCGAAAATGCCACAAAAACTACTTTTATAGTTAAATTGGAGTCGTCGTACCAATCCAAAGTTTTCGAACTCACTTTTGAGCTCCAAAAAGCTGCTATCAACATTCCTCATAGCCAGTTCAAAAATCCGGAGGCGTTAAACGCAAGTTTTTCCAACATGGTTTAGTGGTGTGAATTGTTATGTCTTAAAGCTTATCGATATAATGTCAATAAAAATATGAGGTGTGTGTTTTGTTAAGATATACACATTTGCTACAGATTTCATTTGAATTTATAATTCTCAAGGGATTTTGATTACTTTTTAGTCTTTGAGAGTTAGCTATAAAACATTGTATCAAAACAACTATCTTCATTTCAACAAAACGAAATCAGCACACTAGACAATATAATATTTTAAACTATCGATAGCACAATTTCAATATCGACTTCCCAACTCTACGCCAAAATATCGCTGGTCGTAAATCTCCGTTTTTCCTCGTCGACTGAGGGTCGACAAGGATTGTGCAGATCTCCAAGGAGTTAGAAGTCACACCTGGCACTCTGAAGCTAGAATTAATGGTGGAATGGTGCACTCCCAATTCCAGTTGAAATCTGCATTAGTAGAAGAATTATTGCACGGCGATAAATCTAAAGAGAAATTTTAGATTTTTAAATTATTAGCTTTTTGTGAGTTATGGCTGTAAGAAACAAATTTCGAGGAAAAGTTTTGCTGTTTTGTAGGCTTATTAGTAAAAGTTCACTGTACCTTGCGGTTTTTGTGGATTAAGAATTTTCACAAATTTTGCACAAACGTTCTAAAATGTTTTTACAGGACCTAAATATGAAATCTTCATTCTTTTCTATTTCAAATGCAAACAAATTATCTTCAGTATTCAAGCCTATAATAAGGGAAGCATTGATTTTTGTATTAGAAATGTTATTAAAATCCTTGCACACTGAAAACCTAATCAGTCTAATCACCCAATCACACCCGTATACTGCCCGTTCATCATTTGTCTCGCACAACTCATCAATCGGAATCGCAGTTATTCGAACGAACAGAATTTAGAGAAAAAAGCCTTTGTCTTCGGCACAAAGCAATTACTGCGTAATTTGTCACTGCTCCCATCCACAGTTTGATTTCTTTAGTAGGGGATTAAAGATTGATTGATTAGCCATTTCAGCTTCCTCGTTGGTAGGCACTGAACTATCGTAAATGACTCTTAGATTAAGATTGGCTGTGTTCCCAAAGATATCTGGGTCGTGGTATCTTCACTATGACACTGCCAAGAAAAAATGTGTAATAAAATCACGGAATATAAGAGAATTTTAAACGGTGGAGGTTTAAAGATTTATGTTATTAAAATTGTAAGAATTTGTGACAGTATTTTTTCATTTGACATGCTTGAGAAATACACACGTGTGTGTAATTTTATGTGAACGTTATTTTTATATTGTCACTATAAAATTTCATAAAGAAAATAAGAGTACCTACTTATTCAGATATCAATATGAGCAACTTGTAGAAAGAAGTCTAGACAAGAAAATCAAATACAAAATATAAGAGAAAGAAAACAATTAAAAAAAACATTTACAATATTCTTAGACAACCTTCAAACCTTACAGTTATTTCTCCGCGTGGTTCTAAAGAACGTGAGACCTCATAAATTCACAACTCTTGCTGAAGACTGTAAAAGCTGCACGCCAAGTAATTATATACCTACATAGGCCCTTAAACACATACTAGAAACAAAAACGGAATGGGCAATAACTTTTCGTGTAAATAGCTTACTTTTACGACTGTTAAAATATGTCTAGACATTCATTTCCCTGCAAGGTGTGGATAAACTTCGAGGTGTACTAACACTGGGTAAGAAATACTTGCAAATTCATCGTAACCACAGCTAGAAATAAACCTCTTTCAGAAAGAGGATGTGAGCCGTTATAGTAGTTAGGTATAGTACTCCGCCAACAAAGATGGTAATATAAAGTTTAAATACAAATAACTTAATATTGATTGATCATTATTGGTAGACGTTAAAACGTAATGATTATTGAAAAGGAAAATAAATTTAATAAAGTTGCAGCGCTTAAATTCTACTCACATTTTATTAAAACCTCAACCTCACGTAAACCACAAGATAACAAAGTAAGTGACTTAAAGAAGAAAGGAACGATAAAAGATTAAAATCATGTGCAAGATTCAATTGAAAGCAAAGTTGTAACAACTTTAAGTTTGCAGAGTGATAACATTTCTATTACGGACCAAGCTGATAACGGAGTCGGACCAATTAGTGAGATTGACCCTTTGGTTACTAACACTTTGATTCCAGAACCTAGCTTTGATAATATCTTAGAGTGGTGGTCTAATTTATGTAATTAAAGCTCCAATTACGTATCGAATGGAAATGGTATATCTTTTTAATTAATTAACGTCTAAGATACAGGCTCGGCCTAGTTTATAGATTAGGGTGCCTTTTGATCTGTAAAACAGAAATTGTGCTAGATGAGAAAATGTTTCTAAAGTTCATTATTAATTAATTAATGAGAATTATAGTCGTTCATTCATTCATTACATATAAATAAATGAGTAATTAGTTATGTAATACATATTAATATTTAATGATACCACGTTGATTTGAAGTGACGCAAGAAAAGAGAGCATTTGGAAAGACTTTGGGGAGATATTTTTTTTAGCAGTGGGAAAGTATAGGCAAAAAAGCTAAGTTTAGTAAAAGACTAAAGTGTGAATAAAGTAGTAGCTTTCATTAATAGTCTAGATGTACTAAAAAGAGTTCTGACCGCAATTTCACTACAATTTCTACGTAGAATTTATTTCCAGAACATAATTAAGTTACCCAACGCAATATCTACAATTTTAAGAGGATTATTCTTTTTGTACAAGGAAACATCTGAGATACAAATACTTGGAACATAGCCAACAACTATTTGCCTTACCTTTCCACTACAAACTAACTTTAGGTATTTTCCTAAGCAAGACGTAAGTTATCTCATAAGCTGCTATTAAATCTACTACAATATTTATCCAATCCTAGTCGTAATAGACATCCAAAAGTTAAGAGTAAAGTAAATACACCGAGATAGTATTAATTACTCCGCTGTGATTCAATTTTAATATAAACCTAGCTCTAACAACGTCAACGAAATGAGGAAACTGTTAAGTCTATCCATAAAAGCAATCACAAGCTTTGATATTATACAGTCAAAAGGACAAGTAAAAATGAATCTTAATCACAAGTATCACGGAATAAAAGCCTACTAATCTCCGCAAAATCCGACGATGGCCTGCAAAAAGGGAAGACAACCTAGGTTAATTTGAATCCCCGCGTTTGTAAGCCGAACAATAATTGGATTTGGACGTCCAAGTTGACAGTTCATTTCGTTGTTTCGTCCCCTGACATGTACCGTTAAGATTATGAAAAGTTATTATTTGAGAAGATCCCTCCCTCGGCTAATTTGGATAAGAGCCAATTATAGAAACGCCCAACTTTTTCCTTTTTCAAACTGAGTTAGGTGTAACGCAATTTTGCAAGGCAGATTTATGTTGTAATTTCCTTCAGAGGGGACAAACGCTTTGAGTTAGTTAACTTAAGCATCGTCTAATTAGGTACTTTTAATTCAAATTGGATCAACTCTCGACTCAGAGTCGTAACTTTCTCGTGAATCGCGCTCGGCAAAACATTGTCGACATAAAACAATCACAGCGAGACGTGTAATTATGTAATTATTCAAGACAAATTAAAGTTCGGGGGAAGGGTGACTTGTCAAGTGCGCAAAAACGGTAGACAGGCGAACAACAGCGGTTTTTGTTTCGGAAATAACAAGGGAAGACAAAAACAGTGGCATCAAAATGTATGACACTCAACCGGCGTACATCTCGCCAGTTTTTGCACCAGTATAAAAACTTTGAAGGGATTGTAATGCTCGGACTTAAGGGCCTTAAGTGATTTTCGTCGTACTTAGTTGAAGAGCTTGACAAACTTTTTCTTTGTACTTAATTGTTTCGTTATCTATATTTTTTGATGGGAAAGTTTTGTTTTCCTATTGTTTATTCTTAATGTTAAACAAAACCCTCCCACTTTCCACGTTTCAACTTGTATCAAACAACGCATTGTCTGACCTATCAGCCGAATGTGTGATATTGATGACTTAAGGAAATTGAATAAATGTCTACAACCATTACCTTTTATCAAAATCAATAGTTACATCGACTCGTATTGTAGTGAACACGCTCCATCAGTAACGAATGATTTATGGCCTTACAAATAAAGTGTTGAAGGGACATATGGCTAATGTTATTTTTTTATCTGCACATAATACATCAATAGGTACTCAGCATTAGATAGCTCCAATGTTATGTATAACAAAACAAATCTTTAATAAAAGTTAAGATGAAAATGTTCAGCGAAAAATAAAAAGCTTAAAGATATTAAAACAAGCCAACCAGATTAAAATAAAAACGTTCAAGCATCGAATCTTATTTTAGAGCTCTCGGGAAGTGAAAAGTTGCTACGGAAATAATCCAATCACAAGCAATAAAGAAGGGCAAAGGGAAATTAATACCAATGCTGGCGACAAAGTTGATCTTGTTCCTCTTGACAGATGTCTGCGAGATGAAATATTGTGTCGACACGATGACTGGAGACAGTTGGAGACTTGTGAGAGACTTAATTCAAACAACTACATACTATAATACGTAGCAAGGTGAATTCGTTTGTAGATATTTTTTGTTTAATGAGATGTTGGATTTGTATACGAGCGACATGCTAAACGAAAAGTAGCTGTCAGCAGTCGGTGAATGACATCAAGACGGATTGCAAGTTGCAACTTATTCTACGTTCACTACAGCCGTTAAATAATTTACTGTCATCAAGTATTTTATGTTCTTTTTAACATTATAAGCAATGTTACCCTTCTCCAAAGATAAAGATAGACGAACTTTGGTGACGCCTTGAGCCATAAAATTAATTTAAAAATTAGATTACGGCGCTAAAAAAGTCGTTACCCCAAATAACAAAATTTTCAAGCAGGCACCTCTTTAATCATTAAAAAGATACCAAAGTAATTTTAAAGACGAAGATCTCTTATTCTTACTACGATTAGAAAATAAACATTAAGAGAACCGGCTGGCAAAACACACATCAAATGTTTATTAGACCAAAAGATCACGTTGAGCCTGTTATAAGGCCACCCAAGATGAACAATGTTTCCAAAGGTTTCCCATATCATAAAATCTTTCTTTTTATCTAGTACAAGTTCGTTTAGGCGTAAGGGAATGAGATAGATTTTACACCCACTTGGTTAACTTCGATTGTTTTACGATCCCTAATCAAATACTAAGTGCATATTTGCTTCAGATATTGCAAAATTTACGATGTTAGTACCTGAGTGTTTATCGTGGACATTAAAGGCTTCGCTTCGATCTGTTTTATTGTTTATTTCTATCAATGGTCGAACATGGCTTATTACATTTATAGCTGAAGTGAACTTGTGTTTTCAGTGTTTCTTTTTTGTGGAGTTTGTACCTAATACCTACTGTGAATTTATTACCTACCTGTTTACGTAAAACATAAATATCTATTCTATCTTTTACTTAGTTTAAACTACATCAGATTAGGTAGCATCTGGACAGTCTTATTTAAGGCAATTTTTGTATGCAATAGTGATTTATCATTCTGTTTTCCCCACAAATAAGTCCAATTAACATCATACTAGAGAATTTTCTATAAATAAATTCGCATTGCTTGGACATTCGTTGTAAAACGTCTTGCTTGATATGTTTATTTAATATATACGAATAATTCTCCGTGAATTATGCGCGTGGGCAGGAAGACGGTGTTAGATCGGATATTTATTGTGATAGTGCTCTTCTATGAGGGATTTATTAGAAGTGAGATGCTGGAGTTTGGGGACAGCTTGTAATGTGGTGATAAATAGTGACGGGGATTGCTGTTGATGACAGTGAACGCTGCTGTGGAAGGTCTTTAGACATGTCATGCTTGTCTCGAGAATATTTGACACTGCTATAAAAAAGATAAGAAACGAATGAATGGTCTGCTTGTCTGATAGTCAAGATTATTTAACTTGAACATAGTTTCTGTTTTAAAATGTTGAGGTAAGCAACAAAGGTAGAAAACAATTTATATTGAGAAAAAGTAAAAGATAGACTAATAATTTTGAAGTTGGTCGAGACACAAATTACAAAAACGCAAGAATGAAGTAAAACGCCATTCCAATCTTAATCGAAATCTAAATAATAATAAATAAAAAGTAGTTAATGAAAAAAACTGGTAGCATTATTTGATGCGAACATTAGTACTCGTACTAAACCAGTCGGACTTCAAAGATGGTCAATAAAACTTCACCAGCAGACATTTATTAGTGATTCCAGCTACTTAATATCTGAAATGCCATAAACCATTACTGGACAAGCAATATCAATTAAACAGTGTGTTGGTTTGAGCCAAGGTCTAAGAAGAAAAGGAATGTTTATTAAATTGAAGAAGGGTGATTGTTCGTGTAAAATGAAGGAATAATTTTACTGAGAATTGTTCCCGGATAGATATTTGGGCAGAATTTGGAATATTACTGACAGTAGGAATACCGTATTTCTTTAATCATTAATTCTTAGCTGCAGGTGAATTGACAGAGGCATTTTCACTGTGAAGTCTTTAAGTTACAACCTAACCTTTTATTACAGTTCGAGATATTCATTATAATGATCTATGATATGAATCAATTTGAAAAAAAAAAATAACACTATAATTTAAATCACCAGTAGGTACCCCTATCATGAGTTTTTTTGACGTATAGTTTCGTTAACGTAAGCATAATTTGAATCTAAAATACAACAGTCCTAGAGCATTTGATAAAATTTTATACAATTAGCACATTTTAAAAAATACAAAGAAATTAATTTAGTATTTAATTTATATAAATATTGTGTAGCAAACGTATATTTTCAATCATAAATATGCTTACATTAACGAAACTGTGCGTCAAAAAAGCTCATGATAGGGGTACAGATTTGAGAGAGATTTCGAAACAAAATTACAAGGGCAAGAGTCACTTCGTGCCAGTTTTAGTACTATCTTAGTTGCTTTTGGAATAGCTCCACAAAGACATGTCGAATGCTCAGACCACGATCACATAAAATGGCCAGTAAACTTTCAGACACCATGTCAAACATAAAACAGAACAATAAAATTTTTACAACTCCAGAAACATGAAAAGGGATTAAATTTATTTGCTGAGGCAAATTCCATTAAAGTATTTGTTGAAACAATTAAATTGGATTCCGATTGTGATTTATTCAAATACTTTTGGGATTAATTCGAGTGGACTTTAGATGTGGAGTAATGAACAATTTATATTGATGCTTTTTATTGAGATGTAGATGCATCTACTGTATTTGCAGATTTATTTGAATCTAAACCTAAATATTGTTGTAATGATTTGCACTAAATTGATTTTATTACATTTGCCGTCGGTATTCTAATTCTGATTATCTGTCTTCTCTCGAGGGATTCAGTTGAAATTTTATTTCGTCAAAGACAAAAATAATAATGAAAAAGTCTTTTTTCCAATTCAGATTATTCATATTGTTACTTATGTGACTTATTTCTCAGTTTAAATTGAATTTTCTATGAAAAGTTACTTATTCTTTGGTATTCATAATTGCGGCTGAGAATTTTAATAATAAAATATAATCTCGTTCTAATAACAAACCGTAAACATATAAAGCTGAATACAGACTTTTCATCACAGTGTAGCTTAATGTGATGTTATTTGGTTTAGGGCTATGTTCACCAACAAGATAACAGTCCGATATATTGAAAACGGCTATTTATCATGACTTTTCATGTTCACCAAAGCTAATCGACCGATTAAACACAGTAATCAACCGTTATATCTAACCAAGGTGGGAGAGGTCGTTTAACATCCCGATTAGTACTTAATCAGGGTATTTTGACGTTTGACAATTACGAATTTGTGAAAAAACTCCAAAAAATCTTATTTTTATCGTTGCTAAAATTAGCAATGCACTTCTTTATATCCATTATGTTAAACAATTCTCAGATCACCATCATACTTTAGTTATTAGAATATTATTTGTAAGTTAGCAATTCGAATAAAAATTGACATTGACAATCAAGTTTGAAAATGGCATCACAGATTGAATGCTGCTAAATTAAAAATCAATGTTTCCAGTAACCAAAATATATTAAGAGATGTCATAATCGGGACTTTTAATTTCCGAAGGGTAATCTCATAATGCAACCATTTTAAAAAGTTCAGTTTTCGTACGGTTTATTACGTGTATTGCTACCAATCATAACTAATTGTATTATAAAATTCGGTCTTTCATTCATATAACGCTCGATTACAAAATCGAGGTTGAATTTTATGTGATGAACACGAAAATTGCCGCCTCGTGGTCAAACGACTGTATTCGGTTATCGAACCGATTAGGAAAACATTGGTTATTTCGTTGTCGGTGAACTTAGGCCTTAATCGCTTATCGCAGATAATCAGCAGATCAGCAGCAGCAACAAGCAGATCGCAGTTTGCGTCGCGGCCTAATGTAGCTTCAGCCTTATACCTAGAAGATAGTATGTAGAACTGTATTAACCAATTACCCAATTCTAATCCACAAAAACCAATTACAGTAATTACTGAAGAACCAATTCGTCGCTCGAATAAATCGCAAAACCAAACTTAGCTCCCCGACAATTAGTCGAACACACAGTAATTAGCAGGAACAGCGTGACAACGGAATTTAGAAACAATATTACCTAAGCCCGTATTGATCAGCGACAATTGAAGTTGTGTTTTCCCCACATCAGTTTTATTCCCAAATCCACAACACTAAAATACACTGTGTTACCAAGGACATAAAGTCCAAAATCGGATCATGCATAAAGCTTTATGTCCTTTATAGTGACATATTGACAGAATGAGGACAAAACTAACGACAGAACAGCAAATATTGGTTGCTCAATTAGACAAATGAAATTCAATGAGGGACTAGCAATGACACACCCTGGTTCAAATGAGGGAGGATTTTAGTCGTGCTTGTTTTGGTATGAAAAATAATATGTTATGAGATGTTAATGCTATACCCATAGGGACTGCTCTAATGAGCACATTAATTAAACTGGCAAGTTTGATTATATTAAACATTACAATATGCATGTGATACTCTTGATGTTGCAAACGTTTCATAGGGCACAGCAACTGATGTTTGCCACCACGGCGCCGGCGGTTAAAAAAAACCGGACAAGTGCGAGTACGACTCGCGCCATGAGGTTTCCGAAACATACAATAACGCCATCTATGAGCAAGATGATGCATTGAAGCTATTGGTATTACATCGTTTTAATGGCGCCATCTTGCGCCATCTATGAGCAAAATGGCACTATTACATACTTCAGTAGCGCCATCTATGAGCAGATGCCTCCACCCGTCTTGCCTCGGACTGACGGACAATAAAGTGATCCTATAAGGGTTCCGTTTTTCTCTTTGAGGTGCGGAACCCCAAAAATTATGGAACAGATTCTTAGTACCTACTGATGTATTCTCAATAAAAATATTAGTATGAGAAGAAGCAATAAAAGTGAAACAATTATTTGAACTATCTCTAGCAGTACTTAAACATGATTAGATGCAGAAACAGCTTTCATTATTTCAATTTTACCATTTAACCGCTCCACCAACTAGTCAGCTAACAAATTCAAGGGTACAAACATACTAATTCTAAACACGTTGAGGAAACAAACATGTCTGAACACGAGGGTGTTATGACATGTGTCAGCTGCGACCGTGTCGGTCCACATTAACAATGTAAAACGTTGAAATATTCTACACTGTTTTCTATAGAACCATTTTATTCTGAAAGAGAATGAATAAACGGTAGGATTTGTGAAATTTTTGGTGTCGCTTAAACTTTGATCTTGAATACATTCATCATCCGCCTAGCCTTTTCCCAGACATGATTGGAGTCGGCTTTCAGTCTAATTGGTTGCGGCTGAATATCAATATTTTACATGGAGCGACTGCCATCTGACCTCCACAACCCAATTATTGGGGAATACCGGTATTCGAATGTTAGACCAGTTGTCAGACTTTTGGGCTCCTGACTACCCTGACTGTCAAAGATATTCCTATGACAACCGGGACCGACTGTTTAACGTGCTCTCTGAGGCACGGAGGGGTCTCGATCTGTAAAGAGCGGTCACCCATCCAAGGACTGACTGCGGCAAGCGCAGCTTTACCTCGCTGATCGATCGATCAGCGCGGCTGTCATTTAGCCACCAGCCGCTCTCATACATCCCTTTGATCTTGAATACATTAAAAGCACGGAATTGCCTTATTATAGGTAATAGGGTTACTCAATATTATCTATTATTTAATTTTCTTCTACAGGGTGGCAGGTTAAACAGTGGAAATATTTTAAGGGGTCATTGTACTCATCATTATGAACAACTTTTACTACAGGACAAACCCTGAAATCGCGAAAAAAAAATCAGCTGTTCCATACATTTATGTTCACATAACTCAATAAAATGTATGGAACAGCTGATTTTTTTTTCGCGATCTTAGGTTTGGTCCCATAGTAAAAGTTGTTCGGAATGATGAGTACAATGACCCTTAAAATATTTCCACTGTTTAACCTGCCACTGTATAAATCAAAATACGAGTACATTAAAAATCCAATCAATCAATTGATACACAGAGTGTAAATAAAACATGTCACAAACCTAAATTAGCTTATGCAAATTATCGCACGCTTTCAAAATACTGACGCTACGGAACTTTACATCAATATACAGCCTAGTTAATCAATTCCCAATAATTTACGTTACCAACCAAAAATAAACATTTATCCGCGTTCCGTATCATAAAACAGGCGAAGGATATGAAGTCATAATTCAAAATTACAACAGGCTGGCAGAGGCATGGCCGACTTTATTTAGTCATTACCAATTTCTGAGGCTCATTACCTGTTCTCTTTTATGGGACCGACCGACCGAGCTATGGTCGCTGCCCATTTACAAAAAAAAAAACGACAGATGGAAAGGTTCAGAATAAAGTAGAGAACGGACATTACGAATTATCTTAATTTTGATATGGGCTACAAAAGAGTGTTAACTCGCGCCATGTGTGTTGTAACGGTTGGGACTTTGATAGCATTTATCATTGTTTTTTTTTTTCGGGAATTTTATTTTGACCGTGACCAGCTGATAAAGGAATATTTGGATTGGGAGGATTAGCTTTGAATTTTAATTAGGTTAATATGTCAAGAAAAATGTGGAAGTTATTAAAAACACTATGGCTTGATCACATATTTAATCTGTTAGCAGCATAAATTTATAATTACTTAGTTATGTTTATTTACCTACTTCGTGCTTTGCTTCTATGTAGCTACAAGTAGTATAAATAACTCTTTCTATTGTACCTACATATCTTTATTGATTTATCAACTTTCATTTTTCCTATAGGCAATTATGATACCGTTGTAGGTAATTCATTGTAAGCTTTAAAAATGTTTGCTGCAAAAAATATTCATCCCTTTATCTTGCCCTCTAAAAAACACTATTGACAGTTGAAAAATTAAAAACTATAACAAAACGAAACGACATACGGTGGTCATCGATAAAACTGTCCCTCACACGGGCACCCAACGTTTGTGAGGATGTCACAAAACGACAAACAGGTACCTACCACAGCCTTCGTTAGCGGTACGGAAACACAAAGCGAAAAAACTGATACGATCTATATATAATTTCTAAGAAGTCACGGGGACTTGAAGCGATGAAATTTTTGGTCACCGACGCATAATTTATCCTTTACTGTTCACACTACGAGTCGTTAGAATGAGTTGTCAAGACTATTTGACGGCTTCTAGATTACCGATAAAGTGAATTATTAGTTTGTTTTGTATGCAAGAATTTGGAGATACGGGGGAGCGGACGCCAATGGGCCGTGTAAGCACTTATATTTTGATGAAGTTCGCTTGAACTACTGGTTTTGCTGTTAATAAAGTTGCGTTGTATGAGAAAATAGTCAATGTACCAAAGGGCCGCTAGAATATTTTACTTTCTAACGCTATTTTAGTTTTAGTAACATCAACATATTTTATAGCTTTCATCAAAATACTGTCTTCAATATTCGCCTTATTGTTAGTTGACATTGAAAAGGAGATATATTTTTAATCCTATATTGCATTTCTATAGATGTCACCCAAACAGATTTTATGGCTATATCATAGAATCGCAAATGTTCCAAATAATGTGGCAAAAATTTCAAAATTTCGCTCCATCGGCACCATCAAAAGACTCAACAGATACACGATTCCAGAAACTTTTGTCCACTTCCAACTACAAATCGGTTCCTTTAAAACCGAGGGATGTATCCAATAAATTGAGATGTCTCACTATTTTATTAGCGTTCAAGATATTGTCGCCTTTTTTTGGTTCAGGTAAAATCTCGCCCATAGCATGTGGTGAAGATTGCGTTTCTTACAAAAATGATTGATGGAGTTTCAAATTAGTAAATCGATGGTATCTGTACAAAAACGGCTTGGGAAGTGTTGATGATCTGTTTAAATATGATACACGTCGGATGATTATGTCAATAATGATATTACTAGTAGATGGAGCAGAAAGTCATGATGTTGTAAAGGTTTTTGCTGAAAATGTTGATGGAGTAATCTTGTATGAAGAAAAAAATAGACAAATAAGTACGTAGGTACTCACCTACTCACACTATTTTGTTTTACTTAACATTGCTTCCAACCAGAAAATATAACTGTAAAATGCTTTTGCCATACATTTTCTCACAATATTATTATCCCATAATATTTTATGATATAAACACTGAGAAATTATGCCATACATTATTTACATTTCGATTTACATTGACATTTATTCTTATTGAATTTTGAAATGAATATAAAAAGAAAGTTTCGATAAATATCTTGTTTTACGATACCAAATGTAAAATACCTAGAGATTTTACGAATGGCGGTTGAAGTAGAGACAATGATCCACACAAAAGAAACTTGACAGCGGGAACCTTCTCTTTGGAGATAAATTAAATGGTTTTATTCCTATTGTTAGTATTTTACGATACGAGAGAATCCAGTACAGACAAGGCAACGTTTCTGCGGTTATAGTCTGCTCGTAATATAGGAAAGGCAAGAGCAGGCTTTATTGCAATTTTTCCTTTTATGGAATCAGTAGCACTTGGAATGGTTGTAATATTAGATTCAGTGTTACTGCTGCCACCGTTAGCAGTACCTTCAGATAATTCTTATGATAATAATTTTGCTGCTCTGACATCACATTTCATACCTTAATAATCTATTTTACTTCAAATAAAATGCATATTGTTTAAGGTGATTATTCAGTGGAAGCATTTGCGTATAATGTAGCAATGAAAATTGGATGTCTAGCTCTTTACAGCTCAATGTACTGAACTAGGGTCCATTTCAATTGAATTTGTTAACTTTGTAAACAATGTCAGAATGGCCAACTGTCAAAATTTGATGAATTTGTATAGAAGGTTGTTTACAAAGTTTACAAGTTACAAGTTCTATTGAAATGGACCATAGGAGCATTCGCTTTTGTAACCGCGGCCGCGCGAAGCATCGCACGAACTACGAACGTTTATGTTACATGTGTGCGCACTGTATGTACCTAATACTTGAATCTGAACTGAGGCCCTAGACAAGTTGCTTTTCTGTTATCGTTCACGCCAAACGCTACAGATAAAATGTATGGAAGTGACATTTGTGAGTCACGTGACTTTTCCGCAAGTAATGTCATTGCCATACATTTTGTGCTTATCGTTTGGCGTGAACGCTAACAGAAAAGCAACTTGTCTAGAGCCTCTGAGGCCCTAGACAAGTTGCTTTTCTGTTAACGTTCACGCCAAACGCTACGTCCAAAATGTATGGCAATGACATTACCTGCGGATAAATCACGTGACTCACAAATGTCAATTCCATACATTTTGTCCGTAGCGTTTGGCGTGAACGCTAACAGAAAAGCAACTTGTCTAGGGCCTCTGTTACATTACACGCTAATACTCGCGGTGAGTCACCAATTGTTGTCTTTTACTCTTAGTTAAAAAGCTAAAATGATTCATAAAATCGTATTTATTCCAGTTGGAAAATGCAACTTTTTGCTGCTTCAGCGTTGCTCAAACGTAGCTGGTTTACTTGTGCGAATATCAACACTCGAGTTTTCCATTACTCGGCATTTCAGTTTTAAGCATTCATTGTATTTTAGACATACCCATCTATTTTACTATGATGCCTCAAATTATCATAAATACTTTGGGCTCCGCTCTTAAAACACTTACTGGCTAAACAATGGGTTATATTTTATTTAAGACTACAGTGAAATGTTAAAGTAAAAGGTATATAGGGAGTATACCTAGGTTTTACACCTAGAGGTGTAAATAAACTTTGAAAATTTGGTCATACTGACAGACATTCCTGCTTTTATATACATTCCTAACAAAATTGAGCTTTTGTCAGTTTGAAATGAAAGAGACGAAACAAAAAAGAAATACTGGTAAAACGAAAAAGCCAGCAGTAAGATCTTAAGACTTGGTCATAAGAATGAATAGTTTGTCGAAGTCCTGCCGGGCTAACATGCGCGCCGCGAAAAAATTTTTGACCGTTTTGTCTCGCTCTTTTTTTTCTCGCAAATACGAGACAAATGCACGATAAAAGCGTTTACAAAATTTTGTCGCGGCGCGCATGTTAGCCCGGCTGGAGGTCATAATAAATGTCCATTTATGGTTTGTATATTCTAATTAGGTGTCCAGGGTTCCTGCGATTCTTTAAAGTTATAGTTTCAAAACTTCAAAGCGTTCCTCATACGATTATCGTTTTAATAGTCGTGGTGTTTTAGTAAAGCTGTACCTTTTCGAGAAGTTTAATGTTTTTGACAAAATTGGGGCTCCAGACTTGACATACGTACTGGATTGGTCTGATCAATATTTTGTGGATCTGAAGCATCATTTCAGGAGTCAAGGTCACAAACGCTTTTCTAACAAGGTAGATAAACCTTATGTCTTTCTTTATGACCGATGCTTTAATGTTTTACGATTTTAGATCTTTCGCAATTTTTACTCAATTTTACAAGAATAAAGACAGCATTTACGCAGTGAGCCAACGAATCAACCATGAACTTTTCATTTCTTTTTTAATCAATTAAAAGGTGTCCAACATTCCTCCATGACCAGATGAAAACCGAACCGTATCAACAGCAGCTAACACGACCCACCCCAACACATGTCGACTAATGAATCAATTCTGACTACAATAAAAACGTACAATACTTTTAATCTCAGGTAAAGGCCCTTAAACGTGGCCCTTAAAAAAGATAATAAAATGGTAGCAAAACTGTTTTCTTACAGTCATCCTGACAAGTGGCGATGGTAAACAGGGTTTATGGTTCCGAGGGGTGAAATTTACTATTCATTTTTAGGGTACCGTGGACTGCTGAATGGACTTATGTTTCGCGTTTGATGTCTGCAATATTAATATCCACATTAGTTTTTTCCACATTAATTTAATCATAGCCTAACAGAACTATTACAGGACTTTAAAAAAAACAATTGAAATCTGCTGTAGCTATTTATCTCTATTGTTATTAACTACAGATGCTTTGTTTCCGACTTGTTGTAATCCATTTATAGTCTCTTCCAGTACTAGAGTGGCTTATTCCTATCCAGCGACCACATCACTATCTTCAGCTTTATTTTTCTCATTTACTTTACCGCAGTTCTTCAAAGTGGCCGTAGCATCTTCCGACCAACATGTTGGTTAATTTTCTTTGTCATAATATAAGGAACCGTCTACCAAAACACCAGGCTCGCTAGCCAAGTTTTTTTAGTGCCGTCGTAAACAGGGCACTATTGAAACGTTACCGGCTTGTTTAGCAGCATATGCTAGGCGCCACGCTCCTAAAATAATAATGTTTAGCGCCGCGGTAATACGGATTTTTTTCGACGAACATTTTGTTTTTGCCTGCGTCGCGTCGTTTCTTTTGGATAATATGGGCAATTCGACTCGTAGCTATAATATGCTGCTGTAAATAGTTCGTTATAATATTTAATTTGTTCGTTTTCCGTCTGTTTGCGGCTTTAGTCAAGGTGTAAGCCGATTTGCTGAACTTTTGGATAATAGATAAACTTTTAATAATAATCCACAATATATCCGAAAACACCCCTTGTATATTGAATTATGACCGAATTAAGTGAATCAAATTCAATGCAATATTCACTTTATTGTGATATTCATAATTTTGCACAAATACGCAAAAAGTTTAATTGTGAGCGAAACTTTAACTGAAATACAATAGAATATGACTCTTATTTTCAGGTCATTAAGGGTCATAAAACCTTCAATTAATTGACCCCAAGATTGGAGCAGCGACAAGTTTCACACAATAGAAATATTACCGCGGGGTACGTTAGAACATCTGCCGTATTTTTGTTTGTGTTTATGAACTTTAATGACATTTTAGTGTTGAATATAATACTGCTGGTAGCTGGTAATGAAGGTATTGTGTTAATAAATGCTAAAACTCTCGAGTTTATTGACTGGGAGTTTTTGAATATTAAAATGTTCGTGCTTATTGCTGTTTGCATACTTTGTTAGGTACTTAGTATTTTGTGTTATGTGACTTTATTAAGAGACCTTTAATTGTCGAATAATTAGATATGCCTAGTACCTACAGATCACACACTATTCTATAAGACTGAATTTACAAATCGTCACCTTTGTTTTATAGTCGTTTTCTTTCGAGTAAAAATTATAGCTTAGCAATGCTTCTGTATGAATCATTAAAAACATCAAAATATTTAAAAATATTAACAACAGTTTGGTTAGGTGATAATACGTTACATAATGTATGGATTGAAATCGCTCTGGCTTACAGATGTAAGCCATCATGTTTGAACAAGTAGATTGCGTAACAAAATATTTATTATCTTTATTGAAGGAAGGAACAATTCATATACCTACCTACCTAACATCTATAACATTATCTTTATCCAGTTTCAATCCCAAAGCTACTAAACAAATCTCTCACACACTTCAGTCTCCAAATGCCCGGCCAAACTGAATAAAACATAGCATGTGGCGAACAAAAACATCCAAAAATTTATAACACGTCAAATCTTAAAAATGGCTTCCTTCGAATAGAGATGTATAAAATTAATTGTGTTTCACATCTGCCGACCTATTGTCCCTTTTTTTAGTCGAGTAGTGGTCAGGTTGGTTGTTTTTGTAAACTTGGGCTACTTGTTTTGGCACGGTTTTGTGTGAAACAACATGTTGGTGAAGTTTTTGAAATTATGCTTAGAAATATTATTGTGCTAATAATTTTAGACACTTATTATTCTATATTACGTGTACTTATCTACAATTTTTTCCTCTAAAGTAGAAATTATTATCACAGGTCTTTTAAATATTTTCCAGAAAAACCCCAAAGTGTTTAAGAATATTTCTCTTCGTGAAAAAGAAAATTTCTGTTCTTCCATAGTTCTAATCATAGCAACTGTATAGCGCCCACAATATGTGCCTTGAGGTAAGATTAAATCTCAGCTATCACCATCATAAAAGCTGCAAACTTCTTTGCTTCACCGTCTGTTGTGTGCCCCAATTTTCTTATTCACACGTTCTTTTTCATGCAAAGTCTAAACAGCTTAAAGTTTCCGTTTTCCGTCCCCATTACACGTTTCAACCAGATTTTCAACATGTTCGCGCCGGAATTTCTCAAAGCCCTAACAGCTACGTAGTCTAACAGTACTTTTTGTTGATTAGAAAGCATTTTCGCACTAGGTATAATAAACACTAGCCCATGGAATATGCCGTAAACATTTATGCACAATTTCGCTAACACATGCTAAGGTGTGGCTAAAAGCCAGGCTTCCTTTCATAAAACTCGAAAATTCCCTGAAACGGCTTTAATATTACGAGTGAAGCCATGTTTTCCCATTTCATTAAGTGTTGTAATCACTTTTTACTTTGCGTTACCATCTATAGAGAGCTTCGTTACTTTAACATCTCTAGTATTGTTGTACTTATCAGTATTAGACAAGAATTAAGCTACCGTTTTAAGAAATTTATAATTATCTTTATTTATTTATAATCGAGCCGCTGTATTACCGTATTAATTAAAATCTACATCATTAATGCTATTCATGTCAACTTAGTCAAAAAGTACACGAAATGCCGCCTAGCTTTTAATAAATCAAGTTTTCCCGTACATCCAGTCTCTTTGTATTTTACCTCCATAATTATCGCTCCGTGTTTACACCAAACAATGTATCAGATTCGCTCATTACCATACGAGAAATCGATACCTACTATCGTAATTATCGAAAACAATGTTCGCTCTTGTCGCGTACAGATACGATCGTAAACTACCCGATAAGCAACTCAAAATCCAATGCTTATATTACATTTCAATTACCATATAAAATGTTCTTACAACCGCGGAGCAAGACCCATTGCGTCTGTACTGATAATCATCTAATCAGAGATCATTCAATAACTTTTATTCCAAGCCGATCAGACTTCCAACTGCAACATAAATTCAGCTGTAAGTCTGTTTCTGTAGAGTTTAAAATACACTGAAGGTACAGCCAGAAACTTCAAATCGAATCCAGAGTGTTATCTCAAGTTCGTTCCGTTTCCAATGTGTCACTCGAAGAACATAAGCAATCGAATTTGACATTTATCTCTATCAGGCAAAGTTCCTTTCAGTTTGATACCGTAGGGGTTGAAATGACGTTCGTGTTTTGATAGGGATGTGGAAAACGTCTACGGATTCGAAATTCGAAACGCCAAGCGATGTCGATGCCGAGACGCTGCTCCGGAGAGTTGTCAGTTAAAAAAAAGATGCAGTACGTTCGGATATGTGTACTTTGTTATTTTTAATGGCTCTCAGTCATAATTAACAGTGATTTTTCGTGTCTTGTATCCGATTCTATTATTGAAGGGTCATTTGTGTCGATAAATCTGTATTGGAAGTAGTAGATGTAACAATTTGTGTAGCTAATTAGGTTTTTATTATTATAGATACAATTTCGGTTATTGTATTCAAGTTGCGAGGGAAAAACATAGTCAATATAAATAATGAATTATTATAACAGTAAACACTGAACTGTTGATTAGAATAAAAAATGAAATGTATTAACATAGGTTCTAAAGACTTAGATAAGTCAACTTTCTATTCAGTGCAACATACAAGACGCCCGAAACACAAATCCAAAAGCACGCAACTCATTTCAATGTTGCCACAAAAATAAAAGAAAAACGAAATGACATTTTGTTACATTTAAAGATTTATTACTACATCATCACCACAAACAAGTTCCCATTGTTTAATTCGTAATTAAAAGGACTACAGATCATCGTCATCAACAGTCCCTTGATACAAACAAAAACATTGTAGAAACTTTACAACTTAATTACCTACATCTGTTAAACCTCACAGACGCGATTTACAATGCACCTTTGTATCGTAATAAATTTTAGTGGAATAAAACTTTAGCGGTCAAAGGAGAAAAAAAAGGTGTATAAGAAAACAAAGGGCAGAATGAATTAAACAACATAATAAGATTGAACACCTGCGGATATAACGTCTTCATTAAAAATGAAATAGGGACGTTGAACAGGTGCCATGATTGGTGCTCCGAAATCCGCTACGTCTGTCCGACAATCTGATGTAACAGTATCGTTTTGTTCCTTTATAATACGTTTACAATGTTTAGCTTCTGTGTCTTATGTCATTTATTTTATTTCGTTTATTCATTGTATTTGTACCAGGTACTTAAATAAATATTTCTATAAAATATATTAATGTACCTATATAAAAATAGCACTCCACCGGCATCGGGAATAGGGTTCAAGCTACCTGCAGTCAGGGTCCCAAAGAGTGGAACCTCCTAACAATACGCGTCGTATCAAGCACTACCTCTTTCTGTATCAAGCTATTGAGTTAGTTATTGAGTCAACTGCCTAACAAGAGCTTTCTCAGATGTAGGTCGAGGTTTTTGGTTATTAGGCCATTGACCGTAACGACTATCAGCACAATGATTGTTGATTCCACCTCCCACATACAGACTACCTCGTGTGCCATAAGTTATTAACTCGGCCTTATTGCCATCTTTATATCTGTATCTAATATCTATATTATATATCTGTCTATATGTCTATCTGTCTATCTGTCTATATTAATAAAATGCTTTGTCCTGACTGACTGACTGACTGACTGATGGATCAACGCACAGCCTAAACTGGTGGTCATAGAAACGTGAAATTTGGAGGACGTATTCCTTATATGATGTAGGCATCCGATAAGAAAGGATTTTTGGAAATTCCACCACCAAAAGGGTGAAAAGGGGTGGCAAAGTTTGTATGGGAAAACGTGTTTACTTGGTCTGATCAACTTTAAACTTAAAATTCTTAATGATAGAGTTCAAAATTCAATTGGTTAGAGCACTGAGCAAGGACTTAAGCTGAATACCCATTTACCCAAGCCGAACGCGCGGAAAGAGCCGACCGAACCGAATTTTAGAATTCTTTCTATGAAATCCCATGAAACCTCGCCCACCTATCCGCACCGAATCAGAAGAATTTGGAAGGTCCTCAAAATTCTGATGACGTCTCAGAATTTTTACGAAGCGCCTGTTATGCTTAAGTAGGTAAGTAAGGAAAATGGCACATTCGTTTTCATACTATTAAAGGAACATGCGGTATCTGATAGGTGTGCAAGGCTTAAGAAAATTCGGTTCGGTCGGCTCCTTCAGCGCGTTCGGCTCGGATAAATGGGCGTTCAACTTTAGTACTAAAATAAGTGACGAACTATTCCAAATCCAAATAGATACAAAATTTTAAAAACAAAAAGTTTACAATTCAAAATTCAACTTCGTCTGCTCTTGAATTTTTAAATCAAAAAGTTTCATTACTTACATACCTTGATTTTCCTTCCAAAATCCTACTAACCTACTAATATTATAAATTGATGTGAAAGTTTGTGAGGATGTGTAGATGTATGTATGGATGTTTGTTACTCTTTCACGCAAAAACCACTGAACGGAATTTGATGAAACTTTACAATAATATAGCTTATACATCAGAATAACACATAAGCTACCTTTTATACTGAAAAACGCAGGCAAAGCCGCTGGCTAAAGCTATTCAATAACTATGTCTAGTATTGATGCAATGCCTTTATGAAAATGTTTTACAAATGATGCGTCCTCAGACTTGATCAGAAAAGTTTCTTCGATATTATATAGCATAAGCATAAGCATAATCGGCCTATAATGTTCCCACTGCTGGGTCCCATGCCTCCTCTGTGAGAGGGAGTGGGCCGTAGTCCACCACGCGGGCCCAGTGCGGGTTGGTGGACGTCACATGTCTTCGAATTTTTGGTTCTAGGACATGCCGGTTTGCTCACGATGTTTTCCTTCAGCGTTAAAGCAAGTGATAATTAATTTCTAATACGCACATGACTTCGAAAAGTCAGCGGTGCGTGCCTCGGGATCGAACTCGAACCATTCGCCGTGGGAGGCACATGGTTAAACCACTAGGCTATCACTGCTATACTAGGCTATCACTGATATATACTGAGATAAATACCACCATCACGATACAGCTCGATTCAAATTCGCTGTCTACTCAGTTCTGGTAAGTGATGACGTAGTATTCGTAAACGATGTAGTGGGATGCTCGTTACTACATAGTTTATGTGTGTCGAAAGGTGCCGACTTGGTATTGGTATTTTATGTTGCCTTTGCTTTATAGAGAAATAAAACCGTAATACATAAGTAATAAGGCTTACTTAAATGCATGAGTTAACAGAAATATTGAAATTTCGATATTTGGAGTTATGGCCACTTAAAAATTTATATCCATTGTTTCCTTACTTTGATAAAATTACTTTCTCAGGTTTATTTCTATCTACATAACTGAAACGATTTTAACATCGACTGATTAAAATCTATGGTGTTAATATGTGCAATAAGCCTTTGCCGAATTCTACAATCATGATTAAATGTTTCTCTAATTATTATTTTTTATACCACCTCAATTCGTCGAAGGCAAAGATTAATGGTCCAGTGACTGATTTAGCCGTATAAAATAATTATACGCTGTTAAATCTTTTATTTTTTTCCAATTCTAATGGACTATTAGCAAGTAATTATGGGCCATATAATTTATGTTCATTATTAGCATTTTCTAGTATACACACGTTTATTGGTTGCGCTATTAGTAGAGATATGCTATGTTATATTTTAAATGGTAATGTAATTTGTTTTATGATTGCTAGAATCTATAAATATGGTAGAAATTCAAAATACTAACAAGTCTTAATTAGTGGCGGACCATAAAAAGTTAGGATTTTATGAAAATTTCCTTGGTAGGTATAATCTCAAGAAGGAATCACTCGTAGAATGAAAATTCTTATCTTTTGGAGATTAATAATGGTGACGGAAGATAACTATAAGATACCTAAACACGTAGATCAACTTAGTACGAATACCGACTAAACCATAAATAAACTCTTTGATTCAAAACACTCTCGAGAACAAGTAAAAGTATCAGATATTCCTCATCCCAAGACCATCTACATACAAATTTAACTTCACCAAGAAACCGTCTTAAAATCAATCCCACTAAAAAGAGTCAAAACAAATTTAATCCAGTTCTCTCATTTCAAAACAGATCTCGTATTACTACGAAGCCATCGGCGGTAATTACTTTACTGCTGTTGACAGGGATGCCAGGAAATATGCAAGATGGCGACCCGACTGACCTATACGTCAGGCGGACCTAGAAACATCTGTTTTGGAGTTTGAAAAGAAACTAAAGGGAGGGCTGACTTAAAAATGTCCTTAAAATTTAGATTCTTCATTTCTTTTTAGACCGTTAACCTATTTCAAATGATTATTTATTCATTATAGTTCTACATCTAGCTTTATTTTGAAAACGTCTTCGTCAAATCCATTTATTATAAACGAGATTTCGAAAATCATGTAGTCTTTTATTTACAATCACAGCCGATGATTACTATTCCCGACCCGACAGGGACGCGATTGGCGGGAACTTCCAAGATGGCGACCCGGCCTGACCCTTACGTCAAGCACGAAACATCTGTTTTAACATGTCCGACTGGCGGGTAATAAGCGCGCTCGAATTTAGAACACTTTTTATTTTTTGGGAAGAATTTTTGGCGGTGTTGCAAGCTTTGGGAATTCGTTTGATGTTAAAGTAATTGATTGTTTGAATTTCTCAGAGGAATTAGTAAAATGCATGGGACTGCTCTGCTGCACATGTGTGTATGAAGTAAAGGCTGCATGAATGCGAGCCTAATTTACTCATTTAATGAAGCGATTCTACAAGAATAAATAAATACTAAGTAAATAATTCCCTCATTCCCGGCAAAAATGTTCAAATTTCTCATTTCTTTGCATCCTGCAACACTGCCGGTAGGATATTAAGACCCATGGGACATTTTTTTACCTTAAGAATTGGTTCCCAGAAACTTAAGAGGTTTACGATGATTTGCTGTCACCAAATTTTTTGTCCACATTATTAATATAGCTAAACTATACGCCCACAGTGCTGACATTTCGTCGTAAAGTAGAAAGACCGTTTTAGCAACACAATTTATTGGGTGTCCGTGACAAAAAAAAATTTCACCTTAAGTTGTTTTATTTTTTACTGTGTTTATAGACCTGATTTTAAGCATATTTATTCAAACAATTTCCACGTGATCGGTACTTAATAAGCTTTGATTTATTGAAATTAAATTTTCAGTAAGAGTAAATCAAGACAGCAAATGAGTGCAAATTAAGTAATTTGGCAGTGCTCATCACTACATAGTGTAAAACAAAGTCGTTTCCCGCTGTCTGTCAGTCCCTATGTATGCTTATATCTTTAAAACTACGCAACGAATTTTGATGCGGTATTTTTTAATAGATAGAGTGATTTAAAAGGAAGGTTTATAGCACCCGTGCGAAGCCGGGGCGGGTTGCTAGTAAGTTTATGAATTATTTGAATCCCAATAATTGAAAAAAAAAACAACAACACATAAGAAAAATGAAAATCATCTTCTAAAAAAAAAATCTCAAAATAAGCCATAAAGTTAAAATAAAAGTATAATGGCCCAGGACGACGCGACGCTTAATTTCCGCTCACTTACTGTCTTCTGCCAAAACTCAAGATGTATTCGCTAGCAACTTCGATTGTTCGTCATCCTGTAAGCTTGTTTACGGCCAAAAATATTTTGTTTACGACCCACATAAGAGCAAGAATAATTATGAAAGGAATTTTCGCGTTCTTTTTCCTGAAAGAAATTGTTTTTGGCCAAGTATTTTGGACGTTTTGCGCGTCGGGGTGTGAAGTAATTTAGGTTAACTAGCAATTTCCCGCGACTCTGTTCGCATGTTCTGCAGATAATTATTAGGTTACATTATATCCTCGTTGAGATCATCCTATGAAATAATCCTGTGGCGGTACTATGAAATCTTAAAACCATAGTTGTTCCGCTGTGAAAAAAAGACAGTGCTATTTGTCTTAAATTGCTCTATTTATCTCTAATACCGAAATATGGATGATGATGATAACATGCAATAGTAAAATATACAAACCATGCTCCCTAACTTTTTTCTACATTACATAATTTCACGCCTGTATTCCCTTATGCGTTAGGCAGAAGTACACCCGCATTTCGCCATGTTTAAGTCCCATGTACCATACCATGTAGGTACCTACTCGAAATAGGGGGCAAGTCTAATCCCATTAACCGGACACAAATCCAGAATCAGTACTGCTACTGAGAATTTCCTAATGGAAAATTTCATTATTAGTTTCGCAGTAGCGCTTGCGTTCACTAGACCAACGAGGCAGTCTTTCTTTCTAGTCTATTGACTTGATTTCTAGTAAATAAAATGCTATCTTAGTTTGAAATCCTTACTTTCCTATAAAGCAAGTAAACTGGAACTAAACAAACGGAAACTAATGAGCTAACAAGTTAAATAATAGATGGAACCCTTGGGTACGGTAATCAATAATATCACCTCGTACTCAGGTGGTTTAATTAGTTACCGAAGCTGAAACAAGACTTTGTATTTAATATCAAAGTAAGTTTAATACTGACAATGTAGTTATGTAGGTACGTGTCATTAAAGTTAACAATACAAAAAGTATTATTAAGAAGGAGTTTAGGATGAATTCTGAATTTTAAAGAATATTCATGAAGGTTTGCACCCTAAGCAATTAAAAAAAAAATAGGTATTCAGTTTTAGACAACTCAGTACTCAACGCAAGAGTTGTGTTAGATTCAGTACATGAAAAAATATTAGTAACAAATATAATATCTGCCAATAAAAGAAAGAAACATAAATCTGTTGAAGAAAATAACGCCGAAGTGAATACCTATCTCTTTAACGAAAAAGATCAAAACAATGACAAAAATACCAATAATTTCTAGACAGTGGTGCTGATTCTGTTGAACATCACACTAAACTAATTTTAATCACACTATATCTCTTTCTTACAAATATCATTGAAAAAGGACAGGAAATATTTAGAACTGTCAAATTAGTCTACGCCCTTGTCATTCACGGGAAAATAGTCGTCACCTTTTGCGATTTCGACTAAATTGACATTAAAACTATTCAAGAGGACTAATTTGACAGGATTAAATATTTGCTATACCTCTCTCATGTTTTTTATTAGAAAGACCTAATAAGACTAAATTAGTTTAGTTAGTAAACAAGAGAATCAGCACCAGTGAAAACAAACAATTTTATAACACACTTTAATACCCCACTCGTATTATAGGCGGCCATTAAAACCCGCAAATTTAACGTTCAAAAACGTATGAATAAAAATACGTTAGATGAGAATACAAAATTTTATGGCCTGTAAAATAAGCTGGGTGGAAAAAATTGGATTTATGATAATTTCGCTGGCTACTAATAAAAATTTGGGTTGCCTGGCCTGTTGTTACGGGTGAATGTTTTGCTCTTCCGAGGGGGCACTTTCGATATAATGTAAACTATGTAGACGATACTTAGGTTGTTGAAATTGCTTGAAGAGGAAATGACTAAGGCCCGTATTCTAGAACGATACTCGAGCACCGATCTCTGCTTGCCCATAGATTGAAACTAGTTTCAACCAATCAAATGGCTTTAAATCTATGCTCTAGCAGAGATTGGTGCTCCAGTATCGTTCTGGAATAGGTACGGGCCTTATTCAGAAAGCATAGCCATACAGTATGGGGAGACGTAACAAAAATAATGGAATAGGACGCTTTTTAATTTTACGATAGAAATGATAAATTTTGTGTAACAGAAATAGTTAAAGGTACTGTAGGATCAAAAGATTACAAATTATAAAATAATAGGATCGTCAGAATTCTGAAACCGATTATTGAACGATTTTGAATTCGCATCTTTGGTAAAAAAACACAAGTTCAATTAACTTTCAACATGGGTTTAGTAAATAAACGCATCTAAAATCATTATTATTTTTGAAACGTCCTTTCCCTCCGTCTGATAAGTCCTATAAACGCGGCGTATAATCAACTGTTGATTGCAAGAAATAAAATAAATTGTCTTATTATTTTAATTGCTTGTTTTATATAATTTAATGAGTCGCTTATTACTTTTTAATAATGCTCTCAAATGTTATAAACAAATAAATTTATTTAGACTAACGAACCTTTTAACGATGTTTCTCGAAATGCGACGGCATCTGAAAAAAGAATGGACAATTAAGTATTTTTCCTTATAAAGACATCATTATGAATATTGGACAGATGAACACTTAAACAATGCTTCAGTATCTAAAAATTAAGGGACATCGCTATCAGTATTTCTTGATTTAAAAAATGAAGCATCAAGAGCTATCTGAATGTGTAGGGATACTGAAATTAATCATCTAAAATTTTACTCCAAATTCATGATTTTATTTGATTTATAAAAGAAACAACAAACAGCTACATCATGAATTCATGATTCATGAAGATGAAATAATAAATAAATGCATAAATAAATAAATAATAATAGACAAATAAATGAATGCGTAAGATTCTCCTTGGCTACGTCTACCTACATTCTTTGCATTTTTAAACTTATTGGCTACGTATAATCTTATTTCAGCAACAATGCATAAGTGCATAACAGAAATTGAGGGGTATAAAAATAAAAGCAAAGACGCTTTAGTCACAAAAAAATTAAACTAAAATATTTGTGATTTTCTGCTGTGGCATGCACTCATTTAGAATTTGGTGTACCCTGTTAAAAAAATGCCAATTTTGGACTGAAGCGGTTTTGCTTTGACACCCCTTTGATTCATCTATAAAATTTTTACTTGTCTAACAAATACATAGAAGTGATTATATATTATTTCCAAAGCTTCAACTATAGCATTATTTCGAAGTGTTAGGCCCAACTATAATAAAATTGTGTACCTACAAGTTATTGGTGATAGCTAAACCATTTAGTTATACTCGCATAAACCACAATTTTAGGACTATCGTTTCCGTGTCATGTAAAATAATGTAGTTTCTATTTCAATTGGCTATGACTTATGACTGTTTAATAAGTGATAGCATAAGCATAATCGGCCTATAATGTTCCCACTGCTGGGACACAGGCCTCCTCTGTGAGAGGGAGTGGGCCGTAGTCCACCACGCAGGCCCAGTGCGGGTTGGTGGACGTCACATGTCTTCGAATTTTTAGTTCTAGGACATGCCGGTTTCCTCACGATGTTTTCCTTCACCGTTAAAGCAAGTGATAATTAATTTCTAATACGCACATGACTTCGAAAAGTCAGCGGTGCGTGCCTCGGAATCGAACTCGAACCATTCGCCGTGGGAGGCACATGGTTAAACCACTACGATATCACTGCTTTTTTTTTTTTAATAAGTGATACCTTATCATTAAATGCATTACTAGGCAAGTGATAATTAATATTATTTGCACAGAATGATAAAGTTAAAAATTTTATCTGGATGTCTTTGGTTATCTAATTTAACATCAGTTTCTACTTAATTTGTATCAATTAATTATTAAAGAGGGACTTTTCTCGTGGTTCAAAAATATGGTTGGCACCAATGAAATAGCATCTTACATGGTTAGAAAGACAAAATCATTCATCTAATGATACCCACTCGGATTCCCTTCACACGTTATTCCCATTACCTGGAAGATGCCGGTGAATTTTGATATTTCTATCCCTTTCTTTAACGTAATTCCTGATATTTTTGTCTTCTTCTTTGTATGAAGCTTCGCCGTAAAGGTCTTGTTTAACAATGTTCATGTGAAAATTATGTGTCAGTAATACCATTTTTATGTGCGGAAGTTACTCAGTCGCATATTTTTAAATTCTAAATATCCTACTCTGGTCATGGTAATAAATCCTCTAAGTTGTCAATAATTATAAAAAATGTATTTATTGGGTTGCAAACCCTTTTTGAATGTTTTTTTTATTAAATTTGGAAAATAAAAATCTTTTTATTAATTTGTAACTACAGTATAATTCTTAATTTATTATTTAGGTATAATATAAGAGAAAGTTTTTAAGCAAAAAAAGCAGAAAAATAATTTAATATCCTCACTTACGTTAAAAATAAGATTTAACATCCAAAACACATTCAAATCTTAACAAAACCACTTTACAAACATTCCGTTACGATAATTCAAAAACTTTGATTCATAAATCGTCACAAAACTTAAAATCACGAATACGGACCACAACAAAACACGACACTTCACGAAAACATAACGTACGTCCGTGCGCGACGAAGCTTCATCGCTTACTGGCTTTCTTGCCGGTGCGCTAACAACAACACGCACACAATTGCAAGTGTCTATCGAACACCAGTCTTGCGTAGTGCATCACCTACGACTTATACTTCTGACCAAAGACTTTAGTGTGTCCATTTCTGAATTAAGCAATTATGGTTAATTTCGAGGCTCCCCATATTATGTTCAGTCGTGTCGGCGAGAGAAATGTGTTATTTCGTATCATAATTTGTGTGAAGGCATCCGCTTGAGCAGCTGTGAATTATATGCTATACGTGTAATATATTCGTTATTTTTTCTATCTATTATTTAATTCGTTAGACGGTTATGTTAAAAAGATATAGCTGTTAAAAAACTCTTTGGATAAAACTGTTCTGTGCTAACGAAGGAAGCTTGTTTGGAGTTAATTGCAGTCTATACATGTTTTTTAATTTCTTGTTTTTTCTTCTTCTGCAAGGTTTGTAATTATACGTTTGTGGGTTCCTTCCAATTAATGTGTAGCAAGTTTTTTATTCGGTTTAAAGTTTAAATACTGCGTTGACGTTAGAACAGCTGAGGAGTTTATATCTTCCTGCATCTTAGTGACCTGTTTCACTCCGTCAACTCACTGAAGAGCAGTTTCAAAGAATGTGTCAACTGCCTTGTGATGAAAACGAGTGTTTTTTAATGGAGGGTTATGAAACATTTTTATTTAAAATGTTATATCATCGTTGTCTACATTTTTTTTTAATGCAGTAAAAATTATAAGGGCAATTTTAAAAGTTATTAAAAACAAATAAAATGTCATATTTCATTTAATAATTGGACACATTCTGTCTTACAAAGCAATCAAATAAAATCAAAAACCATCAAGGATCCTCTCACTCATCAATCATTCGATCGTTCAATCGTTCATTCGAAACCGTTGTCAATTGGAATTTAAATTTTTCGACGTTGAAATTTTAAAATAAAAAGAATATTAACACTCCAACGGCCGGTACAAATTTTAAATCATAAATGGTGTGATTAATGTTCCCTGCGTTTGTTCCAATGACACTTTACGTCAACGATGCCTAATTTGATTGGACGTTTCGTATATATTACAAGGCAAGGCGGAGCCTATTGGGTGTAATTAAAAATCATAGATTTTTATCACGCCAACCAGCCAAGTTTCCGGTGGGTCATAATTGTTCGGAATTCAGTTTTAGGATTAAATAAGTGTGTGTTGTGTGAATGTGGGATGAATGTGCGTGTTTTGAGTTAAGAATAATTGGATTTGCAATTAATATATGGGCAGGAAATTGTTTTTTTTTGTGTATAAAAATGAAAAGGAAATGCCTACATCCCAGTTTCAAAATGTAATAATCTTTAAATAATTCATCACTGTCTCTGATATTATAAAATATTGCATAAATTGTTGTTGTACGTGGCAGGTTAAATTACGTGGCGCAGAAGCCAAGTTATTACCTAAGTTTAGAAAATTTAACATGACGTACATATATTTTAACAATGTTCCTTCAACGTTAATGTGTGTTTCACCACCAACGGTGGGAATAAAATTACAAGTACAACCCAAGTTTTAAGGGGAGCCCTTAATACGCTCTATGAAATACAAGCCTAAAATAATAATGTTTTCTTTAAGATTTTCTGGCCCACAGCTTGGTTGGAAATAATATAATTGGACGTGCTTTAATGTTCATGATACCTATACTGAGTTTTAGATACTTATATGTAATTATGAGTGAAACCAGGTTTTGAATTGAACTAAGTATGATTGTCAAAATTTTGATTCACCTCTTATACTTCTCTGGAATCGGCACAAACTATTTAGTAATAACTCATGCTGTGGTTGTGGCAGAAATATTAGCCAGATAGCATGGTTGGAAATAATTAAACCTGTTTTTAGCCCATGGCATTACTTACCTACAGACTTTATGTTTTTACTGACTTTTAAATAGATTATAAGTGAAATCAGGTTTTTTTCTAATTATTTAACAACACCCTTTTCATCTATAAGAGTGTACGTACAGATGTAACACTTTTCTCTTTTGAGTATATTATTTATAGACTTTCTTATACTTCACGACCTTTTTTCTATTTGATCTGTAGTCTGTGTGTGTGATGTAGTTTTGCCTCGACTAACTCTTTCCACTTATTTTTATTTTTTCTTCCATGTTTTTTAATTACGCTACCAGAAATACTACAGTCTATTTTTAGCCTGAGAGAGCACACATGAAACTAATAACAAAAATTACATTATCCTAATTCTCCCAAAAACAGTACAGAGTAATATTATTAATAAAACCCATCAGGCCCGTCAGTTCTAACATTAAACATAGCAATGTGGGTGTAATATAATACATTCGTGTCATAAGTCACAACACTGCCTTATCATGTCTTGATGAATTATCACTGTGCGCTACGGTGCTCGGTTTTGAGGGTGCAAGTTATGAGCGATCTGAATTTATAAATTCGTCTTTCTCCCCTTGAAATTTAATAACAGTCAACTTTAAAGTTGTCAAAACGATTGGCGTTGTCAAAAGTTAGTGTAAAATCAAGTGATCCAACAGTCAATTGTTTCTATAATTTTCACTCAAAAACTAATTACAACTTTAAAGTAGCAAGTTAAAGATTTATCGTATACTAGCTTCCGCCCGCGGCTTCGCTCGCATTTTCCGGGATAAAAAGTAGCCTATGTGTTATTCCAGGTCCCAGACTACCTCTTTGCCAAATTTCATCCAAATCCGTCCAGCCGTTTCAGCGTGAAGAAGTAACAAACATACACACACGCACACGCACAAACTTTCACTTTTATAATATTAGTGGGATACCCACTGTGACAGTAGCAAGGTAAGCAAGTTGGGAGGACAGCTGTTATTGCTACTGGCCGTGACAACTATTGGAACAATTATTCCTGAGTCCTCATCTCACACGTTGACAACTTCGTGTGCTAAGCCAATAATAATTATTATTTGTAGTTTTAGAATTTACTCGTGTATCGCTATAGCCGCTACTGTAACCCCTAAAGTTAACCTAAACGGCGCGGGAGAACTAATACGGCCAAATTTCTGTCTCTATGTATACATTAGCCGTATAGTCCTATGGGACGCCGTTTGATATGCAAATTTTGATGCTCAGGTAATATTAGTCAATGGTTTATTGGTTCTGCCTGCTAAGCCCGCTTTGAAATGAACACAGGCTTCGTTTGATTAATATTGTGCTAGGATTCGAGCGAGCTGGTTGGAAAAAGGGGTAGTCAATGATTGATGGGGCAAAAGATTTCCCAATAAGTAAATATTAGACTGATGGAGACACTGTTTTAGGTAAAATCAAAGTATTAAATTTTAATGCAAAAACCGGTATTTCTGGGGTAGATGTATTGTGGGCAGGGACCGAAAAGGTCACCCGTATAGGGGTTAACCCGGGTTATTTTTTTTGGGTTAGGTGAAAAACCTTGCATAAAGGTTAACCCGTATTCTGGGTTAATCAGCCCAATGATAACCGGTTCACGCTTAGAGTTCATTTTTGTTCCTTTTTTTTTCATTTTTGTTCTATTTCATTCGGGTTAATCAGCAATATATGAACCGGTAACGGTATCCGTATTAAAGGGTTAACCGGTTACCCTGCATTAAGATTAACCAAAACTATGGGTTAGAGATTTAACCAGTAACCTTTTAACCCGATTAATCGGTCCCTGATTGTGGGTAGAAATATTTTGAGCTAACATCGAATAAAATTATTCGATAGTTGTCATGATACGCGTATTATTAAACCTAAAACTGTTTCTAAATATCAAACTATTTTATGAACAAAATCTATTATAAACATTAACCTCAAGTCCAATTTTAAGTATTCATTATTATTAGAACAGAAACTGAACAATTGAATCTCAACACTAACTGTAAACGCTTAAGTTCAAATTCAATTAACCCAAAAGACAAGAATTCCTACGTAAAAACGAATGTTACAAAATTAGAATAGCATGCTTTAAGTTAATTTATAGAACCGGCAACACTTAATTGAATTAATGTTTCAATTTGATTAATTGAAACCAATTTTAACTTTTACAACTGAAATAAATCGCGACAGGCATTCATAATTTTGTTTTAAAATTCTGTATCGTGTTTTCAAAACGGAAATGTCTATACGTAATGTTCGTGTAATTTGTATTATCTTTGATCAAGTATTATATATTGAAGTTTAGCTTTATGATTATGAAAATGAAGATAAACTTATGAATTCGTTATTTTGTTTAGGTATTAAAAAAGCTGGCTTGCTCATACTTACTAAGATTTGATTGTAGATCTAATCTTTCGTTTTGAAAGTATTAGCTACTATCTCAAGGACATTAATCAAAGGTATAAAATCTTTCAGATTCTTTTTGATCAGATCTCGGTATTTTTAGATGCTTGTCATGTATCATCATCTGTCGGTCGTTGTTGATAGGTCTTCTGACAAGAATTTCCATTTGACCTTTAGTCATGAAGGTCACCTTTTAGAATATTATTATGTTTCGTGAAATTATCTATAGTACAAATATCGAATCGGCTTTTGTAACACCCACACAAGGTGAATATTTATAGACGGGAAACCCAGTAACGTCCCTCAATATCTGAATATTGAAAATTATTGTTTTCGGGAATAACATTCCCAATTATCGTAATGAGCGTTACACAAATTCTAAATAACATAATTTAATATGCAAATTCGAACACAAAATTTATACTAATTTAGGAAGTCTATTATCGTTCGAAATAGTTAGTGTTACATTGCGCAATTTACGTTTGTTAGAATGCAAATTTTCATAATGAGGACGGAAATGGGTGTCGTTCATAATTAATATTGTATTAGTGTAATGTTCGGTACTAGATGTGAACTAGAGCGATTAAGGACAGATAATGACATATGATAAATGTTAGAAGGAAAAGTAAATATTTACTTCCCTCTCAAACAGTCTAAACAGAACTGAAAGCTTTTTAGGTAAAGGTACGACAGCGTAAGTTTTTTTGGGGACTGAAAACAATGCGTGGCGATTTTTATTACTCCAAATGAAAGATTACCTTATTTTCTAGACCATAAAACCAATACAACCTACCAACACAAGACTTTATTATAATCACACAACATTTTCTAAAAAACCGTCCGGCTTTTCAATTTATTATATTCAGCCAGGTAGATCTCGATACATTATTTATCGTGTCCTGGGCCTAACATCATAAATATTGATAATTGCGTTGCAGATAATTTCTATTCATCATAATTAAATAACAAACTTAATTGAACCTACATCGAACAATAAACCTGTCTTATTATAAATTATTGCGATTTCATGTAAATTGTTCACACAATCACGGTAATTATTATTTGCAAAGTCAATTACTTTGCATGTAACAATTTAAAATTATCTGATATTTTTTGTTGTACTATGTTGCAGTTGAAATTAATTGGATTGTTAAATCAATATTATTTTGTCCGCTATCTATGATTTTATTTTAACATAAATTTTAATTTATTGGAATGTATTTTGCATTAATTATTTTAGTACGGGTTTTACTAGGTTCAGATCACAGATCATATTTGCATTATTAAATTAAAGTAAAAAAAAAACATTGACAGTTTTTTCGCTCAATTAACAATTTTATTTGCAAAATCAGATAGCCTTATACGCTGTTATAAGTTTAAACTATAGTTAGTTACAAATTAAAAGCAATTTAAACTTCATTAACATCACCTCATCGTCATGGTCACACATCAAAACCACATTTAACATTTTCACCATCTCTTATTGCAATATTTTATTGCAATTACGCATCCAAACTCTATTTTTGAATTTCAAAAATCTACAATTCCAATATAAATTTTGCAAATGTCATCGTCAACAATACATTCATTTGAGGTGACATTCTCGCATTTACCACCGCGATATTCGGAGGAAAAAAAACAATAAGTGCGTCGTGCCACGAGACACAGTAAGTGTAATTTATGTGGCCGGCTCTAGATATAATCTTACAGAATCCTGTGTACAGGCAGTTCCTCTTGAGTTATTTTGTTGTTGACCCGATAATTCCGAGGAATGTTACTTAAGCAAACATCGGGAATGTTTTCCTTGTTTTGTGCTTATGCTATTGCATTTAATAAATACTTGTTATATTTGTCGATATTGTTTGTAATACTACTTGCAGGATTAATACTAAAAGTATCAACATTACTTTTCTATTAACCATTTTAACAATTTATTCTACAAAGATTAGAGCTATTTGGTTTTTTCATATATCCCGTAAGTGCACTAGAAGACACAATGCTCTGAATAGAAATATCTAAATCAACACCAAAACCCAAACAAGGTACTTTTACAACACTTTCGATAGCACTTCAACCCTCCCTAACACTAAAAGAAAGCATCAACGACAACCGGCGTCACTCAGTAGCTATACATCCATTCCCTTTTTTGCTACCTTTTATTCTTCTTTTTTGTCGTACTTCACTTGTTGGTTTTGTTAAGAATGTAAAGGAATTGACGTCTCCATCGCGATTCGTCACGCTTTACCGTCGTCGCTATGACGATGCGATTTTTTCCGCCATTAAAACGAATATAAACTTCTCAACAAAGAATTAGGAACTTTATTATGTGGTGTGAAAGTCTGATTTCCATTGATAATGATTGTAGTATGGTGTAGCTTAAAATATACAAGAGAAGTAGCATGAAGACCCCTCATAGGGTGACGTGATGACTTAATTTCATACGTCCATTTGGTATGGGTGCAAGTTTTGCATTCGCTTTTTGTAGCCTTGAGCGTTTTCTAGTGATTGTAGTCATGTACTACACACGGACTTAATATAGGTACCAAGTAAAAAATTGATTGAATCATTCCAAGTTGATATTCGTTCGCAAATTGCTTATTCGCAGCCATGTTTTTAATTTTGATATTTGGCAGTAGTTATTAAGTTTTTGTTGTTGAGAAAGAATTTAGTTATTAAAGTTGTATGAAATTCGAAATGTGTTTCGAAGCTCGAGTTTGTGAAGTTTTAGTTTTTAATTGGCGTTGCTTCGAACGTCAAAAATTAAAAAAAAATAAGTTAATAAAGAGATTTTGTGGAAAAGTTTACGGTAATCACCTGAAAAAGTTTGTTTAAAATTCTGTTTTTTTTTTTCAGAAAATAACCTTATTCCGTCTCATACACTTTACTCAAACGTTTGGTCCCGATTAAAAGTCGTGACATCATCGTTTAAGTTAAGACTCATCAACGATCCCATCCAGCTTAGCCCTTCGTATTTATCTTAGTAACTTAACAATTTCATAGTATTTGCGTTCGTTACACAACATTTACATTTCGTTTGCTTAGTTGGATAACTTGTTTTAACTTAAAGATAGGGTTGACAGGTTGACGTCCGTTTAAAACCAAACTATGTAGTTAAAACAAAGTTGACTAAAAAAATCCGTACCAGATCAGGTAGGTAGGTACTATTCAAATTCTGGTGGATGTTATTTTTAACCGACTTCAAAAAAGGAGGTTCTGTATTCGTCCCGTATGTATGTATGTATGTATGTAAGTAGGTATGTATGTATGTATGTATGTATGTATGTATGTATGTTTGTATGTGCGCGATTTTCTCAAAAACTACTGATTCGATTTGGATGGGGTTTTCACTAACGTAATCTACATACTTTCAGGAAGGTTTTAGTATATAATACATTATGTAATAATTCCTATGTACAAAGTTATAGGCATAAATGTACACTCTCCGTAGAAGATTTACTGTTGAACAAATTCGTGAAAGTAATCTAACACGGGATAAAGAACTAAAAAGGGAAAAATAAAAAACTTTTTTAACAAAAAATAACCGACTTCAAAAATCCACTGCAAAGAAAATAATAATTTTGGTTTCGGAAGTCGGTGGCAAAAAAAAGCAAACAAAAACCAAAGCCACCGACTTCCGAAACCAAAATTATTATTTTCTTTGCAGTGGATTTTTGAAGTCGGTTATTTTTTGTTAAAAAAGTTTTTTTTAATATTCGGTTTTGGTTGATTCAAATATAAAGCGAGTAGAAAATTAACAAAATAATTGCACAAAAAATACGCTGAATACCTTTTCAGTAAAAAAAAACTGGACAAGTGTGAGTACGACTCGCGCCTTAAGAGTTCCGAAATAGCGCCATCTATTTCGCTATTACATCACAGTAGATATATCATATCCTGATCATAGATGGCCCTATTGCATTCTTCTAGTGGCGCCATCTATGAGCAGATGGCTCTATTCATGGTCATGACATGACAACAAAGTGATCCTATACGTGTTCCGTTATTCCTTTTGAGGTACGGAACCCTAAAAAAATGTGGTATTAAATACAATGTTGCAGCAACCCTGCGTGAAACAGATGGATGTGGATTGAGACGTTAGTCCGTCTTGCAACCTGTAGGGTCCGATGTTTTATTTCTTTTAGTCCTCAACTATAATGGCTGTTTTTACTTCACCTTTTTTAGGTTTAAAAGTTTAACTTTGTATGAGAATGCTCGTTAATTTGTTGTTGCAGCCATCCTGCAAATGTTACGTATGTTTTGTTGCAAAAGATACTTTTTCCAAACAGAAACTAAATTGAAGCCGACATAATGGATACTACAAGCCTGAAAGTATAAAATTAGATGAATAGGTATTTAGCGTTTATCTTGACACTGATATAGATGATGATGATGCTATCAAAGATGAGAAGCCTGACGATGTACTTGCTGATAATATTAAACAAATTAAACTCTTACCACAGCAGATATAGCAACATATTGAGTTAAAGAAGACAAAGAAAATGCAAAGGAAAAACAAAACGCTATTTTACTAAATTCTGAAACAAAACTTGACCTAACAAGTGTCCACGATATTCAGGACAATCTTGTTATCGAACAACAACGGTGATTAACAATTCTGCAACAAATCGATGTGTTTGGGTGCGCGCCAACCGGCGGTTTGATTTAGATGTTGCGATAAAAATTGGGAGTGTTTCGAGTATTTTTTGGAAGGTTCTGTTGATATTTTAGTCGTATTTTTTATTGATTGTTAGTTTATAATATACTAACACATATTTAAATAAATATTACTATGAAGAATGTAGAAATATTAAAGTCAGAATTCTACAGAACCTAATTATGAATTTAAGAATTTCACGGCTATATAAATGTGCGAGTTTTGTCACTTTTCTTTGTCTTTAGTACCTATTATTATTATACCGTCATGTAGAAAGAAAATGTAGGAAACCACTTTTCATAACTACAGTCAAAACCGTTTACGACGACATCATTTAGAACAACATACCGGTTATAATAACCAAAATCATAGGTTCTCACTGACTGTTCCCTCAAAAATACCGCCGGTTGTTACGACTATCGGTTTTTGTAACCAAATATGAGTGGTCCCTTCGACGTCGTTATAACTGATTTTGACTGTACGTTAATTAAATTCTAGTGTCATTTTTGCAATTTTCTTATATTGAATAGTTCAATATGTGTTAAGAGTCTCATGACCTTTTTATTTTGTTTGTCCTTGATATTAACTTTCACTAACTCAGTTCCCATACAATGCATAAAATAAAAACTGTTTTCCAAACTCACCACACAAACAAACACCTTTTTGCCAAACGCATATCGTTTTCATTACATCAAGAGCAAAAACACAATTGGTCAAGTGCGTTTGGTAACCAAAGGGCAGGTTCCATTTATTTTTTGTAAAACAGCTGCAAAGACAACTTTTAACAAAATGATGTAATTTTCTATTCCTGGGACCACACGCGATTTAGGTTGCGACTGAATAGCGGTGACTTTTTTAACTTATTAAAGGATGTGCTTTCTTTTCGAATTACTTATATTATTATCTATTAAGAGCATTCAGATTACTTTTATCTCCTCAGTGTGGCAGAAATTTAATAGTAATGCTATCAGAAAACTAAATTCTGATAGTTTTTAGTGTTACAGTATAGGAACACTAGAGACAATGAGTGTGCATTTTTTGAGTGTCATTAATTTAGTAGAGCAGTTTTTTATTGACATTCTTTTCATAACTAACAGTAGGCTCATGAGATATAAACTGAACCAAAATACACCCTCATCATCATTGCATACCGTTTTCAGACCCTCCCACTAATTTATAGACAAAAAATACAACCATAACAAACTTTCACATAAAACAAACACAAACAAATCATATAAGGGTTAGCTATCTTATCGCGGAACCCTAAACATGAAGGGACGTTCACGCTGCGGGCGCAGCACGTATAATATAATAATTATTGTTAGACAAGCATCGCACTCAAAAACGCCGACAAATCAACACACATGCACACACAAGCACTATAACGCACACATTTACATAAACCTCACGCAAACTTACAAAAACTTACTCACACAAAGGCAAATTCGAACACAATGCGGCGCATACGCATGTTGTTTTTACACACACAAACAAAAACTTTATTCGCGTTATTAAAGCCTGTTACACACACGCATCTTAACATCATAATTACGAGCGCCAGTGGCGTGCGTCGAGATGTAACGAGCTTAAGCAAAATGGCCGCCAATTTTTATTTTTTGTACAAAAGGTGTAGGCTTAATAAGTTGATGTTTGAATGATGGATACGGATATTGAAATTATGTGTTGGGTTCACGCTTAGCTATCATTTGTGGGAGATGAAACGGGTTGTGTTCGTGCGTAATAGTGTTACCCGTCACTACTTGTACTACACTGAGTTTTTAATTTTAGCCTGTAGGTATTGCGTGATGGTGATGATGTTCCGTTACAAAATTAAATACCTATATTATTGTTATTGCCTACAGTAGTTTCAAGGTTCTCATCACACCTTGTTCTTGTAGGTATATTTTGATTTTTTCTGAACACAAAATAGTAAGTAATACTATGTAGAGTCATTCTACATACTTTACGTGGCCCTATGCCTAAGACTTTTAACAAGCAATTTTAGTACTTGTAGAAGTAAAATTTAGGAATTCTAACTAACATTTTTAGAATTAAGTATAGGTAAAATGTATTTATTGTTAGATTTTTTTCAAGTGGCAGGGCCATTATTTACGTTTCTGCCAATGCAATATATGTATACTAATATTATAAAAAGGAAAGTTTTTTTAGTTTGTACCCAATAGGCTCCGAAACTACTGGACCGATTTAAAAAAATCTTTCACCAGTAGAAAGCTACCTTATCACTGAGTAACACAAGCTACTTTTTATCCCGAAAATTGCACAGTTCCTGTGGGTCACGCAGACGAAGTCGCGGGCAAAGTGCTAGTGTACCTAATATAATTATTCTATTGTCAATGTAATCCTCAATGTGACTTCCGCTGCAATAAACCTAGCATCAACACTGGCTGCCCTCTATATGAATAAAAGCATGAAGATTAAACTCGTGATACTCCAATTATACCAAACAAGACGTACAAAAATAATCAGTCAAGTCTCGAGGTTCCCTCCTATATGATAATGAAGCTACAGAATTAAGTTCGTTTGGCCACGACAGTAGCAGGAAACATTTAAGCATGAGTTAGTAAGTGATTATCATTTATTAGTAAACTAGGCGTAGTACGTTAGAATAAGTAAGGAGAATGCTCGGGGAAATGGTAATTTTATGAATAAATTTCAAAAGAAAAAACTAGTTGGACTTTGTGGTTAGAGAGTGTATTAAAAATTTTGAAATTGCTTTATTATTAACATGCTTTTCTTCTTCATTCAAAGTTTCATTTTTTTTATTTTTAATGACCATGTTCTACAGGTACTTTTGTAATATCATAATTGTATATCATTATCATAGGTACCTATAATATGTTTCACTATATTTTTTTTTCTATGAAGAAGAACAGGTAATAACTTTATGAGACTTCAACTTCTTCTGTTATGAGTAGAGATTGTGAGATATGTTGCAAATTGCTTAGTGTGATCCTTGCATTTATATTCCAGGTTCAAATATAGCACCATATTGATCAAATATAGCATCATAATGCTAATACCTACCTAGATAGCTAATATTGTAGAGTAAGTGGCAATATTTTCGCGCAGTTCCAGAATATATCAAGAAAAAAATTACGTACTAACACATTTTAAAAGAAATCGGTTCAAAAAAAATCAAAAAGAGATGATAGCACTGCAAAATTTATTCCAACATTTTCTAGACAGAATAAAAAACTTTTGGAAACGCACCAACCAGTCAAAACAACGAAGACGAATCGGGTAGTAAACACAAAATAGAAAAAAAAAAACATTCTTAGAAAACGCCCCGATCCCTGATAACGTCAACGTAGAAAAATAACCAAAATTAAGCACTACTAAAAGAGTTGTCGACCAAATTAAGACAAGCAAGAAAAATAACGTACAAATAGACAATCAAGATTGTAGGAAGAATGAGTGAGTAATTATTAAAACAAGATTATTATCGGAATCGCTAAGTCTTGTCCAAAACGGGTTCCGTCTAGATTAATAACGTGCGTCAGTCATTAACGCTATGCGCAGTAATTGCCTGGCACTATTATGATGAATTGTCCCGTTTTTGTGGGTATATTCTCACCGGCTACTTTTTAACGCTTGGAGGGATTTTGGTACATTAAACGTGGGTACATTAGAAGCGATTAGGCTAGGAATTTTCTATGTAGGTACTGGTGTGTGGATGAGAACAGAAAGCATGTTTGACGTTTTCTCTTTAATTTAGAGTTTTGATGATCTTTGTTATGTCATATTCATGGTAGGTAAGATGTACCTAAACAGTAATTGAGTCGTTCTAAAAATATTAAAATGAAAAATTGTTGGGATAAACGTATTTCTATTGAATATTTACGACATGTTCACGACAATTTATACATATATTGTAAAAGTGGCGCGATCCTTGCTATTATAATTGGGTATTTAATCGCTACTATTGCAATAAATATTACATAACCTTTAACAATAACGTTTAATTAGAAACATACGTCTTCACTCCATAACGTAAGAACTACGACCTTTTTTACCGACAAACAATCCTTCAAAGAATATGATAATGTGGCGAATGAAAATATCCTTTTCCTTGTAGCTAATTCGTTTACGAATGCCGACGAAGTCACAAAAGAACTTAAGCCCTGTCTTATTTAAATTAGGCTCTAAAATAAATACACGAGGCTAGGCCACTTAAGGTGTTGAACACACCGAGAGCGGGGCGGACGCGCGATTTCACGCGGCAAACGTGCAAAGTCGTTTCTGGTTTTATGTGTGTGCACGTCACGGTTTATCCTTAGAGGGTGATCAGCAATGCCTTCATGAGCGTCTAATGCTTTACTTAAATAAACAAGTGCGTTCTCTATGGGGCTCAATTTCACACGGCAACTGCCATTCGTTTGTATTGCTCGTTTTAAATAAACTAGTAGCCTACAGCTGCATTCGCCGTATTTCGAGAAACTTTTTAAAGTTAGCTTTTCGCGTGTATATTTTTCCGCCTGGCACAAATATACAACGTGAAATATACTTGTATGTATAAACGTAAGATGAGTATTGTAATATCTTAAATAAATTGAAAAACTTGTCGATGTTTTTCAGATACCAAATAAAAGAATCCATAAAAAACTCTGGAGTAATTAGAGGTTGTAGAAAAATTACGAACAGAGACGTGGTTCTCTTATCCTTGACGAAAACATACAAGTAACGAATAAATTAAAATGTATTGTGAAAGGGTATTACATGACAGCTAAATACAATTAACCCAAAAGCAGTCCTCTCAGTGTGCAAGTCCCCTAAAAGGTTTTTACAATCTGCGCCTCCGTTCGCGAACGCTCTCAACCAAATTGTATTATTTTGCATTTATTTTTGACAAAGCATAGGTACTTTAGACAGGAGTCGGTGGATTTTTAAAAAAATTAATTAGTACACTTAAGATTTTATTCCTTTATTTGCGAACGGTGTCTTCAATGTCCAGACTCTGTCTCAGTAGAAGTAATGCGGAAACAAGAGGACAGTGGTTTTATTTTGTCTGCGCCTCTCCTTGGGGTGTTTACAGGAAAATGTTTTATAGTTTCTTTGTTGAAATGCTTTTGGCATCTCAAGTTTGAATTTAGGAAAATAAATATTTTTATATTTAAAATCTGAGTGTGTTTCATGCCTTTTCTCCGTTTAAAGTAATGCTTTTAGCAAACCCAACTTAAATAATGATATTTACTCAATAGTCTTCTATAAATTTTTATAATTATCTCGCGTTAGCTACGATTATAAAATAGTTACATTTCTCTATTCAAAAGGCAGCAATAATTCTTTAAACCACTCTAATATGCAAGAATCTCCATTAATCTCTAAAACCATAAGTTTCAACGATTATTCACGTGACCATGTGAATCTGTCTGGTACATTTTCATAAAATTATCATAAACACATTTCAACACAAAATTAGTTGTAAATCGCCACACTATCGCGACTCAATTACCAAAAACTCATTTCAAATGTCGTTTGAAACGATTATTAATCGATTGAAACTACATTTCATCCATTCGATTTGAATTGATTTTCGATTCCGTTAGTGAAGGTGTAAAATATATTTTTATAATCTTTAACGTATATATCTTTTTGTTATTTATTATTAACATCAATTAACCCTTGTACGTGGGTAACATTAACATATTAATATGTTTTGAGATCGTAAATTACAGTCGTTTAAGTATGGTCGACTGTTTTTGTTGTAGTGAGCTAGAAATTGAGTCTGAGACTGATTCAATTAATAATTTTGACGTTATGCTTAGTATGGAGTTTTTTGTTCATCAACCTTTTTTGGTTTAAATAGATCTTTAGGTAGATGCATAATTGTCTTGTCTGTTTTTTTATTTATATAATATTGTCAGGTGTTGCTGCATAAATAACGATCAATGATTAATGTTGATTGGTATTTTTTGTCTTATTTTTACATGTATTGTACAATTCATTATTTGTAGCTATGATCAAGTTATCACGTAGGCACCTAGAGTGAGCAAAATTAAGTAATTAATTTTTAATAATTGAGACAGAGTTCTGATTTTTTTTATTCTTGTAAAAAATCTGTTTTCGATGGCGATACTAAGTGCCAGCGACCTTAAGTGATTTGGGCGGTATAGCTTGAGTGTTCTGCGCTGAGCTTACGCAACGCGACATACGTCCACCGAGCAATACGACTCGCCTATCAAGGAGCGCGCTGTGCCGAATTAGACGTATTATTACTTTTTAGTAACGAATATTTGATTTAAAAAAAACCCTCTAACTAAAAGTTAGATAGTTAAATTATCTTTAAAATGGTGAAGGTTTCGTAAAAATACGCTCAATAGTTTTCGCGCGATCTTCACTTTTTTGAACGCGTCAGACCTAACTTCACAAATTAATTACACTACATAGGTAAACGTAATCTAAAATATACTCTAATCAAATGATTTAAAAAATGCTCTAATTTAGCATATATTTTTTTCAAATCATTAACACTACTCGTTTAGACGTGATCTTCAGTTTAAAATCTTTAAAAGTCGTATATCTGTGCCTTAACTACTTGCATACCTCGTGTCACCGGCTGCCAATAAAAAAATATTTTTGTCACTTTTAAGGTATTTATTTTTTTACAAAGTAGAAATTAATATAATCCGTTATTATTCCAAATATACAAAATATACTGTAGAACTTAACATTACACCAGAACCAAACTTTGCATCACATAAAACCATACGAACTTCACCTTCATTCACTTTTGAAGTTCAATCACCTTCACCATTCACGAACAAAGCAGTTGCTTAACAAACTATTCAGAAAATTCTATTGAATACACTATTTCTATTAAAGCACGATTTATAGGTACACTGGCGTATTCAGCTTGGCTATATAATATTAATATGCAACACATGTTCTAGAACAGTCTATAAAGGTAATTTAGAATTTACAATTTATATTTTTGATGAAATACTATTTTAGTACTCACATTCAGAAAAAGCTGAGGTTAAAACAACTTTCAGAATATTCCAGACTATTCCCTTAGGTACATTCTGTAAAGAGGCTATCGCAGTCGCACACATCCAGAAAGACCAAAAGATAATAAAAAAAGACATCTTAATTTTTTTTAATTATATAAAATATTTATATATTATAATAAATATATATTTAAATTATACTATTAGGTGTGGGTCTCAGGTACAGAGCGAATTTTCTCGAACCCTTCTTTCATCGGTAAAATGGGTAAAATACAACACACGTCACACAACACAACACGTCTTTAACAGCCGCCACATCCTTAGTATTTTTACTTGTTGCCCAACCGTGAAAAACTTATTTGGTCCCTACAATAACCAAACCCTTAAGTTCACACCAGTGCTTGGCTGACCGAGCCAAAATAACTCCATACAAAGCTGCCGACAGGGCTCGGTTCTCCGAACCGTGCTTACAATTTGTCCTGCTCGTTCGCTTGATATCTAAATTAGTAAGTCCTATCTTTTTTGTTTCGTTTCTGACGGCTCAATTAATGACGTGAAATCTCAAAGGTCTTATTCGCTGATGCTTCGTTTCAACGCGAAATGGAGTGCGGCTGCAGATGCTCTTTGTTTTGGATGGGTTAGCATGTGATGTGTTTATTAATTCAGTGTGATGGTTACTAGAAATTGTATCTTTAACTACGTGAAGAGCGCTTGGAGATTCTGTTGTCTGAATTTGTTGAACGATTACTAAAATAAATAAACTAAACGAGGCATTCAGATTTGCCGTCGTCTTTATTGATACCAGAGATTCTAATTTTCAAAGGCTGGTTTAATTTAAATTAGGACCTCTTGAAGCTCACTAAAAGAGCCCAATCAGAAAGAGGTAATATTTCATACTGTTTACGAACCTATTCACCCATTACTTGGGCTTGGAGCGAAAATACAATTTTCTGGCTCAGTTCGTTTCAGCAAAATGAACGAAAGTAGCTGGCCAAAACTTATTATCATATGTGCTGGTTCACTGAAATGTCACATACGATATGACTGGGTCACATGCTGTGCATATGCTAATATTTATCTGAATACGAGTCGTGATATAAAGCTAATGATCCTGGAAAACATCTGACATAGATTCTATACATCACGTCTTCATTCTCAAAGCGTTTTGTAAGTCTTATTTAACACTGGTATAATGGCTGCCGTGACTGAAAGTCGCGAGTATGATTTAGATCGAGCAGTGTTATTGGATTTTTGTCAAAGTCCCAGAAGTAGCCCAGAGTCTGGAGATATGTCCAGTTATTGGCAAGTCTTTTTACATGGAACTTATAACTAGCTAAATATGGATGATACAGACTTCTGTTAACCTTTTTGGGGATGGGCCCCAAGTCTACTATTGTATTGTGTCAGAATGGTCTCACATCGACTTTTGTCGATTGTTGGTTTTGACTTAGGTTTTGATGTTTTTATTTGACAGTTTTTATGTGTTAGGATGGTCTCATAATGACATAACTGTCTAAACCTAAATCAAAATCAACATTATCTATCAATGTTAATATGAGACCATTATGACCCAAGACACAATTGCATAGCAGACTTAGGGCCCGGGTGTAATGGTTTATTCTTTAGTTTATTAGATAGTTAAGTAATTACTTTACAAAGCAATAAGAGATTCTCAAATTGAATTTTATGTAGGTACTTCTTTAACAACCAATGTGTTTTTGTAGCCCATTCAATAAACGCGATGATATAAAACCGCTTCGATGTCTGGAACGTGATTACGCATGAATGTGTCGCCATAATCTTAATCCTGCGTATAAGCAACCGTTTGGTAGTAAAAATAAATGTTTGCTAGTGTCACGACTAGTATTAATGTTTTTATTGGTCTTTTATAGTTATGATAAATTTTGTTACTTTATTTGTAGTATTTCTTAAGAGTGTCAGAAATTCAGAATCAGTTGCGTATCGTTTTCTAAATATTACTTTAATACCAAATTCAAATTCAAAAGTCATTTATTCAAACTGGGCTTAAGTCAATTAGCGCTTTTTGAACGTCAAAATATACATAGACAGCCCCCAAAAAGCCCGCCCTTCACCGCTTCCTAGTGTTTTAGCTGCGAAGAAGAAACGGCGCAACAAACTCCGCAGCAACCTTTAGGTACTGTGTAATGTATGGCTTATTGCTTTATCAAAATACCTAGTCTGTGGTGATAAATAATGTACCTTTTGGCAAGAAATAAATCGAAATCATTAATATGGGTAAGCGGGATGAGCTGGACTCTTATTTTAAGGGTTGGCCCGAAATTACAGAGGATTTATAAAACTTAGAAAAATTAAAAAGAGGTAATCCCGGATTTGCCCTGCAGTGGAACAACACAGCCTTATAATAAGATAAGTCGACGTTTCGGTAATCTTATCCTTCCTAATATTGAAACTATGAATTATAAAGCCAATAATATCCAATTGCCTGTAAGTCAATATTCATCTAACTAAAAGCCAATTCCAGGAATTAACCAAAACGTTTAATACGACATTAGCAATGTACCGTTCTGAATTCGCGTGACCAATAAATTGAGTTAGACCGATAACTATAGGATATTAGTATCTATTACAGAAATAGATAGCCTTTTCTGCCTCGGTATATACGAAGCTGGCGTAAATCTTGATCAGAGACACGCACCTGTTAATTTCATGGTAATAGAAGGAACGTGGGTGTATTTTGAAACTGAATAACGCTTCCTAGAAGATGATAATTATGTTGTTATAAATAAAATGAAATTAATATTAGGATAGTAAAATGTTTAAGGATAATACCTACTGACTTAAACCATTAACTGAAAAGTTTACATGAAAACCGATATCAAAACTTCGCCTCATTTCAAAGTAATTATGACAATAGTTGATATTCGAATCTCATAACTTGTATTTTAGTGCTAAAGGCATTAATGGAAGAATAAAAAGCTATATCACATATTGATAAAAACAATCCATTTTTAACTTTACGTCAGCTATAGTGCGTTCGTTAACTGTTTAAATTGATGTTGTAACAAATTAACAACCAAAGTTAACCCGGCGAGCATGTGGCAGGGTATGTCATACCCAGCACACCATTTAAGCTCTTGTATGTTTTTCATTTCGCACTCAGCAGGTTTGTGGGGCTCAGTAGCTGGAGGTAAGGGAGTGCGGAGGAAGGTAGTGGCATAATTTCAGTGTTACGTGCGCTGGCGCAAGAGCTATACGTGCGCTAACATGAATTGGGTATGTTATACCCTACCACATACCTGGTGTGATTCTTTTTTCAACTTATTTTTTTTGTTTATATTGATTTTGGATGCTCATAATCGTTTGTTTCTTTTGGGTTTTCTTCAAAATGGATAACATATGAGTCAGGTTTATGTTAGAGACGTTAATAGATAGTTTTTTCGAAGAATTTAACGGAACAGGGGGCCAGTACCTACTGTAGAAAATAGTTCTGAAGATGAAATCGAAGGTTTTTCTGATGACGAAATTGCTTTGTCATTATAATGGACCCTTTGCCTGGACAAAATATGGATGTAAGCGCTATGGAAAAGTCATAACATGCATTTTTTAGCAATGACTATGCCAATTTCCAAGACTGAAAAAAGAAATGTTACATCATGATTATGAATAGCTGATTAAGTTTTTTTGTAAGAATATATCATAACTTGTAGGTTTAAAATAATTTATTGAAAAAATCAGGAGTCTTTTTTAGTTTTGTTAACATTTTTGAAGTTCCTAACGTTTGGTTCTTGCTTTTTGAGTCCTTCCAATCTTTGATAAAAATAATAACTATATATAAATATGTACAACTTTTTTCATTTTAAATGTTTAAGGAATAAGCTTAAGTTTAATATAGTAGTGTAGTTTTATTTAATTTAACCATCAAGACATGATTACATGCATTTTTACATGTGGGTATAATATACCCTGCCACATACTCTGTGTAACTTTTTTCACCACATGCTCGCCGGGTTAATATTGTATTTATTTTCGATTTTCATAATATTCATGTAAATAACAATAAATATTACTACGAAATTTTAGCAGCTGCAGTTCCGACAAGCATATTAAAGTTTTTCTTTCGTTAAATATTTAATTACGATGTGTACATGAAATTCAATTAGCGATCGTGTTTAAGCGTTTTGCAGCTGTGCTTTTAGCGATTATCGATGTTCGAGTATTTTTGTAGTAATTAAGCCTGTAATGGCCTACTTTATATTGGTGTTGTCGGAAGCGAGTTAATTAATAAATGTAAGATCTGAGACCGTGTTCCGATGACATAAAACCTTCATCACTGTTTTTTTTTTAAATGTTGCCCCTTTGTAAGATTTTCTTTTGTATCTTGTGAAAGCTTGTAATTGGCCTTCTTTCACTAATGTTTTTTACTATCTGTATCCTAGCTGTAAGCTTTCTGTAGTAACAAAATAAAAAAATCTTGGGTGCGTTTACAATCACAAATCTCACATACACAAACACTCAGACGTAAAACAAATACTATTTGTTAGGTACAACAATCGAACCAGCGATATGTTGTATTCCCGCCAATTGCTTAGCCACTGCGTCAACCGTGCAAATGACTGTCCTATTTAAGAAACACTGTCTACCTCTCACAGTGGAACAATGATAGCCATAATACGGCCTCAGGTAAAAGCATCAACTTTTATGACAACTAATAGACTGTGATCGTTAGTTAGTGGTCAAACAAGAAATAGTTCAAAGAACTCTTATGAAGAGGAAATTACAAGCAACAAGTCTAATACTATCAGATATCAACAATTTTCCACATAAGTTTGAAATCCAATCGAATATTAATGAATCTTAATACGAAGCCAATTACATTATCGCACAAAATAATGTCTTTTAACACCACCGTTTACGACAGACAGATGTCAAATAAAATGAGAACCTGATATTACAATCACGAGCAACACCTAGCTCTAATAAAACTGATACCTGTATTAAAACAAATAGATAACATATCCAAAAGCAACTTCGACATTAATGTACCGTGTCAGTTTATGAGGTGGATGCATTAATATATATTAATCATTTGGAAGCAGCTAATAAAGGTGAGCCGGAAACGTCTACAAAATATTTAGTTACAACTTGATTTCTTTTGGTGTTTATTTATATTACTAATGGTTAAAATGGTCTGGGAGACGGAAGAAAGGAAGAAGTATCAGAGCTTGATAATAATCTGCCTAGAACTAAATAGATCAGAAAACTGATTTCAATAATGAACTGTTTATCAATAATCAATTACTCACAATTTCCATAAGCTAGCTTTTAAAGGCATTGAATTTAAAAGTCGGGGTTGTAAAAAAAATACTTTCAAGTGCTTTCCTACGGCATCTCTTTTCAAATTTTGATGCTGATGGTGATGATGTTGTTATTGTACAAGAGGGTCGTGTGAAGCAATAAATACTACACGAGAACAACCTTTGAGAGCGCGAAACGATAAAAAGTAATTCTGATACAATATAAGACCCTTTAGTACGCCTTCAGGCAGAAATTAAAGATGGCGATGATAGCGAACGATGAATATTTATTCAGTATTTCGACTTACTGATTATAAAGTCACATTCTTTGCCGACTTAATAAACAATTGGCATCGATAACATGCTTAATGCTTATATTATATCGAATTAATGAGGAGGCAAGAATTCAGAAAACAATATAGTAAAAGAAAGCAGAATGACACAAATTTTCATACGTATTGGGAGAAAAAAAAATGCATTAGTTAATATTCTTTACTTTGTTGCTAATATATTATATCTAATATCTCGATCGATCTCAGAAAGTAGGTACCTATTTATTAAAATAATGCAATATTATTACAATGTAAGAACCTAATTATATTTGTTTAAACGCACGCTTTATCATTATTGAACAGCGCAATGTACTTACCTATCTAAATTAAATTTTATTGAATATTTTGGGCCGCCGTACCACAAAAAAGATAGACATGCGTTAAACGCGAATGCTACCAAAAATAATACGCACTTGTTTTAGCACTAACTTGTCTAAAACAAGAGTGTATTATTTTTGGTAGCATTCGCGTTTAACTCGTGTCTATCTTTTTTGTGGTAAGGATGTTTAGTTTATGTTTATAATGGTTACAATGCAACCATATATCGGTCTGTTACTAAAGGAAACTGAACGAAGCAATGCTCATATCCATAAAACAAAACCTTAGTATGAACATCATGAAAATTAAGTGCTGGATACAAGATACGACACTGGTGATATAAAAAAATAATAAAACTCCGCATACATGATAAAGACAACTGCAATCCTCACATAAATAAGCGACGGTTTCACCTTACAACGACTTGGCGACGTGTAAAATATTGTTATCGATAATAAAACTACAATAATTCAAAGAGCAGAACGACTTTATAGTGAAACTTGTCACGTATTGAGAAATTTGAGAACAACATGTAAAATAATCTCGGCCGATATAAAATAAGATCGCTTTTATGAATAAATTATAGCAATGTAAAGTATGATAAACGATGGTAAGGATCGTAATGAAACGGCATGAGGTGTACAACCTACCGCGTAAGTTAAGGACGATGAATTTGAATCTTATCGCGCAGTTAATAAAGTTGTTAATGAAGAACGTTCTATGAATGATGATAGAACTTGCGAGGATGGATATACACCTCACATCAAGCGCAGCGGGTGGTTCCGACAAGTAAACTAGTATCTCGCAGTGAGGGTAACGTAATAATCTTAGTATTAACGACCAAGATAACAAGGCACTTATTAGCTGAGGAGGTTGGAACAATGAATTTGTAGATAGAGGTCAAGATTAAATAGCCTTTGCTATTAATACCTATGTTCATTGAACACTCACGATTCAAATGATTATGTTGTTACGAATAATTAAAGTTCTGACGTTTTTAGATCAGGTCATTGGGTTGGTGAAGAACCTCATACAAGTGGAGTGCTAGTAGTTATTTTTAAATTGAGTTATGAATTTTAATAAAGTCATTACGTTGAACTTGAAGTTTAAGATCTGTTGTTTTTACTGTGGCGTGTTCTTGTAACTACAAGAACACGCCACAGTAAAAACAACAACTCAACAGAAATAATAATGACTTAACTAAGTCATTATTATTTCTGTTGAGTTTATAACTCTACTTAATTTTTATGATGCTTCAATTTACGTGTGTCTTAAAATATCTAGAGAACTTGATTATAATGGTGGTGATGGTATAAAAATATACTTGAAAATGTAAATGAAACGGATGTCATCTTGAAGATTAAGGTACAAAAAATATGATATGAAACCCGAGCTTGCCTTGGTGTGTCATTAAATTACCTTAACGAACACGACAGTACAAACTGACATTGTAATAATATTAATTGTATTAATTATAATCAGAAAAATATGTACTAAGTGTTCTATATTAGTAACATTAAATGTCAATGGGCAGATACATAACAAGTTTGTTTTTATTAGCAAATTATTATTTATGTTTTGCGTAGCTTGTTAGCAAAATATTATAAAATCATGTCTAAATAATTTATCTACAGTCGTTTACTAACCGAATACGATTAACGTTGTCCTCGCAGAAAAGAACCTAAGATGTTTTGGGATAAGTTGACACTTACTTTTAGCTTATGCAGGTGCTTCTAGAGAAGAATTACCAATTTAAGAACTAAAACCTGATCACACTAGGACGATCAAAGACACTCCCTTATCAACACAAAACTTAACTAGGCGAAACAATTCAAAAAAATCAAACCATGATATGATTTCAATTGAAAAACACGTAGAATTCCCGTCTCACAAAGCATGCAGGTATTATTATGAACATAATGCCCGGAGGTTGGCGACAGGTGACAAAAACTGTTATGAATGCCGGACTGAACTTGGTTTTTGCGTCGAACCCGTCCTGAATGCACGGCCCACACTTAAGAATGCAGTAGCACTGAGCCGATGGGATGTAAGACGAGCGACCGAGATTTGGCCAGAGAAACAGCGATCAGTTTTCAACTTTTTATTTACAAGACTTGATTATTTTGAGTGCCGCCGTACTTATGGCCATATATACTAGTGGCCATATGAACTTGGTGCCACGTTACCCGTCATAAACTGAGTATACATATACATATGTATTTGACATAAGTAATTAATTATATTTGAAGAAATCGTCGGAGTTTAGTGTGCTATGTTTTTGATTTAATTTAAAACCTTTATTAATACTTTCTATTGGTCCAGTGTCTATGGCACTCACTGTATTATAATCCTTGTTTGTTCTAACTAATCAAACAAACAGTTTTGTTTTATTCTTGACTGCTTCTTCCGAGTCCACATAAAGTTCAACTTTTCTATTATTACTATTTTATTTTTCTCCTAACTCGCTCGTTTCTTGTCTTCATGGCTCCACTTTCGGTATAACGTTACATAACTGCGCTGTTACACTCACAACACTGTCGCCGCTACCGCCATCGGCTTTATCAACTGTATATCCTTTTAATTTAACAAAATCAATAACTTGATTTTTTCACATTGAAGTAACTGGTTCTAATCATTCCAAAATCTTTTTAGAGGTGAGACGTGATAAACAGCTTTATTAAACTCATTATAGTTTTAATTGAGACCTGTTTTTGGCAGTAAACTGCGGAAGTTAGTTAGCAATTCCTGTCTTCGTCGTTTCGTTGTGATATAATGAGTAATTTTGCTTGTTTTTTTTTTATAATAGAGTGTATGCATGCATTTTTTTATATTTTTATTCGATTGTCTAGGTTCGTGTATTGCCGAAAAGAAATGTTACACTTACAAAATGTTGATAATAAGCAATAAAATATTTAATTGAAAACTGCAATCAGTTTCTGGCGGTTTAAACGCGGCCATTGTGGCGCGTCGCCTCAGTGACGTCGGTGTCCACAGCAACAACACTAAACACTTACACTTTGGCGTAAAAGTCTGGTGGACTCGGACGTCAGTCACGCAACGCTATTGGTTGAAACGAGTCAACCAATAGCGTTGCGTTTTGATGTTTTGAATTTCCCTCGCATTTTTTCCACTTTTAATTAATTAAAATAAAATATTAAAAGGCTCTTAATTAAAAAAATAAAGATATAGGTGTAATTCTATAGTAATAAAGATAACAAATAAAAATACTAGACGTATATTTGAATCACATGCATGTACCCTATTACACTTTGTTGGGAACTATCAGTCTACATCACAGAATGCAACAGTTTCTTTCTGGTTAATATTATAATCATCATCATAAGACGATCATCAATCTGGGAGGATCGGATAGATTAGAAGCCCAATGAACAGTTCATGAAGAAAATTAATTAAGACTATAGTAGTCACATCATACTTAATATACTCATCTACTTCAACCCTAAACCGTCCTACAAAAAAAAAACTGCAAGTAATCATACAATATTGAACAACAATATTATTTCCTGCTTTAATCGTTTATGAATAAAGAACGAACATTAATCTTGTAAGCAAACATCCAATAAGATTATTATCTCAAATCATCGGGTCAGTATCTTCGTATGAGATCTGATTGTACACACAATATGCTTAATTGCATCGTACGGTGTAAGCCCGATGGTAATCGGACGTTCAATTTTAAATAAAATTCTGTGTATGTGGGCCTGTACACGTATGTAGATAGATTTGTCTATGTGTGGGTGAGTCTGTATGATTATGGCAATGTTGTAACTTAAAAAAAAATATTTTAGCTTATGTTTCCATTACACGTTAAAGTAGTTGGTCAATGCGTTTAACTTGTAAAATGTTGTTGTAAAATACTGTTAGTTAAGATATTATTAACATCAGTTAAAATAAAGGTACTTAATATCAACTTCTAACCATACAAATTAATAATGCCAAACTCGATTTTAAAAAGCTCTTTGATAATAAAATTTAAGTCTTTTTAACGAATCAAAAATGACAAGCACCAAAGATTTTACGTTGCCCCGTCAAAACAAAATTAAAACCTTATTTTTAGGAAGTCGCAATTAGCTCATCAGTGCATTCAAAATAAACTAACCCTTTGATGTTAAGTGTTTACTATCCCATCAAAAAGCACCCCTCGTTTACGACTGGTAGTCAAAATAAATTCTCACATATCACCCAAAACATTTTCGAAATCATCTACATTTGTTCCCAATTATATCGTTGATGTACACACTGAGAATCGTGCGGATGTCTGTCTGTCTGGTAATTAATATCTCCTGAACGTTCTTTCAACACATGTGGTTTTACGGATTTATTGCATAACTTAGTTTTTTTGCTGCCTAGCTCCTCGTCGCCGATGATGCATGAGCTTCATATCCTTTGGAAGTTTTGCTAATTGGTGGATTATTTTTCTTTTACTGTAGTACGAATACATTATTTTAGTGTTGTATCGGCTAATGGTCGTTCCCAATAAAATGATTTGACTCTTTCCTCTACTAGGGACAAATTTTTGACATAGGTAAGCTCTATAGAAGCAATGTCAAAAATCTATCTCTAGTAGGGCAAAGAGCCGATAGATCGGTTATTGGGAACGTCCATAAATAGGTAAATAGCAAAGCGTACATAAAACTCATCGAAAGATAATTTTAAAAAATGCTCGCGACCGGTTTTACTATCTCTAGATAACTTCCGTTTAACTTATTTGGCAGATAATTTAATACAAAATCGGTTCCATTTTTGACTTTATCTGGTAGATAAAAGGTCCTAAAGATCTAATCCAACTTAACAACTTTCTTCAGATCATCAGTCAGCCATGAATGTTTTGCAAAATTTTAATTCTCTGGGAATTATTAATAGACGAAATTGCTCTAAGTAAAATAAAGACTGCAAGAACCGGTGTAAATAAAGAAGCTCATCGGATATCTTCAACAGTTGTTTATAAAGTGAGAGCAACCTACATCGGCGAAAAGGAATAAAGGGTGGAAGAATAGACAGTTCTCTCCAACTGCATCGCAATGGAACAGACTGAAGATTCTAATGATTAAGACTTTTAAGTGCCTATCAAGTGATCCTCGAACAGTCTGTCGGCAACCATGGTGTTTTATGTTAATTATATAACAGCACTTATCAGTACTTTTATGGAGAATTGATAAAGGATAAGGCAGACCCTCTTAAGAAGTGCTCTAATAGAGATGTTGGTTTAGAGAATAAACTCGCTCTCAGAAAACGAATAAGATAAAGCAATTAAAAATTTATTAGGTTTGGTATTTAAAAACAATTCTTAAATTCCTACTAATTGTTATTAAGGCCTTTTCAAATATTATAAAAGGTAGTAATGTGCATAAAAAGAACATTTGCAAAAAGCAAAAACAGATAAATATATTACCCATAAACACCCACAACCCAACCCATAGAGAAATTGAACCCTTAAGTCCATTTTTAATTACAAAAAGGCCCGCATATAATATCCCCATACAAACACAGACAGAAAACAAACAGCCCTTTTTTAGGCTGGCGACACATCCAGCGTTATCAACGCGGTGTTAGGCCGCCAACACACTCGGCCAGATAATGGCCAACCCGGTCAATATTTGAAAACCCATCAGTGACAACGACAAAATGACTTCTTCACTTTACTAAGACAATTTTAAAGTCAACATAATGTCACACGATATTGAACTCTAAAGCTTTAATGGTAAAGTCAATACTTTTAATGATGATGGTCGTGTATGTGTGCGTGTTTGACTACTTGATCCATTAGGCATCGCTTTGAGTATTAAAAATAAAAAAGATGACGTAGGAAATGTCTCTGGTAATGATTCCGTTCGAGTCGATCGATATAATAGATATTTTTATGTAAGTAGTTTAAGTAGATGCTCAAGAAATAGTGTAAGAGTACTTATTTCAAAGTAAATGGGCATTGGAATAATGACAAATTAACTTTTGACCTCAATAAAAAAGAAGTTAAAAGAACAGTTAATAACTTTGTTATGCTTTGATTAAGAAATCACTGCTTAGGTACTCTGAAGTATAATAAAAAGTAATGAAACTTAAATGCATATTGATAACTTTAAATAATACATTTTTAAACAACTAGGCAATTTATGGTAAGGGGTGTTAAATTTCTTAAAATTAAAAAAATAGTCTTTTTTTCTATTGTATTAGTATAATAATAATTAATTTAATTTCAAGGTAAGCTAATAAAGACGGCAAAAATATTCATCCTTCTCAAGATAGAAACAAAATAACAAGAAACTTTAAACCAATCAAAATCCATCATCAACACTTATAGAATTAGGAAGAGTACAAACAGCCCCAGACTTGCACGTCCCAAAAGTTAAAAGCACAATAAATTTAAAAACAAAACAGACACAGAGTAAATAAAGATTAAAGTATTTAATCAGTTTGTTCGCGTTGTTTAAAAAGTTTCGACATGACTTATATCTTGTGAACTTTTGGTTAAATTTACGTTAAGAGAAATAAGGGGAATTTAAGAAAGGAAAACAAATTAAAGACGCGAAACTTTGACCACAAATAAGAGGAGAGCTAACATATTATTTTGTGGTCTGATTTTGAAGGAAACAGTCTTGGTAGGTTTGAAGGACGAACTCAGTCTGTTAATATTCGAGAGAAAAATAGTTAGGCGCATTTTCGGAGCCGTACCTACTTGATGGTGACTGCTGGCGAATTAGATATAACCACGAGCTTTACGACCTGTTCCAAGAGCCAAATATTATAAAACACATAAAGCTGAGTCGTCTTCGATGGGCAGGCCATGTTGAGCGTATGGGAGATACCAGAGTACCTGAACGTCTCCTACATGGAAAGCCACGGCCGGAGGCCCCGTGGAAGACCTAAACTCAGATGGTTGGATGGCATTGAGAAGGACACAAAGGCTATTGGAGTCAACGGCTGGAAAGAGAAAGCCAAAAATAGAGACGTCTGGAGAAGTTTACTTGACCAGGCCAAGGCCCACCCGCGGCTGTAGCGCCTAGGATGAATGAATGAAGTCTTGGTAGGTTGGTTTTTGTTAGAAAAACATAAGAAACTAGAGAATAAGACTGATAATAGCTATTATACTTATCGAAGCAAAATATGTGCATCTTCAGTTACGAGTACCAAATGATAATGGACGTCACTTTTTTATTGAAATACATAATATTCATTCAAAACTATCTTCTCTTTAACAAAAAGATATACTCACAAAACTCCATACACGACAAAACCTCGAACTTACCTGTAAAGACAAAGTTAAAAATGACATTTAAAAACAATTATAAAAAAAACACATCAGCTCCTATCGGTACATTAAAAATTGACAGTGCATTAGTACTTATTGGATTTTAAGCGTAGGTGTGGGATCAAAGGGAACCTTATGCGTTTCTTATACGAAGATAGTGGTGTTATAAGACGCCTATACCATACAGTAAAGATTACAATTTTATTTACTACTCAAAAACGTTTGATAATCTATGTCTTAATTAACTAAGCGAGAGAGAGCCCCGTACCATGACGAACATGCGTTCCACCTTTGAGTTTAACAACAAGAATTCGTCTTTCAAAAGTCAGCTGTAACTGGAATAGAACTGAGTCGAGTTTTGAATGCAGAAGCTAACGACGATAACTTATGATCACCTATCGTTTAAGTTCATTAGTAGCGGCCCCTTTACATGTGTTGCGCCGGCAACCAATATCCATTTGCTTCGGGCTGATTTGATTAGAACTTATTTTTATAAATAACACCACAACACAACATGCTTTATTGTGATACATATTTAAATTAAAATTCTTCTATAAAGCCTTCTTCGTTTTAACTGATGACTCAAGTCGTAAAATTCACATTAAAACTGTAAAGGGAAAAGATAAATTTTATTTTAATAAGATCCTTTATCGAAACAATCAGGCACATAAATCTGATCGAGATCCGTCCAATTCAAAATTTAATACTGTGACATAAAACAAACGGATTGACAAAGTACTAGCTGTAATCCTTAAGGAAATCTATTAAGAGGAATTCGTATCAATCACAAAACGTAATCCTGTTCGGTCGTAAACAATAATTTTGTGGGTGCAGGTCCTAATGGAAGCGGAGCGAGGGAAAGATTAGCTCGATGATTTATTAAGACCGCTTGCGCCTCCCTCGCGTCCTCTGCGTGTATGTCGGGCACCCGTGTGCCCGGCTATTCTTTTTAGTTATTCTTATTCTATAATGTCAGTTATTAATACCACCTTTAAATGGCGCCTTCAAATTACTCGTAGAGGCGTAAGTGAGCGCTGCAGTGGCGTCACTGTGCGCCATTTTCATAAAATTTCTAGAAACGCAGTCGCAGTGCCACTACCGTAACACAACTGCACTTCTAGAAATTCTATGAAAATTAGTAGTGGCGCGACTTGCGCACCACAGTGGCGCCACTGCAGCACTTACTCACGCCTCTAATTTCTATTCCGACCTCGCCGACGAGGCCCGTCGCGACGTCCCCATCATGACCCGAGTCCGCCGCCGAGTATGACTCAGTCCCCTAACCGACCCTTGCTCGAGCCAGCCCGCGCTGAGCCTGTAGATTTAAATATGTCCCTAAATCATATTAATCCGTTCCAGCTAGTAGCCCCTCCCTCTAGTTGTCCTCCCCCCAGCGACGCCCTAAGCCGAGGTCCGTACCCCAGGAGGGGGTGCCCTTAGCGTGTGGTCGCTTAGTTTGTAGTTTTTATTTAGTTTTAAGCCTGGCTGGAGGCATTTGTAAGTCCTCACCAGAAGTCCGCGTTAAGCAGTGACGGCTGTTAGAAGCAAACTGCGGAAGGCCCTGTCAAAAAAAAACCTCTAATTTGAAGGCCCATAGAATATCAAATTATTGCTCACTGTTCATTCTTTCATAAACTTTTTGAGCAGGTATCTCAGCTTTTTTTCTTGGTAGGGTAATGTCGAACACTTGTATCATGAGTTGTATTGCAATTCAATGAATTAAACTTCTACTTCTATGCACTTGCATACAAGTAGCGGTTTAATTCATGGAGCAACCGAGGGGACCCAGTGCAGCGTTCTTCTTCGATAGAATTACGATGTTTCATAGATCTTTAAGTTATGGACTCTAACGTCAGAAGTCAGAATTTTATCTATTTTTCAACCGACACCAAATAAATGGAGGTTATGTTGCGTCTTTTTAAAGACAGCGTGAATTAATTTGTTCGACTAACGAACAAATTAATACACGCTGTATTTAAAAAGATAAGCGTTAAACTCCACCGCTCTCCGCTCCCACTAAAACCACGTCATATCGCCAAAGAAACTTTACGATCTGCCACCTCGTTTATTACTTAAACCGTCACAGTATAACACAATTTAGGATAATATAGTATAGTGAACGGGTAGTATTATTCGTAGTTACGACTGCTAAGCTATGAGACAGACACGATAGTAGCACAGTATTTATAGACCTTAGGTACCTACAGTGGTTCATCGTCCATACATTTGACAGGATGTGAGAAATGACAAAATTGACATATCAAAAGCATGTATGGCAGTTACCCCCTTTGCGCTGCAACTCGCCGTAAGATTGATTTACGAAAACCTTCAACTTATAGGACTTCAAAAGTAGGTGGATTCAACATCCAGGTACCTACTTATAAAACGCCATAACTAGGTCCACGGTCCTTTATAGCTATGTGACATCACAGTAGCGTTAAGGTGTTAGCTGCTTGTATACAAGAAATAATTCCTACTAATATTAAAAATACGAAAGTGTGTTTGTTGGTTTGTCCCTTCTCGCAGCAACTTAGCAACGGATCGCTACGGTTTTTTGCATAGAGATAGTTTTTGGACCTTTTTATCCTGGTAGTACCTACTATACAGGGTAAAATTAAAACCAGTGCGGATATTTTAGGAGGTGAAATTACTCATGAATATGATCAACTTTTATTATGGGACCGACACTGAAATATGAAAAAAAAATCAGCTGCTCCATACATTTTGATCGTGTTGTAGTGCGCACTGGTTTTAATTTTACCCTGTATAATGGAATAATGTTCGAACTCTTTTCTTCTTAAACTAATTTCGCGAGCTAAAGCTATTAAAGATGAAATAAAATTAACGAAACAGGTTTTTCACCTATAATAGTAGTAACTATACATTCTCATATTAATTACACTACAATAATTGACAATAAATATCGCAAGTTTGATGAAGATTGCTAGTACACTCGACAAAGTTGCCGGTTGACGACTTTTCAACCTTATTCCTGAGAGCATAAAGGTGAAAAGTGGTCAACGTTGTCAAGAGTACATAAAATTATTATTGCGCAATTTATAATTTAACTAGTAGCTTAAAAAGTTATTATTACACAACTATCGCCATTTAGGGGATAATTTAATCAGACGTAAAAATATAATATTTTTAATCATCAAAATAACCATTAAAATCTCTAAAAGCTACTAAACGTTAATCTCACGGATATCAACATTCACTTTATAAAATATTTCTCACTGCACTCGTACTTTACTTACTTTAGTCTTGTACAAGTGTATGCGCAAGCGCATAAGTGTTCGTTAACGTTTGACAGTTAAGTTTAAGTTGTTGACGTTGATGCATGGTGTTAACGGCATGGTGCGATTTCGTTTCTATACATAGAATGCATCTATTATCGTATTGAATTATTTTTTTATTTAGTATTGTAATGGTAGGTAGGGTTCTGATTCTTTTTACTGATTCTTTTGAGGACCAACTAAATAAAACTGTATTATTCTTTGTAGTCTGTTTGCATGTCTTAGATAAACAGGGAAACCGATTTTTATCCATACAATAGGTACCTACTGAATTAGTAATATATTAATACTTATATTAAATATCGCTATTGGTTTTCTAAATAAAATTAAATAATAACTTGCTTTATTAATTGACAGCTAAATTAACTCTCTTTTAAATTCACCCTAAATTGTGTGACATTCAGGAAAATCAGAATATTATAGTAATATAAATAATTATCAAAGGTAAGCCTACAAACGGGCTGAATCTATGAATAATATTTCATGTCAAAGAGATGAATGTTTGAGGTACGGAATCGAAATACATTAACAGTTGTGAATTATTAAATGCCGCCTTTAGTTGCAATCAAATGTTGAAGCTAAAGTGAAAAGGTAGAGATAGGAATTCTAAAATGTGATGAATCATAATTTTAAAGTGTTTTGGGAGTACCGTCGTCGCCTAATCTATGATCACTAGGTATGATCCTTTTTATGTAGTGGTTCATTTTAAGGGTTCTCTACCTTAATGACCTTTCCCCTGTTCTTCTGGGTTTCTAAAGCTAAAATTTTGATTTAAATAGGGTTAGTAGGTAATGTAGGTATTAAGCCATGGATTATAGGAAAACTATAGGTATTTTCGACAAGGTATTTGTGCGAGCCTGACTCGGTCTTGACTGGGTTTTATCAAGTAAATAGGCTGCGCCATCTGTTTTATAGGATTATCAAGAAGTAATATTCTTAAATAACGAAACCTAAGATTAAAGGTCTAAATATATAGACTAGCAAATCACTTTTTCGGTTTTTTACAATATATTATTATATATTAAGTATTATACCAGGCACTTCAAGTGGGCGCTAAAACATACCGTTACCAAATCTAAAATATTGTTTTTGCTTCCGAACAGTTTTATTGCCTAACTTAATTTGCCTTAAATTGACTTTACGCCGATTTCAAACGAAATGTACTAAAATTAATAGAAGGATCTACTTTTCTAAAATTATTATTATTTAATATACCTACCTACTTACTTAGGTTTAGAGAAAACTTTTTACTCCTTTTTAAGTAGGTATATATTGCGTGCATGGAGGAGTGTGACAATTGGCATATAGTTATAGTTTATATGGAGAAAGATTCTGTAATCTTCCTTTCTTTTCAGATAGCTAATCATAATTATATGATAATTACTAGACTTTTGCCCGCAACTCCGTCCGCGTGGACTACAATGAAAATCAGTTTAAATGACCTCCGTAGTGTAGGTTGGCTAGTACTACCAAGAGGTCAAGCTGTATCTCTGGTTTTTTTTCAGCGGAATCAGATGAAACGTGGCTTAGATTTTAAGTTGGACCATAAGCTATCGAACTGTGAAAACCACATCGAAATCCGTTCAGTACTTTTTGCGTGATGCGCGCACAAACAGACAAAAATCTAAAAAAAAATCTTTTTGGGTATGGTTACGTCCCAGTACCCTATCCCAACTATATTTTCTGGAATATCTTCAATGTACAGACACGGCTTTTTTTACAATTTTATAATTAGTTATATAGATGTGTTACAAATACATTAAATCACGATCAAATTTGACTAACTGGGCGATAAATAAAAAAAAAAAGGTGTTAACAATTTAAATATTATCAGTCAGTAAGTTATATACTTACATAGGGTATTTTACAATTAGATATCAATGATAGTTTCATAGCCATCATTCAAACGACGAACCAAAATTACCGGTGAACTAAAAACGTTACCTACGATCTTTAAAAATAGACACACGAACTTGGTAGATAAGGAATGACATCCGACTCACGATCGTTTGGGAATCCGGAGCTCAAACTGTGACATGACAAGACAAGGTCACTTTGAGTCTTCATGCCGGAGGTCAAGTTGTAACAGTGAGTACTGTGCTTTATGTTTAGAACTAGCAACCCGCCCCTACTTCGTACGGGTACAATCTACAGATGTGGCGACATGTCAAAACATTGAGATTTCTGTGCTGTATCTAAGTGAAATACTAACTTGTTATACATGAAAAACTTCCGGATTTTTTTTTCTAAAAGTGCAAACCGTGTAAAAACCATTGTATAGTTTAGAAAAACTATAAGCGGACAAACAGACAGACACATAAAATAACTTTCCCTCTATGTGGGAGTTATTACTCCCACGTAGAGGGAAAGTGTTGTTTTATATGTTATTACATATAACTGGTGAAATTTATCATTACTATAAGTACACCTTCTGGAAATATACATATGCGTAATGTTATGTTAAAAAAAAAAATTACAATAATAATTTATATACTTTTTAGTCTGTATTATTGCATTGTCATCCAAATTACATAGGTATACCAAATTTCAGCTTAATCCGACGACAGGACGTGCTTGAAAAATGAATTGCAAAATTTGTACCAAACAGACAGACAGACAGACACGAAAGCGAGTTAATAAAAACGTAGTAAAAAGGTATTTTATTTTTACTTTATTTATCACAAATAACAAACTAACAAAGTAACAAAATGTTTCGGTTTGACTTCTTTCAAAAGTTTGTTACCCTTACCTTAACTCTATACTCAAGGATAGTTTAGCTAGAACAAGCTGCTAAAAACAAAACTTAAAGCATACAAAATGTTAGGTACTAGGTATGTATCTTGCTTTGATACAGAGCAGGGTGAAAGAGCTAATTACTGGCACTCAGCGACCTGTTGATTAAAGTGTAGAATCTTACTTATTTTACACTGTTCTTAGGGTGGTTCCAAACTATCCGTATTTTTTGTTCAGTACTTAATCGTAAATCAGTATGAAAATTAGCAGTTAGGCTACTATTTTTGACGATTATAGTTTGGTCATGACTGTAGTAGATAGATGAACAAGAAGCAATTAAACGTTAAATCAAGAATAATGAAGCAATCACGAGAAATAATAGTATAGATAGAACCTAAAAATAATGTCATTTAGGCCTTTGTTGAAGACCTTCATCAAATAAATCTCAATTGAACAGAGATTTTAATGAAATATTCAAATAATATTCATGACCCAATAAAAGGCAGCTCTTGTCCTATTTTTATGGTAATATCTAATTACCAACTCAGCAAAAGGCAGTAGATAAACTAGGAGGTAACCAGGTAGGTTTTCTCAAGACGCCTGGAGTAAGCCGTAACTCTCGGACAGGTAGTCCGTATTCTAAGAACTCTTTATTGCGTATCAAGGGTATTACTTACGATACGGTTAGATAAGCGACTGATATATTCTATGTAGTTTGTACCTAGATCAATGTTAGCCTGGCTGAAGTAAACACAGCTGCCGATGTTGAAATCAAAGAGTCTTTTCACAAGATTGTCAAAGAAAAAATGGACCTGAATATGTCTAAATAAACATCACGTTTATATTCCCCGAAGGATTAATAGACCCACATTTTGCCAGTTATGTTTGAGTCTGTGTAATAGGGAGCAAGCCATTAAACGGACACAAATCCAGACCCAGGCTGCTATTAAGAATTTCCTAATGGATAAACCAGATAACACTTTGTCCAACTCGGGTATCAAACCCAGGATCCCACGCTCAGCAATCGCGATTGCAACCAACGAGACATTTGATAAAAAATATACCATTAAACGTAATAATACACACACATGCCGTGATATGATTGAATACCCTGAGCAAGTATCTCTAAGTAAAGTACTCAGTGATAAAAGGGAAAATACATTAACTGTACAATCACAAAACATTATCAAAAGCAATACCATACAAAACCTAAATAATATACCTTTGCCGAAAATCCCAACAAAATATTTGTCGCATCTATCAATTTCCGCAAAACAAGAAATCGAGACGCTTGATCGATCGACAGATAGGCCATTAGAAAAATTGCTCGTTCCATTTCTGACGGCCTTTAAAAAGGAGAAAAAAATAAACGATACGGAGGAGCAACAAAATGAAGAAATTAACTGAGAATCGGTGAAACAGACTTGAGATAACTTAATCGTGGGCTTGAGGGAAACCGGTTCGCTGAGGTCAAGCCGGGTTGTTTGTGATGCCGAACCACGGTGATTGTTTTTGATGCGAGTATCATAAAACACGCTTGTTCCTTTGTGATTTTTCTGACGTTAATATTTTGGTGTGAATGTTTGTTAGATGTTTTTTTGGAATTTGGTGGTTCTACCCCTTTTGTGATTTCAATGTATCATTTGGTTTTATTAACTCAAAAATGTATTGTTAAAAGGTGTCATAGCTGTTTTTTGAAGCATAACACTTCGCCTGTAGTTACTTACTTACACAGGCAATTATAAGTATTCATTTGCTCATTGGGAACAGCTTTTTTTAAGCTAAGAAAATAATAATTATATGTATTATCATTTAAAAAAGGCTTGATTTCTAAAATGTTCAGGCGAAAGGCAAATATTCATCAAAAATAAAAATTTTGGCCTTTTACAGTAAACTGACGCCAGAATTAAAGGATTACTTGCTCACATTTCTAATCTATATCGTGTTAAAACAAAAATGTATTGTAAGGTTCAATATTTTATCGAGAAAGCCAACTCAAGGTGATATGAATAACGTCTGAAGAACACACAGATACGTGACGAGAGAACTAATGGATTTACACCGAGTGATTTTTAGGACTTTCACTTAAAGATTATGAATTATTATGTATCTCAAAATTGGTTTCTTGCAAAATGTACTAAGTCTTAAGCTTTTAATCTTTTACGTGGTGTAGCTGTAGCTGTCTGGATGGAAAGAAAACAAAAAAGAGCTTTTGGTGTCTAGCTTACTTTTTGTATCGTTCGTGTATTGAATTGTATAGTGAATTTGTTTACAATAGACTTAGATGATTGATTTTAAGATACAGCTTCTACTTTTGTGTTTTTATAGTTTGTGATAAAAAAACGTAAACCAATTTTACTCCTCTAATGAATTTCTTTAATCAATCAACCCTAAATTAGGGTAGCAACTAAACATGAAACGAAGTTGTTCTGTCTGATGTCCCAAAACATCTCAGAAACAAATTAATGCATTTAGTTTAAAGTGGGTCGTTTCTTAGAAACTAATTACATGAATTTCGAGAATTTAAATAGAGGCTATACTACTACAAATAATGTAAGCGAAAACTTTATATTAACTTTATGATGACACTGAAAGATTAAAAGGCGTAACATTGTAAACTTACATTCAATGTTCTAGCAACATTAGTCAAGGTGCAAAATTATACATGAGCCATGAATTATGTTATCTAGCACGGCGATAAGTCGGCAGCGTGCTCTCACAGTGATATTGGGTCGCCACTCGCTCACGCTGGATCACGAGACGCGTATGGGCCAAGCCATAAGCTGTCAGATGTGATAGGTTTTATTTTATAATTATGATTTATCAGTGCTACAAGTGGCGTGCTTAGAGGGCAAGCCCAGCACATTTTTAGGGTTCCGTACCAAAATGGTAAAAAAGGAACCCTTATGGTGCGACTTCGTCTGTCTGTCTGTCACACCTGCTTATTTCAGCAACTACTAATGCTATCGACTTGAAATTTGGAACAGTTATAAAAAATGCTTGTCCAACTTTATTGCAAATTATTATTATTATTTTTTTCATTGCAAAAGGGGCCGGAGTGGGGGTCCAAAATTTCAAAGTGGGGTTACTAGGTCAAGTGACATATCATATGAAAGGGCTTGATCTGCACATTTCAAAATATATTTTTATTTAATTTTATGTCTCACAGTTTTCGACATATGATGAAAGTGTTTGAAAAAATACCATTCCCCCCATCACCGAAGTTTGCGGAGTGAAAAATCTGAAATAATTAGAGTTGATAGGAATTGACCCAAATATGGCACCAAAAATAAAACGATGTTCCTAACTAGTACGATTTTTTCAAAATCATCAAAATTCCTTCACAAACAAACTTAGTTATGTGGTCCGGATGTTTTCACTTTATACGTCCAAAAATGATACGGAACCCTCGGTGCGCGGGTACGACTCGCACTTGGCCGGTTTTTTTTGGTTTTAGAGAGTATTTATGTATGTTTATTTTTCATGAATGTAAGTGATTTTTAATGTTCTTATTGCTTTAATAACGATATTAACTCACTTGAATTTATTAAAATAAATAGCCTGTAAAACCGAAAAATTGCGTTGGACTTGCTCTTTAGGCATGCACTGTGCTACTATGAATTTCTTGAGATACTGTAGGGTATTTTGGTGTCTTCATTAGTGTTATTGTATGTTCTATTTGTTATTATATAAATCAAAGTTATGTAAAGGCCTTTGCTGTGAAACAAAATATTATTTCGTCATATTAAATAATTTTCGTTATATTATGCTACTACAGAGAATATTTTTTTACGTTATATTTCAACATAATAATGAACTTCGTAGGTAAAACATTAAAAACGTATTAGAAGTAGAGTACCATATTTTTATTAATCCCACGTTTTTATTAATATTCTGTTATTAATATTCTAAGAAAAAATAAACAAGGATACATTACATTAAACATACTCCATCAAAAAAAAAAAAAATTAAGTATTATGTAAAGAAGTCGGGTAAAAAAAGTTTTTTTCTACATTTTATCCCGCTTTTTCCTTATAAACCGTACCACACCGGGTTGAGACGAATTATTATTTTTATAGTCCGCGGTTCTCAGATAGATTGCTCGTGATTTGAGGCTTTTACGGAGTCGAAGTCGGCGACTTTATTAACTTCGAAATATGGATTCTGACTCGTTCTGTTAAATTTTTATTGATATTAAGTTTTTTTTATTTTGAAAGTCGTTTATTGTGGTATTTTGAGGAGATAGTTAAAGAGTCATTGGGATGGAACGGTTCTGAATCGATGTTTACTTTTGAGACAACGTTGACGAAAAAATTGTACACTAACTTTCAAATAATGAATACTGAATTTTGCGACTTCCGAAACTGTTATTGTGATCTTATTGAAGGCGGTTTTTACTTCTTTTTAAGTTTTTTTATTACTATCACTATCACCCAATTCCTTACGCACTATCTCGGACTTCAATCTTCGATAAATTCCTGACACATTTCATCCGTTATTATCAAAATGTTGAGGTAGTCCTAACCTAATTAATAACTATGAAAACGGAGACTGATCACCGCGACACCACGACGCCTGCTTATCACCCTGTCACAAGTAGCTTGTAACTTCACTTATCATTTTGTAAATAAAGATAGACAGGACTTATTAGCAGGGAGGATGTTATGAGACCGATACGAAGATGGATTGTTGAGTATTATCATTTTGTTTGGAAATTATGACGTGTTGTGATATTGTGACTGTGTTTTGTTTGTTAGGTGATTTTTAGGGTTCCGTAGTAAAACTAGGAACCCTTATAGTTTCATCCCGTCCGTCTGTCCGTCTGTCTGTCCGTCTGTCCGTCTGTCCGTCTGTCACACCCTCGTCAAATCTACAGTTTTTAACCAATCTGTATGAAACTTCGCAGTTAGATGTCTTTTGTGAGCCGCCATAAAGGCCTGTAGTGAAATTATGAAAAATAAAATAATAAGTGGTGACCCCCATACATTAAACTGAGGGATGAAAAAAAATATTTGCGGGCACCCCTTTGTATGGGGCATCGTTGGATAGGTCTTTGAAAATAACTTAGAGCTACCTAAATGACTTTTTTATTTAAGTCCATATTAAGTGAACTAGGAGCTCCGAAAGTCGTTAACAATGTGTCCCCCCCCGTGTAATTTTCCAACCGCGTAATTAAAAAAATCTGAATAAAATCAAGCTTATGGCATCCAATAAATACACTCGATTAAAATTGGTTTGAACAAGATACGTCAATAACTTCTTGAAATATTCACTATTTTCAGTTTTGAGTTTGATAACCGCAAAAATAAGGTTGAAAGACTGAAATACTTCTTGCTACGGAACCCTAGACTGAGCGTGGTCCGGACACGCTCTTGCCCAGTTTTTTTTTAAAGCGTTCAATGTATTTTTATAATGGTATCTTTAATTTGTATTGTTGATTGCAGTAGTAATGGTATTGGCAAATGGAGGCACTTAATGCCTGTGTCTTAATGCCTTAAAAAATATAATAAAAAATATACCTCTTTTTTTGCTATTGCAATAACCGAAATACCTAATGTCTAATTAATGCATTTGAAAAATAAATAAATAAACTGACAAAGTGAAGAGCTAGTTTAGTCAAAATACTAAAATATTTTTTTGATAAAATTTAACATGATTTAAAAACATCTAGAATCAATTCATCTACTGATTTTGAACAAACTATTTTCAGATTTTGTATATTTTATACTTAAAATAATACTTGAAGTATGGCCTATATTATCATTAAGCGCACCACCAGTTTCTTCAAACATCCAAGCAATTTCAAGAAAAAGCGAAGAAGAAAAAATAATAAGTACTTTACTCATTCTTCCACCTACATTCCAAACTAGTGTGGAACATAAATACTCCACTCGATATCGATGAATACCAAAATCCGTTAATTAAGTCATTTTGCGGTGAGAATTTAAACGTTCTACCTTAGTAATTATGGAAAAGTATTCAGGGACCTGTACAGGTACCAGGACCAAGTAATTTAGTGCTATATTTATATACCTTCGGTTCCAATTGAGACCAGCTCTTACGATAATTACTGTTAAACGCGTTTGAAAACGTTTAGGGATGTAACTTAGAATTGTCGATTGTTTTTTAATTACTTTTGTGCGATGAAATTGCTTCATCGTGTTGGATTGTTAGATAGATACCGTTTTATATAAGGTAGAAAAAATAATGATAGCTTTTTGTGAGCTGATGGATAGTTATTTAATTATGATGATTACCTAGATGCGCTTATAATTATAGTACATAGATATCAAACAAAGTAATACATCAATATATATTTTTAACTTCAATCAACTCTAAAGGCTTAATAATTACTTATCTAAGAAATATTTTAAAAATAACTTTAATAACTTTAGTTGAAACGAAACCGGAACAAGTAACCTCATAACCGTTATCACAAAAGCGTATCTATAAATGTACAATAAAAATAAACACCAACAATACTATCGCAACTCGAACACGCGTAATCGTCGTCCAATTTAGCCGGCCACTCTACAAAATAAACACGAAAATTTTCTCACAACTCCATCTGAAAGTAAACGACAGTTGTCACGCACTTAACAGAAATAAAGTGCTCGGATAACGCGCGAATTACCCATTTCGTCGTCCCGAGAGCCGACGATAAAAAATATCGATGTAAATTTTCGCATCCCTAGACGCTATTTAGACTCTAATTTTCATGTTGAGTGAAACAAAAATACAAAATGTGATAGTCGCCTTTGTTTTTCGTACTGATCTGTGAATTAAATTAAAAGGATTTCTTGCAGCTTTTGTTAAATGCAAGCCTTGAGAAGATTATGGGAAGGGTTAATTAAAAGTATTTGCTTCGTGGTCTTATTGGTAAGAGCCGATTATTGGAAATATTTCCTTTCTTCATTTAGGCAAGATTCTTAGACCGGAATTAGACTTTACTTTGCTAAGTGTTTAAAGTCGGTTAAAAATAAGTACCTATCCCTTTGTTTATCTTTTATTATGCATCCGTCAATAAAATCTATTTAAAAGCTTTGATCACTCGTCCATTAACGTTGTTTAACCAATTAATTTAAAAGTACGTAAACATTAATTATTAAAACAGATTGTTTGTGTTATTAACCATTCATTGAACGAAACAATTACTGTAGTTTCGGCAAATAAATTGTACTATTTACTGTTTGAAGATACAGAATGAAAATGGTGGTTGACCGAACTTTTAGCAAGCAATTTAAAATGGCCGCCGTTGAATTAATGTTTGTACAAATAATTAAGGCTAATTTAGATTTAAATTGATAGAATAATGAACAGTGCTTGTTATTTAACTATTAGCTACCGAATCTTAGTTTGTATATTAACAATTTGTTTAAACTGTTTAGGTATGAGTTACCGGAATTCTAATAAGAGCATTTTACTAACAGTGTATTGTTTAAAAGTTTACCTATTCACGAGTATTTTTTTCAATACCTACCTAATTTATGAATATTTTGAGAAGGATGCATTTAACTCCACCACGTACCTAAGAAGTCATCGGGATACTACATAAAGAATTTCTTTTAGTTGTGTTTACAAACACAATTTTACACACACAAACACCTAGAGCCGAATCATGTGTAATCGCAGCATGAGATGTCAAAAAGATAAAACGATTTATTCTAAAATATAATTGTGAGAACCGCCAAATAATAAAATGCGCTGCCGGAGTGGATGTAACCCAAAAGGTTACGATCTGTGTTTCTTCAAATTGCGAGTGGATCGATTTTTTCGGTGGTAGTCTGTACCTCGGAATGCAGTCCATCCCCTTAAAAAGGTTGTACAATTTAGTAGCCATTAAAAATCCAATAATTTTATTATAATGTAAAATTGCATGGAAAGGTGCAAGAGTGTCGACACAGAGGAATTTTTTGATGCTCTTTAGTTTGTTTATAATTACAAAAATGATATCTCAATTTTTAATTGCGCTAGAAAGAGGTCTAAAAAGTGGATTAAAGAAACTAAACCCGCACCCGATCCATCCTAACGGATATCCACGGCTGTTTGAGTTGACTAAAATGTATCCAACAATCAATATTTGTACGGCACTGCAGGCTGATCAAATAATGTGACATCATGGGCCCCATACACCGGGAACGTATTAATGGTTTTCTATAGACTATGTATCGGGTATTCGAACTAAATAACACACATAGGTATGAATATACCTCAGATCATAGAAACAAGGGAGATGTGCCAAGGCGCTATCGAGCTTGATGCCTGATCTTGAGCAAATTGCTCATATTAAAAACATACGCGCTGGTGACGAACCGAACACGATCGATGGTATAAATACAGTGTTTTAGTTTAGTGCTAGTGTTGAGTGACGATTAACAGTATTAGATTGAGGGTGTGCGGAATGTTCAATGCGTGGGAGATCGTTTTATTCACAAGGAGCGCTTAATTATGCGCGTAATTGTGTCGAAAAATGTACTAAAAGTGGCATCAGTTGTTCCCGTACTAATTTGTTATGATGGCATATCTCCTTGTTTCTATGATCTGAGGAATATACCTATTCATGGTAATAATTGATACACAGTTACGAGTTACGATGAGAGAAAATTAGTTCCGCGTCGTCCTTGCGTAACGTCACACACCTAATCACACAATGGTAGCGATTCTGCTGTAGTTTTATATTTGATATTAGTTTGATATTAGTTTTATATTATTTCTAACAAAAACCTGTAAAAGAGGTAGAAGATACTTCCTGTCAAATAAGTCCATTTGCATAGTTTTAGGCCCGTATTACAGAATGATGCTCGAGCACAGATCTCTGCTTGAGCATAGATTTAAAGCCATTTAATTGGTTGAAATTAGTGTCAATCTATGCTCAAGCAGAGATCTGTGCTCGAGCATCGTTCTGTAATACGGGCCTTAATGTCAATTTAGTGGTCATCGCAAAAGCATCGCTATTTTCCCATTTTCCCTATGACAAGGGCGTAGACTAATTTGACAGTTCTCAATATTTTCAATATTTTCTGTCCTCTTTCGGCGTTATTTGTAAGAAAGAGATACAGTGTGATTAAAATTAGTTGTTTAGTGTGATGGTACCTACAACAGAATCAGTAGGTACTAGTGGCAATTTTACTGTTATTAAATATAATTATTATAAGAGGCTTAAAATCACTGGTACAGGCGGGCTTGACTTGGCGCGACTTGAACACGCGGCCTCTGCCATACCGTGGCATCGCTCTGACCACTGAGCTACCGTGTCATAACCGCCTCAGTTGAAATTTTAAATCTTTATAATACACCTCTTATGGGCGTTAGTGACATCTATCGGAGACTGAATACAACGCTCCAACATACATAATGTAATTCCGCCTGTCTTGTCCAACGTCCTTAAGTTTGACCTTTCCTAAAGTATTCCATTCCATCTGATTGAGCACCAAGGGTTGCCATTGACAGTTTTATCTGATCCACTATCAGTTTGAAACCGTTCCGTTTTCCAATTCTTATTTTAGGAACGGTTCAGCCCTATCTCTGAACTGTACCGGCGATTTAGGAATATATTTTCTGTGTTAAATCGTTTTTTTGGTAAAGATTTTTTTACATGCTTAATTATTATTTTTGGAAGAATAACACGAAAAGACGTCTCGTGACCACGGTCAATGCAACTTATTTTGATTATGTTCTGTGCGCTGAATGTTCCGATCTAGTAAACAAATACAATGTTTTAGCATGAAATAGATTGTAGTCTGAAATAGCACATGGGCTACTTTTATCCTGAAAAACGTGAGCGAAGCCGCGGGAGGAAGCTATAGTAATACATATTTTATTGATGATATAATATAAATTAAGAACATAGGTACCTACTAGAAGTATTCAAAGATTATATTGGTCGATAAGTTTCTTTTGTATTGCCTCCAGGAAATTTCTTTTGTTTTCATATTTCAGCAACTTAGAATAAAATTGTTCCCGAGAAATTCACGCACTTTTGGCAAGCATATTAGGTATTCCTTTGAAATCAGTGTAGATTTTATATAATGAAAAATGTGGGGCGCATGCAATAGAATAGTAAGATGCGCCCCACGTTTTTCATTTCATTAGAAATTATTTTATACTTACGTTTTAAAAACGTGGTTTTTTAAATAGGTATTTTTTTTCTAATAGGTATTTTTTTTTTTTGACATCCAAATCACATCTACCTACTTTAGTCCGATGTCAGCAAGTGCTTGAAAAATGAATTGCTAAATTTGTACCGAACAGACAGACCGACAGATAGACAAGAAAGTGAGTTAATAATAAAAACTTGGTAAAACGTGGTAATAAAAAACTAGACTTTTGCCCGCGACTCGCCGTTCGCGTGGATTACAATAAATTGACAATTTTAAATGACCTCCTTAATATAGGGTGGCTAGTACTGCGAAGGGGTCAAACTGTATCTCTGGTTCATCCCACCGAAATTATAGCAACTTGAAGAATGATTTTTACACTTTGGAATAAACCTTATAACATAAGTAACACAACCTAACCGTGTGGAAACTAACAAAGGCACATCGGTTCTACACTCAGATCATAGAAACAAGGAGATATGCCATCATAGCAAATTAGTACGGGAACAACTGATGCCTCTTTTAGTATATTTTTCGACACAATTGTGCGCATAATTAAGCGCTCCTTGTGAATAAAAAGATCTCCCACGCATTGAACATTCCGCACACCCTCAATCTAACACTGTTAATCGTCACTCAACACTAGCACTAAACTAAAACACTGTATTTATACCATCGATCGTTTTCGGTTCGTTCCCAGCGCGTACGTTTTTAATATGAGCAATTTGCTCAAGATCAGGCATCAAGCTCGATAGCGCCTTGGCACATCTCCTTGTTTCTATGATCTGAGGTTCTACACGTCATATTTGACCGAAGCAAATTGTCAAAGCGAAGTGAATGTCATTTTTTTTCTCCTATTCAGTCCCTAGTCCCTACTCAGCCAAGGACACATTGACGCGAGGACAATTTTGTAGACAAACGACAGTCCCAGGTAGATAACGATTGTTTGGCCTATGTGTATAGTAGCTGTTTGATTTCAAAGGGATTTGTTCCAATGTAAATAAACTAAGTAGATGATACAAATATATGTGTTTGTATTTATTTTATCTCATCCATACCTCTGTATATTACGTAGATTGAAGATTTAATAAAGCGTAAGTATGTTTCGTAGTCAATTCCTGTAGGTAATTGATAGTATTTAATTGCTTGAGTTACAACAAAATTAGCAACGTTACCTAATTCATTTTTAAGAGATTGACACGTAGAATTACCCTCCTTTGCGTCGCGCAGTCGAGTAATAAGACCCTTCTATTAATCTAGTATTAACGTTTAAAGCTTTATATATCTAGCAATCAATCTTACAAAGTTTATCATTAAAATAGAGTTAATCTATTCTGATTCAAACTGTTCTACTTGGCACAATCTCAACTGTTTATCTATCCTGACACTAGAAGCGATGATAGAGATTAATTTATAAATGAAACTAGAAATTAATCCATGTCTACGGGCAGGATATTAATGTCAACGCCAGTTTTTTGTCTATACAGTGTTACAAATTATAATATGTTAGCAGTGCTAATAAGGAAGCTCTGTTTATGTATGAGATAAAATAGGTGTTGAGTGTGGGCTAGCGAAATAAATATTTAAGCGTGTATATTTTTTTTGTATTTTGTGCTTATTGCAAATTCTAATGCACTAAGTACATTTAGAGCTAAGTCGAAGAAGAAAATGGATTGTCATGACCTCAGGACCGGTCATTATGACGATGCTTGGAGGAGGCTCATGTCCAGCATTGGACATCTGTCAACTATAACAATGATCATAATTGTCATGAAAATGCTCTCTCTAACACTGTTATGGTCCTAACACGTCACATTACTGCCCCTGATCACTTAGAATTCTGCTCATACCATTAGGGAATGAGATAAGAAATAAAGATAAGACATAAGGAAGTAAAAGTAATGATGTTCTATCTATTTTCGTAACACCAGAACACCTTTATAACGAGCTCTTCTCAGGCGAACCAGCCATCAAAGAAGCCCTGAATAAGTAAATTGGTTAATTCGCAATTCTCGCTAAGAAGTGAAACACCTAATTGCAATTTGACTTAAAAGCTACCTTAGTTGCAAACGTTTTGATTATTGATTAGTTTGATTACTTATTTATTTCCTTTGGTGTGGTAAAGACTGTTAAATTTGATGATCAAAGTGGTGTAGATTTATTTATGTAATGAATTATTTATTGTATTGGAAGATTACAATATTTTAGAAATTATAATTCTCGTTACTAAAACAATGACACTTTCTTCTAATGCCTAGATAAATATAAATAATTACTCTCTTGTTAATTATTAAAGTCCTCTTAAAAAGTTGGGTTTATTAAAATTGGACTCATAACAGTCATAACATGATATGAACTGACGCAACAGGAATATTTTTACCATGACGATTCTTTTTCAATTTTTTTATACTGTTATCTCAAAACCTTAACAAGACAGGAGCCATTAAGAGCGTCTGTTATGAAACCACTTGAAATGAATAGAAAATATCTTAAATAATAAATCATACTCAAATAGGTACTGGTTAGTTCAAGTAGCAAGCAGGTGGCCGAATTGTGACTAGTAAGCGGCCTCTTGATCTTTGTAGTTTAAAATATGAATTCAATTTTGAGTAAGTTTTTTTGGAACTGATCTGGGAGCAGAACAAAAAGTAGGAAGATACAGCTGTGAATACATTCTTGCCAGTAATAAAAATCTTCGTTAGAAAAGAAGTACAAGTATTCTAGTAGATTCCAAACAAACGTCTAATTAAAAATAATGCAATTTCATTAACCCGTAGTTAGCAGTTGGTTACACGTTTTATTCTGGCACTAATTATTGTGGAGTAGCTCAACTCTACTAACTACAATAATTATGATAACAACATTATTTAAATTGTTGTTATTTTGGTTGCCAACAATCTTATTTCCATTCCCATCATTAGTGGATTTGGAAATTGACTAAATGCTACTTTGTAAAAAAGCGGCATTATAATCAAAGATGAATTCTTCGGATTTATATCTTTCTTTTGTAGCACATATTAAGTTTATAACAGTTATACGTGGGTGTCTAATACTTAATAAAAATGATGAATGGGCCTTAACAATCGTAATCGAATATCAAGTTTATGATTATTCAACAGAACAGGAGGATAGAACATTAAAATTCAATGGTTGGCGATAAATCTACAATTTGATGTAATAGAAATTAAAATTGACGTCTCAATAAGTTGAAAAGACAGGCGAGTGAATTAAATCCATATGCTTGAAATCTAATATCTGTTAATTTAATCACGTTAAAGCCAAAAATAGATATTTGATTTTATATTGATTAGAATATTATTGGTAAATTTTATTGGTGACTAAAAACTGATATTAATTTGTGGTTCGTAGGTATCATAATATTTTAGGGTGTGGTATTTTTTTAGCAAGATGGTTTGAAGATGGAATCTTTAATGATCACCTGAGATGGCGTGTCTTAGTAGATATAATGAAAACAATGCATAATAACGTGGCCAACGGAATGTTCTCATAATTATGTCTTCAATACGTTGGCAGGAGTTGCCTTGAACTGGTTCTACCTTGCTAAACGCTAACTGCTGTATTATATACAATTTGAATAATACGAACAATAATGTATTATTAATCTATCCACCATGCCTACCAGCCATAGCTAATCAATCTTATTTATTTATTTATTTAATACTTCAATGCACAATGGTGGTACATAAGGTGGACTTAATGCCATAAGGCATTCTCTACCAGTCAACCTTTGGGTCAAAGAGAACAACATCGAAAAGAGGTACAAAATATAAAAATAAAAACTAAGCATATTAGCAACTTAATTAACAATATGGATAGCCGGATAGCCAAACTATTATAAATATGGGACAATCTTCCTACCATAAAGCTTAAAGACTTAACAAGTTAATAAAAAATGAGACGGATAAAAATAAATTAGACGTTATTATTATTACACATTCCAAAACGCATGATTGACAATCATTACAATTAGATACAAATAACACAGATCCAACCCCTGACATATTTGTTAAAAAAAAGTATAAACCAATTGATACAAATCCATCAAAAAGGAAACATCACCTGGCCCTACACAAAAAGATATCCAAAGAAAGCGCTATACAAAACGAGGCGAGTCCGACATGGCACCATTCAGATCAACCATTGTTGGCCATCAAAGAAGAAACTTTATTTGCTGTCATTTATATTTTTATGCGAAATCTTTGGATTATGTCGAATATCCCGCGGACTTCCGGGCCATTATGAAAGGCGAATACTGGGACAATAGCGGCAGGAGTTGCGTTAAGGCAACTAACCGCAACATCGGAGGTACCGGCCCATTTGTAGTGAAAGCAACGAATGAAATATTATTGGGTCACTAAAAACAAATTTGCGAAGTTCCTGCGGGAACGGTTTTTATTGTGACACATGTGTTTCCTGAGTTTTGTGACATATGGGTCGTTATTATTTATAACGTTATAACAAAGTTTTTTCATAAACGCTGAAAAATAATATTCATGTATTCAAATTAATCCATATTAAACCATAAAGAGATCAGCAGTGATTGATACTGTAGATATTACTTTAAATAAACAGTACTCTCACAGTACAGATGATTAGTGATCACAATAATAATATGATTAGCAGAAGGAAGGCTGATGCTACCTTTTCTTTTTTTTTTTTTTTTTTATTAAATTATAGGCTTGCTACCTAATCTCCCCTTTCATCGATTCATCCTTGTGTTCCTACTATTACATTCCCAGATACAGCAATGGCTAGCTTATTTCCAAAAACCAATCAGAATGGCAATAAAAAATTGATTGAATTTATTTGTATGATAAACGGATTTGCTGAATACTAAACTATCTGTACGCGAAATTGATAATGATCATAAGCTATAATGAGCTTATCCACTAAACCCCAATTGATTTATAATTCGCATGGGTTGGTTAGCGACTAATATGTAGCATTTATCGATAAATAGAGAATTTAGAGCAGGATATAGAAGCAACTAATGTTCTAGATGATTTGATAGTAAAACTAGACGACGATCATAATAATAAAGATAATCGGGGCCGTAGAGACAGTGGTAATGGCGACGATAAAGAAAACTTAATTGAAACGCTTCCACATGTTCTTAATAACGACGTTAAACAGAAATACGTTACAGAGCTAAAAAAAGATGTTATCAAAAAATTTACTATTATGAACACCAGAACTATTAACCATAAAATGTAACGTGATACCATAAATATTTTTGATGATGAAAATTTTTAGTGCTATAGGTAGATATAATCGGTTTTTTTTAATGTCTAAAATATCTAAATAATATTCTAGAACACATCATAAATATTTGGTGTCCTCCTATTAAAAAAAACTAATTAAGTATGAGATGTTAGAATCAGACACTTCAACTTCTCGTCTGTTTTATAATACTTGTCTTGATAAATGGAACTCTTTATTAATATATTACCTAACATTAGATATGTTTTCGTGGACTTCACTTATTCCTACTATCGCTAAAGGGACTGACCTAATATTATTAATTTCTTTAGATATTATTATAACCGGTTTCTCACTATACTGACCTAGAACAATTCTCTTCCACCCTTGTCGTTTAAATCCCCTTGAGACATACTTTATTGAGCATACAATCGAAATAATGACAGTATTATTTCGTGTAGGTACCTATCAAAAAAAACAGGTTTACTGAAATCAGATATTCCTATAGTCATGATTTTAGTCAAAACAAAATCAGCTTGCTTTTGTTGGCGATCCACTCCAGCCGGTGTCATATTCAAGAGGGTTGAAAGTACTGTTGGCAAAAATGCGTCTCTTGATGAAAGAGAACCTAAAATATTGACTTAAATGTCGCAGACTTGATAAAATGTTTGTTTCGTATCAAAAAATATTTTATAACTTATATTTAAATGCTAAAAACTGAGATATCAATCAATGCTTGTAAATTATTTGAATAAAATAACTAAATAAATAAATTTCAAAATAATTATTAAATTATACACTTGTTATCTCGTGCCAATCAATTCAAACATCGTCTCAATCTTTTAAAACATATTATAATATTTTTCTGCTGACTTGCCCACAAAATATCCCGCGAAAACAGGACAAAACATAGTGTCGTCGGCATATAAACAGCATTATACCACGGAATCGAGTTACATGTGTCGAGTCATTTACGCCCCTCATTATGGCGGCCATAGAAAGAACCCCTTTGTACCCCCCTATCATATCGGGAAAACGTATGATTTTTTTATATCTAAATACGCAACATAAGCCTGAATTAATTTTTGGGTTCATTAAATTTATGATAATAACTGCTTGAATAAGAAATACATGAGGAATGAAATAGGTACAATTATCAGTATTTATTGGTATTCAAATCTTTTTATAAACATGTAATTCTTGATCGCAATAATGTTGATTCACTTGTATGATAATATTGCATAACATCTTCCTAGAATGTATCTTTCTAAATTGTATTTTCATTATCAAACTCCATTTCATTTTCTGTCATCTTTTACTGAATTGTTTGTTAATTTTCATCACCATAAGGTCCACCCAAGCCTTGCAATACGCGGCGCATGCCTCGCAAAGTCTGGATCAACCCATAAGCAAAAATGCACCCGTTATCATTATGAATAAATTGCTCATGTCTAAAAATACTTCAATCAATTAATTGCAGTAGTGCTGCAGATCATTCATCATCATTCCATCCATCGTTAATATCAAGTTCAAGCGTCAATGTACCAACTTAGATTAGAGATGAGGCATCATCAATGTGCAATTTTTATTACCAACACTAAAAAATTTTCAACAATATTATAGGTACTTTTTTACGATGTCAATTTGACTCCCGGATAGATGAAGAATCTTCTAAGCTACACTATAAAAAAGGCTTTTCAGAAATAGTTGATGAAAATAATCAAATTGTAACTCAAGTCAGTGACGGTTGGTCGGTTATAGGAATAAGTTATGCTTAAGTATTTAGAACGAGACGAAACAATCTTACACGTCTAATAAAGCCAGACAGTTGTGATCATGCGGGACAATGGATCAGATTGGGTCAGATGTTGCGAAGTGGCGTGTGAACATGGTACATAACCCCGTCAATAGAAACGGGTGGGTTATTCATCGTAATGTTAAATAGTTAGCCGTAGGAAGACTATGGATCATCATGAAATGATGATAATTTCATGATGGTAATTTTTTTCTCGATGCCAGCGGAAAAATTAAAAAATTTAAAGCGGTAGAGTTAGTTAAAAGTTACTTGGCATAATGATACATATTATGTTTATGATGTTATATTTAGACACATATACAAGCATCGTCACTAGCTTATTTCTTTAGAAATCCTAAGATTGATGGTTTTTAATTACCTACATAATTAAATTATGTAATTTGAAGACTGTAGCTTTATTAGATTTTTCATAATTTTAACTCTAAAACTTTATAAGGGAGACAACCATGGAATTCAATTACTGAGCTATATCATTATTTTTTTTTATATCAGCCTATACTGACCCACTACTGTACATAACTTTCCTCCACTCCTCCCATTTCTGAGCACATCTAAAAAATATCAAGATTTGATCTTCGTAAAAGTCTGATTACACTGACGTATTTGGCCACATATGGGAATTATTAGTAGAGATTTTAATAATAAAAAATATTAAAAAGCCTCATTTTCATAATGACTAGTCAGAGCTATGATTATAACTGTTACGTACTTAACCCCACCCACATCATAATAAACTTTAAGAATACTCTTAGTGACGTAATACATTTTTATACGAATATTATAAAGATTTATAAATTCTGTTTGTTTGTGTTACCCTCTTTTGAGAGATAATCTTCAAAACTTCTGGTCTGATTTGAATAATACTTCTGGGTTGAGGTTTTTATTTTATGAGGTGAGGTTTATAGTATTAAGAGTAGTTATAGCTTATTTGAGGTTTATTTTTATGTTGTATTTTTTATGGTTATATTTGCTTACATGGAGATTTTATGCATTTACCTGCAGACCTTTCATAATAAGGTTTTTTAGCGTAACCACGGGGTCTCATCAGGAACAAAGGAACATTTGTTGAAATAACTCATGATAGATGGCGTTATACGTATCGATTTGTTATTGAAGTTTATGTAAAATTGAGAACATGAAAAAATACATCATGAATAATATTCGTTCAAATTTTGAAAAATCCTTTAAGCACGGAAAAATGTATAGCCCGAAGATAGCTCGCGCTAAATCGGTCACATTTCTTTGTATGAGATGAGGCATCTGTACGTATAGTATTATATTATCTGTGGCGTAACATTATTTTTGCTTATTCTCTTCGTAGTTAAAGTTGAGTTATTTGAAGCGACAGTATAGTCACAGTAAAAATATGTAACAGTATGGAAACTAGGCCTAATTGCAGAAATAAATACCTATATACGCTCCACTGCAGGGGTAGGGTTGTCACTCTTAATGTTTTTGAAACTGAACTGTATTTATTAAAACATCTGATTCTGTGTTCTGTAGTGATCAAACAATCGAGTTAAAATAATTAGTTTACAAATAAAATTTAAATAGGTAATCTCTAAGACGAAAACGTTTCGTTCGGTCCTTGTCGGAACGCGCGGTGGATGCCGCAAGCGGCGCACGGCATGGCGCATATGTGGCGCCGATGCGATGCCTGATCAACCCGGCGGCTGCGCACCGTACTATGCGTTTCTAATATAGGGCCAAGGTCATCTTTATCTAAGTTAAAACGCGTAGTACCTACTGGGTTTTAACCCGAAAATGTGTGTGACAGTAATTAAAAAACCACTACCTACATAAAAAAAATATCTTTATTTTACACAGTTACAAATTGTTTACTGAAAAATACTTTCGTCTGCTACAACATGTTCGGAATGCTTTATTAATAAATTTTATGGTATAATAAATTCTCATTCTAATGAATAGCTTCTTTAAATAAACTATTAAACTAAACTATTACTAAACGCCACCACTCATCTTGACGCGGCACTCACGACTGACAGCACCGCGATGTCCGCTTAGAGGTCTCGTCGATTCGCGTGTTTGTGTGAGTGTGCCGATTCGAACGTTAGTACGTAGTTTCCGTACTGGTGTACATATTTTTACTGTGGTATAGTGCCAAGAAAAACTTGCGGATCAGTGCTGGCCGTCAGTTTGGAAACCACCCGTTGCACCATTGAAGCGAGTCTACATTACAATTAATTGAAGCATAGTAGCAGAGTATAGCACGCTTAAAACACATTACTACTAAAAGAAGATCTCATACATTTACACAGAAAATGATACCAACACAACTCACACAGATAAACAATCCATCAATAACATCGCTCTCATCCCCATATACCCATTTTATCCATCACTGGGAGGCCCGATCCGACAAAAGCCAACATAGGGCAAAATAAACAAACACGCTGATCTGATCCTCGGGCATCAAATTACGAGATATTGTGCTCTACGTCTATACTTCGAGTGAGCTTTTATGCTACCGAAGGCTATAATAGTTTTGGTCTCATATGACATGTCATTTAATAGTTTTGCAGTGATAATTTTGCGAAAACGTTTTTTTGATTGTTTAATCCGTGTTCGGACGGACGGTAAGTGCGGACTGTCATGCCATCTTAGAAAATATGGTTGTAGTAATAAAACAATGCAATATCAATAATAAATGGTTGACAACTTTATAAGCTATCACAGAAGCCATGATATGGTCGATATGGATATCTTTTTAAATCTCTATTTCACTAGCTGTGGTAGTCGCTAAACAGACTCCGCACACAGGTTGGTCGCTGCAGGCTTAACATGTGCAGATGGGGGTTTAGGGATCCCGACCGTACCGAATGTGACTGCGGTGACGAATACCAGTCGATGTCGCACCTTCTGGTTTGTCCACTGTGCCCGACCACCTGCACAAGAGACGATCTCAATGTAGCCACACCTAGTGCTGTACTGATGGCCACTTTTTACTCCAATTATATCTAAATTGAACCATTGACACGAAAGAAGAAGAAGACTAGCTGTGGTTTTCTTACCCGCCGTACCTAATTTAAAAGAATTCGGATTATTTTTCGAAGTTCTTTCTCACTTTTTTTTCTTTCTGCTCGGCTCCTAAGGGTTATAGAGTAATGTTATAATAGCCACTATCACAGATGAATCTGGCTATCATATAAATATATTTTTTCGACTGATAGTAACAGAGAGTAGCGCTGTTACACAAACAAACAAACTCTTCAGCTTTATTAATAGGTGTTAAAGTATAAAGCTACCGTTTTAATATAAAACGGCAACTTCATATTTTAACACCAAACAATATTAGTATAGATAACAATATCATAGAAGTTTTAGGGTTGTATTACAGAAATTAACTTAACCAATCAAATTGCTTGAAACTAGTCTTGAACTTGAATCTTGAGTTAAATTCTGTAATACGACCCTTAGTTTGTATTACTCTCTCTGTTTTGTCTGTAGGTCATGAGTGTCATGACCGAAGAATAACTTTAATATCTTTACTGATTATAAGTTATAATGATTATTATTATTCTGCCTTTCATCAAAATATAATGACAATCGTAAGTAGCTAAAAGTCAAGAACATTAAAAAACTTTTTCCAGACAGCTTTAAAATGTTGCCCTTCAAAAATTAGAAATTATTACGACACATTTTAATTTTTTAAACCAGCGATCACCAGTGACGAAAAGTGAGGGAAGTCGGTAGGTACAATATTAAAAATAGTAACAAAATTAATAAATAGTTATATTTTGACTTTGTCATAACTATTTGTTTGTTTATTGTATTTAAATACATATTTTAATAGGCAAATAGGTACCTATGACCGTCATGACATAAGTGAATCGGAATTATTTATAATTTTGTTACTATGTATTTTGTTATACCGGTTTTCCCTCACCTTTTGCCACTGGTAGCTATACTGAAGCCTTAATAATATTTAGCCTTTGTATGCCTTGGTTTGTATGCCGATTCTTATATACTTTGGAAATGCTAAGAAGAAGAGCGACTGAATAAACAAAAATACACGGTAGATTCTGCTGAAATAAACATCGATATGAGAAAAAGATGAACGCCGCAAAAGGGTCGAATAAAAAATAAAGTTATCGGAATAGATTAATATTTCATAGCTTAGATCAAAGTGAAGATCGAAATGAGTTTAGAAAATACATAATCATAAGAATTATTGTATGTATTTTTATTTTCTTTCTATGAAAACAAAAATTCTAAATAGATTTGAGGTTACGTTGTCAACTTACGAAATGAAACATTAAAAAATATTTATTAGGTAATTTTTTAATAATCCCGATGATTATTAAAAAAATTGGTAGGTACCTAATAAATATTTTTCAATGATCCCCATAATTATGTATACATACTACAAAAATGCACTACAACATGATCAAAATGTATAGAGAAGCTGATTTTTTTTTGCCATATTTCGGTGTCGGTCTCATAATAAAAGTTGATCATATTCATGAGTACTTTCACCTCCTAAAATATCCGCACTGGTTTGAATTTTACCCTGTATAGGTACATAACATACAAACTTACATTATTTATGTATTTTTTCATAGTTTATAATATAAGTTTTATTTAATATTCCTTACCGAGCATAAAGTTTTTCTCCAAAGGACTTCGGTGCTAAATCTGCAAAAAGAAAAATAAAACTTTTAATATTTTTTTTAATAAGTAAGTCTAGAGTGGTTTTTTCTAAGTTTATAACTCGCTAAAACTTTAATGCACAAATAGTTTTTAAAATTCAAAGCCTCAGGTAATCAAAGTTTTTTAAGAGACCCTTCGAATCCGTTCGGGGTTGAATACGCTTTCACGGTAAATCGGTTCGCGAAAAAAAAATCCTTTGAACTGGTTGAAAAAATATTTTTTTCGTTTATTCGTGACCTGTGTTTTGTTCAAAAAGATTTAACAGAATATAAAAGAAATAAATGGGGATAAGCGTCTGATTATTTTTTCTTTAGTGGATTAAGTTTTATATTAAGTTTTCAAATGGGGTATAAGATTTTTTGTTTTGTCAGCAAAAAGGTAATGTAGTGGTTTTCCTTCCTCAGACAGCAGGAAGTTTTTTGTGTTCGTAAACGTATGTACTATTTGTGGCAAATAATATCATTATCATAGAAATGTATAGCTGTAGCAAATCAACGCGCGTTATATGACTTTTATGGACATTGACATAACGTTTAAATTGCAATGATAGACGCGCGCTCGTGTAATGTAACTAGGTATGTATATTTTTTTTTTATATAAAGTAGACTAGCGACCCGCCTCTGTTTCGCACGGGTACATCTACTGATGTAGCAAAATGTCTACAAATCGAGATTTTTGTGCTGTAACCTCAGATCATAGAAACAAGGGAGATGTGCCAAGGCGCTACTAAAATTGACGCATTAATACGGTCACATTGACCGTATATAAAATGTACACGCTGGCGACGAACCGAACACGATCGATGATATAAATATAGTGTTTTAGTTATGTGCTAGTGTTGAGTGACGATTAACAGTGTTAGATTGAGGGTGTGTGGAATGTTTAATGCGTGGGAGATCTTTATATTCACGAGGGGCGCTTGTAATTGTGTTGAAAATGTACTAAAAGTGGCGACAGTTGTTCCCGTGCTAATTTGCTATGATGGCATATCTCCTTGTTTCTATGATCTGAGGCTGTAACTAAGTTAAGTATTAACATATTACACATTAAACCTTCCGGAATAAATTCTCTAAATGGTGGTGAAAACAGCTTTGTTTATTTTAGAACAACTAAGCGAACAAACAGGCAGACACAAAAAGCGACGTTGTTTTATACTATTTAAAGATTTATCATTGAAAATACTTTACAATGATCATTGCATTAATGTGTTTCAAAAATTGAATTTCAGAAAACTTAAATGTCTTTGAAGTAAGTAATCTTTGATATTGGTTTTCATTAATAAAGAGCACATCGATTGAATGATACTAAAGACTAAAAGTAATATTTCGTTAAAAATACATTCGAGCATGAGAAGTAAATTTATATTATCAAAAAGAAATCACACAAGAAAAATGAAGGAACATCATTCTAAAACGGAATTTAAGAAATAAGAAAGGTTTTCGTAAGCTGCTAAGTTTTCACAATGACTCAACTGAAATATTATTAATCGCATTATTTTCACGACAGAATCAAAGTCAAAAATGATTTATTGATATTTGACTAAAGGTCTCACTACACGTAGAGACTTGTTGGCACAAATGATTTGTGCAAAAGTTTGCATAAATGACTTGTGCAAAAGTTTGCGCAAAATACACGGTACACTGTACCTACCTATTACCGGCTAGATTTATGGCGATACATGAAGTTGGTGCGCGAAAATTGTTTTTTCCATGTCTCAGTTTCATGTATGGAGTGTTTCCCGTATATTTTTTTTGTCATAAATTTATTATAGTAAACCTGCATAGTTTCATACAAATTGGTTAACAAGCTTAGATTTTATGGTTGTGTGATAGACTGACAAACATGACTAAACTAAAGAAAGAAAGAAAATGCATTTTAAATATTAACGGCCGTACCACAAAAAAATTAACATCTGTTCAACACGAATGCTACCAAAAATAATAGGCAATTGTTTTAGCACTAACTTGTCTAAAACAAGTGTGTATTATTTTTGGTAGCATTCGCGTTTAACGTGTGTCTATCTTTTTTGTGGTAAGGCCGTAAGGGTTCATAGTTTTACTACAGAACTCTAGAAATGAAATCACGGTAAACTTTAGTACAATGCATAATTCTCTTTACAAGTTCAAGTGGAGTTCAGTTTTAATAAATTCATTACAGAACCATTCGTATAAATCATACCCTATAGCATTAGGTTGCTTGCGCACTAGACCGTTACGATCATGGAGACATTAATGGCTGCAGTGGTGAGTTGCGGTCGGGATTAATTTTGAGACCGTGTTTAGACTGTTGTTTAGTGAAGCCGTGTTATAGGGAGTTAGTTTGGAGGTGAATAGATAGACTATGGTAGCTATTTTTATTGAAAATGTGCTTGTAACATTGATTTTTGAGATAGATTTAAGTAAGTATATTATATTGCAAGACAAATTCAAATAATTTTGCTAAGCAACGAACCTTCGGATTTTAAATGATTGTTGTTGATTAACATGTTTACCTATTGTTACATTAAAACTATAGATTCTGATAAAATGTATGTTTCTGATTAGACAAAACTTATGCGAATTTTTAATTAAGACCGATGGGGCTTATTTAGCGTTTATTGATTAATAATGCTTGCAAAAACTACCTACTATCTATAGAATAGGCGCCATACCCGATCAAGTATTCATAATTATGTAGTGTTCGACTGCCTTGAACAAGTCCCTAAACTTGACCGTGTCAATTTGCATCACCAGTAATAAAATTGTGAACATAGTAAGACGGACAGACAATTGGATAGAACATAATGTCTCATGCAAATCATAAAGTAGGTAATCGTCTTAAGAATTTTCACAAAAATAGGGCAAAGAAAACCGCAGCAACTTCGTATAATTACACCGCAGTGCACAAGATACCTAAACTAAAAGTGTACCAAGGAAGAGATCACGACCGCTCCGCCGCCATCACAAAACGTGATATACTAACAGAGAAGCGGTCACGAAGGTTTATTAGCTGATCCCCGTTTATAAATCGACAGTTTAAATATTTATTACCGATATTACTGTAGATTACTCTATCAGTGGAGGGGTGTTTGTTATACCGATGCGAATTTGCTACCAAAAAGTAATAAAGTTATATTGTTACGTAGATAATTAAGACAGCTGTAAGACCTTAAGGCACTATTTAAATTACAAATCCTTGCTCCTGTTTTAAGGTAGCAGAATCATGAGTAGTGGAAGACAAAAAGTGGGGAGGCCATGGCCCAGGAGTGGGGTAGAATAGGTTAAAAAAATGTACTGGAAAAAACTCAACAGATACCAACCCTCCTGGTGGGGCAGTCGGGCTAAAATGAATTCATGTCAATGAAAATAATCATAGGATTTGCAAAACTATGAATGCATGACGACATCATGATTTTTTTTCATTCTTAATAAAAAACTGTGACGTCGCAATAATAATATTTTAACATCTTTACCGAGTGTGGTAACTTGCTATAATTACATAATTATATTATAGCGCAACATATTTAATTTAACATATTATTCTAAAATTATAGATACGTGTGTGCCTATAAGCTAGTATTCAGTAGGGCTTGCAACTATTCGAATATTCGATGTTTTTATAGGGTATATTCGAATATTTGCAAACCCTAGTATTCAGTTACAATATATTATTAAAAACCGGCCAAGTGCGAGTCGTACTCGCGCACCGAGGGTTCCGTATCATTTTTGGACGTATAAAGTGAAAAAATCCGGACCGCATAACTAAGTTTGTTTGTCAAGGAATTTTGATGATTTTGAAAAAACTGTACTAGTTAGGAACATCGTTTTATTTTTGGTGCCATATTTGGGTCAATTCCTATCAACTCTAATTATTTCAGATTTTTTGCCCCGCAAACTTCGAAGATAAGGGGGGGGGGAATGGTATTTTTTTGGACATTTTTCATCATATGTCGAAAACTGTGTGACATAAAATAAAATAAAAATATATTTTGAAATGTGCAGATCAAGCCCTTTCATATGATATGTCACTTGACCTAGTAACCCCTCTTTGAAATTTCGGACCCCCACTCCGGCCCCTTTTGCAATGAAAATAAGAATATTTTTGGACTTTTTTCATTTGCAATAAAGTTGAAAAAGCATTCTTTATAACTGTTCCAAATTTCAAGTCGATAGGATAAGTAGTTGCTGAAATAAGCAGGTGTGACAGACAGACAGACATACAGACAGACAGACAGACAGACAGACAGACAGACAGACAGACAGACAGACAGACGAAGTCGCACCATAAGGGTTCCTTTTTACCATTTTGGTACGGAACCCTAAAAATTGTATCCAACCCAGTTCGCCCGCGAGTGTAACTAAGTGGAATGCGCAGTAGAATAATTCCTGTTAGCTTCTCCAACAAATCTAAATCTACTTGTAATAGGATTACGTTCACCTCGATATTACAACGGGCAAGATTCAAACCCATCGTGGGTTCTCTCTTGCTCGCCAGTCCGCTTCTTAGCCGTTGGGCTATTGCCACATAAACTATATTGGAAAGGGTTTCTTATTGAAGTTTATTAAACTGCGACTTAGCAACAGTTTTTAGACCAGAAATATATAATTTTTTTTATCAAAATTCGAGCCTATGTTTATTTGCTTTCGGGTTAGTCCAAATAATTAATTAATAATAATCTATTCATTTCTCATTGCAATATTTAAGAACTAGCTTCGCCCGCATCAACTTTTACACAATATCTATAAATTATAGTAAGTATATTATAAATTATAGTTTATGTGTTATTTTCATGATAGAGTAACAAATAATAATGTCTTAGGTTTTCGCGATTATTACACATTATAATAAAACAAGTTTAAACGGATTAATCGCGTATATTACAGAGTTTTCCTGACGTTTCGAACACTTTGCAGCGTTCGTGGTCGCAGGACGACTGAGGTGGTAGGCGTCATGACAGCAAATTTATAGAAAAATTATTCTCGATCTACCCGCACAATCGATTCAAGCGATATTATTCGAATCGTACTCGTTTCGATGCACACAATAATCGCTCACGGTGTCTCGATGTTTTGTAGTCCGGTGTGAAGTTTGGGACTTGATTATTTTAAGAACTGGATTCCAAACAGGTGGTAATTGCCAACCATCCTCTCTATTGAAATTAGGATGTTTTTTAATTTCAATAGCCTCGCGAAGCATTCTAGGTACATATCGGTTCTCCTTTGCGAGGATTTGAGGTTGATCAAAACGTAGGAAATGGTTGGGTTTGCCTAGGGCATGCTCACACACTGCAGACTTTGTAGAGCGCACGTTTTTGACGTCAGCTATGTGTTCTTTAACTCTAGTGGCTATACTGCGCTTTGTTTGCCCTATGTATGATAACCCACAATCACAGTCAATCTTGTAGACCCCTGCATCTTGTAAAGGAATATGACACTTCACAGGTCTAAGAAATTGGCTAATCTTTCTATGTGGCTTGAAGTAGGTTTTTATAGAAGCACGCTTCAAGATATGACTAATTTTGTCAGTGACCCCTCTTATAAAGGGTAGAACAGCAGGTCGACGATCAACTTGACGGAGTCATCCTTCTTTCATCATTTAGTGCTGGCAATCTTCCATTGCTGGCCACTTCTTTCATCCCATTCTTCTAAATTCGGTTTAGATTTTAACTTTAAATTTCAAAATTAGAACATCTCATATTTTTTTGCATTGTTTCGTCATTCTTTGTCTGGTCTCCAACGACATCACTTGTGACCGCTGAACCGCTGTACTGTTATTATTTATTACCTACTACCTATTTATCAAGTGTGCAAAGCTATAAGCAAATAGTCTCTTTTGTAACAGTTATTTTTATACGTCTGTGTAACGTTATAAAGTGCAAAAATACAACCTACGTCTCGCAATATACCTCTCCAACCATCCTGCAGTGTTTTATTACCTACATCAAGATTTGTGTCTGTAGAGGTTCCCTCCGATAGCTAGCCGAGGCTGAGAGGACGGAGGAGGGAGGCACTCTGCGAGACGTAGGTTGTATTTTTGCACTTTATAACGTTACACAGACGTATAAAAATAACTGTTACAAAAGAGACTATTTGCTTATAGCTTTGCACACTTGATAAATAGGTAGTAGGTAATAAATAATAACAGTACAGCGGTTCAGCGGTCACAAGTGATGTCGTTGGAGACCAGACAAAGAATGACGAAACAATGCAAAAAAATATGAGATGTTCTAATTTTGAAATTTAAAGTTAAAATCTAAACCGAATTTAGAAGAATGGGATGAAAGAAGTGGCCAGCAATGGAAGATTGCCAGCACTAAATGATGAAAGAAGGATGACTCCGTCACAAACTGAGATGGGCTTCGGGCGGCTTTTGCGACGGGGATGTGGAGCACGTAAATTGTTCTGTTTCAGAACTTGCTTCACATGATGAAGTTCCCCTGCCAGATGGTTGGCGTCGCAGATGCCATGTGCTCTCTGTAACAAAGATTTAGCCACAGTAGCTAACTGACTAGGATGGTGGTGAGATTCACCGTTAAGGTACCTATCTGTATGGGTAGGCTTTCTGTACACTGTATGACTAACAGAATGATCGGGATTATGAATAAGTCGTATATCAAGGAAGGCTAAGGACTTGTTATTTTCTAATTCCATAGTGAACTGAATTTTACTGTGTATGGAATTTAGATGATCTAAGAATGCAGGGACCCTATTGTCAGGAAAACTCTGTAATATACGCGATTAATCCGTTTAAACTTGTTTTATTATAAGAGTAACAAATATCCAAATTCCTTACATCCTCACAAACTTTCGCGTTTATAATAGTAGCATATTTTTATCAAATTCACTATATATAATACTATAATAGCTACAGTTTTTGTTTATCAGATAACAGCTACTGATATAGCACGTGACATCAATTCATACTGCTATAATTGAATTTCAACAAAAAATCCTTCCTTATGCATATCCACTTGACGCCGGAAACACATTCATAAAATCAAAAGATTATTCAGTTACGGTACTGTGTAACAAGTGGCCAACATTAGTCACGTCCAAAGAATAACGGTGTAACAATGTCTTAGAAAAGACGAGAAATACTGACCACTTGCTGAGAGCCTTTGTATGGCTCATTGTCTTTGTAACAGCGGACAAGTCTCAATGGCCCTTTACAATGCCAACTTTGATTTGCGTTTACGAAACTCCGATAAACAAAATAAAAACCTTATTGGACGCAATTTAAGGTTCAATTTTGTGTTGTGAACATTTTTTGGTAGTATATGCAAGATTGTCAGAAGCACTTTTACATGTCATAGTTGTCTGTTAATTTGGAATGTTGAATAACTTTTTTTTACAATACGCTGAAAGTTTTTGGAGTGTTCGTACAAAAAAGGCTTGTTATTTTTGTGTTGATTGCCGTTTTGTCTTCGGTTTTTGAGTTAAACTGTTTGTCAGTATGACTGTTTGTTGTATTGGATCGTAGAACCTTTTAATTTGATGTTTTTGGATCCCGATGGGGTTTGATAGACATGTTATGAATTATTTATTAATGATAGATACAAATTATTCGGATTCGAATTCTCAATAACAGCATGATTTTCATTTTTAACCGATTTAATTGTAAAAAATATTTTGGATGGCACTTATAATAATAATTATTTAGAACCTATATTATAAACATTTGAATCGATATTATAGTAAAGTTTCAAAGGGTTTTAATATTATGAGGAAGGATTTTGCCTTGTTGTGGGATAGTAGTAAAATAATATTAGACGCTTAGCAAAATACTTGAACGATGAGTTGACATTCCATCATTTACATACCTATCAGTTAGCTAATCTATTATGATCCCTATTTGAATGTAATACATAATTGTGTGGGACGGTAAGCATAAATTATCACCATACAGCCGCAGGCGAAACCTACTAATAATATAACTGGCGATAGCACCGCTTGAAGATTCATATAATAACATCTCATAATATTGTAAGCGATAAGAAAATATCTTTAGGCTTAAATTCTTGCGCGGATTGAGCGGTATTCGGTAATAAATATAGTAAACGTATTTTTTTTGTATGGTTTTAAAAGATATAAATAAAGACTTAAAATTCGCTTTAAGCCCGTCACAAACGTAGCTATAATATATATTAATATATCGGTATTAATATACTGGTGACGTCATAGAAATATACAGCTGCGTGTGTGGTCACTCGGATAATTTATATAGAAAATATGTCGTAATATGTCTTGCTATGATTCATATTAATATATATTATAGCTACGTCTGTGACGGGCTTTATGCATTCTAACAATAAACATTATCTCCTTTTTTGCACGAATTATATGGAAACTCTAAATGTATCACTATAAGCTTTAGCGAATAAATTTAAAAAAAAGCTGCCAACAAAATTAATAAACCATTTCAAAAACTATAACATACGACCCCTACAAATCCAGGTAGGTACCTACGTTAAATGTGTTTTCCAATCACGTACATCTGTACATATATTAGATACAAATCTATGGTCCCAAAAGTTTGTATCGAATACTAATAAGCCGTTAGAAAGGGCTGGCTTCAAAGGATATCTGCAGCCGCAGAGTAAAACCGGTTAAAGTTTTCAGTTTTGTGGGATCATTAATGTGTTTGGGTGTATAGATTTTTAGGTACTTATAGCTTTTATACTAAGGATCAATAAAAGATTTAAAGGCATTTACACTAATGAAAATATTGTAAACTAGCTTTTGCCCTTGCTCCGCGTGGACTTTAGTATCTCGTACGGATTTCCAAAAATCCAGGCTTATTCCTCTTCTGTGCAAAATTTTTGCTCTAAGGGCAAGGGTTTGGGCTCAGCGTTGATGAATCAGACAGTGAATGAGTCAGGACTTTTCTTTTAATAACATTTTTATATGGATTTACCGTATGGGTAACAAGGTCCCAGTTACCGGTGGTTAGGGATAAAGACAGGAAACTCTTCACAATATGTGCAATGTCGAGAAGAACTGATTTCTGTCCTAACGAACGCCTCATGAGTTTTTGGTCAAGTCTCTTGGTCACTAAATAGACCAGAAAACGTGAGCAAGGCAAATAAAGGCAAATAAAAATCTAATCAGGAGATTAGATTTTTATTTGAAGGAAGTCCGTGGAAGTCGAAAGACAGTCATCACAATGTCATTATTTTTTTCATACAAACATTACCACCCCTTTTCACCCCTTTAGCGTTGGAATTTTTGAAAATCCCTCCTTGCACCTCCAGGGTTACTCAGGGAATATTTCCTCCAAATATTAAATTTCTAGGTCCACCAGTTTAGGCTGTGCGTTGTCAATTAGTCAGTATATCAGTCACGGTACTGTTTTATAGGTACGAGTATATAAAGATTGTATGGCAGTACCTAATGTTAATTGTTATTGATTTTCTTCACTAATTCTAGTGAAAACTAAATTATGACGGTGACAACTAATATTGTGGATAACTGAAGTAAGTTCGTCGGTTTTTCAAAATAGTACTGCAGGTTGACCTGTTCACTGTATTTATTTTTAGATCTAACAACGTTCACAGAGTTCAAATAGCAATAAAGTGCTGAGTTCAAGCCCCATGAATGAAAATAAGTTGATAACCCATCGTATACGCATCCCAATAAGGCAGTTCCAATTTACCTTATATGAATCTTATAACTAGCACGTACGAACTATTAGATTGTTATAGGTAGGATTATTATATATTTTTTGTTGTTTTCCCACACTAGCTAGTTGGTAAAAGACACAAAAAAATAATATAACATTTGCCATACCAGTGATCCTAGGTATTTTAATAAAATATTTATGTAATTTTTATTCTTACTCTACAAAACGAGATCATCTCTATTGTGTACCCAGCTTTAGTTTTTAATTATAAAAAAATATTTTAATTATGTACCTACTTATTGTTTTAAAATTAAATTGGTTTTATGAACTTTCGAACAACATCACAGTTTTCTGCCTAAGTAGTCCATTTAAATATTACCACAGTACTTTCTTAAACCAAAATTACAGTACACGCAAAAACCCGAATATTCTCAGATGATTACTTTATCAAAAGGCAACAAAAAAAATTAACAATAACTAATAACATCTAATAGCCAGTCACAACCTTTTACAATAAAAATATTTTACTAAAATGGCCTCGTCATTCCGCGAACGGTACAAGCGATCGTGTACCGATTATCTGCGATCGAGTGTCGATAGGCGGATGAAATAGACAGTAATGTCTTCATTACGCGGCGGTCAATTGATTCTGTAGTGGAAGATTGGCTGGGAATTATTTGAAGGATTGCGGCGGGGAATGATGAAGACGGAAATGATTATTTAGCGTTGTGTTTAATTTTTTTGCGGGTTACAATTGAGCGATGTAAGTGTCTAACAAATCAATTTAAGTCTAAAGCTGCAGGCCAACAAGCTTATTGCTAAAGCTTGTAATGTAAAATCATTACTTGCAAATATTACTCTGTTTAATAGTAAAACATGTGCAGATATTTTAATGCGAAGAAGACTCAGGAAATAAGCTAAAGAGTTCGTTTTGAGATGCTATCAGTAGGTACACTGCAATAAGCGATAGAAAACATCGCAAAATTTTAATCCACGATAACTTGAAATGCAGCCTCGCTGAACAATGTGAAGAGGAGAAAGACAACGAGGAAAGCTAAGTAATCCTAACACGGTTTTTTTTTTTTTTTTTCTTTATTTATTTAGGGACTTTTGTCCAAATTAGGATATGTCAGTCCCATCATGCCTTAACCTATGTAACAAAAATAACAAAAAAAAAAACTATAACAAGAATAACAAAAATAAACTAAAACAGAGAGTAGGTATATCTATGGTCGATACGTTGCTAGGTCACTCAGCATTTTAGTTTGTATGGATGTCGGTATAGCCAAAATGGTTTGGATTATGCCGACATCTAAACGATTTAAATTAAATTTATTGACGAAGTGTTTTTTCTCTATCTGATTGATTATTGACACATTCCATCAACAAATGTTGAACATCATCAATACCACGGTTTTCCCTCAAGCTAGGAAAAGAGAAAAAATGCCAACATTATAAATATTAATTATTTTTTGTATATTTAATGTTTTATTATATGAAACGGTATGGTTGATATAGTTTTTATAAAAGACCGCCAAATATGATTTTTTGAACATTATAACACTAGAACAGTGATGAATAAATCAAATCAATCAAATGCCTCCAATAAATCTAAGCCTCATCAAATACCATTTAACAGACATAGAAACTCCAACCAACAATATCAAAACGCACTTAGAAGCCTCTCAAAGCATTCCTCATTCAGAAAGTATGATAAGCATACACACAGATGAAACTGGGTCTATTAATATGCCGTCAGTATTGTAAAAGAAATTAGACAATTCATTAACGACTTATTGTCATGTATGAGTCAGCAAAGACGGTAATGACGGAAGGTATAAACTCATACATTTGGTATTTCCTTCGTTTTGTATGAGTTTGGCACTCATTACCGTTTGTGGTTTTCGAAATTACACTCATTGTGAGTTTAGTTAGTCACTTTTATATTTGAATAAAGAAGGTAATCATTTATATGAGTGATGTGGTTTTTGGGAATTCTTTCAACTTGGTTAACGATGTGTCGAGAATTTGAGTTATTAATCATAGTCTTGTGTCATTGTTGATGATTTTTTGTGATTAAGAATCTGGTGATGAATAAGAAGTTTAATCTGTTTAAGAAGATAAACCCTTTGTGAAGCCAATGATGTTAATGCAATTTAGGTACATATTTTATGATTTAAATAACATTAACTAATTTCAACATACATCAAATGAAAAGTTAGGACAAGTTTATAGATAACCAAATGACGTCATTTGGATTCTAACCAGACATCGCATCGTTAAATCGTGTGTAATTTCCAATTCAATCCCATTCTCCCACTCCTCATGAGGCCAGAGTGTACTGATTCTTTGAAAATACGAGAAAATGAGAGAAATTAGGTACCTATCAAAATATTTAGATTTATTGGATTTATTTGTATACCATGTTTAACAATATGACTTGCTCTAAATAATTGGATGACCAACAAATTATGCCTTATCGCAATATAATATGAAAATTGTAGATGTTACCTAATTGAAATCTCTTTTTACATAAATCATAGTGGCTTGTATAATATGTCTTTGGGGAGGCCGATGTCGAGGTCAACGATTTTAATACAGTGTTTTAATTTAATGTGAATGACGAGTTATGTATAAGTGTTAGATTGAGGGTGTGCGGCATTTTCAATTTGTGGGATATCTCTCTTTATTTATCTTTATAAAGCAACGTTAGTAGTTCCGACAAACACTGCTTTAAAAGTGGCGAAAGCGATTCCCGTACTAATTTGTTATCATAACATAATATCTCCTTTTTTCTGTAATCATAGGATGAATCTGATCTTAAGTTATAATTTCTTCTTATATCGGTTGTTAGTCCCTACATCCACTACTTGATAGGCTATTCAGCGTCAAGCATAAAAAAATCACTAGGCATTTCTTCTTGATTTAGAAACCTAAAAGTACTCTTCAAATTGAACGTTTCCAAGCCAAGAGCTAACAGGTCAATTGAAGAACTCAAAATACATCAAGTCAAATGCAAATTAAGTTAACCTTAACCTTTTTCAAATACAGAGCTTTAACTCCAGCCAAACGAGGTCTTATTGAGTTAGTATTTAAGCTTGAGATTTATTCAAAACAGTACTATAGCAGTTTACTGACGCGTCTTTCATTTAAATGAGGAAGAATTTGTCGAAGATTCTAATAGAGGATTGGTTTGTGGGTTACCTTTATTTGGGGAGGGTTTGGTTTTGTTGATTATTGTTGTTGGTGAATGTTTTAATTGTTCTGTTGTTGTTGCATTTCATGATTATTTTGTCGGTTGACATAGTTACAGCTGAATATGAGGATCGAGTTAAATGGCGTGCAATTGGAGAGGCCTATGTCCAGCAGTGGACTACTATTAGGCTGATGATGATGATGACGATGATGTGTGAAAACCTAATTGGTATATTTGCATCATCTATTTGGGCCAAATGTCTACCTTAATTTTTTTATTACAATCCTTTTTACTTTGCTCATAAATCAAAATCCTATACGTTTTCATTTCAGTGACTATAAAATTCATTCTAATTACAAAATTATTCTTTCCTAGCTTCTACATTTATTCTATCACCCTGATTAGCATATGAATATTCCCGTCCAGCAACTAAAAAAACATTAGTCACATCCCTGGTTTTCAAAGCGGCTCAGATTATTTCTACCGCACCGCCTTTGGAAATAGCCGTTTAGTATTCAAAGAGCACATGCTTCATAATTCCCTTGCTGCTTAATACGGCCTCATACTCGACCACCGCGATTCAAAACCAGATTTGAAGACCTACCCCACCTCTCTATTCTATACAAAATTTTGGTTGGCTAGACAAGCGGGTGTAGCTAACGAGAGATCATGTTGTATTGGATGTTTTATCTCATACTTGCCCTCATCTCTTTGTTTCACGAAAACGTGATATAAAAGATTAACTTATTAGTATTCGAGGGAGGGCTGAGATCGGTTGGCTCAGATGGTGTGTGAGAGGAGCGGTTTGAACTTAGCGGTATGACTAAGTCCTATTTGAGTCTGAGTCAATATTTTTTGGCTATTCAAATTTTGTAGATTCAACATTGTTTAATCTTTGGGTCGGACAAAAGACAAAGGTACAGAATAAAATATTTCTGGTCAGAAATATTTAATTCTGTACCTTTGTCTTTTATAGCTATAATAATATTAAGTTACCTTAGTCATAGTAGAGCGTAGGTATATAGATCTAAAAAAACTTCTACGGTAATAAATACTGGAATCTACCTTTTTTTCTTCGAGTAGGTAACATGGAATATGTTCATGAGAAAGTTTCGTTCTAACTTTTTTAACTTCTTCAAGAATCAGGTATCTTAGAAACTTCTCTTAGATGCTAAGAATTGTCTATTACATTAAAATTCTTGATAATATCCGCTCCTTCTTTGCTGAGGGTCACATGGACATTAAAAATTACATACAGTTACATCCACCACAGTATTTATTCGTTCGTGTTAATTGCTACAAACATTTGATAAGTTACTTCCACCAAAAACTTAGACAATGAATACAAAAGATTCAAAAGCATTCACATACAAGACGTGGATTTCATTTTTAATTAAATTAACACTTACTAGCTAAATATGTTTAACGAACAAAGAATGATTATATGAAAATTGTTTTAGTCTTAAGCTTGCTGTGGAGTAACCAGAATTCGTACTCATATTTAATATTATGTAGAAATTACAAAATACATATGTCACTATCACATACCTGATACCTCTTAGAGACTGGTTAAATAGAAAAACTTAATATAAATGCAAATTTGTCTTCCCTATTTCTTTAACAAACAATGTTCGCCGAACCTTCCAATATTGTCCCAGATTTTTACAACCCACCCCTCCAATAATGTATCTACCTTAATAGGTTCCTAAACTTACCCATCATAAATAAAACGTGCTTCGGAACTTCGATCTAATGAAAGAAATAAAGTACTTTAATTGCATCTTAAAGATGGACGAGAAATTGCCGGGTTCTCGAATATTACTTTGAGTCCAATAATTTCCAATCCATTAGTCTTTCCAGACTTATTAATTCTTGAAAGGCACTTTGGAGTGCTTAAAATTGTATTGTGTAAGTTTAACTTTGAACTGTTTTTAACCGACTTCAAAAAAGGAGGTTCTGTGTTCGTCCCGTATGTATGTAAGTATGTATGTATGTAAGTATGTATGTATGTAAGTATGTATGTATGTATGTATGTTTGTATGTGCGCGATTTTCTCAAAAACTACTGATTCGATTTGGATGGGCTTTTCACTAACGTAATTTACATACTTTCAGGAAGGTTTTAGTATATAATACATTATGTAATCATTCCTATGTACAAAGTTATATGCATAAATGTACACACTCCGTAGAAGATTTACTGTTGCACGAATTCGTGAAAGTAATCTAACACGGGATGAAGAACTAAAAAGGGAAAAATAAAAAACTTTTTTAACAAAAAATAACCGACTTCAAAAATCCACTACAAAGAAAATAATAATTTTGGTTTCGGAAGTCGGTGGCAAAAAAAAGCAAACATAAACCAAAGCCACCGACTTCCGAAACCAAAATTATTATTTTCTTTGTAGTGGATTTTTGAAGTCGGTTATTTTTTGTTTGTACAATTGGATTTCTTTGAATCTGAAAGGAAATAACGTTTATCTAAATGCTCTCCAACTGCCAGCTATCCGGTGTAAATTATAGGAAATAATTGAGGCGATTAAGATTTTTTCTAGCGTTAAGAGAATGGTAAATTACTTCATTTGCCATGTGATCGGATGTCATAAAGTTTGATCTTAATAGCGGGTAAGTGAAGATAATTGCTAGCTCATGGGTTTTAAATTGCTTTATGATTTTACACTTATTAATAACGTGTCACAGGAATATATACCTTGAGAAATTTCATTTATTTATTGGCAATTTTGGTAACAATGTTATAAAATATGATGACGATGATATTTTACCAAAATATAATTTAAAAAGTTTTGTAAGAAATGTAGTTGACAACATTATTGTTTACGTTATTTGCGCCAACACAATAAGTTAAAATAAAAGCACTAGTAAGAAAACATGTTTCCACTGTTTCCACAAAGTGGCCAATTCATATAATAAAAAACACAGTTACAAAAAAACGACCCCATTCATATTTCATCAAATAAGGCACATAAAAGTAGAAACAACAGCTTGGATAAAAAATAATCTCAATTTATGCGAGGCAAACTGCCAAAGTTTAAAATTACGAGCATAGTAAGCCTATATTTTGAGGTAATCAGAGCAGCAGCAGAAGTTTGCTTGTAAAGTATCATAGGCGTCTGGGTATGTGCCCAGAAAATAAGCGTTGGAAATGGAGCGAGCCGGAATTGTAGTTATTTTTATTTACCCAACTAAGCCTGTTGATATACCTGGATGAAATTGGTGCAGGCTTTTTAAAATTGCCATATTTTTCGTTGCACTTTAAAAAAAAATAGTATTTTTCGCCAAGCTGTATGAGCAATATACTTTATCAAATAGGCACTCTAACCATAAATAGTATAAAACAATGTCGCCTTTTGTGTCGTGTCTGTTTGTCCGCTTAGTTTTTAGGGTTCCGTAGTAAAACTAGGAACCCTTATAGTTTCTTCATGTCCGTCTGTCTGTCCGTCTGTCTGTCCGTCTGTCTGTCCGTCTGTCTGTCCGTCTGTCTGTCCGTCTGTCACAGCCTCGTCAAATCTACAGTTCATAACCAATTTGTATGAAACTTCGTAGGTAGGTGTCTTTCATAAGCTGCCATAAAGACCTGTAGTAAAATTACGAAAAATTAAATTATTAGGGGGGGCTCCCATACATGAAACTGAGGGATGAAAAAATATATTTTCACGCACCCCTTCATGTGGGGTATCGTTGAATAGGTCTTTAAAATAAAAGTTTCTACATGACTTTTTTAAGTTAGTAGTTTAAGTGCATATTGAGTGAACTAGGAGCTCCAAAAGTCGTTAACAATATGTCCCCCCCCCCTGTAATTTTCCAACCGCGCTATCGAAAAATCTGAAAAAAAAAACAAGCTTATAGCATCTAATAAATACTTTCGATTAAAATTGGTTTGAATAAGGTACGTCAATAACTTTTTGAAATATTCACTATTTTCAGTTTTGAGTTTGATAACCGCAAAAATAACTTTGTTTTTCATAATATTCTTATATTTGCGGTTGAAACACTAAAATACTTCTTGCTACGGAACCCTACACTGTGCGTGGTCCGACACGCTCTTGCCCGGTTTTTTTAATTATACAATGGATGTAAATATTTAATAAGTTGCCTAATCATAGTTAGACTTATTGATTTAGAACACCCACTTATATATTGTTTAAGCTTTTAGTAATTGAAAAATGTTTCTACAAAGTATCTGAATTAATGTCAAACGATCATAAAAATAATACATTAGGTAATAATAAGTGAATTAACATAAACTTTTAATTAAATTAACGATTACCGTGCAAACAAACTATTACGTTAGTTGTTAGTGACATTAATGAAGCTTAATTTATATTCATTTGACATTATAATTATTTCATTTATATTCATTTTAAATACCTACATAACTTAATTTTCAAATATTTCATTAAAAAATAGCAAACATTTAAAAATATAAAAGGAAAGGATATTATTTGCCCCGGCATTGGGAACAGGGTTCAAGCTACTGGTCAAGGCTCTAGAGAGAGGAACCTCGTAATATTACGAGCCATTTCCAGGAGTACCGCTTTCTGTAGGTACCCTAGATTCAACTGTCTAACGAGAGCCTCCTTGAGCGCAGGTCGAGGCTCTTGGCCATAGGCCATTGGCCGTGACGACTATCAGTAATGATTACTGAGTCTACGTCCCGTCCCATGTTGAGAACCTCGAATGCCAGTCAAGATATCTGATTTGCTAATCTTTCTCGGCTTTCACGAGATTCTCGTCATAAAGAACAGTGATATCAACAATCATTTGTACGGCGCTCTATGTCGATCTATCACCACTACATCTGGCTTATTGGCTATAATAGTTTTGTCAGGGATGATAGATCGACCCCAGTACCTACAATGTGACATGACCATTCTCAAGGACTATTATTTATGATTGTGCTTGTATTTAATTTAATTAGAATTTTATCAACTCCGTGTATGTACTAATTTCAAACTCAATGTAAATTGTTATATGAATAAATAAATGAAAAGTCCAACACTAATTCCAAAATGCCACTACTAGTTTCATTTGTAAATTCTCATTCCATTCGAAACTGCCGCGAATTCCGTCTCCAGTGAATAGTCAGATATCAGAATCAGAAACGTTGATGGCGCAGCAAAACACCATGAATAATTTCATAGCCCAGGCTCGCGTGGTCATGACTAAACATAGCATGTCGGCTACTGTAACAGGAATAGTTCCGAATATGCTCAGAACTGCTTTTTTACTTTTAAAGCCTTGTGTGTTCTGGGATATGGCAGGGAATTCGTTCATTCATTCACCATTTTCTATTCGTGAATCTTTTGGGTATAAATTGATCTATAAATTCGGAGGTTTGTTAGATTTTTTCATGGATATTGTTTATGTGCCTTATGTTAAATACACTCTCAACATTTTAAATAAATAAATATATTAAGTTTTTTTTTATCATTATGAACTTTAATGTAATATATAACTTCCTTTTATTGTAACACAATCATATTCTAACAATAATTGTTTGTTTTCCCCAAATAAATAAATAAAAGAACGGTTAAGAATTCCACCTGGAAATTAATTCGCGCGTTATAATCGCTCACCTTAGATTACGTAATACTGATTAATGAACATCGGCGAATTACTTGAAATAATAGATGTAAGTGTGAAGTGAATAGTAAATAAATACTTAGTAGTCAATTTACTTCGTCTATATTAGAAACATGATAAAATACTCAAATGTTTAAGTAGATTACATCTTTTATTTTTGTTTTCTGAAGTGATTTTGTAAGTACAATGTTTTATTTGAACAAGCTTTTAGTCTTACCTAGAATCTACAAGACAAAACAAAAGGTTTCCACTACCAAAGAAAAACAAGTGCTAAAATAAATAAAATCCAACCAAATTAGAGCGCTCCCCGTACATTTTCTTCGCAGTAAACAACATTAAGTTAATCTCACAGCTTCTTTATTATTTCAAACGCTCAGTTTCAGGAAGTAACGCTTGGTCGGAAAATAATAGCAGAGCGCAATAGCCTAGTACGTGATCTAGTTTAGTTCAATAAGGAATTGAAAGTTCACGATTTTTCCTTTACGGGTTGAACAGAATTTGGAGTGTTAATCAACGGAGCCTTGTTTACGCGTGGGTTAGTTTTATCTTTCTTGAAATCTGGTTTAATATGATAATTGAAACTAACGACTTGTTATTATTAGGTAAGCCTACTAATATCCTAGCTGATGAGGCAATTTTTTTTCTTTGACATATGGTATTGAACTAGGTATATCTATGTATAGCTTGTATAAATGTATGCCCACGAGAATTTATTAACATTGAAACAGTTCGAGTATCTATTGCTTACAATATTGGTTTAAGCTTTATTTGTTACAAGTGAAGCTAAAATAATATTATCAAAGAAGAAGTATCAATTATAAAATCATAAATGTTGAAAAGCCATTAAATGAAGCTAACATTACAATATAAGATCGCGATATTGTAGGTACACAAAATAAAATCACAAAGCGAGTTGATCACTATGTTGGTTGATTTAATTTTAATAATAATAAAGTTTAACAGCGGTAGCAGACATTTTAAAATCTCCAATTCAGATGCAAATAACATTGCGTCTAAACCAAATTTGATTACAATCTATAATAGTGATGTTATAACATCGATACCATTTTATAGCAAAGATTATCAAAACAGATAATTTTTAATGCCTATTTTACATGAACAAAACGATGACTCCTCAATTTGGGAGCTTATCTCTAACATTACGAAAGTTTTATTCGAAACAACTGGTTTCGAGAACGAATAATTAGGAACAACCATTTTAGATAGACCTCCGATGTTTCTTCAAACTTCATTGGAATAGTATTTTGTCTTACTTAAACATAACATCACGCCTGTATTTACGCCCAAAGAGTTAGGCAGATGTGTATAGTACACCCAAGTTTTGCCATCAACACCGGACTGATACTGATAATTTCCTGACGGAAAAACTCAATAGCACTTTGCCCAACCCGGGGATCGAACAAAATTCCACGCTCAGTAGTCACGCTTTTGACAACTAGACCAGGCGACGCCGTTCATCAACAATGTAATAAAGACAACAGACGAGACCGTTCATCAACAATGTAGGTAATAAATAAATGAAAATTTACCATAAATTTCTACTACCTAACATGTCCAAAAGGATGACTATAGATTTTTTAGTACAGAAGCTGACCTTTTTATTTGCCTAGTTTCATATAATTCTAGACAAGCATTATGCAATTGATCTGAATGATGAACCAGAAGTAATTAGAACATTCAGTTTAAAACGTACAGCAGAGCAATGATAATTTTTCAGCAATCATACAAGAATGACCAAACTGATCTACGAAGTGGTAAACCAGTATTGATGAGCATTAATACAAAAATAATATAAACCAAACGCATAAAACGTATATAAACGAAGTCTGTTTTCAGCAGTTTCTATACAGTACAGTCAATAAACCTACACAGAGGTATCAAATTAAATTGGACAAGATAAGATCATTATCAGCAAAATCTCTAATTGAAACCCGATATCAAGTTTATTTTGCCTCCAAAATACTTAATATGTTTACGTGGGTAAAGAATTTTTCGGAGTTATGGACTCAACGTGTTTTATATTAGTATAATTTATGATTTGTAATTTTAAACTTTATAGCTAGAAACAGTAGTACTAATTCCAACGATTGTGGTTATGCTAATTAATGCTTGGAATGTCAAAGCTTTGTTGAAGTCAACACCTATTTATTTATCTCTAACTAATGAGCCGGTGATAAGTGAGTTTGGGAATTTTTAAAATATTTTTCCTGTAGCAACAGATACAGATGTCAAAAAAGACCAAGTTTATGAGCAAGTGGTATTTGAAAATATTTTAGTTAAGAATTATGATGGCAATACAAATATAGAAACCGATGTGGATACCCATAGTAATATCAAAAGTCAAGGCTAATACCTAATAATGATCAGTGAAATGGATCTATGAGTAATTGTTGGCTTTATTAAAGCAGATACCGTCAAAAATGGTGTTACTAAAACTGAAAGTAACAAATAATACACTAAAAAAGCATTACCTAACCATGGCATTGATAATTTCTATCTCAGACACCTAATAGTGAATTTCTATCACGTTCCTAAAAACTTCTACGTACAAACACTTCCGACCCAATTCTATAATATCGTAGATAAATGTTAATGCGGGTGATATCTGATTGCCGTATCATTTGGGTCGTATTGAAAATTCATAACTTACCGGGAAGCGGTGAAGGGCCCAGCGTTTTAGATAAGGATGTGTGCAATTTACTTTACGTCGTCGTTCAAGGAAAATCTAGTGAGGGGACTGGTTTTTAAAACATTTTCAAGATATCCTTTTGCGACGTTGAAAATTGTCTTTGATGTCTGTGAGCACTTTTAAAAATATAAAATATCTTTAAATATGTAGGTTAGATGAAAACAGAGAAAATTATATGGATAATAGAATATAATTATGTGAATAAAGTGGTAATAAAAAAGTAATATCACTAACATATAGACGAAAGGACTAAGACTTTTTTTAGCATTTTTGTGATTTTCATTGTGTATACTAAAACAAAATGCTTTTGTTACCTAATCTAGCCATTTTTATTGGCATTGCTTTATACGGCCATCGTTTTAGTACAAACAATAGATAACAAAATTTTACTCAAAAAAGTCGCCGCACTTGATTCAATAATTCCCGATTTTCTCTAATCTACTCGAGTATTCCACACATCGCATCACTATTAAACTCAGTGAAAGCAGGAGTGGTTGTAACAAAGGTTTATCGATACGTTAGCTACGTTTTCGCTTTATCGAATCTTCACATTACCTACGCTGGATCGTGTGAGTAAATAACAATGACTATTATATTACCTTTTTTCTATTAAGTTGATTGTGTTGGTTTATTTATTAGCAATTTGCTTTGGATTGAGCGTTCCGATAAGGTTTAGTTTAAAGGAGATTAGGACGTAAGTTTAACGTTGGGTATAAAAAACTCGATACGGAAGACGATAAAACTGCTTTTATCACTGTCGCAAAATACGTATAAGTATTTACGTATCTTTATTTTCTTACTCAGACGTAACATGCTCACTATTTAATTCTGTACAGTAGGTAAGATGATTTTCTTCAGTATTTTATTGTGGTGTAGTGTGTATTAATGTAATTTATGTAAAAACAAGCAATTTAGTTCTATAACCTGTATTAAAAAAGTACCAAAAGTCACCTTTAAATTGATACCTATCAGATTTTCAGAAACCCAATCCCTCTAATGAAGTCAATTTGCATGTAACGATTCAACATGTTACGGAAAACCATAAAATTAGACATGTTCAGTCCACAATGCGGCAACAAGCGATAACATGCTGACGTAATCTCCCGCATCGCCTGAGCCCCGGTGGCGATAGCTGGAGACAAAGAGCCAGGAAGTTTCTAGAAGCTCCAAAATAATTTTCTCACATGACTTGCTTTGCATAATTTACATTCTCATCTTTATTTATGCTACAATTCCGCTGGTGTCATTCAAACTCACGGGTTTATTTTCTAAGATGTTTCTATGGTCACAATTTTGTTAAAATAACTTAATATCTATCAGAATTTCCAAATCAAAAATAAACTTTTCTGCAACTTCTTTCTTCATTCCGTTTTTTTGTGTCAACTAAATGATGTTTATCATTATTAAAATTATTAAATTTATTCACACACACGTACAAGTTCTGCGAGCCAATCCTTTATCTAAATTCTAACACAGTATTTTTAATGTGTTTTCCAGCTACTGTATTTCTGTGTTCGCTTCCTAATGCATCAGCCGTAACCGGATAGATTTTATGCAAATACGAGGCAGTAATTGCACAGTAACTCGTGTGCTCGTTCATTAGGGAGAACTTACGATATCTGAGCTTGAATAAGTTTCTGGGTAACTTTTACTTAGTTTCGCAGTTTGCTAAATTGTTTTAGTGATCGCGAGAGGGTTTATTGGATCAAATAACTTCACTGAGAAGTAATTTTACTAATATTTTTTCTAGAGAAAATGTTGTTTTCTTATATTTGTTGGATTTCCCGGTATTATTATTAGTTATAATAGTCAAACGATTGGTAGTATTTGCTGTTTGTCAACGAAATAGTACCTAAAATGATGAGACTGGAATTCTTATAAAAATTGATTTCTTGCCTTCCCAATGTGCCTTACAAGAAACCCTATACCTTGCTACTTCCTACGATACAATCCATCAGTTGCTTTTTATGCGAAGAAATGAATTCATATATGTCACTGTAAATTATGTGATGCCAAGTCTAAACAACTATCATTAATCATTATTATCATCTCGAGTTCATCCAGATCCAGTGCTCTAACTACTAATATTTGCTCATGCGGTAGGTATCTAAATAGCTAAGTATTACCTATTATAGTTGAATTTTGCCACGCTCTCAAATTAGTCCGATATTAACTTTGCTGATTTCAACCAACAATCAAAATTCACAATGATTACAAAATCACCTGTTTCATTAGAACAATTGTATCGACATTCGACAATTTGATCCTGTAATTACGCCCGCATGGCTACAATAACAGTAACAGCTAGCCCACATTTGACAGCTCTCGGATGTTTGGCAAACGGGAAACTAGATTGATCGATCACGTTTTAGATTTGAGTGCGGGTTTTCACATGAATGTGATGCATGATGAAAAATGAGTTTTTAGAGTTAAAAGTGTACTAAAAGCTGGTGGAAATGTGTGTACGTATTCAAGCGTGGTGTGCATTGAAACATTTTATTTGCATATTTTATTTGCTTGTGAACTTATGCAGGTTCGGCTTTTCCATTGATATAAAAACCTATCTGTAATATAACTGTAGCAGTAAATTGCTTTGACTTTACTGGTTTATAATTTTATATAACCAATTCAATGCCTTAATTAGGTGGATCTTCTTCCTTATGAAATTGTATATCGTCTTCTGTATCACTCGCATTCAAGGCTTTCTTTTGAAGTTCTACTTAGGTCTTTCTATCTTTCTTTGAACTATAATGATGTCAGACCTACACCCAACCTTTACATTTTCATGACCTATTTCGTCTATCTTTTGCAACTTTGAAGGAACTAGATATCATTCTTCGTACCCTTTGATATCCAGGGAAGCGCATAAAACAAACTAATGGTCATATAATAATAAAATACCTCGGCAATATACTCGTACGTGTATCCTTTATTCTAACATACCGATATTCCAATACTCAGAGCGCTCTTCCTTACCTATATTGCCTCACATCTAGCAATTTTGTATGAAAATTGACGAAACATTTATCTCAGTATTTTTCAAAGAACCTGAATTTTTCAGTAAATTTGTCAGGTAGGGCGCGTGACAAGTTATTTGCTAGCTCTTGTGTTTCTGATTTTGTTCATAATATGTTGTGTTACATCAGAAGGTAAAAATAACTAATCTATATTTTACCTAATATTGCTTACGTATTCAGCTGGTATAATACATTTGCATCTGCAATGTAACAATAACATTTCTAACTTTTGTTTATATTAATAGTCAATTAAGCAAGACGTCAACTTACCCTTACTATGCTATCATTGTATCTCAAGAGACAAAACAAATAAAGACAATCCACCGGAAAATAGAAACCTAAGCCTGAATAAGTCCTAGCTTTAGTCGAAGGACTGGTTCAGAAATAGATAAGTATCTTGTTGAAAAGATAACACAAGATAGGGAAAGCAATTTCCAAGATTGTTTCAAAAGTAACAGGAAAGTAACATGGAAGCTATTTAATTATGTTAAAGAAGATATTTGTATGAAACCAATTAGGGTTAATTAACACATTTACTTTCAAATGTTGATTGAAAAACTGAATTAATAAATAATAATTAAACAAATTGAACACCAAAATCTCTTACTTAGTTGTATATCTATTTCTGCTGTTAAAATTCAAATACCTAGAAAGGGTTCAAAGGCCAATGAAAGAGGTAATTCATAATGAGTTCTAACTTCCAAAAACATTTTCACAGATTGAACAACTTTTGTTCTCAATTAACCAAGCAGCACAAACAAGCACTCTAAAATGTAGGGCACTAAAACATTAACTCGTTAAACGCTAAGCTGAAACGTAAAAACAAAATTAATGGAACTAATACTTTAAAATCATTGAAACTTAATGAAACGCAACTTTTATCTACGTATCCCATCAAAAAATAGTATACAAAACATTTTTAGTGGTAACAGTTAAAGAAGAAAAAAGCATTATAGGATCAGTAAATAATAGCAGAAATCAAGAAAAAGATATAAATAAACGCTCTAAGAAAGGATATACATAATCGAGAACGTACCTACTCTTGAAGTCAATGTAGAAAATTAGCAAGTATCTAAACCAAAACGTGTTAAAGATCCTCCCAACACTCAAACTTGCTAAAAACACTACAAACAACCTCAATTTGGAGCGTCCAAACGTTTAACTAAAAACGCGAAAGAAGAAAACGTAACTAAAAACCAAATTAAAGGGTCCGGTTTTATAAACATCCAGCAGGAAGCTTCAATTAACACCGACTCATTAGAGTATGGTTTAATGAAAAGATCTACTATAAAATAGTGAAGAAAGAAACTACTTTAATACGAACACGCTTCCCGTACTAAATTGTTTTACTGTTCTGTTCAATAATAAGTGATTTTTAGAGCGACAATTCACAATAGACTTGGAGTATCGCTGTTGCTTTTATTGGCACTTCTCTGGTGCTTTGTTGTCACTATTGTTACCTCAATAGCAACTATTGTTGCTAGTTCTGTGGGTTCTTTTCTCTTTGAGTTGGATACAGAAACAGAATATAATGTTGTGAAAGGTTGTGATTTAGATAAAACGACGTCATGTTTAATTTTTTTCAATCTTCTTTTTTAATTTTAATGCTACGTGCAGTTTATCTGTGACATGGTTTAGGATAAGATCTATTTTCTGTTTTATGTTGTTAAAGGTTCAAATGTTATTTTGGCGCATACAAATTATTTTATACCTAGGGAAAGTAAAACTCCTAGATTCGAATATTCAGATATCATACGTATTCAATACTTTCCATAGTAGGCAGTAATAATTTCTGAACGGAAATCCCAAAATCTTCAGGTGCACTATCAGTTCTTTAAGCTAACGGACCTTTTTGATAATCTAGAGAAGTGGGGAGATGAGATATAGGACTGTACTTATGTAAGTATATTAAGTTCTACACCTCATCTTGTCTCAAAGCTAACCGATTGTGTTAACTCAAACGTTGAAACCCAGATTACTGAAGATTATAATATAATAGTCCCCGACTTGCTAACTTAACATCGACTTAACCTTGAGCTTACTCATGTGTCTCCAGTATAACGTTTTGTGTCACTCAATAATGCCTTTAATTTGTAGGGAGAAAATAATTATAATTCAAACCTTCAACCTTGTTCGCCATCCTGTGTCAGTGTGTATAATATCTAATAGATAGTTATTCAGCTTGCTTTTTGACAAATTTAATAAAATTAAAAGTGACGAGTATAAACGGATTAAATCGTGTATATTGCAGATTTTTACAGAGTTTTCCTGACGTTTCGAACACTTTGCAGCGTTCACCTCTGTTCTACCCTTAATAAGAGGGGTCACTGACAAAATTAGTCAAATCTTGAAGCGTGCTTCTATAAAAACCTACTTCAAGCCACATAGAAAGATTAGCCAATTTCTTAGACCTGTGAAGTGTCATATTTCTTTACAAGATGCAGGGGTCTACAAGATTGACTGTGATTGTGGGTTGTCATACATAGGGCAAACAAAGCGCAGTATAGCCACTAGAGTTAAAGAACACATAGCTGACGTCAAAAACGTGCTCTCTAGGTACAAAGTCTGCAGTGTGTGAGCATGCCCTAGGCAAACCCAACCATTTAAAAAACATCCTAATTTCAATAGAGAGGATGGTTGGCAATTACCACCTATTTGGAATCCAGTTCTTAAAATAATCAAGTCCCAAACTTCACACCGCACTACAAAACATCGAGACACCGTGAGCGATTATTGTGTGCATCGAAACGAGTACGATTCGAATAATATCGATTAAAAATAAATCTTGTGCGGGTAGATCGAGAATATTTTTTCTATAAATTTGCTGTCATGACGCCTACCACCTCAGTCGTCCTGCGACCACGAACGCTGCAAAGTATTCGAAACGTCAGGAAAACTCTGTAAAAATCTAATCTAATATACGCGATTTAATCCGTTTAAACTTGTTTTATTATATGTGTAATAATCGCGAAAACCACATTATTAAAAGTGACGATTTCAGTAACAGCGACATCAGCAATAAAAAAGTAAATACCATTCATATGATTTGAGGTTTTTATATCATTATGCAATTTATGATTATTAATATTTCTATGCCTAGTTTGTATACTACATACTATAGACATATGCTGTAGGTGATTATCTACAAACACTCCATAACATTACACGATTTTCTTAAAGATCACCTTATCTAGTTAACTTTCCTTTCGTAATAAAGATGGCGACGAATAAATAAAATAAATTGGTCGTTAGCCAGTTCAGTAAGACCACACGTTCAAACTACATTACATAAAGCATTTTAATTAGCTTAATTAAGTGATAATTAACTGAAAAGTTTGTTAACGAATGTTTTAAAAGTATCTCAGGGTTCTTAGTCACTTCATTTGAAATTCAAATTGATGTAAAAGTAAGATTTATTGTAAACATCTTTGCTTATACATATTTATTGTTCGTTTCAGAGGCTGGCAAGGACTTTTATATTCTGAAATCTTTTGAGAAACAAAACATTTCCATTTTATTTCATTCAAATTGTTTCTGAACTCTGTAAAATATTGGGCTGACAGTCACATCACCAACAAAAGTTAAATTCTTGTTTTAAAATGAAATATAATAACGCCATCTAGATAAAAGTTTTAATTTGAAAATTGTTTCAAAAATTACCTCCACGAAACCTCTACATATGCGTTACCAAAAAAGGTCGCCATTCAAAAACCTATAAATCAAAGGCGCTCATTAAAATCGTCATCGGCTGTCTGCGCCATAAAATATTCCCATGCGTTTCAAAAAAACACAAACAAACAAGCATAACTTTTATGCATTTTTAAAAATAAATGTAAATTTTCGTGTGTATCCGCTACCAGGATAAATAAAAAGAAAAAAATAAAAAGAGATGCAAGTGTTTGGTGCAGTTCATTCAGAATCCAATTAATAACAAAGACTATTATCATTTCATTCGAGTATTTTATTGATACGTTGCACATGAAACGATACCATATTTTGTAAATATATTTTATTTGTTGTTTTAGATTTCAATTCTTTATTTAAAACGAAACTGCTAGGTAACACACTACCATCAAAAATATATCTAATGCCAGATCTGGTGTAACATGTTTTAGTAAACTGATACCTTTACCAAATTGCGACATCGCCATATTATTGTCGTGTAAGTGCAGTGATAGCCTAGTGGATTAACCATGTGCTTCCCACGGCGAATGGTTCGAGTTCGATCCCGAGGCGCACCGCTGATTTTTCGAAGTCATGTGCGTATTAGAAATTAATTATCACTTGCTTTAACGGTGAAGGAAAAACATCGTGAGGAAACCGGCATGTCCTAGAACCAAAAATTCGAAGACATGTAACGTCCACCAACCCGCACTGGGCCCGCGTGGTGGACTACGGCCTGCTCCCTCTCACAGAGGAGGCCTGTGTTCCAGCAGTGGGAACATTATAGACCGATTATGCTTATGCTTATGCATATTATTGTCCATCTCACACACGACCATCGTTTCCAAAAGTTATTTTAAAAGTTCCGGTCATAAACGTTTTACACACACTCAAATATTCTGCCACTGATGTATGTTTACGTACAATTTCGAAAACATTTATCCAATCCGGCGTTTTAGCTTTGAAAGTTTCTAATTTTAGTTCTTTGATCCCCTTGTGATCATTTTGGTTTACTTATACGGAATTTTAATGCATATTAGGCGGAGATAGGTTAGTGGAAATCAACGATTGTTTATCGTTATTATTGTTGTGATCAGTGTTATTCTTATTTGCATTCTCTCTTTCGTTAATGGTAATAGAAACGGTCATTTATGTTTGTTTTGTTGTAAAGTGGTTTTTTTATTATGTTTTTCTTTATATTTATCAAACTAAGAAATTAACGAGATGCCATTTTTTTTTTACATATACTTACCTACCTATCTAATAAAATACTTGATTTTTAAATAATGTCGACATGTTACATAAATAAGATACAAAAGCTAAAAGATAATATAATAGATGAAAGTCTACAAAAAAGCGGTCTGAATATATTTGCAGACACACAACGTTTAAATGTGTCATAATTATCAACTAAAACATCAACACAGCACAACTATTTATTACCAACGATCAATTAAACGATATCAAAGCAAAACAACCAACAAAACGACATTATTTTTATCGCCGAAACTCACAAACATATTATTTTTAACGATTAAGGAGTTATTTTTATGTCAGGAGACGAAGCATCTAAAACTTGCCTCCAGACAAATATTCCCCGCCCGACAGATCAAACTTCCGTTGAAGAACATCAGAAAAACAGATCATGGATGTGATTTATGACACAAATATTGAACAAAATTTGTCGTAAAGCACACTTTATTGCTCTGTGCCTCTATTCGAAATTTCCCTGGTATTATATTTCAATCCTGATTAAATTATGGTGGCAATAAACAATTTTAAAGAGAAATACTGACGCAACCGTAAGCAATTATGGTCGTAAATGAACGATATACAATACATATTGATTTACAATATAGATTTAATGGTCCAGATTAAGTTAGAATATAAAATTGAGCGATGGCAACGAGTCCTTTGAATGCTTGAGTTATTTTAAATTGAAAGGAATTGAAATGTAATGTAATGCCAAGTTATTATGGAAATAAAGTTGTTATATTAAGGAGCGCACGTAAGCGATAAAATGCTACTGTTTATGAAATAGTGTAAACGGTTTGATAAGTTATTGTTATTTTTTGTGAAAATATAATACAATATGAACAGCGTACAATGGCTTTGTAATGGGCTTTAATATTATTTCAATTTAAATATTGTTCAGGCCTTATCGATTCAGACGATTTCTTTCACATGTATTTGACACAAAATACTGTAAGTTTTCAAAACACAAATGAATCGTGACCGCATTATAACTTAGGTTAGATAGTGTTCAAATGCAAGCTTACAAGTATACTTAGGCATCTTTTAAAAACGTATGCTCCCTTCCAGATCAGCACAGATTACAAAATTAAATTAAAACAAACCCAAAAAATACGACGTACACAAATTGCGAATAATAAAACTGGGATGACGTCATAAAATATAAACGACACTTCTTGGTTCGGTACATATTTTATTAAAAAACTTTCGCTATACCGACACCGCAGGCGTTACAAGTTCTTGAGATGCCGATCTCACTCTATATTGAAACATTTTACACACAAAATCTTTGGGAGGGCAGTGTGAATGTCCCCAACTTGTCCACTAAGGGACGTAAATCCACGAAATTGAGTAGGAGGTTTACTTAATGCTGAAGCTACGAAAATTTCGAACTTTTGGCGTTTCGTTTGTTGAAATATGATACCCAAATTTATTGTTTTAGAGGCTTGGCATAGCAATATACCTACTTAATGAAAACCAGATATTTTAGAAAATAAGTATTGATTTCCTTATGGTTATTGATCGATCAATATCTGCGGAGACGACTTGCCTATAGATATAATTTCTGATAAGGCACGCAACTCTCTATTAAATCTACATACTTAAATAATAACATCAGATTTATGGTCTTCTACAAGTAAACAGAGTTATTTAATCAATGAGCAACAAATCCATGAACCAGTAACATCAAGAAAATGGTACATAGCTATTACATATTGAAATAACTTGAACTCATAAGAGCACAAAAGAAAAAGACGTTCCATTCATATTTATTAAACCCACAAGGAAGTTGAACCAAGTCCATTGAGAGACATAAAGCTTCAAAATTAAAAAAGGAGAATATAACTCCCGATGTTGATTCATTAAATATGATGGAAACTTTTAAGTAACGTCATTTGAAACTTCCAAACTTGGAAATTACTCGCCCATCTTCAAAGTATACGATGATAGCACTGTTGAAGAAGTGGATGCGATCGTATTATGGTAAAGGTTCGATTCTGCGTATGAGTCATCGTAGTGTACCTTAGTTTAGATTTAATAATAATTGCGACCTTAAAATGGTCGTCAAAGTTTCACCTAAGGAACCAAAATACGATTAATGCTGAAGAGAATTTTTGTTTTGGAAAGTGTTTTAATTATAGGAGGCACATAAAAGAAGTACCCAAGTGTCATACTGTCAAGATAAACGAATATTGTAATATCATTATTATATAGATGAAATCGTTAACATAATACTCAGCCAAAAACGAAAAAGATGAATAAATTCCAAAAAAAGTGTTCATATTCACTCTTCAATGAGAATATTGTAGCAGTAAAGATACTTTTAATTTTCTTATCATCAGAACGAAGGACGAAGTTGTCAGACACTTCGAACAACGCCGAGTAATCATACATACGTCAGCGTCTAAGTTAACTTTACTTTTAAGATCGCTTTTGGATCCTCCAGAACTTTGTTTACGAAATGCGAAATGAGATTATTATCGTCTCGAGTTTTTCTTCTCTGTAAATTTTATTATGTGGTTGGATTATGTTCATCTTTGTCTTATTATCGGCTTTTATTTTTTGGGGTATTTTGACAGTGAAATCATAATTGGGGTTTTTATTTTTATTTGTATCATTATATTTGTTCACTTCTTGTAAGAGTTGCGTTATTTGGAACAGCTGTGATCATGTGTTTTTGAATTATGATCTCCTAAAATTCGTAATTGGATCGATATTATGACAATGTGGTGAAAAAATAATTTTGTATTAAATACGAAATATCGTGAACGGATTATTTCACAGCACTTTCAGCTCTGTTCATTCTATCGATAATCACAAATTCGAACGATGTGATATTCCATTCAGTTTATTACTATTAAGTAAAACTTGAATGAGTTAGTCATCGTGGTAAACTAGTCGTACTCGAACTATTACTTCGCGGTATTTATACCTTAATTGGAAGGTGGCACAGCCTACGCATACTCGCACTATCTTTAATGAATGGGTCTCGCTAGGATTTCCTTCTTTGTGTTGACTTTAACGTTATAATTATTATCGTTTGTAAACATAGGAGTATTAAACTAATCATCTTTTACGAGAAACCGATTTATAATGTAATTTTTTTTAAGAAAATCTTTATTTCAGCTGTAAAAGGTTCTTTTGTGTCACAACCATATAACTTTTTTCATGTTAACCTTTAGAATCTAAATAACTTCACATAATGTATATTGAAACTACACAAGTGTTCAGTTCCAAAATTGGCATAGATAAAGGAACTTTTGTGATATAGAGTAATTATTTTGTATTCTATTTTCATATCATTATAGCACTGAGAGTGAATTGAATTTAATATTGCAATAATTGGTTTTCAAAACGACATCTTGTTCGCTAAACTTTTGTATTTTTACGCTCGTACTCATAATTATACATGTATGTAATTAATCGCACTAAAGTCTCTACCTACTTAGAGACTTCAGTTTGCTTACCGAGGAGTCGATTGAAATTGACAGAGGAGACCTAGTTCAACCGGATTGTGTTTGACACTTAGTGATTGGGGTACCTACCTATCATCAATATAACACACGTAGGCGTCCAACTACTGATTAGATATGCACAAACAATATAGAAGGGATCATTGCTTAATCACACTGAGCAAGGTGGATTGGAGATCTTTGTATAATCATACTGATATATTAAAGCTGAAGAGGTTGTTTGTTTGTTTGAACGATCCCTAGGACTACTAGCTGGATTAGATTTTTTTTTTGTACCCATTTGATAGCAATTTTTGGGGAAGGTTATAATAGGCTAATTACCATCACGCAAAAAAAAAGTCAGGGAGAACGCTAAGCGAAAACGAAGTAATAGCGCAGGTGGGTAAATAATCTGATTTCTTTTAAATTAAATGACGGATAAAATCGCAGGGTCCAGCTAGCAAATAATAAAGCATAATGGTTATAATATTTATCAGTAGATATCTAAAAAAATGTGTTTCTTAGTTATTTCAATCAACATGTACCTAACCTTTTTTCAACTACATCAAGGTCCGCTGTTAGTCTAACTAAACCCTTTTGTTGTCTCCATATTTCAGTTTCCGGGAATCTTTGAGATCCTAAAGTCAATGTCAGTCAATCTACTGGGCATAATTATGTCGCAACAACAACAAAAGCAACTTGACTAGGGCCTCTGATATAGATAGACTGATGTTCATAATGACAACAAGGCGCACCAGTTTAAAATGCTCTCCAAGGCACAAAGCGGTCCCGGGTTAAAGAGGTCAGTCATCCATCCACGGCTTGACCTCAGCAAGTTTAACTTCGCAGACCGATCGATTTGCATGACAAAACAGTCCAAACTAAAAACGAACTCCTAGATAAACCTATTTAATTCACCCATTGACTCTCAATTGTTATCCTAAACAACGGCGCCAAAATAATCACTATCTGCCGTCTAAAAACCCAAACTAGTTTTAATCGTCCCTTTCTCGCATTACCGTCTAGGCTTCAGTAATCACGAGTTAAATCTTCCTAATGACTGGCCGGCCTCATTCGAGGCTCGCATCATTATCCTGGCTAGGGTTATCACACCTTAAAACCTCGGTGAGCTATTTGAATGGGCTTTCAAAATGGAGGTCGTCTGATTGCATGATGATAATAATGTTATACTGAGGTAGGAAATTAGCTATGGATTACCGTTGGTTCATAGGTCAGTTTATGAATGAGATCCCTGTTGTCCTTTTTCATTGTGTATTTTCCAGGAATATGTGAAAATGGAAAAAGTTGATCAGATTTTTTTTGGAAGCATTATACAATATACATTTGGTAGTCTCCGCTAGAAGGGTTTGTTTATTCCTTCCAAACCTTTATATTTTATTGGTGTTTATTTTTATACACTTATTATGTCGTAATCCTACCTACACCGAAGTCGGCCTTGTTGGCGATATCTTATAGTATAGTTAAATCTTTGCCCACTTGTCCAAGTGTGTTTGAGCTGCAAAATACCGTAACTTAAAGCTTCGTTATTTTGTCCCAGTTTATTATAATTATTTTCTTTTGCAAAGAAATTGTTTTTATAAATTTGCCAACCCTGTGATGTGCTATCTCTTTAAAGTGGCGATGCCATGTCGTCGTTTTATCTCCAATGTGAACTTCTAGGCTGACGCGGCTCTCAGTACAGATATCTTAGTTCGATGAAAATTCAATTTGCGGTTGTTTTAAATGAGATCGGTGAGTATTTTGTGGTATTGGAGAGTGCTAATACAGCTTAGGAAAAAAAAATGTTATGGAGATGTTGATCTGTAACCATGTTCCTAGAGGTTTTTGTTGTTTGACCTATTAAATGTCTTTCCTAAGCCTATTAAATTTCTGGGAATATGGCTCTGTTACAGATATCATTATATAATAATAAAGTAATTTTATTTGAAAACTTAATAACATTGTAGAAACCAAGGCTAAAATATGCAATATTTTACTTGGAAACATTTTATTACAAAACAGAGGGCGAAAATTTAATATCACCTTCCAGGAAAAATATAATATGCACGTAATTTCACGTACCTCGTCTCATATACGCCGTTTCTATAACTTCTGCATCTTTCTCTCTCTTTCACTCACGAATAAAAACAACAGATCTCCAATCAGATAGTCTTAGCATTTGCCAAGCGTTTGAAAAACCGAGATCGAGACACGAAAGCAATATTTCAGCTAGTATCGGATTTAAATTCCCGCCCAGCACGCATAATCGCTGGATCTGACCAACTTTGAAATAACTAACTTAATGTTATTCACAACGTGTCGCTACATTTATCCTAACAGGGAGATCGAGCACGACTTACTGACAGCAACTCCTTATAAATCTTATATGCCGCATATAAACTTGATAATAGTCCCAACTCAGGTCCAAAAAGTTTTTGAGGATTTTGAAGGGTTTTGAGGAGGGAGGTGTCACGTTTGGGTGGACTGTTATCCCACCTGTATTCCTTAATCTACCTATCGGCATCAATAACTAAATTCTGATTATGGTATCATCAGTCAGTAAACAGAAATCAACCTCTAATCAGTACATGTGAGAAAAATAGATGCTTACAAAATAATTATTATTTCAATCAATAAAACCTTTCTAAACGTCGCCTTTAAAGTATTCCTGCTCCATCTTCACATTGGAAGGCCCTGACATGTTTTCGCGTGCCTCTTACTCTCATTGATACTGCTCTTATAACTTATCATCAGTCAGTAAATCTACCTATCAATAACTAATTCTGATTATGGTATCATCAGTCAGTAAATCAGTAAAAGTAATTTCTTAAGGTGCTTTCCAACCGGCGAGGCAAGGAGAGGATAAGATAGGACAGAACTGTAATCTTGCTGGCCTATGTCCCCCAAAAATTGTCAGGGTTAGTAAGCGCGAGCCATCGCAAGCTCGCACGATGTCGCCTGAGCTTTTAATATCAATCGCGAGATTGTGAGGTACGTATGGTGGAGTTACGAATCGTGTTTCTGTTGCAGAGTTAATAACCGCTCTATGTGTGCAGCCATACGGTTCAATATTAAATGAACAATAAAATATTTGAATATTCTCGTCTTGCAAATTTTCACCAATCCAAACCATTTCCACTACAAATGCGCTAGAAGAGAATTGGAACTGCAATACAATTTTCAATTCTGGTTCCTTCGTCTCGTCTCACCTCCTCGGTGGAAAAGCACCTTTACCCAGTTCTGTAAAGTATCCAAAATAGCAAACTAAAAGGGCACCCACGCATTGCCAATTTGGTAAATAATTTATATTTTAGTGCTACAACCAAGATAGCTTCAGCTACTCCTCTCAAAAAGTATTTATCATAAATATCCATTTACACCTCAACGTGAACCAACAAAAATATAAATAAAAATATTCTTTTGAAAGAAACACGGAAGCTCACAATGAACAGACTTTTTTATTTTACATTTCTCATCTTCCGAACTCTAATGATCTTAAATGAAAAGGAGCCGATATAACATCCATTTTTTACCAGTATCCTCTGAATGTTTCATCTCAATATGGTCGATCCATTATTTATACTCCAATGCCTTTGAATAAAATATAGAAAATTCTTTTAAGGTCAGATTTGGGAGCACCTGTGGCTTCAGGATCGAATGCTTCAGAAAGATGGAGTGGTTTTGAAATAAAACATGAAATATAAAAGTTATCAAAGAGCTCGTGGCTGCGGATTCGGAAAATGCTTTTGATGTTTAGTCAAACTTGGGCATGTTAGAATGTGGTTTAAAAGTAACAATATCTATACGAATATCGATTTCACTTCTTTTTGTTCATTGTTCACGTTCTTTACTCAAGTCAACATCTAAATAAGTTTTTGCTTTTCAACATGTATCGCGATCCACCGCAAGATATTTAACTATTATAATTTCTCTCAATGATAATAATAAAAACGACATGTTTCTACTGAGATACTAGTTATGAGGCAGAGCCCAGACGCCGTCCATCTTTATAAAATACTGATATATCCAACCGCATCTGATCAGACTGGAAGCCGACCCCAACACGCTTTTGAAAAGGCTTTTCCTGTGATAATGATAAGTGACAGGTTCAAATCCCATAATTTAAACTACTATGATGCAAGTTGCGCCATGAAATCCACCAGTGAATAATAAATTCTAATCGTGAGCGTGAGTTGTGCTCCGAATGGCGAAGATTACGCCATCTTGCGCTTTGAACACGAAAATGTAATACAACAAAAATGGCACTGGAACACGCTTTTGCACAAGCTTTAAGGCGAATCACACACCGCCCCGCGCTACGCTGCGGGGTGCGTGGCGATGGAACAAAAACCCCGCGCGTGAATGTGTTTTCAGTGTGTTGCACCATGCGTGATTTCTATACAAATACAGGTAGGTCCTTGCAAACAACGGAACATCACGCACCCCCGCGCTACGCTGCGTGATGCGGGGCAGTGTGCGAATCGCCTAAGGCTCTTTGATAAAAGAAATGGACAAAATAGTTGAAGAGTGATACAAATATAATTTTGCTCATAGTTCGACTATTATGTCGTACGGTCAGCGACAGAAATAAGTAAACAAAACAACAAAAAATATAGGCAAATTAAAGTAAAATGACTTATTGAAACATTGGAATTTATAACTTAACATGTAGCTTTTGACGGATGAGTAATATGAGATATGTGTATACATTATGTGTTTTTCTTTATTTTAATTTGTTATTGTGACTTCTGTAACTGAATGTACCTAGATCTAAAAAAAATCGTGAAAAGCAATACACAGGTATAAAAAAAAAACCTTTAGGTCAAACTATAGTAGGTAGTAGTAACTGAAACTCAGTTTTTCAATCACATGAAACCATTCTTTTGGTTTCAAGCCATAATTTTGCCATTTGAACAGTCAAAACTTTATATTCCATGGTTTCGTAGTTCCATAACGTCAACCTTTTCAGACATCAGCTCAAAAACTTTGCAGTTACGTTTTTGCCTAAGTGTGTATCTAGATTTCTCGATAGCACTTACATATTCCATCCAGTATTGGCACCTCAGATCATAGAAACAAGGAGATCGTTCCCGTATTAATTTGCTATGATGACATCGCACCCCCCACCGAATAATATGGTAATCGATAATTCTAAATTTTACAGGAAAAATAAAAAACTGTTTTTTGCTTATATCTCAGCACGGGTGCATCGTAAGATAGTGATTTATATGTCAAAACAAAGCATATTTTTTTACTGTCTATTTCCTTTTATGATTTTTTTGTAATAGTTTCCTGAATAAAGTTATTGACGAAAATAACATTACTGAAATTGCTGGTCAAAAGTATAGTATGCAACGCATCATTCCGATATTATTCGCGTGTAAACCCAACGATATCGTAGGCAGTATTAATGCATTACAGTATTATTCGTCAAAATGTAGTGTCAAAAAAGTTTACGGTAATACGATATTACGACATTATTCGGGTGAAATCTCAGCGATAGTGTATACAGTATTATTACATTACGACATTATTCGGGTAAAATCTCAGCTATAGTGAATACAGTATTATTACATTACAATAATATTCGTCGATGTATGGTGTCAATAATGAACAGTAATATAATGTTGCAAATACGTTATTTCATTAAATAATTTAGTAAATATTAATTGATTTGGCAAAAAAGTAACAAATTTAGAATAAATTGATTTTATAGGTACTGTATAATTTATATAAATAATAGTGATTTGTTAAAGGTTTTCAAATAAAGCGATGCACAGCTTTTATTATATTAATCAGGTACAACATTATGTTTTCTATCACAAATATTAATCAGATGGAAGTCCTGTTGGTCCGTTGGGTCGTTGGTATCTAAATGATAGTAAAAATCAATCAAGTCAATCATCATTACAGTCCGATTCAGTCTGAAGATTGTTCTGTCATAATTTCACTGGTCTGTAGGAAACGATAAAAAGTATGACAATGCTGAGGTAAGGCTTCTGTTCTGCATAGACTTAATAAATCTTCTTTTAGCAATTTACCGCTACTCGGTATCGGTTTCGTCACCTTTAGGTAACTCCTATCACTGTCTGGTGAAATCTGTATCTGTTTACTCCCCGCCCGATCTCTGCCCAAGAGGAACTCACCGAGTGTGGCGATACAGGTCAGCAGATAGGGATGAGATGCGGTCTTTCTTTGCATTTTATCCTTGGCAGTTGATGTGTTTTTCGTTTGGTGATCCTTCGACTTGCGCGGATGCTGTGACGGATGTGTTGCATCGGGCCATGGAATACTACATTCCTTATTCCGAAGTACCGCTCTCCGGCAAAGCTCGCCTCAATGCCTCAATGTGGTCTCGCTAAAGTCAGTAAACAGTGAGGCATACCTGGCCTGGGTTGATGCTCGATACCGTAAAGCGAAGGACATAAGTCAGAGGAAGAAGTCGTTTAACAAGGCTGCCAAGTCCTGCAAAAAGGAGCTCGCTTTGATCACATTAGTCGAATAGGGAACAAATTGACTTCGTACCCTGCAGGTAGTAAAGCGTTTTGGTCAAATCAGTTGAAGCGAATCTGTTTGCGGAGTCATCACGTCTAAATGCTGGCAACGCGATACCTCCTACTTTACCTGGCACCACGACATTTATGTCGGAAATTCGCATTTGCCAAATGGAGATTTGCAAAACACTGTGCAATCTTGACGTGAACAAGGCCAGTGGCCCAGATGGTATTCCAGCCATAGTTTTGAGGACATGTGCGCCTGAGTTGTTTCCTGTGTCTCTTTTAAATACTGGACAAGTGCCGAAAACGTGGAATCTTTCCAACGTGCAACCCGTGCCCAAAAGAGATTTCAAGAGAGAAACGAAAGAGGTAGATACCTAGTCGTGCCGACCCTGCCAATTCGGTTACGTCCATACTTCACAAGAGTATGCAGCGTCTCTTCAATAACAGGCTCTTGACGTGCCTTGAAGCTAATGATCTCCTCAGTTATCGGCAATCCGTATTTCGCCGAAACCGGCCTACTGGGGACCTAGCCTACGCTACTCACTTATGAAACATGAGGACGCGCTAACCGTTTCCCTGGACATCTCGAAGACTTTCGACAGGGTTTTTCACGACGGCCTTATTCGTATGCTTTCCTCATATGGCTTGCCCACCTGTTTCGTTGCGTGGATATCAGACTTCCTGAGGGATCGTTCGATTCGAGTCATTGATGGCTGCTCGTCCGATCGAAAAGCAATTAATGCGTGTTCCTCAGGCGTCAGTGCTCTCTGCGACGCTCTTCCTGCTGCATATCAACGATCTGCTTTAGCCCGGAACCTTTGGGTATGCAGATGACAACACTGTTGTAGAGATCTCTCTACAACAGTGTTGTCATCTGCATACCCAAAGGTTGTAGTCCAGTAGTCCGTTCATTGGCTATGTATCTACATAGCCAATGAACGGACTACTGGACTACAAATCCAGGCTCTGAGAGAGGCCATGGTCGAGCGCTTGAATTTGTCCCTTAAGGCAGTCTCCGATTGCAGCGATGCCAATCTGGTCAAGTTCAATGCAACTAAAACCCAGGCGTGTCTGTTCTCTGCCAAAAAGAGCCCATTCCAGCTGGCTCCTATTTTTGAAATGTGTCCATACTCCATACCGATAACTGACCATCTTGAGCTTTTGGTCGTTACTCTGACGTCTCCCCTTAACTTTGGCTCTTATATTGAGTCCAAAGCTCAATTGGCAGCTAAAAAGCTAGGATTCCTCTCGAAGCTGCGACGGTACTTCATGTCCCTCCTACGCTTTTTTCTATCGGATAGCCAGAAGCACGAAAAATCGCCATCGGTTCATGGTTGATATACCAAAAACCCATACGAAGCGCTTTGATTCCACTTTCATTGTGAAAACCGCAAAACAATGGAATTCACTATCGGAGTGGATGTTCCCGATAATAACAATCTGGATTTCTTAAAGACGAGAGTGAATCGGTTTCTTCTGGGTAAGCGTGCTCCATCGTAGACCGCATCATCGCTTCACGTCAGGCGAAATGGCGGTCAAATGCAAGCCTAATAAACAGCGAACAACATTACGATTTTGCATAATATCTATCATGTATTGTAAAAAAACATTACCAAATCGTGTAAATAAAAATAACACATGAATATAATTGTTTTAAACTTTACATGAAACACTAAATGTATTTCTTACGCGAATAAAATGGTAATCGTCACATACTGAAAAACTTAACGATTGCATAATCTGTATTTACTTGTTAAGGTACTATTCGTGTAAAAAATGTGCATAGATTTTAAGAGAATAATATTGTTATGTTCATTACGGGGCCATTGAAATTATTGTACTTTTATCAATATCCATAGAAACATTACAAAAAAAATTCACAAGGTGTAATGAATGCTCTAGACACCGAATATGCAATAAAACATAAACTACCGCAATAGCACATTACCATATTATTCGGTGGGGGGTGCGACATATTATGTCATCATAGCAAATTAGTACGGGAACGGGTTTTTCGACACAATTACGCGCATAATTAAGCGCTCCTTGTGAATAAAAAGAACTACCACGCATTAAACATTCCGCACACCCTTAATCTAACACTGTTAATCCTCACTCAACACTAACACTAAACTAAAACACTGTATTTATACCATCGATCGTGTTCGGTTCGTCGCTAGCGCGTACGTTTTTATTATGAGCAATTTGCTCAAGTTCAGGCATCAAGCTCGATAGCGCCTTGGCACATCTCCCTTGTTTCTATGATCTGAGATTGGCACGTTTGCGTAGAAAGGACTTTGAAAGCGGTGAAAGCGAGTAAAGTTAGCGTTTAGCTCTCTGTGTCTATGTTGCTAGGTATTTGCCCGAAGACTAGCAGTGTCTCGAGGGTTCACTTGCATTTTTTTTAATTAGGGTTCCGTACCTCCAAAGGAAAAGCGGAACCCTTATAGGATCACTTTGTTGTCCGTCGTCAGTCACCGGACCATAAGTGGAGTCATCTGCTCATAGATGGCGCCATTGGAAGTATGCAGTAGCGCCATCTATGATCATATTTCGGAACCCTTAGGGCGGGAGGCATACTCGCACTTGTCTGGTTTTTTTTTACTACCCTGAGTTCTTTTCTAGGCATCACATTGATTTGTTAGTCAAGAAAATGTGAAAAGTTATTTTTTTGTAATATTTGTGCGTACGTATCCTTGAAAAAGCAAAAATCTTGTAGTCAGTACATTTATTTATGTATGTGATATTTCATTATTTTTTTGTCATAGGTACTTTTTAATTTGAGAAATAGAGTTCAGTCGGTAGCACAATGTAATCATAGTAGAACGTTAATCGGGTCATCATCACTGATGAATTAAACATTACCTACTTATCTATGCAAATGATTAACAAACCAATATCTAATATACAGATAAAATATGCTTTATGATACACAATAGAATAATCTAATGTACAATATTATGATGCATAGTGATCTAATGATCCTCAAATCCTCAAACAGAAGAACCGAATTCAATTAAATCGTCCGTACTACGCCAAACATTCTCCTTTACCACTACCGCGTACCAGACTTGAAGATGTAAAAAACGTTAGACTAACAAAACGATGTAATAGCATCGCAATCGTGCCACATCCATCAAACTCTCAAGTCGGTCAGGTATCTGTGCGGAGTACACACCGACGTACAAGACACAAGTACGTGGGCTAGCCACAGATCATTTCGAATTCATTTTGTAACTGTCAATATAACAAAATAATTTTGCTTTCGTAATTTTTTCGATCCCAAATCGAAATTTTCATGGTCAGATAATGTTTTATGTCATCATCATTCAAAAATGTAAGTAAACATTTGTTCTTATAATCACACCATAATAGCTCGATTACCTTAAATACACAATCAGCATTAGATTCTTCATATTGCCGAAATTACTAATCCATTCGTTTGTAAGCGTAGCTGATCCAATTCCCAAGAATAACAAGAAATAAACGTTGTAGATATACCTACTGGCACAAAACTGGCCAAGTTGTAGAAATTAACACAGGGAAAGTTTACCGCCTTGTACAAACTAAAACTCAGAAGGAAACGAAGCAATTTATCGGTCGATGGTCTAATTGCAAATAAATCTTTGTAAGAGCTAAGACCCGGCTTCTACTTGAAAGTATGTATGTAAGTACATACGTAATCGATGGTTAGTAGCTGCATTATTAATTTTTTTTTTCGTCTTTTATTTAATCAATGGATCCATGTAAATTTTGCCAATGATATTTTATACAAAGGGCCTAATAAAATTATCAATGAAATTCTTCAATTTTTAATTCTGTCTGATTTTTATACAATTTATCTTGACTGAATCAATCATAAAGAAAAACAAAATAGGTGCATATTGGTAACGATTCCACGAAACGCGATCAAGCAAAATGGTCAGTCAAATAATACACTAGAGCTACAAATCTATCCAGTTTATGTGATTTAAAATCTAATTCAAAATCATTCCAGTACGACCTTCAACTCATGTGTACTCTGCGCTATGTCGAAGAAAGGAGAGCGAACACTCCGATCAATGTACAAAGTATTTGGAGCAAACGTTATCATGTGCTCTGATAATATTCCTCTTTTTTCTAATTATGTAGAATGATTTTCTAATTAAGTAGAATAAAAAAGATTATAATACCTACGTCAAAGTAAAATTTTAAAGGTTAATGTGGCCTGGTTTACCAAGAAAACTTTGTGGTGTACAATATTGTACTTATTAAATCTATTATAATTTCACAATCCGCAAATCTGCGGTCAATTTTCGTGTTTAAGTCGTGGTCCGTTGACCAAAACATCAAGAACCTAATATTTGACAACAAAAAAATAAATAACTAAACTGGCAGTCAAATTCATCATTCAATAAAAACTTTACAAACCTTATAAATAAAATACCAATAAGTTCATATAGAAAACCAATTTCGTTTCGTACCTTTTTCCATTTTAAAATGTTTACCACTACAAGCATTATCCGAGAATTCGGGGCTACAATTCCACCTTTCAGCAGTATTAAACCTCAAGTTTTAGGTAACCTAAAATGAAAATGAGCAAAAGCTAGGTCAAATAACAGACAGTGCGAAAACAAGTACCTACCTATTGGCAACGCTTAAAACCATGTATGGCAACATCGTGCTGCACTAAGCAAGCACTAGTTGGAAAAATCGAATAAGGGAAACGGAGCAAGCCTGGCAGATTTATGATATCTGGTTCTTCTAAAAATACAGTTATAGCGAGAGTTGAACCATCATCATCAGTCATGTCTATCCACAGCTTGCTATCACATGACTATAAAGTGACATAAATCTAATCTAACCTTTGTTAGATTTTAGAACAGGCAGAGGTCAACAGTAATGAAGTCATCAATTCTAGAATACGTTGCAATAATGTTCATCACAGCCTCAGATCATAGAAACAAGGAGATGTGCCAAGGCGCTATCGAGCTTGATGCCTGATCTTGAGCAAATTGCTCATATTAAAAATGTACGCGCTGGCGACGAACCGAACACGATCGATGGTATAAATACAGTTTTTTAGTTTAGTGCTAGTGTTGAGCGACGATTAACAGTGTTAGATTGAGGGTGTGCGGAATGTTCAATGCGTGGGAGATCTTTTTATTCACAAGGAGCGCTTAATTATGCGCGTAATTGTGTCTAAAAATGTACTAAAAGTGGCATCAGTTGTTCCCGTACTAATTTGCTATGATGGCATATCTCCTTGTTTCTATGATCTGAGATCACACCCATAAAGAAGCTTATCTGTGTTTCTGAGTATGCTGATGATGTTCTCATTTAATATTTAATCACTAAAGAACAATTGCCACTTTCCTAACATACTTGGACTTGGAAAATCTTATAAAAGTTATAACAATGAAACATTATCATTTTATTCGCCTATTTATGTATAACTACGTTCGGCATTCAATAATTATATTCTTTAAAGCACGGAGAATGGGGAAAAAACGTATAATGTGTTTTGAGGTTATGCGGTATATTTATTCATCTGTAGCATTTTGGATTGAGAAGTTTTTCACATTGAGGTCTAATTTAAGTAAGTAGGTACAGGTAAACCTTAATAGCTTTTCATTTTATTAAAGTTAAATAATTATCATGATTTTATCCAGTTGCATACAGCCTGGGATTTGATTTAGATTCAGAAATAAAATTGATTTAGATTTTAGAAAAAGTTTGGACGTCTTTAAGGACGTAAATAAATATGGATGCGTTCATTAATAAATAAATTAATATTTTATCCAGCGTTTTGTTTCAAGCATATCTTATAATTTTGAAGTCGTTTATCTATTATTTCCGGCTTTTAAAAATAAACTGATACTATCCATTAATTACATTAACAATGAAGTACATTTTGGTGACACTATTATCTCTATAAGAATTAATGTTTTTTCCAAGGCCAAAATGGCCATTATTCTTTGAAACTATAAAAAAGATCGGAATGATACTACTTACGCATCATCCAAAATAACTCCATCTTGCACAAGTTGCACATTCATAATAACTCTAAACCTTCTCACCATTTTCATAATATCTTACGACGAAGACCATGAATGATTAAATTAATATTCATAACTTGTATTTTCGCATCGGCGGATACAATAAATATCCAGAGTATCTTACTAATTGCTGTCTATGGATAAAATAATTTCCCTTCAATAAATTTTATTGAAAGTTAAATTTCCGAAAATAAGTAACTCCAGCGTAAATTATAATTTTGCGGCCCAGCTTCAATTTCCAGAAAGTTTCGTGTCAAAGAAAAATTTGAAGTAATCAGAGAGAGTGTTAGTCATTAATGTTATTTATAGAAAATGAAATTCGAGAGAGGTATGAAAATATTGATTTGGCACACGGGACATCCTAAATATTTCTCTAATAAAACTAACAATAAAAAAAAATTGAAGAGACGTTTGATGTGGAATACCTAGGTATAATCAGCTGCTTATTTTCCCGCGCAAGTCGTAATGAATTATAAATTGCATACACTATGTGTGCAAAACCTAGTTTTTAATTAGTTCCTTGGCATTCATTGCGTCTTGTTGATAATAATTAACATGATAAACGTGCATTAGAAAAAAATACAAAACAAGTAAATCGGACGAAATAGGAAGCTTTTCTGAAGACAGCTTTTAAACAAAAGAAGATGCTAAAGAAATTCCTATAAGAAGTCCTACTTCAGATAGGTACCACGGCGTTGGCAGAAATAATCTTTCAAAGCAAAAAAAAACTTCCTTGTCTTTCTTTTATGTACTCACATGTTAAAATTATTCCTTGGATTTTTTGCAAATTCCTCCAACGTATGTTTGATTTCTTTGCAAGTCTTATCCTTCGTCACTTTTTTATGTTCAGTAAGTATCAAAGAAATGTCATTGATCGTCTCTGTCTCAATTATAACTGTAAAAATAAAATGGTCAATTTGATGGTCTCACGATGCGTGGGCGAGATCTGTTAGACTTGGCTGTTGTATTTTGTTTATAACATTGATTTTTCCGGTTTTCTTTTAAAATCTAAAACGTTGTTCATAAGCACTCTTCTTATTTCTTTCTGCATAGTTCCCTCCAACAATTATGTGGGTAATTGGTCCGCAAAACTTTCAAGGAACGAGTCTAATAGAAACCAACTTCTCAAGCCAGCTCTTTTTAATAATGTTGACTTTTAGAACAAAAGCTATAAAAAGAAAGACTTCTTCTCAATTCATGTTGAATTTGAATAGCAACTGAAGGTTCATAGACCACTTTGAATGGACACGAGTTCGTAGCTGAATGTTTTCATTCATAATCATTTTATGATTACTTGAACTACGAACTCTAATTAGAAATCCATTGACAAAACCCAAATTATCTATTGTTTCATTAACGCGTGCAGTATTGTCTTGCCCACTGGAATTATTAACCGCGCTTGCTGGTACACAAATAAAAAAGTAATTTCCTAACAAAAAAGCTCAAACTCAATCACAAACAATACTCCATTGTTATAATGAATTGTTTTGTTGCTTGTTCAACATAAAACTGCCTGATCATTGTTATCATTTATTCCACCCACATGGTTTTTTAAATAAATTAAAACAATTAGCCCTACAATTGTTTTGTTGTCATCTACTATAAACATTAATTTCAATCTATTTCAATATTTTAACTGTCGTTTCAATTCCTTCGCCACTTTAGAGACTAATCATCGTAAAGTTTTATGCTTTCAAGGCATCGTTTCTCCGGTAATATCATGTTCCACTGAACGTTAAAGTCATAACATTTCGCTGAAACTAAATCATTGCACGTTTCCGTTACCGTTTGTAATACACGTTCCATTAAAGCGACGTCGGCAGATGGCAACATAGCTTTAATAACGTCTGTCATACACATGTTTACTTTTGCCAATCAAACAGATCTAACTGCATTAGCCACATCCGCCTACCGTGAGTATTGCAACATCGTAACTGACCATCAAACGACACAACACTTTCACAATATACTCTGATGTCGTCCACACTTAGTCTCACAACACTGGAAATCCTTCCATTCAGGGTTTGTGGGGCGCACTATCTAGGAACAAACATCCCTACACAAACAAGCCGGACCGGTGCGATGTTTCGAGCGCGGGAACAGCGGCCGGCAGCAATGCTCCTCCTCCGACGGCCGGTAAGCGACTGGCTGAAATCATGTTTAGCTGTGAGCCACACCGGCTATTGCATCCGAGCACAAACGACAACGGCCGAATGTAATTTTGAGGTGTAAACGGGATAGGTGAGAGATTGTAGGGAGTAGAAAGAGACAGATGCACAGGTGGGGTGGGAAATGGCTGCACCAGAGTGTAGGGGTTTTGTCTATGCAGGTTGGAGATTTGAGTTGAGTGCATTCGACCGAGAGGCGCCTACGACTAGAGACGCCTAGGGCGTTAGAAACCCTATCATTTTGTACTATTAATGAATTGATGTCTTCACTGGCCCGAATTGCGGCCAATTTTATTTAATTGTTGAAGACGATAAAGCAATTTTATGATAAATTGGTTTGGAACTGAGATAATTGTTTTATGTGGGCTGTAACTAGCTTGAGCGCGGTACAATTTTGCTTTATTTGACTGATGAAGAAATCATTATTTGGTCATTCAAGTGAGTAGTAATTTTATTGTTTAATAGACTTTTTTCATAAGCATCTGGGAAAAAAGAGAAATATGGAGTATGATTTGTTAAGTTTCCCGGCAAAGCTATGAGACATTGCAACTGTATTATTTATGGTGAATGGATTACCAAGAATCTTGCAACCAATTAGCTGCTACAAAGCTGACTTTACTTAAATGCCAAATTATTGTAACTATGGTATTAAAAATTATCTGATCTTTGATTACTCCGAATTTAGTGTTGTATCCAGCCTTTTTATGTAAGCTTTTGGTGACAAAAGCCTGGGTATAGACCAAGAGCGCTTACATTGAACACGCAATTAACTGTTGTTAAGACCATGGAGCTCAATTTTTTTTGGTTTTGGCAGAATATTTGGTCTTTTAAGATTTCTGGCTTTCTGGTCAATTCACCCAATTTTTGGGGTTTCGTACCTCAAAAGGAAAAAAGGAACTCTTACAAGATCACTTTGTGGTCCATCTGCCTTTCTGTCTGTCTGTCCTGCCTTTTTTTCAGGACCGCATGTAGGTACCTATTAAGTAGAAATTAATATAAAATACTTAGGTCTAAGGTTCCTTGGAGCTGGAAAAAAGCTTCGAAGTCAACGCAATAAAAAATATAGCTAGGTAGGTACTTAATGTCGCATATTTTGACACTCGCAAATACTTTCAAAACATCCCGTTGACCTAGAATCATGAAATTTGGCAAGAAGCAAGATCCGAATATCGTTTATTTCTAGTTAGAGGTATCACATAATATTTTTCTTTGCGATTCTAAACTTACATTTTGTACGGAACCCTCAGGGATTTTTTTGTTTAGTTTAAAAGGTTTAAGGTTAAGTTTAAAAGGTAAAATTAGGTATATCATGAATTTTCCCACTAATTCAAGAACATCATGAATAATCCCGTATTATTTTCATAGAAGATACATTTTCCAATAGACCCACTGCTTATCCATTTCACGTGGAACTCGTACAAGTGCGTATGATATTCAGGAGGCGCGAATGATTTGCATGGACGTGGCCCGTATAGATTTTCGTGAAACTAGAACCCTGATGGACGTGTCGACGTGTTTTTGATGGATGTGTTATGTTCACGTTGAAGGGAGAAAATAAATTGATGTTTCTTAGCTAAATAAATGCCAAGTGTTGTTTATCAGCTTTGTTTGTAGTTATGGCTAAGCATAAATTGAATATTTGAAAAAGAAAAAAACCTGCGGTCGGGGAACCCCCGTCAGGAACGAAGATCCTTACGCCTCGTATGCCTCGAAAGAGACAGAGAAAGAAACAAAAAGTTGCATGTTTGCATAATGCTTTTCCTTGACGGTTTCTGCCAGTCATACTACAAGCCGTGTTAAGGAACTTCGTTCCAGGAAAAAATTGCTGGAGAAAGACTCAGGGCTTAGGTACTGGTAGATCCGCAAAAAGTTGTCATGAAAATGGACTAAAGTTATCCCAAACTGCAATCGCTAATCACTTTTTCAATTTTGCCTGGTGTTCACGTGCGTGGCTGACCAACACGAGGTCCTGACTTCGATTGTTAAGTCATTGTATGCAAGATTTCCGCCCCGCAGTTTCGCTCGTATTGAATATAAGATTTGCACGTCATACAAGATACACATTTTCAACACCCATTACGCTCTTTCACAGGTTGAATTTGCAAAATCCCTGAAATAGGTAGGTACATGTTTTTAAGGAGTATCTTTAAAACAGTCATTCAACGCGAGAGTTTTCGAAGGTCAATCATTATCGTGCGGGGCATTGTGGGAGAAAGAGGGTCCCTAGCTGCCATACATGTAGTCATTCTGATCCTTAAACCATTTTAGGATAAATGGTCTAAGTTCCAATCTGTGATCCTTTCGCTTTCGACATGTCAATTTTGACATTTCTTAGCTCCTGTCAAATGTATGAGCGATGAACCATTGTAAGATCTATAAACACTGTGATACATAGACACATATTTCTTTTATTTCTTTCCTTGAATACGGTCATCAGCAATATTGGTTCACTCCTCCGTATTATATTTCTCCAAGATGTCTTTTCAAGTATTTATAGCTTACCGCTGCCATTCAAAATAGGTCCACGTACGAAGCAATTAGCGGTCTTGTCTTTAACAATATTTACGAGGTGTCTGTCTGTCTGTCCCAAGATATATCGTAAGTGGAGTGACCATCAATACGATATACGAGACGGGGGTACTTTGTAAAATATCTAAGAGCGAAATGGGCTTATGAATATTTAAAGGGATATTTATTAGGAAGTGGCTGTCTTTTTTTTTGCTTTAAGGAGATTCAAGATAATGGTTAATAATGTCGGATTCATTTGAAAAATTTTGCTCGGAAGCCTACTTGCTCTAGTGCAAAAGCGTTTAATGCTTATCGCAGACGACTTAGGTCTGACAAAGACGGCAAAAATAGTGCATACTTTAGCTCAGGCATCCCACAAAAATCTGACTTAAAAAAATCGGGGTAAGCATGATCATCCCATTTATGTCGGTGAGAGAAATATAAAAGAAACGGATGAACACATACAGTCGGACGTTAAATCAGACACCGATAGAATGGACCCGTCCGCATTCAGCCTAATACAATTTTAGTGTGAATCTCGTATCATAATCAACATCATACAATGAGTAACACAGTAAAATTATAGCATAATATCATTTTGCATCTTCCCATACAATCTGTAACATTAAACAACGGTTTTATTCTACCTTCACGCTTAACGGCTTACAGTGTAAGTAGAACGACTGAAGACAAGAAAAAATGTAACATTATCAAGTATTGCAATAAAACTCGGGTCTTATGCTACAAAGTGTTGAACATGGTTGTAATGTTGAAAGGTCTCAGTGAGAACGAGTTGCAAATAAAATACAATATTGCGTAACTTACTGAACATAAAATCAAACAAATTATTGCCGCATAAGTCATCCATGTTAGCAGCGTAAAAAATTATTATAATTAGCTGCTGCTACAAATATCTGGTGGATCTCTTTCCCATCTTCACTTTTCCAATTGACGTCTTATTGTCTTATCCTATGTAGTTTATGCCTACCCGATGGGGGTAGGCATAAACTACAGAACACCATGTTTGACCATCTTTAAAAAGACTCCTTTTGCTTTATCCACATTCATATACATCATCTTCATGATACCTTTACAGTTAATAATCTTCATTCTTTTTGTAGTCTTCTTAAATTGTAAAATAGGATAAATGCCTCTTCTTCCCATACAAACGCCAGTCATGGCGACCGACTTGCTTTTTGGAAGCTCGATGCAACAACTGAACGCAGATAGTCGCCAAAACGTGATGCTGGATTAAAGCAATCGCTAACTCCCGACTTCAATACAGCAATCGATCGGAGAAAGTCGGACAAACTCGATGTAGCATCGATACTGACGTTCTTTGCCTAAGTACGACCAAAGGTCCTTCTTAATGCACCGTATCTCCCTCACTGGCACCCCACCTCCCCGCCCACGTTCCAATACAGTACTCCGTCGATGTTTGCACGTCCCGCGCTTCGTGGGCGCGATCCTGATTTTATTACCGAACGCTCTTACTTATGCAATTCATTTTATATCGTCGTAAAAGTGGGTATGTCTGTTTGTAAGTCTTGCAATTGCTGTATGATTGGATGGGCTTTGTTGGTGAATTTTTTGAGAGGAAAAAACGGTAGTCTGTGATGCTAATTGCACTTTCGAAGTGGTAAGAAGCAGTTAGGTGGCATGCGATTGGAGAGGCAGGTCCAGCAGTAGACTGCAGCTATAGGCTGATGTCAATGATGGAGCAGTAAAGCAGTTGTGAAGCACAAACTCAGTTATTATTAATATAAATGCACCTTAATTGCGTAACTCAATTGCTATCACTATGGAATTGATTTTGACATTCATTACGCCCGCCGTATATTTCATATTCCGTGCTCCCGTAACTATAGCTCAACGCCGCAATGAATGTTGTTGAACTATCAAAATGAAAGCCAAGGTGATAGCAATTTAGTTACACAATTAGGCTGCTGGTTTTTGTTTCAATATTCCTAAACGATTGGTTTTTACTAATTGGTAAATACAACCTGCGTAGATAAAGGATAATGAATGGAGATATATGTAGAGAGCGATAGTGCACGAGTGAGAAATGAATAGAGGCGACGCCATGTTCTGTTCAATCCCATTTTTTATCTGCGCAGGTCACATACAGGATAAAATAAAAACCACTGCGGATATTTTAGGAGGTGAAAGTACTCATGAATATGATCAACTTTTATTATGGGAACGACACTGAAATATGAAAAATAAAATCAGCTGTTCCATACATTTTGATCGTGTTGTAGTGCATTTTTGTAGGGAACAGCTGATTTTTTTTTCATATTTCAGTGTTGGTCCCATAATAAAAGTTGATCATATTCATGAGTACTTTCACCTCCTAAAATATCCGCACTGGTTTTAATTTTACCCTGTATATTTTTATGTTTATGCAAAACTGTGTCTTCAAAAACTGTATATAGAAAATAATTTGTGAAAATACGGTATTGGCGAAAAAGTTCTTTACTTAGTTAAACATACATACCTACTCGTACCTACCTAGGTTTTTTTTCTGTACTTAGAAATGGGTTCATCTAAATATTTTATTTATAGAATCCTTTTCCAATTCATTCAATAATTCTAAGAATTTTATTTTATTTACTTTTATTAGGTTTACCAACACAAATATCTTATTCGGAATCGGTATTTTGATATATTGCTTCTCATTTGGGTATTTTGATCAAGTAACATTTGTATTTACTTCCTGATTTGTACACGTATTTAATTATATGTGTTACTTCTAGTACGGTATTTTAAATTAATGCTACAAAGAATTAAGGTATACAAAGAACGTTTACCGCACGACAAAATTCATCGAAGATGCGCTCATCTTCAAGGTTTGCCTGAGCGGATGAAAATCTAGGACTCGTATACGATTTTGGTCTCTCATCCGGCAGCTGGATTGTACGGTGCAAATGAGTTCCTTTTAGGCGAAACTGGCACATTTTGGACTTAGATTTACTTCAAGGAGAGTTCATAGAAGATTAGACAGTCATTGTGGATTAATGTGGATGTGGATCACATCGGAAGCTATAAGGGCTCTTTCAATTTAGACGACTGGTGTCGGACTTTCTGTACACCATTTTCTTTTCACTGGTGAGCTTCAAAGAGGTCTTTGATTACTCCAGTATTAGACATCCATTTAGTAAACTTGTCATATGTATTGAAACAATTTTTACGTTCTACAAATGTACTGTATGACACATTGTAACAGCCCCCGTTCATAACTACTACCAGTCGTAAACATCAGCGTCGTATGCCACAGAAGGCATGCGAGATAATAAAAACTTTTTGTTTATATTCTGTTTATGTCCTGCATATTGTGTTGTGTTTGTAAGTGATGGCTATATGTATGTATTTCTTGGTATCCATAGTTTTGCTATTGTTAGCCAGAAACTTCGAAGTGCCTTTCTTATTTTCGCTTCTCTTCTTATTTTCTTATTACTGTATTACAATTCGTCTATTGAAAACGATCGTCTGAAAAAGTACTACCATCTCTTGTTTTTTTAGAATCCAGCGGTATTGCTAAATAGATAGGCACATGAGGTTGTTCATCTTTTAAAGGGAAAAATGAAAGAAAAAAAAATCAATAGTACCTACGTCTCATGGTTTAACAGCACAAAATAAATTTTGACTCTTTGGATGGAAATACTTTAGATTCGCGTTCCAAATAGAGTCAACGGTGACAAGTTTTCATCAGATGAATTACATTCTGTAAACTCATCAATAGAAAAACGGTTAATGTTTTCTTCTTTCAGAGACCATCTAGCTGCTGTTGTATGCCATGTTTTCACTTTCAAGCTTCCAAGATCGCTTTAATTTTACCTCTTGAACCACATCCAGATAATTTCGGAAGTCCGTTGTTTATGGGCTTGACTGTCCACGCATAGGCACGAGCGTGATATTACGACTAAATGGCTATATGACTATTGTTTATATACAAAGTCAAAGTCAAAGTCAAAGTCAAAACATTTATTTCAATTAGACCATTTACAGGCACTTTTGAATAGTCAAGCAATAGTTGTCAGTCAGTTTGTCCGTTAGTTGAAGCTAGTTGTCCGTTCCAAAACGTAGATTCCTATGGAGAAGAACGGACAAGAAACTCCATGGTTACTCTTTTTCAACTAATTCAACTATACAATTTCTTTGTTTACATTTATGCCCTAATATGTGAGAACAATGTGAAATATTTTAAAAATCCCTTAGGATAAAAAATAAAATCAAAGGTAGGTACTAAAATAAAATAAAAATCATTTAAACCTGTAAAATGTCAAAATATTGCTTGAGCAGTCAAGAGATGACCAGTATCGACTGACAGCGCCCGTTCACGGACATGACGCGTGCATCAGCACCGTTTAACTCAACCATTTTGGAGGGAATCGAACGATCCAATACACACGCCACCATCAGCGGTACATTAAAGCGAGCATGACATGCTCTCAACTGTCATACTACAATCAGCTTAAAACATTGTAAATATCTACATGGTACTCACATTCACAAATCTCAAAGAAATTTACTTAAATATACAAAAATAATGTTATTTATAACTATACAAGAGAAACCAGCTTACTTAGAAACGAACAATTAATTCATGACAATCTCTGGACTGATTACCTATAAATGTCAGAAGAATAATAAAATTTACAAAGTCATAAAGGGGAACTTCAAGAGCAGTTATTAACTCCGATTATATGAGTCTAAGTGGTTGTGGAGCAGGACCAGCATTAAGCCAAGCATCTTTATCAGCAATATAATCTTCTAGTTTATAATATGCTTGCCTACAAAGTGTGCGTTTTATACAATCTTTGAATTTATTCTCATTTAATTGGAGAACGTTGGGAGGTAGTTTATTATAAAATTTTATACAGTACCCCATAAAAGATGTATGTACTTTCGATAATCTGTAGCGTGGTTGAACTAGTTTGTTCCCATCTCGAGTATTATAATGGTGTCTTTCACATCTTTTACTAAATAGATGTAGATTTTTCCTAACATACATTATGTTTTCGTAAATGTATTGGCAAGGCACCGTCATGATGTTTATTTCTTTGAACAGTTCTCTAAGAGATTCGCGACTGCGGAGCTTATAAATACCGTTTGCATGACTGTGTGTGACCAGTGGATTGTGAATGGGTGCAGGTTTTTGACGTTAATAGTAGTTCGGATGATAATTCTGCTCTGCTGTATTGTGAAGTTCTTTGTTGAGGCAGAATCAGGCTCTGGTAGTTAATTATGCTCTCTCGCGTCCTCTTCACGCACTCTGTGTGTTAATGTTGGACACCCGTGTGCCCGTTCATCGCGCGAGCGTATGTCTGTTTAATTTCTGGGTACTAAGGTGGATCCGCCATGGTTGCGCGCAAAATTCGAAGTATCTTGGGTTTATTGCAAATTGTGGCGCTGTTTTAGTTGAACCAAATTCGATTTGCGACAATAATGATAATGGTATTGGTAACATACATAGTTACTAAAATAATAATCATCAAAATAGCCCTCGAAATTATATTTGAACAAAATCGTAACATTTTCACGAAATAATCGTATTTTCCTCAAATATGATTTCGAGGCCCTCTTAAAGAAAAAAAGCATATGACATTTTTGTGTGACCTATAATTTTCCGAGCATAATGATTTATGATCGTATTACCTTTCTACCACTTTTTTGGCAGCACTTTTGTAGACCGCGATTGATAATGTTGACAAACGATTGATTGCAGACCTTTAGACCAGAAATTTAGCATTGCATTGCAGCATTATTTGATCCTACTTGGATTGCGGCCAGGTTTCTATAGAATTTCATTCACGAAGCGCAGAAAATTTGGCCGCCTTCATAATTTACATAGTAGGAATAAAGTAACTCATTCAAATGCAGTTCTTGCTTTTGGACTTCAGTATGCTTACTTGACGTCTTCACCAGCGTAAGGCTATGGTGAGGGAGAGGACGTGAGTTTTAATCGACGCCTATTTATGTAAACTTGCTAAGGTTCACAAGCTATTAACTTAATTTAAAAGATCTATGGTTTTATGAATAATTATCATTAAGCAGTAGTATAAATACATCATCTGTGAAAATTTCAACTGTCTAGCTATCACAGTTCATGAGATGCAGTCTGGAGACACACAGACAGACGGACAGTGAAGTCTCAGTAATAGGGTTCCGTTTTTACCCTTTGGATACGGAACCCTAAAACCTAGGACAAGAGACTGGCAGGAAAGAGGCAGTGGCTGATGATTCCGGACTAAAATGACGAAGATGAAAAAAAACCAAAATTGTATAAAATAAAACGACTTGCTTACTTACGTCTGCAAACTATGTGAGTTACCTACTAATATAATCATCTACGTAAAGCCATCCAGCTTCATCATGAACCAACTATTTTGTATCCACTCTTTGTGCAGCTAAAAACGGACCAAACCCAGTCTTATATATAGGGCACGGTAACACTGATTAATTCATGAACCTTTTCAGGGAAACCGACGCGACGTCCCAAAGAAACTACGAAAGAATTCACAAAAAATATCCAAACGGTTAACTAATTCCTAAGGGACATGCGATTAGTGATGTTTAAAGGCAATTTATCGATATTAATCGGTCGTTATAAATAGGTTGAATATCGATAAATTGCAAGGCTTTTACTTAGAAAATATTAAGACATTTTTGTCTACGGTATTGTGACAAAGTGATCCTTCATCATTATTATTTTCATTACTTAGTACTAGCAATCTTTCATCACTGGACACTTCACTTCAATTTCAATTTAGAACGCTGCGCAGATTCGTCATTTAATGTTTTTCATTCATTTCTGTTTCGCTATCGATTATGATTATGATAGTCATGGCACTGATGTTGTCTTATATAAAATAATTATCATAATTAATTGTCAGTGATGTATGTAATTTGTATTATTAATATGTCTATGTACCTAAAGTCGTGGCACTTTGCCTTAATAATATAAAGTAAATGTCAACAATATGCCCCTCCTCAAGTCTTTCAGTTGACATGAAAGACTTGAGGACAGTATATTTAGAAATATGTCATTATGGAAGAAGTTTACCCATCATAACCTACGCTCCTCTAGTTAAATTTGCTGAGTAGCAGTTACTTATAGCAGCAACTGAACCACAGTACCATCACAGGCATTAAATATTGACTGGCAACTTAGTTACTGGGAATAGGGTCGCCCCAATATGGGACCCCGTGTCAGGTAGAGGTGTAATTATAGTACAGATACATTTTGCCAGACTGCTGAGTGTGAGGTCTTTGGTTCGATCTTCAGATCGGACATATTTATGTTTATCTATGTAAATCAAAATATCGACAACCTATCGATTCCCGACAACCCTACAAATCACTCGGCTCATTTACTGGCCCAAACTCTCCGCGATAATGCGAACTAATGAAAGATCTTCGTAATTAGTTACGAGGTATCAATTATTTATAGTCCGGGACCGTTGGGCTACATAATAGATAAAGTCCGGCCTCGGCCGGGCCTGAGGGACCGGCCCGAATGTTTAGGATAAAACGAGATTATCGGTGACAATTATTGACTCTGTTTTAGGGTGGTTTCGATTAGTGGTGATGAATTGTGTCAGCTAGTTAGTGTTTAGTAAAATTTACTACTTTACGGTTTCTGAATAGAGATCATGTGGAAACTATGCCAACTGTTAGAGATAGGAAGTGTTGATGTTAGAAAATCATCTAAATGTTTTCAATAGTATTATCCCAAAAACGCGGGCGAAGCCGCGGGCCGAAGCTAGTGAATAATATCAGTCTTGTAATGTAACAAAAAATTAAGGAAAATAATCTCTTGTTTATAAAATAATTTAACATAAAAGCATTTCTCTAGCCAAAAAATGAGATTTTCTTGGTATTTTAAATAAATATTAGCTTGATCGAGATTATTTAAATCTTATCATAAATATGTAGGTGTATTTTGAAGAAAAAGTCATGTTTTCTTATCTAATAATCCAGAACCAATAATTTTAATTTAAGTTTTGGTTTGTTTGATGAAAGTGAATCGAAAATGGAATATTTTGTTAAAACAAACAAAACTAATCTTATTCTAAAGAAATAGAACCAAGATTATTCTGGAATTTTATCAAAGAAAATATTATTTTCAATATTATTTTATTATTTTTATTTTAAACCATTTTGTTGAATTTAAGAAACTTGCTTACACTGAAGTTAAGCCTTGTTTTGAGTAAACTGTTTTTACCCTGTAGGGACACATTTATGTAGAGTCTAGAAATGGATTAAAATCAACACTATACCTTTGCAAAGCTGGTGCTGCTGTCAAGTAGCTGCTTAAACTAATAAAGAAAAATGTTTAGGTAAGACAATGTCCACTTATTTACAGAGAATTCTTATTTACTAGAGTTAAAAATCACAACATGAATAAAGACGACGAACGACTGCAGAACTTGTGTATCCGCTTTACTTTTGGCCTCCGTAAATACGACCATATTGTGTCGGAGTTTCGGACTAGATTGAAGTGGCTACCAATTCGTCGTCGTCGAGATACCTATATCCTATCTCTTCTTTATACTATTCTACACAATTCTAATTCTCCTGATTATCTTCGTGAACGCTTTGAGTAGGTACCTCGTCCCCTGGGGTAAACCCTGTCGTTCTGCCTCCTCACTTCTCCTTTGTATTCCACGTCACAGCTCCAGCCAGTATGGTGGTTCTTTTACCATCAGTGCAGTGCGTCTATGGAAGTCTCTACAACACTCTATACGCGACAGCCCTTCTCTGAACGTGTTCAAGAGGAGCATTAAAAAGAATTTCTTTTCGGAATGACATAGTATATGTATGTATATTTATGTATGTATGTAGGTTTAGTTGTTTATTATAGTAGGTAATATAATATATTTACTTAATTTCTGCATATTTAAGTTAAAATAAAATAAAATATTAAGTTATAATAAAATTGTACACTGATTGCCCTCATAGTTTATCTGTCTCTATCGCTCAAAGGTTTGCTGGTAGAAAACTCAATTTTTGAGTTAAGCTCGGCTTTGTACATGCCGTCTATATTTAAAATTATGTACGAAATTGATATGTGTACAATAAAGAATAAAGAAAGAATAAAGAAAGAATAAAGAAGAAAACAGGAGTAAGAAACATTTACAAAGTGCGGTTTTAGCAACTGTGGGAACCGATCTTGAACTTGGTGGTCGATTCTGAGTGCGCAGATTTACGAGTGACGTCATATTCCGTTGAATTTTAAAAATTACTGCCTTAAACCTAGAAAAAAGGGCGGTAATAACATTTCCTTATTATTTGTAGCCTCATAAAAGCGAAATTACACTTTCAGGTAGGCAGCGCGTCTCATCCTAAGGTGTGCCTTGATTTGCCTTCAATCATATCTTTTCATGCGATTTTGAACGTTATCAATTAACGTATAGGGTTTACAAATATTTTATGGTCGTATAGTACAATGTTTGCCAAATCATTGACTCAGTCATTGTCTTCGAAACATAAAGGTGTCAACAAAAAATATTTGCAATATGTTTCAAGTTTATTTTATTGACTGAGAAAACTTGTAAATCTTTTTTTATGTCAATTTCTTCATATATCCATTACACTCTTTATTGATTTTAATTGAGTATTTAGTTGTTTTTTTAGTGAGTTGGTTACTGTGGCTTCAAGAATGGACCACAGAAGGATTTCTTGGCATGCTTTGATAATTTTCTGCTGCAATCCTCACCGATCGAAACATTAACAAAAGCTATGGTTTTCTTTATCCAGCTTTGATATTTTAACAGGTTCATGGTTAAATGGGGTTAAAGTAGTTAATTAATTTTATAATGATATTCTATCCAGACGGATGCCAAACGTCTTTCAGCTGATGATGATTTTCCAGTACCTACCTATGATCTTCTACCCATCCTTAACTATGTATAATACCTCGTCATAGAGGTAAGCGAAATATGTATATTATTCCAAAGATACTTTACTATTTTTAAGCCATTCTCCTTTTCTTGAAGCATTCTTGGATTCCTTACCCCTTGATTTCTAATTCAAGCAGCATTACCCGCTAAACTAGGCAATTTATGAAAAAATGCATTTTAAATATTTTCTATACTTAGTAGGTTAGTAGGTATTAAACTGTATAAATATATGTAGATACCTATAACATACCGTCATCATAAAAAAGAATCCGAATCCAAACCAATTCGGTCCGCCAATCAACAAATTACAACACATAATCGCATTACGAAGTTTTCATACAAATAGTTAGTAATAAATCAATCTATACAAACCGGTCCCCTACCACTGGTAATTCGTATCGGAAACTCGCGTAGATGAGAAATAAACCCGTCGACAGTGATTTAAATGGCAATAACTCTCGAGAAAGCGTCGCTTCTAATTGCGGGAGGCCGATTTCGCACGGCTCGGAGACAATGGTAGGGGATTTATTTTAGGTCTGTGTGATGTCTCGGTGAATGGGTTTAGTTTAGTGTTTATTTTACTCGAACAGATTAATGTTATTTCTAGAATTGTTTGAAATAAAGGAGCAATCATGAAAAGTAATGTGTACCTACTCGTGATCAAATTAATTATATTTTTGCAAGCTAGTATGGCAGTTACTGAGAAGTAAAGGCACGGGGTCTCATCAGGAACAAAGGAACATTTGTTGAAATAACTCATGATAGATGGCGTTATACGTATCGATTTGTTATTGAAGTTTATGTAAAATTGAGAACATGAAAAAATACATCATGAATAATATTCGTTCAAATTTCGAAAACATCATGAATAATATTCGTTCAAATTTCGAAAAATCCTTTAAGCACGGAAAAATGTATAGCCCGGAGATAGCTCGCGCTAAATCGGTCACATTTCTTTGTATGAGATGAGGCATCTGTACGTATAGTATTATATTATCTGTGGTAAAGGTGTGCGACAATCAGTAAGGAATATCATCGCTTAACCCAATGCAAGGACAAAGACGCGTGTTAGAAAATTCTAGAGGACAAAAAGAAGGACCGATAACCAATAGGCATGAGATAATAAAGGTGGGTTATTTCAAGCCGCCCAAGTAAGACAGCATGAAATTCTTGTTCTTCGGGGTGCCATATTTGACAATTGCTGACACGTAACCGTAACGGTGATAGAACTGACCCTTGGCAAGCAAATTGTAGGTTAATAGGACAAAATAGATTAATAGGACCTAACACACGTATGGTGGCTGATACATTGTATTTAGCTAGCCAGTAGAATAATTATATTTATTTTATAAACAAACCATCAAAATGATGTGCATTATTTACATTAAATCATAACACTTATGTTTCGCAACATTGTATCGATTCCTGTGAAGCTGAGCAGGCGCAGTTTATCTACGCGTTTGATAACATAAATAAATAAAACGATTAGTCACCGGTTACTTCTTACCGTTGATAACTATGTAATCGTGTTTATGAACTTTATCATTAGGTATGGTAGAAAAAATTGCTATGAGGGGCTCGTGGCTAAATGACGGCCGCGCTGATCGATCGATCTGCGAGGTTAAGCTGCGCTTGCCGCGGTCAGTCCTTGGATGGGTGACCGGTCTTTACACATCGAGACCCCTCCGTGCCTCGGAGAGCACGTTAAGCAGTCGGTCCCGGTTGTCATAGGAATATCTTTGACAATCGTTACGGGTAGTCAGAAGCCCTAAAGTCTGACAGCTGGTCTAACATTCGAATACCGGTATTACCCATTAACTGGGTTGTGGAGGTCAGATGGCTGGGGCAAAACTAGTTAGACTGGATGCCGACCCCAATATAATTTGGGAAAAGTCTAGGCAGATGATGGTAGAAAAACTTGCTGTTATACTTCAAACTACATAATTTATGGGGTAAGTAGGCCTTATACGGATTTTCTTCTATTATACACTTGTTCTAGAAATATAGTGCTTTAAATATCACGGTGTGTAAGTGGCTAATACATCATAATACCTAAGCTTATTTAACACGAAATCTTAAACCTACAAAATAGTAATGCTCGCACATCTTAAAACCATTACCACCGGCTTTCAAGGGCGAGATACCTCCTCATATAACTACTAAATTCGACCTTATAATAACCAAATAAGATAGATTATTGCATATCAAGGTTCCTACACCCACTGCTCACAGAACCATGTGAACCATAAAGAGAATTAAAATCTCGGTGATGTCAAAGGTATAATATCTGGAGGTGTACTTGAAAACAGTTGACGAGACGGGCCAGTGAAGGAGTATTTTCGCGAAATCCCCCTCAAGGTTAGGGATGGTACGCTGTCGGCGGCCGCTATAGAATATTCTAGTAATGTAATTATTTAAGAGGTAAGCCCTCAGATAGAAACAAGGGAGATGTGCCAAAGCGCTATCGAACTTGATGCCTGATCTTGAGCAAATTGCTCATATTAAAGACGTACGCGCTGGCGACGAACCGAACACGATCGATGGTATAAATACAGTGTTTTAGTTTAGTGCTAGTGTTGAGTGACGATTAACAGTGTTAGATTGAAGATGTGCGGAATGTTTAATGCGTGGGAGATCTTTTTATTCACAAGGAGCGCTTAATTATGCGCGTAATTGTGTCGTAAAATGTACTAAAAGTGGCATCAGTTGTTCCGGTACTAATTTGCTATGATGGCATATCTCCTTGTTTCTATGATCTGAGGGTAAGCCGGACAGCGTTTAGTCCATACAAACGTATTCCCCTGTTTTATGCCTGGATAATAGCACTAGAGCAAATGTTTTATACTAAACAATTTGGGCCGTACCACAAAAAAGATAGACACGCGTTAAACGCGAATGCTACCAAAAATAAGACGCACTTGTTTTAGCACTAACTTGTCTAAAACAAGTGTGAATTATTTTTGGTAGCATTCGCGTTTAACGCGTGTCTATCTTTTTTGTGGTAAGGGTGTTTATATCTACCACGGTCATGTTCCTATATATAGGTTTTGAAACTACATACTTTTGAAAGAACAACTGCTGTACTTTATAGTTTTTAGTGACGCGTCACTATTGACAATAAAGTACAGCAATTGTTCTTTCAAAAGTAGTTGTAAATTTTTACGAAACTATATGAGGGGACAAACTTCGAATTGGCCATTATAACGTGCCGCTGATATAGGAGCGTATATAAATCAATACACGAATGTCATCTTCTCTATAAGAAGAATCCTTAACCCTGAAATAGAACAATCACATAAATTAATCTATACTAATATTATAAAGAGGAAATATTTTTTTGTTTGTACCGAATAGGCTCCAAAACTACTGGACCGATTTTAAAAATTCTTTCACCAGAAGAAATTTAAATTATCACTGAGTAACATAGGCTACTTTTTATCCCGGATAAATGCACAGTTCCTGTGGGACATGCAGACGAAGTCGCGGGCGAAGTGCTAGTAATCCAATAAAAAGGGACAATCACAGCCAAATAAAATTTATAATAGATACCTACCTATCAGTGACGTAGCTGTCATGTCAAGGAAACGGTTTTGTGGTACATGACAGCAATGATCGTCAATTATCATCTTTAGATCATGTTCTAAGTGCTGACAGGAGACTAACTCATGAGACACGCCTATTTCCTTTAGATGAAATACAACTTGCGTGGGATGAAATTCGTTTAAGCAAACTTTTTTGGATGTCCGTACCTAAGTATAGAAATGGTCTTGATTGGACTTATGTATGTGGTATAGTTTGATTTGTTAATAAAGCTTGAGTGGCAGATATTTTATTGAACTTAACTACTAACTTTTCCCGCGACTTCGTCCGCGTGGCCCACAGGAACTGTACACTTTTTCGGGATAAAAAGTAGCTTATGTTACTCAGTGATAATGTAGCTTTCTAGAGGTGAAAAAATCCAGTAGTTTCGGAGCCTATTCGGTACAAACAAATAAATCTTTCCTCTTTATAATATTAGTATAGATAAATGTTGTGTAATTATTATCATCAATATGACTACCAACCCTATAGAGTGCAACTTATATTCAGAGGCAGAAGACAAGAAATTCTCTTGTAATTGTGCATTTAAATAAAATTACAATTTTTCTGTTATTTCTATAAATGTTATACTTACTAAGTTAAATATTTTTTTTACAATAAAGACATTAAGTTGGAAGCAGCCCTGGCTCCAAGAGGGACATTTAACACTTATTGTGGTAGCGACAACAAAGCGGTGGTCGAACAAAAGGCCAGTTTGGGCTATAAATATCTGGATACCTCGCCCTGGATGTGGCCGGAGCAGTATATCGCATTTATTTATAGGGTTAAATAAAGAAACAGGTGCAGGAGTGCGATTGTTTAGTAGAGTTCATCTTAACCTTTGAAAATATGTATTTTATTTTCAATAGTTTTATAAAAGTTAAAAGCTTCTGCCCGCGGCTTCTCCTGCCTATTTTTTTACACAATATCTTTATAAATATTTATTATTCTGATGTATAAGCTACTATCTATGAAGTTTCATCAAAATCCGTTTAGTAGTTTTTGCGTGAAAGAGTAACAATTATCAATTCACCGATCCTCATACACTTTCACATTTTTAATATTAGTGGGATAGAATACTATTGATGTTATAAGTATAATACTCGTAGAAAAAATAGTAAAGTATGCAATCAGTTGCGGCTAATAAATATCTATATGAATTAGCATAAATATAACAAAGAAGGTGGTAACGAAAGGAAACTTTTTATATTTTTAATATAATTTTATAAGTACCTAAATAAATAAACGAGCGCGGAAATAACTAGCACACAACATTAATTAAGGAACCGTTAAAATAATCAAATCATCATTAAAAATAACGACAGCAAAAAATTCAGCAACAAGAACCAGTAATACGATTCTAAAAGAAATCCCCAGCTTTAAAACATGAAGTTTAATAATATTATATCCATTTATTATACATCCGCGATGCCTTGATCCCAACAAAAGATTTCCACATTACGCCTGCCGACCTCAAGGAGGCCTTATCCGGAAGACTCCACTTGTAATGTAAATACGGCATTGTGTTCCACTGAGAGGTGTTCCCGAAACACTTCGGGCCGGACCCTGATTGTTTAATAATGTCTGTTTTAATTTAGCAGATCTTGTAATTGTGAATGTAGATTTTTTGGAAAAAGAAATGAATTTATGAAAGTGGAGACTTGGCCATGGGCGAATGAAACGACGCAAAGTTGATAGTCTATCGGTTTTTTATCGGAAACATTTCGGAAAGTGTGCTTCGGGTCTGCATGATCTAATTCCCTTCAGCCCTTTTTGCTATCAAACTGTCAGAAGCACGAAAAATCGACATCATTTCATGGTTGATATAGGTACGAAAAACTTGAACGAAGCGCGAACTTTTTGATTTTACTTTCATTGTGAGAACCGCCAAACAGCGGAATGCGCTGCGGGCCTGAGTGGATCCTCGATAGATACAATCTGGGTGTCTTCAAGTTGAGTGTGAATCGGTTTCTTCTAGGCAAGCGTGCTCCATATAGATCGCATCATCGCTCAACATCAGGTGAGATGGTAGTCTAACGCAAGCATAAAAAAGAATTTAAAAAAATATTAAATATACTTATCAAAGGAAAATCATGTTGATAGGACATAACATCAATGAAGAGACTGAGGTGCACAAATAAAATTAGAATGTAGACAAACATAGTAAATGTTGTAGTAAGAATTCAAAGAATAGAAATAACAAATCGAAAGCTTCTAATTTTATTCAAAATCGACAAGGTCTTGTAGATTTTTAGTAAAATTAGAAGCTTTTGAATAAGAAGCTTTCCGACAAGGCTCTAGTTGTAAATACAGTAGATATTGTGTTCAACTGATAAATGTTCCCGAAACACTACGCACTGGTACCTAATCCATCGTTATAAAGCCCAATAAATCAAATGCTATGGCTATGGAAATATTTGAAGGAGAAAAGGGCAAGTTACACAACATAAAATACATGAATTTTCATCAAACAAGTTTCAAATCCGTGAATATTTGATAAACCTCTCATGTCTGTTTTAATTTTGCAGATTCTGTGATATTGAATGGAGAATATGAAGAAATAGGAGGTTCATTACAACAAAATAAAGCAACAAAAAGAATAATTGAATAGATAGTAAGTACCTAGAAGCTAAAACTTCCATGCACTACAATGCAAATAAGAACTACGGTACCTATATGTATTTTTTGCATTTTTCTACACTACCACTTACGTAAACCATAAAAGCACTCCATTATCATTTTTAAGGCATAAAGGAAAACCTGCATACATATGTAAATCTTTCAAGGGTTCTTGCGTCCAGAACCCCCGAAATAAATATAACATAATCCTGAGTCAGCATTTCTAAAGCCATTAGAACAGCCACAATGGGGAGTGGCGATACAAACACGAATGAATCTGAAGAGGAGAAAGATCATCCTCGTGGAATGATGAATGATTTTAAAACGATCTTTTGAGACAGTGACGATATAATTTTGGATGTGGCAAAATATGATACTGGGAATGATTTTGATTGCGATGATGGCAGAAAATGATTATGGTTAGATTTTTGAACAAAAATAAAAATCAGTCGATAGTAGCATTAATTATAGCTTCTATTACTATGTTAAATAAAGCATTAGGAGTGGATTGACGTAAATAGTAGATACAAACGGTGGTGTTCGAACATCCATGATAATTCAATAACTATTGGGCTATTGGCGTTCAAGAAAAATGATTTTACCTTCGGAATTCTATAGATTACTTTATCAGACTGTAATTTTATATAATTATGGATCAATAACATTCTATGTACATAACGTTTGGTTATTTATTAAGACAAATCTGAAAAAGTTTTAGTTGAATCTTACCAAAGTCCAAATTAAACCTTCTCCAGGACACTCGAAATTCCATAAGTACTCGGTATTATTCATTGGATTGTCGAAAATAATAAATCTATAGGTTCGCGGATACCGCATGAAGGCTGTGTGGGCGTTAATCCTTTTATTTATTTTGTTTTTGAATTTTTGGACCACAATGAAATGTACTACAAATGTCTCTAACCTTTTAGCGACGAGCGGCATTTTGTGGATGTTTGAAGGTTGTTATATTTTGTTTTGATGTTTGATTGTTTTTAAACTGTTATTTCTTAGAGCGATGTTGTGCCTTCAGGTAAATCAGAGTATAGATCATCTTTATTATTGTTATTAAATATTTATGAGATTTAAGAACAATTGACACGGGCGGGATTTGTACCCCCGACCTCTGCCGTACCGTGGCCTCGCTTTCACCACTGAGCTACTGTGTCTTGTCCACATCAGTTCAAATTTTAATTATATCTTTGAATACGCCTCTTAAGAACGTTGGTTATCTGTATCGTTATGGATATCATCATCTATACGTACATTATAAACGTAGATATATTTTTGTGAAATAATTTTTATCTCCAATCTCTTATCTTTATTATTTTGTAGTTTCCTGTGAAAGTAAAATTAATTTCCATTATGTTCCAAAACGATATTTAGTCAACCGATAGTAAGTACGTTTCCTTTACAAGTAAGGTGTATAATTCTCGACATTACATGTATTAGGTCGTATCTATTTACGAAACTTAAGGTTTTCAAAAATAAATTCACTTTTGTATGGGAAAGCCTTCAAATCCGACTTTATTAACTTACGTATTTACTTAGTGGATAGAGATAGAAAAACCAGAATCAGTGGGTTCGAAAGAGAAACGAAACCTTATAAGGTCTGTGCCAAAAAATGATTTTGGTCAGATGTGGACATCCGACCTGATGCCTCTGATGTCGAGAATTATTATAATGATGGCTTAGTATTTCAGCAGAGCCTAACAATGAAACTTCTAGAAAAAATATTATCAGCATGAATAATGTAGGTCTCCTGAGTTTTTTGTTACAATAATTTTGATGTAGGTCCATGATCCTTCGCTAATCCTATTATAAAAATGATTTTTCGTCCCACTTACCATTCATATTCACATAACTAACCGGTTTTGCATAACATTCTCAATAAAAGTATGAACAAAATAAGTAGGTAATAATGTTGAGAGTTATAAATAAATAGAGCCTTTACAAGTCGTGCTTATTCTAGTTGAATCTATTTGAATAGGCCGTACCCGACTATCTGAAGCCGTAAGGGGCCGTTCATAATATCATGAAGAACTTTTTGTTTTTTGATGTTGCAGGTACCTATAGAAATATAAGTTACTACCTATGCCCGTGACTCAGGCCCGTATTACAGAACGATGCTCGAGCACAGATCTCTGCTTGAGCATACATTTAAAGCCATTTGATTGGTTGAAATCTATGCTCAAGCAGAGATCGGTGCTCGAGTATCGTTCTGGAATACGGGCCTCAATGACATTATTTTCTTTAAAAAAACTTTACCATCACTGGAACGGAATTTTAAAAAAAAATCTCTCCTTAGTGTACTCTGGGGTGCCTACTGAATCAATATTTCCTCCTCTGTAAGTCCACCGGCTTAGGCTGTCAGTAATTTAGTCACGGTATTATTTTATAATTATTCATTATCAAGAAAGAAAATTTATTTTGCAAATATGGGTACAATATGAAGTTAACATGAAAGAAGTACACATGAATAGAGTTCAGCCACATTCCACCAATCGGCATGCAAATATAAAATATTAATGAGCGTTTAGTGCTCATTAATAATTAATCTAACATAATATAGTTTCATATAATTTAATCTAGGTATATCTATAATAAATAGTTAATCTATTCCTAATCTAAGAAGATAGATGAATGGAAACATTAGGCAACGAATCTAATATATACTATACTAATATGATAAAGCTTAGAGTTTTTTTGTTTGTTTGTTTGAACGCGCTAATCTCGGAAACTACCAAGGAAGCAAAAAAATTTTTTTGTCTATGATAGCCAGATTTACGAGAAATAGTATAGGTTATTTAACATCACGCTATGACACTCAGGAACCGTGCAACGGGGGTGAAGCCGTGGGAAACAGCTAGTAATAATTTAAAAACAAAATGCAATCACAATTATTTTTAGAGCAACCCAATAAAATCAAATTAAGGTTTCCATATTTTTTGAAAAAAAATTAAGAACTAAATTGTTTGATTCTGTTGTTTACGGATCCTAGGGACCTCGCGCTGCTCTATGAATAATTAGTCTGTACCTTTTTTACACGTTATTTTTCTGAATTAAATGACCGTGTTTCCTCATGAAGAGTTTTCATTTATCTGCTTTTCTTTGTGAAGTACCCTTAGTTGAACAAAATGTGTCTAAAATGCCATTCCAGATGACCAACCCGTTCCTATTGGGGCGGGTCACTTTATATTAACCAAGCGATTTAAATGGGAGTTCCACTGAAAAGTTGGCTTTTTGTGGTCTTTCGGACCCCTATAAAGAGTTAAGACCGAATTTGTCGTTTGATATTAATGTACAATTTAAAAGGTTGTTCTGAAAAGGTGTTTTAATTATTCAGAAATGTTAATGGGGTATTTGAGGTTTTTCTTTTGTGGTTTTCGGGACCGAATGGAAAGTGGGATTTTGTTTTTCGACTTTCTGTGGCCGTACTTTAAAGCCATAATTGTTCGATGCGGAAAAGAGATGGTGCTATTCAACCTGTATAGCGTTATCTCGCTTTCACACTGGAACATTGCCGACAATAACATGTAATAGTATATAGCCGGTGATGTTTTAAAATTTTCGCGAGTGGAATAGTGATCATCATTTGCTTAACTTTTTTGCAAACTAGATTGGGGTTGATAAATCTATTTTACATAATTTCTATTTCAGCCAGCCATGATATCAAAGAGAACTGGGAAAGATTTAAAGTCAGATCCTCGTACTATTGAAAGCTTATCGTTTACGCATAGGTAAGTAAAAGCATATCAGCCATTAATGTTCCCATTGCGGGGACAAAGGCCCGTCTCTGTGAGACGAAGTGGGCCATATTCCATCACGTGGGAGTGGGACCAGTGAGCATTGAATGGTCGTTACATGTCTTAGATTTTTTGGTTCTAGGAAGTTTTACTCACGATGTTTTCCTTCAACGTTTTTAGAGGAGTGGTGATGAAAAAAATTGCACTAAGTGTGAGCCTGCCAGATCAAATCCATGACCGATGACTTGTAAGTCAGGGGCTCTCAAATTTTTTGATCTCTACTCAAATCTCGTTTCACCCAACATGATAAAATTTAATAGGCCTTTAACTTGATTTGAATTTAACTTGCCTTTGAGTATTCGGATTTAAGAGATCTGTAGGTGTATTTATCTAGATTTATAGAGATAAACTGTTAAAAAGCTTCTCATATTTTATCTTCAGAGTTATAGGTGGCATTTTGTACCGTTCAATGGTATTATAGGTACGTCGGCCTACATGACCACGGATGTCCTACATAAAAGTGATAAACGTAATCTTTATAGCAGTCATAGGTACTCAAAGTGTTCATCACGGAGCCCTGGGGCTCCACAAAGCTTCTGCGAAGGCTTTGCCTAACTGAGGCCTAACTGAGACACAATAGCCAAAAATGACACGAAATGCAGCATAATAAATATACAAATGTGGAAGAAACAACGCTACAGTCAACCGGGGTGTATAAAACAATTTTTCCCAGCTGTCCCGTTAACGGCACGGGACGACCGAGCTGGATGGGAGTTACCCAAAACTAAAAACTAAAGAATTTATGTACATATTATTACAGTCAATGCACTGATTCTCTATTATGATTAAAAGGACATTGGTAGTTTTGGGGTTGATATGGTACAGTAATAAAAGCATAACAAAAAATAAAAATATATTTTAATTTTTCTTTGCCTAATTTATCTTAGAGATTAAGAATTGGAATCAAAAATCAAAATAAATAAGAAATATAATGATTATGCCGTTGACATTTTGAAAAAACCAATAAAACAAAAAGGGGTGCATGCTGGCTGGCGCATGCCTCCACAGAATATCATGTCGACAGCAACTAAAACCTTTGAATTGAGAACTCATTAGTTGGGCTGTACTTGATTGGATCATTCACACCATACTTAACCTCACTGTCACAAACAGGAAGATTTCTCTTAAACCCAATTACGTACAAAAACAAATGAAAAATTAATTTAAATTCTCTTGAAATACTCGATCACACCAAACTAATTTCATATCTGTACCGACATACACAATCTGAGGCCCAGCGTTCAATGGGCGTCTGCCGTGTCCTTTTTAATAGATTTAATTTATTTTTTAATTTTCTTACAAATGTACAAGCAACAATATGATCTTTTGTAATGAGATTGAAATAAATGATTTTTGATTTGATTTTTGACTGATATGTGAAGTACCTATTTCTCATGATTTTCGTTAGTAAAACCAGGCTGTTTATTATGGTAAAATTTTAGTGTTTCAGAAGGGTTCCATTGCTAAAAATGTTTGAGAGCCACTGCTATAGGTACACAAAATCTGTGTAGGTATGCTATATATTTCATACATGCAATTTCATCGGCCGATTAAGGACTTCCGCGAGATTTTTGAAGGGAAATAGTCGAGGAGTCTGCATAGCGCTCGGCTACCTCAAAAATAACACCTTACGGACAGTACGGCGGACAACGATGACTGGCGCCGCGGGCGGCTGGTGTACAGGATGTTTGATATTTGTGGTAGGTGAAATATTGTACAACGTACAGAAAAAATGGGATTGAAAATGGTTTTGCCTCTATTCACCTCTCGCTGTCACCGCTACCGCTCTCTATGCTCATACCTGCCGGGGTGCGAGCAAGAAGATTTTTGAGAATCACTTATATATTTGATAACTTAATAGAAGCTTATCATGGCTTTTACATGTTTCAAATTCACAAAAAATATACATTTATAATGTATAGATGGTGATTTCGCATCGATGTCCGTTAACTGCAAAGTTATTGGTATTATTTGGTATTAAGTTGGATAGACTGCATAGTTTTCCGATAGATGTCGCCAAACGCTCCTAAGAAGCGTTTACAAATGGATCTCAACTTTCAAACGAGTCGGGCGAGACCCGGTAGCTCAGTTGGCAGAGCACTAAGCCACGGTACGGCAGAGGTCGCGGGTTCAAATCCCGCTCGGGTCATATGATTTTTGAGAATCACTTATATATTTAATAACTTAATAGAAGCATAACATGGCTTTGATATGATTCAAATTTACAAAAAATATACATTTATAAATATACTCAGAGGCACAATTAACCGGCCACCTATGTTTAGTGTCACCACGTTTGTTTAAGTTAAATAAAGCATATCATGATGAATGTTACTTCATAAGTAGCTACTATAGCAATAAATTAAACACTTATTACTCTCACTGCTTTTCTGATTTGTGTTCCCGAAGCATTTTTACGATTTCGAAAGCAAACGTGGTGACACTAAACATAGGTGGCCGGTTAATTGTGCCTCTGAGTATAAATTATTATCGTCTAACAGTACATTTTTTAAACATCCTATACACAGAATGCAAGCTTATAATGTGAAGGAGCAAGCGATCGCGCGATAAAACGAGATATAAGCGATTTTATTCAGTGCCCAGCATTTGATTTATATCTATATTGTAAGAGCGAGCCATTGACTATAAAATAAAATACTACCCGGTATACGAAACCTGTTAGATTTGAGTTTGTGAGATAGTATACGAACTATGGTACCTATGTTTGTTGTACCTACTGTGGTTTTATTACTGTTTTTTAATCGATGACAAACGCTATAGTATTCGTTTAATAAAGAAAAAAACCGGAAAAATGCAAGTAGGACTGCATCATGAGGGTTTCGCACAAAATGTAGGTAATTTTGTAATCGCAAAAAAACAAACAATTTGATATAGTCCATTTCAGGAAAGAAGTCCCGCGGACAATTGTGGAACTACATTATACTACATTATGTCGCGCGAATACAGCGCTGCGTCTGCGGGACTTCTTTCGTGAAATGGACTTTACCTCCACGTGTTCCTGGGAAAAAGGGTCTTGAGTTTGACAGACAGATAAACAGACGGACAACAAAACGTTCCTATAGAGGTTCCGTTTCCTTTTGGGTCGTTCATTCGAAAATTAACGACTGGTAGATTGTTTCAAACCACTCATATTCGTAAACCAGTAAGTATGAAATGATCATTAGGACCGCCTTAATTGACGATTACAGATACATAACCGTAAGATGATGATAAAAATTTAATGAAACTTCGCAGATATATGTCTTCTGTGTACCGCACGGTGTTGCCAACATTTTCTTTGTCGGTACTAAGTAAAGAAATATCAAATGTCGGTACTGAGAAAAGAACATCAAATTAATCCCAAGTTCCTCATATTGGCCAGCAAAAAACATTCGGAAGCAATCTCTCTCATTTTATACACAGAATCATTCGATCGCAAGCTCGCATGGCAGCTCTTTGATTACATTTTTCCGATAGCTACCTGAAAAGTTTTAACGCACTTTGATTGGAAACTGTCCGGGCCCCATGAAACTTTGTTTTATGTTACATAGATTGACAATTGATTTGTTCTATGACGTCATTGTCTTGCCTTTAGGCGAAAGTGAGGACATTTGGCTCTTTGTATTGAAAAGTATTCTTATATATAAAGTATACTTACGATAGTCGTAACAACCGGCGGTATTTTTGAGGGAACACCCTCAAAAATACCGCCGGTTGTTACGACTATCGGTTTTTATAACCAAATATGAGTGGTCCCTTCGATGTCGTTATAACAGATTTTGACTGTACATCATCTGTGACAATTTCAACTGTCTAGCTATCACAGTACATGAGATACAGCATGGTGACAGACAGACAGACGGACAGCGAAGTCTTAGTAATAGAGTCCCGTTTTACCCTTTGGGTACGGAACGCTAAAAACTATTAGTAATAATAACAGTGTGTGTCACCACCTGCATAGTAGCAGCTTACGAATCAACTGCAAAGTAAAAGTCAAGACACAGACTGCAGCTGCTGGGGAGCTAAACAGATATAATTATACTCCTGCATGTAATTAGCCCGGATTCTGACACCAATTCGCTTGATGCAAAGCTAAACAGATGAGTACTAGACAAATCCGTTTATGGACATGCCAGTACCCCTATCATGAGTTTTTTTGACGTATAGTTTCGTTAATGTAAGCATATTTAGAGTTGAAAATATACATTTGCTACACAACATTTATATAAATTAAATAGGTACTTAATTACTCTGTATTTTTTAAAATGTGCAAATTGTATAAAAATTTATCAAAATGTTCTAGGACTGTTGTATTTTCAATTCAAAATATGCTTACGTTAACGAAACTATACGTCAAAAAAACTCATGATAGGGGTACAGAACCCACTAAAATGTCAAAAATGGGCTTAAAACTGTGTACTTACATGGTACTTTTTAGTAGACCGTATCTATGGTGTATTCCCGTTGGCCCCACTGGCCGTGTCCCCACTGGTGGGGTCAAGAATTTCCCATTTTTTTTTAAATTGTTCCCGTTGGCCCCACTGCTTTGTTTTCCTCAGTGGGGCCAGCGGGAATAGAATAAAAAATTAAGGTGCTATACGATTAAAATGTAAAAAAGCTGTGTCTGTACATTGAATATATTTCACAAAAAAATAGTCAGAATATGGTATTGGGGCGTAACTTTGCCCAATAAATATTTTTTTGGGATTTGGGAAAAAAGTACTAAACGAATTTTGATTTGATTTTCAAAGTTTGGTAGCTTAATTTTAACCTAAAATCTAAGCCACATTTCATCTAATTCCGATGGGATGAACCAGAGAATAGATACGGCTTGACCCTTCGTAGTATTAGCCACCCTACACTAAGGGCCATAAGATCAATCGTAGCTTATACAACGGAAGAGAGTTTAATCTCCCGTCTTCGATTGTTTCTTATGCTTTTATGTTTAGCAAACAATCGAAGACGGGAGTTTTAACTCTTTTCCGTGGTTTAAGCTACGATTGATCTTACGGCCCTAAGTAGGCCATTTAAAATTATCAAGTCCATGTGGACGGTCGCGGACAAAAGTTTGTTGGTTTAATATTTAGTTTCGCTTACATATAAAATCATATCCATGACAAACCCCATCTAAGCTGTCTAACATCTAAACTTTAACACTGTCCAAATGAAGATATCGCTAAACCCTTAGGAAGCCGCTAGCTGTCCAATTAATTAGAGGCCGATCGCGATACCAACTATTGCTATTTATTAGGAGATCGACGTTGATAGTCCGCGCTGGCTGGCCACACAATGTGGTGTACTAGGGTGGCAGAAGTTGGGAAAATGTTTTTTATCTCATCTGGATTTGTTTCGCGGTTCGTATTGAATTGATTTCGCAATTGCAGTAATTCGGAAGTTCGTATGTTTTTTGAATTTACATAGTAGAGTGCCTATTTTAAGGAATAGTAAATAAGAAAGTTAATATAAGAAAACATACGACTATAAACTTACGACTAATAAATTGTAAATCGGTTTATTAAGCCACCACTGCTCTCAAGCTAGTATCATGCGTATGAAAAAAATATATAACACCATCTCAGTCCGAATTCTAAAATCCCAAATCTATTGTGTACTTGAATCGCACTATATTCATATTATTCATATAGCCACTTTAAGTACAACCAATATATTCGCTTCATATCGCATGCATTCGTCATGTTCGGGTTATCAAGACGACACGCACCTTTGTTCAAACCCGTTACATGAGGTTTGAGCATAAAGGTGACGGCACACGGTCATAAATGTTAATCAACCGATAGAGGCACAAATTTTGTAAATTGCAATTTTTTATGGTATGTCTAAACTAATAACTATAATGTACACTTGACAGGTATGAAGGTGTATCGCTAACTTAAGGAATTCATCGCGCCAACACCAGTGTTTTGATCTCCCTAATGGCACCGGTAACCCGTTAAACTTCTGGTTTAAGATGTGATACGATCTCAGTTGAACGGAGCCGGCTGACAGCGCCTTAACGGCTGAATTGTTAATTAATTATACGTATAAATGTGCAACTGGTTTTACTGAATTGTTCTGCTCTGTATTTTTTTTTTGCGTAAAGGTAGCTACTGTTTTGAGGGCTTTAGTTTTATTCTTTGGTCAAATGAAATGCTAAATGCTAAAAGACTTTTCGAAGTAAATTGGTCATTTCTGTGGTATTCGGACAATTCAAGCAATGCAAACGTTTCAAGACAATTTGTTTCTTTTATGATTGCTAAAAAAAATTCTTACCGTAAAAAAAATATCTAAAGACCTAATCTTCTATTTAATACTGATTTAAATCTACCAGAGAAACTTTACCTCTTTATAATACGAGGTTGCATGTTTACTGCATATTCAATTCCCATAATAATAATCCCTATCTTCATCAGATCATACTTAAACTCGCAGTTAAACTATAACGACTGTCATTTGTACGTACACCGAGAATCCCAGCTCACATTTAATTTAATTAACCGGCAAGTGAATACGCGGCAAAACGCACCTATAATTACAGCATAATCAACGACAAAAATACAAAAAAAGAACGCTTTACTTAAAAGAAATTACAGCCATTAAAAACACGAAAAATATCTGGCATTCAACGGGTTCTGCCCATTGCCAGTATCACGGAGTATCACCTGATTAAATACTCAACTTTTTGCTCGAAACCGCTTCCAAATTCAAATTAAGACGTTAAAAGCGACCTGGAGCGATGCTAATGAGGAGTTTTTTTTATTTTTGCATAAACCCGTGGGAGGTACAATTTAATTCGTCGATAATGGACATTAAGCGTTCGATTTTGGTTGAACTTTTGTAGCAATAAAGATCTATTCAAAAGGTTCATTTCTTTCGAATAAGCAAAGGAATATCATGGAGATGGCGCCTAGGCATTTTTATAGTTCTTTCGACCTTTAACACTACTTCAGACCAGACAAGTAAAGTTCTGACAAAAAAATACATAGCTACTTGTAGTTGAATTCAGCAGTAACTGTTACAGTTTAGAATCTATTAGATATCTGTAGCACTTGTCATTGCGGATTGTATACGTATTAGTGAGTGAAAATTCTGTGTCATCGTTAAGAGTAAGGTTTCGTACAAAGATTTTGGTACACTGAAGATTAGGGACTTTTGAAGTTTTTAGTACGTGGTCCTGGTCAGATTGGGTTGTGTGTGGGTTAAATGAATACATTTAATGGTAATTAGTCCCTTTCTTGAGAATTTGATATTGGAATGTATAGGCGTAGAATAATTAAGATTATTTTGTTTTAGTTTCATTAATCATTTTATTGTTTGTCGGTTACCTAATTAAGATGACTATTTTAACCACATAATGACACTTAAAAACGAAATATTTGACCACATTGTAACAAATTAAGGTCATCTGTTAAAAATAACAGCAATACATCTCAGTCTGAAGTTATTTAAGAGTTAATAGTTTAATTTATTCGTATGCGTTCGTTAAGATTCAGGTTTTTTAATTAAGACGTCTTGTTTCCAGTGATTAAGGACTTTATGCTTTTTATCATTTTGTTCCCAACGTGTACTAACAATAAAAGATAAACTCTATTTTTCATGACGTAAGGTTTTATTTTGATTGTCAAGGTCTTTCGTTCGTGGAAGACGTGTGATTGGGTTTCTTTATCTTTTTTTCGTAGAAAAAATGTCTTGAATTACAATAAATAATGGCCGCTAATGTTAATTTGTCGAATACTTGTGTGTAATTTTAATTAATAAAATAATTATACCTACGTATACAGAAATAATTGGGAGGAACTTCCGGGAAGCTACCTATTTTGATTTCTTTAGCAGAAATGATTATAACATTAATTAAAGAATACCACAGCCAAATAACGCTATTCTCCGGTAGTATTGTCTTCCTGTGATAAGTAAAAAATATGCTACTATACTCCATTTACTATAACATTAGACAAAAAACGGTTATAGCTGTTTCGTTATTTGGATGTACGCGTCTATTAAGCATCGTTATTTCACGATATATTTATAGCTATGTAATCTATTTACTATTTGCAAGTAAATTTAAACACAAAAACGCAGTCATTACAACAATATAATACAATAACTATCTACTATCTACTATACTAATGCTATAGTAAATAGATAGATAGATAGAATAGACATAGCAAAGCAATCTATACTAATCTATACTAATATTATAAATGCGAAAGTTTGGATGGATATTTGTTACTCAATCACGCCAGAACAGCTAAACTGATCTGGATGAAATTTGGCACAGAGGTAGATGAAGTCTGAAATAGCACATAGGCTTCTTTTTATACCGAAATACGCGAGCACAGCCGCGGGCGGAAGCTAGTGACAAATAAGCTTAAATCAACCAAATACTAGGATAGCACTGTTAAACCATCTATCTCAAACTGCACAACAGCATTCAGTTCTTCCAAAACCCTTAACCAAATTCACTTCAAACTGTTTCTACTTACCATTTGAATCTAGTTCAATATAAATCTAACCAGCATTCGATTACATCTATCTAGTGCTCAGATCATAGAAACAAGGGAGATGTGCCAAAGCACTATTTATTGGGCTTGACGCTTTGAAATGTCACATTGACCGTAATTAAAACATACACGCTGGCGACGAATTGAACACGATCGATGATATAAATACAGTGTTTTAGTTTAGTGCTAGTGTTGAATGACGATTAACAGTGTTAGATTGAGGCTGTGCGGAATTTTTAATGTGTGGGAGAGCAAGGAGCGCTTGTAATTGTGTAGAAAAATGTACTAAAAGTGGCAACAGTTGTTCCCGTACTAATTTGCTATGATGGCATATTTCCTTGTTTCTATGATCTGAGATCTAGTGTATCGCGGAATAGATTATCTCGAGCTGGGGTGAGCACAAAGGGTGCTGGTAACCTCGTTGTGGCATTGATTGAAAAGCTAGTGTACTAAATAACAGGAAAGTGGGGGAATTTGAAGTATATTGAGGCTTGTAGTGGTTTTTAGAGTAGAAAACTTTAATAAATAAAGAAAGAAAAGCATTCAAGAGCGAGTCGAGGTCGCACAATTAGGGTTCTGCACTTAAAATTACTAGACAAACCTAAAATTGAAAAAAAGAATATTTTTGAAATCCTATATTCGAAATCCCTGCGATAGACGGACGGGCGAATACGGGAGCGATCTTCACAACAAGGGTTCCGTTTTTATTTAGTTACGGAACCCTAAAAATATTTTTAATTATTGCAATAGACCAATCTAATTTCGAGCTCCGGTGACCCCCAAGCCACAATGATATATTATTTAGTCGTCAAATAAAGCTATACTGCATATTTAGTACCTAACTAGAAACATGCAAGGTATGAGTTATGACTATAGTCATAATACTCGTAATTCTTGTTGCAGACTGCATTCGCATTGTATTAAATCGCTTACACAAGTTTTAACAGACTCATTTACATAAATGATTTAATATATTTGTAAGGGCTTGGGCATGTAACGAAATATACAGGGTGGCAGGTTAGACAGTGGAAATATTATACTCATCATTATGAACAACTTTTATCATGGGACCAACCCTGTAATCGCGAAAAAAAATCACCTGTTCCCTACATTTATGTTCAAATAACTCAAAAAATGTATGGAACAGCAGATTTTTTTTTCGCGATTTCTGGGTTGGCCCATACTAAATGTTGTTCATAATGATGAGTACAATGACCCCTTAAATTATTTCCACTGTCTAACCTGCCACCCTGTATACCAAAATGCCAATATTAAAGCTGAAGAGTTTTTTTGTTCGATTGTGTGTTTTTTTAAAGGTTAAATCTCTGGAACTACCACTCGTATTAGTAATTGATTTTTTGCACATAATAGCCAGATTTATGCAAAATAATAATATAGGCTATTTAGCCGAGTCGAGCAAAAAGAGAAAAAGTCAGAAAGAACACTAAGCAAAAACGAAGTACTAGCATGGGTGTGTAAATAATCAAATTTCTTTTAAATTAAACGACGAATGAAACCGCGGGGCACAGCTAGTATAATTATATTCAGTTTTCGGAACGGTAATATATCGATTTGTATTGGCTATTTGCGATAAGGCTATTTATTCGTGTTATATCGTTCGTTATAGCAATTTATTGGTAATTATTTTGAAATGATTATGTACATAATAACTAAAATAGATAATCGTTTAATAATTACAATGACTAACAATTTGAATGCATTGGATGCATTGCACTTTTACTATGGGACCAACCCTGAAATCGCGAAAAAAAATTAGCCGTTCCATACATTTTGATGAGTTATGTGAACATAAATGTATGGAACAGCTGATTTTTTTTTCGCGATTTCAGGTTTGGTCCCATAGTAAAAGTTGTTCATAATGATGAGTACAATGACCTCTTAAAATATTTCCACTGTCTAACCTGCCACCCTGTATATCGTCGCATTTCTTCCTCAACCTCGTATAGCTGACAAATCGTAGTTTTGCAGGAACGAGCAAAATTATCTAAAATTCTTATTAATCATTCATTGTTTATGTAAAGAAAAACATTTAATACATTCATCCAATCCTTATTTAAGTTATTTAATAATGATTGTATTGATATAAGTTTCAATTTTGACACAAAAAACAGTTTTTTTTTTCGTTCCTGTAAAACCAAGATTTTACAGATACGAGGTTGAGAAAGAAATGCGACGATATTTTTTTTTTCAGTTTGTAAAAGGGCTAAATCTAAAGGAGAATTGTGTAGGTAGCTGTGTGTGTACATATTTTTTTCAGTTTTTAGATTGGCCGATATAATACCTACTTTAACGTAAATTACGATTAATTATGTAAGGGTCAGGACTATATCACTATAGTTATTGAGCTATAATAGTTTCACGACACTACTTTCATAATGTAATTCCCGCTTAAAGACAGTTAACCATAGTTAACTAAAACAGTGTGTCCACATCCTTACGCATAAATACGTCCGGGTGGTACACACGTTAGCCACCTACAGCGTAACCAACGGTTTCTGTTATGTACTACGCCTTATAATTGAATAAGTACCATGTACTGTGCATTTAATAGTTAAGCTATTATGAAAATTACTTTATGCACAGTAGCGTCTTGAATGAGACAAGTATTTAATACTAAAGCGTTAAATATGTTATAAGTAATAGTGAAGTTTGGATTAAAGTTCTTTAGGGATCATAATCTTTGCCTCTTACAGAAGGTATCTTATGACACAACTATGTAAAATTGTTAATTTGTTAAAATGAGACACGAAGTCAGGTAGGTAACTAATTTGAGGAATAATTTTAATTTTATTAGATTTGCTTTAAAAAATTTTCGCCTTTGCGAAGAGTCTAATCCACACAGGTTTATATAATCAAATAAAATAAAAAATAACGTAACACACACATAAAAAAACACACATATAAAATCACTTATTGGGTCACCTCGCAAAACTCTTAAAAAAAATAATTGGAAAAATCAAAAAACCCGACTTCAAAAAAACAACTAAATCATTCAAAACAAGATCACTTTTCAAGTAGTCTGATGCAGTTGGTGGCAATTAATTAAGTTTAATCTCAGGTTTTATGCCACCGACTTACTGCATCAGATTGCTTGAAAAGTGATCTTGTTTTAATTTTTACTTTTTTTGTGGTTGGATTTTGGAAATTGTCGACACCTCGTCGTCAACAGTCACGGTAAATAAAATTGCAATTACACGGGGCGCCTAAAATCCGCCATGTTGGCTTTCAAAATCCATATTAGATTATCCTCATTTGTTAAATTCGGTTCACTCGTTTAGAAAGCCGAAAATAGATTGAGACATACATACATACAACTAAAAACAGTACCCTCAGTTTCAGGCTCCGCCTCAGTCGGGTAAAAAGGAGGATAATATTTTTAGTTAATTAATGCAGCCATTACATCGCTACATATTTAGGTACCTACAGGCTGCAGCCTGTAGGTACCTAAATATGTAGCGATGTAAGTTACGCAATAAATTGTTCACAATATCAAACCAAAATCAGTACCTACATAATAAACTTTGTTCACTTCAAACTATAAGAACACGTCATAAAAAATTATAAGAAAAAGTCGATACAACAAAATGTTTATCAAGGACTTGCTAATTAACATTGTGAAGAACATTGTTTGTTTAACATTATCTTACTTATATTGTAAGAATTCGCGAGTTTTTGTTCATTTTCCTGTTTATTTTGTTTATATGTGGGTGTTGAAAGTATCACTTCTTTGTGTGGGAAAACTTTTTTAACCAGTTTTTTGTTTTAACTTAACATCACGCCTGTCGACGTGGTACACGCTTGCCTAGAAGTAACCTATTCACTCTAGACTTGCAAACTCCTGGGTCAGAGACAACGAACCTTTTTACCCGACTGCGAGACGCAAAGGAGGGTAATGTGTTTATCAGTCTATGTATATATGTATGTATGTATGTATGTATGTATGTATGTATGTATGTATGTATGTTTGTTTCTATGTGGCGTTCTAGAGACCAAATGCGTAGGCCGATTTTGATAATTCTTACGTCAATCGATTCGTCTTAACCTTGCGAGTGTCACTAAAGACATAACAGTAATCAAAATTCACCACAGCGACAACCAGACGCCATATTGTCAAAATTAAAAAAAAAAAAAGTTGATGAACTATGTCAAGTGGGGTGTCGTTGAATAGGTATTTTAAAATCATCTTTAGGTTCCTTATATCATTTTTCATTTTAAATAATAGTTTAGGATATATAACGATTTAAAGTTGTTTAACAAAGCAATCATTCTCGCTAATTCTTACTTATTGATTTAAGTTTTTATTTCAAGTATTAACGATATACAAACAAAAAAGAAGATTACGAAAACATACATTAAAACTAAAAAGTGAAAAATAAAAATAGTAAATTAAAAATTAAAAAAACCCGACTGCCAAAAAACAACTAAAAAGTTCAAAACAAGAGCACTTTTCAAGCAGTCTGATGCAGTTGGTGGCATAAAATCTAAGATTTAACACAAATAATTGCCACCAACTGCATCAGACTGCTTGAAAAGTGCTCTTGTTTTGAACTTTTTAGTTGTTTTTTGGCAGTCGGGTTTTTTTAATTTTTAATTTACTATTTTTATTACAGTTGCGTGCCATACTAACTTGAAAAAAAAAATGGCTATGCCGTGCCATATCTTAGAAATAAAAACAAAATTACTCACTTTAAAATCTTAAATTAAAGTCAGTTTTATATGTTGTAGGCACTGTAGATCTGTTTTATTGAAATTCTTAATGTGATTTTCGTTGTTGCCGTACCCAGTTTTTTCTGTCACGGCAAACCTATGGCACGCGTGCCATAGGTTTGCCATCCCTTTTTTTTTTTCGCTGAGAAATGCTACTTACGCATGCCCGCTCGTGGGGGACGAGACGGGGTATGTGGGACTCCTGTCCAAACAAACGACAGTATACCCACTAAAACTCAGCGGTGTTCCCGCATCGCCTTGATGGGAGGGTCGTGGGGAACCGGCACAGCCTTGATGTCCACAACCCTCCCGGCGCATGCCCGCCTAGCTGGCGGGCCCCGCATGCCCCCCAGACTGGGGGGCTATGGGAGTGGCCGGGAACACCTGGCCACTCTCGTCCGGCACTAGTGGAGGCCTGTGCAATACAGGCAAGGGCGCCCCCGCACCCGTTGCCTGCTGGCCTCCACCTGGGAGGAGTTGGAGATGCCTGTCAAACTGACGTCTTCTCCGACCCCCCCTCCTCCTTCGGAGCAGCGCCGCGTGAGGATCGTCCTCACGCGCGCGCTCCGCCAGGTTTGCCATCCCTATCCTAGGTTATAGCTATCGGGAAACACAGACTCTGGTGGGGAGTTCCACTCTTTGGCTTTACACACAATAAACGTGTTCCCAAAACGTCTCATGGTGAAATATCCACCATGCAGCGATGGCGCATTGTCGTCCGATGATGAAACGGGCTTGGCGGAATTAAGTTGTGCAATTCCAACGCACACTCCTCTTATTGTAACCGATAAAAAACCGATAGGCTTGCAACTCAGCGACAATGTTCAAGGCTTCGTTGCTAATGAGCCTCTTGGCCCGTTTCTCAATCGACTCAAGCGCATTCAATGTAGTCATTGGGAGTTTGGAAGGCATTGGTTGTTCAGAAATGTATATACCTAAAATTGACATTTTTTGGCACTATTATTTGCCTCATACCTACGTCTTTCAATTTGTCTACACGTACCATGTATCATATGAGAGTATTAAGATGCATATACAGGATGAGTTTTTGATGAATAGATGTAGAGGAAACTGATCATGAAGTGGTCAAATCACGATTAAGAATCCCTTTAATAAAAATATACCCAACCAAATAGAATGTAAATTGCACCATCACCAATAAAAATTCTGCATGTGCAGCGCCTATCCATTCATCGCCATACCATGATGTAAATAAAGTGTTAAAATACCTTTATGTTAAGTATGTAGGGTCTGTAAGGAGTTTGAGCATGTGTTCGGTACGCACTGGTGGGCCCGAACCGGTTCGTATTATACCCTCTCTTTGCCCACCGCGTGGGTATGGATAGCAGAATAATATGCGGAATATTTTGAATTACAATTCTACGTGTATCAGAATTGCTTGGTCATTAAGTGGGTTATTTGGACTTTTATTCAGAGAAAAATTGGTGGGTCCAACAAAAAAACTAGGATATTTTTTCGACTCTCCATACAAATGGTATCATCAGGATCGGGTCAATTCGTATGTAGAGTCAATAATTTTTGGCCGAATTTTATATTTGAATAAGTATATCTACTCAGAAGCGCTAAATTATAAGACTTATGAGCAAAATCTTTAACAATTTAATCAAGAAATCACTAATTAATTGATTGAGAATGGTGAATGATTGAGATTATGCTAAATGAGATTGTAATATGGTCCTCAATTAGGCAAAAACGAATGGAGCGTATAGTTTTGAAGAATCTTTTATGGATACCTATCTAGTTTAAGAAACAGTAGTCTCACCAAAAAAAATCTACGTAATAATTATATAAATTACAATGAAAAGACGATCTCAACTTTTACCTTTACAACATACCTCAACTTATATGCGAACCGTACCAAAACGCAGTTCGCAGCCGTATCCGCTAAAATAAAAGCTGTGCCAGGTCTGTGACCTTTAACTGGATTCAATGGGCACGCATAATCACCGTCTCATCGATATCTTAATTATGAACTTATGTGGGATGAAATTGATACGATTCCGCCTTTGCTAAGAGTCTGATTCACGCGGCTGAGATGCTGGTTTGAGTGCTCTAACATAACATACTGCCTGTATTTCTTTAAAAGGAAGAGGTAAGAAATATACCGACATTTTAATGGTTATAGGTTGTTTAATAATGTTTTAGGTTTTCGTGATTACTACACATTATAAAAAAATAAGTTTTTATAATAAAACACGGATTAAATTGCGTGTATTATCGATTTTTCCTGACGTTTTGAACACTGTGCAACGTTCGTGGTAGCAGGACGGTTACAGGTTCCATGTAGAGGGCCAGCGTATTACCATAAGTTGGTTACAAATCCGGATCACCTTAGATAATTTAACAATTGAAAAATCCTTAACAATATAATAAAATGTTAGAAGTATGAAAAGTTTTTCCTTAGGAGACTCAAGACTCCACTACCTATTCACTAAACAGTTGAGGAAATTAGTTTGATAACTTTATAAAAAGTTATTGTCATAATTTTATATTAGTTATCTTCGAGGAACATGGGCGTGATGACAATGTCTGCGCGATTTTTAATTAAAATCTTCAAAATCGGTTTCATGCACCAAAATATTGACAACTTTTAATTCCCATAACCAAGAGCCATGATAGAATAAATTGTTTTATTGAATGTAAACTTATTTATAAGAATATTTGACAACCCAAAACCACTAAGTGCCTCATTGTTATCGTAAAAAGCATGTTATATACAAACACAGCTTCTTACTTACCGCGAAAAGTAAATTTACTTAACAAAACGGTTCTATTGATCCTACGAGGGATAAAAGGCGTGAAGTTTTGTCAATATTTGATGCATTATGTTTCATCACAACGGCTAAGCACTGACACACGATGACAGAACTAAACTTTTATTCCCTATGTCTGAAGTTCTATAACAGATCATTACAAAATGTATGAGGAGTTAACTAGACAGTGGTGTTGATTCTGTTGAACATCGCACTAAACTAATTTTAATCACACTATATCTCTCTTACAAATATAATTGAAAAAGGACAGAAAATATTTAGAACTGTCTAATTAGTCTACGCCCTTGTCATTTACGGGAAAATAGTCGTGACCTTTTGCGATTACGACTAAATTGACATTAAAACTATTCAAGTGGACTAATTTGACAGGATTAAATATCTTCTATCCCTTTCTCATGTTCTTTATTAGAAAGATATAATGAGACTAAATTGGTTTAATTCATGAACAACAGAATCGGCACCAGTATCATACTATACTATTCTAAATAAAAAAGGGTACAGTCTAAAAAAGTTAACAAAATGAAAAATACCTCCATTTTTAAAATGGGTAAAAATAATCTGTTCCGTAGCTCAGCAGCCTGAACTAAGAGATTGTATCTGATGGCAATAGGTTTATTAGTAAGTTATAACGGTTAATACCGTCTTAATTAAATAATTATGTTGTACGACTGGGACAAGTTTCAAAAATACCTATAGCTTTGCATCAAAATAATTTAGGCACAGTCTAAAAGAATAATTTAAATATTTCAGATATTGATTACTACAATAGGCAGTCTAATCACTGAAAAAAATGGTTTGTCGGATTTACCAAATTAGCAAAGGTTGGCTGAATTACATGGAAACTACGATAAATATAACAAAACCTCGCTATTGAAGTTACAAGACTAAAGAGGTTGAAGTTGGTACAAGAGTTCTGATGTAAATCAACAAAGAGTATTGTACCTACATTTTACCAAACAAATCTCAACAATTTAGTTTGGTTACAAAATATAGGTGTAATCTACCAAATTTTGGTAAAATCTATCAAAATTTGTGATAGGACCGAAATCAACCGCAAACTTTGGTAACATTTACGCAGAATCTGTTTAATCCAACCTAACATTTTTTTCAGTGATTGCTTATAAGTGTATCAGCCATATTTTAATGATCAATCTTTCTACAAACAGCTTTATCGACCCCACAAAGAGATGAAGAGTATCTACGTATAAGCTCAGGTAAAATTATGACAGTCTCTATCTACCCACTTCAAAGAACTTGAAGATATACAACACAAACCATCCACGATCATCTCTGACGTCACCCCACGCACAGACAAACAAACAAAGGGACAAAACTCGATATTTTAACGAGGGCCTCGTTTTAAATTTATAATGCCACCTTCTGTATTCAACACTCAGTGACTACCAATTTTGCAACGCGAATGTATAAGAGAAGCCGATGCTGCAAACAAAGATGAAAATAAGGACGTATTATGATTGGCTAGATCATTTTTTGAGTATTTTGAGAATAAAGTTCTACCCGATCACATGGCAATATGAGAGAGACTGATAATGATTTTGAGATACATAAAAGTAGGGAAGATTTATTAAAAGATTTAAATATTTGCCTAGCTCCGGAAAAGCATGGACTTGGATTGACAAGTAATACTAGAAATTATATCAAGTCTATGTCTGGCAAATGACTTTGGTCAAAAAACAAGAGTTAAAAAAACTAAAACCCAACTACGGAAAAAACCAACTGAAAAGCATAAAATAAGAAAATTTCAACACATCGGTACAGTGGTGTTGGTTTTTTCCGTAGTTGGGTTTTAGTTTTTTTAACTCTTGTTTTTAGGTGGCTTGGGTCAATCACTGCATTTACTTTCAGACTGTAAGTGTCGCAGTCTTAATTAACGAGATGGCGCTAGTTAGTAGCAAGAAAATCACAGATCGTACACTTTTAAATTTCCAGTGTTTGCTATATTGGATTTCATGTAACACCATATACCTAACGATACTCTTTGGATCAAGACGAATCCAAGGACATCCCATTTGTTAAAATCGGGTAAACTTTATTTTTTTTGGTCCTCTTTTTTACGTTTTGTCGGCCATTTTGATTAGTTTTTTTCAAAAAACATAGACACTCTTAATGTAAATACAAATCAACCGATACCTCATTTGTCAAAATCTGACCAGTAGTTTTTGAGCTACGATCGAACATCCATACATAGACACATACATACATACATACATACATAGGCTGTTAAACTCATTACCCTTCCTTTTTCGTAGTCGGGTAAAAATGAATAATCTCACTATTAACATTTTCAACGATGCCATAGATACACAACACAATTAGAAAATCAAATACTGGAGAATATCAATATGTGGATAATACAAATTTTAACTTGAAATCAGTATTTGCCTCTTATATTTTATCGAATTTAGAAGAAGCAACAATAGCAACAGAAAGTGCACAGAACATGCTAATAACCAATAACCTTTTACACAACTTCCAGCATAAAATATCAAAACAAAACGCCATCTGAAAACCGATCCATTCGGACATTCAATCCGCTACAAAGTCTGCCTCATTGTTTGTAACAGTCTAAATAAATCACACGAAACCCACATCAAATCAGCAGCTAAACCTAGCATTAATCTGCACTAAGTCGCTATAATTCCCCTTAAGAACAACATGGGACACCATAAAAGCGATTGAACTGGCATTCGCGCCTACAAAATGCATAAGCCTCCCTTACAGGCCATTATTGTGCTTAACAAATCACGGTATTACTCCAGACTAGGTGCTGGGTTCGGATTCGCTTGTGGAATTGATGGCGGGAATTCGTGTGGGAATGGATTTGGTTGTTGAATGAGCTGATGTTGGTCTGGATTTTTGATTTTTTATCTAGGTCTGAATTTCAGATGCAACCGTTTTGACATGGGATTAGATGAGATTCAGTCTGTTTAACCTAGTAAAATAAAGAGACTCAACACTTTATTTGACAATAAAATACCTATTACTTTACAACTTCTAGAGAAAACATCCAAAAATTGTTTTCTTACCTAAACAGTAAACCCGGCCAATCTTAAAGGAATATCTTCAAACACACCGCTTCATTTTCAACCACATAAAGTAAACCTCCCATACATTTATAAAGTCACATATAAGGCATATCATACTCACAGACTTATTATTAGTAGCGGTGTCCAATGCAAGGCCGGCGGCGTACACGCGTACATATAAATCAAGTTATTCGTTACGCCCCGACCACATTGTCCTCGCCTTATGCTCGAAAAGAGCAAAAAAGCAAACGAAAGTAAAGGAATATCGAAAATCGAGCACATCAAAATTTATTCCGATCGAATCGAAAACGAATTCGGATGCGCTGGCGCATGCGGTAATGCTGCAGGGATTTTTGATTGTCTGACATTTTTGGTAGTTGGTTATCGTTTTGCGTAAGTTAAAAATCGGCAAAGGGTAAGTCGGGACATCAGGAACGGAGGTTTACAATATTATGATTATAATATGGAATTTGCATGTGATACAATTACTTACAATTATCAAATTAAACTAGAGCTAACGAAAAGAAGCCATGGTAATAATACAAGTGATTTACGGTCAGTTGCAGAAAGAAAATTAAATTTTAAAGGAGGCATTAACCATACAATTTCTATCGTTAAAGTCTCCTTTAAAACTTAATGACCTTTTCTGCAACTCAGCGTTATAGACATAATAGATGAGATTTTTAAGTGCTATTAAAATATATTGTTTTTGGAATTAGGTACTGTTTTTTTATCTTTCCTGACTTTGTCACCTACTTTAGCTGCAACTGCCATAGCTGCACCGTCTTCTGCTATTAATTGTATAAAAGTTGCAGGCAACAAGCATCAAGTCCCAGACGAAATCAGGTACCTCGTTCATTATTCCTTAAAATGCACCAGTTGAAAGCTGCATCATTACGTCGCATTGGAAGGTAACGAGCAGGAGCCGTGTCGATCAGAACAATGGCGGAGTATCGATGGCACTTGTCAAAAATAAAAATGTTGGAACTGACCGCCGGGAACGATGAGTCTTTGTTCACTTATTTGGGCTCATGTATGGGAAATGAGGATATTTTTGGTAATTCTTTTTTGCTTTTAATATAAATATGTAAATTGGATGTTCTTTTGGAAACTGTTGTTATTTAAAGCTGTAACTGTAGTATCCAAACTAATAAAGATGCAAAATTAACTATATCTGTGAAAGTTTCATAGTGAAACCATTGAACCAATTTTGATAAGTATGGAGATAGCTTGTACCTTGGGTAAGTATATAGGCATTTTCTTTTTGTGTGGGAAATCCCCATGGATGTCATCCGCCTCTGAGCAAGCGGAGGGGTCTGTCAGACTCTTACTGACTAAAATCGACAGTGTGAATCCTTCAACTACCTGCGGCTGAGGGAGCGGGAGTCACTTACGGATTCATCCGCACCCCTGATTGCAGTGATAGCCTAGTGGATTAACCATGTGCCTCCCACGGCGAATGGTTCGAGTTCGATCCCGAGGCACGCACCGCTGACTTTTCGAAGTCATGTACGTATTAGAAATTAATTATCGCTTGCTTTAACGGTGAAGGAAAACATTGTGAGGAAACCGGCATGTCCTAGAACCAAAAATTCGACGTTCACCAACCCGCACTGGGCCCGCGTGGTGGACTACGGCCCACTCCCTCTCACAGAGGAGGCCTGTGTCCCAGCAGTGGGAACATTATAGGCCGATTATGCTTATGCTATGCTTATGCCTGGCAGGCCTGCGGCTGTTCGGACGATGGACTCCTCAAGTCCGCCGCCCACAGGTCATAACAGACAAACGCTACTTTTATTCGGGTATACAAGTAACTGCCTTCGGATGCGACAGGATGCAGGATGTAGTGAAACCTCATGCAACCGCCATGCGCCAGTTTGTAATAATAGCAATGTAATAGCAATGTGAGTCAATCAAACAAATAACATGATACAGGTACAGAAATAATAAAGATAATGACAGGGAAATATCTTTTGCTCTAAGTACTAAACGTTTGATAATATTATAGCATTACTAATTTGCTTAAAAATTAAATATACCATCGCTCTGTTCAAATATTGCGAATTCCTTTACCTCCATAAAAAGCTTAACAAATAATGGATAAGAATGTTAAGTTAGTCTAGATATCATTAGCGCTTAAAAATATCCAAGCATGTGTTTATCAGAACAATAGACTATCAATGGCAAGAGACAAAAAATAGAAAAAAGTTGCTACCAGCACGATATGATCGGTGGTTATGATCAGGCATGAGAACTTACAATGCTTTTGAGATGCACCATGCTTTTTTTTAGATGAAGGGTCCTATAAATATTAACATAAACTAGGTACCTAAGATGCTAAAGGTGCAGAGATATTGGAATGCATCTTGAAAGTGGCGTAAATCTAGATTAGACTATGAAAGACAGCACGACATATCTACAATAGAGCATGAGGTAGGTACTCTTGCTTACTGAAGGTACTGCTTGGTTGCTGAATTATCAAAAATATTAACAAACGTTTACTAGAACATAAAACGACGGTTAATAATGAGAAGCAAGAAAATGTACAAGCAAGTTGCAGAAATTCATATTATACTGACATCAAAAATAATTTTCTAGATGGCCGTAAGGAATTTCTTAAAGGCATAATCTGCCCTTTCCGATCTTAATCCCACATACAAAGTAACGAGTTAATCCGAATAATCGACTATTTTGCTCGATATTACAAATCATTCCACCTACGTTTGCACACTTATTCAACAAACACGCAATACGTTACTATTTTCTCTTTCAATAATACAATTTCAGAGCTAATCTCAATGCCAAAACTGCAAACTATGTAGAACCAAACCTTATTAGGGCAAGGATGGTTTGAACATTATAGCGATTACATGACCAAATCAACAAGACCTCTGAAACTACGCACAATTTGTGGGCCTCAATGTAATTGCCACTTATGTTTCGAGTTCTGAAGGACCTCAATATATTGGTGGTGTTACGGAATAAAATATGGCCGATATAGGAGTGGATAGGCGACAACAATGGACGTTCGGAATTTAAAATAGCGCGTAAAATTTAGGGCTGCGCGTGCGCAAGGCGACGAAGTTTTTTTCATTTTCTAAAAAGGATGATTTTAAATTTATCAAGTTGTAGTAAGCTTAGCACACCTTGCGAAATGGGATATATTTGAAATGTCAGAAATATGTAATTCTATTCAAGCCATAGAATGACTAAATCAAGGTGTTGTCGACCATATTGTTAACTTTAATGCTCCGAGAAACAAGGGCCTTTCAATTAATGTTTTGCAATATTACTGGTATAAAATAGAACAGTTTTTTTTTAATGTTAATTTATTGTGGTTGAATTAATGCAGACGGCGCACCAGATGGTAAGTCCATATTATGGACATTTGCAATTCTACAGGCATTGCACTGTGTTATCCTAGAGACAAAGTTAAGTCTCATGTAATTGCATCAGCACCCATACCCTTAAAACCAAAGTAAATATAATAATATGCAAAGAATAATAATAACTTATTTTTAAAAATATCGATTCGATACAACATCCAATACCCAGTGCTCACAATCCTTTCATTACTCAAATCTATAGACGGCAGCAGCACTTTTAAAGCAAAACGGATCACCTTTGTATTTCCAACTGAACTTCGTTCGATCATCAGTCTTGTCTCAACTAGTAATTACTGAAATGGATATTATTGGCTTCCACGCAGTGCTTGCTATAAATCACTCTGAATCTGTGACGTAGCATCAATAGACTCAGCAAAACGGTTCCAAGTGTACTGGAGTAAAGAAATTGTTGGAAGTTTTTGAGAGACTTCTAATAAGAGAGTGAAGTTTAGAAACAAATTCTATAAGAATTACTACATGTTAAACGACTAACGCTTCTGTATTATTTTGTGCATTTTGAGCTTTTTTATTCGATGACACATTACGCGGAAATTCTGATTTTGCGCTGATACGGATTCTGGCGTAACGTCGAATTTCGGTAGCGGGTAATTTCCGTGACACGAGTCGTAATTAAAAACACAGAATACGTTGAAGCGTAAATTAAGTCGCCGAATTATTGCGATGTACCTAATTTCGGCAGTTATGTTATGGAGTCGCCTTGTTGTAAAATTCGATCGATGATGTTTCGTTGAATATCTATAGTTTCGTTGTAACGTTATTGTGATGATACTCATAGCTTCGTACTTTTCGCATAAGAATATTCAGTATTGCCCATATTCAGGGTCGTATTATTCGATATTTTGTCTTTCAAGGTCATGAAGGTTTAAAAATATAGGTATTTTGGTGTCCATATTAAAAAAAAAAATACTTATCTTGTAAAAAAATAATCGCAATGACGCGCTTATTGCAATCATCATCATCATCAATTTTCCTGACATACTAAATCAATTCCCAATCCAGTCCATTTCAATCCTCAATGGACTCTCACAGAAACCATTAAACCTCATAGTTTTTGTTTTAAATATCTGTTAATACAATTCCTTCGCAAAATGATCGATAGTTGCCATTTCAAGTAGCTCTCCTTTTAAATTATTATCCTCCATTTTATCGACTATTATGGCATTTTCAACCCTAACATTTTCGCAATAAGGTTTCGTTTTGCTGAAACGATCAGTGAGATTTCTTCACTTGGACACTGTGACAACTCTATGGATGATCTGTCAATACGGAGACTGTAGAATTTATCTTAGTTTGAAGTGTATCTGTGGGGACTGTGGGGAGGTGAAATTGCGTCGGTTATTATAGGAGTTCTTCAAAAATGTATTGGAATGGAGAAAGTATTTCAGTTTGTATTAACGCTTTGCGGATTTTTTTTTTATGTTGTGATCAAAATTGGGAGACCTTTCAACATCTGCCCGGTTTTCTCGATGGTCTAGTGGTCGCAAGTAATTACTGAGCGTGGGGTCATGGGTTTGATTCCAGGATCGGGTAAAGTATTACTGGGTTTTCCCATTCCATTCCCAGTTTGGATTTGTGCCCAGCTTGGGATATGGGATTTGAATATTATTGGCGAAATGTTGATGTGCTACAATACACCTTTGTATCCCTGCTCCCTCACTCGTCGGAGAATACAGACGATATGTTATGTTGAAAAGAGGACAGGTATAAGTAGGGATGACTGATTGATAAGGCATCAGTGTGTCCGAGGGTTTTCGACTTTGTTTTGCTGCCTTTATAGCCGATTTAAAAAAAAGTCAAGGCAATCAAACTAAATAAAAGACACCGATTTTCGAATCAAGGTATAATTGCAGTCGCAATTCTGATAGTTTTTTTCTTTTAATTAGGTTGTATTTATGCAAAATTAAATATTGTATTTAGTTAATCCTTTTGATTTTCTTTTAAATGTTCTCCCTGTTTCCTATAGGCACCTATTTTAAATATTGTTAACTTTTCACCTAATTACTCAATCTTGTTAACTCTTAATTATTATTTTGGCTTTTTCAGCTTATCGCAGGTCTAAAGCAAGTAGGTATTTAACTGACTTTTATTTTATTGATTTGAAATCAAAATACTTCAACAATATTTTTGCAACAGCCCTATACAAAAATGTTAGTATAAGTACGACCAATTGGTATCGCAGTCTAATGTTAGTTGTCGCTCGTTATGAGTCGCCGGCGCAAATCCAGGATTGCGTCTGCGCATCTCACAGACGCCGACGCGAATCGCTGTGTAGTACACTTAGTAATGGTTGTCTGTTTTATGCTATTGATATTTTTAGATTTATCTCCTTATTTGAGCTATGCTGTTGTAAAAATCTGTCAACGTGCATAATTCTGACGACAACCTGTTTTGTAGTGTTTTGTTTTATTAAAAAAAATTTTAATGTTGTTTGGTTCCAAACGAGCTGGCTGCCCTCTTGATAGTAAGTGGTCATGGCAGCTTATGGACCGTTGCAAAACCAAAGGCATCGCAAATTCGCTGTGTAAATTACTCTTTAATTAAATTGTTAGTTTTTAAGCTGGGTCGCACCTGCATATATCCTTTAATTGTTACACGCAAATGTAACCAACCAGTATCGGCTACCTATCGACGCGAAAATAGGAACTGCATCCCAGTTATTGCTCGGTGGCGGTACATCAAAATGTTTTGGCGCGCTGTCAAAACATCTGGCAGTTACATTGTAGCCATCTTGGATTACTGTGCGATAATTCTGTTTGGGACCGAATTGATAGACGGCATAAGTTATCTGTGGCGTGTAAGGATAACATCACAATCCTCGGCCAATGGTAACCTCGCGCGATCACGTGACCACCGAGTAAAGCCTGCAATACACGTTGGCCGAGTGTTGTCGAGTGAAGGCCAATACCAACATGTAGACGGTATATTTGCCTTGTCTTGCTATCGCTCGGTGTCACTTGCCTAGTTGGTCGAGTATAGACAAGCGCCAACGTGTATAGACCTCATTTGACGTAGCTTGCCACAATTGGCAGTCGCTCGCGATCACTTGCGTCACTTCGGAGCGGTGTCGGTTTTTCTGCACACATCAAACCTGCAATACATGTTGGCCGAGCGTTGCCGAGTGAAGGCCAATACCAACATGTAGACGGTATATTTGCTGATTTGCATTGACTTGCTATCGCTCGGTGTCACTTGCCTAGTTGGTTGAGTATAGACAAGCGCCAACGTGTATAGACCTCATTTGACGTAGCTTGCCACAATTGGCAGTCGCTCGCGATCACTTGCCTCACTTCGGAGCGGTGTCGGTTTTTCTGCACAAATCAAAGGCGCTCACGCGCACTCAGCCAATAGTGTCAGGGCTGCCAGATGTACGATTTTAATCGTACTCCTACGATTTTTTGTCATTTTTACTCATGTAGGATCGCTAGACCAAGATTGTACGGAAAATGTACGATTTTTATATAGGTACCTAGCAAATCTGGCAACATTTCATAATGAAACGAACGTGCTCAACTGGCAAGTATGAGTTTCCGGGAATTCCCCAACAACCTAACGCGTACGCAGATCTTTTACTTGAATGAAGACTCTTTGTAGAGTCATTTAAAGGCTGTATTTGTTTGCATTTTTACGAAATTTATTATTTTTTTCTTTTCTTGTCAGTCTCGAGCGAGACTCGCTCGATCTGTACAAAGTTTATATTAAATCTAATAGTTTTTTTAATTGTGTAGTTTTATGTTTTTATTTTTTTTGTTTTGTTGTGTAGGTATACATAAGGCATGTGCCAAATAAATATGTTTTCTTTCTTTGATTCTTTTATTGCATTTCCTTACTAAAACTACGAATTTTTGTTATTTTTAATAAAACTTTGTACTTTTAGGTTGTACGATCTTTTATTTCAAAATATCCTTGGCATACGATTTTTTTGTAGTTGTCGTACGATCACACCATTTTTGCACCTGACAGCCCTGCCCTGAATAGTGTTCACATGTTTGTCCGCGCCAGTGCTGCCATTTTAGCGCTTTCGGCGCTAGATCTAGCGGTTTTTTGACATGTTTAGCGCCGAATCTGAGAATTTAGCGCAATCTAGCGCTTTTTTGGATCCGGCCCAAGGGGAAAGGAATATACTATAGGTACTCTACTAACTCTACCGAGAAACGTGAACTAAGCTAAAAAGACAAGTTTTCAAACAACAGTCTTCTTTTTTAAATCCGACGACAAAATTTATCTTCAGTTGTCGCACATACTTGTCAAGCGTACCGACTGTGAATACTTAACATCCACCACCTTCTTTTTACCCGACTGCGCAACGCAAAGGAGGGTAATGTGTTTATCAGTCTATGTATGTATGTATGTTTGTTTCTATGTGGCGTTCGAGAATTATCAAAATCGGCCTACGCATTTGGTCTCTAAATGCGTAGGCCGATTTTGATAATTTATTCTTACGTCAATCGATTCGTCTTAACCTTGCGAGTGTCACTAAAGACATAACAGTAATCAAAATTCACCACAGCGACAACCAGACGCCATATTGTCAAAATGAAAAAAAAAAAGTTGATGAACTATGTCAAGTGGGGTGTCGTTGAATAGGTAAAATGATATTTAGGTTCCTTTTATCATTTTTCATTTCAAATAATAGTTTAAGATATACATATAACGATTTAAAGTTGTTTAACAAAGCAATCATTCTCGCTAATTCTTACTTATTGATTTAAGTTTTTATTTCAAGTATTAACGATATACAAACATGAAAACAAAGAATAACTAAAAAGTATAAAATAAAAAATTATAATTTATAGAAAAACAAAAAACCCGACTGCGTAAAAACTAATTTTAAAAAATACGTGAAAGAAGTGAAAGAACAGGACGACTCACAGTCGGGGCCCATTAAAATTTTACCAATCTTATCTTCCCAAGGGGCCCCGACTGTGAGTCGTTCTGTTCTGCATTAGAATTTATGATTTGTTTTATGTGTGTATCGATTATAAAACTATTTCAATTGTGTAGTTATTTAGTATTACTTAACAGAATTCTAAACTACTGGGCTTGTTTCTTTCTTTTTAGTTTTTATTTAAGTTAATTCTTTCACGTATTTTTTAAAATTAGTTTTTACGCAGTCGGGTTTTTTGTTTTTCTATATATACCTATATATTTTTTTATCGTTTCTTTTTCACAACTTTAGTGCGGTATACACTGACATAATAATAATAAGCGCTCATTAAATAAATAGCAGCGGCTGAGATAATTACGACGTCGTCGTCCATGTTGTTTCGATGCACAATAAAAACTGACAGTGCCCATCATGTGGGCGTCTCCTCAAAACTCGCCTATATTGGCCATTTGCATTGGCTTCCTTCAAACTTGTCGAACGTCTAGGCGCTTGCCTTGTGTCAATTTGTCTAGGCTCGCGTTGGTCTAAACTCGGCCAACATGTATGCAACGTCTAGACAGTAGCGCTTGCCTTGTGTCAATTTGCCTAGGCTCGCGTTGGTCTAAACTCGGCCAACATGTATGCAACGTCTAGACAGTAGCGCTTGCCTTGTGTCAATTTGTCTAGGCTCGCGTTGGTCTAAGCTCGGCCAACGTGTATTGCAGGCTTAACATTGTTCCCATACCCTCTGTCCTAGATTTATGTAAATTAATAATTTTACGTTGCGAATACATCACATTTTCAAAACGACTAACAGCGGACGTATTTTTTTTTACTGTTCCTCACACAATCTACACAATATATCAAAATTCAAGAAAAGTCGAAGGTCGGTAGGCAGGCGAATCACATACGCCCCTACATGCTGATCCTTCGAGCCGGATGAAGAAATTATATATCTATGAAAATACGAAGAAATATTAGCGACCATTGGAAGCCATTACGCAAATTACAAAGAAGAAATATTGTGCGAAGAACCGTTGGAAGCCGGTAATAATCTCGTTGGCGCATCTACAACGATACAGAGAATAACCAGAGGAAGCTATTCGGCACAAGAAGTGGGAAATCAGCGTGATCATTGATACGAGCATAGCGCGCACTCGGTACGATCAACCATCCCATCCTATCCCGAACCCTTTATTTCTCTTGTGTGATACCGTGCTTTCCTACTGATTTCAGTAAATAGTGTAACGCGACGAAATTACGTGTCCGCTTAGTCCTCGAGCAGCTACAGTGCCACAGCTAGCACCTGCTCGACGTGGTGATATTTCAAACGTGAGTACCTCCTTTTTTCACTAGTCACCAAAATGCCGTTAGACGCAAATAGTGATAAATCCAAAACTAAGTCTCCTAGTAAATACGGGGGCGATGAAAAATGTGAACAAAATGTCCGCGAACTTGTTCGTAAACGCGGAATAATTAAAGGTAGACTCACAAAGTTTTCAAATTATTTAAATACGTTAGCCAAAGAAAAGATATCGCCGCAGAAAGCCATTGATCTTAAATTACGCATACAAGGTGCCAATCGCTTATTTACCGAATTTAACAATCTTCAAACAGAGCTCGAAGAAAATGTTCGTGATTGTGATCTAGAAGATCAATTAAATGAACGGGAACTGTTTGAGGATAGTTTTTATGGTACCATAGCCCAAGCTGAACTAATGTTAGCCGGTGATAAGGTCAGTGACAGCTCCGAAAATTCATGTATTCATGGTTCAAGTAAATTAAAATCCGTCAAGTTACCCACAATTACAATGCCCACCTTTAATGGCTCATTTGAACATTGGCTTGAGTTTAGGGACACTTTTTTGTCATTGGTACATAACTCCACAGAAATCAGCAATATTCAAAAGTTTCACTACTTGAAATCGTCACTAAAGGGAAGTGCTGAATCTGTCATAGACGCATTAGAGTTCTCTTCAGACAATTATACTGTTGCATGGGAACTATTGCTTAATAGATATAATAACAATAGGCTATTAGTGCAAAACCATGTTAAAACTTTATATAACCTACAGCCACTGACTAAGGAGTCACCTATTTTGTTAAGAAAACTGATTGACACTACTTTAAAGAATTTAAGGGCATTAAAAATCCTCGGTGAACCGACAGAACACTGGGACACTCTAATTATTTACATAATTGTGTCTAAATTAGACAAAGTGACAGAGCGTGAGTGGGAACAGTACAAGGGCACTTTGTTATCAAAGAATGATAACACAACCTCTTTAAAGTTAGACAATCTAATTAAGTTTCTTGAGGGCAGGGCTGACATGTTGGAAACATTGCACTTATCACACAACAAAGATGTTCAAGATAGTAAAAAACCAAACACATCAAAATCATATTCGCACTGCAATGTTTCCAGCAATAAGCCAAAGGATCGCGTTGCTCACTTCAAGAAATTGTGTGTAATGTGTAAAGAAAATCACAATCTGTACGCCTGTCAAAAGTTCCTTGACATTGATTTAGAATCCAAGCTAAAACTTATTAGTGAACACAAGTTGTGCAACAATTGTCTACGTTCAGGGCATACTGTTGACACTTGTAGGTTTGGCCCGTGCAGAACATGTCACAAAAAACACAATTCCTTAATACACAAAGATGAAGTAGCTAACCAATCTAACCATACGATAACACTGCACTCATTATGCGAAAATAAGAAACCGGTTTCGTCCATAGAATCCACAGCTGATACGCCCTCTTCCCCCACTTGCGTTTCGTCATCAGCAAACATTGTCGCTCATATTGATAATACGGCGATTCAGGTAAACAACGCACACATTAACATGCAGACACAATACGCGCAGCCTGCTTGTGTGCCTGTACTATTATCCACTGCACTTATTGAGATAGCCGATACAGATGGCAAGTACCATACGGCGCGCGCGCTTCTCGACAGTGGAAGTCAAAGATGTTTTGTTACCAAAGCATTTTGCAATTTATTAGGCGTTCAATTAATACAGTCCACTCACGAAATATATGGTGTAGGTGATACTGTGACTCAGTGCACGCAATCCTGTGTCATAGAAATTAAATCGCGCATCAACACTTACACATTCAATGTACAATGTTTTGTATTACCGCATATAACGTCTCTGCCACCTGTGTGTCAATTAAGCGCACAAACGTTCTGCATTCCAGACAACATACAGTTGGCAGATCCGTACTTTTTAGATTCTAAAGATATTGACATTTTATTAGGCGCAGATCAATTTTGGAATTTATTAAATGATAATAGAATAAGGTTAAATGTAGGACCATATTTACAGAGCACTAAATTGGGATGGATTGTGTCAGGTCCACTCAATTTAAAGTCACGTGCCAAGCAAATTAAGTGTAATTTTACACAATCAATCGACACACAACTAAGGATGTTTTGGGAACTTGAGGAAGTTTCTAAGGTTTGGGATAAGCGCACAGATGAGGAACGTGCATGCGAGGAGCACTTCGTTCACAATACTACGCGAAATAGTGAAGGGAGATTTTGTGTACGTATTCCTTATAAACTCCCAGCCGACGCATTAGGAGAAACATTACCTCAAGCCAAACGTCGTTTTTTAGCGTTAGAAAAGCGTTTGCAGCACTCACCTGCTTATAAAAAATTATATAGTGATTTCATTCACGAGTATGAGCAGTTAGGTCACATGAGTGTTAGTGAAACACCTGGATCTCTGCACTACTTTATGCCGCATCACGGCGTCTTTCGTGAACACAGCACCACCACCAAGTTGCGTGTTGTGTTCGATGCGAGCGCCGCCTCGAGTACTGGTGTTTCATTCAACGACATCCAGTTAGTAGGTCCACCTATACAGGGGGATTTATTTGCCATACTTTTACGCTTTAGGCAACATAGGTTTGTAGCTTGCGCAGACATAGAAAAAATGTATCGTCAGTGTTTAATAGCGAACGATCAACGCGACATGCAGTTAATTCTATGGCGTGATGAACCATCACAACCTCTAAGTACTTTTAGACTTAATACTGTGACATACGGAACCGCGTCCGCTCCATTTTTAAGTGTGAGATGTTTGAAGCAGTTAGGGTTAGAAAGTACGGATCCCGATGTTCAGAGAGTCATTAGTCAAGACTTCTATGTTGACGATCTAATAACCGGTTCTGATGATAAATGCGGGTTGTTGCAATTATGTGACAAAGTTGCTAACACATTAAAGTTGGGATGTTTTCCATTACGCAAGTGGAAATATAATTTTTACCCCGACGTGGACATAAACCATACACACGTACCTCATGATTCAGATGAGTTTAAAATTATTGAAGATGCTAATTCTAAAACTTTAGGTTTAGGTTGGTATCATTTATCGGATCAATTTTATTTTAGTACAGAATACAAAACTGAGAATAAACCGGTAACAAAGCGATCAATATTATCAAATATTTCACAAATTTTTGATCCGTTAGGCCTACTTAGTCCGGCAATTATGCGAGTAAAAATATTGCTACAACAAATATGGCTATTGAAGATTGGTTGGGATGACGCGTTGCCTCATGGTGACGTCACGCGACTATGGAACCAGTTTGTTGCATCTCTTTCGGTGCTTAATACAATTAGAATACCTCGTCATGTGTTAAGTACTAATCCTATGTTTATAGAGATGCATATATTTACTGACGCCTCGCAGTCCGCGTACGGCGCTTGCATTTATTTACGCGCTGTTCATTATGATCACTCAACGGTATCCGTGCGATTATTGTGTTCCAAGGGAAAAGTGGCACCTATAAAGCCAGTTAGTGTGCCTAGATTAGAATTGTGTGGTGCTCTGTTGGGTGCTAGATTATATGACAAGGTTAAACTCTCATTGCAATGTCAGTTTAGGAATGTTATGTTTTGGACAGACTCCACGATCGTATTGGGTTGGTTACGTATGGCACCAAACCAATTAAAGACGTTCGTTCAAAATAGAACATCAGAAATACATGAAATAACAAAGGAGCATCCATGGCGTCATGTCTGTGGTAAAATTAATCCAGCTGACTTAGTATCGCGCGGTGTCAGCTTACAGGACCTTTCTTCTTCTACTTTGTGGTGGAACGGACCAGAGTTTCTTCATGATGTTTCTTTCAATTGTGAGCAAATCCCTGCTACAGTTACTGATCATACCATTGAGCCGTTACCAGAAGTAAAATCAAGCGTTGTTTCTCTTATAGCCGATAACAATTCATCCCAATTATCTTTGTTTCCGTTCGTTCGTTTTTCACAGTTCAGTCGGATGCGACGTGCTGTGGCATACATGCTACGCTTTATCCATAATACGCGTAATAAACACAATTTACGAACGGGCACTATTAGCGTTAGTGAATTAAAAGAAGCTGAATACACATTAGTTAGATTATGTCAATTGGAATCATTTTCTATGGAATATAAATTATTAGCTAAAGGAATTAGTTTAAAGGTTAATCATAATTTATCAAAATTAAATTTATTTATGGATAATTGTAGAATTTTGCGCGTAGGTGGCCGTATTCAGAATGCGCCAGATTTTGATAACAATAAAAAACACCCAATATTAATATCTAGCAAACATTACTTTTCAGTTCTGTTGTTTCGTCATGAGCACAAGCAGATGCTGCACGCAGCTCCGCAGGCTCTGCTATATCATTTGCGGGAATCTTGGTGGCCAGTCGGTGGCAGAGATTTAGCCCGAAAAGTAGTCCACGATTGTACCACATGCAGGCGCATTCGAGGGAAAACATTGTCACCTATGATGGGCAATTTACCCAAAGAACGGATCACTCAAAGTTATCCGTTCCTACGGTGTGGGGTGGACTACGCTGGGCCAGTGTTCATATTGAACAGAAAAGGTAGGGGTGCTAGAACAACAAAGGCATACATTTGTTTATTCATTTGTTTTGTTACGCGAGCAATACACTTGGAGCTTGTCAGTGATCTTACCACTGACGCATATTTACTAGCGGTAAAACGCTTCATCTCTCGGCGTGGTAAACCTAACGAAATCTTTTCGGATAATGGCAGAAACTTTGTGGGTCTGATGAACGAGTTTGCTCAGTTTTTAGCAAACTGTAGTTCAGATATTAAAGAATACGCAACTAGTCAGCAAATCAAGTTTCATTTCATTCCACCTTACGCTCCGCATTTTGGTGGCCTGTGGGAAGCGGGGGTAAAATCATGTAAGTACCACTTACGTCGAGTAGTGGGAAACGCGCATCTTACATTTGAGGAATTTAGCACGGTATTGACGCAAGTAGAAGCGATCCTAAATTCCCGTCCTATAACCCCTCTTTCCGCAGATCCAGATGACTTTCTTCCTCTTAGCCCAGGTCACTTCCTGGTTGGTCGTCCACTGACAGCGCCTGCTAGCACCGTCGTGATAGACACGCCAACGCATCGCCTCTCACGCTATCAGAGACTTGAACAGATTCGGCAACATTTCTGGTCCCGCTGGGCGAACGAGTATGTCTCTGAGTTACAGGTCAGAACAAAATGGCGTAACCATACCACTGGACTTGAACCCAACACGTTAGTTGTCATAAAGGACAACAACCTTCCGCCGCTGAAATGGCAATTGGGGCGCATACTAAAAACGATTCCTGGCAAAGACGGGGTCTCAAGAGTAGCAGACATACGCACCTCTTCTGGTGTTGTAAGGCGAGCCTTTGCGAAAATCTGCCCCCTCGTCGAGCAAGACCAAGCAACGGCCGGCAGTCATACAGTACAGGAAAATATAGAAAGCTAGTGCTTTCAAGGCCGGGGGCATGTTTGGGACCGAATTGATAGACGGCATAAGTTATCTGTGGCGTGTAAGGATAACATCACAATCCTCGGCCAATGGTAACCTCGCGCGATCACGTGACCACCGAGTAACATTGTTCCCATACCCTCTGTCCTAGATTTATGTAAATTAATAATTTTACGTTGCGAATACATCACATTTTCAAAACGACTAACAGCGGACGTATTTTTTTTTACTGTTCCTCACACAATCTACACAATATATCAAAATTCAAGAAAAGTCGAAGGTCGGTAGGCAGGCGAATCACATACGCCCCTACAAATTCGTTTACAATTACGAAGCGATCACGGTAGCCGTGACGACCACATTGGCGAGCGAGCTAAATATACGGAGCTTCGGCACGTATTCCTTCGAGCCAATACACATAGGTGCGGCCCAAGCATTAGGCATACCCGAGTATCTACCAATCAATATCGCCCTTACTAGCGTTGAGTCATCAGCTTACATTACAATAATTACCATGCCGGGGCGGACTACTGATTGGGACATGATGTCATTATTAGGTTCGATGAATAGACAGGACCACTAATCTCTCTGACGCAATCCTTGATATGACCTCGTTTAATACACTGTCTATATCAATTTCGTCTATTACGATCTCAGGCTCTAATAGCCAGAATTAAACCAAAAACAGTGTGCATTAGATAAACGAATTGTTTCTGTGTTAAGTAGTTATAACATTCTCTAGAGAAGTAATTTTAGTAAAAAAACTTTTTTAACAAAAATTAACCGACTCCAAAAAGCCACTACAAAGAAAATAATAATGTTGGTTTCGGAAGTCGGTGGCTTTAGTTTTTGTTTGCTTTTTTTGCCACCGACTTCCGAAACCAAAATTATTATTTTCTTTGTAGTGGCTAATTTTTGTTAAAAAAGTTTTTATTTTTCCCTTTTTAGTTCTTTATCTCGTGTTAGATTACTTTCACGAATTCGTTCAACAGTAAATCTTCTACGTAGTGTGTATATTTATGCTATATTATAACTTTGTACATAGGAATGATTACATAATGTATTATATACTCTTAACGTGAGACGTGCCCAATCTATTGCTGTTTTTAAAAAAATGGTAAAAGAGCATTACCTGTCACTTTAATCTTGCTACTTTCTTCTACTTTCTCATTTGTATTGAATATTTATTAGTTTACAATTGATCAAGTTATTAATTTATTTTATATTGTTATTAAGTATTTATAATTATTCGTGTCAAAGTAATTTTAGGTAGGTACCTATGTACACCTAGACTGCCCACTATCTTCTCCTATCATTCAGTCCATCCAAAGGTTGTCTGGAAGAGATCGCCTTGTGCGATAAGACCGCCCATTGTACATTATTATTTTTAAGCCTTGTTCTACATTGTTACTAGTGGTGTACAATAAAGAGTATATAAATAAATAAATATATACTAAAACCTTCAACAATCTTTACTTTTCCTGCGGGCATGAAGCGATGACTGGTGATGAATGAGTGTTGTCTATTCATTGCATTGCTCAAGGTGCGCTAATGACTTTTTACTGTGATTACTATCTCTTGGTCAATCATGATGTTCTTCATGATTTATAGATATCTACCTAAATAAAAAGTCGAAAATGTTAAGCTATGATCGTTTTTGACTAACATGATTCAGGTTTTTTATATGACGGCCTGGTTAACCGTAGTGTTGCCCAAAATCGGTCTTGCAACAATCATTTTCGCAAGATCAAGACCACCTAATTACAGCAAGACTAAGACCAAGACCAAGAATGAATGTACAATACTAAAACTAAGACCACGACTATGGGTATTGACGCAGAACCGAGACCAAAGACGGGGTTAGACTCGTCTCGGTCTTGCATTTGGGCAATACTAGTTAACCGTTATCATAGTCTATGAAACGCTTGTAACACCGAGTATCACATGCGTATTATCAACCCTTTAAAATGAGGATTTGCTGTGCCGACAGTTTAGGGGACAAATAGGTCTCCCGCTGTCAACACAGCACATCCTCAGGAGTTCTGGTGACCTTACTCATCACAGGAACTCAACATTGAAGAGACAACGGACTAAAAAGTATATAAAATCATTTTTAAATTAATGAAAAATGTTTTCACACATACTCCCTTCCGGAGGAAAAACAAGTTCGCGTGGTCATTAAGCGCATCCCCAAGGAGTTTGACTCCGAGTCAATACTTAGCGACCTTCAGTCGCAAGGTATTCCCGTTGCGGAAGTACACCGCATGCACCGTGGAGGGCCTGAACGTCAGGCCTTCGACATGGTACTTGTGGTGTGCGACCCCGTTGAAGGCCACCATCCCATTTTCAATGTCAAATCCGTATGCCACCTATCAGGCATATCGATTGAAAAACCGTACAAAAACGGTGTAGTCACGCAGTGTCACAACTGCCAATTTTATGGTCACTCGCAAAGAAACTGCTTTGCGAAGCCTAGGTGCGTCAAGTGCCTGGGTGACCACGGCACTTCTCAGTGCGAACGCCCCAAAGACCGCACCCTTTGCGGCCCTCTTGGCCCACCCAGCTGCGTGCTCTGCGGCGAATCCGGGCACCCGGCTAATTACCGTGGTTGCCCCAAAGCCCCCAAATCCTCCCGCAAATCGGCCAAGCGTAATAACGCCCGCCGAAAGAGGGAGAGCCCCACTGTCCCGATTCCCTCGGCACAGTTACCCAATAGGCTCAGTCCTCAGAGACCCTCTCCGTGGAACCAGCTCAACCACCAGCAAGCCTTCCCGGCTTTGCAGGTGGCTCCCTCAACTCCAACCCCTATCCCCGCGCCGATAGTCCCCCCCATCGCCGCGTCACCCCCTGCGACCGCTCAAGTAGCGCCCGTCACCACCGAACCCGCGTCCGCCCCCAAACCCGCGTCCGCTCCCAAAACTGCGCCCGCTCCCAAACCCGCGTCCGCTCCCAAACCCGCGTCCGCTCCCAAGCCCGCGCTTGCCCCCGCAACCGTGCCAGCCGCCGCCGCGTACCCCGCCACCATTACCCGCCCCGCTTGCAACGTCTCAGACGTCATGTCGGTGGCTAGTCCCATAATTAAGCTGACGTCGGTGTACATGAGCCCCAGGGCATGTGAAATGTCGCAAGCCATACGCGCCAACGAAGGCAACCCTTTTGCACTTTCGCAAATATGGGAAAGCTACCAGGACGTCATAGTCGCCCTGCAAAACCTCAGATTCAACCCTTAGTATGGATAGTACAAAAGAAAGGTGCAGAGTCAAACCCCGATCCCTTAATTTAGGCTTCTTTAATGCCAACGGTATTAGAAATCAACGCGATGAGATCGCCACCTTCCTCCGCGACCATCAAATTGATATATTCCTCGTACAGGAGACCTTCCTAAAGCCCAGCACGCGTAACCCGTCAATTGCCAACTACCAAGTTGTACGCAATGACAGGATTCGCTGCCACAAGGGCGGAACTCTCATCTACCACAAAAGGTCACTGTACTGCATACCTATGGATCCCCCACCTCTTTTGCAGTTAGAGGTCTCAATCTGTCGACTAGGCATGACAGGACATCAACCGATCACTTTAGTATCGGCCTACCTCCCTCCCTCTTCCTCCGATAACAACGATCTTAAAAAAGATCTTGAAACACTTCTTGGCTTGAGTAGCTCCGTTATCATAGCGGGCGACTTTAACGCCAAACATATCGCCTGGAATAGCCACTCGAATAACACGAGAGGCAAGCTCTTACACCTTATGTGTGGCCAACTCCACTTCGACATCATCGCTCCGATGAATCCCACTCATTTCCCTCCCAACCCAGACCACCGTCCTGACGTCCTCGACATAGCGCTTCTTAAGAACGTGAACCTCGGTTTGCGCTCTATTGAGACGCTACAAGAGCTCGATTCGGACCATAGACCAGTTGTCATGGTACTAAGCCCTCTCACGGGTCCTAGAGATCCCGATCTTACCAAGACCGTTACGGACTGGGGGAATTTGAGCGAAGGCTTAAAATCCACCCGGTCCGTACACTTGGACTCTATCCCCGACGCTATTAACACAGTCGACGAAACGCAGGCGGCGGCCTTCTCGATCGGCAGTCACGTACAGTCCATCTTGGACGACTCTTCGAGGCAGGTTCCAGCGATGGACGACCATCGCTGGAGGCTGCCCGATGATGTGCGTGCTCTGCTGACCGAGAAGAACGCGGCCATCCGTGCGTATGACGCTTTTCCCTGTGAAGCGAACCGTGCTCATATGCGCTATTTACAGAGATCTGTAAAGAAACGCATAACTGAAGTGCGGGGAGCCCGCTGGGACAAGATGTTGAGCGAACTCGAACCGACCCATAAGGCTTTTTGGCACCTGCAGAGGAAGTTAAAATCCGAACAGGTGACCTCCATGCCCCCCCTAGTACGTCCCGACAAGTCGATCGCCTTCGACGATGAAGACAAAGCTGAATGCCTGGCCGACAGTCTTGAAGCCCAATGCACGCCTAGTACGCTACCAGTAGACCAACCCCACCTTTCCCGGGTAGACGCTGAAGTCGAACGTAGAGCTACGCTCCCTCCCGTAGACGACCCCGATAATCCCCTGCCCCCCATCACCCCTGATGAAGTGCAAGATCTCATTAAGGGGCTTAACCCCAAAAAAGCCCCTGGCTCCGACGGCATCACCAACAAAGTGATTAAATTATTCCCCGCCCACCTCATACTGCTAATGACCGCCATCTTCAATGGTGCATTAAGCAATAATATATTTCCACAAGCGTGGAAAGACGCCATAGTTATAGGCATCCATAAACCCGGTAAGCCCAAATCCGAACCCTCTAGCTATCGCCCCATTAGCCTCCTCAAGGTTTTCGGGAAGATCTACGAGAGGCTAATTTACAAAAGACTCAAGGATTACGTAGAATCCAAGAGTCTCCTTCCTGACGAGTAGTTTGGGTTTCGACCCAGACACTCTTGTATTCATCAAGTCCACCGTATTGTTGAACATGTAAGCCACGGCTTCACATATGGAACGATGACGGGCATAGTATTTTTCGATGTGGCAAAAGCCTTCGACAAAGTCTGGCACAACGGCTTATTGTACAAGCTGTACGAACTCGGAGTGCCAGATCGTCTCGTGCACATCATCCGAGACTTTTTGTCGAATCGCACCTTCCGCTATCGCATCGAGGGAGGCGCTCTCTCCTCCCCTCATCCCATAAAAGCCGGAGTCCCTCAAGGCTCCGTGCTGTCCCCCCTCCTGTTCACGCTGTACACAAGCGACATTCCCAAAAAGGGAAAGGCCCAGTTGGCTTTATTTGCTGACGACACGGCCATCTATTACTCAGGCATCAGCCCCAATAGCATAGCTCGAAATCTACAGACCGCGGTCAACGCCCTAGGCGATTGGTTTCGGAAATGGAGAATCGAAGTAAACCCCGATAAGAGCCAGGCGGTTTTGTTTTCCAAACCGCGCACTCCTCCTGATAACCCCTCCCCGATCACCATGTTCGGCAAGCCGATCCCTTGGGATAAGCAAGCCAAATACCTGGGCATCATCCTCGATAGGAGATTGAACTTTATCGAGCACATAAGGACGGTCCGCTCTCGCGCCGCCTTCGCTCTCGGTCGCCTCCACTCCATCCTTAATGCACGTAGCAAGTTGGCACTTAAGTACAAAGTGCGCATTTACCTGACTTGCATACGCCCTATCATGACCTATGCTGGCGCTGTGTTCGCACACGTCAAGGCATCTCGAATCCATAGGATGCAAATCATTCAAAACAGGTTCATGCGAAAGGCCACGGGAGCTCCCTGGTACGTTCGTAATGATCGCCTGCACTTAGACTTAAAACTGCCCACCATCCAGCAGTGCTTGAAACGCGCCTCCAAGCGCTTCTTTGACTCTGCCCCGAACCACCCGAATCCTCTGGTGGTATCGGCCGCCCGATACACCCCCTCTCAGATTAGCAAAATTCGCCGCCCGAGGCATGCTTTAAATACTCCCGATGATGCTATCACCTTACTGCAAGAAAGCAGCAGGGAGACCAGCACTCTGCGTAGGTACAAATACAGACCGGCGCCATTCCGACCTCGCCGACGAGGCCCGTCGCGACGTCCCCATCACGACCCGAGTCCGCCGCCGCGTATGACTCAGTCCCCTAACCGACCCTTGCTCGAGCCAGCCCGCGCTGAGCCTGTAGATTTAAATATGTCCCTAAATCATATTAATCCGATCCAGCTAGTAGCCCCTCCCTCTAGTTGTCCTCCCCCCAGCGACGCCCTAAGCCGAGGTCCGTACCCCAGTAGGGGGTGCCCTTAGCGTGTGGTCGCTTAGTTTGTAGTTTTTATTTAGTTTTAAGCCTGGCTGGAGGCATTTGTAAGTCCTCACCAGATGTCCGGTTAAGCAGTGACGGCTGTTAGAAGCCAACTGCGAGAGGCCCTTCAAAAAAAAAAAAAAAAAAAAAAAAAAAAAAAAAAAAAAAAAAAAAAAAAAAAAAAAAAAAAATGAAAAATGTGGTGCGCAGCTTAGTATTATCTATTGCATGTTTTTCCTTTAATTAGAAATTATTTAATACTTTTTAGTCAGTTTTATTTTATAATTATCAGTTTCTGTTGGTCACGCGGATGAAGACGGATGACGCCGACAAAAGCCAGTTTACCCGGTACAAGGCATTTATTTACATAGGGGCGGCATTTAGCCGATAACATAGGTCTTGTATATCACTACATACAGTCATTTACTGACGTCAGTTACCCTTTGACTACTAGTGCGGCAATGTCCTTGCATTTACTTGTCATTGGAAAAGTGCTTCGTGTGTAGTAGGTACTCCTGATCAGTAATACGCCTTGATTCGCTGAAACTCATCACTTTGATTGCATTAAAAGAATACACACAGCCCTGTGACAGACGGACAGACAGATGGATGGTCGGACAGTCAGTGTAAGCTCAGTAAGAGGGTCCCGTTAGTACCTTTCAGGTACCTACGTAAGCCTAAAAAAACACGAACGGTACATACCAAGTTATTTGCATTCAAATAAGAAGTTTTTCCCCACGTAACTAGAATCTAGCTCAAACACTTTAGACAGAAGATAATAATATTATCTAGGGTCCGAGACTCTTTTTCAAATGACACAAATGTTCGATGAATGTTTGTTCAAAAGAACTATAAATTCACCGAATACTTTGTCCGAACAGTCTAAATGACCAAAGTTACGAAACACTATTCATCGACGAACGTTTGACCGAATGATTTTTTTAACGAATAACAATTTGTTGGAATGATCTTTGATTTTTATTATATCGTTACGAAACACTGGTTGTCGTGTGTTTGATCGTGTTAATTTATATAAAAATCTAATCATTTTCGCCGAGTGCCATAAGAAAATCTTACTGAAGCATTTTAGCAGCTTAAATATTAACTGTATATTTATGCAGCATAGCGACTTTATTATGGCACAGTCGGTAAATTACCGCAGCAACATAATATTACCGCGTTGCGTGCTTCAGATAGCTCGAGGAATTACTCAATACGTTGGAGATACAGTATATGGTACGATTTCAGATAACTACTAATTAATTTTGTGCTGATAAGTAAATTTGACGTATGACCTGAAGGAACGTATTGCTCTTGATGTTGAAGGCAAAGAACAATATAAAATTTAATATTACTACTCACCATAGTCTTAGTTTACGATGATGCTAATTATTGAAATTAGTGTAGGTACATTATACTTAAAGTATTTTTTATTATTTGAAGAATAATTCCACAGTTCGGTTTTGTCACAAATGCAGCACTTGTGACAAAACCGATATGACCAAAAAAAACTTGAAGATTAATAGAACAATTCCATTCTCTTAATCTTCAAGTTTGTTTTGTTTACGTAAATAAATTAATAAAATTAACATTATGCTACATTTTTTTAAATCGCGAATTCCAGTGAAACAAAATGTAAACTAAAATTATTTAAAAGTAAACAAATTTTATTGACACTGAAAATGAACAATAAAAATAGCACACTCTTGGTTTTAAGAAAACATTTCACACATTCTCTTCAAAAGCAGCACGTTTATAAGCGGACAAGCTGTGTCCGCCATATTAGTTGTAAGCCAGGACCCGTTTCTAATATTAAGTCCAGGAGCTACAGCGTCACGGCATCTCGCGTGACGGCGCCGTAATCACATGTGGGTTTTATACGAAATAGTTTAGGAGTTACACTTCCCGTGACCAAAAGGCTGGCTTTTACTTTGGGCAAAGATTAAGCATTGCCATACAACGTGGCAATGCCGCCAGTCTTTTGGGCACGCTACCAGTTGACAGCGATGCGGAGGAATTTTTTGATGCTCTTTAGTTTATTTGTTATTATTACTTATAAGGTTTTTTTTTGTAAATAGAACTGTATATATATATTATGTAAATAAAAAGCTTATGTTGGAAATAAAAAAAATTAAAAGTTTAGGAGTTTAATATCAGTGTCTTATTTAGGATTTCGGTTTGATTTGATTGATTGAACTTTTGATCTCTTTGTTACTGCTGCTGCTTATAGGGTGTCAAAATAAGGGAGTTAAGGTTGTAGGTTTAGGGAAGTTTTTTGGTCAATATTAATTTATACTTATGTAGACTCTATTCATTTTAACATTAGACTAATAACGATATTGTTGACAGTATAGACAATAGCTATGAGACGATGGTGAAAGTCAAAATTTAATATCCTTAATAGTTCAAATAGTGATTAATAAATAATGACAGCCTCGACAGTCTGGTGCTCGCAACCGCGACTGCTAAGCGAGCCTCCTGGGTTCGGTCCCCAGATCGGACAAGGTTTTATTATATTTTCTATTGGGAAATTTTCAGTAGCAGCCTGAAGTCTGAGTTTGTGCCCTTTTAATGGCTATTGGCTCGCCTTTTGGGACATGGGACTTAATTAGACCAGTCGAAATGTGGTAAATAGTGAATTAGGTACTTCTGCTTTCTTTACATACCCTTCGGAAAGTATAGGCGTGACGTTATGTATAAAATAGTTAATGATCAAAAATGATTTTGTAATAAAAATATGATAAATGTTGGCACAATAACAGACATTGCTCCTTTGTTCTCCGCAACAATTTTCACTCAGAACAAAAACACCAATAAACTCCACATTTCTCTCAAGTAGCTTCTGCCAAAACACACAACATATACTACGTACTCTGAATAAATATTTCAACTGGAAGTGTCTCGGTGTTGACTCGGGGCTAAAATGTTAGCGATCAGCCGATTGCTGTTTTAAGATCTTATGTAAATAACTTCCTTCGGAGGCGCAAGTTTGTCGTGCTACCGTCGATCTCGGAATTTGTGAGGATTGAAGAAATGGGGGAGGTGGTATTGAGTCTCATATGAATTCTTAATAAATTTTTCCTCTATGTTTATTTGCGAGAAGGCAATTTATGAGCCTTAAAGTGGTGGATGAGATGTTGACTACAGGCCTACCGCTTAACTGAGTCGGTTCCTGAGGTATTTGGGCGGTGCGGTGGTAACAGTTGACGTGACAGCTATGTCACGCTGTACAAAAACCCGTAACAAGTACCTACCTGGCACCCGTCCCGCACCGCGTAGCTATGTCAGGAATCGTATGAGTCAAGCGCACGTAGGCCAGTAGAATTCTATAGTGATAAATATTTTACCCATTCCTTTTACACGCATATTTAGCAGCTGGATTTCCCTATTATGATTTTATTGTACACTGTGTGCACCAGGGATGTTACGGAGGTGGTTTATCGGAACCGAAGTCGGAGTCGGAGTAGGAGGCGGAGTCGGAGGTGGTGGCAGAAGAGAGATGTGTTAAGGGCAGGCCTAATAAAATAAGTAGTACTTGAACATTATTCAGTTAGCCTCTTTAATTTCAAATTAATGCCGCCGCGCGCCGCCACCGCTATCCGCTATGCTTTGACCTCCGATTAAAACCTCCGACTTAAAAGTGTCGGAGCCGAAGTCGGAGCCGGAGGTGTAATATCAATCGGAAGTTCCGACTTATCGGAGTCGGAGTCGAAGCTCCGTAACATCCCTGGTGTGCACATATGTGTAGACATAGACAGCAGAGGCCTTACGTCCTTAACAGACTATAATCGCAATTTTCTTTGTCAAAGCAACAGTTCATCCCCCAACACCCCCCTTTCTCTTACCAATACATTATTATAGGTATCTGTTCATTGCAGCATTACGAAGTCCTTTTTCTACAGGAGACGTAACGTACATAAAATATTAAAAAGCAGAACTATCTCACATGCATTATACCACATCCAAAGTACCTAATCCCTTGGAACCTCTTGAAAAATCGATGCCACCACCGCCGGCGCCTTTTCCGTGTTTATCTTAGAATATTTTTCCAGATTTATAGAGTAATCTTCGGTCTGTATTGCTCACTCTTTGGTTTGAGATAAGTGAGATGTTAGGACTAAAGAACGCCATAGTCTGCTGCATATTATGGTTCCGTATAAAGAATTGAGACAGGTTCCGTTTATGGACAGACAGATTAGAATATATTTTCACGGTGTCAGGCTTTTTGCTTACATTTTAAAGTGGGTTTTACATTATAATCTTTATTTGATGGACAGTTTTTTTTGACCAACCTAATAAAGAGATTATTTATTCGGATCGAGTCTCGAGTTATTTGAAAAACTTAATTAATATATATTTTTTAATATTACCGTATTCCTGACTAATAAGCTGGCGGCTCAACAGGGCGGCATGCGACCACGGCTATTACCAGTTGATTTATTTAATTTTTCATGACACAGAATCTTAGGTCTAGAGAAGAATTTCAGGCAGGAATATTTTCTGGTTTCATGCTTTTCAGTTCAATTTTTTTCGTAGTCGGGTTTTATTTTGTTTTGTTTTATTATTTCATTAACATTATTTATTTGTATATAGAAGGTCTCTATAGAAGGTGTAACAAAATGGTTACGCTATGGACTTACTGCGGCAAACGCAGCTTAACCTCGCAGATTGACCAATCAGCGCAGTTGTTACTTAGTCACGACCCCCCCCCCCCCTAAAAAGGATCATGTAGGTACCCATAAAACCAATTTCTAGAGTCAGCACAGAAACATGTAAGTTCAATTCAATCTTAGCAGAACCCATCCAGTAAGCACTATTTTCTCAAAACATTCGCCAAGCAGATATTGCCTCATTTGCATTTAATTATCCACTGGTGTTTATTTTAATACAGGAAGGAGCAAGATTTTATTCGGCGTCTTAAGACTGTGTGGGTAGTTATAAATGTACCCGTTTGTGCAGTTAAGCGAATTTAATTTCGTGTTAGCAGTCGTTTTGCGACCAGTAAACAGACGAGGCATTCGCACTACTATTTACATAAAATAAAGCAATCGTCGAACCGTCATCATCACATCAAAGAAGATCGCATACGCAGAAAATGTACTGTTTGACTGGCCATCTATTTTACAACACTGGGGCCGTACCATGACGTGTTCAAACCATCATTGTTCCGCTGTAAACAAGGGATAGTGCTAGTCGTGCTGTATAGTTCCATCCCTCTCTCACAGCAGAATAATGATGGCAATAACACGTCGTGGTACGGCCCCAGATTAGGTTACTTACTGAAAGTTATACGAGACTTGAATATACATCTTTATAACAGGTACTTGGACTTATTTAAAATATTTTGACAAGTCCGCAAAAGGAGCACATGGCCTGATACAGATAGGTACCTTATCAGTAATTTGATTTCCTGTAACATAGTAAGTAGTTATTTTGTATGCCTATAAGATACGATGGGGTTTGCATTCGTAAGGGTGTAGCCAGAATAACCTGAAGGGTTATTTTAACTAGAGTAGGAAAATAAAGCAAACACCTTTATACAAAACACTATGTATTTTTTTACTTTAACAATTATAGTAGGTACCACACTTTGGTAGACAGAAAATACTAGAAACTCAGGGGTGAGTAGTTCGCTGGCAATACGGGTCTTCAGGTCTTCAGGTAATGTGGCTGGAGCACTTAACTGGTGGTCAGCCGCTGGATCAAGAGGGCGCGCGGCCACCAAGCGCCACTTACCTATATAGCTGTAGACCCCGCCCATCGGCTCCAGACGGGGCGACCGCCAACGACACCGTCACAAGGGTATGAATGAGAAAAAAGTCTTGTGTCACCCGATATGATTGGACAGCCATTCACAATTTATTTTAACAAGTTATAAAAAATCAGGCCTTCAACTTTATTGCCATTTGACTCACGTTTGAGCGCGAATTGGCGAGTAATAGCTCCGAATCGCCAAAAAAAAGCAACTACCACTAAAAAATCGAGACATTACGACCATTCAACAAAACGCCTTTCAGAAATCCCTTAAATCATCCCATTGAATGGTAAAAACTCTTCCGTCCCATTGGCGATAGTGGAATGCTACAGCTACGGCAAATATTCAGGCAACATTAGCATATGAATGATACAGGCTAAAAAAGAGCACCCCCGCCCCTAGGTGGCGTGTCCGGGCCGGAAATAGGTTCGAGCGCAGTCACCGTAAGCTTCCTTTGGAGATAGGGCGTAGTAGAACGCGTTTTTCGAACGGACATTTTGATTGATTTCAGTTTTTTTCATGTTGGTGCTTCAGTGTTGGGGTCGGTGTTGTTTGATGTTTATTTCATATATTGGGTAGCGCAAAAGTTTAAGAAAAAATGACGTTTGCACTGACATTATTCTATTCTTTTGTTTTCACAAATTGTAAAATACATTGGAGATTCATCATAACTGTGATCAAACTACTAAAAACCCAATAATTTCTCTGTTTTTATGATAAGAATCCGTCATTCCGAGGCTGTAAATGGCGGTCATTTACGTGACGTAGGTACTTAATATTTAATAAAAAAAAATTAAAGGATAACAATTAATAAATAAAAATCAACAAAGTTGTGTGTGATATATTTTTTACATAGTTGCAACCCCTTCGTGACATAAGCGCCACCTAGTAAAATCATGCTAATCTTGTATGTTACAACACTATCCCCGAAAAAGTATCATTGTTTGTGTTCAAAACAATTTAATAACATTTAATTATTCATTGGTTTTCTTACACAGAATTATAAAAAAATGTTAACCCTACCGTTAGTTGCCACGTATAGAAATATTTTCTGCAGATAAGAATTTTACAGCTAATGATTTTACGCAGCACTTTACGTAGTGTGCTGCTGCAGATTGGTGCAATTCATGCACTGAAGCGTGTGGTTAAAATTCTGAAGCGTGACGTCGTGTTGCGTCGGTTAATAATCACTGCATGCGATTTGTCTATGTTGTTGTTCTAATTAACCGATGCGATGTTGTCTTATTTTTTCGTGATAGTTGTTATTATTTTCATTAGTTATGTTAATTTGGTTAGGTACCTTATTAACTTGGGGCTAGAAATCTCCTAGGTTTAGCTATACACCTGGGAAATACTGACTGTGACAATGGGTTTCCTACCTAATCTTTGTATACCTATATAACAATAAATTGCCGTGCGTAAGGCTGCGGGCACGAAACTTGCGACGGCCAAGCGATGGTGGCAGCGGGGCGACGTGACGCGGGGCGATCAGGCAGCGATATCTCGCGCGGGCATGAAACAAGCTGGCGAGCACTCGCACTCAGTACCCGCGCAAGCGATGAAATCAAACTAGTTTGTTCTCGTCGCTTCCGCGTCGCCGTCGCTCCGCCGCCGCCATCGCCACCCGTGCATCGTTCGATCACCTTCGCGCGTATACATCGCCGCGGTGGCGCCACCCCGCCATTGCTCGGCCCGTCGCAAGTTTCGTGCCCACAGCCTTAGTCTCGCAAAAACTCGAAAATAGCTTGACCGATGGACTTGAAACTTTATACCTCATGCGGACTGATCGTACTAGTTAAACAGGGAGCGTCTTCTGTACGATACAAAATTCATAGAGAAGATATCAATTAAATAATCTATTTCAATCGACTTTTCATTATACAGTATGTACCAATTAATGCTCTTAGTAAAACGCTAATCGCTCATCACTTAAACACAGTCTCACAAAGAACATGCGGGACACGTCTAACCCCGGAACGATGCGACTGCGCTGATTTCAGTCTCTTTTTACTTTCTCAATGATAGATAGATTCGATTCTTTTATTAGAGGTGCACCGTACTTTTAACGGTATCCTTTTGTGGCGGTCTTCAGTGCAGGCGGCTCTATTTTTGCACTTCTGTAGAGGGGTAATTGAATTTTAAGTTTATTTTAGATCATATTTATTTTGTATATGTATGATAATTATGGTGTGAGATTTAAAATGTTTTGTATAATAGGTTATTTGAATTGTATTTTGGGTAGGAAATCCCCAGGACAATCGAATCTTCAATTACAAATTAATAATGCTGGTGTCTGGCATTCCTGAAACGTTGGATATTTTATTACTTCACGGATAAGTTATTTTTCTAAAAATAAATTTGTGGAAAAACTAGCAACTAACCCGCTTATATAAACTCCGTATAACACAAATATACTCTTTGCCAATTAAGTTCGATTACTTCAAGTATATTTTAATAAACATAGTACATTGAAACTGCATTAAAGCATTAAACAGTTTAGTAAAAACTATTCTACTTTTATTACCACGTTTTTCCAGTGTGACCACTCACTTATTGAACAGTTCTAACCTTAATTAGTTTCTAAATTAAAAAGAGTGCCGTTTTTTCCTATCTAGGTTAAAAACTGAAGTAATCTAGTGTGTGTTGATCTAAAATAATGTAGGTACAGTATTCCCAAATTAATAATGCGCATGCAGATCTTCGCTAATTGTCGTAATCCCGGAAACATAAAAGTATATAGAAAAAAAAAGTATTTAGAGTGGTTAAGTGCATTTTTTATGCATAATTTAGGGCTCTTACGATTTAATGATTCGGTGTTTCCGGGAATACGACAGTTAGCGAAGATCTGCATGCGCATTATTAATTTGGGAATACTGTACTCGTAGTATTTTGCTAATAATATACACTATAACTTAAGCTATATAGAATAAAATATATCGATCTTGTAAAACAAAAGATGATAAAAACATAGTGAAACCAATATAGTTTATTCACAGGAATAATTTTTTTCTCGCGATTGAAAAATTTGCCCTTAATTAATTCATGCCTACACGCAACACTAACTAAAACAAAATCAGCCCTCTCTAAGCATAAATTTCATCCAATATTATGACATCCTAACATCCCCTCATTTTTGGTAGCATTTGTGTTGAACACGTGTTTGTCTTTTTTGTGGTACGGCCCTTTGTATTGGTGTTTGTTTAAGTATAAGTAGTTTATATAATTTAGTAACTAAATTGATTATGTTAAAAGGCACGATGGGGTTGACATATCTGTTTAGATAAAAACCCCTAAACAATAAAGGAAAAAAAAAAAAAAAAAAAAAAAAAAACATCCCCTCCTCTGTATAAATATTTAATGTTAGCCTACCATTGTGGTTGATACCACGTAAGCCGATTTCAAACCATTTTGTACCCGCAGTCACCACCCGAAGATTTTCATAAATAATCATAGATTAGCCGATGAGATCAAAAAGACTGTTCTTTAGTAAATGTGGGTAGTCAGTCAGAAGAAGCCACAGATTAATGTATGAGACAGAGAAACGTTGTCTTCTTGAATTATTTTAAAACATAGGTCAGTAGGATTTTTTATACGTAAAATAGGTAAAATGCGGCCACTTTAGCTTGCTTTTTAGGGTTCCGTACCAAAATGGTAAAAAAGGAACCCTTATGGTGCGACTTCGTCTGTCTGTCTGTCTGTCTGTCTGTCACACCTGCTTATTTCAGCAACTACTAATGCTATCGACTTGAAATTTGGAAAAGTTATAAAGAATACTTGTCCAACTTTATAGCAAATGAAAAAAATTAAAAAAATATTTTTATTGCAAAAGGGGCCGGAGTGGGGGACAAAAATTTCAAATTGGGGTTACTGGGTCAAATGACATATCATATGAAAGGGCTTGATCTACGCATTTCAAAATATATTTTCATTTAATTTTATGACTCACAGTTTTCGACATATGATGAAAAATGTCTGAAAAAATACCATTCTCCCCCCTTATCTCCGAAGTTTGCGGAGTGAAAAATCTGAAATAATTAGAGTTGATAGAAATTGACCATATTGCACCAAAAATAAAACGATATTCCTAACTAGTACAGTTTTTTCAAAATCATCAAAATTCTTTCACAAACAAACTTAGTTTTGCGGTCCAGTTTTTTTCACTTTATATGTCCAAAACTGATACGGAACCCTCGGTGCGCGAGTACGACTCGCACTTGGCCGGTTTTTTTATCTCGTGTCTAGTACTGGAGGTACTTCCCCCTAAACAAAACTTTAATGCTTCTAGGGAATACTGAGTTTGAAGAGAGGTTTATACATCAGAGCCTAAAAGGCAAGTCCTGAAAAGCTCTGAAACTATCAAAAATAAGGCTCAAAACTGAAGTCTCTGTTTTTAACTACTCTATGCGAAACATCACTTAAAGCCGCGTCGAAACGCAAATAGATCTGTAAATGTGTTTACTAGTTACAGACTTAAATTATCGAAAACCTTTTGAGTAAACATACGAGCTGACATAACGGTATAATACGTCTCTATTTATGCTATTTAAGTAAAATTTTATTTTGTAAACTCACAAACTCTACGACAGGGTCTATCAAAGAAATAACCATAATTCACTATGACTTTAACCAGCTACAAAAGAAGGAGGTTCTTTTTTCTGTGTCGTGGATGCGTTTATAGACAAAATCTCACATACAGAAACACCCAAACCCAGAACTATTTGCAGGCTACGAAGAAGCTAATTAGTCTAATTACGTATCAGACATGTTCAAAAGTTACAAAAATTTGAAGAAGTAACTGAAGACATTTTTCGAGCAGTAAACAAGACACGAAATATACTACCAACATTGGGAATTGGACCCATATCAATATTATAGAACTAAAGCAAGCCACTGCGCCAATCAAACCGTCAAGTTAACTTGTATCATTACAATATGAGATGGAGAGAGTGAAGCTACTTTTTAGGGTTCCGTAGTGAAACTAGGAACCCTTATAGTTTCGTCATGTCTGTCTGTCTGTCTGCCCTTTCCGTCCGTATGTCACAGCCATTTTTTTCAGAAACTATAAGAACTATACTGTTGAAACTTGGTAAGTAGATGTATTCTGTGAACCGCGTTAAAATTTTCACACAAAAAAAAAACAATAAATTTTTGGGGTTCCCCATACTTAGAACTGAAACTCAATTTTTTTTTGTCATGTAACCCATACGTGTGGGGTATATATGGATAGGTCTTCAAATATGATAAATTGAGGTTTCTAATATCATTTTTTTCTAAAATGAATAGTTTGCGCGAGAGACACTTCTAAAGTAGTAAAACGTGTGTCCCCCCCCCCCCCTGTAACTTCTAAAAAATAAGAGAATGATAAAACTAATAAAAAATATATGATGTACATTACCATGTAAACTTCCACAGAAAATTGGTTTGAACGAGATCTAGTAAGTAGTTTTTTTCATAATCATCAAAATTCCTTCAAAAACAAAGTTTGTTATGCGGTCCGGTTTTTTTCACTTTATACGTCCAAAACTGATACGGAACCCTCGGTGCGCGAGTACGACTCGCACTTGGCCGGTATTTTTCAGTTTCAGTCGTATTGTGATGGATGACACCGTCTAGACGTTCTCAAGGGATGTGATTTCTAAGATATCTTACTGATGTAAGACTTTTTTTTGCGTTCACTGTCTTATTGATAAATTGTATGACGGGTATTTAGTATACAAAGAAAGCAATGGATGTTTCATTAATGTATTAAAATGAGGTTGGCTACAGATTTAAAAAAATTGTCAAGATGATGTAGATAGATACCGTATATGAAAATATGTATATTATAAATCGAAAAACTTATACTCAGGTGTGTCAGTTATTTTTTAACCTGAAAAATATTGTATTTTTGTTTAGCCTCAGAGTCATAAGGCCTTACAAATAAACACTGAATAAAGTCAATTTCGGGTAATCATTAAGGGCGGGTTGCTTCAAACCATCTGTATTCGTAAGTCAGTACGTAATCGTTAAGTCAGTATGAAATTGTCATACAAGCCGCCATATTTGACGGTTACAGATACGTAACTGTAAGATGAAACAACATGGCCTTAGTAAATTAAAATTTTGATTAACGTTATTTCAATAAATAATTTCGAATTTCACTGATTAAATACGGTAGTTTGCGGTAGCCCTCTAGCATATTTCACTGAGGTATTATAGGTAATTCATTCCTATACAAAAGAAGAAAAAAAAAAACTTTTGAAATCTCATTTCATTACAGTTTTTAGTAGGTAATATAACACCTAGATTTTGACCTTTTCACCTAGATTATCTGATGTCTGCAGAACGTATTCACAACAAGAATCCGAAACTAGTTGGGCATCCCTGAAAACGTGACTGGATCTTTATCAGTTCTGTATTACATTGTAGTCATAAATTCTGTTTGTATGTCAGCACCTTACAACAAAGTTGACAGTTCATTTAAATGGCTCAAATCTTGAATATGATGACACAATTCCCTTGAGATTTGTTCAGGTCCCCGTTTCGATTGCAACGATTTATTTTTATTCTTATTTTATATTTAAAATATAATGTACCTACCTATAGGTGTACAACATGATAGAGAGCCTCGGTATGTACGGGGAGAGGTGTGTGGGAGGACGCAGTGACAGCTATCCGTCGGCATGTCTATGTGTTTGAACAGGAGCGCAATATTATGTGCGAGATATTATTTTACGATTATCACGATATTTCAATACCTACTTACTTTCTTGACTTTAAAAGCAGTGATAGCCTAGTGGTTTAACCACGTGCCTCCCACGGTGAATGGTTCGAGCTCGATCCCGAGGCACGCACCGCTGACTTTTCGAAGTCATGTGCGTATTATAATTTAATTATCACTTGCTTTAACGGTGAAGGAAAACATCGTGAGGAAACCTGCATGCCTCAGAGGTGTCCATAAAGTTCTTGATGGTGTGTGAAGTCTGCCAACCCGCATTCGGCCAGCGTGGTGGATTATGGCCTATCCCCTCTCATTCTGAGAGGAGGCCCGTGCCCAGCAGTGGGACAGTTTATAAACAGGGCTGATATTATTATTATTACTTTCTTGACTACTTTTTAAAGTTTTCTTTCTGTTACGGCTGTCTGTTATGCATTACAACTATACATACTACTTTTACACTGTATCAAAATTGCAACAAAATTACAACATAGGTACTCTACTTTTCTGCGTTCCATGTTATAGTCAAGAATTAGTATTATTTCAATGTTACATCTGCTCCGATTTCTATTCAATATTTTTGTGTTCAGTTATGATTACAAACTGAAATGGTCACCAACTTTGGTCGTTGACTGTACTACGTACTGCTCGTTGAATATAACAGATTAATTATATTCGAAAAATGTCTTTAAATAAATAATTGTATAATTTCAGGTTATAAAGTGCAGTTATTATCTCACATATTTACTAAAATCTCAGATCATAGAAACAAGGGAGATGTGCCAAGGCGCTATCGAGCTTGATGCCTGATTTTGAGCAAATTGCTCATATTAAAAACGTACGCGCTGGCGACGAACCGAACACGATCGATGGTATAAATACAGTGTTTTAGTTTAGTGCTAGTGTTGAGTGACGATTAACAGTGTTAGATTGAGGGTGTGCGGAATGTTTAATGCGTGGGAGATCTTTTTATTCACAAGGAGCGCTTAATTATGCGCGTAATTGTGTCGAAAAATTTACTAAAAGTAGCATCAGTTGTTCCCGTACTAATTTGTTATGATGGCATATCTCCTTGTTTCTATGTGAGACTAAAATCTACATCTTCCATAAACGAATACAAAAACAAAATCAAGATAAGGACGAAGGATGCTCCTTTGTTAACCTTTATATTATTTCCATTCCCACAAAATCGGTTAATTTTAACCGCCCAAATCACGACTTGAACAAGTAAGAATTCCCTTGCGACTGATCGCAGTCCCCGTTGCGTTTACAATTTATTTGCGCCGGAGTGTGGCGCACTCATTTATCGGTCCAATAAAATAAATCAGGCGCGTTTAGCTTGCCGACGTTTACGCGCAGTTGACACGTCGTTGTTGGTTAGGCTGGTTGCGGATGTACGATTTGTCTTGATTATTTTTAGAGAGATTTGGGGTTTTTGGGAAATTACTTTGAAGATTTCTGCGATCAACGTGATTGTGTTATTTATACAGTTTTTTATTGCAGTTATTAAAATAATGTTTTTACGAAATAATATCTAATTATCTTTACTGGTAGGCAACGTGATTGTGTTATTTATACAGTTTTTTGTTGCAGTTATTAAAATAATGATTTTACGAAATTATATCTAATTATCTTTACCGGTACTTAAGTCATTATTTATTTATTAAACCTACAAATTATAATGTAGGTAGGCCCTATTCATCTTCAATATTTCTTAAAAAAAATACAATTCAAAATATCACAAAAAAACATTGATTATAATATTTATTAAGTTTTTCATGCTTCGGTGCGGTTTTGTACCGTTAAGTACTGCTCCCATTTTAGGCAGCATCTATTTTATTTTTACTCAGATTAAAATATTTGTGCTAGGTACCTACCTACTACTATTACTTTTTATGCTGACCTTTGTTTAACCCATTGTTATACGCACTGTGTGTCAAATTAATGAAAGGCCATCTAAAATGCATTAGACATAATGCTCTTCCGAAAAACGCAGCGCGTGCAAACGGCCTAACCAACAGTTATCTCAGCTCAAACTAGCGTTGTTTCCAACATTCTGACTGCCTCAAATTATTGGGATGCCCACTGAAACTACATGTTTTCTAACATTTTCCTTGTTTTTTGTTGACATTCCTTTTAAATATACGGTTTCCGTTTTTGATGTGATTATTAAACGTTTATTCGTTGTCCCTGTTTTGGATTTTTAGAATGCTTTGTGATTTTTATTGTAAAATTGTCTACTAATCTAAGACAAAACATTTTAATAGATCAATTCATTAATCATTTTATTTTTACCTTCTTTTTGGATCATCTAAATTCTGAATAAGCTTCTAGAGGGTTTTCAATCCTTATTTAAATCAAGTTCGAAATGTATAAATCTAAAATATTTTTATAACATTTTTTATAACAAATCACGTTGTCGTCTTTGCCGTCACACAAATAAGTTCTCAGAGGATTTCGTGTACGGCAATATCCATGTAACTGTAGGTTAATTAAGTATATATATAATCATCATTTATCATTTATCAATCTTACAAATGTCAATATCCCCAAATATTTAGGATCTACGCAGTAATTTCCAGCACCACTTTCACCATTTTTCCCACTCAAAATGATTACCCGTGCCCAAAACAAACGCAACACAAAGCTCTGTATCCCATAATAGTAGTTCTAAAACCCTTTGTTTCTATTATTTGAAAGCATTTCAGCATAAACATGAACTAGATTACATCCCAACACCCCTTTGCACTCAAACCAATATCCCAGTCTCATATGAGAAGCAACGTTTCGAAACACCTCAAAACGCAGCCGAACATTCCAAAAATCCTTTCGGAAACCCATCAAAATTTGCATCCGACCACGCAAGACAATCACTTACTCTAAGTAATTGGCAAGCACCGTTTAGATAACCAATCAAAGGCTCGTGACCTCAAAGACGAGAAAGAACTATACAATAATGAACCCAAAACACCAGATGTTAAGGTGTAAAGTCCTGTGGCGTAAGATCCTGAGATGTAGGTAATACCGAGATGGGAAGCAAACGTAAAGGCCAGATATCGGCCTAACAGCGTAATTGAATATCGGGTTTGAACCTCGATTGACCCAGATATGGAAAATTCCAACTTGATTTGTGCCTGTAGAGCCGTTTTTATGGATCTGTATGGCAATGAAGTGGTCTAGAATTTATTGGTATAGTCGTAATTAGGATGCGAGGGTGTACACGAATTTTTGATAGTCAATGTTGAGTTTGGGACTTTGTACTTCATGTCTTTTTGTTGTACCGAAAGCCATTAAATTATCAAGTATGGCAATAAAAAAAAGTACGCGGTCGGGGGACCCCCGTCAGGAACGAAGCTCCTTACGCCTCATAATAGAAAGAGACAGACAGAGAAAATCACATGGAGAGGCCATAACGCTTTCACCTTGCGCGATGATTCTACCAGGCAACTTGTACCACAAGCCGCATTAAAGAACTTCGTTCAAAAAAACCTTGATTTAGCAAATAATATATTAGACTTAACTGCTACACAAAAAGTTAATAGACTTTGCAATTCATTAAAATAGTGCCTAACAAATCAATTTCAAATGTATCAATTCGATTAAGAGACGCAAGTTTTGTCATTACACCTTTGTTGACCTTATCAAGAAAAAGTTTGATGAAATAAAAAGATGCAGCAATACAATAGGTACGATTCCCACACCAGCGACAGCTAGCGACTGCGATGGCAGCTGCATTCGCCGATGTAAGCGATACTAATAGTTCCTATACAGTTTCTATGAGATTGTAATTTTTATAGGTAGGTACGTACATTCTGACCGTGGCGACATAGTCGCCTAACAACCTTGCAGGACTGTATAAGTGTATACTGACATCATAAACAACACTTTTGTGTAACGACTTTTTACAAAACATAATAATTAAATTAATTTTAATCATTCGAAAGTAAGTATCTACACTACAAGCCTCCGTGCTTTCTACGAAAAGCCAGATAATATTTTTATTTTTTTAATTATATCTGGACTTTTCACGCACAAACATAATCAAAATATCAGTATTTTGACTATTATTTAAATTGCCGAACAATTTAAATAATAGTCAAAATACTGATATTTTTATTTAGATGAATTTTGAAAATTGAATTTATTAAAAGTCATAGAACATAAGTTGTTGTGTGAAGAAGTTATGTGACGCTGCTGCAGCTACAGGCAGTCGCCAGTATCGGAATAGTACCTTAACTCAATTCACTTGAAAGCATTTAATAGTAGAATACAATAAAAACACTTCAATCTAAGAGCTATTATAATAATCCAGTTTTCATTTCAACAAATAACTCCAGACGTTCTTTCAATGGAATTTTATCTAGATTGCCTATTCCACGAAATTATTCTCATACTGAATAATCTCTTTCGTGATACTAAAACTTAGGTTTAATTTTTTGCTTAGGTACTCTAATGTTTTCTCTATTAGTACTGTCGACAACAGTCTCTTATCTTTTAGTTATGATTGTCACTTGTAAATTGCAGAGAGATAAAAGGCAAATATACCTAATTAGTTTTCGCCGCATCATTGCTTAACATCAAGCAAGATGGCGGTCAAATGTAAGTCTATTATTAAAAATAAAGATTTCAAACCTTAAAAGGCAAGAGAATTAATTACAAACAATTGCTTTGCATTAAAATAGGTTATAATACACCACTTGTTACCAGTAAAATGAAGGAACAGTCAGTCATCCTACTAAAATAATATTTTAAAATTAACATCTTAATAATTACTAAAATCTTCGTGAGAGATTGCAAAATTACTCAAAACTTAACCTACAATCGCAAGATTCATTCCTTTGTCATCCATTATTCAATTCTATTAACATCTTTGACAGTTAGAACAGTTGTGTTGCCAACAGTACCGGCTACGGTCAGGTCAGCGTTTTGAGTAAAAACGCTAAGCGGACGTCGGTTACCGAGTCGAGTTGCTTCCTACAAATAAAAATCTATTGTGCGCTCTCTAGATTACTTGGGGAAGTAATATGAATGGACGCGGTAACTGCGGGAAGGCAAAATATGTGTTATAGCCGTGACGTGATACAATGGTTCGGGGCGGCATTAATCGGCACAGCTAGTCAGTAAAATGGTTATATGTTAATAATAGGTCTTTACCTATGAAATTGCCGTTTTGTATGAAAAAATTTAAACTAATTTTTTTCATGTATTTTTTATTTGTATTAATCGAAGTAATCACCCATGCAATCAATGCATCTTTGCCAATGCAGTGGCAGTTTATTGATGCCCTTCTTAAGGAAATCAGCTGGACGGGAGGCAACAAAAGCTTCAAAGGCATTTTGTACTGCCTCTCGGGTATTGAATTTTTTTCCCGCCAAGAAGTTATCCAAATTCTGGAAAAAGTAGTAGTCTGTAGGCGCAAGGTCTGGTGAGTAGGGCGGATGACGGAGAGCTTCCAACCCCAGTTCTTGCAACTTGGAGACCGTCTGCTGTGCAGTATCAGGTCGCGCGTTGTCGTGCAGGAGCAGTGGAGACGAGCGATTGACCAATGCTGGTTGGAGATGTGCCAGCTTCTTCATCATTGTGTTCAGTTCTTCACAGTACACATCTGCAGTAATGCTCACCCCGTTTGGTAAGAAGCTGTGATGAATCACACCGGCGCTAGACCACCAAACAGTGACCATCACTTTTCTAGGGGTAAGTTTTCGTTTAGGGCATTGTTTAGGTGCTGAAGCAGGATCCAACCAACTTGCTGAGCGCTTGCGGTTATCAAACAGAATCCATTTCTCTTCGCAGGTAACAATGTGGTTCAAAATTTCTTCATTTGTGTGTCTGTTGAGCAGTGCAAGGCACGTCTCGACGCGTACTTCGCGCTGGCGATCATTGAGTTCGTGGGGCACCCATTTGTCAAGCTTTTTTACCTTGCCAATTTGACGCAAATGGACCAATATTGTTTTGCTCTAACGTCGAAAGCTGCTGCTAATTCAGCCGTAGATTGTGTATCATCAGCTTCCACAATCACCTTTAATTCGTCATTGTCAACCAAAGTCTTCGGACGACCGCGAGGTTCATTTTTCAGGTCGAAATTTCCAGAACGGAAGCGAGCAAACCAATAACAGGTGGTGCGTTGGTTTGTAGTGTTAGCTCCGTAAACGTCGTTGATGTTGCGTGCCGCTTGTGCGCGTTGCTGCCACGACGGTACTCGTATTCCATAATTACTCGAATTTTTAACGTATCCATGATGACGAAAAAGATTGAAATGCGATGAAAATGTAACACTAATCAATAAACAAATGACTACTTTTGGAAAAAAAAAACCATGTTTTTAAAATAAAATTAATTTGAAATTAGAATTCTTAGCCAAACAAAAATTATTTTGATTTGAAATGGCCAGTACTGCAGAACGGCAATTTCATAGGTAAAGACCTAATATTTGTTCGGGAAAAAGTCCCCTCAACTTAGCGGCTAAAATAATGCTATCAAGTTTGAAAAAAAATCCTAAAGTTTTTAAACATTTGCGAATTGTACACATGTTTTTCAACTAAATCGGTCAATAGACAAAATACTGCTATTTTGATTATGTTCTTGTACGCGTAAAGTCCCGATTTAGATGAAAAAAATAATTAAAAATTACAAGAATATTATTATCATTATATTTTGCAAATAATCCCAAAATGATTTCCTTTAACGGTTCATTCACACGGGTTCAGTCATTGACGATTCGTCAAAAAACACGATACGTCACGATGAATAGACGTTCAGATTGTTTAAGGAATCGTATTTTATCACGATTCGGCAAAATATCCAAATTCATGTTCACATTCGGTTCGTGATTCAGTCAGTTCAGTCTTGGATGAACTACCTGATTGCCTCTTTTGATTTTGGGCTCCAATCACAACGGCTGACATAAGGTGACACGAAAATTAAAATTAATAAACTTTCAAAAATTGTGAGGAAATGCCTCCTCCATTTTTACTGCATCTCGTCCTCTCCAGTTCTATTTGTAGTCCAATCCATTGTAATGGCCGACGAAGGGGCCTTAATAAACAAATGTGAAAATAATTGAAGCTACTGACATTATTTGTTTACGAATAACTATGTTGTTACGAATTATCGTTATGGGCCTTACGATTGTGAATGTGGGTCGTTGATCGATGTTGGTTTGTTTTGGTTTGAGACTGGGATCATTTCAAAAATATGGCTTTTTTGAACTCTTGCATTGAATGATGTACCCTTAGTCATTATGATCATCCTAATTTAAGGTTTTTTTTATACGATATACGACGACTAGCTGTTCCCCGCGGTTTCACCCCCGTTACTCGGCTTTTAAGGGTCTTAGTGTCGCGGAGTGCCTCCCTCCCTCTGTCCTCTCAGCCTCGGCTAGCTATGAGAGGGAGCCTCCACAGACACAAATCTTGATACGAAATAAAACAGCAGGATTGGGAGAGTTGGAATTGTGATGTAGATGGTTTATTAGCACTTAATAACTGTACACAGAAGTTACAACAATAACTGATAAAAAAGACTCTTAACTGATAGTATTGCACACTTGTTATAAATTATAATTTGTAGGTAATAAATAATAGTACAGTGGTTCAGCGGTCCTCAAGTGATGTCGTTGGAGACCAGACAAAGAATGACGAAACAATGAAATAAATGCATAAAAATATGAGATGTTCTAATTTTGAAATTTGAAGTTCATATCTGGAAGAATGGAGTGGATAAAGTGGCCAGTAATGGAAGATTGCCAGCACTAAATGATGAAAGAGGATGACTCCGTCACAGTAGGATGATGTTAAATAGCCTATACTATTTCTCATGAATCTGGCTATCATTTACACAAATAGAATTTTTCAAATCTGACTCCAGAGATTAACGCGTTCATACAAACTATTGAAAATCACGCTATGATCCTTAGGAGACGAGCAACGGGTTTAAACCGCGGGGAACAGCTATTATATCTATAAAATAGATAAGAGCACAAATGTCTTAACCGACCCTTGCTCGAGCCAGCCCGCGCTGAGCCTGTAGATTTAAATTCGACCCAAAATAATGAACCGATCCAGCTAGTAGTCCCTCCCTCTAGTTGCCCTCCCCCCAGCGACGCCCTAAGCCGAGGCCCGTACCCCAGTAGGGGGTGCCCTTAGCGTGTGGTCGCTTAGTTTGTAGTTTTATTTAGTTTTAAGCCTGGCTGGAGGCATTTGTAAGTCCTCACCAGATGACCGGTTAAGCAGTGACGGCTGTTAGAAGCCAACTGCGAGAGGCCATTAAAAAAAAAAATGCATAGTGTAATATCTATCAAACTAAAAGTTAAATAAACAACAGCACTCGTTGCTTTTAGCTTTTAGTTATACTAGCGACCCGTCCCTGCTTCGCACAGGTCCAATCCGTGCGATCTACTGCCAGCCTAGCATGACCAGATAGAAACGGGTTTTGTCTACAGAAGAATAGACTAAGTGACAGATTGTAGAGACATTCCTACCGTTTTATGCATAAAACGTAGACATGTTTCTACAATCTGTCACTTATTCTATTCTTCTGTAGACAAAACCCATTTCTATCGTGGTCATGCTAGGCCGGCTGATGTGGTGACACGTCAAAACATCGAGATTTCTGTGCTGTACCTAAGTTAAATATAAACGTATTATACATAATTATGAACCTTCGGGAACAAATTCTCTAATGATGGTGAAAACCGCATTAAAATCCATTGTATTGTTAAAAAAAACTAAGCGGACAAACAGACGGACAGGAAAAACGGCTTTTTTATAACATAACTAGCTTTTGCCCGCGGCTTCGTTCGCGTTAAAGACATGTAGCGCCATCTAGCATCCTCAAGCAATTATGACCGTCGAAAGTTATTGTTCTTTCCCTCGGGAATAGTACTTTTTTCTGGATTTAAAGTACCCTATGTCCTTTTCAGTACCTCTGTCACGTTTATTCAATATTTCATGATGATCGGTTTTGTGGTTTAGGCGTGAAAAGGTAACAAACAAACTTACTTTCGCATTTATAATATTAGTTTGGATAGATTTATTTGATTGTTTTCATACAGTTTGATATTTCGTTGACCCAGTTTTTTCGCTCAAACCACCAAATCCAATCATGCTGCCGTTATTTACGAACAAAATATTAAACTTTTGATCAAAATATTTACGTAATAACATCACGCTTGTGTTTTTCGGTGGGTTAGGCAGAAGTGTGTGTTATTATAGTACATCACTACATCCACATCTCGCTCGTTTAAAAAAGTCCCATGTCATAAGGGGTGAGCCTATAGCCATTAACCGGGCATAAGCAAATCCAAACTCCAAACTGATACTGAGTATTTTGTAATGATAAAACTCGTGAGCATTTTGCCCGACTCAGAGATCGAACTTTGATACCACGATCGTTATTTTCTTCATACAAACTTTACTACCCCTTTTCACCTCTTTAGGGGTGGAATTATAAAAAATCTTTTCTTAGTGCTTCCAAGATATGTATAATAATATGTAACTAGATTCCTAGTTTTACTACGGAACCCTAAAAAACGAGTAATTTTGAACATGACTTGTGACACTCCGAAGCACAAATTGGAACGACCCCCTGGCATTGTTCTTTCATACAGATCCGTTCAAACGCTCCGGTATAATTGAATCACAAACATCCAAACTTTCGCATTTTAATACTTATTAGTTTATATTACCTACAGTTCTCATGTGAAAATGCATACAAAATGTTATATTTATATTGAAATATCACGCATAACTCTCATTAGTGCAACTAATAGATAGCCATGGCATTGAATTGGGGTAACCATGGGAAACAATTTTATGGGTTATAATGCGTAATAATAACCGAATTGTGTTCAGGGGATTTTGTTTTGTTTGTTCTTTGTCAATACGCAGACGTAACACGAATTATTAAAAGTAATTTATGAGTAGGGTTTATTAATTTATCATTAATTTATTGCCTTTTTTACAATACTTGATAATGCTGTCTATTGATGATGTCATAATGTATGATGTCGAGCTACAATTTTATGTTTACTTGTTTGGTTATTCTGCAGGCTAATTCTAGTAATGAATTTAGCACTACAAAATGATAGTTGACTGAACTGAAATTAGGTATATTTTGAATTAACAAAAATGGTATATACCTAGGTAAATCTAAGAACAATTTTTTTTGTTTTTAATTGCGGGAATTACCCTTTTGATGTTAAAACGGGTATTACATTACGAAACTGATTTCGTAAAACTATAGCCTAAGAACGTAACAACAACTCGAAATGTAGTCCACCGTGGTAATTTGTAATACATAAAAGAAAACTAAGTTCTTCACTGAATAATCTCATCCATCAAACTCTAACAAAATAAGAAGTCGTGTATAATAAAACGGCTCGCCATTATCCGTTCCGTTACAAGCATATCTATACCAATTAGCGACCGTATACTGACGGCCCGATAGATTGGCCTGTGTGAATGATTATGTGTATTTTCTATAGTGTATACTTCGGGTGGTTAGTATTGGCCACTCATCGTGAAGCGGTCGCTGTCGAAGATGGGATATCATTAATACATATAAAAAAAGTCCTGAATCACTCACTGACTGATAGAAAGACCTAGAAACCTGAAATTTTGTGCAAGTTCCCTTAAAGATTTAGACAAGGAATAATATTTGGGCTTGGCGCTGATGAGTTAGTCAGTAAGTGATTGAGGACTTTTACTTTTACTTATATTTTATAAGTCTTTCTATCAGTCAGTGAGTGATTCAGGACTTTTTTTTTGACTTATAAAATATAAGTAAAAGTAGGTATAAGAATAAAAACAGATAATGAAGCACAAAGTTATTGCTTACTTTTCTTTATATGCGTGTTTTTTATAAATGTATTATTGGTAACACAAGTACAGCCCGGTATGGTGTATAAACGATTTCACTGCTCTAACTATAGTCATTAGCCAATATTGCAGCTTCTAACATCAAAAACTTTCCCTTTGCCAATATTTAGCTACTCATAAAGTGTACCTGCAAATATCCAAACTCCACAGATTATGAGTAAACACAAAAGAAAACAAAATCTACTAAAGTTAATGACGCATCAAAAGGTGAAATCATCACAATATAAGCACACTTGGTTGGCGAAAGTTATTTGTAAACATCTCGAATGTTTTTCGAGAAACTAAAGGAAAGGTTTAAAGAACTTTAGTAGGAGTATTTTAGGATCACTCCCAGGCTTTAAGTACTCATCTTAGTATTTGGTAAAGCTACTTTTGTAACGTAAAAGTGAGCAATAAAAAAACAATAGTTGTTACCTTAAGGACGACATCGACAGGTGATAAAACCGCGGTTATGAAATTCGATCCAGGTTAATGGCCCTTGGGCGTTGTTTGCAAAAGTTGTGTTAAAAAATAACATTAGTTTTGCTTGTTTTTGATTAAGATCAAGATGAGTTGCGAGTAGAATCTGTAGGTCTTGTGGCTTGCCTATCGATCTCTGCTTTTAGACAAACTTTTTCGGGTAAAAAAAAATAATTTCTTCGCCAGCGACTTTGGCCGCGTGCGCAGAAACGGTCTATTTTTCTGAATTAAGAGTAACCTGAAGCACTCAGGGATAATGTGGCTTCCTATTAGTGAAACAATGTTTTCGGAATTGGATCAGTAGGTATAGTTCCGGAAATTACTTCATACATACATATAAACTTACAAACTTTACCTCATTAATATAGATGTGTTAAGTATACAAATTATTATTAACAAAGTAATAATGATTATTAGTAGATACTTCCAATAAAAAAAAATATTGATTTCGGCGATACGAATCGCCGAAGTCAGCGCGTATGGTGACTTGAACAAAATTTAAATGCGATAATTGAATTTGGTTAAAAGCAAGATGTTGTTAGTTATTTTCAATTCAACAGAACTAAATTGTATTATGTATACTAATTATCGTTTAGATTAGATCTGCAAGAATGCTAAAAATAGTCAATTCAAAAATAGTTAATTTAATTTAGCCGCATAATTACATTATGTAATGACTTTTTGCTGCAGCCGCTTAGAATTTTTTCATCACACCTATAAAATGTCAAAAAACATTAGGTATTGTTATTTAGATTAGCATACCTATTTTTTAAACAGACCTATTTTAAAACTATTTTTGCATACAATAGACCACTTTAATTGCTACACATGAAGTAATTTCTTTCCATTTTTTTTCTTTTTTTTCGATGCCAGCCCAGACAGTCGTGACTATAGTGATTGATCCATTATTGATAAGAAATGTTCTTATTTCGAATGTAATTGATCGACACTGAGATACGCTCAACGTGTTAACTTTTGTTTTTTGTTTTTAATGGTTTTTGTTCCGATATGCAATAATATAGTGCTAGTATTGTTTGACGGATTTGTCTACTTAGATTTGCGCTGATCAGCGGTGGAGCGTATTTTAAAATGCGATAAAGGAAAACGAAGTGTCTCTTCAGTAATTAAAGTTCATCTTCCCATAACGCGTCGTCGCCGTAGTCTATGCAATAAAACTAGCTTAACGAAACATTTTCACGCAAACCATTTCCTAAATCGCAAAGCATTCAACATTCAAAAAAAGTCATTAATTTAATGCCATCAATTTAAAATTTCAAACAAACGAATATACCTACCTACAGCTATTATACATCAAAACATTCAAACAAACCATTATTTCCACATAGAAGTTCCAAATGGAACCGTTATCGATACCATTAACAATTATCGAGCAAACATCTATGTTGTGAGATGAGTCAACACTTTTCAATACGATTGCATCTGCCTAAAACGTTTGGTTAGTTCAGTGATACGGTAAAATAAAAGTTATTTGAATTTCGACACCTTTTCATTAGAGTTTTTGTTCTGTGGTTTGTTCTAAAACATAATATCGCGCTTGTATTTTGTGAAGAGTTAGGCAGACATGTATGTATAGACTCGTTTGATTTGTCAGCTATATACAATGTGACTTTTTAATCTCTATCCATTTTTAACCGACTTCATTAACCGACTTCAAAAAAGGAGGTTCTGTATTTAACCGACTTCTTAACCGACTTCAAAAAAGGAGGTTCTGTATTCGTCCCGTATGTATGTATGTATGTAAGTATGTATGTATGTATGTATGTATGTATGTATGTATGTATGTATGTATGTATGTATGTTTGTATGTGCGCGATTTTCTCAAAAACTACTGATTCGATTTGGATGGAGTTTTCACTAACGTAATCTACATATTTTCAGGAAGGTTTTAGTATATAATACATTATGTAATCATTCCTATGTACAAAGTTATATGCATAAATGTACACAATCCGTAGAAGATTTACTGTTGAACGAATTCGTGAAAGTAATCTAACACGGGATAAAGAACTAAAAAGGGAAAAATAAAAAACGTTTTTAACAAAAAATAACCGACTTCAAAAATCCACTACAAAGAAAATAATAATTTTGGTTTCGGAAGTCGGTGGCAAAAAAAACAAACACAAACCAAAGCCACCGACTTCCGAAACCAAAATTATTATTTTCTTTGTAGTGGATTTATGAAGTCGGTTATTTTTTGTTAAAAAAGTTTTTTGAGCACTATGTCTGTTGATATTTCATAACTGTCACGATTCTAGGTTAGAAAAAGATAGCTGGGTGTTACTGACGAGAGCAACATTTCAGCGATACAGTGGTAGCTCTTGGACTAGCTTATTAACCGCAAGCAAAAGATAGTTTCAGTCTAGAACCATAAGTGTAGTCCACATTTAGATTTCATACATACTTATACTTAACCTTTGTTCCATGAGGGGAATCCAATGAGATTGCATTCAAAAACACTGTTGATTTTTTAGGGTTCCGTACCCAAAGGGTAAAAACGGAACCCTATTACTGAGACTTCGCTGTCCGTCTGTCTGTCTGTCTGTGTGTCTCCAGGCTGTATCTTATGAACCATGATAGCTAGATAGTTGAAATTTTCACGGTTAATGTTGCCGCTATAACAACAAATACTAAAAACAGAATAAAATAAATACTTAAGGGGGAGCCCCCCTTAAATATTTGATAACAACAAACATTTTTTTGCCGTTTTTTTCTCGATCTTAATAAAGGTTATAATATAGTGTCTAATGTTGTATATATAATAGTACCTCTTCTTCCTATATATAATAGGAACCCTTCGTGCACAATTCCGACTCGCACTTAGCCGGTTTTTTTTAAATAGTAAAGAATTATACATAGCTGTTGTCGGTGTATAATTATTATTTTGCAAAAATTAAGTCTCCTGGTATCTTTATGAGCACTATTCATATTTATAATGATAAGATCGTATATTATAAAAAGTTGTTAAAACTAGGTAGTTCTTATCTTAATATTTTTTATTTATGAGGTGTACAATAAAGCGATAAATTAATAAATAATGAAAAACGTAGGACGAACAGCAAGTGACAAAAGTTATGCTATGCAAAAAATTAAAATACCGTACTTACCTACATAAATCGTTTTTTTTTATAAATACTATTTATTTAGTACGTTATTCTGTTAACCTGTCCAATTTGTTCTACAAAAACAATCGCCCACCATAAATTCAAACCACAAAAAATCTAACCCACATACACAACCCTGAAGCCAGGCAACTAAAACAAACAGTTTTTAGCTTGAAACAAAGTAGAAATTCAATTTGCTGTGTCCTCGACAAAAACTGTTGGACAAAACGTACGTAGCGCCTCATAGAAACAAGGAGATGTGCCAAGGCGCTATCGAGCTTGCCTGATCTTGAGCAAATTGCTCATATTAAAAACGTACGCGCTGGCGACGAACCGAACACGATCGATGGTATAAATACAGTGTTTTAGTTTAGTGCTAGTGTTGAGTGACGATTAACAGTGTTAGATTGAGGTGTGCGGAATTTTCAATGCGTGGGAGATCTTTTTATTCACAAGGAGCGCTTAATTATGCGCGTAATTGTGTCGAAAAATGTACTAAAAGTGGCATCAGTTATTCCCGTACTAATTTGCTATGATGGCATATCTCCTTGTTTCTATGATCTGAGGTAGCGCCCATATTTGGGGCGTACCCTACAAACAAAGTAACAATAAAATATGTAGCGTATACATAGGAGGAAATTTATCGGAAACCGCGGTACGGACAATGGTTGTGTGCATGTCGAAACATGCATTCGATTGGGGCCTTAACATTTGTTGAAGTCACCTTTAAATGGATCTCGTGTGAGGTAGGTTTAATAATTGTTGGTTTTTGGGACGGTAGATTTCTATAATTAATCACTCGCTGTTAGTTAAGTTATAAACTGGTAAGTATTCCAATAAATTAATCATAAACTTTATCGTGTCATTGTACCATTAAAACTATTTTTTTTTTGTTTTGTCAAATATTTATTTTTTTACTTTTTGGTCCATAATATATTTAATTGTCATACAAATTACATAGTATAGACACACCAAAATTTAACTTAGTCCGATGCCAGCAAGTGTTTGAATAATAAATTGCAACATTTGTACCGAACAGACAGACAGACAAGAAAGCGAGTTAATAAAAACCGGGCAAGAGCATGTAGAACCACGCACAGTCTAGGGTTCCGTAGGAAGAAGTATTTCAGTCTTCCAACTGCAAGATTTAGATTCCATAAGCTTGAATTTTTTTTTTTTTTTATAACGCGATTGGAAAATTACACACATTGTAAACGACTTTCGGAGCTCCTAGTTCGCTAAATATGCATTTAAATAAAAAAGTCATTTAGGAACCTTTATGTTATTTTCAAAGACCTATCCAACGATACGCCACATGAAGTGGTGCGCGAAAAAAATTTTTTTGCATTCTTCAGTTTCATGTATGCCCGCCCCCCCCAATTATAATTATATATTCGCTACAGGTTTTTATAGCGGCTTACAGAAGACATCTACCTGTGAAGTTTCATACATATTGGTTATGAACTGTAGATTTTACGAGGGTGTGACAGACGGACAGACGGACATGACGAAACTATAAGGGTTCCTAGTTCGAAACGGTAAAAAATAATATCTAGGCTAATATAGCTTTCAAATTAATGTACCTTATAATTCTATCTAAAAGTCTTAAGAAGACTAAGATCATTTATCATTTATTTTATTAAATTCTTTTATTATTTTATTACCAGCAACAAATTCAAATCCATTGGGCATGTTTTCTAATTTATCATTAATACTTCAAGCGCTATTTTCTAATGTATCATTAATACTTCAAGCGCAATTTTCTTGCCTTCGCCTCTGTCTATTACGTTTTCAAAAGCAACAAGTTTATGTCTATTGAGATTCAGAATCAGCTTTATTCGTCTAGAAAATGTTTAGTCTATTAATAATTTTTGATCGTTGTATCATACTTAAGTATTTACTGTTTTATTATGAAAAAGGAATTAGCCAATGCTTTAGGTACTTCTCAATGAATTCCAAAATCAATAAATTTTCATAAAACAACCATCCTAATTATCTCAAGCTACTGCCCGAAAATAAAATCATTTCACCAAAACCGATGGTAACGCTTCCACAATCACCGCACCAATCAAAATTCCACCTCAGCACCTTTATTTAAAGTCCAATTTCGATTCACTGGCCAATCGTTTGAATTTCACACATCAAAAATTCTAGAAATACGAGCGAGCCCACGCAGCGGTGAAAATAATTAATTTCTACCAAATCCATTACTGGTGAGTGCTTCTCTATAAAACTGTTGGCTTAACAATAACTTGCAGCTCTCTCTATCTCTCTCTCTCTCTAATCATAGCGCTATTCGCTTTATGCTGGTTTGCTTGTTTTTAATGCAGTTCTTTGATGACAATTAATAATTGATTATTAATTTGAGTTATAGAGTCTGCACCGTCCATAGCTTTATTGGGAGCCGTCAGTATATTTCTGATTAGGTGCTTGAGATGGGTGTTTAATATTATCAAGCATATTTATGTCTTGATTTAGTTTTTCTATCTTTTCTTGCAACATCTTTACTAAAAATCAAATCATTAATATCACCACAAATAAACACAGAATTAAGTTTTATTTATCGAAAAACTAACTCAATAAGGAAGAAATTAAACATCAATGATAACCTTGCAGTATCTAAGCTACCAAAAATGTCCTTAGGTACCTACCTTAGAGTCTAAGGCAAAAAAACAAATGACTACGTTTAAATGTCTAAGGCTTACGGTCGGTTGCAGAAAGATAATTAAATTTTAACGGAGGCATTTCCCATACAATTTCTATCGTTACAAGTCTCCTTTAAAACTTAATGACCTTTTCTGCAACTCAGCGTTAGACATTTAAACGTAGTCATTTGTTTTTTGAATCCAAGAAACAAACGACTGCGTTTAATTTTAAAATAACACTGCTCCATTATCTATAACCGTCATCCCTACTAATATTATAAATGTGAGTGTGTTTTTTGGTTTGTCCTTCTTTCTCGCAGCAACGAAGCAATGTATCGCCATGATTTACATAGAGATTGTTTATGGGCGGAGAGTGCTACTATTTCTTATCATGGTAATACGTTTTTGTGGGATAATTTCCAACCTCCACGTGGGTGAAGCCACAGGCAATAGCTAGTCATCCATAGCCTGACTTCACCCACTACTTGGCGTAAGCCTCTCTTTGGTTTTTCTATCCTCCTCATCATCTCAACCAAAATTTACTAGCGTTGCAAAACATTTCTCGTTAAGTCCATTCATTGTTAAGACAATAAAGATTCATAAAAGAGCAATAGTGTTGTCCATGACTTCATATTGCAATCACCGATCGATCGAAAGTCTGGCAGGTGGCAGCAATATCCTTCGAGCGCCAATCAATCTGGCACTGAATGTAGCCCTGTGTTTGATAGTCTCTTTTTTAGAACAACTTCTATTGCACAGTTTTCATGAAACACGCAATCGGCAGCGGTTTTAGGGCTTACTAGTGTACCTCGTACACTATAGGTTGACAGGGTTTGGGAAAAATTTGGAGTGGATCGGTTCTGTATCGTGCCTCTAACCCGCAGTTTCTGAAAGCATGTTCAATGTAATGTTATGTGATGTGATTGGCTAATTTCGACCAATAACGGCAGCTAACATTTGAGATTTGACAGCAGATTTACTAATTAGTTTCTGAAAGTCTGCCAAAAGTTTCTGAAAGTTCTGCTACATATTCCAAGAATAAGTCATGTTTTGTGGTTTTATTTTAAAATAAAAAATGAAATAATATTGCAGAAGCAACATACATATTGGTTCGGCAATATTATTAAATTTTTATTAATAATATTTAAATTGTTATTATACAACTCAGTTCTATGTAGGAAAGTAGTAAGACCTGTTGATTTCTAAAGGTGAAAAAAAAAAAATTGACATTGAAATCAACAAGTTAGCTGATTTAGTTCAAAGATATGATTTTAAGGATTATCTAATGATGGATTTGAAACTAAATTTACCGATAACAAACGTTATAATTAGAGAATAAGCTAAGAAGACCAGAAAAGATAAACAAAAACTAAATATTTTCATTCAAGACTCGGGTATTCCCATTTTCAAGATCCCCGATAAGGCGAAAGAAGTTTTAATTCAGTGAACTATGCACTTTCAATTTCCTCAAAGGAAAATTCCTAACACCATACGTACAACACTGGTATATCTGCAGTATCTAAGCTTATAAATTTATCCGCACAAAGGTTGTAGGAATCCTCGCGCACTTCCTCGTGGCTCGGGGCTCGGGGCTCAAAGAGCTAGATCGCGATAACGCGGCGAGACGTGGTCCCGTACGTGGCTTATGTTAGAGTGAACAATTTATGCGTTTTAATTTAAGTTTTGGATTGAATAGTGGGGCGATGTGGATTGCGGAGCAGTGTAGTGTTTGGTGCTTTTTTTTCAGCACCGGTTTCCTACTTTATTTTCAAAGGTTCATAGGTTCTTTTATTTAATTAAAATCTTGATGGGGTATTTCGGCTTCCGCATAAACAAAATTAATAATTTTGTATACGATGTGGTCTCAGGTGCGAATAGTTTTACCAGTCCAATGAAAAAAAAAAAAAAAATTAACTATTATACATTAAAAAACACGACAGTAGTTTATACAGGGTGGCAGGTTAGACAGTAAAAATATTTAAAGGGGTCATTGTACTCATCATTATGAATAACTTTTACTATGGGACCAAGCCTGAAATCGCGAAAAATAAATCAGCTGTTCCATACATTTATGTTCACATAACTCAACAAAATGTATGGAACAGCAGATTTTTTTTTTCGCCATTTCCCTTTAAATATGTCCACTGTCTAACCTTGCCACCCTGTACATTTGAAACCATGACTAAGTTTAAAAATTAAATAGCCCTTAAAATATCTTGGCGATATCTCACATAAACCGATACAAACTAGCTGACCGCGCTCTCATATAGCCTAATGGCCAGCGGCTAAATCTCCACATGGTGTTTTACCGTCTCAGTCAATAGGAAACCTCTTCTCGCTTTAATCGTAAAAGTAGTACTGCATTTGTGAAACTAGCTAGAGATAATGGCCTAGTTTTTGGCTTATTGTCATTGTCAATACCTATAAAATAGTACCGCGACAAACTGACAGACAATACATAGCCTAAACTGATGATTTGTTTGGAGTAAATATTCCTTACTCAGAAGATTTTTTAAAATTCCAACCCTAAAATGGTGAAACAAGTCTTATGGACAACATAGATATTTAGGCTAAAGAATACTACCCTGTAATTGGTGTACTACCGTTTTAATTAAAGTGAATAAAATAAAAATATAAAAGACACTAAAAGATAAATACCTAAATAATTTTATATTTCAACAAATCGTAATTCTGTTATTTCTGCAAAAATTTGGCCAGCAATGCCATAAAAATAAGTGCTATGGAAGCATTAACACCGTTTCCACTGCTCGTGCTCATGTACCCAAATCTCTTCGCTTGAAAGATCAGTTCCAGTACAGAGTCCATGACTTCCAGGTTATTGGGTAGGATCTGTTCACTGGGCAGCACGAACCCATGGGTTCCATTGTCCCGAAGTTCGTAGCAGTAAACCAAGGGAACTTGGAGATGTTCCTTTACCCAGTCGACACTGCCGCCTGTCGCTTTGTCTGAAATTGTAGAAATTAATATGACTTTCAATTGTTTTTAACAAAAGACGCACAATTTTACGGCATCCTTTTTGCACGTAATAGTCCATTTTCATGTACAACATATATAAAACATTGCATACGGCGTGTAAAAAGAACGTTGATATCTCGCACGCCCCGCGCCGCGTCGCTCAGCGCCTTTCCACGTCGTCGGCGTCGGTCAAAAAGTAGGTAGGTATGCAAAAAAATAACCTTAAAAATAAAGTTAAAACCGCTTTCAAAAAGTTCAAAATATTGTTGTGTGAAACAGCACCGACTTTCACACAACAATATTTTGATCTTTTTGAAGTCTCTTTTTTTTTAGTCTGTTATTCGTATTCGTAGGGTCGTATTACAGAACCTAACTCAAGACTCAATCATAACTTTAAACTAGTTTCAACCAATGAAATGGCTTGAAACTAGTTTTATAGCCCGTATTCCAGAACGATACTCGAGCACCGATCTCTGCTTGAGCATAGATTTAAAGCCATTTGATTGGTTGAAACTAGTTTCAATATATGCTCAAGCAAAGATCGGTGCTCGAGTATCGATCTGGAATACGGGCCTTAGAGATGGCTGCGTTTTCGACACATCTTTTGCTGTACCTCAATTACTTGTGTGTAACATAGACTAATAATATTATTATGTAATAGGTAAGTGCCCATAGTCCAACAATCAAATCAATCTTAGTCGATCTTATCATATAAATAATGAAAAAAACTTCACGTCTTATTTATTATACCCAAACTAGAGTACATAATCTTACAGTTAAGTAATATTACCCGGAAATTCTAAATCCTGCTTTACATAACTTTGATATTTAAATATGATACTGATTTACCGACTCCATATAACATGTATTGAATTACTTACAGATGGCTTCAGCTATATTCCCCGTAACATATTGGGTTCCGTATCGGACCGATAAAGCACCCATAGCGCGTCTGCCGATCTTCATCTGAAAATTGGGTAATAAGATTTTTGAACTCAAAAAACCAGATAAGTGCGCGTAGAACCCGCGCTCTAAGGGTTCCGTACAAATGAAAGTTTAAAATCGGAAATAATAAAAAATGTGATTAAAAAAGACAAAAATTAACGATTTTTGTGCTGTAAGACCTTGTTTGCCTAATTTCATGACTTCAGTCAGTCAGACTTTCACCCCTCGAATTATGCATAACGTGAAAGAATCATAAAGAGTACAAGAAACTTACAGCATCCTCATAATTCGCCAACGGCTCCGTGGTATTACCAAAAGGCAACAGTAGCAACTGACTATACGAATGAAAAGACAGGTACATGTCCATCTTGTCACTGATAGTCTCTATGAAGGTTGACAATGTCCTGGTCTCTGGCTCCGAGAATGGTCCAGTACCGGCGTAGTTGTCAGCCGCAGGGTTGCTGCTTGCTACAACTGTTTATTCAGAAGATCAAGGGCCAATCTCACCAAGTAAGCAGATAATTGTCACGTTAGCATTTTAACAGTTGTCATTTTGACTGTTTTGCATAGTGAGACAGTGCGTCAAAATGCTTATCGGGACATTTAGCAACTAACAGAGCTTGGTGAAATTGGCCCTTAATATCTATTATAATTTATAGTTGTTATGGATATAGTCCCTCTGATGCCTCAGCATCAGAGGGACGACACAGTATATTTACAGCTGCCAAAAGGTTGACACTGTGGAGAGCGTTTATGGAATGGAATATATCTAATAAAAAAAGGGAAGTATTTAACTAATGTTACAGACAATAATTATCTAGAAGAAAACCAATGATATACTTCAGGAATTGGGTCTTTGCAATCATAAGCAGAAAGCATGATTTCTAGGTGCGTTGAAGCAAGCTTAGTTATGAAATAAAGTAAAAAATATTACCAAGCCAATTATTATTCCAGTTTCTGTTCAAATCAACGCCAAAATTGTTACCAATGGGACGTCTGTTTTTGCGCCACATTCTAAACTAAAACCAAATGTTACATCATCAATAGTGTAACTAAACCAAATTCTGCCATGCTATCTATAAAATTATGAATAATTTCAATTACTTGTTCATGAGTCCAGACATAGCCATCAGGATTGGTGACAGGAAATATGTACCAATCAAAATCGCGAGCAGCTGCTTTTGTTTCTTCATAATCACTAGTAAGTAGCTCATTGGTGATGTAGTTGACTGTAGCTGGTGAAATCCATTCCCTTGCGTGGATGCCACCTTCCAAAAAGATTATTCTTTTCCCTTTACCGTGGGATATTTTCAATCCTTTAATTTGTCGTCCTTCGTATGTGGTACCACCAATAATCACAGTAACTATCTTAGGGTATGCAGCAGCTAAATCATCAATCCAGGCATTAATGGCATCTAGAGTGTAATATCCATCCCATTGCATACTTTTAAGGTTGCGTCTGGTATATGGTTTCACCGTTTCCTTGTCTATTGCCCTGTCAAAATTAATAAGAGCAATGAGTTAGTGCCAAGATGCACAAGCCAAACTTACATGGCATATTCAAGTATTTTAAGCAACTTCAGGCGGAATCAATTACGTGCGTTTTGGCGTAACGCTGCACTTTGTTCGGGCGTTATTTCCACATCAATGACCGAATACTTTGATTCAGCCGTAGAATTACGGCGACATAATTTTGGCGTGTGTTAGTACCTACCCCTTGAATGACGAACAATGATAATATAATCAATGTAACATTAGCATAGTTTAAAATACATATTTTGTATATATACGCTACTTACTCTTGAATATTCGCCAACGATATATCAAAATCCACATTATTAGCCTTCAAGAGACTCTCAAATTCACCTTTATTTTCTGGACTCGATAAGATATTCACGTAATTAGCTGAAGCAATAGGATCTGTCCAAAAGTCGTATCTAAGATCAGTGTCTTGTAAATCTTGAAGCATTTTTATTTGATCCGCATTTTTAGGAAAAACTTTGTACAATGTATAGTTATCAAAGCGAAATTTTAAACTTAACACATTTGGTAAGGTTAAAACTAAACCTATTAGAAGAAGTTTTAGCATATTTAAATTTTAAATTAATTTTTCTATCAATACTAATGAGACACAATTAAGTACTATTGTTAGTCCAGACCGGACCAATTTACAAATTTATCTGGTCAGCGTGAAGTGGCAGTAAGTAGTTTAAGTTATAAACATTATCCTGATAACGAAATACCTACTAATGCAATATCATTGAGTCCAATTAAATCGATTATAGATAACAATATGTTTCTATTTATCTACATATTTGTAACTAGCTATGCCCCTGACTGCGTCTGCGTAGAAATTTGAAAACAACACAATGTAATTATTTTCTTCACACAAAAATTACCACCCCGTTTCTCTATTTTAGGGATGGAATTTTAAATAATCCCTCCATAGTGAACCTCTAGTTTCTTAGTTGGTTTTAATGATTTTTTTATTTGGATAATGTTTTACTTTTTAAGTTTATTTACATAGGTTTCATCCCTGAGAAAATCCCGAACGAATCCCAGGTCGCCTAAGTACTGTATAAATACATAGATGCCTACATATTTAAATAAGCATGCATATTTATTAACCACACATGGAGGGGCTCGTGGCTAAATGACAGCCGCGCTGATCGATCGATCTGAGAGGTTAAGCTGCGCTTGCCGCGGTCAGTCAGTGGATGAGTGACTGTTCTTTACATATCACCCCTCCGTGCCTCGGAGAGCACGTTAAGCAGTCGGGCCCGGTTGTCATAGGAATATCTTTGACAGTCGTTATGGGTAGTCAGGAGCCCAAAAGTCTGACAACTGGTCTAACATTGGAATACCGGTATTCCCCAATAATTGGGTTGTGGAGGTCAGATGGCATTCGCTCCATGTAAAATATTGATATTCAGCCGCAACCAGTTAGACTGGAAACCGACCCCAATCATGTTTTTGAAAAGGCTAGGCGGATGATGATTTATTAACCATACATACAAACACGTAATATTCACGTAATTATTCAGGTACATCGATATAAGCATTTATGAATAACAATTAAATTAGTACGGCGATCTAGATAATGTCAGATATGAATTACCTACCTAAATACTCAGATATAACCTAGATTCATAAATATTTACCATAAATAACCCTCTTTGCAAAAATGCCAACGCCTGTAGAAGGCCACTATATTTAAATCCCCTTACTTATAAACGTCTCTTAACTTTAACCACTGATTAATATAGATACAACTATCCTTGTAATTTGTATGACAATGAATAGAGATGACAATTGACATAAGAGCTGTTTAATTTAATCATCATAAGTAAGGGGGTTAGTGTCTACTTATTTTAGGACCTTAGAATGTATAGGTACTTTATTTTAACCATATTTTAATGGGAAGTGGGTAGGAATCGAGTTGTATGGAGCCTTCACCACTGATAGGTACCTACCAACTATAGGTATAAACATAAGCTGATAATTATAATAAATCATCATAATTATCGCCAGACCTTTATCGGCTAAATTATACTAATTATATAAAAATACTACCAATCATTGCCATCATTACTTCTGCAGACTTTAATACCGAATTGTTTTATAGCGTCAAAGCAAAGTGCCCTTAAACCCTAAACAATAAATTTATTTATAGTCATATGTAATATTCATCGAAATAAAACATAACATTAATGGGTTTGTTCACGTTTTGAGTTATTTATTAGCCTCGTGACCTATCTGTTACCACGAGCGGCGTAAAATGCGCTAGAGGTCGAGAAAATGAAATTTAAGCCATAAATGTGGAATAACCCTTGTTTTATGATGCTTGTCGTTCGCAGTGCTAATTAGGGCCGGTCGCATCTGATGTATAGTATGGCTAAGTCATTAGAACTGCTTTTGATAAAATTAATCATGCAAAAATTAATAGTGGGTACCAATTTTTTTTTATTTATGACTGCTTTAAGGGGTTTTTAAGAAAACCAGCCAAGTGCGAGTGGCAGTCGTGCACTGAGGGTTCCGTACTTGGTCCTTGTTTCTATAGTCATTCCTGTCCAATGTCTTTGGGGGATTGTCAGCCGAAATACAGCAACTGCTGGACACAGGTCTTTGGGGGAGACCTATGTCCAGCAGTAGACGTATTTCGGCTGATATGGTAAAGATAACTAAACACACCAAATGAAACTACAGGTTTAACAACAAAAAAAATTATAATAAACCAAAACTTTAACATCTACAGCATTAATTTTCAATGTCCAGCCAAATGTAAAAATTAAGATTTAGTGATAGCTTTAAACATTAAAGTGTCAATAAAAAAAAAATTAAAACATTCATTTGAAAAACCCGAAAACAATCGTAACTTTCATACTTGATACATAACTGAATTAGAACCGCCATAATAAAAAAATCTTGCAAAAAAATTATTTTATTTCACACACTTATCAAAAATATTATTGATTTTGTACAGTCTCAAAAAAAATGGCTGATCATTAAAAACTAACTCAGTATAGCGCATTTCATCGATTCTCATCATCTACAAAAACAATTTGGTGATCACGGCTAAAGTCATCACAATCGGCACATTCAAAGAACTCGCGCTATTTATCTTCAAATTCTTCATGTATCCAAATCTCTTGGCTTGTAAGATCATCTCTATGATTGAGTCCATGGTCTCTTCACCTGTTGGCAAGATTTGGTCTGGCGGTAGCAGATGCCCATAAACTCGACGATCGCGGAGTTCGTAGCAGTACACTAGCGGAATGTTAAGACGCTCTTTTGCCCAATCTATGCTGGTTCCCGTTGCGAAGTCTGTAATTAATTGAAGATAAACATAACCAGCCTTACCACAAAAAAGATAAACATCTGTTAAACGCGAATGCTACCAACAATAATACACCCTTGTTTTAGACAAATTAGTGCTAAAACAAGTGCCTCTTATTTTTGGTAGCATTCGTGTTGAACACGTGTTTATCTTTTTTGTGGGACGGCCCAATTAGTCTATGATATTCCCATTGCTGAGATTTATGCTTCCTTTCTGTGAGATGGAGTACTGTTGTAATCCACCACGCAGGCTCAGTGCGGGTTGGTGAACGACACAATGGATGTGTGGCATAAATTAAATAAAAATAATGAAATTCAATTTAATGACAATAAAATTGATAATCCTTAGATATTTAATTTACTCACATATAGCTTCAGCAATATTTCCTATAGTGTACTGTGTGCCATATCTATATGCCAGTGCTCCTAGGGCACGCCTTCCGATCTTCATCTGAAATATTATGAAAGATTTTTTTTTCTGAATTGCGCTTTTTAGAAATTATGAGAGATAGTCCTTGCTATAATAGTATATTATGCAATTAGTGAATAAAGGACGGATTTAAAGCGAGGGCCATAGATGAATCACGAGCTAGTGAAGGATTCTAACGATTGAATCACGACCGTAGGGAGTGATTCATGATGATTGAATCACGAGCGTAGCGAGTGACTCAAGTGTTAGAATCCTGAGCGACGCGAGCGATTTATGGCCCTCGATATAAATCCGTTTTATTCAAGAGTTGCATACTATACTTTATACCATGACTACGAGAAAAAGAAAGATTTAAGTGAAAAAAACTTTTTTAACAAAAAATAACCGACTTCAAAAATCCACTACAAAGAAAATAATAATTTTGGTTTCGGAAGTCGGTGGCTTTGGTTTTTGTTTGCTTTTTTTGCCACCGACTTCCGAAACCAAAATTATTATTTTCTTTGTAGTGGATTTTTGAAGTCGGTTATTTTTTGTTAAAAAAGTTTTTTATTTTTCCCTTTTTAGTTCTTTATCCCGTGTGAGATTACTTTCACGAATTCGTTCAACAGTAAATCTTCTACGGAGTGTGTACATTTATGCATATAACTTTGTACATAGGAATGATTACATAACGTATTATATACTAAAACCTTCCTGAAAGTATGTAGATTACGTTAGTGAAAACCCCATCCAAATCGATTCAGTAGTTTTTGAGAAAATCGCGCACATACAAACATACATACATACATACATACATACATACATACATACTTACATACATACATACATACATACATACGGGACGAATACAGAACCTCCTTTTTTGAAGTCGGTTAATGAAGTCGGTTAAAAATATACATATAATGAAGAAAAAGTAAAGTTAAATTGGCTTTGATGTAAACCAGCCGTGATTTTTTGGGTAGCAAGCTTTCCACCTTTCCACTATATCGGCCGCCCTCTCTTTCACAAACTCAGGTGTTAACACATCATCACTAGAATGCATTTTTAATCGATTAGAACAACACTAAACAAACACAAAATTAAAGATTAAAGTAACACTAAACTTTGTGTTCGTACAACTTACAGTACCTATTCAAAATAGCGCTAATTTACTAAGGACAGCAAAGAACACAAAACAGTTTTTATTCTAATGCTAAACTCCTTGTCGAAAATGTCGACCAATCAAATTGAATTTAGAACACATCAATATAGGTCGAATACACAGATTACACTTACACTAGATACGGCAAGCCACGACCAAGCGAGCCCTGCATGTTCGACTGTTCGTACTAAAAAAAGTCTGTTGTAAGCTCAGTGACGCTTAGTGATTGAAACAATTCTGTTTACTCTGAGCACATCACTAAATGGCTGGGGTGAAGTTATCGTAGGTATAAAAAAGATGACACGTTCGGTTTTCATACAATCTAATAACGTGCCGCATCTAGCATAGGTTCTTTAAATCTGTGGTCGAATACATGTGTGTGTTCCATTTTCAAACATCAAAACAGTGAGTAAAAGTGCTTTTTATTCACTGTTTTCAGTGAATAAAATAAGCTTTTTAGAGGGGGAATGGTATAAAATATTTTTAATTCCTATTATGTTTGTCAACTAGATCGGATCTTTACGCGCGCAGAACATAATGAAAATAATAGTATTTTGACTTCTAATACTATCATTCTCGTGACCACGGTCAATGCAACTTAATCGAAACCTCGTGGTTAGTCAAAATACTGTTATTTTGATTATGTTCTATGCGCGTAATAGTCCCGATCTAGTTGAAAAACATTTGTGTACAATTCGCGAAAGTTTAAAAACTAGTATTTGAAATGGTAAATAACTATTTATTATATTTCCGCAGACTGACGGTAGACTTCTAACTTCCTGTTTTTTTTTTTTTTTTTTTTTTTTATTAATTTTAATAATAATAACATATCGTAACGGCCAATGGCCTTATGGCCAAGAGCCTCGATCAACATCTCATGAGGCTCTCGTTAGGCGGCTGGGTCAAGGGCCTGATACAGAAAGCAGTTCTCCTTGATACGGCTCGCATTGTGAGGAGGTTCCTGTCTCTGGAGTCCTAACCACCGGTAGCTTGGACCCTGCTCCCCATACCGGTGGATCTCTATTTTTTATATTTTTAAATTTTTTGTTTTTTTTTTTATTTAATTTTATACTCAATGAAATATTTAAAAATATAAATAATATGTATGAAGAATGAATAAAGGAATTATAACATATTATTTATCTTGAATTCAAAATACTGGTAATTTTTGTTTTGGTAGATAGGTACTAGGATACTACTTACGGCATCATCATAATTGGCCAAAGGCTCCGTGGTGTTTCCAAAAGGCAGCAGAAGAATTTGGCCGGAGGAGTGGAAAGAAAGGTACAAGTCGATCTGATCAGCCATGTTCATGATGTAGGTGGACAAGCTTCTGGTCTCGATTTCAGAGAAGGGTCCAGGGCCAGCGAAGACGTCGGATGACGGGTTGAGGCTGACACTTTCTTCTGTTGATGATAAATACCAAGTAAATAAATAATACACCATAATCTACTTTACGTAATATAAAGAGGTAAAGTATGTATGTGGAGGTATCTCCGGAAATATTGATACGATTTTAAAAATTATTTTCTTACTAGGAAACTACATTGTCCTTAAGTGCAATAGGCTTTACTTTTTAGTATAATTTCCTTTAGGTCTACATATTTTACGTACGTACTAGACAACTTCTAATTTATTCCTTTTAGAATAGATAAAATTAATATAAAAATTGTAACTAATATTTTTTTCAAACTCTAATTAATATTTTTAAACTATAACGTTAGGTATCAATAAAACTAAAATAAAAAAACCCATTTGCGACTCACGAAATAATCCACAGAAGTTTTACCTTGTCCTCCCTAGATGGCGTTGACGTCGAATTAGAAGTCACTATGGTTTCGTTACCGCGGAAAGTACAAGAGCGCCGCGAACATTTACATGTTAGCCTAAACTGCCTATGGACATAGGCCTCTCCTAATTGATATTTTTGTGAAGTTATTCGCACGCAAGTGTAGATAGCTGTAATCTGTAATTCCGTGAATTTCCGTGGGACATAAAACTGAGGTCATGTAAATAATATTATAACTTTCTGTTAAAAATGTAATCGTTAATTTATCTATTTAACAAGTTTTTAGATGAATGAAAACCCTTTACTTTCTTTAGTCGATACCAATAATTAGAAGTAACAAAGGCTGACGTGGGTCACACTTTTTGTAGGTCCGGCAATCAGGTCCAATTTTCGCTGACTTTTATCACCGATTTTGTGATAGACCGTCCGTCACTTTTGTTCCCTAGCAAGAGCACACGGCCGATTGTCGATGAGTAAGTAGCACATGAAACATCAGCGCAAAAATTTCTGAAATCGGTCACCGATTGTCGGACGTGGGTGGCAAACTAATAGTAAATCACAATCACCACCACTAAACCAGCAAAACAGACTAAAAAGAAAAATTACTTACGTAGCCAATTGTCGTTCCAATTCCTGTTGAGATCCACACCAAACTCATTACCGTATGGACGTCTGTTCTTACGCCATAGCCTGAACTGTGAAGAAATAGGTAGGTACAAAATAATTATAAGGATAACATTTAGGCCTAAATTATTAAAGTTACTCCAGTAACCTTAACTAGGACCAAATAGGTACTGAGAAAAGACTCAAGAAATCGTATGAAAGTAACAAGTCTTCCTGTCACAGATATAATTAATGAAGTAGTTTTAAGAAAGATATGGCGTAGCGGGATATCTCGCTCAAATCTGGAGCAGCCCGACTGGGAAAGTGCTTCCACTTACAGAATACCAGAGCCAAATAACGCTACTCTTCGATAGTGTTGTGTTACTGTGGTGAGTAAGGTCGCTAGAGCTCATGAAGATGTTCTATGTTGACAGCGCGGGAGCTGTTTGTCCCCTGAAATATTGGCACAGCGAATCCTCATTTAAAGGCTCAGCGTTCCATAGACTATGGTGGCCGTTTACAGTAGGCCTGGTGCTACCTTCTAAAAAACTCACCCCAACATGACTCCAGACATACCCATCAGGGTTCGTCACAGGAAAGATATACCAATCAAACTCCCGAGCAGCAGCCTTCGTTTCCTCATCATCACTGAACAGTAACTCGTTAAGCACGAAATTAGCTGTTGCTGGTGCAATCCACTCTCTTGCATGAATCCCACTTTCAATGAAGACAGCTCTTCGACCAGGTCCATGGGAAATTTTAACTCCTTTAATAATACGGCCTTCGTATGTTGTTCCACCGACTATGGTGGAAACTACGTCAGGGAATGTTGCAGCCAAATCATCAAGCCAATCATAGATGTCTTCTAAAGTGTAGTAATCATCCCATTCCATACTTTTGATGTTGTTTCTCGTGTAGTGTTTCTTTTTTTCATTGTCTATTAATCTGTAAGATGTAAATTTAATTTGTGATAACGTTGATTGCAGGTTAGTTATGTAGACTATCAGATTATCTGTCTGGCCTTCACTACTTAGTAATTAGGTAAGTCTACGTTTTATTGCTACTACGTATGGTATCAGAAAATATTTTTTTACGACATTTTTTGTATATATTTGCATTGTATTTAATGGTTCTATACCAGCCACTATTTGAAGTCTTAGTCATACTTTATTTTTGGGATTTCCAATGTCTCCACATAAAATAAAAATAAAGAAACCACTTACTCTTGAATATTCTGCACGGTAACAACAAAATCAATTCCATATCTCGCCAAAAAGTTTTCGAGATCATTTTTCATTTCAGGTTTAGACAAAATTCTGATATGATCAGCACTTGGCACTGGATCGTTCCAGAAATCATATTCAGTACCAGAATTATTCAAGTCTTCAAGAATTTTAATTTCCTCTAAATTTTTTGGAAGCACTTTGTACAAAGTGTAGTTATCAAATCGAAAAGGTTCGCTTGACACATGAACAATTAAAAATGTTAATATAGGAATTATTTTTAACAACATTTTGGAATGTCTACCAGTTTTAAACTGTCAAGTCCAAGTAAGTTAGTTATTGGACTAGAAAAATATAGATGTGCGACGTTGTAAAGTAATATAACGGCAATAAAATTTTATGTGCTAAGTAGCACTCATAAAAAAATTGTGACGTTACAGATAAATTGAGTGTCTTCAATACAATATAATCATTGAGTAATTTGTTTGTGCATACATTTTATTATTTTAATGTTTTTCATTTCTTTTTTCATTTGCAGATTTCTGAGAAGTCCGCTGGGGAAGTACTCCCCACCTTACAGAATACCACAGCCAAATACCGCTACTCTTCAGTAGTGTTTTGTCCCTGAGGTGAGTGTGGTTGCCAGAGCTCCTGAGGATAGGCTGTGTTGGCAGTGAGGAACCAGCTTATCCTCTAAGCTGTCAGCACAGCGATTCCTCATTTTCAGCAATGCGCATAATTATGATACTCGGTGTTGCAAGCATTTCATAGGCTACGGTAACAGCCTCAGATCATAGAAACAAGGAGATATGCCATCATAGCAAATTAGTACGGGAACAACTGATGCCACTTTTAGTTTTCAACACAATTACGCGCATAATTAAGCGCTCCTTGTGAATAAAAAGATCTCCCACGCATTGAACATTCCGCACACCCTAAATCTAACACTGTTAATCGTCCTCAACACTAGCACTAAACTAAAACACTGTATTTACACCATCAATTGTGTTCGGTTCGTCGCCAGCGCGTACGTTTTTAATATGAGCAATTTGCTCAAGATCAGGCATCAAGCTCGATAGCGCCTTGGCACATCTCCTTGTTTCTATGATCTGAGGTAACAGCTTATAATCAGATGACCCATAGGCCTGTTTGCCACCATCGTCGTATTAAAAAAAACCGGACAAGTGCGAGTATGCCCCGCGCCCTAAGGGTTCCGAAATATGATCATAGATGGCGCTATTGCATACTTCCAATGGCGCCATCTATGAGCAGATGGCTCCACTTATGGTCCGGTGACTGACGGCGGACAACAAAGTGATCCTATAAGGGTTCCGTTTTTCCTTTTGAGGTACGGAACCCTAAAAAATACAAGTGCTCAAAGAGGAATACTTTCAATTGGTGGATAGGTAAAGCCGTGTGCGTAGCTAGTGTATTTATATTAGACCAATCACGATTACAAATAACTTTTAAATTATCTAATTGCGTAGCATACAATCAGACAATCTACCTATTGGGTATATTAAACAACATAACATCACGCTTATATTCCTAAAGTGACAGGTAGAAGTCTCTGGTGAAATGTCATAAACCCCATGTAATAGGTAGGAGTGGATTAACCATGTGCCTCCCACGGCGAATGGTTCGAGTTCGATCCCGAGGCACGCACCGCTTGTAATAGGTAGGAGTGGATTAACCATGTGCCTCCCACGGCGAATGGTTCGAGTTCGATCCCGAGGCACGCACCGCTGACTTTTCGAAGTCATGTGCATATTAGAAATTAATTATGGGTGCTATTTAAACAGGCTTCTTTTTAATATCATTATTCGCCCCTAAAAATGTATGTTGCCTTCTAAAATACTAAGTCAGCCACAATTAACGAGCATCTAAATAATACTATCTTAGCCACTAGTTATCTTCTATGTAATCCACTCTAAATATCACTCAGCATAGTGATTATTTTTTAGCATCTAAATTTGTAGCATGCATTCTAACAGTAAACTTCTAAAATACTATTAAATGACATCAAAAAATATATTTATTTAGCTTCAAAATTTTTAACTCAGTACGTTTAAAATATAACTCATCCTATATTATTAGATCGTCAAAATTTTGCTAAAAATGTCATCAAATAGTCGGTATATTGGCCACTAATATTATCAGAAGCTATTGAGGAGAGACGAAATAAGACTTTATTTTTTGACTTACAAGAGGACGGAGGTGGTCGACGGAGCCCCGCTACGCGGGGCTCCTATTTCTGTCTGCAAGGTTAAAAGTAACCTAACACGAAGAGGTTGACGGCCCCTTCGAACCTAAATTGTCCGTGTCGGGGTGTCCAAATTCCCGAGCTCGCTTCGCTCGCTCTTGGACCCTAGTTAGGTGTGTTACTCAAATGAAACATGAAATGTTTTTTTAATTATGCCAAATTGCCAACCCCATTTCCCGCTTTTTTCTAATGTCAGCGCCGGCTGCCAATTTAGCAACCGGCGGCGGCTGCAAATTCAGGTCACGGCGGCGGTCGCGGAGTCACTTCCTAAACAATTACACGTGAACAACTCAACTCGTCGTCACATGAGTCGAATGGCGCTCTCTGATTGGTGCAAATGGCCGGTCGCTGTCGTCTCGCGTACTCGCGCCAAATCATACAGTGGCTATTTTCACGATAAAAGAATATGATGTATTATTTTACATGATAAGTTATAATAAATGATGCTTTCTGTGGAAGCTTGAATTATATTTTTTTGAGGACGCTGTAAAACGTAAAATAGTGACGAGGTGTAAAATCCGTGGCCGAGTTAGTAAATTAGGTGGCAATGCATAAATAAGAAGGACAAGTCACAATAATTGATGATCTTTACTTGACGCTTTCTATAGAATATTTAGTGGGCGTTGTAAAAAAGACGAATTAGTTTATTAGAGGCTATGTCATTTTTCCGTTGCTTAGTTATAAAATTAGAAGTTTAATCACGTGTCCAATAAATAATTTTGTGGCTAGACTTATAATTTCCCATTAATTATCACTTACTTTAACGGTGAAGGAAAACATCGTGAGGAAACCGGCATGTCCTAGAACCAAAAATTCGAAGACATGTGACGTCCACCAACCCGCACTGGGCCCGCGTGGTGGACTACTGCCCACTCCCTCTTACAGAGGAGGCCTGTGTCCCAGCAGTGGGAACATTATAGGCCGATTATGCTTATGCTAATAGGTAGGATAGGTAGTATTAGTATATCGCCATTAGAACCAGGCATAAATTAATGGATTTGTGCCTGGTTTACTGAAAATTTCTCAATGGGAAAATGGAAAATTCTATAGCGGTGATCGAACCCAGGACAGCACGCTCAGCAGTCTCGCTTGTTACCACTGATACACAAAACGCCAGCCAAAAAAAATACAATGCAATAACGGTAAGAATAGGAACGTCATTGACCTCTAAATGTCAACTATCACTTGAAAAGTAAGTTTTGCAAAGAAAATTAATTTGCGAATCAATAATGTTATTTTTTCACTTTATTTAACCGAGTCTTTGATTTACCAAATCTATTGTAAAAGATTGTATAATACAAAACAGCTAAATTTAAATACAAAACGTCAATATGGCGCAAGGTCAGTCCTATTCTTATTTTGATAGCATTGTAAACAAATAATTTATAACAGTCATAACTATAAAAAACTTATCATTTCATGATATTTATGGCGTTCGTGTTATTGCGGTCAATTGGTTAATCCTATTATTTTAACATCGTTTTAAGCAATATTTACAATTTGATAGTAGTGTTTCAACAAGTTTGGTTGTATGTAAAGTCCGATTATGATTTGTAATCGTAATTCGTAGATTACGCGGCCTAGTGGGCCTATAGTAGAGCTAGACAAATAGTATTTCTGTTAGCGTTCACGCCAAACATTCGGTACAAAATGTATGGTGATGATATTCCTGAGGTCACATGACTTCTGCAAGTTATCGTCGACCTAATTCTAATAAGACGTAACCGCAACTCATTTTTTGACCAAACGAGGATATTTTGAAATTTTGGTGAAATTATCAAAACTACATCTATCTATTTTTTACTTTTCAATATTTGTATAGAAAAAAAATATACTACGCTTGAAACAATATTAATTTTAAGTTTTCTTAGAACTTTATGGAACCAGTAAGTTTCGCATCCTAGACAATGATCAATTACTTGACTTACCCCCTATTAGAATTAGGTAAACGTTATGTCCATTGTCATACATTTTGTATCTAAAGGCACTTTCACGATCACATTAAGACGATTGGTGTCGGATTGCTGCCGTGCGGGTGTCGCACTGCGCACCGCCGATTGTTTTTTTCAATACATTAGACACGTCGAGAGAGTCGTCCGACTATCGTGTGGCAGTGGCTGCCACACGGTAGCAGTCCAACACCAACCTACCCGTATCATGAGTTTTTTTGACGTGTAGTATCGTTAACGTAAGCATATTTTGAATTGAAAATACACGTTTGTCACACAATATTTATATAAATTAAATACATAATTAATTTCTCTGTATTTTTTAAAATGTGAAAATTTATATAATTTCATCAAAATGTTCCAGAACTGCTGTATTTTAAATTCAAAATATGCTTACGTTAACGAAACTATACGTCAAAAAAACTCATGATAGGGGTACTGGTTACATAACCGGTAACGTCAGATTTAGGCAAAGATATTTTGAAGAGATTTCGAAACATCTGTCATGAGCAGGACTCGAACTTGCGACTACTAGCGTACTATATCATTGCTCTAACCACTGGTCTGTTGTGTGAACTTACATTTTATTTAATAACTTACTGTTGAAGTTCATGCAGATCACATGCTTTCTGGTGCACCCATATTAAACCTACCAATGTATCAACGATAGCCCTAACTTAACACAAACTGTGCATTTTAGTAGGCTAAGTAGCCAGCATTCATAATTTTCAGAATCTGATCAATAGTTCTGGAAACTACCCTCCGCATATACAAAAACTCATAAAATTCGCACTCTCTCTTTATAATGTTAGTATAGTAGTAAAGATATATCTCCAAGCAGCCTTCGACCAATTGTTGATGATAAATCAGCAAGCCACTCTCAATCACAATTGCTTTTATTATGACAATTCAACAATATAAGTACATTGCGCCGTATGGCTCTAAATCCTGTTCACGATAACTAGCTTAACGTAATGGAAGAAAAATAAATAGAAAGGTATAATTCTTTAGAAAGAGTTTTAATTTCATCTAAAATTAAATAATTTACAAAACATCAATAAACCTAGCTTCCCTAATTATAGCTAGGAGGGAATCCATGGTTTCTTCACCTGTGGGTATAATTTGGGTTATTGGTAAAGTATAGCCCCAACGGCCGGTATCCCTGAGCAGGTAGGTGGCAGCGATGGGTGGGTTGAAGCGGTATTTGACCCAGTCTACTGTGGAGCCAGTTGCGCCATCTGAAAAGAGGATGAAGTGAGATGAGGTGGTGTAGCTGTCGTGATCAGCGGAAGGTTAGGGCATTTATTTCTTGAGCCTAAGGTTACGGGTTCAAGCCTGGCAAATACCAATGTGATTACCTATACTAATTTCATGAGTAGGTAATTTCTTAATTAATTTTAGACATCACGGACTTAACAGTGATGGAAATATTTGTAAAGAATGCTAGACTTGTAATGGTTTTAGATCACCAACCCGCACCGTGCAAGTATGGTGATTAATACGTCTCGTTCCTTCTTTTTATGAGAAGCTGCCTTGCCATAAAACAACTTTCATCACACGGCGTGAGCTATTTTCTTATACACATTTCGTCCCGACACCAGATAAAAGGAGGTTTCTAATAAGAAAAATTCTTACCGTGAACATTTCTTGAGGTGTCAGCAATATACTGTGTGTTGTAACGGACAGCTAAAGAACCCATGGCTCTCCTTCCAATGGTAGCCTGTAAAATTTTTGTACATTAAAGAAATTCAATATCCTACGAAAATTATACAGGTGATTTTTGAATAAGGATCACAAATGCAGCTTTGCCATCGTTATAAGAAAGAATAAATTATTTGATATTGGAAAACATATTAAAGCTACGCCAAAGGATTGTGGACCATATTTTTAAATATTTCAGCTTCCATATCACTGTAATTTGAATCATGTCACTTTTGGAAAGTACCAAATAAATAATGTCACCTAAAATAAACTTACCATCTCATTAAAATTGTATAACGGTTCACTGGAATGCGCAAAAGGAATCAACAGTCTTTGTCCAAAAGACCGAAACGACAGGAATCCGGTTAGAGTAGAACCAATAGTTCCAATATAGTTCGATAACAACCTGGTCTCCGGTTCAGAGAATGGACCCAGGCCAATAAAGTTATCAGCACTTGGTGTATGACTGCCGCCGCTTACTGAAAGAATAAGAGAGCATACTTTAGCAAAAATAAAGAAGGCTTTTTTTTTTTTTTGAGGATGGGAAATCATCAAATGACCCCTCCCGCTCTAGGGTGGAGTGGAGGGGAGTGTCAAACTCTTACTGACTAAAACCCACTCGTGTTCCTTCCTTTGCCCTTTATGTTCCGGGTCAGCGGTATCCCTTTTGGACAATCCCGCTTTTCGAAATCAATCATTTCGAAATAAAGAAGGCTTGGAGACAGATAGCAACCTCGTTGATCGATCGATCTGCGAGATTGACCTGAGCTTCATCGAGATCCCTGAATACCTCGGATAGTATGTTAAACAGTTGGTACCGGTTGTCATACGAATATCCATAACAGTCATTATTGGTAATCAGAAGTTCGACAGCTCGACAGCTGGACTAACCTAAGAATACTGAATTTGCTAGTCATAATTTTAGGAGGTCAAAAGGTAGTCGCTCTATATTGTTGTAAAAACGATAGGTGGATAAAATTTAATAATGAACATAGCAAAACAACCTGAGTACAACATGAAAGTTTCTTCTAAAAACGGTACAACGAATACCTTTGCATTTGTAGTGAAAACGAGATAATAGCAAATCGAAACAAAACTGGTCTTGTTTAGAATATAATTTTCGAATGACGTCACACATAGGGTACCCTATGTGTGACGATGTATGATACCCTAAACTAAAATAGTAAAGAGTACTAAAAATAGTGTGCTAGTTAGTGTAGCAATTAATCAAACCACTACGACACTACTGACAGACAGGTTGTAGCATTCCTCACCTCCCCATTGAGAGTTCCAGTTCTTAGACAGATCAACACCAATAGTGCTTGTAGAGGTAGGTCTCCTGTTCTTCGTCCAAAGTCTAACCTGGAGATATTATTTTATTATTATAAAGATAAAATTATTTATAGTAAAACTACCAATCAAGACAGTGAGTAATTCTGAGCATGTGAGCCATAAGCAAGCCAAGAAGAAACAGTGTTTTGTTTACTAGATTCATTTCTTCGTTTAATATGCGTATAATGAAATAGGCTTTTTGTCTGCCATGTGACCACTCTAGGCTAATAAGCTGGTTAGTTTTTTTTATTCAGTGCACTAGTCTGTTAGATACAAAAGCTACTTAATGATCAAAAAACTTAAGAACTGATGCTACTTACAGAATCCTGAGAGAACTGAAATCCATCCGGATTCGTCAACGGAAAGATGTACCATGTGAAGTTTTCAGCAGCAGCTTGGATTTCAGTATCATTACTAAAGATCAGATGGTTCGCGATGTAAGTCAGGATGGTAGGAGAGAGCCAATCAGCACCAACTTCACCGCTGTGCAAGAAAAATGCCCGTTCGCCAGAACCGCGGGTTATTTTAATGCCTGTGATGTTCCTGCCTGAAATAAAACAATTATTATCTTTAATTTAGCTTATGCTAAATTAAAGATAATAAAGAAAATAATGCATAGCATAATCGGCCTATAATGTTCCCACTGCTGGGACACAGGCCTCCTCTGTGAGAGGGAGTGGGCCGTGGGCCGTAGTCCACCACGCGGGCCCAGTGCGGGTTGGTGGACGTTACATGTCTTCGAATTTTTGGTTCTAGGACATGCCGGTTTCCTCACGATGTTTTCCTTCACCGTTAAAGCAAGTGATAATTAATTTCTAATACGCACATGACTTCGAAAAGTCAGCGGTGCGTGCCTCGGAATCGAACTCGAACCATTCGCCGTGGGTGGCACATGGTTAAACCACTAGGCTATCACTGCTTATCTTTAATTTATTTATTTGTATCTCTGTAAATAAATCTATGGAGGAACAACCAGTCATCAGGTCGATCCTGTTCTGTCACCGTCACCGGTCGTAAAGTAGCAAACTGGCGTTTTTTGGAGTTTTTTTGTGTAATAAGTCTATTTGCCACTGCCATAATTATCACTTTATGAGCATTGAAAATGTTAAATGTTTAACGCATGTACTGCCTAAGTTACTCCATATTATGAATGGATATACATATGCAAAACTGCAGTTAGTAACAAACCGTAGTTTACCTTCATGACTTTGTCCAGCCGTGATAACTGTGACGATATTACTATGGTTTCTCCCTAAATATTCAAACCATCCGTAGATGTTTTCAATAGTTTGATAGTTGGTCCAGTACAGTTGATCGCTGGTGTCACGTCTTCTTCTGCTATAGAGCTGGGCATCAAATGCTCTGAAAATGTAATGACATTAAAAATCAGTCTATCTTGGTCATATGCATCCGCTTTTTCCCAAACTAGGTTGGGATCGGTTTCTAGTCTAATTAGATGCGGCTAAATATCAATATTTTACGTGAAGCGACTGCCATCTGACATCCATAATCCAATTATTGGGTAATACTGGTATTCGAAAGTTAAATCAGTTGTCAGACTTTCGGGCTCCTGATTACCGGTAACTACTATCAAAGATATTATGACAACCGGGACTCATAGATCAGGTAGTACTTCTCCGGATAAGCTCTTTTACACTACCGGCTAGTGTTTAGCTGTCGAATCTTTTATCAGGTTAAAAATATTAGTTATTTTTGGTCTCGCAAATTGAATTAATAATTTTGTAACTTTGCAACAGTAATTGAATATGAATTTTAGATTAGAGCTTCGAAAATTCTTCCATCGACATAGATGCAAAAGTTGTAAGAAGTGATAGTATAGAAAAGTGAATCAACAAAACTCAGACATGAAAACAAATCTGAATAAAAATTTTCTAAAGGTGAGTACCTATAGACTTGAGCATTTACTTGTAACAGAAAAACGAGCCGTTCTATGACATGTTTTAATGTTATCACCCTTCACAAACCAGACGTCGATCACGCTCGCCGTTTTTACAACTGAATAAAGCGAGATCAATAAGTATTACAACAAAATAAAATAGATATTTTAAGGTTAGGTACTTACTCTTGAATATTTTTCAACATAAGTTCAGAATGAATGCTACGTTTCTTCAAAGAATGTTCAAGTTCTTCCTTCATTTCAGGTGGAGAAACCAAACTAACATACTCTCCAACTCGACTGGGAGGCTTCCAGAAATCCAAGTCTTCGTTCTTCTCGTACAATTCATTAAGGAACATCAAATGTTCCTCATTCTCTGGATGCACTTTGTATAATACATAATTATCATATCTCACTTTTTCTGCAGTTACTATTACGACTAAAACACTAAATAAAAATAGTTTTAAAATCATTTTTTTGTGATTGCGTATGGACTTAAGTCGTGAACTGAAAGAATTTTTTTGTGTATTATCATCATTGGATTTTGTTCTATTTTCTCTGCATTCAAAATTCTCATCTTCAGTCATTTAATTAAGATTCATTTTCCTTTGATCTTTATGATAAATTAGTATTATCGACGAATATTATCTCTGAAATATCTTATCAAATGGTTTCGTTTAATCATTTGTGAAATGATACTTTTAATTTAATTAGCATTGATACTGTACATCAGGGCTGTCCAACGCACGGCCCGCGGATTTTATTTGTGCGGCCCGCCACGTGTTTGTGATGTACCACAAATGCGAAAAAAACCCCATAAAATGGTATATTATTTTATTTTTATGGCATCAATTATTCAAAAAATTAAAACTACATGTTTCTGCGGCCCTCCAAGCTATTTAGTGATTCATAGTGGCCCCCGGTCGTAACTGGTTTGGACAGCCCTGCTGTACATGATTGCGTAACAGCGATAAAAAAACTATTCTAAAGTACAACTCATGACCAAAATCGCTAGTTCAACATCAAGCCATTGGGATATTACCTTTTTATTAAACTAACTAAAGCTTTCTATCATCCTTTAGACAAATCATTAAACTCTGATATTACTACAGTCTCAACTAACTCTAATTACCAGACAAACTACAAGACGCACATTTATTTACTCCAAAATTAACACTTAATAAAATTATGCGACATAAAGTTGCACACGAGCAACTACGACATGGCGTGGTCATCGCTAATTGTGATTAATAGCTGCTCCGCTGCCGACGTCATTTGTCTTCGAGCGTCGCACCGGGCAGTTTACTTTCTACTGTGCAAGTTTGTAAAGGTACAGACGGCCAACTAAGTGACGTTTTGTAAATGAGATTTCAAATTCTTTGGATTTTTGCTTTATGAAACTTGAAAATAATGGTTTGCGGATGTTATGTCTTGTTTTATTAGATTCAGCAAGGTTGAGTAGAATTTGGTAGCTTGTTTAATATAAATCCTCTACAGAGTAACCTACTGGATAATTTGACTGTAATACTAATTACTGTTGCCCTTACTAATGATAGGTTATTATTATCATCATAATGACATCCCACCTTGAAGACCTTTTTTTCGTAAAGTGGTAGTCTTCTCTGCTTCTACGCCATATTAACGTTAATAATCCTGATACTTATAAGGAATTTCCTGGAGTACATATAAGATGACTTTTTAACTACTCACCATCCGAATCAAATACACAGTTTTTCAATAAAGATTAAATTTTATTAATTTTTTTTTCTCAAAATTTCTAGTTTGCATGGTTACTGAGTCAAGCAAATAAAACACTACGCTAATTGCATGCACTGGATGAGAAAAAGGGGCAACGCATGAGTGTAGCGAGAAGTAATTAATATTAAATAATTACCTACATACATAATTAATATTAAACTAGGTACTGATTGATGCTAAAACAGAACACAAGTATTTTATTAGTTTCACTAAAGATCAAAACTAAAAAGTCGCGCAGTATACTCGGCCAGTAGCCAGATAAACGCAGAAGGTCTAAAGGTGCGTGCAAACGATCCAACATGACACCCGATCTGTAGAGCCGATCTGGGCGAGTCCCGACAGATTAGCACGTCAATATTAGCCTAACCTACCTGTTCACATGCCAATCTGTTGAGACTCGCCCGGATTAGCTGGGGGTGTCAAATTGAGTCTTTCGTTTGCACTACAACGCTGCTACCCGTTTCAGGCATGCCTTACTAGCAAGCACTAGGTAAGTATAAGTATGTATTAGGTAGGCATTAAATTGATAGGTAGGCATTCAAGTAATTTGAAGCACAATGAGATCCTCTATCAAGACTTTAAATGTCAAATATTATTTAACATCAATTCAAGATAAGTGTTGAATTCTAATCGCTCGTCTACCCACTCAGCCGCAATGAAGTTAAATCCACCGCTTAAACCGCGTAATTATTGCACGCTCGATCCGTCGGTTGAAACTGAAGTAATGTGTTTTGTACACGAAGCAAATGAACTAAAACCCGTTTTAGAACCGAATTAAACATCACTATATAATTCTGCGGTTACTGTTGTAATAATTTCGAGCTCTGACGCCTACGTTCGTGGATTGTGGGTAGATTGTGTTAGCTCGTTTCGAAATAGAGTGAAATAACGCTGAGATTTAAAGTGACTATTAACACGTGCTCTTATAGGTGTGTTGTCGCTTTTGAAGTCTAAATCAGTATTTTAAAGAATTTACAATACGACTTCATAAAACATTTCTGAAACAGAATAGAAACCAGTAAAACATCAGATCATAGAAACAAGGAGATATGCCATCATAGCAAATTAGTACCGGAACAACTGATGCCACTTTTAGTACATTTTTCGATACAATTACGCGCATAATTAAGCGCTCCTTGTGAATAAAAAGATCTCCCACGCATTAAACATTCCGCACACCCTCAATCGAACACTGTTAATCGTCACTCAACACTAGCACTAAACTAAAACACTGTATTTATACCATCGATCGTGTTCGGTTCGTCGCCAGCGCGTACGTTTTTAATATGAGCAATTTGCTCAAAATCAGGCATCAAGCTCGATAGCGCCTTGGCACATCCCTTGTTTCTATGATCTGAGAGTAAAACCAATCTGTAATTCTATTAAACTTACAAGCTGTGTTTCTAATCATAATTTTCGGTTGGGACTTTTGGAAATGATTTAAATATTTTATCTCCCTGAGCATATTTGCCTTTATAATGTACCCTTAATATCTCTAACAATAATTCAGAGATTTAAGTAGGTAAAATGACAATGGTAGAGTTAAAAATGTTTGAGAAAATGTCCCCTATTTTCTCTTTATTAGTCTAAGACAAGACAAAGGATATTTAAAAATCAATATCTAATAATGGAACAAAATTTTAGGCTTATGTGTCAAATCTAATTCGGTGTCTTGTGTAAAACAGGACAGGAGCACATTGTACATGATTTACCTACTAAAAATAAAGCACAAATTTGCTGAATAACAGCTAGTACAAATTTAAACAAAACCCTTTATGGACCACTATAGAAAGTGTTTGTAAATAATGTACATAAGTTTATTTATATTTGACGTACAAACAAAACTTTCTATACAAGATTTATTACGAGCCTCAGGCTCCAAAGGTTTATAGTTCTTAATATTTATGAGAATTTCTGAACCGTTTAACGAATAATTAAGTAAATGAAAGCTTTTGTTGACCTCAATGTCTTATCTTCAACAATTTGGTTTTAAAACAGTCTGAGATAAATATGGATTATTCGAAAGATTTACATTTACAATATTTGAGATGTAGGTACTTAACTGATTACTTACATCAGATTCTGTACTTTGATTATGATAAATCTGTTTTGAGGCATTTATTTGTTCAATTACATACTCGTTTACTCATCGTTTGTCATCATTATTTCGTAAGACAACTTTCTTATCAGCTTTACTTTTATCTAACTTAAAGGCTAGTGCTTTGAAACAATTATCTTTCACAGCTTCGCTAGGTCCTTCATTAGGTCTGTAGAAAATCTTACTAATTATTTTATCCAGACTAGCTCTAGTTAATAACAAGCTGAAGTATCCTTAAATAGTGTGCTTCCATATAAATTATTTAGTCGCACATTTATTTCCATCACACGCCATGTTCAGAACATGTAAAACAATGACACAGACTTGAAGTGTAAATTACATAGTACATTTATCAGCTACGTCTCTGCCTGCCACAATAATACGGTTGACTTCATCTTCTAATAATTCTCTTTGTCTTGTTCGGTCGACATTTGCCGTTTTTTCTTGTGGCATAAGTAATGAGCGTTTAATACTGGCTGATAATTTTAGATTCAAATTAATGGAGACATGTATGATGCTAGATTGCGTCTTTATTCATCTTAAATAGGTATTTATAAGCCAAAAACTAACTACACAGTCTGATGGTAAAGCGTCTACTTCTTTGAAAACAATAAGGAGACTGATTCACCAGATAGTAGATTCTGTACGTTGATTATAAAATCTACTGATTATGTTAGTTACAAATAAAACTTGGTATCTTGCCAATTTTCCTCTTAAAAATATTTAACAACTAAATATTATTTCTTGCGCTCTTCTATTCAACTACTACGAAAGTTTATTTTGTGTTTCATAATTATCAGATTCATTTGTAACCTACTGACCTACCCGCTCCCACTCCCTCCTTACAGCACCCGCCATCAGCCGTACATCACGACGTGTCGTTAGGGGCAGGAGGTGGCCCAATAAATCAGGGGACGTCGTCTGTGCCGTCCGCTTGCACTCGCTAATGTGAGTCCGTGTAATGAATGAGATCAGATCTCTGATTGTCGGTTTTTAGATTTTATAGCCTTTGTTATACTCGTATTTGCGGACATTGCGCCTACTCTGGTGGGACTGTCAGCTAAAAATTTACCTTTTGAATAAGCTTCTCCGCTGCAACTTGTTCATTGTGTGTCATGTGTGATTTTAGATTTCTTGTTATACCTACATTGTTCAATAGTTAATTTCATAACAGTTTTTCTTTGCAGAGATATGCTGCTATGGCTGAGATCAAAAATTTCAAACCACTATCGTAGCATTTAGGTGGAGATTAAAAAATGTTTGTTACCAACACTCAGCTTGCAAGCACCACAGTAACCCAATTCTCCAGCTGGTTCCAACAATTAGAGCAGGTCAACAAACAACGAACGTTTCATTTTTCAATGCAACATGAAAACGCAAAACTGCCAATTTGCAAGCGAAAAAGTAGGTACCCAATATACAGGGTAAAATTAAAACCAGTGCGGATATTTTAGGAGGTGAAAGTACTCATGAATATGATCAACTTTTATTATGGGACCGACACTGAAATATGAAAAAAAAAATCAGCTGTTCCATACATTTTGATCGTGTTGTAGTGCATTTTTGTAGGGAACAGCTGATTTTTTTTTTCATATTTCAGTGTCGGTCCCCTAATAAAAGATGATCATATTCATGAGTACTTTCACCTCCTAAAATATCCGCACTGGTTTTAATTTTATCCTGTATACATATATTTCTTTAATCCCAAACTCGGCACACAGGCTACCAATGCGTGAAACTAATAAATCCATTAAACCAAACAAATACAAAGTATCGGGATCCCAATTAGAGCGATTGGCACCATGCCAGATGATGGCCGAAACACAGCACAATGCATAGCAATTGGACGAATTAAGCGAGAGTTAGATGGATGTCCGGTGGTTGCGATGTAAAACCTTAATGCGTTTGATGGAATGAAAAGTGTGATGCTTTCCATTACGCAATGACTCTGGATTATTATGGTACTGGATATGCTTTATATAGTACTCGACATTTGTGGACCATAAGACAGTAGCAGAGCTTTAGCTTTAGCAGTAGCCTTAGTTAGCACAAGGCAAAGTCATTTCATTTTTAACCTATAATGTCGAGGGTGTATTTATTTTCTGATATTATAAAGAATCCTAAATTTTCCTCGAGTTAAAATAATTAACAAATAGCATAAACAAACTTAGATATTTCTTGTGATCTCAGCTAAAATCTTAGTAATTAAATTCGCTCTCTAATTACTATTCATACTGTGAAAACACGCAAAAACATGGTTGTAGTGCTAACAATATTTTGGACTAGCTGTCTGACCTAGATTCGTTCCGAGAGAAAAATACATGAATGCATTTCGTTTTGTGTACATCCGTGTCGCGGGAACAATATCGACAATGTATGAATGTACTGATGAAAAGTTCCGTGTCAGAAATTGCAAATTTGCTGCAGTCACATAAATTTTGCTATTTTCGTCAGTTGTTTACTTTTTCTCTATCATTTGATTCATGCAACGTTTTCTTCTTTTAACCGTTTATTTGTAAGCTTTTTAAAAAAATCATGATTTAATTTTTATGTCTTCATTAAAGTCTAATATGAAAAGGTTTTCTCCTTAGTCTGGATTGGCAGAATACTTCGGAAGCGCGATTACTGGCATAGGGTCTTGGGTACGATCATCGGGTCGGGCAAAGTTAAAAATATTTGGTCTTTCTATGAACGGAAATTTTCAATAGCCTCTGCCGGCCTAGCATGACCACGATAGAAATGAGTTTTGTCTATTCTTCTGTGTGAGTGACAGATAGACACATATCTACGTTTTATGTATAAAACGTAGATATGTGTCTATCTGTCACTTTGTCTATTCTTCTGTAGACAAAACTCATTTCTATCGTGGTCATGCTAGGCCGGCTGGAGTCTGGATTTATGCCCGTAAAATTCATTAGTCTTGCCTCCATGTATTTTACACCATGAGACTTAAACATAACTGGCAAAATGTAGGTGTCTTGCAATACACTTATTGTGATGTTATGTATGTGCTCGGCTTTTGTTTTCAGATTGATAATATTAATTATCGCGTTTTGAAATTTCTATAATTATATAGAAATTTCAAAACGCATGATTTTTTGCTTTTCCACAGTCAGATCTGGCAATATCCCCACAGATGGTGCAAAATTCATGACCTCAAAGTGGTCTCTGTTTACTCAAACTGCGGTCTAAGGCTCCTGGCAGCGTGCCAAGCCAGGATTAATTAATTGGGACACCGGGACACTTCCGTACCGTCTTAGTGCCATTTAAGGAGTTTAATTTTTAAGTGCATTAAGACTATCCGTTCTTGGTCTCGCAGTTGTTTTCGAAATAGGGTCGTAATTGATATTGTTGATTGTTTTTTTTTAAGTTCCTTTGAGCAGGGAATGTTGTACAGAGGCCCTGCTGCCGTATGATTGACTTGATAAGGCTCTGTGTCTCATAAGATTTGCAAGAACAAGAAGATTTTATCTTCAGCACGAGCCCACTATGATGCTTACGTCACAAGTTCCAAAGTCACGTTTTACCATTCCAGAAAAATATCAGATAGAAATTTCCAACTTGGAAAACTAACTTCACCAATTAATATTTCCCGTAACAGTTGGAAAACAATTTTAATTGAGACGCCGAAGTTAGAAATAATCTCCATTTCTTCTTCTCATTAGCGAACGGTGCAACTTTCAGATTTTTTTATTAAATCAACTTGGTTTATTAGCTTGTTTACATTACAAGAGTGTTTGTTGCCCAACTTTAAAATTGAAGAGGTAAATTCGTAGTAATTAACGAGCGTCTATTGTTTTTTTATGATCTTTGAGCGAAAAGTAAAATAAATGAATGAAAACTTTGTGATTATTGTTTTATTAGTAATCTCATTCAATTCGACAACTTCTGCGTATTGCTAAGAGACAAAAAAAGACTACTTTTCGGAAGATTGACGGTGCGTCCGATTTTTATAGAAATATTTAATTTAAATTATATACCTAATTATGTAAATACAACCAATAAACAAAATAATGATTATTAATGGTGGTGCCTTAATTTTTATCTCTTACACTTGGTCTCGGTTTTTTGCTAAAGATCTTTATCGTTCAAAATAAATTCCTATTCTTACTCCAAATACAAAATTCAAGTAAGTAGGTTAAATAAAACGATAAACTTAATACACTACTGTCCCGTTTCCAACAGCTCTGTACAAAGACGTTTGGAGTGCCAGAAGGACCACTTGGGCTTTGGCAAGGATCCCGTTGTATCTTTAAATTTTGTGCTTAATCCACAGCATTTTCGAGTGATTATTAAAGTTAACGAGATTCCGTGCAGTTCTGTTCTGGCTTTGTTTCACACTGGTGTGCTGTTTGATTATTTGTGGGGATGGGAAATGATGATGAGTATATTTCTGTGATTTTTGTTGCATCATTTATATCTGCGGCACGCTATGATGGCCGATTTGACGTTTGAGTTCGCTCATAAAGTTTCGGAAAAAGGGCACTGGCAGACGCCCATAGAACGCTGGGCCTCAGATTGTGTATGTCGGTACAGATATGAAATTAGTTTGGTGTGATCGAGTATTTCAAGAGTATTTAAATTCATTTTTTATTTGTTTTTGTACGTAATTGGATTAAAGAGAAATATTCTTATTTCTGACAGTGAGGTTAAGTATGGTGTGAATGATCCAGTGAAGTACAGCCCGACTAATGAGCTCTCAATTCAAAGGTTTTAGTTACTGTCACCATGATATTCTGTGGAAGCACGCGCCAGCCAGCATGCACCCGTTTTTGTTTTAGTTGTTTTTTCAAAATGTCAATGGCATAATCATTTTATTTCTTATTTATTTCGATTTTTGATTCCAATTCTTAATCTCTAAGATAAATTAGGCAAAGAACAATTAAAATATATTTTTATTTTTGGTTAAGCTTTTATTACTGTACCATATCAAGCCTAAAACTGCCGACGTCCTTTACTACTACTTTTTAGAGAACAATTGCTGTATAAATGTATATTTTTTGTGAATTTGAAACATGTCAAAGCCATGTTATGCTTCTATTAGGTTATTAAATATTTAAGTGATTCTCAAAAATCATATGACCCGAGCGGGATTTGAACCCGCGACCTCTGCCGAACCGTGGCTAGTGCTCTGAACCAACTGAGCTACCGGGTCCCGCCCGACTCATCTGAAATTTGAGACCCCTTTGTAATACGCTTCTTGGGAGCGTTTGGCGACATCTATCGGAAAACTTATGCAGTATTTCCAACTCAATGCCAATTACTTTGCAGTTATCGGACATCGATGCGATGCTCAAATTTCAGATGAGTCGGGCGGGACCCGGTAGCTCAGTTGGTTCAGAGCACTAGCCACGGTTCGGCAGAGGTCGCGGGTTCAAATCCCGCTCGGGTCATATGATTTTTGAGAATCACTTAAATATTTAATAACAATTGCTGTACTATGAATTGTCAACAGTGACGCGTCACTGTTGACAATAATATTGCTGATGATTGATAAACATAATTTTAGGCCAGTTTAGTCCGGATTGGCACTACACAACAGAGTTGTAACACATATCCGTAAACAGGGATTTATTATATCACTAGCTGCTGCCCGCGACTTCGTCTGCGGAAAATGATGAAAAGTAGCTGTGTTTTTTTTATTTATTTATTTATTTATTTAATATTTATTTGCTCGAAATATGGTACATAAGTTGTTACATAATTTCAAAGACCAAGACATATTCCACCAGTCATACTGGCATGCAAATTATTAAAAGAAAATTGTAACATGTCAAAATTTTTGCTTAGATGGAATGTCACAATTTATGACATAAAATACTTAGTCATTATAAAAATTGGATAAGTATAATTGTTGGCAATATTAACTAAATAGACATGTCAAGAGTAATTGAAATTAAAATTAAATAAAGAATTTATGTCAATTAATAATAATATGAAATTAATAAAGGAAAATCAATAATATTGTAATACCTGATCGGTTGATTCGACTACATGATACAGTGTGTTTCAATAAGCACAGAACCGACAAGAGCTCTTCTTTAAGAAGTCCTTAGTAGTATAAAAACTCTCCTGAACTAACCACTCCCGTAAGACACGGCAAAATGATCTGTACGGTAGATCAACCATTTCTAGGTCCCATGGCTACCTCTTTGCCAAATTTCATCCAAATTCGTCTAGCCATTTCAGCGTGAAGAAGTAACAAACATACACACACCCACACACCCACACACACACACACACACACACACTTCACATGACTCAGAAATCTAGTTCCGAAGAAGAAAAGCAAGAAGAAAATACATGAAGAAATTGAACTTCAACCAATGGGTTCTTGACAGCAGTCTGCAACAGGAGAAAATCACCAACTTCCGATTGCCAAATACATGCCGAGAAAATTGCCTTTACATAGGAGGGATAAATAGGGATGCTCCTCAAAGCATCCGCATATAATTATTTAAATATCCTCATCCGTGGCCGAATCCTCATTTTCGATTGAAAAGATTCGGACCTGAGGGTCCGAATCTTTCGTTCCGAAGAACACAACCTCATAGATAAAATGAGTGCGCAAATGAGTTTGCGCACTCATTTTATCTATGAGGTTGTGTCTATACGCAAAAAATCCTGATAGTAAATTGACTTTAAGAAAATCTTTCACAAATATTTTGGTTGATATCAGGACCAGCGTACCTGCGTCTTTACAGCCACATTTAAAGGCAGCCAGTGAAATGAGGCGTGCATAAAATTAACCAAGCAAAACGTACTGGGACTGTAAGTTATTGTTATTGCTCATTCATTAATTTTTTTGATGATGCTGATAGCTTTGTGGTTAAAATACTGGTCGCGTTTTTATGACTTCATCGGAGAATGGTGATCCATTGTAAAGATAATCCTGCCTATACTATGTTCAAACGGCTTTGAGACAAAATATAAACAACTAGCTTTTGCTCGCGGCTTTGCTCGCCTACAAAAGGTACCCTCTATGTTCTTTTCTGCACCCCTAAAAACTTATAATTATGCAAAATATCATGATCGGTTTAGCAATTTAGGCATGAAAACGTAACAAACAGAGTTACTTTCGCATTTATAATACCTACTATTAGTTGTGATCTCAGATCATAGAAACAAGGAGATATGCCATCATAGCAAATTAGTACGGGACCAACTGATGCCACTTTTAGTACATTTTTCGACACAATTACGCGCATAATTAAGCGCTCCTTGTGAATAAAAAGATCTCCCGCGCATTAAACATTCCGCACACCCTCAATCTAACACTGTTAATCACAATGAACCACAAACATTAACAATTAACAGTGCATGGCGTGATTTTGAATTCGGTAGGCTTTGACTTTCATTGTTTATGTTTTGTCTTAAAGTCAGTTGAATATAGTATAGTATGGATATAAATAGAGCTTTTCTTTTCATAATACTAGCTTAAATCATTTTCTTGGGAAATACAGTTGATTATACATAATAAAATAAATAGGTAACAGTAGAAATTAGTAAAACAAGCAAATCCTATATAGTTCGAGCCAATACAAGAGCAGAAAAAGAAGTAAGAGTGAAGGACAATAGCAACGATATAAGTAAAGTGGCTCATAAAGTAGCCATAGAAAATTTGGGTAAGACAGATAATTTATATCAAAAGGTAAGCAAATTTCTTATTGGATATGATAATTTTAATTAAACACGTGTCTAAATAATATCAAATCAATTCAATGAGGACTAAGCAATAAATATATTTGCTCAATCCAACCTCCTAAAGAGAACCAAAGTAAAGGTAGTATAATTAGTCGAATCATTAATAATAATAGAAATCGTATCCAAATTGAGATATAAGCAACAGTCCAATAAATAACAGTAAGCAATTAATTCCAACACAAAAGGAAATGCAACGCCCTCCAATTAATACGACACACAGAAAATCAGACCGTAACTTTATGCAACAGAGTTGAAAATTGTTAGTCAATAATTTGATTTCACCCACGCTATATTAATTTCTATAGACCACCGTTCAATATAAGTTGAGCTATCATTTCTGAACATTTTGTTAGAACTGTAGAGATGGTGAGAGGTAAAGATAAAATGGTGGATGGTACCAAAATAAATGAGACTACATCACGTGATCTGACGATTTGTCGTGAAGGCTAAACGATTACACGGATCATTACTCATATTACCACCTATTGATAACATCATTTTGGGGTTAACATCACAGGATTCGCTACCGAATTTATTTTTTATTCCGTTCATGGTAAAAGGTTCGCGTGTTGCGTGCGTCATCTTCTGATTACTATCGCTGATTGGATAATTTTTGACATGATATTTTTGGTGTAGGTAGGTATATAAAATTATCGAAAAACTCTTTTGTATTTATAACTCCGATACAGTCGTTACTACGAAAATTTATTTGCTTGTCTGCATGCACTGTTATAATCTATTTTACGATTATTTTGATTTCATAAGGATTTCACAAATTAATAGGCTGTTGATTAAGTCCTGTAAATGGGATGATTCTACCCGTCTCATATTAAATAACTTTCCTTATGGGACTCATAAATCCAATTCGTGAAATAACTAAAACAACTTTCCTTTGTCTACTTTTGTATTATGTACCTATTTTGCCGAATATTTTTGTTGTTTTTTTTTATGAATCGGCTATGATCTCAGGAAAGTTGTTCAGAATGACGGATAAAATCACCCCTTAATCGATGCTGACTAAATCAACAATATTAGTAAGTTTTAGTTTAGTAAGTACATCCGATGCTCCCTGAGCGATCAGCTCTACTACCAAAGGACTTTAGCAGTTTTGGGCTTGATATGGTACAGTAATAAAATCTTAACCAAAAATAAAAATATATTTTAATTGTTCTTTGCCTAATTTATCTTAGGGATTTAAGAATTGGAATTAAAAATAGAAATAAATAAAAATTATAATGATTATGCCGTTGATTTTGAAAAAACCAATAAAACAAAAACGGGTGCATGCTGGCTGGCGCGTGCCTCCACAGATGATATCATGTCGACAGCAACTAGAACCTTTGAATTGAGAACTCAATAGTCGGGCTGTAGTTCATTGGACCTCCACAGAATATCATGTCGAAAGCAACTAAAACCTTTGAATTGAGAACTCATTAGTCGGGCTGTACTTCATTGGATCATTCACACCATACTTAACCTCACTGTCACAAATACGAAGGTTTCTCTTTAACCCAATTACGTACAAAAACAAATAAAAAATGAATTTAAATATTCTTGAAATACTCGACCACACCAAACTAATTTCATATCTGTACCGACATACACAATCTGAAGCCCAGCGTTCTATGGGCGTCTGCCAGTGCCCTAATTTGAAATAACATTAGACTTTATATCAAACCCTTTTACAGTTTTTTAACCGATTTTGATTTCTATTCCTTAGGCTTACGGATGGTATTAAAAGCAAAAACGTAGAAGTCAAAATCGGTTGAATAAACTATAAATAGGGTTTGTTTGTATGGCTAATGTTATTTCAAAGTGATAAATTATTGGTTAATTAGTTCATCACGGCATGACCTCCCGTGGAACATCACATACTGATACGAAAGCTCCCTTATTTTGAAAATTACCACATAGGTACAAAGTTTTATTTTTACGTCCCAAACTCAATAAAAAACAGCAATTCAATCAAACCGCACTATAATAAATAAAATCATGTTAAAAACTACCACAATTTTGTTGAGAATAAACTCTGGTCCGGATGAGTCGTAGAACCGTTTTTTTTTATACGCGGCTGTTCTTGGTGTTAATAGGGACAATATTCCGTCCATGGTCTCCCGGCAAGTTGGCAGGATCTTATTAGGAGGCAGCGCAAAGCCATCGTAGCCGTCGTCTCTTAGTTCAAACGTAACCACATAGCTGGATATAACATATAGACTTTTAAGTAATAGGTAGTGCTTACCGCCACTTAAGCGCAGGTCACACCGCTAGCTAGCGAGCGAGCCGGGCGAGGCATCGTTTCACCTCTTTTCATACTTCAGAGATAAGCTACGTCAGCGTATGAAGAGCCTCGCCCGGCTCGCTCGCTCGCTCGTTAGCTGGCGGTGTGGTCTGCGCTTTAGACGCTCCGCAGACGAAGCAACGATCTCCAAATTCCAGTAATAGGAAAAACGCATTTAGCTGTTTATGACGATTTTTATATAATTTTAGAAATTATGCAGACATTGCAACTTTAGTCGCGAGTTTCGGTAAGCGATAACAGTTTTGTTTTTTATCAGAAACTTGTAAAAAGTTGACCTTTGCTTCAGATAAAGTTGCTCCGTCTGTGGAGCGCCTTAAAGACAGTAGCAAAACCAGGGGTTTTGTCGATACTCTTCACCAACAACGAAAGAATGCTCTACGTCTGTTTACACTAAAAGAATTTGATAGAGCGGGGATATAATGAGCATTCGCTCGTCAGATGTAAAGCTACCATAAGACGATGCAGCATCACCGCTCAAAGGCCCTAGCCAAGCTGATCTTCTGTTAGCGTTTACGCCAAACGCTACGGACAAAATGTATGGAGGTGACATTAGTGAGGTCACGTGACTTTTCCGCAGGTAATGTAATATATTTTGTGCTTATCATTTGACGTGAACGCTAACAGAAAAGCAACTTGGCTAGGGTCTTAGTCATCGCAACGCACCGGCAACGCATCGTGTGGCAACGCTTTTATTCGTACTTACGGAACTCGGAATGTCTTTTTGACCCAACAACCGCTGACTCCTGATGTCAAGTAACCTGTTGAAAGTAATAAATGACTGGGAATCATCACATTATTAGCTTAAATGAAAAATTGTAAATGAATAAGTTGAAAAAGAGTAACGTTGATGGAGATTCTTGGCCGTCCTCCTCCATAAGAATCTACGTTTTGGAACGGACAACTAGCTTCAACTTACGGACAAACAGACAGAACTAGGTCTTGACTATTCAAAAGTGCCCGGAAATGTTCTAATTCAAGGCTGTTCAATTAATTTTAGAGGTGGGCCATAATTTTGATTCCGTGTCAGCCAGCGGGCCATCTAGTGAATAAAACTTGCCTGCAGTTATGGTACTTAGATAGATATTTAAACTCTACATAACTTACTCATTGATAATGTAATAAAAAACGCTGTTGGCGGGCCACAGCATGGCCCGCAAGCTTGGGGTTGAGCAGCCTTGGTCTGATTGAAATAAATGTTTTGACTTTGACTGTGACATACCAACTGTATCGTAAGCAGTGCCAATGATGTACTGGGTGTTATATTTAGAGGCAATTTTCACTTTGGCTTGCGCGCACATTTTTCTCTGGAAATACCAATTTAAATTATTTATTTAATACTTCAAGCACACATGTACAGAGGCGGACTTAATTCCTTAGGCATTTTCTACCAGTCGACCTTTGGGTGATGCAGAGACAAACAGTGGTGCAGGTGCAATTCAGAAAATTGTGGAATAAGTAAACAAATTACACAAAGATATACATACATAATTATATAGAAACTATAAAAAATAATATACATAAATAAATACTTAATATACTTACATAATATAATACATATACCTATACAAACTAAAGAACATAAGAGTCAAAGCCATGTTACTTGTTTATTATTAGAGATTAAAAAACAGTAGCGATACGCCGATACGGGTGGGACTTGAACATGCGAGCTCTGCCATATCACACTAACCACATATTATATCTGAACAAATAATTAAGTTCTCTCTCTTTCTAACATTAGGGTTGCTACTGAGGTTGCTACTTACCACATCATCAAAGTTCTCTTTATGGGACTTAGAATTAGCATACGGTATGATCATGTACTGTCCGTACGAGTGGAAAGCGAAGTAGTACTCCAAGTCAGTACTCTTTGACTCCACAAACTTCGCCATTGCTCTGCTTTCATTTTCAGAAAACGCGTATGGGCCGCAGTGAATATCCGACTGCCTACGTTTGTCTACACCGACAGCTGAATGAAGAAAGTTAAAAAACAAATAAAAATCTATACTTATATGTCCAATGATACAATAAAGCTGAAGAGTTTATTCATGAACGCGCTAAACTCTGGAACTACCAATCGCATTCGATTTTTTTTATTCGATTTTTTTGCGTGCGATTAAGGCACGGGCAAAATCTGGTGTTCTAAATTGAATACTTACTTCCAAATGCATGATCGAAGTTTCGATTTAAATCAACCCCGAAATCTCCATTCTGGCGATTTTTTCTCCAAAGCCGATCCTAGAATATCATTATAATAGTGTTATTACTTAAATAAAACAGGAAATTATCACGGGTATGTTCTTTACAATACTGGGGAACACCAATAGCCAAAAACCGGGTTATGTAAACGTACTAATCATCATGATCACCACATCAGCCGAAGGACGTCCACTGCTGGACATAGGCTCTCAAGCATCATCACAACAACCGGTCCTGTGCTGCCCACACCTAGCGGATTTCTGCGACCTTCAATAGGTGTTCAGTCCACCTTGCAGGAGGCTACCCACACTGTGTTCCAGTACACGGCCGCCTCTTGAGAACTTTTCGACCCCACCGACCTTCCATTCTACGAGCAAAATATACTAATGAGTTGATATAATATATTTTCGGAGACTCGGACCAGTCTCAACCTGTAAAAAGCGGTGGCCTATCCATACATCCTTTTATCAGCCTTAATTTAAAATTACTTACCGTCGTATGGCTATATTCATATCCATCAGGGTTCAGAACAGGCACAAAGTACCACTCGTAGGTTAATGCTATAGTCTTGAGAACCTCGTCGTCTGAAGACTGAGAGTGTAAGATTTGGTGGATGAGATATGTTACGAAGGCTGGAGAGATCCACTCTCTGGCATGTATACCGCCTTCCATGATCACTCTGGACCTGAATTTTTTTATATATTTTTACCCAAAATTATATCAAATCTTCAGTTTGTGAAAGGCTGATCAAGCAACTGATTAGTAGATCTGCCGTCAAATCTCATGTCATGTTGTTATTAGTATGCCGAAATCAAAGTTTAAATAAAATCTTAGATGTAGGTGCCCTGAGACGTGTGAGCTCAGAAATTAGACAGAGAACGATAGTGTGCAATATTCGGTATGAGTGAGCGAGACAATACTATACATATTTGATATTTCAGATGTCATTGAAAAGGGCGCATATAAGATTTAAATCTTTGGCCAAAATAAAATAGGCCAATATATCACTTGACATGAGATGTGATAACAGATTAAAATGAACCCGCTTTCAGAAACCGTGGTTGACATAACTCCACTTTTGGATAAAAAAAGGTTTATTTTCCTTCAAACAACAACATGTCATTAAATGTCCAAGACATTAATCAGGTCCTTCTGGACGTTGATATTGATGTACAATCAAGAATACCTTATATTACTCCCTTTCAAAACAATCTTAGCAGCCATGATGTCTCGGTTCTCATACGTCTTCCCGATGCTCTGAAGCTCCAATTCTATAGGATAAGCCTTAGCCAGATCCCGAAGCCATTGGTATATGTCATTTAATTGGAAGAAGTTATTCCAATCAAAAGAGTCCATCTTCCTTCTGATGTAAGTTTTCACTGTCTGCATGTCAAAGGCTCTGAAAGAAGGGTTTTTGGGACGTCACCAAAGTTGATTTGGATTGTGAGCTCCGTTGGTGCAGCGCCGATGAAATCGCGAGTCGAACAACTCGCGAAAGTTTGAGCCGCGACTTTTTTGCGTGATGAACTTATGACTAAGCGCTTCGTTCGAGTTTGAAACAAGACGGGAATACCTTAAATAAATACATATTACTATGTAAAATTGTAAATATATATAAACATGCACTTATTCTATCATTAACATAAATAAAATAAAAAGTCTACTTCCTACTATAGGTACTACTAATATTATAAATGCGAAAGTTTGTGAGGATGGATGGATGTTTTTTACTCTTTTACGCAAAAACTACTGAACGGATTTTGATGAAACTTTACTGTAAGTAATAGGTATAGTTTATACATAAAAAATAAGACATGCTACTTTTTATCTCAAAAACGCGGGCGAAGCCGCGGGCGGAAGCTAGTATCATAATATCATAACGCTTGTATTCTATAAATAGAGTTTTACAGTTAAGTATAGTGCGGTCACATAAAAAAGTGGAAAATTAATTAAAACAAGACATTGCAGTCCGACCCATTATATGACTATTACCCGGAAACACTGGGTCCCGACCGCAACGTCTTGTTTTCCTTTTCTATTTTGTTGGTTCTATAACACCAGATAAGACGTACGCAAGAGAGAGAAAAGATTCTCCCGTCCAAGCCGCCGCGGTAGACGCTCCGGGCGTCGGGAGCCGCGTGACGACTCCCGGCCACCGTAGGCGCGGGCCTGCGGGCGGTGAGTAATGGGTAGCTCACCGTCTGATCAGGACCAGGCCCGTGCCGAACGGCGCGTACGTGTTCCACGCGCGCCTCAAAGAGATGTCAGCATCGAAGAGGGGGCCCACTAGGGCCCAAGCCTGCCGGGAAAGCGGAATTGTCCGAAAGGGATACCGCTGACCCGGACAAAAGGGCTAAGGAAGGAACATGGGTGGGTTTTAGTCAGTAAGAGTCTGACACTCCCTTCCGCTCCGCCCAGAGCGGGAGGGGTTATTTGATGATTTCCCATCCTCAAAAAAAAAAAAAAAAAAAGACGTAACGCAAGCCGCGGTCGGGGTTTTATAAAATTTTTAATTTTCTATTTTTATTTTTCTCTTTTTAGTTTTTGATGTCTATGATAGTCTATCTATCTTTTGATAGTCGGGATTCAGTGTTCCCGGGTAATATTCATGTAATGGGTCCCGACTGCAATGTCTTGTTTTCCTTTGGTGGTTCTATAACATCAGATAAGACGTACCGCGGTCGGATTTTTATAAAACTTTTAATTTTCTATTTTTTTAGATATTTTTTTTAGGTAAATATTTTTTTAATGTATAAGATTAAAAAATATATTATAGCCTATGTTACTCGCGACGTCAATACGAATCTAATGATATGTCATATGGTAAAATCCATATGCTCGTTTAGTCTCTAGGAGGGAAACACAGAAACGGAAATACATACATATTTACATTCATACCTACATACTAACATACAGGTGAAACACTATACCCTCCTTTTGGGCTTCGCCGCAGTCGGGTTAAAAATAACATCACCTACGGATAATCAAAGAGAAAAAATATCTCAAAACCAATAACAATTCTACTACATATCTACAAACATTAGATTAGTATCTTGGATTATTATGATAAAACAAGTTTAAAGCATGTCATGAAACTGACGTAAAGCCAGACAGGATTTATCAATAATAAAGATATGAATCAATTAATCAATATCATATTTATGCCCTTGCAATCCTGACGCGAGTACCTACTTTTCCCTAGATTAAAATCATTAGAAAACCTACGTTTCAATAAAAATATCCTTTGCTTTACCTTTAATAAAAATTTCAAAGATAATATAATAATTACACCTGTGTAAATTGAGTAGGTAACTCAAATTACTGTAAGCTGATAGGTTCAATTACTGTACCATCATCTGATCGGTTAAAGTCTTCCTACTATATCCTATCCTATCCTACTAATATTATAAATGTGAAAGTTTGTGAGGATGTATGTATGGATGTTTGTTACTCTTTCACGCAAAAACTACTGAACGAATTTTGATGAAACTTTACAGTAATATAGATTATACATCAGAATAACACATAAGCTACTTTTTATCCCTAAAATGCGGGCAGTCGCGGGCGCAAGGTAGTAACAAATACAGTAGGAGGCTTACTTCTGAACATCTTCAATTATCGTGGTTATGTACAATCCCAGATTATTTGCTTCTCTCAAGAAGACTGGCTTTGCCACAGGACTAACCACAAAGTCCACAGGCTTAGATAACATCCCTGGTGGTCTCCAGAAGTTGACATCATAAATTTTGGTCAGATTCTTAAAAAAATCTAAATGGACTTCTTCCACGGGTATACCTCTTAACAAAGTGTAATTATAATACTTTTTACAAATACAAAAATTTATACAAAACGTAAATATTATTACACAAGACAAATTTGTCTGCATTTTCGCTGATTTCATTCATAAAGTGAGTGTATACATTTTTTTAAAAAAGACCCTTGAGATTTCACAGACATTTTCCTTACGTTAACATGACACTTGACGTTTGCTTGATGACAAATAAGACAAATATGCATTTAAAAAGTACCGACTAAGGAGAATCCATCATACAAAAATATATTTTAAAAGCAAGCATACTGCGGAACCTCTGACCCCACAAGGTATGGCAATATTAATTTTGTGCCAACATAGTAGACACTATGACACAATAAATACTCTGTTTTAAGCTTTCACGGTTTGTCTCTAAATTTAAAATGTCACTTACGGGATATCTTCCGTGATTATTGTATTGTTTGAGTTCCCGATATTTCGACGCTGTTGCAAGCGCCATGATCGCTTGTCCACCAATTTCTTCTTATACAAAGGCCAGTTTTATCAACAAATAGATGGGGTTGCCATGGGTAGTCCAGTGGCACCTGTGGTTGCTAATCTGTGGATGGAGCACATCGAAGACTTGGCTATTTCTACTTGTCCTGTGCCTATCAAGGTTTGGAAGCGGTATGTAGATGATGTATTCTGCATCCTCAGAGGTGGAGTACCAGAAGTTGAGAGATGTTTGACCCACTTGAATAATATCCATACGGCCATGCGTTTCACAGTGGAATTGGAAAAGGATCGGTCTTTAGCTTTTCTTGACGTCAAGGTCATTGCAAGGAGTGATGGGACCCTAAGCCATTCAGTCTACAGGAAGCCGACTCACACGGACCGTTATTTACACGCCACCTCACATCACCACCCCTATCACCTCAATTCTGTAGTCACCTCACTTACAAATCGCGCATTTGATCTGTGTGATACTGAACACCTTACTGGGGAATTGTCCCATGTGCAGAAGGTGCTACTCATGAATGGCTACAAAACAAATGATGGAGCAGTAAGGCCAGAAAAGAAGAAAGCCACCAGATCTACAGTGGAGCGCCAAACAACTTTCTTGCTATATCTGAGAGGAGTAACGGACAAGATAGGTCGCTTATTGAGTAAATACTCGATAAAGACCGTGTTTACTCCTCATAGGAAAATTGCACAAAGTCTGCGTTCCCCTAAGGATAAAATCCCATATGAACATCCTGGGGTTTATAAAATTGATTGCAGCTGTGGCAGCTCATACATAGGGCAGACGAAGCGAACTGTCTCATGCCGCATCAAAGAGCACATCAAGGCTGTCAAAAACAATGATGAGCAAAAATCTGCCATAGCTGAACATCTGCTGCAGTCAGGGCCCAATCACTGGATTGAATTTCACAAGCCAAGTATTCTGTCCACGGACAAACATTACATACCAAGGCTGACAAGAGAAGCAATTGAAATAAGAAAACACAAGAATTTCAATCGAGAGGATGGCTTCAAATTGTCAAGTACGTGGAATCCAGTTATAAACATGCTCATAAATGGCAGCCGACATCGTTATAAAGACTCCAAAAAACTTGTTGATACTGTGAGTGTGTTTTGCCGTGACTTACACCCATATTCTAAGACGTTTACTCGAAACTTCCTCGACTCCACTCAACCTCACTCAAGGAAATCGGTATTCACAGTTGCAAAAATTCTCCTCCACTTGGCGTCACTCGACATTTTTCCTTACTCGAGGTAAGGAAACAACTGTTAAACTCAAGGTACGTCGGGATCTACCTTAAGGAACACTCAAGGAAGATTTACGCCATATTCGCCTTGTTTTTCTACTCGTTCACTGACGCTTGTTATACAAAATTTTGTATAGTTTTTCAATAGTGTTTAGGTACAAAGTGTTTATAATGGATATAATAAATATATATTAAAAAAAAAACTTAGGTACCGTACATACTCCAAAAAATAACTCGTACCTTAGTATACTTGCGATAAGTGAAAAGCTGGATACCCCTGGGGAGGGGAAGGGTTGCCTGCATCGAATATTGCCTTCATCATTATGTCGAAACCTTGTGACAAAACCCTTTTCATAACAAAATCATCGTTTACGTGTTAGTGGATAATGTTTTGCTTACAACTAACTGTTATAAACTAAACTACTAGCAAAAACCACCAGCCACTAAAACAAAATTCCTCCGCTGAAAAAGGAGTCTAAACCACCAGTTTTAGTTGAAAATCCACTAAGTTGGCAACACTGGACACAGATAAAAAAACCGCAATCTGACAACAGCTATTGAGTGACCATAGACAAAAAAAAACAAAATGTATGCTGAATCTATGATTCAATGACGTATACAATGACGTTTTTCCTCGACTCAACCTCATTCGAGGATCCTCAAGATTACCTCACGACAAGATCGAGTTTTAACTAAGAATACCGATTTCGAGGATTAGTTGAGGTGATCCTTAAGGTAACCTCAGTTGAGTCGAGGTCGAGGAAGTTTCGAGGAAACGTCTTAGAATATGGGTGTTAGTGTCGAGTTCCAGTAGTGCGCGTAGCAAGAGACAAAGAAAGAGGGTAGACAGATTTGTCTGCTCCTAACAATTTATTTTCATCCACCCGCAATCTCCAGTCAACCCGCGATCATGGCGCTTGCAACAGCGTCGAAATATCGGGAACTCAAACAATACAATAATCACGGAAGATATCCCGTAAGTGACATTTTAAATTTACAATAAATACTCTCCATTGCTTCTCCTGATAACAGCAAAGTTCATAAATTTGTGCAGTAGTAGCCACTGGAACCGTTTTGGAACAGTTAAGTAACCAATACGGTACTTGGTGCTTGGCCAATAACCGAGTAGAGGCGTCTTGGTTGCCGTAATGACGGCCACCTGTGTCGTTCCAGACTGATTTGTATGTCTCAAGTTAATTGTTAGTTTGAGCTTATCCGGCAAGCTGGGTTGCTGTTTTGTCAACGACCACTAAACATAGCCTTATTGATCGACTCAGGTAACGGTCCAAGCAAACCTTATGTTAACCAAGCTTGCCTAATGGATTGGTGATCACAGTACTCTTATACGTTCATGTTAGCAAGAGTCATAATAAAAGATTTCATGTTGTATCCAAAAAAAAAACCCAGTTACATAGCAAGCGGCGTGGTTGACTACTCCGGGTACACGTGGGTACGCTAGATCAATTTGAGTGGCAGTTTGGGTCATGCCAATAGGAATATAGTATGTTTATGTCATTTGCATTGAATAACAGACAAAAAATATCTAAAAACAACAAAAACGCTATCCCAGAATAACATGATACAAAACATTTATTTTAAAAGTAATATAATATTAACACAACAATACAAAATAAAATAAAAGTGAACCCCTCTCAAGTCCTGGGCCCTGTTGAATAGGTTCAATCTAATCTTTCTAGGTTTGGCGGTCATCAGCTCTGTGAGACCTGAAATAGTCTCTTCACAGGTGGGCAGAATCTGGGTAGGTGGAAGTGCATAGCCGTAAGTCCCGTTGTCACGTAGAAGGAACGTGAATACGTATCTGAAGACAGAGATGGTTTTACTGGTCTTCCAAATGGAGACATGGTGAAACTTCGAAAGCTACCAGTAATGTTTTAATTTTTTTGGGTTTGATCGCCATCTCGCCTGATGTTGAGCGATGATGCGGTTTACGATGGAGGATGCTTCGAAGTAGCATTCAACATCCAGATTTATGTTGATAACCTAAAATCTGAGATGCCTGTTCTCAACAAGGTGAAAAATTTCAAGTGGCAGCCACACAGTTCGACAGACGATTTATAGGGGTCTAGTCTCGACGCCAGCAGTCACACGCAGATAAGTCGAAATTTCAGTGGCAGAATAATGGGTTAATAAGTATATTGAGAATTTTCAGTTCAACGAAAGAAATAAAATGGTTTCGACAAATAAATAAAATAAAACTATGGTCGCTGATTGTTGTAACCAAGCTTCACTATTTGAAATGCTGCGTTGTAACTCCCGTTTGTGTGCTGAATTTCACTGGCATCAAGACCGAATCCATCTGTCAAAGGCATACGACGCCGTGATTTCAGCCGCCGTACCTGTACCCGGAGGCTTTTTTACAGGCAACCTTGGAGTTGTGGAGGTCACGTCTAAGTCGCGTCATGTTTGATAGTTGATGTATGTTGAAATATGAGCTTACCGCAAAGACTAGAGCAACCAGCCAAGAATGGCGGATTATGGCGTACTAAATTTTGTTGAGCAATACTTTATTTATTTCTAGCTTTTTATAATCGACGATAAGTATTGGATAGCTATTTCTACATAAGACAATATAAAGCATTATGATTTTTCTTCAAGTAATTATCAAACAAAAATATAATCTTCTCATATAAAAAGTATTACCTCACACCATGAGTTTTCTTCACCCAACTGGCACTGTTACCGGAGATACGTAGGCCTGGCATAAAAAATAAACAATTTACAAAGATAATTCGATAGCATAAATTATAATTCAATCTCTATTGTAATGATAATAAAGGTCATTCTCAAACTCACCCAAAGTATCATAGGTAGTTCCAACACTATATTTGGTTCCAAACATTTTATAAATTTTCATTATTGCCTGTTTACCGAAATTCTCCTGAAAAAGAAAGGTTACTTTACTGTAAACAAGCTGTGGTGTTGCTTCCTGGAGTTTAGCAAGAGAGAGGCAAAATAGATGCGAGAGCGAGGCGAGAGCGAGGCGAGAGCGAGGCGAGAGCGAGGCGAGAGCGAGGCGAGAGCGAGGCGAGAGCGAGGCGAGAGCGAGGCGAGAGCGAGGCGAGAGCGAGGCGAGAACAGGGCCAGACGGGAGCGAGATCGGAGTGAGATTGGGGCAAGAGCGGGGCAATGATGGCAGAATATGAGTCAGCGCACAGCTGGGTGGTGGTAATAAGGATAATAAACATAAAGACTGAAATGTCTTGGCATAACTAAGTAGATATTGATTTAATATACAATTAATAATAATTTCTAATTTTACTTACCATCTCACCATAATTGTCAATATGCTGTATCCTGTCAGCAAAGGGTATGATGACTTTCTGTCCATAAGTATGAAAGGAAAAATAAAACCGAAGATTTTGTTTCTTTTCGGTGACAAAGTCTGCCAGTATTCTTGTTTCTGGTTCAGAAAAAGGGTGGGGTCCGCAGTAATAGTCGTCTTTTGGGTCAGTGCTGGTACCGTGTTCTGAAAAGTAAGTATTAATTTCAAAATCGAAATCGTCAGACGCAACGTGGATAGGCCCCAAAGGCCAAAAAATGGTCAGAGGATAGGCCACAAAGTGGTCCGATGATTGAGTTTGAGATAGAGATAATCAGCTAGCTTCGGCTTTGTAGAACGTCGTATCTGTTACTCATATTATGTGTGATATTTTATAGCTAGCCGATGTCTCTTTCTACAGCTCAATGTGTAATATTTACTGCTGCAGACGTATTACATAAATTAAGAGATTACGGTCAAAAGATAGCCACTTGGGCAGTGAATTTTTGTGTGATAATTACAATGTAACTACGATCAACAACGTCTTATATTATCATAAAATACCAACTGCAGCGGTTCTATGAAGAGCAGGTAGGAGAGGTAGGGTACAGCGAGATACTTTGCTCAAATCTGGAACAGCCTGACTGATACCTTTCAGAATACCACTGCCAAATAGGGCAACTCATTAGTAGTGTTGTGTCTCTGTAGTGAGTAAGGTCGTCACAGTTCCTGAGCATGTGCTGTGTTGACGGCACCCCACATGCTTTTTTAACTGTCAGCACAGTGAATCCTCATCTTAAGGGGTCGGCAACGGCATGTAACACTCGGTGTTGCAAGCGTATCATAGACTTCGGCAGCCGTTTACCATCAGGTGGAATCAGGGAAAAAGGATATTTCAATTCGTTCTGTATAGTTCCGTCTCTTTCTCACATTGCAGCAATTTAACAATAACACGTTGCAACACACCTGTAGACTAAAAATGTCACATGAAATACTCACTCCCAAAATTGTAGTCAAAATTCCTATTCAGATCAACGCCAATTCCACTATTTGTGGTTCTCCTGTTTTTTCTCCATAGACGATCCTAGAACACAATGTTGTTATAAATAGCGCAGCCCAAAATATCTACTACCTATATCATTACTTTGATATGAAAATGAAATCATATTAAATTGTTAGTTTAGGTCTGCTAAAATAATGAGTAATTTGTTATAGGCACCGGCAGGACTTATGATCACAAATTGCGCATGTACGTTTTTGGCTCAATAGACAATAGACAGTTCACAATACGTATGTAAGTTGATAATGGTTCAATGAGACAATGACCATCGACTGACGAACCAATCGTGTGCAGTCTCGGCGCCTCCCGTCTCTTTCATTCCGGCAAAGAGACCGAAAAATCAGCTAATGCGCAGGTGACGTTCGTGATCATAACTGGTGCCGCTAGTTATAACTAATTACGAAAATAATGCCTCTATGATCTTGATTAAAAGTTCTCATTATATCAAAATTGGCAGGAATACTTTTAATCCTGGATATAGGTGTTACCCAAGCATCGTCACGACAACCAGATCTGCGATTCTCGCATCCAGCGGATACCCGTTATCTTTAGTAGGTCATCAAATCTGTCCACCTTGTGAGGGGTCTACACTGCGTCTTCTGGTATGATATTACTATTATGATAATTATTTATGATTATGACTGATATGATAATTATTAATTCACGAGCTATCGTAACAATTCCATTAAACTCACCGTGTTCTGACTATAAAAATAACCATCAGGATTGATAATCGGTATAATATACCAGTCGTATTTTTTGCCCAGCTCGTACATTCGCCAATTTTTGGTATCATTTTGAACTACTAATTGATCCACAAGATATGTGACAAATTCTACTGCGATCCACTCGTTCCCATGAATACCACCTTCAACTATAACTTTGTATTTGTTGCCGGGTTTTCTAAGACATACGGCGTAAATTTTACGTCCTTCAGCAGATTTGCCTATAGATGTCAGCTCCAGCACATTGGGGAACCGGACAGCTAAATCTGTTAGCCACTGGTAGATGTCCTCTAAAGTGTGATAGTAGTCCCATGTAAAACTTTCTGTTTTTAGTCGAGAATATTTTCCAAATGCTTGCCCTTCGAATGCTCTAAAAATAAAACCAAAGTAAAGTATATCTATATCTATCAAACATTTTGATAAAATATAGCATCCCTAAATCGCCTTTATTCTCTAACTGAAAAGCTTGAATACCCTTTCAAGCAGTAGTACCTAGGTAGCCACAATACAAATGATATTGTTTGCAGGTTGTCCCAGTGTGCCATGTATCAACATAAACTGAAATGTCTACGCGTGATGCCCTTGATATAATAATTTCGTAACTTTGTTCATGCAGTAGACTGTTTTGCCAGGTAATCTAAAAATTAATCTGATGTTATGATGATTATGATTTTAACGTAGAACGAGAATAACGTAGAACCGTAGAAAAATAGACTAAGGAAACACAGTTACTTACATATTCTTTGTCAAATTATATTATTTACTAGACTATTGCCCGCGACTCCGTCCGCGTGGACTACAATGAACTGACCAGTTTAAATGATCTCCGTAGTGTAGGTTGGCTAGTACTACCAAGAGGTCAAGCTGTATCTCTGGTTTTTTTCAGCAGAATCAGATGAAACGTGACTTAGATTTTAAGTTGGACCATAAGCTATCGAAATGTGAAAACCACATCAAAATCCGTTCAGTAGTTTTTGCGTGATGCGCGCACAAACAGACAAACAGACAAAAATTCAAAAAAATAATCTTTTCGGGTATAGTTACGTAACTTACGTCCCAGTAGCCTATCCCGACTGTTTTTTCTGGAATATCTTCAATGTACAGACACGGCTCTTTTACAAATTTTATAATAGTATAGACTTCAAAATGAATAATCTAGTTAGGTCCTACAAATCTTTCTTCAAAGAATGCAAAGAAGTGAAGAATTGTGACTTACCTTTCGACATCAGCCAGCATCACTTCAGTTTTTAAATTGAAATGATTTACTCTTTCCAAAAAAATCTCTCTATCAGCAGGATTAACTATAAACTGCACATCTTCATACAGTTTGTAAGGCTTCTTCCAAAATACCATATCTATGTATTTCTGTTTGTCCAAGCTTTGTAAGAACTTTAAGTGGTGTGCCTCCGTCGGTGTAGTTGAATAAAGTGTAAAATTGTCATATTTTCTACTCTGACAGATTCTTACATTGTATAGAAGTATAACTATCATGGCTACGGTTCTTGCGTTCATTTTTAATGTATTTTATTACAATAATTTCCATGTGTATAGCATCTGATTTGATTTCTTTGATATATTGACATTTTTTAGTCTTCTGAGGATGACATTTAAAAAGAGGCTTGTCATTTATAGCAAAGGTGAGGTTTTATCGATTGTTCTTCTTTTCATTGTTTCGTCTAGTGTTGCCCAAATGCAAGACCAAGAGGAGACTAACCCAGTCTTTGATCTTGATCTTGTGTCAGTACACCTGGTTGTGATCTTGGTCTTGGTATTGAACACTCATTCTTGGTCATAATCTCGGTCTTGCTGCAATTAGGTGATCTTGGTCTTGTGAAAATGATAGATGCAAGACCGGTTTTGAGCAACACTAGTTTCGTCTATCAACGTATTATTATTTAATTTTGTGCTACTATAATTTTCCTACTTTTAATTGACCGTTTCACGTAAGAATTCTCTTCGACGCTATGTTGGCTGCACTGCTTGTCATTCCTATTTAGGTCATAATTATCGTTTTGTGTTTTTTGTAGATTTATGTTTCATATTTAATATTTAGGACGTTAAAAAGTGATGAAAGTGAATTGGTGCTGAATGAAAACTTCCAACACCGTTAAAAACGTTGTAATAAATTGAGATTCAGGGCAGCGTTCTTATGTGGAACGGTCAATAATAATGATCTCCATTTAGTGATTGTACAAATATCATTAGGTAAATAAGTAACTTTAAAAGAACATCCATAATATCACCGGGTCTTACAGCAACCACGAGTGAAAAGTTTTTCTTATACCTACAAATTACATACATACATAGCACGAATCTTACTCCCAAAAGCCTTCTACACCAAATAAACGTTCGCAATCCACTTCAAGTGGGATTACGCCATAATTTCTAAAATGTTCACTTTTATAGCAGTACTTTGGAATCCTTTTAAGTATCTGTCACTTGGCGTTGGGACAGCTGATTAAGAAGTTGAATAAAATGTAACCCGCAGACGTGTAATAGGAAAAGTTTGTCTTGACATTTTTAACTTGCCAGTTTTTTTCTTTTGGTAGGTGTTGATTGGTTAAGATTTGATTTTGTTTCTTGTTAGTAAAAGTTACAAATGACAATCGTTCTAAGGACTTCGTAGCCAAATGGCAAAAACGGAACCCTTATAATTTCATCCTCCGTCCATCCGTATGTCACAGCCATTTTATTCAGAAGCTTACAAAAAAAATGTTGGTGGAGCACTCGCATCCAACTAACATATGAATTTTGCGCATCGCTTTATGGGGAGTCTTTAAAAATAACATGAAGGTTTTTAAGTGACTTTTTTTATTAAGATGAATATTTGGTGAGATATGAGCTCCGAAAGTCGTTAGACGCCATCTTGACTAAAGAACCCAAAAAAAATAATGTTACCATGCCCTCGATTTATACTTAAGCCCGTTACAGACGTAGCTATAATATATATTAATAATATCGAGATATAGAAGTAGAAACTTATAGAAACGGTGACGTCATAGAAATATGTATTATAGCTGCGTGTGTGGTCACTCGAAAATTTTTATAGAAAATATGTCGTAATATGCCTTGCTATGATTCATATTAATATATATTATAGCTACGTCTGTGACGGGCTTTACGTACTCGTATAACGTTACAAAATATAATTCCAAAATCAACGGGTTCGATTCCTGGCAAGGAAAATTGATTTTTAAAAAAATCTATTGATACAGTTTTATTTTTAATCAAAATCGGCCCCAAGACACCTTTGAGTGTTTTTCGCTATTTCTAAAAGTTTTGGATTTGGCCATCCAAGCAGACTTGAAAAATTCACCCTGTATATTTCGCAGAATCATCAAAATATTTATTTCCCATCTTTCATGCGAATACACGAAGCTAAAACTTCCCAATTCCCATCCAATCCATTAGCACTCTACAGTGAACATAATCTCACTTCAGGATAAACCTCCGGATAAACTAACGGTATCATAATTTAATTAACTAAGAGTGTATCAAGACCAGATGCAGTCGCAAACAGTTGGACTCATTAAAAGTTGTCTTAATGAAAATAAGGGAACTGTCGGGTGTAAGTTCGAGAATAATGTGCCGAGTTGCTTTTGTTGGCCTGACTTGACTCTTGACTGCCATTTATTTATGCGATTAAGTCTTACTTAACCGCCTCAGGGACCGTAGGTTGGATCCAGAAATTATTTTTGGGTGAGACCTATGCTATTCTCCAAGATATTTTTTTTTGGCTGTCTCGACTTGAGTCTTGACTGCCATTTATTTATGCGATTAAGGGCCGTAAGATCAATCGTAGCTTAAACCACGGAAGACAGTTTAATCTCCCATCTTCGATTGTCTCCTAAGCATGAAACAATAGGAAACAATATTGAAGACGGGAGTTTAAACTCTTTTCTGTAGTTTAAGCTACGATTTATCTTACGGCCCTAAGTCTTACTTAACTGCCTCAGGGACCGTTACGTAGGACTGATCCAGAAATTATTTTTGGGCGAGGTTCAAGGTTCATCCGGTTATGCTATTCTATAAGAGACAAGTTTTGGCTGTCTCGACGACGAGATCAAGCGAACGTGTAGTCAATAGTCGTCGTCAATTTATCCGCCGTTAAATAGGTCTAAGGTTCTAACCTTCTAACTCACGGCCAACACAGCCTTGAGCGCTAGTCATTGATATGTGGCATTAATGCAGCTATTCGCAGCTTATTTAATACGAAACTATAGCTTCACCGTGGCTTCACCGCTGCGGCAGCACTGCACACAAAACTGATCATATTTTTGGGGTTGGAAATCGAAATACTAAATCAGTAATCTAATCTTAAATCTGACAGCACTTATAATTTTGATTGGCTTCAGCGGTGACTGTTCTGTTCCCAAACCAACAAGACTGCTTCAAAAGAAAATACTGGAGCAATCACTTCTTCTTCTTCTTCTCTTATATCGCCATGAACTATACAAAAATAGCTCATGCCCTGGTCAAAACTATAAGCATCCGCAAGGTGATACTAGCGCTGATAGCCCATGGTCCATCAGACATACATTATTTTATGTTTCATCAATGGAGGATATTTGAATGCACCCCTATCTATCATGGGCATTATTATTTTTCAGATGCCATCTTTTCTCTCTGTCTGACTCTTTCTAATGCTATCCTCTTCCTCCAAGGTATTGTGAGAACAATATGCCCCAAGGCTCCAAGATTCGCCACAAGACAAACGGCCAATATCCCCTTTCATTACAAGATCAGTCTAATTATTATTAAAATATACAAAAAGCCCAATTCCCCTTAAGTGGTGGGGAGTGTGTCCCAATTGCTTTGGATTTATTGTTAGCCCATAAATCTGCTTGCCTTTTTCTGCTCCATTAAATATCATGGAAAATATCTAATAAGGCGGAATAATTTTGCAAAGCTGCGCTATCTGTTGTATTTTCCTCGGAAATTATGTATTTTGTGCGACTGCACAGATGTATTATCAAGGTTTGAAATTTGTCCTCTTCTGAGGGTAAGCAAAAGCCTTTAGTTAGTTATCAGGTTTTAAGAGTATCTTATGCTAAAATTAACACGTTTTCCTAAAAGGGAGAAGCTTTACAACTATGAAAAGATGGTGACATCGATAATATTGAGTGTTGAGTGATAAAACCCGATAAGTCGACTTTCGAGACTTCTTACTTCTTAACCCTCGACGAGCTTTGAGTGATAAAACCCAGTTTGTATGAAAAAGTAACTTACGTTTTCTATCGGACGGCCAGAAGCACGACAAAGCGCCATCGGTTCATGGTTGATATACCAAGAACCCGAACGAAGCGCTTTGATTTCACTTTCATTGTGAAAACCGCCAAGCAGTGGAATGCGCTGCCCGAGTGGGTGTTTCCCAACAGTTACAATCTGGGCATCTTCAAGTCACGAGTGAATTGGTTTCTTCTAGGCAAGCGTGCTCCATCGTAGACCGCATCATTGCTTAACATCAAGCGAGATGGCGGTCAAACGCAAGCCTATCAATGAATAAAAAAAAAAATGCAAATGTAAAATCGATTTAATTCGAAAATCTTGAAATTACTCAATCCTTGATATCTTGTATGGGCAACAGAATTGTCAGTTCGAAGGAGGTGAGACTGAAAAAAAATCTTACTGAATGTGGAGTCATTCATAATATCATCGATTCATCGGCTCGCACATCATGCATAGGTATTTCTCGTGTTCTCGCAAAATTATCGTGTGTATGTTGAACGACCTAAAAGATCTTACTCGAGATTGATATAGCCCTCCATCTGTCGCATTTAAAAAATCCGCCTCATTCAGGTCGAAATCATTTGTGTCTCTCAAGTGCGACAGACGAACGAATAAGTAATTAATTCTTCTTATAATAATTATTTAAAGCAGTAAAAGCATGACGTTAAAAAAAGAGTAGGTACTAGTTATCATAATAACCGGATTGATGAGGATGACCACATCACAATAATTTTCTAACCTACATACAAATTACGATAGGTACATTCATTCATAAAATTCATTATACGCCAAAAGAACCCTAAATAGCAATTAATAATTTTAAAATAACAATATCTCTTGCTAATCACAATGCATTAGTTAACTAGTAAGGGCGTGTACATACGGGTAATCAACTAAAACAATGGACATATGTATTTTACTGGCGTTGTATGAGATGTGATCTATACGCGTAATGCGTCATGTCTGACACTCCCCTAAACACAAACTACCCGGGTGACAGTGTGGCAGGTATGTTCTTGTTACGTCACTTTTTTATTTAGTACTGTTTATAAAAAACTGATTTTTTATAAGCGTTACGAAACTTGTAAAAATGTATAAACACTATAATATGCACATATATATCGACAACAGTGACCAAAAACGAGGTCAAGAACAAAATGTCACACTGTGCGAGATTGCGGGTTTTTCTGCTTGAGAGATCTACCTACACTACACCTTAGCAAAATTATTGCAATTTTTAATCATTTTGTCGGAGCTAAGCTGATATTTCAAATCAGTTTTGTCAATCTACCTCGCTCTTACACCAGTTAATCATTTATATTTCTTGTTATTCAGATTGCTAATTGAATCAAGCATTTGGTGGGTACCAATGACAAAGTATCGAAATAGTAACGAACCCGTTCAGAAATGCCTAGTCATACTAATATAATTTTAGTTAGTAACGTAATGACTTGAAATGACAACCTTAAAGGATAGGCTCATGAATTTCAGCTGAAAATGACTATCCGTTTTTGTTTAAGCGTGTTTTATGAAACGACATTAAACATTTATTTCGTACGGAAAATCCTATAGAAAAAAGCACTTTCTAGCGCTTGACTTTAAAGCGATTTGAATGGGGCTAGCTGATGTGATTCTAAAATGGCTGATTTGAAACGAATCGTTGTATCAACTTAATTACAGTATTCCCAAATTAATAATGCGCATGAGAACTTCGCTAATTGCCTCTTTCTGTCTATATCTTTTAGCACAAAACACATAATTCTACTAAATTATGCATGAAGAAAAAACTTTTTTAACAAAAAATAACCGACTTCAAAAAGCCACTACAAAGAAAATAATAATGTTGGTTTCGGAAGTCAGTGGCTTTGGTTTTTGTTTGCTTTTTTTGCCACCGACTTCCGAAACCAACATTATTATTTTCTTTGTAGTGGCTTTTTGAAGTCGGTTATTTTTTGTTAAAAAAGTTTTTATTTTTCCCTTTTTAGTTCTTTATCTCGCGTTAGATTACTTTGACGACTTCGTTCAACAGTAAATCTTCTACGTAGTGTGTACATTTATGCATACAACTTTGTACATGGGAATGATTACCTAATGTATTATATTACCTATACTAAAACCTTCCTCAAAGTATTTAGATTACGTTAGTGAAAACCCCATCCAAATCGAATCAGTAGTTTTTGAGAAAATCGCGCACATACAAACTTACATACATACATACACACATACATACATACATACATACATACATACATACATACATACGGGACGAATACAGAACCTCCTTTTTTGAAGTCGGTTAAAAATGCACTTAACCACTCTATATACATATCGTCTTCCGACGCTCGGGGAATGCGACCGTTGCCGAACCGTGACGAAGATTTCTATGCGCATTATCACTTTGGGAGACCTGTAGGTAGGTACCTAAGTATCGTATTTGGAAATTTCAGGAACACTAGCTGCCGTAATTTCGGTTGAATAGTTGTTTTTTTAGTCATTACGATTCAATTGCACGAGTTACTAAATAAAATTAGAGCTAAATATATATATTTGATAGGATACAATTCCAACTTTGTCAACTTTAAAAAAATTACTGACACGTAATGATGTATTTAGGGCTGTCGTGGAAGATGGCCTAAGCGTCTAAAGGGTCCTCTAAACGATAAATTGTGATTGTCAATGTTTACGTTATTAACGCTCATTGATGCAATTATTGATCGTTTACTTTGTGCAATTAAAGCAATAATATCAATATTTTTACACGTAATCACGTAAGCAGTGATTAATCGTAATTGGTCGTTTCGGGGAACCTTAACAGGCCCCACTACACTTTCCAAGGTGGAATTCATCCATGAAAATTTTCACACGAAAAAGGAAAAATAAGGAAAAAAAATCACATAAAACTTAGTCTTTTCACATTTTGGTTTGCGGATTTTCCTTAAGCACATACCTAAGTATTCATATATCATTGTGTTGCTTTCAATATTGTTGTTAAATCATTTGCATAATATAAGCTAGGAATGTGTCATAATGTCGTTTGCGCGAAAATATTAGAATCAAATACTCTTTTTTTTTTTATTGTAGATACATGATCTGCCTATAACTTTCCACTGTTGAGACACATACCTCCTATCTATAAAATAAGTGGGCCGTAATTCAGCACGTGGGCGCTATAATAATATGAGTTTGTAAATGTCACACACAAACACAAACAGACAGACACAAAACACTGAAAAATAAAAAATCCACACTACTTTGGCTATTTGAGGAATAACCAAAGTTTGACAACACTTAGCTTATAGGTAACTTGATTTAACAATTGGTTTTGATTACTTGCATAAAATTATGTGGTCACTTTTTTGTGATGAAGGTTGACAGCATAGTTATTGTTTAATAAATAGGTAATATATTTTTTTCAATGAAACTGACTTTATCTTATATAGTAGGTATTTGTAGATTTAGGTATCCAAGCTCATTGACCTATATAAAAGGTACGGTCAGGTACTAGTTTTCTCAGTGACTAGCAAAAAAATTGTCTACTTATAATATCTATAAAACAAAAAATACCACATTGTGCATACCGCTCTATGATTTTTATTTTAATAATAATTGCTTTTGAATTTTAGGTATTTTATTATGTTTGGAGATTCTTTTGTTCATGTTTAGAATAAAAACACTATTTTAGTTTTAAGTTTATCATTAAGCGAGCAAATTTTGGAAACCGTGTTTGTGACTTGGTAAGTGGTTTAAAAGATTTTAGATTAACTACCTATGTTTTTGCATGTATTATTTTAACCGACTTCTTACTAGTGTTGCCAATCGATAGTTCCACTATAGCAGGGTTTCTTAAAGTGGGGTCCATGGACCCCTTGGGGGTCCGTGATATAAGTGCCAGCGGTCTGCAGCCACTCAGTTCACTCCTAAGACTCCTAACATAATTATTTTATAGGGAAATTGTGCAGTAATTCACGAATCGTTTGTTTGATCGCTCGCTCGTATTAAAATCACTGTAAATAAAAGCGATTTTTGTAATATGCTTTGTTTTTCGTTCGACATCAATTTTCTTCGATAGGGGTCCGTAGAATTTTTGAAACTCTGAAAGTGGTCCGTGGCTTCAAAAAGTTTAAGAACCACTGCACTATAGGTACTATCGATAGTTCCATTATAGATAATTTTCATCTACTATCGATAGTATTGCTTTATAAATTATCGATACTATCGACAGTCCAAAACAATCGATAGTATTGATACTAATAATAAATAATTCTAATCAATACTATCGAACGGTAACAATACTTCTTACAAAATTACTTTTAGTAATAGACTAAAAGTAATTTTATAAGAAGTAGTACATATTACCTAGTTTAGGTACTATATTATGTAGGTATACAAAACCTGGAAGGAGTTTGTTCAAAATTAATACACCAATCCGTTCCAGTTGTTTTTAAATCATTCTACGGTCTATATTTTGTTAAAATCCCACTAATATTATAAATGCTAAAGTTTGTGCGTGTGTGCGTGTGTGTGTGTGTGTGTATGTTTGTTACTTCTTCACGCTGAAACGGCTGGACGGATTTGGATGAAATTTGGCAAAGAGGTAGTCTGGGACCTGGAATAACACATAGGCTACTTTTTATCCCAGAAAACGCGAGCGAAGCCGCGGGCGGGAACTAGTAGTAATATAATTATTTCAATATTGTGTAGGTACCTATTGTTCGCATTGGCAAGACGACCTTGTTAGTCCACATGGAGTGAATCGGTTTCTTCTAGGCAAGCGAACTCCATCGCTAACCGCATCATCGCATAAATATCAAGCGAGATAGTCAAAAGCAAGCCTTTTATTATATAAAATAAAAGAAAAAATTGGGAAAGCAATAGATTGATATTTATACTTTTATGAGTAGATAACAGTGGCGAAGGGTCCCTACCTCAGATCATAGCAAATTAGTACGGGAACAACTGTCGCCACTTTTAGTACATTTTTCAACACAATTACAAGCGCCCCTCGTAAATATAAAGATCTCCCACACATTAAAAATTCCGCACACCCTCAATCAACACTATAACACTGTTCATCGTCACTCAACAAGCACTAAACTAAAACACTGTATTTATATCATCGATCGTGTTCGGTTCGTCGCCAGCGAGTATCTACATTTTATATACAGTCAATGTGACCGTATCAAAGCGTCAATTTTAGTAGCGCCTTGGCACATCTCTCTTGTTTCTATGATCTGAGGTCCCTACAATACGACTCCTACTTCCCTTTTAAAAATAGCACAGGCAGTATATTATCCTAGTTTATAAAAATATTGTACAACCTATGGATCCTGGTCTGATAATAAAGATTCATTCATTCATATTGCCTACTTTTATTAATTAGCTTCTCGTGGCCAGGTAAGCATTTATAGCTCGGCTTACCTCTTACAAAAACAGACCCTTCGCCACTGGTAGATAATGTAGGTACTGGACTAACACAATTTAGATTGCTATCGACACGCTGAGGAGATTAGAAGATAGGTAGATTATAATGTACCTTCTTTATTGTACACTAATTGTAATACTGCTACTCTATTCTGTACCGACACGCCGCAGTGATATCACCACAATTTGTTTGTGAACGTTCGAGGGAGAATGTCACGGTGAGATTCTCCCTCGAACGTTCGCAAACAAATTGGCAGTTCTCGCGGTGATATCACGCGGCACAGAATAGTCATCACACAGAATAAATAGTGTTGGTACAGAACAGACAAGCTGAATGCACTAAAAACTCCATTCGAGCCTGAAACTACTCGGGCAAACCCGAAAAACGTGCGTAAAAACCACAAAATGTATAAACCTATTAATTCATCATCTGCCTAGCCTTTTCCCAAATTATATTGGGGTCGGCATCCAGTCTAACTAGTTTTGGCTGAATATCAATATTTTACGTGGAGCGACTGCCATCTGACCTCCACAACCCAATTAATGGGTAATACCGGTATTCGAATGTTAGACCAGCTGTCAGACTTTAGGGCTTCTGACTACCCGTAACGATTGTCAAAGATATTCCTATGACAACCGGGACCGACTGCTTAACGTGCTCTCTGAGGCACGGAGGGGTCTCGATGTGTAAAGAACGGTCACCCATCCAAGGACTGACCGCGGCAAGCGCAGCTTAACCTCGCAGATCGATCGATCAGCGCGGCCGTCATTTAGCCACGAGCCCCTCGTATAAACCTATTAATTAGTATTAAAAAAAAAATATATTCACGCACATTACATTTTGTTGTTGGTTTTAATATTTAAATCATATTTCAGTGTATAAAAGGAAGCGTCATTTAATGCTTCCTTTTAAACATGATTCATGATTAATTCCCAATGAATAAATGATGCGTGAGTTTTCACCGAAAAAACCTCTGAAACTGACGTACAAATAAATCGTCTGTAATGGGCGGTGATGAATAATTTCACGAGCGATTTTTGCGAATAAATATTATTTTGATTTTAGTAAAGTTTAATAGTATATAAAGGTAGTATAGTTACTGACTGTCTCGTCGATCCAGTTGGTCTATAGTTGACAGCGTGATTGCTGAGCGTGGAGTCCCGGGTTCAGTCCATGGGCAGTATGGTTTTAAGGTGTGTCCACATTGCCGAACCGAACACCGTAACATCGTCGCGGACTTGTTACGGAAAGTGTGGATGGGTGGAGGTTGGCATCGGATCGGGCTCCAGTGCTAGCTCTGACACGGTCGAACTAGCGATGGATGCCATTTTGCGGTGCGGGTCACCACCCGCACCGCAAAATGGCATCCATCGCTAGTTTTCCCATCGCTACATTCCCCACCGGGAAGCGGGTGTTTTCTTGTTACGATATGCATTTTCCCGATCCATCAATTCCGTGTAGATACAAGCGCGATGACACACGGGCTTGTACGCGTGACAAAAATGGCAATGCGGACGGTCACGGACAGTACCGGACGGCCTTTGAAAAAAATCCACTTTGGATGGATCGGCCCGTGACTTGTGTCTTTTGACCGTGACAAAACTAAAACACCGTTCACATTTATCGTAACTGGCAGTACGTACAATGTTCCGAACAAAAATTTTGTATGGGACTATGAGACGGATAAATGATCGTAACATTTGTACGCGTCGTCCAAACTATCGGTACAGACACCCGACTTTGTCACGGTCACGGTGTTCGGTTCGGCAAAATGTCACTAATGTGGACCCACTTTTAGGTTTGTCATAGTGAAATTCTTAGTACCACGAATTTGTGCCTGGCTATTGGCCAGGCCAATTGTTGAGTCACGTATTAATTAATGTTATATTACGCCCAATGATAAAATGGGCTTGTTGAGTTAAAATAAACAACCTAAAAACTCAATTTTAATGGCCAAAGGCAAAATATTCAGTTCAACGCGCTTTAAATCCAAAAGGAAATCGTATTTTACGAAGTAGTATGACGAGTTTTATTTATTTAAGGAAAATAAATAATAAAGAGTACAGCTGAAGGAGTTTATTTGCACTGCATCAATACATCTTAATATAAAAACATATTAGATACTGTCCTTTGCGCCGCGCAGTTGGATAGGTAACAAGAAAACTCGTGATTCATTCACTGATTGATTCATCAACGCCCAGCCCAATCCTTGTACCTAGAAAGCTGAAACCTTCCACAAGAGGTATGGGCACATACTCATTCGGCTTTTATGGTGTAGACGAGGAATAATACCGGAGTTTTAAAAATTCCCATCGGGATTTGATTAACGCGGACGGATTTGCGGGAAAAGCTGGTTATCAGCTATTATACCTACCCCTAAAACAAATATTACAATATGTGATGTCTTATTGTAATATTTATTTATAAACATAAAGTATCATCGCTATCTGCAATTTTTCACATGCAACTAAAATAAAAAAATAAAGGTTGGGAAAAGCAAGTCATTTTATTATTGTTCTCTCGGATACAGTAAAAAAGGGATGGTGGAAAACATCATACCAGCAACAATAGTGCAATTATAAATAATTGTTCTAATATAAAGACGCAAAAACGATTCAACGGATTTTGATGAAACCTTACAATATTATAGCTTATAGTAGGTACCTACCTACATCAAAATAATACGTAGAATTTAAAGACTTATTAAAATGTTTAATTTACGTGGGCGAAGCTAGTATATAAATACAAAATACACGCAGACGAAGTCACAAGCAACAATTAGTAAAAAATAAAAGAGAGGCCTGGCACAGCGAATATCAAATCTAGAGCAGCTTGACTGGGAAAGTACCTCCACCTTACAGAATACCACAGCCAAAGAACGCTACTCTTTGGTAGTGTTGTGTTCCTGTGGTGAGTAAGGTCGCCAAAGTTCCTGAGGATGCGCTGTGTTGTCAAAGAGAGACCTGCTTGTCCTCTTAGCTGTCAGCACACCGAGCGAATTCTCATTTCAAAAGATCAGTAATGCGCATGTGATGCTCGGTGTTTCAAGCATTTCATAGGCTACGGTAATCACTCACCATCAGGTGGGCCGTGAGCTTGTTTGCCAACCAAAAAATAGATTATAAAGTATTGCCAAAGACGAAAATGGACCAAAGCACGATATTTTTCAATCTTATTGAGTTGAAACAGCGCTGATATTCTGCTAAGACCTCAGGTAACACGAACAGTTATCAACATGATGAAAAAAAATGCTGGCTTTCCCTTAGATCATAGAAAAAAGGAGATATTCCATTATAGCAAATTAGTAGGGGAACCACTTTTAGAACAGTTTGCGACACAATTACCAGCACTCCTTGTGAATATAGAGATCTCCCACACATTAGAAATTTTGCACAATCTCAATCTAATACTGTTATTCGTCACTCATCACTAGCACTAAACTAAGACACTATATTTATATCATCGATTGTGTTCGGTCCGTCGCCAGCGTGTAAGTTTTAATTATGGTCAATATGAGCAAATTAAAGCGTCAAGCTCAATAGCGCCTTGGCACGTCTCCCTTATTTCTATGATCTGGGGGCTTTCCAGTCCAAAACCCAAAACTCAAACCATATTCTTACCACATAGCGGTGATCTAATTCCCAAAGCAGTTTATAAACTAAGCCGGGATCGAGCGCAACTTTCTGCCGCACTAACAATGTGGACTGGCGAACTTCAATCTGACTAAAATTCTGGCATCCTTGCGGTGTTCTCGGATAGTTTCACTTGAAACAATTCCTTATTAATGCTTAACTATGCTGCAAGGTCGCTTGTTAGTTTCTTTGTCCCTTTTGGGGTTTTAATTATGGGAAGATTTTGTTCCTTTTTAACCGACTTCAAAAAAGGAGGTTCTGTATTCGTCCCGTATGTATGTATGTAAGTATGTATGTATGTATGTATGTTTATATGTGCGCGATTTTCTCAAAAACTACTGATTCGATTTGGGTGGGGTTTTCACTAACGTAATTTACATACTTTCAGGAAGGTTTTAGTATATAATACTTTATATAATCATTCCTATGTACAAAGTTATAGGCATAAATGTACACACTCCGTAGAAGATTTACTGTTGAATGAATTCGTGAAAGTAATCTAACACGGGATAAAGAACTAAAAGGGGAAAAATAAGAAACTTTTTTAACAAAAAATAACCGACTTCAAAAATCCACTACAAAGAAAATAATAATTTTGGTTTCGGAAGTCGGTGGCAAAAAAAAGCAAACAAAAACCAAAGCCACCGACTTCCGAAACAATATGTATGTAATAGTGGGCGAGCCTATTGTCAACCGGGTGCCAATCCAGACCCCTGGCGTGGCCCCATCCGGCGGCTGACACGAAATATAAAAACCCTTGAGTGGCCACTGCCAGCCGCCGGATATGCCAAGTTGAGCCCCGATACAGCGCACCGCGCGGTACAAAGTCGGGTATTACTTTGTCTATGCATGTGTGATCTCTTTCCTTTATACCTTAAAATGTTCGTGAAAGACCAGGCTACCAATAATTCCATACATCCACTAATGCTTCAGATCAAATTATATTCTTGTACTCGAACACAAAATCGGACTTGACATTTCGAACAAGAATCAAGTTGTCACACGTCAACGGAATTTCCGCCGGTCGGTGCTAGTTTTGGTTAGGGCTCCATATATTAATGTTTATTGTGATATCGTGAGCTTATTATATTCCCCGGCGATTGATATGACTTTCATCAGTAAATTCGAAGGTTTCCGTGTATATTTAGAGCTCTCAAGTGGACGTGGTGAAAACGAACAAAACGCGTGAAAAATGTGTTCTCTTATTTTTATCTTTTTTATTATTTATCCAAATTACATGAAACTTACACAGCGTATAGAAAATATTATATAGATTGTAAATATACGGTTTTACATAGGTCGTTTATCGAAATAGCGAGTTATAGTGTTTTTAACGGAAGTGCAAAAATAGTGCGAAATATGTGCGAAAAAGCTCGAAAATGGGTGCGAATTTGGCCACTCCATGGTTTTGCACGGTGCGAATTTTGGCCACGCGAGGGCTGCCAGCCATTAATTTAATTTTAGCCTTATAAGGCCCGAGTGCACCGACAAGATAACAGTCCGATATATTATTGAAAACGGCCGTTTAACATATTATCTTTGTAACAGTCATATTAAAGGGCCGTTTTCAATTTATTGGATTGTTATTTTGTCGGTGAACTTGGCCCTAAATTGACTGTATTTGTGTTTTTAATAGTTTGTGATTTATTATAAACATTAATGCTTAGATGTGGGTTTGTCCCGTACGTTTCTAGTCGGGATACCTATATCATTCTGTATGTACTTCATCATGACAAAATATTTCAAAAATAAATACTACCTGTATAGGTATATAATTTGCTAGAATATGCCACAATGGGCTTCACAATAATTTTATGTTTCAACATAATTACACCACGTCTGTCGTGCAAATACACAATTATTCTCACATGCAGTCCATTTCTTTCCCTAACTTCAAAACTATTCTATAAATTATACCAAACTCGGCCTATTAACCAAAACTGTTAACATTAACACCCCAAACATTTAACAAAAAATAAAAAGGAAGTTACAAAGTTTCACATAATTACTGCGGTGCGCCATTTTAGTGGCCCCAAGACGGTGAAAGAATTTTGGAGGGAAAAAAATAACTAGGTGTGATGCGCATGTGTAGTGATTTGTGGGTAGGATACAACTTGGGGTAGGATATTTGGAATTCCTATGTTATCCTATAGCTAAATTAAGGAACAGGGCTGAAAAAAGGGGGTGGAGTTGTCTGAACTACACTTTTATGGTACTTATTTATGTTTGGTCTAAAGAATTTAATGATTCAAATCAATACAATTATTTAATAAAAAGCAATTTGAAAAAGCAATCCCTTGTAGTGTTGTTACAATACCTGAATGTGTTATCGATGACAAATTTATATCGATTCGATAAATTGCACCATTTACCGAATCGATGATTGATCGACCGCCTTCACCCATATTAGATGTATTTCGCATAGGAAAAGCTTCATTACCTCGTGAATTCAAAAACGCAATCATTGCCCACATTATAAGGTCCTTTTCCCTCCCCTCAAAACCAAAACGATTCAAATCCTAAACTTATCCATGCCATATTCGCCTTTAACCTTATTAAAATAAAGATCATAATACCATGAAATCGATTCGTCATTTTTTATGTTTCAGTACCAAGGTGGAATAATGACAGTAATAATAATAATAATAATAAATCATTTATTTCGGGTATCAAAGACCCATATCATAAATACCTTAAAGACTAACATACATACTTATATCAACATATTGTGTTAGTAAATAGGGCTTAGGACTATGTTAGTAGCACTTTACTTCGCACTATGTCTTTGTGCTCTCCGGTGGCACTTGTCCGCGGAAGCGACGGAACACCACGTCCTGCGGCCAAAAGTCTTCTTCCATGACGAGGGGCAGTAAACAATTCGGTACTCGCACCACGAACGCCTTAAAGTTGACGTTGCGGCGCGACTCCAGCAGCTGCACCCTCGGTGTGTACCTCGTCTTTTGGCGCACGTACTCGATGATATCCTCCGCCTTAGTGTTGTAGTGCAGGCGGGAGATATACACCGGCGTGTTCGGCTTCGCGGCACGCATACTCGCGTTGGGCTCCGTAGGGGCTTTGCCGCAGCGGTTCTTGTTGTTCCGCGATCGGCGCTTCCTCCTTTGCACCGTCTCGAAACCATCATCATCAGCCCTGTTCGGCGCCTTTTGTGGCACAGGCTTCATGTTTGGAGCGCCAGTGGCGCGCGCGGTGACGCTAGCGAAATCCCCGCGTAGAGGTTTCGCTGGCGCTGCAGGCACTGGCTGCGGGACGGGGCGAGGGGCGGGGGCGGCGATGCACGGAGGAGCCGAGGTGACGGGCGCGGGGCTGCGGGGCGCGCAGGCGGGGCGCGCTGCAAGCTCAGCAATCGACGGATGCGCTGGCGACGAAACTGCTGACGCGGAATTCCACGACGATGCCGATGTATCGAGGGCGGCTCCGCGACGCGTGTTTACGTTGGACGCATCGGCTGGTGACCTAGTTACCGCCACACTAATGCGCAACTCGCTTACTTCTTTGCGCAAATCGGCGACGGTGTTCTGGGATGCATCCAACTTCGTTTGCACATCCGCGAGGCTGGCCTTCAGAAAGACAATGTCCTTCAGAAGGCTTGTAACATCGACGTGGTCGAAAGTGACGGGAGGCAGCTTATGTAGCTCCTTCGCCACAAACGTCGGCACGTCGTCAGGGTCGGTCTCCTTGAACAGCGTGATGACCTCTTGCAGGCTTTTCTTAGTCCCATCACGCCGGTGGGACACCATCTGGTTGCGCTTGTCCAGCACACTGAACAACAACAGCTTGGCAGCAGCTATGTCGTCCTCGCTGAAGTTCGTTGCGCAGATCTGGATAGCTGAAACCTCGTCCATCACATCCAGCTTCTGCTGCAGGAACGCCAGCAGCTCATTCACCACAAGTTGGTTACTCATGGCGAATATTTACGAGCGACAGCCTGCGCCGCGCTAATCAATATAAAGAATACGTAAACGCGTCCGCATCGGAACGCTGCGCAAGCGAGACTGATCTGAACTGAGTAATAAATCATATGGATCGTTAGGCACGTTCCCCTAGTGTTGGGTTCGATTCCCGGCCGAAATGGTATCATCTGTCAATGGGCTTGGGTGACTTGACACGACTGGCTAATGGACTAGCCGTGTTTAGGAACAATGGCAATAATTATGTGTGGATATGTTTTGACTTAATTTTGGATATCGTAATATCGGCATGTGTCAATTTATTGTACGTTCTTCTGTCTATATAAAGAGTTAAAAAAGAACCAATTTCATCTATTTTAATAAAAATCAGAGGTCAAAAACCTGCACGTAGGAAAAAATAACGAAAACCATCTAAACCTTAGACGGTTTTGAACGGTCATTTTTTTCAATATGCCTTTGAGGCCTTAGGCTGGAAAGGCTTAGACGACGTTCTTTTTGCACGATTCAAAACGAAGCACCCGAACAATCTGCGAAACTTCACGTATGTATTATTCGGGTGCAAAAAGAACGTCTTCAGAGGCTTAGGCCTCTGAAGACGTTCTTTTTACACGCAAGCGTGCATCGGAGAGCACCATAACACAAATAAATATTTTATGGAATTTATGTTTATCTGTCTGTTTGTTATCTTGTTACACCACACCACTGTTAGTTATCTTCCGACTTTCACAAAAAATATAATAAATATACAGGATAAAATTAAAACCAGTGCGGATATTTTAGGAGGTGAAAGTACTCATGATTTTATTTTCTATGAATTTTTTATATTTTATGATTTTATATGGAACAGCTGATTTTTTTTTTTTATATTTCAGTGTCGGTCCCATAATAAAAGTTGATCATATAACTTTTATTATGGGACCGAAACTGAAATATAAAAAAAAAAATCAGCTGTTCCATACATTTTGATCGTGTTGTAGTGCAATTTTGTAGGGAACAGCTGATTTTTTTTTTCATATTTCAGTGTCGGTCCCATAATACAAGTTGATCATATTCATGAGTACTTTCACCTCCTAAAATATCCGCATTGGTTTTAATTTTACCCTGTATAAACGAAGAATATTAAAAAAAAAATGAAAGTTTAAAAACCGCGCATTCTGTCACACTAAAACACATTTCCATTCATCCAGTACAAAAATAATAGCACAAACATAAAGAGACAGATGCGCGACATTTAACTCGCACATCGCACCTATTCTGAAACAGGAAGCCGATGGACTTCCCCCCGAGTTGCGGAGAAAGAAACAAGACTAACAAACATACATAATTGATGGGGGAACGACGTCCCATTTCATCAGCTGTCCTCAAACGATGACACCTGAGATGAGCTTTAAAATAGTTTTGTTTTTATGGGACGATTAGTCGTGAGTTGTAAGGCGATGTTTTGGTCGTGTCGTGCTGTTACTTATATTACGGCACACAAGGCTCCAGGACGCTCTACCAACAACTTTCCAACTTGCCAATGCTGTAAAGTACTTTGGCAGAATTTTATAAAAGAAATAAGCATTACATTTTACGTGATGTTGAATGGTATCGTATATTTTAATATTCTTTACTTTCAAAATAGATCATGTCAGTTTTAATTCTCGATGGGAAATTTCGATTATTTGGGCGTGTTTAATGGTTTCACCAGCTATATAATAATAGGTAGTTTTAATAATTATTTAAGTAGGCATATCCTACTTCAAATATCATTAAGGCGAAGGTAAATGGTAACGGCCAGTTTTAAATCTCTTATTTCGCCGTCAAATAATGCTGGTTAGTTGTGCAATTTTTTTATGTTAAACTAGAACATATATACATCAATCGTACCTGTGAATATTTAACTATTGTAGTAAAATACTTAATGAAATAAATTCATGAATTCGTGTCTACCCAAAACATAAAAACGTAATTACTTTCAAATCGCTTAAGATATTTTCATGATTTGTTTTGTGTGAAAAGACTATGTTACTACCTATAATATTGCCTGTTACTTTTTTTTTATTTTATATTTTAGATACTAAGTAATAATACGTCTAATTCTGCACAGCGCGCTCCTTGATAGGCGAGTCGTATTGCTCGGTGGATGTATGTCGCGTTGCTTGAGCTCAGCGCAGAACACTCAAGCTATACCGCCCAAATCACTCAAGGCCGTTGGCGTATACCGGGGCCTTAAAAGAGATTGGCCAGGCTAGCGCTCTTAGAAAGTTCTTAGCCCCGAATTAAAACCTTAACGGCCGTACTACAAAAAAATAAACATCTGTTCAACACGAATGCTACCAAAAATAATAGGCAATTGTTTTAGCACTAACTTGTCTAAAACAAGTGTGTATTATTTTTGGTAGCATTCGCGTTTAACGTGTGTCTATATTTTTTGTGGTAAGGCCGTAATTATTTAACAAAATTAAGATCACACTAATACAAAGTTACCTAACACAGATACACACCTAAGCATTAAACGGTTACTGTGTTTTCAAGAACAACCCATTTTAATTTATTTTCTTTAAACTTAAAATCTATAAAATATTGTTAGCATCGTACAGTGTAAATGTCTTCTATAACAAACGCATGCACTCCTGCGACTGTTTTGAAAGCTTTTCAGTTCAGTTTGTTATTATAGCAATAGTTTTACTAATGTCCGTTTATTTGTCATACAAAACGGTTACACCTTGTCAAGTTTCAGCTATTTTTATTTTATAATCCATTTTTAGTTCGTCTTCTACGCACGACCTTACTTTGCCGGGCAGAAGTTAGGCACAAATGTCTGCTAACTTAAATTGCTAACTACCCCTTACTGCATAGATCAATAAAAGTTTAATTTTGTAAAACAACAAAGTTTATTACCCACTTTTCTTTTCTTAGCAAGTGTACATGCGCAAATGTCTTGGTGAGACAACTTCCACCCCCGCCAAGATTTTATAGTGCGGACTGGTGATTGAATTGATGAGTAGATAAAACATTTCTTATAATACACCAACGAAACAGGCAGAAATAGGACATTGTAAACAAATATGCAGGAGTACAATAGGCGGTTTTATCGCAAACAGCAATTTCTAAAAATGTGCGGTATTGATGGCACACATGTTTTTTTTTTTTCAATATTATATGCGTAAATTGGAACTTGAAAGCACTTGGCAAAACCATATAGCTATCCAGCAGAAAAATACTAAGAAGCGAATGGCTGGTAAAGATAAAAATAAAATTTTCTGCTGCCCTAGAGTAGAAAATTACGGTAACTTTTCGCCTACCACAATATTCGTAAATTAATGGTAAGATGCATGTATACACAAAAAAGTTACAGACATAACTCTAAAATATCTAGACTATATTAAAAGGAGTTTGTCTCAAGAAGCGGCATGTTTTCTGAAACATTCGTAAAGTTTGTAGTCGGTGTCGAGTGTCGAGAAGCGCGATGCCTATCTCACTAAAATGTGGATGGAGTTATGAAGTAACCGGCAAAATTTTTAAGTAGGCACCTACATAATTATTATTTAAATTTTATAAATAAAATTATACAAAACATTTAAAAATATACAAAATAGGGATCCACCGGTACGGTAGCATCGGTATAGCAGGGTCCAAGCTACCAGTGGTTAGAGCTCTAGAGACAGGTACAAGGAGAACTTAATTTTTAAGAATTGATGGCTCATTGATAATGGCCCAAAAGTGCACGTCTCAAGCCTGCAGGCGTTTGAACGCATAACTTTTGTGCAATTTGAGCAATAGGCTCTAAAAATTTTGAAGGTAACATCGTGAGGACACATTGTTTTTTCATTTATTGAAAAGGTTAATATTATGTTATATTATATTATAATTTTATACCTATACTAGCTTCTGCCCGCGGCTTCGCCCGCGTTTTTGGGATAAAAAGTAGCCTATGTGTTATTCTGATTAAAAGCTATATTACTGTAAAGTTTCATCAAAATCCGTTCAGTAGTTTTTGCATGAAAGAGTAACAAACATCCATACATCTATACATCCTCACAAACTTTCACGTTTATAATATTAGTAAGATTAAATATGGGTTGATCATGTTAAGTTTATAATGCATGCCTCAGAACGCGAATGCGTTAGACCACGCTATTATCTATAACCATTGAGTTATCTTGGTTTCCTACAGGCTACAATATAAACCGACAAAAACAATATAATCTCAACAATTCCAAAAGCAAAAAGTGTTAATAAATCCAAGAGAAATTAATTAAGTATTATGAAATTAAAATAATGTCTTATGTCTTATCTAAGATGTTTTGTTTGTAAATTGTAAGCAAACTTTGTACGCTGACAAATAATTTACGCTTCCAAGTTTTTGGTGTAATTTGTATTGAAACTTCTGTGTATTGTTCAGTCTTTTGAATAACGGAGTAACAAGGGCAAACTGCAGGATAATTGTGTATTACACTTGCAATAACAATAGCTTTCATTTGAACAACTTACTTTACAATAAAACTATACTACTTGCGTCGATCTAGCTGGCGAGCAACATTCTCGCTCAAATCGATCTTCGCTACTGTTATATTCCTGTGATGATTAAGTTCGCCAGAGCTCCTGAGGATGCATTGTGTTGACAACGGGGGGCCTGCCTGAGGCCCTAGACAAGTTGCTTTTCTGTTAGCGTTCACGCCAAACGCTACGTTGTCAAAATGTATGGCAATGACATTACCTGCGGAAAAGTCACGTGACTCACTAATGTCAATTCCATACATTTTGTCCGTAGCGTTTGGCGTGAACGCTAACAGAAAAGCAACTTGTCTAGGGCCTCTGTCCCCTAAGCTATCGGCATAGCGAATCCACGTTGGCAACGCGCAGGTCATACTACTGCTTGCTACGGTTACCACGTACCATCAGGCGGATCCTACGCCTATTTGCCATCATCGTGGTATATGTTATAAAAAATAAAAAACCGGCCAAGTGCGAGTCGTACTCGCGCACCGAGGATTCCGTATCATTATTGGACATATAAAGTGAAAAGATCCGGACCGCATAACTAAGTTTGTTTGTGAAGGAATTTTGATGATTTTGAAAAAACTGTACTAGTTAGAAACATGGTTTTATTTTTGGTGCCATATTTGGGTCAATTCCTATCAACTCTAATTATTTCAGATTTTTCGCCCCGCAAACATCGGAGATAAGGGAGGGGAATGGTATTTTTTTGGTCATTTTTCATCATATGTCAAAAACTGTGAGACATAAAATAAAATAAAAATATATTTTGAAATGTGCAGATCAAGCCCTTTCATATAATATGTCACTTGACCTAGTAACCCCACTTTAAAATTTTGGACCCCCACTCCGGCCCCTTTTGCAATGAAAATAAAAATATGTGTGGACTTTTTTCATTTGCAATAAAGTTGAACAAGCATTCTTTATAACTGTTCCAAATTTCAAGTCAATAGCTTATGTAGTTGCTGAAATAAGCAGGTGTGACAGACAGACGGACAGACAGACAGACAGACGAAGTCGCACCATAAGGGTTCCTTTTTTACCATTTTGGTACGGAACCCTAAAAACCGGCCAAGTGCAAACTTTTTTTCACGATTTTGTTATACCACTTTGTCGGCGTGATTAATAAATGTATACCCATGCCATATTACAGCTTTCTAGTACTAAGAATCTCAGAGATAACCCACGGATAGACAGACAGATGGATGGATACGCCAAAACTAGAAGGGTTCCTTGTTTACTACAGAACCCTCAAAAAAGTGTACAAGCAATCATGACAAAGCAATAATACATTCTGAATGGAATATCAAATTAGGCATATCGGTTAACAAGATTGAATACGGCTGTAGCAATAGGAATAGCTGCTTAGGCATTCGCAGTAGAGCATCCAATCTCAATTATAGTTTCAGTATCGGAACTACACTGGAATGATATGCCTGGCACGAAATTCTTGATACCTAATGCCGTTCGAGATTAAGATTGCTTGTACGATATTATTATAGTTATGAATATTGGGTGTCATAAAATTATTAGTTATGAATATTGAGTGTCGTAATCACAAACTAATCATTATGTGTTTGTTATTCCTTCACGCTGAAACGGCTGGACGGATACATACATGATTGATAAAGCTGGAGAAGCTGATAGGCTACCTTTCATCCATTTTCACGAAAAAGTCGCGACCAATTCACAGCTATCCACATTACATATTTGCTTAAAGCCTTTAAAATACTGCGTTTTTGGGCTATTGGTCGCAAAGGAGACTGCTGAGAGAGGGTCGTTCGATCTCCAAGTCGGGCAGTGTCATTGTGTTCTTTCATGTAAATTCATTCTCAGTAGCAGTCTGGAGCTACGGAAAATCTTTTAATCTACTAGCTGTTGCCCGCGACTTCGTCTGCGTGTATTGATGGCTGAAAAGCCGCCTACGTCCTTCTCCAGGTCCTAGACTACCTCTTTATCAAATTTCATATTAAAAAAAAAAAAAAAAAAAAAAAAAAAACTTCCACAAATAGCACTTATAACTATGTAACTCTAGACGAAGATGATATGGTTGGACAATGTTTATTTGTGGGAGACTGATGCCTGAACTAAGCAAAGGCCTGCATTTCAGGGCACCAGGGACTCCCCCCTAGGGCACGCCGCAATAGCGGCGGTAAGACCCCTCTTTGAGGAGTGGCTAGGGAGACGTCACGGCGTCCTCACCTACCGCCTGACGCAGGTCCTCACCGGACACGGAAGTTTCGGGAGGTACCTGCACATCATCGGGCGGGAGGAAACGCCCGGGTGTCATCACTGCGTTGATCGCCCTGAGGACACGGTGGAGCACACGGTGGGGGTCTGCCCTGCATGGGCGGAGCACCGCCGTGTCCTCGTAGAGGCGATCGGCAGCGGCGGCGACCTCTCGCGCCCGGCCCTGGTTCAAGCCATGGTCCGGGGCGAGGGGGAGTGGGAGGCAGTCGCCTCCTTCTGCGAAGCAGTCATGCTAGTGAAGGAGGCGGCGGGACGGGAGAGGGAGAGATTCTCCCGTCCAAGCCGCCGCGGTAGACGCTCCGGGCGTCGGGAGCCGCGTGACGACTCCCGGCCACCGTAGGCGCGGGCCTGCGGGCGGTGAGTAATGGGTAGCTCACCGTCCGATCAGGACCAGGCCCGTGCCGAACGGCGCGTACGTGTTCCACGCGCGCCTCAAAGAGATGTCAGCATCAGAGAGGGGGCCCATTAGGGCCCAAGCCTGCCGGGAAAGCGGGATCGTCCGGAAGGGATACCGCTGACCCGGACAAAAGGGCTAAGGAAGGAACATGGGTGGGTTTTAGTCAGTAAGAGTCTGACACTCCCTTCCGCTCCGCCCAGAGCGGGAGGGGTCATTTGATGATTTCCCATCCCCAAAAAAAAAAAAAAAAAAGGGACTCCCCCCTATAGGAAAGGAACACAACATTACAATCGGCTTAATGGTATAGTCGTGATGAGATAATAAAGAATAAACAGACGTACAGAGTTATTTTACGTATTTTTAATATTTTTATGACGCCTTGATTTTTGATTTGGTTTGATTCAAGACCCATTACGAAACTTTGACACAACATTTTTGTGATCTTTTTAAAGGATATTTGAACTTTTTTTTATTTTCTACATATTTTGAGTAACCACACGCAATTACAGCAATAGCGTAAATTAATTAGCACTAACCGAAGTTAGACTCTTTTTGCTGTGTGAATTAATACTGTGGCGCCAAGTAAAAAGGAGATGAGTAAAATATTATGAAAAATGGAATATTTATATATATTAGGTCTTTACCTATGAAATTGCCGTTCTGCAGTACTGGCCATTTCAAATCAAAATAATTTTTGTTTGGCTAAGAATTCTAATTTCAAATTAATTTTATTTTAAAAACATGGTTCTTTTTTTCCAAAAGTAGTCATTTGTTTATTGATTAGTGTTACATTTTCATCGCATTTCAATCTTTTTCGTCATCATGGATACGTTAAAAATTCGAGTAATTATGGAATACGAGTACCGTCGTGGCAGCAACGCGCACAAGCGGCACGCAACATCAACGACGTATACGGAGCTAACACTACAAACCAACGCACCACCTGTTATTGGTTTGCTCGCTTCCGTTCTGGAAATTTCGACCTGAAAAATGAACCTCGCGGTCGTCCGAAGACTTTGGTTGACAATGACGAATTAAAGGTGATTGTGGAAGCTGATGATACACAATCTACGGCTGAATTAGCAGCAGCTTTCGACGTTAGCGTCAAAACAATATTGGTCCATTTGCGTCAAATTGGCAAGGTAAAAAAGCTTGACAAATGGGTGCCCCACGAACTCAATGATCGCCAGCGCGAAGTACGCGTCGAGACGTGCCTTGCACTGCTCAACAGACACACAAATGAAGGAATTTTGAACCACATTGTTACCTGCGAAGAGAAATGGATTCTGTTTGATAACCGCAAGCGCTCAGCAAGTTGGTTGGATCCTGCTTCAGCACCTAAACAATGCCCTAAACGAAAACTTACCCCTAGAAAAGTGAGATGTCGTGCGGTGTCCCGCAGGGATCGGTTCTGGGGCCGCTCCTGTGGGACATCGGTTACGACTGGGTGCTGCGGGCCGACCTCCCTGATGGCGTCAGCGTGGTGTGCTACGCTGACGACACGCTGGTCCTGGCGCAGGGGAGGTCGCATCAGGCGGCGGCCGACGCGATGACACGCGGGGTTGCGATAGTCGTGGAGAGGATCCGGCAGTTGGGTCTCGAGGTGGCACTGCATAAGTCCGAGGCCATGTCCTTTCATGGGCCTCGGAACAGGCCACCATCGGGATCCCAACTAACGGTAGGAGGGGTTCACATCGGCGTCGAGTCCACGATGAAGTACCTGGGACTCGTGCTCGATAGCCGGTGGAACTTCGTGGAGCACTTCCGACGTTTGGCCCCCAAACTGGAACGGACTGGGGCCGCTCTCAAGCGGCTCCTACCTAACCTGGGGGGTCCAAACGCCTCCTGCCGGAGGCTTTACGCTGGGGTCGTGCGGTCCATGGCCACATATGGGGCCCCGGTGTGGGCGCGTTCACTGCGGCGGAGAGCCGCCCACTATCTGAACGCGCCCCAAAAGGTGGTAGCCGTAAGGCTGATCCGGGGCTACCGCACGATCTCGGGCGAGGCGGCAAGCCTCCTTGCCGGACTGCCACCGTGGGATCTGGAGGCGATAGTCCTCGCGCGCCTGTATGAGTGGCGCGCGGAGGCACTACGTCGGGGGGAAACCCCGCTTCCGCGGCAAATTGCGGCGGAGCGGACGGACCTCCGGCGCGATCTCATGGTGGCATGGAAGGAACGACTTTCGCAACCCAGCGCAGGGCACGCCGCAATAGCGGCGGTAAGACCCCTCTTTGAGGAGTGGCTAGGGAGACGTCACGGCGTCCTCACCTACCGCCTGACGCAGGTCCTCACCGGACACGGAAGTTTCGGGAGGTACCTGCACATCATCGGGCGGGAGGAAACGCCCGGGTGTCATCACTGCGTTGATCGCCCCGAGGACACGGTGGAGCACACGGTGGGGGCCTGCCCTGCATGGGCGGAGCACCGCCGTGTCCTCGTAGAGGCGATCGGCAGCGGCGGCGACCTCTCGCGCCCGGCCCTGGTTCAAGCCATGGTCCGGGGCGAGGGGGAGTGGGAGGCAGTCGCCTCCTTCTGCGAAGCAGTCATGCTAGTGAAGGAGGCGGCGGGACGGGAGAGGGAGAGATTCTCCCGTCCAAGCCGCCGCGGTAGATGCTCCGGGCGTCGGGAGCCGCGTGACGACTCCCGGCCACCGTAGGCGCGGGCCTGCGGGCGGTGAGTAATGGGTAGCTCACCGTCCGATCAGGACCAGGCCCGTGCCGAACGGCGCGTACGTGTTCCACGCGCGCCTCAAAGAGATGTCAGCATCAGAGAGGGGGCCCATTAGGGCCCAAGCCTGCCGGGAAAGCGGGATCGTCCGGAAGGGATACCGCTGACCCGGACAAAAGGGCTAAGGAAGGAACATGGGTGGGTTTTAGTCAGTAAGAGTCTGACACTCCCTTCCGCTCCGCCCAGAGCGGGAGGGGTCATTTGATGATTTCCCATCCCCAAAAAAAAAAAAAAAAAAAAAAACCCCTAGAAAAGTGATGGTCACTGTTTGGTGGTCTAGCGCCGGTGTGATTCATCACAGCTTCTTACCAAACGGGGTGAGCATTACTGCAGATGTGTACTGTGAAGAACTGAACACAATGATGAAGAAGCTGGCACATCTCCAACCAGCATTGGTCAATCGCTCGTCTCCACTGCTCCTGCACGACAACGCGCGACCTGATACTGCACAGCAGACGGTCTCCAAGTTGCAAGAACTGGGGTTGGAAGCTCTCCGTCATCCGCCCTACTCACCAGACCTTGCGCCTACAGACTACTACTTTTTCCAGAATTTGGATAACTTCTTGGCGGGAAAAAAATTCAATACCCGAGAGGCAGTACAAAATGCCTTTGAAGCTTTTGTTGCCTCCCGTCCAGCTGATTTCCTTAAGAAGGGCATCAATAAACTGCCACTGCATTGGCAAAGATGCATTGATTGCATGGGTGATTACTTCGATTAATACAAATAAAAAATACATGAAAAAAATTAGTTTAAATTTTTTCATACAAAACGGCAATTTCATAGGTAAAGACCTATTATTTTCAAAACATTGATAGGTATGGGTTACGATAAAAAGCAGATTATTAAAGTAGATGTTTTTATTTTATAGCATAAATACTAATTGAGTCATGTCATAAATGAAAAGTGTATTATGACTATTATGAGATAAGTGTAGTTATCTTATTATTATTAACAGACATGCATAATGCATATAAAGGATAAGTCGACTCATATCTCATATCAAAATATTCCGTCAGTTGCGAGTGTTGCTACGCGTTTTGACCTTTCGTAAATCTTGAAAATTGTTTTTGCGAGTGCTTTGTGCGAGAAAATTCTGCATATCGTTGGATAGGTCTTTGAAAATAACATAAAGGTTTCTAGGAAACTTTTTTATTTCGGTGAATGGTGAGCTGGTACATTTAAAAAAAAACTTGACCGCGGTTTGCTGTCGTCTTATCAGGTTTTAATAAAAACTTTAAAAATAGTTAAAATCTTCTTCAAATAGATCAAATTATGTTATGTGAAACCGTTTGGGAAGTCGATGTCTTTGATTTTTGCTACAGGTTTGATTCGGCACCGACTTCCAAAACGGTTTTACACAATTTTGTCTTTGAATTTTGATCTTTTTGAAGGCGGTTTTTTTAAGGTTTTTTATTTTTATATTTTGAGTGACATAAACACACCCGATTACAGCAATAGCGTGAGTCACACTACCACTAACCCAACCCTCAAACCAAGAAATTATATGCGATTTCGTTCATTCGTGAAAAATGAAATCCCTAAAAAAAAAACCGGACAAGTGCGAGTATGCCTCGCGCCCTAAGGGTTCCGAAATATGATCATAGCTGGCGCTACTGCATACTTCCAATGGCGCCATCTATGAGCAGATGACTCCACTTATGGTCCGGTGACTGACGGCGGACAACAAAGTGATCCTATAAGGGTTCCGTTTTTCTTTTTGAGGTACGGAACCCTAAAAATACGTCGGGCTTGCCCTCTTGGCACGCCACTGGTTGCAACTTGCACCGCACAACTATGTAGGTACCTCAGATCATAGAAACAAGGAGTTATGCCATCATAGCAAATTAGTACGGGAACAACTGATGCCACTTTTAGTACATTTTTCGACACAATTACGCGCATGATTAAGCGCTCCTTGTAAATAAAAAGATCTCCCACGCATTAAACATACCACACATCCTCAATCGGTCAATCCCCGTTCGGTTCGTCGCCAGCGCGTACGTTTTTAGTATTAGCAATTTGCTCAAAATCAGGCATCAAGCTCGATAGCGCTTTGGCACATCTCCCTTGTTTCTATGATCTGAGGTAAATACACTGATGAACAAACAAAATATGCATAGTAAAAAATATTGGCATACTATAGTCGGGGTGGGTCAGGTGCAATGGAAAGAGCTTTGTTACTTGGCATAAACTATATTTTAACACAAAAGACACACACGAACATTACAAAACTTGAACAAGATCCGCCATATTTTTTATATTACTTCTATGAATCTCAACAGCCAATCAGTGGCTAGCCTTGCGTCGGCTCTCATTGGACGGCGCAAGGCGCTGAACGAAATTGCGTTCGGAAACACGCTAAGGTGAATAACGTTTAGGCGCATTACCTCTACCTATGCGACCAGGGAGTTTTGGTGTATGCACATCCGCTATAATACTATAAAAGTATTAAGTAATTAAGGCAACGTGGTTGTAACATCCCATTAACTTTCAATGTTAATTATTTCCAATTGGTAATTTTCCTGCCCTTGTTCCATTTTATTAACCCATCAATTTATTCATCTTTATAAATAAAGCAATTTGTCGTCTTTGATCAGTCAATTGGCATCAATTAGATCTTCGATATCTTAATCGAATACTGTCATAAAAAAAATATCTATTGTGATTTATTGACGGATAAATAACACGAAAAGATACTGTAAGTTCCACATCTATTAGTTATTATGGTATCGCACCTTTAGAACGATAACGACACAATTCAAAAAAATCTAAAATTGAGTTATCGTCATAAAACTAAATTCTCTATGCAATAATAGTTTAAACTTAGCCTAGCAATATTCGAGCGGGAACAGGACAAAACTGTTATATCGGTCGTTTTCTTAGTAGTGACCCAAAGCTTATTTGGTCGTTTTAATTCCGAAACAATTGGTAAGTTCTCTTTTGGTTTTTAGTATGGAACCGACAAATTTAGCTTTGCGATTGTGCCTCAGATTTATAATGTAATATTAGTAACTTGATTAGGTTTGTGGCATTTTAAAATTAAAGTCACTTATAATTCCAATAACAGATTTAAGCTTGTGTCGTGTTAATAATAAATTACAATGAATGTTTTGGGACATAATTGATGAATTGAAATCAAGACGTTTTTTTATTTATCAAAGTATTAGTGTTTGTGACCAACAATGACTGATAAAATTAAGTATTTTTTCTTATATAGTATTTATTCCTTTTAATAATTACGTTTTTTTATGACACAATAATAGCTAAATGACTGTTTTATAATTTGCAGCACAAATATAGCCAATAACGTAAATAATCACGAATAATAGACGAAAAATTTCGAGGTGCCAAAATTTCAAAACTTGTTTTGCTATTTCCCAAAAAGTTGATATTTTGAGTTACGTCGGTTTTGTTCTAAAGGTGCGAATTATTATATTTAGTTGCAAATATTGATGACCAAAGTTAAAAAAAAAATATTTAATTGTGTCCTAAAAGTAAGTAGGTACCTATCGGCGGCAGAGCTTTGCTGGGTATTTTCTCAGGGATGGCACCTATCTAGATAAAGTTGGAAAGAAAAACGTTGTATATATAAAAAAGCTTCATTGAAATCGTTGGAGCCGTTTCCAATAAACTAATAATATACATAATATAACAATTATACAAGAACTGCTTACTTAAAGAAATAAGATAATGTTTTCTCTTTTATGATCTTGAGATTTAAATATCGGCCAAAACTCGATTTAAATTGTAATTAACGAACACACTACCATAATTATGACCGTAAATAATAATTACGAAGCCGCACACAGAAACGAGGCCTCAAACCTGACAATGGTAATATTATAGGCTGACCATGATAAGTAATCGAAAATATTATTGTTTCAGAATCAATAATGCCACCAAACGAATCAGCAAATGGACAATTGCACTACACCGAATTACTAACTGATTCATCAGTGGCAACTGATGAAAAACTGGACGCACCAGAAAAAGCAGGTCCTAGGAAATATGAAATGGTTTACAAAAACATATTTATTTTTGGATATCTGCATGCCGCAGCAGTTTATGGATTATATCTATGTTTTACAGAAGCAAAATGGGCTACAATTATATTTGGTAAGTGAGAATAACAGTTGGTATTTTTGTGCAATTGAGTAGCAACCAAGTAGGTGGCTCATCTGATGGTGAGTGGTCACCATTGCCTATCGACGTTTGCTATATCAGAAGCATTGCAAGCACATTGTCCACACCAGATATAAAGTTGAAAATCAACACAAAAATGCTGCTTAGCAGCAGGAATAAGTAGAACTTACCCGGATCATAGTAAACTATTAAATAAAAATATTAGGAAACGTGACTAACTGTTAAAAATTAGTTAAAAAGTAAGATCAAAATCTCGTACTAGATTTTAGTAAATTAGACCATTTAGCTGAAGCTGCGGGTACTTGTCTTGTAGTAATAAATATCATTACCTTTTCAGCATACCTATCATACGTGGCAGCTACAATCGGGGTAACAGCAGGAGCGCATCGTCTTTGGTCCCACAAGGCCTTCAAAGCCAAACTCCCCTTACAAATCCTCCTCATGATCTTCCTCTCTATCGCCAACCAAAGGGCCACCCACTGGGTCAGAGACCATCGACTCCACCATAAATATAGCGATACTGATGCTGATCCTCATAATGCTAGCAGAGGATTCTTCTACTCTCATTTAGGATGGCTTTTTGTGAGGAAACATGATGAAGTCAAAAAGCGTGGAAAGCTGATGGATTTGTCTGATTTATACAATAATCCTGTTTTGATGTTCCAGCATAAGTAAGTAATTTGTGATATAGAGTCTTTTTTTTGGACTAGCAATATATTCAGCAACTGTACTGGAGCTACGATTTCTGAAGTAGCTGTTGCAAGTTTTAATTTAAATTGCAACTTCACAATAATGAATTTTACTTAATAATTTATATATCATTACCTAAATTAGGTTTCAAATCATCCTATTCGTTTTAGAGATTTCATCAACTTCATTCTTTCTCCTCATGATCGCATTATTTTAATCTTTTTTTTATCTTTTTCAGGTACGCCAAACATTTTCTTCCTGCAATGTGTTTCGTGATACCAACTTTGATTCCCATGTTCTTCTGGGGTGAAACCTTCAATAATGCTTGGAACCTCGTTATAATGCGATACGTCTTCAATTTCCATGTTTTCTTCTTGGTCAACAGCGCTGCCCACATCATTGGCAATAAACCTTATGATAAAAACATTCTGTCTAGTGAAAGTAAGATGGTTTCTTTGGCAACCTTTGGCGAAGGTTTCCATAATTACCATCATGTTTTCCCCTGGGATTACCGAAACTCAGAGTTGGGCAATACTTGGTTTAATTACACGAAGATATTCATTGATTTGGCCGCAGCCGTTGGTTGGGCTTATGATTTGAAGATAGTTTCTGATGATATTATTAGAAAAAGGGCTGTGAGATCTGGTGATGGCTCTCATCATCCTATAAAAGTTGAACATGAGCAATAATTAGTGTTATTAAAGTGATGATAATAATTTATTTTGTTATTTATTTCTAGTTTATTTCCGGTTGATTATAATCTAATATAGGGAAATATTATTAATGACTTGTTTACTACACTTTGTGCAATAATTGTTGGTTGTTTAATTTGCCCTTGTGGGTACCTATTTATCCTGATTTACTGGTTTATTATATTATTAGTTTATTTCTTATAGTTATAAGGAAATATTATTAATTACTAGTTTAAGTACTACACATTGTGCAATAATTGATGGTTGTTTTATTTGTCTTTGTGGGTACCTTTTTATCCTATAGGTACCTCTGGCGATGGGTGAGTGAAAACTGGTACCTACATTACTGTAGGTACCAGTTTTCACTCACCCATCGCAAGTAAAACGGAAGTATTTACAATTTTGTTGCTATTTTACAATAGCAACAAAATTGTAAATACTTCCGTTTTACTTGTCATACTTATTTCCCTATTCAAAATAATGTAAATACAGTGAAAAGACGAATAGGTATGACATTTAACCGAATTATGTATTTATAATTTTACTGTACCGACTTCTACTACTTCGTTGTACCGGCTTGCCCTCACCCTTCACTACTGGTTGTATATTCATTTTTTTATTTGGAGCCGCCGGGAATAAAATTTTGGAGCGCCTGGGAATAAGCCGTCGTTACTACTATGTTATGACGTAAGTAGCTGTCTAATCGTATAGCGAGGAGAATGAGGGCTGTTAGCTATTTAAAAGCAAACCAAATAAAGGGTGCAACTATCAACACAATGATAAACTATAGGTAAGTTATGTTGCTCAAAGTCATCTGTCACGTGAGATAGAAAATATTGATGTATATTTTCTTTTTAGTCATGAGTCCTTAGGCAAATCACACACCGCCCCGCGCTACGCTGCGGGGTGCGTGACGACGAAACAAAAGCCCCGCGCGTGAATGCGTTTTCAGCGTGTTGCACTACGCGTGATTTATACAAAAACAGGTACTTGCAAACAACGGAAGATCACGCACTCCCGCGCTACGCTACGTGGTGCGGTGCGGTGTGCGAATCGCCTTAGCACCAAAATTATAGATATCGAAACTATGTAAACTAAGTATATATGGATCTTGGAAGAAACAATTTACCATGATTTCTTATTCTATAGTATGATGAAATCGCCATACAGATCTCTTCCGTCATAGATTTAAAATACCATAACATATTTTTCATATTAACCATTCCAGATGTCGTTAACAACTAAAAACTCATTATTTCACCATTAAATTTATTCAAATGTAGTGTCGCCATAGCCATAACGGTAAACGGACATTCCCACTTTAGAACATCGTATATCATAATTTGAATATCAGAATAAAACTATGGGAACAAGATCCGGTTACAATAGTCTTTGATGGTCACTGTACTAATTATAACAAATAAATGCTGTTTGATATTATATAAGTTTTTGTTTAAAATTGTCTAGCTGATAGTCTTCCTAAAAGTTAAAAAAAAAAAAAAAAAAAAAAAAAAAAAAATAACCCAACTTTTATACTGGAATATAAATAGATTATGTTTGGGTCTATAAAATGATGATAGGTTCCGTATGACGAAATAAAATACCAAAACCTAATGTATTTTTAGATAGAATTTACTTAGGTACCTACTTCTACATTTTTATTTCATCATAACAGCGTAAGAAGTTGGCTGATGACCTCGGACCAAGCATTGCCAAAACATTTTATTTTTATTTAAACAAAAGAATGTAGTTTTGTGTTTTCTTGCTGTTATTAAAGAAACCTGCACGCAGAATTAGGGTTTAGGATTAACGTTTTATAACGTTTGCAGAAATATCACACATTTATAAAGCATTAAAACCAGCCGGGCTAACATGCGCGCCGCGACAAATTTTGTCGACTGTTTTGTCTCGCTCTTACTCGTGCGAAAACGAGACAAATGCACGATAAAAGCGTCGACAAAATTTTGTCGCGGCGCGCATGTTAGCCCGGCTGGTCCTTGAAATCTGGACGTCTTCAAGTCGTGAGTGAATCGGTTTCTTCTAGGCAAGCGTGTTCCATCGTAGGCCGCATAAGGTGAAATGGCACTCAAAAACAAGCCTATTATTAACCCTTTAACCGCTTGAGTCGGATTAATCCGACAAATAATATCGTGTCCATTATGCCTGTATTGTACAGTACTCCATAAATACGACACAAGCGTAAGACTTGATAATATTTGTCGGATAAATCCGACTCAGGCGGTTAAAGGGTTAAAAAAAAACCAAATTATATCTACAGACATCTTCTATTTTTAAGTAATAGAATTAGCCACAATAATGTTGTCAAATGAGTCTTTTATTTTAAGACAGAACCCTAAACACCACAAAATCTATTCCAGCATAAAATTTTAAAGCCCCAATAAATGAGTGTGCCAGTTATTTATTACTATTATAATACGTTTAGACATTAACTTGTTATTAAGCTATTTTTAACTAACAAGACAACCAATTAAACCTGACCTTCCGCCTCTGCTAACAATCGTAAGATGAAAGTTCTTCATACACTGGTGACCAGTTAAAACGAGGTCTAGAATACTTCAAACAATGTTCGCTGTCGAAGGTCAACTTATATGGTCCTTCAGCAAATTGGTTCCAAGTAATGTTTAGTTTCAACTCATTAACGACTTTGAAATGATTGATGAATGTGAAGAAGGGTTGTCTGGGTTTCTGATTCTTATTTTAGAATTTAGTTTTAGTTCAGGTTAACTTACTTGCAATTTGTATTTTTGATAGGTACTTATCTACACTGCAACGATGTCCATTTTTAACCGACTTCAAAAACGGAGGTTCTGTAGTCATCCCGTATGCATGTATGTATGTGTGTGCGCGAATTTCTCAAAAACTACTGATCCGATGTAGATAGGGTTTTCATTAAAGTAATCTACATACATTTAGAAAGGTTTTACTATACAATACATTAGGTAATAATTGCTATGTACGAAGTTATATGCATAAATACATATACACACTACATAAAGACTTACTGATGAACGAATTCGTGAAAGTAATCTAACTCGGGATAAAGTACCTACTAAAAAGGAAAAAATAAAAACTATTTTATAAAAAACTTACCGACTGCAAAAAGCTACTACAAAGTAGGTAGGTACGTAACGTAAAATAAATTATAAATACATATATAGTTTTATTATTTACGTAACCTAGCTACGTAAATAATAAATTTTTTTTCGCACGCAAAATACGCGCTTAGTCGTGGAGTTGCCGAAAACAGCCCGCTATTAGGTACCATAACCAAATAATAATTTTGGTTTCAGGAATCGGTGACAAAAAAGCAAACAAAAACCAAAGCCTCCGACTCCTGATACCAAAATTTTATTATTTAAGTACGATTTAGTTTGAAGTTGATTATTTTTTGTAAAAAAGTTTTTTTTCGTTTGGAATATTTTTTAGAGACTTCAAAATTGGCCTTATAGTTATTTTATTAATTGAACTAGTATTGAATACTGAACACGTCTCTCATATAAGAAAAAAAAACGCTTTAATATCTCATAGACAAATACTCGTAAATTATTTATTTTATTATGATGTTACTGAAGCTACTTTTATGCAGACAATGTTTATTTGTTTTTTTTTTAGGACTATATAATTATTATTCTGATATTGCAACCCTTTCGGCGTAAGTGTGTTTATGACGTAATATCTCATAAACAGTTTAATTTTACGCAACGTTTGAGAGGAAAACAATAAAAAGGGGATCATTACCAAATATTATCATATAAATTGAATATGTCCCGTGTACAGGGAAATGTGTGGAGATACACTCTTGATAGATTTTTTTAAGAAACATTCCGGTCATGTGTAAAGTTGGATGAAAAAAATACTAGAGAACCAGATTTAGTCAGTATTTTTTTTTTCAATTATTGCTTTACGTTTTGTCTGTAAATCTCACGTCACGTATGAGAAAAGTATAAATCAAAAATAAATAATTCTAATTTGGCTCAGAATCAGCACCTTAAAAATAAAAAGGATTTAACACCTATTAGATTTCGGTTTATTTTCTGAATAGAATCCGCAAATCTTGTATCGCATTATTGTTGTAAACAGTAAAGACCATTAATTCTTATGATATTTACAAAAAAAAATCTTATTTAACTCATACTTTTAATATTCTAACTAAGAAAAACACACCCTTTTTTCCCTCGCACACATCTCCACATCTTTCCTTGTTATGCCAGAGCGCGCACGTTTTGATTTGTGTGTGTGACGTGTCGTGTGATTTCAGCCGCGCGTCACATTGGGTCGTCAGTTATTATTATTTACTTTTCTATCTTTGATCGTAGGTAATAATAGGGAAGGGGTTGATATATCTTGACGTCAAGAGGGTAGATTTATGGGTAATTAGAAATGAGATCCGTTAAATATTATTGTTTGTTTTAGTTTATTTTGCCTTCCGAATTTCTACAGGAATTTTAATAAAATAGTTAAAGTAAAGCAGTTAATTTGACCGTTTTTGAGCTGAGCCCCTCTTCATGCACTTCACGCCAACGCCAGGTATAATTGTTAATAAATGACCCAAAACTTTCTGTAACTGTTTAAATATTCGTAGTGACTGTTTGCCTCTGTTTTTATTCAGTTGCTCCAATGGCGTAAAATAATTAATTCACACTGAAAAATACGTTGTTACAACTAAGTATATCAATTCTAACTGTCCAAGAAATTCACATGTTTTTTTATTAAACCGGGACTTTTCACGCACAAACATAATCAAAATATGAGTATTTTGACTAACCTCGACGTTTCGATCAAGTTGCATTGACCGTGGTCACGAGAAGACAAAAAAGCGCGAAGTCCCAGTATAATTAAAAAACATTTGTGTAGGTACAATTCGCGTTAAAAACAAAAAAATCACAGTTGTTTTCTTTTAGTGAATAGAAACCAAATTCTGTAATAGTACCTACGATTTTACGATTTCCACGATGCTAAAGAAATTAATAAAACCAACAATCATCGTTAAAATTTTTAATATTTTACATAGCAACAAATAAAGCTACAACGAACAGCACAAAGCTGAACGCAACCCTTTCTCCAGAGCTGATTAAAATTTCGTAGTACCCCATCCCTCGAGTAACCTTCTCCATTTCGATTAGACCAGCCATTATCTCCTCGCAATTGGGAATGATGAATTCTGGGCGAAGGAGGAAGCCTTGCTGTCCAACATCACGAAGCTCGAAGAGGTAGACAATAGGTATTTCTGCTACTCCTTTGACCCAGTCGAAACTGGAACCGCTCACTTCATCTAGAAATACAAGAAACGTTTTTTTACCCCAGAAAGAAGGTATTGTTTTTCGAAAAAATGAATGTATGTTTGCAAGCTCTGCAGCTGGATTTCAACATATGAGGTGTCGTTAGATTTGTTTAGTAATAAGGACGTTTGGCTAAGGCAGGCCAAAATGCAAATAAATCATAAGCCTTATTTTTACATTTTTTATTTTATGTTATATAACGGTAGAGGGGCTCGTGGCTAAATGACGGCCGCGCTGATCGATCGATCTGCGAGGTTAAGCTGCGCTTGCCGCGGTCAGTCCTTGGATGGGTGACCGTTCTTTACACATCGAGACCCCTCCGTGCCTCGGAGAGCGTTAAGCAGTCGGTCCCGGTTGTCATAGGAATATCTTTGACAATCGTTACGGGTAGTCAGAAGCCCTAAAGTCTGACAGCTGGTCTAACATTCGAATACCGGTATTACCCATTAATTGGGTTGTGAAGGTCAGATGGCAGTCGCTCCATGTAAAATATTGATATTCAGCCAAAACTAGTTAGACTGGATGCCGACCCCAATATAATTTGGGAAAAGGCTAGGCAGATGATGATGTTATATAACGGTAGTAAACCATGGTTTGAGCAAAGTTTGTTCTAAAAAACAGTGATTGGAATGTACAGAATGAAATTTTTATGAATGAAAGTACCAGCTACTTACACAAAATATCAGCCGATGTACCAACTAAATAATTTGTACCGTGTTGAGCTGTCAATTTATCCATTCCTCTGATGGCTATCTCGTACTGAAATAATAAATAAGAAGGTAGGTACATAATTAAACTTATCTAGAAATCAACATAACATCACACCTGTGGTTCCCAAATGGAAAGGCAGTTATGTGTAATTATAATCCTTTGAAAAAGCATCCATCTCAGAATTATCGACGACTTTGGAAATAAAGCTTCGCAAATTTCACGTTATATTTGTAAAAAAATATTTTTAACCGACTTAAAAAAATTAGGTTCTGTATTCGACCCGTCTGTATGTATGTCCGTAATTTACTCAAAAACTACTGGAAAGATTATGATGATTCTTTTTTTTATGGACATTATCAAGAGAGATGCTCAAACAATGTGACACATCACATGGCGTACAAATTACAGGAACAACTTCAGTTATACTTGAGAGGCTCACCATATCAGTATAATTCGGGGCCTCCAACACATCAGCTCCACTTAAATGGCTATAAGGCACCAACACCATTTGGGAGTACGAATGGAAAGCGAAGTAGTACACCATATTGCCTTGCTCCTTAATACTTGTGACGTAGTTCGCGATAGCTCGAGACTCAGGCTCTGAGAATTCTACAGGTCCAGCGAATGTTGAATCACAAGGCCTTGGAGAGGCTCCTGTTGCTGTAATACAAATAAAGAATAACTAATATACAGGATAAAATTAAAACCAGTGCGGATATTTCAGGAGGTGGCAGTACACTGAAATATGAAAAAAAAAATCAGCTGTTTCATACATTTTGATCGTGTTGTAGTGTATTTTTGTAGGGAACAGCTGATTTTCTTTTCATATTTCAGTGTCGGTCCCATAATAAAAGTTGATCAATTCATGAGTACTTTCACTTCCTAAAATATCCGCACTGGTTTTAATTTTATCCTGTATACCTATTAATATTATAAAGCTGAACAGTTTGTTTGAACACGCTAATCTCTGGAACTATGTACCAGTCAGATTAAAAAAAAATGTATATGATAGCCAGATTCATGCGAAATAGTATAGGCTATTTAACATCACGCTACGACCCTTAGGAGCCGAGCAACGGGAGTGAAACCGCGGGAAACAACTAGTTGTTAATAAAAATTGAGAGATTTAAAAGCAACTGAAACGGGCGGGATTTGAACCTGCGACTTCTGCCGTACCGTGACGTCACTCTAACTACTAGGAATCTCTAAAGGATCAAGTTTTAATGAAAAAGATATCTAATTTCCCCGTGACATAACGTACTAAATAAAATGGTTTATGAATGATGAGACTATTAATTCATAAAATACTTTTTATTCTCAATATTTCACAACGCCAAAGAATTTTTTTATAACGTCGCTTGATAAACTGATAAAAGATATAGTCCATGAGAACTTAATCCACCCAAATTAACGATTATTACTTAAGTATGTCAATAAGAGACATTATCAAAAATACTTATCCGATAATGCTATTATCTAATCATAAATCAGAAAATAATATACTACTTAGACACAACAAAATTGTTTAGATTATAGATATTTTTAGGTAGGTATTTGTTTTTTGCAACTCGGTTAAATAGTTCAAAAAAACAAACAAACTCTTCAGCTTTTATAGATAAATAAAAACGCATCAATAACAATTTTAGGCGTAGATGTATAGTATTTTTCACCAGAAGTTATGTTGAATTCCCATGTAATAGGGAGCTCATTGCCATCAACCAAGTACAAATACAAACTCCCAATGTTACTGAAATTCTAATGGAATTAAATAAAAGCTACTTACACATCCAAACAAAACCAAAGTTTCTGTTCAAATCTATTCCGTTACTGTAATCGTCATCTGTGTTACCGCAAGATGTGTGATTCAACGTGCTTCGATTCTTTCTCCACATTCTATTCTGTAATAAATTAATTAAAAAGAACTTTTTAGGTAAATCTCTTTGACGTCAGTGGAATTCTGTAATAAATTAATTAAAAAGAACTTTTTAGGTAAATCTCTTTGACGTCAGTGGATGTCTTGAAAATCTTCGGTCTTCTTCATCAGATCAGCTAACTAACTTATCAGATATAAATATACGAGTATTATACATAGTTATATACGATTGAACAAAATTTTGATTTGATCAGTTGATCAGTCAAAAAAATATTGTAAGTATTGCATTTTATTATTTTCATGTAATTTTTTGTAGATATATATCATAAGATTCGATTGTTAACTAATTTAATTGTTTGAAGATAAATATGTTGTATCGTTTAAAAACATAGGTACTATTATCAAGACTTGAATATCCATAACATAGTAACAGTTTTTTTTTTATCAAAACACGAAATTTCGATACGATTTTGTTCAACTTAAGTAGATACTGACCTTATAAATTAGAGATAACTGTTTTTTGAACACCCAATTTAAAAGTTGGTTATAACCAACTTAAAGTAATTTTAGTAACTGAGACCATTTTTTAAATAAAAAATCCCAAAAGCACCACATAGGTATTAAAACATTTGAAGAATTACTCACATCAGTGAAGGTGTATAAGTAGCCATCAGGGTTGACAACAGGGAAGATATGCCACACAATATTTTCTGCCATTAATCTGACATCAGAGTCCTTACTAGTTAAGAATTCATTGATGATATAAGTCACCGTCGCAGGCGAGATCCATTCTCTTGCATGAATACCACCCTCGATCATACCAATGATCGGTTTCTCTTGCTTTTTGAAATCAATTTTGACACCCTTAATGGATCTGTCTTCGCGTGAGTTGCCAATAGTGACAAGGGTGACAACATCGGGATAATCTTTGACGACTTTGTCGAGCCAAGCGTTGATTTCATCTAAGGACTGGTAGAAATCCCAGGCGTAGTTAGTGCTTCGAGTTGCGGGACGCCGAAGTTGGTCATCGATTTGTCTGAAATATTTTAAAATTATTATTGTGATTTAAATTTCTTATTCCATTATCAAAATCCACCGGTATGGGAAGCAGGGCCCAAGCTACCGGTGGTTAAAGCTTCAGAGACAGGAACCTCCTCACAATGCATGCCGTATCTAAGAAAACTGCCTGATACCGACGAAAACTCGCTAGGTGGCTGGGTCTTCGACCCATAGGATGTTGGTCGAGACTATTATTTTTAAAGTAAGAAATATTGAAATAAAAAAAAAATAAAATTAAAAAGTTAAATTAAATTAAGTTATTAGAATCCTCTTGCAGAGTAAATGTCATATCCCATCCAAAAAAAAAAAAAGTATGTAAGTACTTACTTCTGTACATCTTCAATTACAACTTTAGCCGGAATATTTACAGTTTTGAAATAATTCTCAAACTCCACTTGTTTCTCTGGAGCCACCATAATTCTAACGTCACTGTTAGGAGCAATAATATCACTCCAAAAGGAATATTCGTTCTGTTTTCTCAAATCCATAAGTATTTGTACTTCATTATCAGAACCAGGTACTATCTTATACACTTTATAGTTCTTATAGCTTACGTATTCTGCATTTATAGCAGCTACAACTGCTATTAATAAAAATAATTCTTTAAATTTCATTGCGTATAACACCTTCTTACGTCCGAAATGAAATGATTTCCATAGATAGATTGGTATTATAATTGATAGTATCTTTATCTTGTAGTTACTTTTTTATTGGTGATAACACGTTTTATTATTTTACAATAGTTTTTATTATTATGAACTAATAAATATTAGTTTACGATAAGTCAGATAAATTATGAAATTGTAAACAGGTGTTATTTAGGTACAAATGACATTGCACCATTTTATTTCAAATCATGCAAAGTCGTTACAATAACAGTTTTTATAAAAAGTGATGGACGTAATGTATCTGATAATATTATTAGGTTACCCACTGAGCATATTAAATAATACAATTAGTGCAAGGAATACAAATAAAACTTACAAAGAAAACATGTTACGGCTATAAAAACACAATATCACATGCTTTGTAAAGGTTCCGGCGTAAGTCGTGAGCACAGATCGCGCATGTACACTTTCGGCCCAATAGACAGTAGGCAGTTGAAAATACACAATATAGAATAGTCCAATAGACGACAAGCATCGACTGACAAACCAATCGCGTTCAACCTCGGCACCGCTCGCTTTCTTTATTCCGCGAAAGAGACCGAAAAATTAACTAATGCGCAGGTGAAGTTTGTGCTCACGACTCATCCCGGCAACTATACTTACTTATTTGAAAATAGCAATCAAAACACCAATGAATACTAATAATGTAGAACAGAAGATGGCATTGGCCCCAGAGGGGTTAACAGTTTGGTTATAATGGTTATAATAGCCCAGATTTCTCGTAATCTTGTCCATTTCCACCAGGGCATCCACTGTTTCCAAACCGGTGGGGATGATCTGGTCTGCTGGAAGTAGGAATCCAAACTCTCCAAGGTCACGGAGCTCCATAAGATATGTGATGGGAACTTTGAATGCATACTTGACATAGTCGAAACTGCTACCGCTCATAGGATCTAGAGTAAAAAAATGGGTGTTAATTTTACCGTCAATTTATGAATCAAATTCTCAAGTACTAGAAATGCTAATAAGACTGAAAATTTATATTACTTAGCGTTAGATTTATGACATGGCATCGACCGTCCATCGTCGACCATCTATAGATCTCGCAAATAAGACAAAAAATACTTACACAAAACGTCTGCAGATATGCCAACTCGGAAATTGGTTCCAAATCGCTTTTTCAAAGCATCTGAACTTCTTATTGCAATTTCATACTGAAACAATATAAACAAAATTAAAAAAAAAACGATTTCGTCGTATCAGAAGATCCTCCTTTTTTAATGGGGTTTCATCCCCAAACTGCTTAACAATGCTGCATGAAGGCAGTCTATGCACTTCTACTTCTTCTTTGGATAAATTCTTTCACAAGGAACTCTATTACTACATACTTTGATAAATAATATATAATAATACACTTAACATCGTTCCTGTAAGAATATTATCAAATTAATTATCCTAGCGAAGCCTAGCTCTGTGTTGCAGATGTGTATTGTGTAGGTGGCGATCTATTGTCGATCTGTTTGCTAAAAGATTCTGGCATGTAAAAGTTATTAGCACTTACCATGTCAGCATAATTTCCAGAAAGCAGTGAATCTTCACTGGTCACATGACTATAAGGTATGATAATCAACTGTGTGTAGGAATGGAAGGCGATGTAATAAATGATTTTCCCTCTCTCATTAAGACTTCCCACGTAATTGGAAATGGCTCTTGTTTCGGGCTCAGAGAAAGCCGTAGGACCAGCATATGTATTAACGCACGAGTCATTAGAAGCTCCTGTTGCTGAAATTGACAAATGATAATTATTAGTCCCCATAACTGTAGATTAATCCATCGATAATTCTTAATGGGATACTTTAATGTATGGGGCCGGTATAATTATACTCACACATCCAGAAGAAATCGAAGTTTCTATTCAAATCCACGCCAGTACTCATATCATTGTCTACGCCTTCTGCACATGTCTTTACATTTTCTGGACTGCGGTTTTTCCTCCACATACGGTTCTGTAAAAGCGCTCATATTATTACTACAATAAAACATACCTACTTATTGTACTACTTATAAACACAAAACTTATGTTTGTCATACATAGTTTCAAACGCACTATTCAGTATTTATAAAACAGTCACATTTCTAATTAGTAAATATTAATTTCAGAGAAGAGAGAATCAGAGTATTGTGTTCTTAAGAAGACAAATAAATTGCTTCCATAGGTACAATATTTCAATCAACTAGCTATCATCAAAAGCAAAGATACTTACATCGCTAAAAGTATAGTTATATCCATCTGGGTTCACTACAGGAAAGATATGCCATTGAAAAGTTTCCGCTAAGGCTCTAATTTCAGTGTTATTACTGGTCAAGAACTCCTTTATAATCCAAGTGACGGTCGCTGCAGAAATCCATTCCCGAGCATGAAGTGTACCTTCTAGTACTCCTATCAAAGGATTATCTCTTTCCGGATGATGATTGATAATGATTCCTTTGATATCTCTGTCTTCTACAGATTTGCCCATGACAACTGTTTTGGCGATATTAGGATGGTTTTCTTGTAATTCATCGAGCCAGCTGTAGATTGCACCTAGATCATGGTATTCTGACCAAGAGTATGAGAGGTAAGATTCAGAAGACCTTATGGTGTCTGGATTTAGTTGTTGGTCAATTGCTCTGAGAATAAAAGGAAAAACGATTACAGGATTGAAGTGGATTGTAGTAAGATTTACTGTCAAAATCAAAAATAAAAGCTTAATTGGTATCAGTTTATAATCATGTTATTATAAATCCGGTGTAGCGCTTATGTCTACTTACCTTTGTATATCACTGATTATTACAGTTGCTTCAATATTTCCAGTTCCAAGGTGCTTGATGAACTCATTACGTTTTTCTGGTGAGATCATGACTTTGACATCTTGGCCAATATTAAAACCATCGTCCCAGAATTCGCCAAGATTCCTCTTTTGTATTTCTTCTAATACTCTCACTTCACTGTCATCTTTAGGCACAATTTTGTATAATGTGTAATTATCATAACTTTTCTTTACTGCACTAACAACAGTTAAAATAGTTAAAATAAAAATTATATTTATGAATTGCATTTTGGATTTAATACTGACATCAAGTACGATTGCCTAACATTTGATGAGAATTTTATAACACCGTTGATTATAACTAAATTATCTGATAAGATTCGACAATTATTTACATTATCATCGATAATTACTTATTTTTTTTGTTTAATGAGTTACTGGTACAATTTTAGCAATCTTAAATACGAGTACATGCGCACGTAATACGTACACTTCACGGTGGTTAAATATTTTAACTGCTGAAACGTGAGCGGTTTTTGCGTTACTATGTATCCTATGTTCTACAGTGTAATGATATGTGGCAAGCTGACTGAACTTTTATCGTATATGTCATTATTGTTAAACATTACAGTTAACATAAATCCATATTATTTAGGTTCTACTGATTGTGTTTCAATTTGAGACAAAAAAGCATCAGAGCTTCCAAGCAATATGTTAAGCTGACCAGGCTGTTCTGACATGCACTCTCTGTGCACTTACTTTCAAGGCTAAAAGGATACAATAGTCATCTCAGGGCGCATCAACAAGGGCATATGAAGCAAAAACAAAGTCGTCGTTGCTGAAATCGGCTTAGATGACGTCATTAAGCAGGCTTAGAAAGAACTTGCATGAATATTGTATAAGTAAACTCCTCATAAAAGGAAAATGACCATCCTGGTTACACAAACAGGTACTTCATAATGGAATTTCGAATTTAATTTTATAAACTATGAAATCGTATTTAACAAAATAAAATACAAGATTGTTCGACAACAGTCCGGAACGGAGTAACTTTTGCAAAGTTATATTTTCATTTGGTCTGGTCTTGACTGCGTTGTATTAAGGATTTGTTTTGCTTGGCTTGCGTTGTAGTATAGTTAGGCACGGTTCTCTTTTACTTGGTGTAACTGTCTTCCTGTACAATTGCTTGTGGTACATCTGTAGTTGTTTGTAGGAACTTATGCACAATGAGAATTACTTCGGCATATTTATTCGTTTGTTTATTCTATATTTCAGGAGTAGGTAAACTTCATACTTCAAGGTTTGTGGAACGGAAAAAATACGTCGTTTATTTTAAGTTGAATATTATTCTTAGCAAGTTTCAAGATTTTTGGTTCTAGGACATGCCGGTTTCCTCACGATGTTTTCCTTCACTGTTAAAGCAAGTGATAATTAATTTCTAATACGCACATGACTTCGAAAAGTCAGCGGTGCGTGCCTCGGGATCGAACTCGAACCATTCGCCGTGGGAGGCACATGGTTAATCCACTAGGCTACCACTGCACTCCACTAGGCTATCAATGCACTACAGAATCCTAATTTCCATTATATAAAGAGCCTTACGCACTTGCCGTAGCCCGCTGCCTGGGTGGGTCAGAGCAGCACAATTATATTTATCGCCGCGTACCGCCGTGTCGTCGGTCCACGCATAAATCAGCGCACGTACGATGTCGATGTGACGTGTCGTCGATCGCGGATCGCTGCGACTAACTTGCAATGGGAACGGTATTTTACATTTACTATTTAGATTTTGTAATATCGTATATTACTCATATGTCATTTCGTTTATTGCTTGTTTGAAGGCGTCCAGTCAAAGCATTTCTGAAAACAATTTTCTTTTACAAGTTTTTCAACAATGGTATTATTTATGTGTCTAACATTGATGTCATATTTGCAAGTCAAACATTCTTTAAATTTTTTATTTTCCAAATCAGCAATTTGATTTTTTTTCAGAGAAATTATAAATATCTCTATATGAGCGGGGTGATCATCATTTCTGCATATTCAATGCGAAAAAAAAAATCATACATTTTGTTGAGTTATGTGAACATAAATGTATGGAACAGCTGATTTTTTTTCTCGATTTCAGGGTTGGTCCCATAGTAAAAGTTGTTCATAATGATGGGTACAATGACCCCTTAAAATATTTCCACTGTTTAACCTGCCACCCTGTATACTAAATATTATGTCTCCTAAATAATGTTACATAAAACAGCTCAAGCACATAGCTGGATGCACAAACATGATAACTGACATAATAATCGGCTTTGCCTCTTCGACAGGTTCTATTAGCAAATTGAATGTACAATAACCGTTGTACCTACGTAATAATAGAACTCAATGGTTCAGCAAATTGAATCCATCTACCTGATCATAATAGAGTTAATTAGATGCTATAATAGTGCTTCTACATAATTATCTCTGTGTGCTTGAACAGCAGTCAGAATCAGAACCCGCTAAAGCTAAGCTGAAAACTGAATTGCGAAAATTGTTTCCATTGTTTTGACATGTTAACGTAATAACTTCTAGGAGTGTCAGCATTTTAATATAATTATTTTCACCGGCTCCACACGTTGGCCGAAACGTTGGCCCCAACACCACTCGCCCAACGTGTGAAATAAAATGTTAGTAGAAAAACCAAAAAACCTCATTGCGTAATATTAAAATATTATTGTCCCTTATATCTCCTCTCAAAATGAAGACATTCTAACGACATTTCATGTTGAAATTCATGAAGCCATTTAGGCTAAAGAGCGCGCCAGAGAAATAGACATACATACACTTGGAAAACATTAACCTCATTCTGGGCCAGTTGGATAAAAACAAATCGTACTTCCTTACCGTGAACCATGAAACTTAGGGGATAAGCAGGTCACCCGCTGTCAATACAGTGGATCCTCAGGAGCTACGGCGACCTCATTTACCACAGGAACAGAATACCGAAGAGCAGCGTTATTTGGCTGTGGTATTCTGTAAAGTGGAAATACTTCTCTAGTTGGGCTGCTTCAGATATGAGCTGTGCACCTATTACCATTCACTAGGCACAAACCCAGACTCCGGGCTCCTTCAGAGAATTTCCTATAATATCTCCTTGGTTATTATTCTATTTCTATCTAAAACAAACTAAAATACAATAATTTTCAATAGCCCACCGTTGAACATTTATGATTCTCCCTTATAGGGCTGGGCAGGAACAAAATAATTTACGATCAACCCAGTACCGCTTAATCAGTGTTTGGTTCATTGTTAACTCGCTCAGCACGGAATAATGGCGCTATTGTCTCTTAGTATCGCGATAAGTTTGTGGTGTAAGTTAGTAGACTTGTGTTATTGCTAAGAAGATACATAATGCTTCAAGAAAGTTTCTAATCATGGATATTGTCTGTCTGGTCAATGTTATCATTGATACCTTCCAAACTTTTACCTATATTAAAATATCTTCCATCAGAAAAGAAAAGTCTTGCAACTTGGCGAGAAGTAGGCCTCCGCTGTCAACATAGCACATCCTCAGAATGTTTAGCGATCTTACTCATCACAGGAACACAACACATTTTGCTGTTGTATTCTGTAAGATGGACGTTCTTCCCCAGTTGGGCTGCTTGAGAATTGAGTGAGAATGATATCCTGTGTGCCTACCTCTCATAAATGACTTTGTTACTCTCGAACATGACTTATCTTGCCGTTTTCAAATCAGTCAATGAGGGTCAGCAATACGACAACGGGTTCCTCATCAAAATTTAATGTATTTACCCACTGGAAGTCAAAAAGTTGTTTTTTATAGGTAATCACAAACATAAAAGTAAAAGTATAATGTATAACCAGAACCACCTATTTTTGTCTGACAACAAACAGAAGCTGTGATGAACACTGTACACCAGCTTAGAATAAACCCCGCTAAATCTTGTACATTGATCCACACAAGTTTCTCTATCAAAGCTCCCTGTATCGAGGTTGTTCGAGTCGCATACGCTGCTCTCAAATTGATTTTATACTGATAATGTTGCGGTGTCTGATTCGATACTGCCGATATGTTTAAGGCTTAATTAATTTGTTTCGGAAAATATTAGCTTCCTTTCTTAATACTGTTAGTGATATTTATTACAGTTTTCTTATATGGAGCGGAGTGTAGCGGTAATATCGTTTGATTGAATAGATCCAGTTAGAAAATTATCGATGATTGCAGGATGAGACCTGGTACCTACTTATTTGAAAAGTAGCTCCATTGCATTTGCTTGATACATTAACATGAATAGTTAAAAGTCTTTTTTAGGGTTCCGTACCAAAATGGTAAAAAAGGAACCCTTATGGTGCGACTTCGTCTGTCTGTCTGTCTGTCACACCTGCTTATTTCAGCAACTACTTATGCTATCGACTTGAAATTTGGAACAATTATAAAGAATGCTTGTTCAACTTTATTGCAAATGTAAAAAGTCCAAAAATATTTTTATTTTCATTGCAAAAGGGGCCGGAGTGGGGGTCCGAAATTTTAAAGTGGGGTTACTAGGTCAAGTGACATATCATATGAAAAGGCTTGATCTGCACATTTCAAAATATATTTTTATTTAATTATATGTCTCACAGTTTTCAACATATAATGAAAAATGTCCAAAAAAATACCATTCCCCCCCTTATCTCCGAAGTTTGCGGGACGAAAAATCTGAAATAATTAGAGTTGATAGGAATTGACCCAAATATGGCACCAAAAATAAAACAATGTTCCTAACTAGTACAGTTTTTTCAAAATCATCAAAATTCCTTCACAAACAAACTTAGTTATGCGGTCCGGATTTTTTCACTTTATACGTCCAAAAATGATACAGAACCCTCGGTGCGCGAGTACGGCTCGCACTTGGTCGGTTTTTTTTATACGACCATGGTGTCAAGAAGGCATACGGCCTGCCTGATGGTAAGCGCTTGCAACACCGAACACCACACGTGCGTTGCCGACCCTTTAAAATGAGGATTCACTGAGCCGACAGCTTAGGGGACATGCAAGTCCCCCGCTGTGAATACGGTGTATCCTCAGGAACTCTGGTGACCTTACTCACCACAGGAACACAACACTATCGAAGAGTTATTTGGCTGTAGAATTCTGTTAGGTAGCGGTACTTCCCCAGTTGGACTGCTCTAGATTTGAGCCCTACCTACTATACCTACCTCTCTGAAATAGACTCAAAACTACAAATAATACTTATTTTTCTAATTAAACGCGCAAATATAAACCTAATTGACACCAAAATAGCTGAAAGGTACTTCGTTTCACATTTACTCTGAATACCTTTTGAAAAAGTCATGAAAAGGTCTTTAGAGCGTCAAAACCCTGTAATTACAAACCTGGCCAGAATAATACAGCCAAAAATGATAACATAAAGAATGATAGCCCAGAAAATGAAGGAAAAAGTAATATTATGTTAGAGAAGGTATTTCTATGTGAAAAATACTTTCTTTTACCATTTACATTCATTATAATCTTCATCTTGAGTCCTTTCAAGCTTGCCTCGGTCATAGTTTTTATATCCTTATATAATTAAAAATCCTATCCAGTTGAGCCCGTAGCTTAATTCCCCTACTACTTATTTTTAGTTAGTTAGTTACTTAGTTCAAAGTTCAGTCTAATCAGCATTAGCAGTCTTAGCATGACCAACTCTATCTCTATTCTACCAAAGAATAGACATAGTTCTTTCTATCAAATCGTTATCTCTTTTGCCCGAGCACGTGGCGACCCGTGCTTGGTATGATGATTTCTTCTACTGAAGAATAGAGGCATTTCTTCTCTTCATTATAGAGAAAGGTAGAAATCTTTCTATAATTTGTCACTTCGTCTATTCTTCTGTAGATAAACCCGTTTCTATCGTGGTCATGCTAGGCTTGATCTGTACTCAAGTCTCGTATCACCGATTGGTTATTATTAATCTCACCAACTAATCACAACAGATAATGTAATTTGACAGCTACATAATCGATCGGAAATTTGCTTTAGATTTCAATATAGGGGATACAGTATTCACAGTATTAGAGCCTCATTGAGTGACATTATTAATTACTAGCTGCTGCCCGCGACTTCGTCTGCGGAAAATGGATGAAAAGTAGCCTATGTGTTTTTCCAGGTCCCAGGCTACCTCTTTGCCAAATTTCATTTAAATCCGTTCAGCCGTTTCAGCGTGAAGAAGTAACAAACATACACACACACACAAACTTTCGCATGTATAATATTATAAGTGGGATTTCCAGTATAGTTTGTGCTGTCAATACAGCTATCAACCCTGCTAATTGGCTGTATCAGGTTCATTCGGTACGTTGCTCGTACATTGCTCTCACGCATACCGCATGGTCATTTGTTAGTTAATTATACTCACCATTCTGATCCTCACGTATTTTCGAGTACTAATAGCTCATGAAAGTCGCATGGATGTGGGCAGTGCAGGACCGGCTGTGCCGATGTTTGGAGGATACCTAGGTCCAGCAGTGGCCGTTTTTCGGCTAATAATAATAATATATGATGAATATTTCGTGCTCGAGATAAAGTAGAGCTTTATAACTCTCATACAAACTCGATCAAAAAACAGACCCATAGTAAAGGGCGCAGGTGTGACGTTTTTAAAGATATTACGGACGGCTTGGCTTCATTTTATGACGTCATTGTTAGCCGTAAACGTCATTACCGAGCCTCTTGGCTTAAGATGGCGGAAAATTTAAAGAGAAAGCGAAAAATGAATCATTTATTTCAGTTTTAGGGTAAGACATAATTACCAGTTCGTGTGTTTTTTTAGTTATTTTATTACTCGAAAATGCAAGAGCGTATGATGCGTATGACTTCAAAAAGGGAGGAGTTTCTTAATTAGATTGTATTTTTTTGTTGTTTTTAAATTTATTGAAATATTCCGGAAATGTTTTCAAGTTTTTGATTAAAGGGTCATTCAAACACTTTTATAGTAATTTGTATTTTGTTGCCTTTTGATGTCTATATTTTAAAACACTGAATATCGATACTAATATTATTTTATAATATCTACCAAGCCTCTAAACACACTGACATGCATGACGACTCATTAAATAGATTTAGCGCTAAACACATTTAAAACCTCAGTCTGTTTCAGTCAGCTTCAAATTGACAGAAATACAACATTGCGTTGGTTGTGTAGTGATAATTGTGTATAGGTAGTAGTGGTGTTACGGATATCCGTATCCGTATCCGCGGATGTACATTTTTAATGATCCGGCACATCCCTAATAGTAAGTAATAATTTGTCGTGTAAATGCGAAAAACTACTTCAAAAACACGTTCATTACACGCACCGAAACATTTATCCGCAGCATCATATTTCGTCTGCCTCCTATCAAAACCGGCTGAAACAAAGCCTCATACTTTTTTCCACTCATATCGCTTTGTCCGAGATACCAGTCCAAACATACGGTACAGTATAAATAGAGAAAAAAATATACCGAATTGACTAACCAGAGTTCTGATTCGGGCATGGGTTTTTATGTGTTTTTGTAACTGGATGGTAGATTTTTAGTAACTGTGTTGTGTTGGTTGATTTGGAAAGGTATCAAAGGTATGATGAAAGTAAATAAATAATAATTAAATAATAATTTTTATTTTCAGTAACTTTACAACTAGGTACTACAATTTATCTTACTTATGAGTCTCCTTTTAAGTATGAGAAATACCTGTGCTAGAAGGCCCCGCTCTTCTAAAACTAGTACAATAGTATGTAGGAGTGTGCTTACATGAACTTTTACAATTTGGTAACTTATTAACTAACTTAAAGGTAAACAAACAAAAACGATTAACTTAAAACATGTGTGTGTGTAGGTGCGGGTGGTGTGTGTTAATGTAAATGTGGGTGTGAATGGGTGTGAGCGTGTATGTAAAGAGTGTGTCAGTGTATATGGAGGTGTGTTTGTGTTGCGTCACTTTTCGCCAGGAAAGTCATCAACATAAATAGGTATCAATGGTATAGTATAGTGCGTTTCACATAAAAAGTCCCTTTGACGATGTTGGCTGCCCTAAATGTCACTCCTATTAGGTCTTAACGTTATATGTTTTTTGTAGATTTATGTGTTAAAGTAATACATAAAGGACACTAAAAAGTGGTGAACGAGAATTGGTACTGAAAGAAAACTTCCAACACCGTTAAAAATGTTGTAACTTATTGACATTCAGGGCAGCCAACATAGCGTAGCGACTTCATAATTATGTGTATCGCTCTCTAGGTACCTATCAAGAGCGTAGGGTGAGGGGAATTAGTACAATAAAATAGTAATAACATCCTACTAATATTGATCCTACTAATATGAAAGTTTGTGAGGATGTAAAGATGTATGGATAGATGTATGGATGTTTGTTACTCTTTCACGCAAAAACTACTAAACGGATTTTGATGAAACTTTACAGTAATATAGCTTATACATCAAAATAACACATAGGCTCCTTTTTATCCCAAAAACGCGGGCGAAGCCGCGGACGGAAGCTAGTTATAAATAATTCCGTTTTACATGAACATATTCGCCTGTTCAAAATACAGTGAATAAACGATAGGTAGGTAAGTTTATCCTACTTAATATTATAAACGTGAAAGTTTGTGAGGATGTAAAGATGTATGGATGTTTGTTACTCTTTCACGCAAAAACTACTGAACGGATTTTGATAAAACTTTACAGTAATATAGCTTATACATCAAAATAACACATAGGCTCCTTTTTATCCCAAAAACACGGGCGAAGCCGCAGGCGGATGCTAGTCATAAATAAAACGGAATAATTTTGTTACTATTTTATTGTACCGCCTTTCCCTAACCCTTTGTCACCACCCTTCGAACCAAAATGACTTAATAAAAAAACCTGATTATCAAGAATTTACTGTAATCTGAGATTAGACCATTTGGTTAAATGATCTAAGAATTTAAGGGCTGATACAGATGTTGCAGGAAAAGAGTGTCTGGAAGAATGCAGCAATGGTTATGAAAAAAACTATAATCTGAAAAGAATAGAGATTTGTTGAAAATCACGTTTCCCGATTTAATTATGTCAGTTTTGGTAGTAGGGATGCGATATGTACATACAGAGTGTAAAAACGCCTTCATTAATATTAAGAGGAGTTTCCAATTATTGAAGGCGTCTCTTCATGCATACTTATGCATTATAATAGCAAAATAGTAGGCAACCAATGAATGCGGCGGTTTTTATGAACTTGGCATAGACAGCTTGGCATAGACAGCTTGGCATAGACAAGGTAGATAAACGAGTATTGTCAAAATTCCGGTAATACTTTTTTAATAGTAGCGGGCCTACTGTCACGCATACAAATTCTTAATAAAGGGGGTAACCAATTAATGTAGCCATCTGTACCTACACAATGTGGCAGTGATTAGTGATATACCTAGCGACTGTTTTCGTCTCGACCTGAAATTGCGTTTACTTCATCATGAAAATTTTTAAGTTCATGATATTTTAAACGTCATAACAATAAGTACATAGTGCCGGCCACATATAAATTTCAAAACATATCGATAAAATCAGTTAAAAAAAGAATAAGCCATTCGAACGGAGTGCACAGAGCGGCAACAAACAATAGGACGGACGCGCGTGATTTACGCTCTACACGGATATTGTTGAAATTCGCATCGATACAGCTTTTGTTTCGCCGTCTGCCTTCTTATCGCCTCTTAGGGATGGGAATGTCGATACTTTTACCGTGTTTATACTCTCAATTTGATTAATTGGTGTCCTTTACTTTTTAGGTAAAAAGAAATGGTATCTTATTATTTAAGTGCAGTTCTACGGAATGTTACTTCACGAAAACAATTATTTTTTGTGTTGCAATGTAGGAGACAATCATAGTACCTACGTAATATTGAAAAAAGTCACTAAGTTAATTAAGTATGCCTAGAAGTATGTTAGAGGTAAAAATCCCTACGTACATAGTACATAGATAACTTCTTTATCAACAGTTTCAGTCCAGCCAAATAAAAAATTGTCTAAAATAATTACCTTTCTACATAAAACATTTCAATGTAGCGTGTAAATACTTCGAACTTATTTGTATAAATAGGAGATAATGAAAAGTAGTTCGTGTTTTAAATACCTATGATAATATTTATCTTATATAAAAAAAAACAAAATCTCTTCTACAAAGTATTTTTTTTTTATCTATACTTACCTCTTTTGCTCTCATGATGTAGGTATCCCTATCGCGGTAAATATGGTTACTTTCAAAAATCGACGTTCAATAATATCGATAGCTAACATCCCTATTATTGGACAGTGTGCCCGCATGGTGCATCGCAAGAGCAAAATATTAAACGCATTCCTATGCCGCATCGTACAATGTTTTAGTTCACGTGTTATCTAGTTAAGATCTATGTTGGGCCCATGGGAGAAAATGTTCTATTGACTTTAGCACATGTTAGCCATAGAATTCTAACCACACTCTCTGGGCAAGTTCCTACTACATACCTAATATTGCCGCTAAGCAGTATTGTTGTGTTTCACTGCTCTCACAGAGGCGGCCTAAAGGGTGCCTTTTCACCAGAGATGTGCTACGCAGCTGTGCTACGAAATTGTAAAAGCTAAGCTACGAAGCTATGTCACCGTTTCCACTATGTAGCTGTGCGAGGAAGATGCGCAGCTCGAGCTATGCGACGTATCCACAGGTACGTATAGCTACACCACTCGCGACCATCCACAGCACGCATCCATAGCTCGCATCCATAGCTCGCATCTATAGCACGCATCCATAGCACATCCTTCCATATAAAAAAACGTAGCTTAGCTGAATTCGTTTCCACCAGTGCTATATGGACAGTGCTGTGCAATGAATATAAAAATAAACTATGTCGGGATTTACACCATGTACCTGTTTCTTTTTGAGACTCCGATATTTCGGCGCAGTTGCATGCGCCATGATCACGGAAGAACTGTATTATTTTATTCTAGTAACGTCAATAACCATGGAACTTTAAAACAATACATTGAATATAAAAATATTGAAGTGCGGCCGTGCGTTGTAGCTCTTACCCGAGGGTGACGAAATGCGATGCCCCAAGCGAATTCGCCTTTTGCTGCAAGCGTCAAAAGAAATGTACTGAACTTCGCTGCTGCTTGCAGCGCTACTTTGTGGCCTAGTCGTTATTAGACATACATTATGTTTTTGACGCTCGACGCTGACGCTTGCAGCACAAGGCGAATTCACTTGGAGCGTCACATTTCGTGGCCATTGGATTAGGGTACAGGGTTAGTGATTTTAGAATTACCTCCTATACTGATAAGAGCGCTTTAGTAAAACTTTTATACACACATCCAATGCCCAAAGTACGAACAGTAGACATATGTATAAAAATAAAAATATGACCTTTCAGTCGCTGCAAAGAACTGCCATTTTCGCGGAAAAATAATGAGTTGATAACATGCGCACATTGATAGTAGATACACAGTTGATACCGACTGTGAACGGTTCGTTGCCGTACTGTACCCCTATCATGAGTTTTTTTGACGTATAGTTTCGTTAACGTAAGCATATTTTGAATTTAAAATACAGTAGTCCTGGAACATTTTGATAAAATTTTATACAATTTGCACATTTTAAAAAATACAGAGAAATTAATTAAGTATTTAATTTATATAAATATTGTGTAACAAACGTGTATTTTCAATTCAAAATATGCTTACTACTACACAATATTTATATAAATTAAACACTTAATTAATTTCTCTGTATTTTTTAAAATATGCAAATTATATAAAATCTTATCAAAATGTTCTAGAACTGTTGTATTTTCAATTCAAAATATGCTTACGTTAACGAAACTATACGTCAAAAAAACTCATGATAGGGGTACGGATCATGAGTTTTTTTGACGTGTAGTATCGTTAATGTAAGCATATTTTGAATTGAAAATACACGTTTTTTACAGAATATTTATATAAATTAAATACTTAATTAATTTCTCTGTATTTTTTCAAATGTGCAAATTGTATAAAATTTTATCAAATTGTTCTAGGACTGCTGTATTTTAAATTCAAAATATGCTTACGTTAACCAAACTATACGTCAAAAAAACTCATGATGGGGGTACTGTTCGTTGTTTGTAAAAAGGCGGTATTACACATGTTGTATAATAACATTTTCCACGCCGGGCGTTTGTATTTTTGTATTATTTTAGGTCACAAGAACTCCTATCCAATTTCCTACTAATATTAGATATACGCGAAAGTTTGTAAATATGTATAGATTTTTGCTAGACCAGGTATTTTTTCACACTATGGAACGGATTTTGATGAAACTACAAAAATATATAGCTTATGACATCAGAATAACATAATTATAGGCTTTAATTTATAAAGTTATTGTGTAAAGATAAATATTACGCTAGTGTTGTAAGCTATTTTTGTTTTATTATTTTTTAAGTGTTCGGTTTATGTTTATCATTTATGAAATCAAACAATTTAATGTAGGACCGATTTTTCATTTGCCAGATAAAATTTATTCCTACCAATAAACTACATCGATTTCATAAAACTTAAGGAACCAATATAGTTTATTCATAGGGATAAATTCCTGGCAATTGAAAAAACAATAAAAAGAAGGATAAAAGATTTTTTTTAAAGCTTGATATGAATACTTACATCCTTGTTCCAAAAAAGAAAATTCGCGCCAACCGACCATATTAGTGTATGCGTTTGTAATGAACGTAGTTCAGTACGATAACATACGTGGTTTTAGAATCAACAGTACCGAAATCCAATAACGTGACCTCCTTGCAAGCGACGAATTAGATCAAAATCGTCATTACGCGACTTTAATGTCAGCATCTGGGAAAGTGATAACGCAACTTCGCAAAACAATTATGGGACGTGACGTGACGTGACGTGATGTGACGTGACGTGACGTCTTGTTAATAAGTAACATTATTTTGTACGAAGTACGATTTATTCTACTGCACACACAGTACCCTTCTACCTCAGAAAATGATGTTGCGGTGAATGAGGAAATTAGATATTATGCTTCCTTCACCTTCATTATGTCTGCCATCATTCGTCACTCGGCAAGATAAAAACTTGAACTTTATTACAAAAACGGAGAAATAAAAAGTTTAATAAGCTATCAATTGAACACGTTTTTTTCAAACTTGATACAGCTTGTCCACTGTTTAGTTTTATTAAGACATCCCCTCCCCTCGCAATTGCTATAACTATGTATTTTCCCATAACACTACCTATTAATAAATTTCTCATAAAAGATCCTGGCAGCACGTGTGTAGGCAGCCGATATTATTTGTTTTTAATTTATTATCCGCAATGGTTCCTGCGACTTATTCGCGTTGGCTCCAATACAATTTGATTAATGGAAAAATATTATTGTCATAATTATTGCAATTGTATACCTACGTGTGTAATTGTCTATTTGTGTAGTTTTGATAGCTGAACACATAGATTTACACAACGTTATCTATCGTATAGTATTTTTCGATAGCTACCTTTCGTGAAACTCGACACTAACATTATTAGGTCGCGGCGTGAATTATGAGCATAGATCGTGCATGTACATTTTTGGTCCAAAAGACAATTTTATTGACAGTTGACAATTAAGTAGGTAATAGAGAATGGTCCAATTAGACGACGAGCATCGAATGACAAACCAATCGCGTGCATCTCCTTCATTCCGCCAAGGAGACCGAAAAATCAGCTAATGCGCAGGTGACGTTTGTGCTCATAACTGCTGCCACTAGTTATAGCCCTCTCTGTGGGGGAAACCTTGTTCTTTTCTAAAGGTGCTGTTAAACGGGCTAGTTTTTTGACAATTTCTTGCTGCAATTGTATAGCAGTGAGTTGAAATCTATATCGTACAGCAGTTATTGTTATGTATCATCATTTAATTTCATTGCAATATCGCCGTGCTATCCTGTAACATTGCGGCAACTGTTCTACTGAGTTGCATGACATAGATCTTAACTCAATTGCAGCAAGAAGTTTTCAAAAATCTAGCCCGTTTAACCGTACCTTTAGTACATGTTGTCACCAATATTTTTCGATGGCGACTCGATAGCGATAACTACACTATTTCGGTAGAAGTTCGTGCCTACTGTTTGATAAAAAAATCCATATATTGCTCATCTTAGCGTCCTATAGTATTACGTTTTGCCATATTGTGTGCTACTATTACTGCCGATATAACACTTAGGGGGTTAGGTTCACTAAGACGGACAGCGGCGCATTAAATTTCCCATGATGGCGTCTCAAGTGAAAATGCTACTCGGTACAGAGATGAAGTAACTTGCCTGCTTAGAATTTCAAAACACGTAAGTGAAAAATCTTATAAATTATGAAAGTGATTGTCTACCAACACTAAACGTACCTCCACTAATCGTGGTTGTTTCAATGTGTGAGAGCAAATACTTATTGCAACACTTTAAGGTGGATCCAAACATTGCGAGGCATGCGCCACGCACGCTTCGTAACGCAAGGCTCGATATAAGTACATTTGCACATGCCTCACCACGAATATGAAAGTCCACACATAATCATAATGTATTGTACGAATGAGGCGGGTATTGCGTAATTATCACCTCCTTACTTACATTATTCTTACCGTACCTATCTCCTATAAAACTATTTCTCCACTTTTGTACCGCATAACATCTTCTTGTCTGCTGTCCCCTGTAGCCGACACGAAAGCCTAGCAGACTCGGTAATCTAATTTCCTACAGCTTGATAGTGATGCACTTAGCGCGGGTAAAGAATTTTTATACGTAACACATGTCGATCACAATACGCGTCTGTTTTTCGCAACCCTATTAGGGTATTGGGAACTTGTTATTTATTTTATAAACATTGTTTGGAAAAAATACGATTTGGGATTTTTCTTTTATCATGTCTGGACCAAGTGTCTAAGAACTGTGTCGCGTATTGATACAGAATATTGCAGAAAGATGACTTAGCAAAGAAACTTATATTTAATTAAATAAATTATTAAATAAATAGTTAAATAAATATTAACTCTTGCAACAGCGCATTAAAGTGTAATTCAGCTCGCACAGCGCTGCGTGCCCAAAATTATATTAACCTACAAGGCAGTTTCTTTCTATCGCAGAACTCTATATACCTATGCTGGCGCGGCGTAAACCCACCGAATTACCTCCCCAGGGAGGCACGCATCTTGCACCTCCTTTTTTTTTTTTTTTGAGGATGGGAAATCATCAAATGACCCCTCCCGCTCTGGGCGGAGCGGAAGGGAGTGTCAGACTCTTACTGACTAAAACCCACCCGTGTTCCTTCCTTAGCCCTTTATGTTCCGGGTCAGCGGAACTTTCGGACTATCCCGCTTTCCCGGCAGGCTTGGGCCCTAATGGGCTCCCTCTCTGATGCTGACATCTCTAATCTTGCACCTCCTACAAGATTATTTTGATTAAATTGCTTATAAATCTAATTGACCAACCCCAAAAACCTGCACATCAGTACAGCACAGCAGTACTTATTTCTTATCCACTTGTAAGTACGTCTACGCAATATATTCTCATAAAATCTTTACTTTATTAAATTAATATACTCAATACTCAATACTCAAATCTTTATTAGCATTCCATATGTTACATAACAGGTGGTAAAAATTGCTTAAAGTATAGACACAATATGGACCCGATAGGGCACAGCTTAAAGAGGTTCGGAGAGAAACTTAAGAACTATGTAGTCATTACAAAAATTATAATAATTATATTTAACATTTGGCAACATTTTTGTGTGCGTGTGTACGTCTTAGTGTGTGTGTGTGTGTGTGTGTGGGTGAGTGCGCGCGTGTGTGTTTTTATGAGTGTATGTGCGTGCGTGTATGTATGTGTTATATATGTCATGTGTGCTTTTCATGCAATTTTTATTTCCTTAGCTATATGTATTTGTATATTTTGTTTCATTTCTTGAACGATTTGTCTTCCATGTATTCTTTTACTGTGTAATAACATTTAGTATAGAGGAGTTGTTTTAATTTTTTAATAAATATTGTAGTTTTAGGTTCATCTTTTATGTTCTTTGGAAGGTTGTTATAAACTTTGATAGAGCTCACTAAAGGACCGGAAGAATGTAATTTAAGTGTTGATGTTGGTAAATTTAATCTATTTTTATGTCTTAAGTTATATTTATTTTGAATTTCTTCGCGGGTGTTATAAAAATCTGGGTATTTTCGGACAAATTTGCAAATTTCTAGAATATATAAACAAGGAAGTGTTAGTATTTTGTGCTTTTGGAATTGTGGTTTACAGCTGTCTAATTGATCTATATTTGTAAGTATTCTGATTAGTTTCTTTTGTAGGGTAAATATGGTATGTGAATCAGTACTGTTCCCCCAAAGTATGATCCCATAACTGAACCACGCTTGGGCGTATGCATAATAGGTGGCGAGTGCCGTTTGGAAGTTGGTGGTTTTCTTTATTTCGCGTAAGGCGTAGGTAAATTTCGAAAGTTTTGCTCTAATCTTTTGAATGTGGGATTTCCAGTTTACGTGTTCATCTATTGACAATCCTAGGAGAGTGAAATTTTTAACCTGTTCTAGTTTAGTATTATTATAAGTGTAGTCAATTTTTATAGGGTCTCTTTGATGTGGGTGGAAGGTAATTAGTTTGGTTTTGGTGAAATTTATTTCTAGGTTGTGGTTATTCATCCAATTTATAGCTGTTGAAAGGAGGGTATTTAGTTTGTAATTTAAATTTTCGTTTATTTGATAAGAGGTGAGTATAGATACATCATCTGCGAACAATACGCACGGGCCATTTATTGTTTTAGGAAGATCGTTTATGTAGATGAGGAATAAGAGACACCCTATGACACTCCCTTGAGGGATTGATGCATTTATAGCTTTTACATTGGATTTTATTTGTAATATTTCTTTGGTTTTATTAACCGACTTCCAAAAAGGAGGAGGTTCTGCATTCGGTTGGTTTTTTTTTTTTTTTTTTTTTTTTTTTTTTTTTTTTTTTAATGTATGTACACCGATTACTCCGTGGTCTATGAGCCGATTTACGTGATTCTTTTTTCATATGGTAGAAGAAGCTCGCGAGGTGGTCCCATATAAATTTTATTAACTTTGGTTGAGTAGATTTTTAACCAGGTGTAATAAACCGTATTTTTGGTGTATCTCGATGACATCATGACAATGATGAAAAAGTGATATTGTGTAAGTACATGAATTCCTGAATGCAATCGATCTCGATATTATACATACATAACATCACGCCGGTATTTCCCGCAAGGTTAGACAGAGGTGTATAGTACACACAATTTTTTTATGCTTAAGTCGCATTTGATAGAAGGCTAGGGAGCGAGCCTATTGCTATTATAAACTGAAACAAAAACTGTTTTTAGGGTTCTGTACCAAAATGGTAAAAAAGGAACCCTTATGGTGCGACTGTCTGTCTGTCTGTCTGTCTGTCTCTCTGTCTGTCTGTCACACCTGCTTATATCAGCAACTACTAATGCTATCGACTCGAAATTTGGAACGTTTATAAAAAATGCTTGCCAAACTTTATTGAAAATAAAAAAAGTCATAAAATGTTTTTATTTTCATTGCAAAAGGGGCCGGAGTGGGGGTCCGAAATTTCAAAGTGGGGTTACTAGGTCAAATGACATATCATATGAAAGGGCTTGATCTGCACATTTCAAAATATATTTCCATTTTATTTTATGTCTCACTTCGACATATGATGAAAAATGTCTGAAAAAATACCATTCCCCCCCCCCCCCCCTTATCTCCAAAGTTTGCAGAGCGAAAAATCTGAAATAATTTGAGTTGATAGGAATTGCCGAATTGACCCAAATATTGCACCAAAAATAAAACGATGTTCCTAACTAGTGCAGTTTTTTTTAAATCATCATAATTCCTTCACAAACAAACTGTCCGGTTACGGATACGGTCCGGTTTTTTTCACTTTATACGTCCAAAACCGATACGGAACCCTCGGTGCGCGAGTACGACTCACACTTGGCCGGTTTTTTTGTTTACTGAAACGCTCTTATCCACCAACATCTATGAATATAAGTACCTATTTAAATTCGTGGAAGTAATCGATCTCGGTAAAAGTAGGTACATACAAAATGTGTAGCAAATACATAAATGATTTTATGATACTTTATTGTAATTATTAACAACAATAAAATGGTTACACAGGTTACACTACACTAAAAAGATAAAAATAAAAACAGGTTTAAAAAAAACCGACTTCCAAAAACTACACTAAAAACTATGAAATAAAAATGTTAAACTTCCATAAATAAAAATCTAAATGTATATTGAAGTCGGCGGGGCCTAGCATGAAAATAAGCACCATTGTAGATTAAGGAGGATTGAAAGGAAATGTTAATTTGTCGAGGCGCAAAGCAAGCTGCACGTGCACACACTGCGCACGTTCTTCCTGTTCAAAGGCTGAGAGGTAAAAACCTGAAGAAGAGGCCCCGCCGACTTCAATATACATTTAGATTTTTATTTATGGAAGTTTAACATTTTTATTTCATAGTTTTTAGTGTAGTTTTTGGAAGTCGGTTTTTTTTAAACCTGTTTTTTTGTTGAAATATTCTATCTCGACAACTTGATCTCTATCTTTCAGATAAGATTCAAACCATTTATAGGCATTTCCGCGGATTCCGATTCCATGTAACTTATTTAGGAGTATTCCGAATTGCACCTTATCATATGCCTTGGTCATATCTAATAGTAGACCTATAGCGTACTTTTTATTATTTATTATATTTAAGGCTTCTTGTATAAATTTGTAGACTGCCAATGTTGTGGATCTGTTTTTACGAAAGCCATTTTGACAGTCGTCATAAAGTTTCTATACTTGTGATTGCCTATCACAAGTATAGAAACTTTCTATTAATAGAATAAAAGGCCCTGAAAATGGAGCTGGAAGACGGAAATGAAAACGGGTATAGCCGTATAGGTAGCCGTCAGTATGAGTCTATGGATGTCCGCTATAAATGTTACAGGCAGAAGGTGTGACAGGTGTAAAGAATAGAACCTCTATTAAAAGTTGTCGTTATTTTTTATATGTGTGCACAACCTCATGGCTATTTTAAAATACTATAATTCCAATAAAAATACAGCTGATCACACAAAACGTTGAATCGAGAACTTTCACCAACTTTTTTGGAATTTGGTTACAATAAAACATCAGTGAGTACCTATAGTCTAGTGGTATAACCTCAGAACGTAGAAACAAGGAGATATGCCATCATAGCAAATTAGTACGGGAACAACTGTCGCCACTTTTAGTACATTTTTCAACACAATTACAAGCGCCCCTCGTGAATATAAAGATCTCCCCACACATAAAAAATTCCACACACCCTCAATCTAACACTGTTAATCGTCACTCAACACTAGCACTAAACTAAAACACTTTATTTATATCATCGATCGTGTTCGGTTCGTCGCCAGCGTGTACTTTTGTACTACGCCCAATGTGGGCAAATTAAAGCATCAAGCTCAATAGCTCCTTGGCACATCTCCCTTGTTTCTATGATCTGAGGGTATAACCATGTGGCTCCACGGCGAAGGTTCGAGTCCGATCTCGAAGCACGCACTGCTGAATTTTCGAAGTCATATTATGCGTATTAGAAATGAATAAAATTATGACTTGCTTTATCGGTGAAGGAAAACATCGTGAGGAAACCTGCATGCCTGAGAGTTCTCCATAAAGTTTTAGGTGTGCAAAGTCTGCGAACCCGCACTTGGGCAGCGTGGTGGACCATGGCCTATCCCCTCTCATTCTGAGAGGAGGCCCGTGTCCTGCAGTGGGTCAGTTTATAGACACGGCTGATATTATTATAACATCACACCAGCTTTCCCTGAAAGGTTAGGTAGAGGTGAGTAACACTCATATTTTGCCAGTTATGTTTAAGTCTTAAGTAATAGCCTATTTCTAGCTACAAATCTGGACTCTGGGCTGCTACTGAGAATTTCTTTATGAAAAACCCAATAACGTTTTTCCTGACCCGGGGATCGTACCTATACTCGGAATTTTAATTCGATTCCAGATTTGACAATTTCAGTGTTGCAACGTTATGACAAGTACTAAATAGTGACGTTGCGAAATTATACGATATGGAAATGGAATATTTCCGGATCGATTCTTCTCGTTTATAATTTTACTCTAGTAAACTAAGTATATCAGGAAATTAAATATTTCTGAACCGATATTTTAGTTTTGACGATTAATTAACGATCTGAGACTTTTCTTTTATAATTGTGTGTGAAATAAATTAAAAAAATGTTTATCGATTGTTTATCGATTGTTTATCGATTTTTGTGTTCATCACTACACTATTATATGTGGTATCATTATTTCACAAAATGACAGTAGCTAATGTTAAATCTGGAATCGAATTAAAATTCTGACTATAGGACCTCACGCTCAGCAGTCAGTAGCACTAGACCAGAGAGTCCAGCCTCGCTACTCTGTACCGATACGCCGCGTGGTATCACCGCGGGAACTGCCAATTTGTTTGCGAACGATCGAGGAAGAATGTCACGGTGAGATTCTCCCTCGAACGTTCGCAAACAAATTAAGAGCTCTCGCGGTGATATCACGAGGCATGTTGGTACAGAATAGACATGCAAAAGCAGAGAGGAATTCAGTTACATTGAAATTGATAGATCAACATCTTCAACTATTTACCTAAATGCTGATACATAATTATAGAAATACTGTAAAGACAAACATTATATTTTCTACCATTTTATTATCGCTATAAAAATCAATCACTACCTAATAAAAACTCGACAAACATACTACAAAATGGACTGGACTATCGCGACATCTTGAAATCGTATTACTGACCTATTTTCGTTCAAAATTGAGTTCTAAAATTCAAAATGCAACCGTCGACCGGAAATGAATCCGTTGGCGGGAGTCTGTCGTGATACGGATCTGATGGAGCCGAGCGTCCAACATCCGGTCGGTTCCCGCCTTTATGACTTCCAATTTTGAATCCGTCGTCAGACGGTTGAAACGGATTTTTTTAAATTACGTGGCCATTTAGATTTTGGATATCGAATATGTTTTTGTAAATGGAATAGATAGGATTGTTGTTGGGTTAGAATTTTGTATCTTCTTTGGTTCGTATTTTATATATTTTACGATTGAAAAGAAACAGTTAAATATCATCTAGTTTGCTTATCGTATATAATAGAAAACATTACCCTCCTTCTGAGGCAGTCGGGTAAAAAAAGAAGGAACAAGCATTGACCACGACACTTGCCTCCAATTTCTGAAACCTATTAAATTGTAATCTGCTGTCCATTGACCACATGGATTGTCAAAGCGTCAAACTCAATAACGCCTTGGCACATCTCCCTTGTTTCTATGATCTGTACCCCTATCATGAGTTTTTTTGACGTATAGTTTCGTTAACGTAAGCATATTTTTAATTTAAAATACAGCAGTCCTGGAACTTTTTGATAAAATTTTATACAATTTGCACATTTTAAAAAATACAGAGAAATTAATTAAGTATTTAATTTATATAAATATTGTGTAACAAACGTGTATTTTCAATTCAAAATATGCTTACGTTAACGATACTACACGTCAAAAAAACTCATGATAGGTTACCGAGGTTATTATGAGACATTTAAATAAAGACATAGGTAGGTAATATTTTATTATTGTTTTATATTATTTACTAACTTTTGCCCGTGGCTTCGACCGCGTTTTTCGGAATATAAAGTAGTTTATGTGTTATTCTGATGTATAAGCTATAATATTGTAAAGTTTCATCAAAATCCGTTGAGTAGTTTTTGCGTACAAGAGGAACAAACATCCATACATCTTACAAACTTTTGCAATTAGATATAATATTAGTAGGCTAGGATTAATATCCCATTTACAACACCCCTTCACAACTAGTTAACTCAAAGAAATCTCTGAACGTAGAGTCGTCCACAGAAACACGACCCGCGGAGATTTAACGCCAACAGTTAGATAGGTATCAGTTGAATCTATTGCCGGGCGAAGAGTATGAACGCGCGACGTAAAGTGATATATGTGTAGACTATATCGAGAGATATTTATGTGTCTGACTGTATTCGCTCATTTGTTTTGAGCGTTCAGTGCGGAAAAGTGTGGGAATAATCGTGATTTTTTTGTAGTAAAACGTTTAAAATTTAACAAAATTGGGTTTTTTCCAGCAGCATTGGTGCGTTGAATTCAAGTAAGTGTAGGTCGATGAGACATTTCAACGTTGTCCCTAGGGCAGGCAACGCTCCATATTTGTTCTACCGATATAACAGATGTTATTAGGCAGCGGTGATCACTTACCGCATCAGAAGAGCTGCCAGCTTTGGCAACAAAGCTGGCAGCTCTTTTGATGCGGTCTCTGATTTCGGACTCTAAAAAAAATTCTTATAATTGATATTGGTATGGCTGGTTTCCACAACTCCATGATTGTGTGTATTTTCCGTACAAACTTCTTAAAATTGTGCAGCAGCCATAGATCAATGATTAAGGTAATGATGACTGGCAAGTAATAAGACAAAGGAGTAAGCCTACGTCCATACATGGGCTTACCCTTAGCCCTTATACAAACTTAGTTGAGCTTAGTTGTGGAGTGGAGAGGTTGACACTGACAGTGTAGATTATAATAGTAATTTTTTTCAATCAAGCAAAAGAAATATTTTATACCCATACCTTTTATACTTATTTAGGACCTATAGCTATGTCATGAAATAACCATAAATATAAGCAAAACTAATTGTTTCACTGTGTTATGACGTCTCAGAACCATAATTGCTTCAGTGTAAGAGTGAGATAGACATCAAAACAATAATGGCTTTTATCTTCATCATCCGAAAGCATCATTTTCACTGATACACGTCCATCAAATACCACACCGACCGGTCCTGCGCTTTCCACATCCACCAGGTTTAACGCGCCATAATGTCTTTAACACTTCATAAAGTCCCTAGGAAATACTCAAAACGGTTGAAATTGTATTACTTAACGTTTATACGTTAAGTAATACAATTTCAACCGTTCAAGTCCGTCAAGTCACGAACACAAACAGACGTAAAAATTACGCCCCTCAAGCTTTTTAACTCTCATCAAAACTGATCAACTTCAACACTCCGCGTAAACGCTCGTAAACGCGCACGTAAACGTAACTGGCACAATTACGGTTTACGTTTCGTTTGCGTTTACGGCTGAGCCGGAGACCGTATTTACGTGCTGTAATTTTCGTGTTTAATTTATGAAGAATGTGTTGATGTTAAGTGTGATGTTATCGAATCTATATTCATGTAATAAAGCTGAAGAGTTTGTTTCTTTGAATGCGCTAATCTCTGGAACTACCTATTAGATTTGAAAAAATGTTTTTGTATATGATAGCCAAATTCATAAGGAATAGTATAGGCTATTTAACACCACGCTGCAGCCCTTGGGAGCTAAGCAGCGAGGGTGAAACCGCGGGGCACAGATAGTAAGCAATATACCTAATGAGTAGCTATAAACACTGCTTTATTGTAGCTTTTTGCATATCAGAATATTTATTTAACACCATAGATATACAGTATTCCCAAATTAATAATGCGCATGCAGATCTTCGCTAATTGTCGTATTCCCGGAAACACCGAATCATTGAATCGTAAGAGCCCTAAATTATGCATGAAGAAAATGCACTTAACCACTCTATATACTATTTTTTTCTATATACTTTTTTGTTTCCGGGAATACGACAATTAGCGAAGATCTGCATGCGCATTATTAATTTGGGAATACTGTACACCATGACATTTCAATCACTGTTTTTCTAGGACAATCGTTGCTCAGACCATGGTCTATTATAGTATTATAGCGTCAAATAAAGAAAAGTCAAAAGCAGTAAGCGCGGTTGCATGTCATCTAATGATTAATTTGCATTTTGGCCCGCATTGGCCAGACGTCCTTGTTAATCCACGTGGACTCCTTAACTCTTTTGAATGCTGTGTCGCTATCGCGGTGAGTGAAATTTAATGTTACGATTAATTAGGGCCGGATTCAGAGGTGTAGAGACTGGAAAACTTTGAATTTGAAAATGTTATAATCAGACAAAAAAAAATACTAGTAGGTAAAACTAATTACTAAAGTACTAAATGAATAATTACTTAGAACCCAAAGCATAACGGTACGAGTTCGTAGCCGACTACAGACAGCCGCAGCAGGCGACGTGTTGCCGCGAAACATAGCGGCTTCTATGTATTTCTATGAAATACCTTCCATAGCTAGCGACACGTTGTCTCCATAGAAATACAGAAAACCAGTGTCGCAACGACACGTTGCCTGCTGCTGCTGTCTGTATTGGATACGAGCTCGTACCTTTATTGTCAAAATGTGTAGTACCTAGGTATTGCTTATACACCTCTGCCTATCCCTTCTAAACGTGAACGAGTTGAATGATTAGACTTTAGCCAAAATAACCTGAAGGGTTATTTTAACTAGAGTAGGAAAATAAAGCAAACACCTTTATACAAAATACTATGTATTTTTTTTACTTTAACAATTATAGTAGGTACCACACTTTGGTAGACAGAAAATACTAGAAACTCAGGGGTGAGTAGTTGGCTGGCAATACGGGTCTTCAGGTCTTCAGGTAATGTGGCTGAAGCACTTAACTGGTGGTCAGCCGCTGGATCAAGAGGGGCGCGCGGCCACCACGCGCTGCTTATATAGCCGTAGACCCCGTCCATCGGCATCAGACGGGGCGACAACGACACCGTCACAAGACCCTCGTTCATAACTCTTATTTTTTCTTTTTGCTAGCACCTGACCATAGCTAAAAACTCTATCTCATAGACAATCAAGCGTGAAGTATCATACTGTTTCATATCTATTCAATCTAAGTCACTCAGGCGCATATCTACATGTTATACTGCTACGTCTGTTACATTGTCATGCCGATTGCGTTCTTAATTCAAATTGACGTAGATCAGTTGCGCAGGAGTTGGATTGTAAGCATTTTGTTCTGTCCGTGTGGAGCTTTGAAATTTGATGGCTTAGTTGGACTATATTATTACTCCTGATATACTTAACTGTTTTTTTTTTTTTCAGTATCATCCCCACAAAATACGATGTTTGAACATTGCTTTAAAACAGATGTTATAATAAGCTTAATTTAAAAATCTAGTATTAAATCTGTAAAGTCTGAGTCTGAATACTGTATTTTAGAAAACGAGTCTAGTGTACAGATGGAGATACATAATAATTGTTTATATTACGTCGTGGAAATACAATAAATACCTATTTATATACGGACTCGCATTAAATTTCTTATATCTACATTACCTACACAGTAGTTACAAGTTGTTACGTGATATCGTCGTTGCTTTAAAATCTCCTATGTGACATTTTTGTCGTAAGTGAGTTGTAAAACTCACTTACGACAAAAATGTCATAATATCATTAATCTGAAAAGTAATTTTGAATACCCATATTTAGCAAAAACTTCCATGTGGATAGCTTATTAATGCATTAAAATACGCATGATTTATGGTTCATATAATACCACCTATGTGACAAAAATAATCTCCTATGTGTATAAACTACGTACTTTTTTTAAACAAAAATGGAATAGGATTTTTTCAGGAGCAAGTTTTCTTAGTTTTTCTCGAAAAGTCACTTTATACACAGGAGATTTTAAATTTGCAACGACGATATGTAACTTGTTCGCATATTTAGTGGCCCTAAAATTTTAGGTGTCATTTTATAACATAATAAAATATCAGATAAGCTTGTCATGATATTTCACAGTTTTAGACTTCTTTTGTTTCCAACACCTTTGTAATTTCTGGATAAAGATCCAGTGCTACATATACTTATAGGACAACCTCAGATCATAGAAACAAGTAGATATGCCATCATAGCAAATTAGTACGGGAACAACTGTCGCCACTTTTAGAACATTTTTCGACACAATTACAAGCGCTCCTTGTGAATAAAAAAGACCTCCCACACATTAAAAATTCAGCACACCCTCAATCTATCATTGTTAATCGTTACTCAACACTAGCACTAAACTAAAACACTGTATTTATATCATCGATCGTGTTCGGTTCGTCGCCAGCGTGTACTTTTTATATACGGTCAATGTGACCGTATGAAAGCGTCAAGCTCAATAGCGCCTTGGTACATCTCCCTTGTTTCTATGATCTGAGAGGACAACCAAGGTAGGTAGCAAGTTTTTTGACCACCTACCAATACAGGCTCTTGATTTAGTCACCTACAACTTTTAAGGGGGTGATTCTACCTGTCATACCTACTGAACAACTTTCTCTTTAAGACCCATATCCGAATCGAAAAAAAAAATCAACCAAATGTTCGGCAAAATCATACAAAAGTAACCAGAATGTATGAAAAGTTGTTAATTTTTTTTCACGTATCGGATATGGGTCTCATAGAGAGAATTGTTCAGTATGATGGGTAGAATTTATAAATAAATAAAAAAAGCCTTTTATTTCATGCAATAACAAAGTTAACTAATCTAACCTAATAAAAAAAATACAAGTTTTTAATTTGCAAGATCCCCTCCGCAGGTGAAGGCCTCCTCCAAAGAAAGCCAGCCCTCTCTATCTTGGGCTGTATGCATCCAGCTTGGGCCAGCCGTTTTGCTGAAAACTGAAATGGAAATGGGTGGGGCATGTGGCAAGACTTCCAGACGAGCGGTGGAAGATAAGAGTGACACGGTGGAGAGGCCCAGCTGGGAAACGCCACAGAGGAAGACCGCTTACAAGATGGGCGGACGACATCAGCAAAACGGATGGGTAGAATTACCCCCTTAAAAATGCAGGTGACTAAATCAACGGCCTGTATACCTACCTATACTATTTACATTCGAGAGTAATGAATCCGGGTCGTTTACAAAAATCTTAGGCCGAGATTGATGAAGGTGATTTAGCATGTTTTTTGTTGTAATATTTAAAAATTCGCGCCTTCTACACTCTGTTTAGCCATAATGCATTTTATGTTATCTGTGCTCGGTTTCTATCTTGCTCTCTGCTCTGTGAACATTACTAGGCCGAACTATTTTTTTTGTTAAATAAAGTTTTAATTAATTCCGTGATTAAAACCAGTTATTTTTCATTTAATAACAACAGGTTATGGGCCCAGAGTGCCTGGAAAATAAAATAAGTGCATAAAAGTGAATAAACTACGTGTGATTATCACAGTCGAAAAAGATTCAAAAACGCAACGCAACGTGATCAGTTTTTTTTTCAGAAACATATTAAAATTGTTCTCTGTATACATAAATACAGAAAATGTCTGATAATCCACTGACAATTATTGAGAAATTATCGGGCCGTGAAAATTACGCCACATGGCGTTTTGCTGTTAAAACATATTTACAGCATGAAGAGTTATGGGATTGTGTGGAACGCTCAGACTCAAGCACAGTTGATGTAAAGCGTGACACTAAAGCAAGAACCAAAATAGTACTTCTAGTAGATCCCATAAACTACGTACATATACAGGAATCAAATACGGCAAAACAAGTTTGGGATAATTTATCACGTGCATTCGACGATTCTGGGCTGACACGCCGAGTTGGTCTGCTGCGAGACTTATGCAATACTACACTAGCAGGATGTTCAAATGTAGAGGAGTATGTGAGTAAAATTATTACAACAGCCCATAAGTTGAGGAACATTGGCTTTCATGTGGACGACGAATGGCTTGGCACACTACTCTTGTCCGGTCTACCTGAAAGTTATAAGCCAATGATAATAGCTATAGAGAGTTCAGGCATGAAGATTAGTTCTGACTCGGTGAAATCAAAGATTTTACAAGATGTTAAACAAGAAAGTGATTCATCAGCTTTTGCTTCAAGTCAGAAGTTTCATAATAAAAACAAACGCTTTTCAAAAGGCCCCCGCTGCTATACATGCAACAAATATGGACACAAAAGTCCTGAGTGCAAATCAAAACCTAGTAAGGATCAAAAGAATGCAAATAAACCGAACAGTTCTTCATATGCTGCTGTATTTATTGTTTTCATTGTATTTATTGTTGTCTTCAGAGTGCTCCGATGCCTGGTATGTTGATTCTGGTGCTTCAGTTCACATGACTAAATATAAAAATTTGCTCAAACAAGAAACAAATTCACAAATTAAAAACATCAAAGTTGCAAACAATAAAACACTAGCGGTTCAAAGCTCTGAACAAATAAGCTTAAATGTATATGATGATAAGGGCCAACAAAATGAAATATTGTTTACTAATGTGTTATATGTGCCTGAACTAGCTACTAACCTGCTGTCTGTAAGCCAAATCATCAATAATGGTGGCCAAGTGAAGTTTAACAAGAATGGCTGTACTATTTCAAATAGAAGGAATGTTATAGTAGCAACAGCAAGCTTAATAAATAATATGTACCGGCTGAACATGCCTGGTGGCTATGCATGCATTTCAGATATTATTGAGCAAGATACTTACCTGTGGCACCAGAGGATGGGTCATCTAAATTTTCAAAGCCTAAAGAAATTGACTGAAAATACCGCTGATTTAAATTTGAAACAAATAAAAGAGAATGTTAAGTGTATAACGTGTCAGGAAGGAAAACAAACACGTCTGCCTTTTAAAAGTCAAGGGTCTCAGAGCAAAGACCTACTTGAATTAATACACTCCGATGTTTGCGGACCGATGGAGACTCAGTCCTTAGGCAAAGCTAGATACTTTGTGACATTCCTCGATGATTACTCCAAAAAGATATTTGTGTATACTATGCACAAGAAGTCAGAAGTCCTAGAAAAATTTAAGGAATTTAAGAAGCTAGTTGAGAATCAGTTAAATCATAGAATTAAAATTCTCAGATCTGACAATGGAAGCTTTTCAAACTTTCTCAAAGATGCAGGAATAATACATCAAACTACCACACCATACACTCCGGAGCAAAATGGAACAGCCGAACGAATGAATAGGACTCTAATAGAAAGAGCAAAATGTATGATGTTAAATGCCAACTTACCAAAACTCTATTGGGCTGAAGCTATTCATACGGCTGCTTACATAGTCAACCGCTCTCCAACAAGGTCTCTGTCCTACAAAACACCGGAGGAAATGTGGACTGGTCAAAAACCAAATGTCAGCCATATGCGCACATTCGGATGTGAAGCTATGGTTCACATACCTTGTGAAAAGAGAAAGAAATTGGATTCTAAATCACAAAAATTAATTTTTATAGGATACTGTGAAAACTCAAAAGGGTACCGATTTATAATACCTAATTCAAGAACTGCAGTAAAGAGTAGAGATGCAGTATTTTTAGAGTCAACAATTAAAAGAGATTATGTGCCCATTGAATTAACTAACATAAATGAGAGTAGTATTAAAACTAAAGATCAAGAAATCTCAAGTGACGACTCATTTGACACTGTGCTCGAAAGTAGATCTCAGTCAGACAGTGATTATGTTCCCGATGAGAGCATAGAATCTTCACCTGAAAGAAATATATTAGTAATAAGAACAAGAAAACAATGTTTAAATGCTGAAAAACAAGAAGAATGTTCTTATCTGTGTTGTAATCAACAATTATTAGACAATGAAGTTCCGGAAAACTATGAAAATGCTTTAAAGTCAAGAGATGCCTCAAAATGGATAAAATCAATAGAAGAAGAACTTAATGCTCATCAACAAAACAATACATGGACTCTAGTCGATAAAACTCCCAATATACGAATAATTGGATGTAAATGGGTGTTCCGGATCAAAGACGAGGTCTCTGGCCTACGTTACAAGTCCAGGCTCTGTGCTAAAGGATACTCACAGACCAAAGGCATTGATTACCAGGAAACATTTGCCCCAACTGTAAGGTATGATTCCATACGATTATTACTTTCAGAAGCTGTCCAACACGATCTTCAAATAATTCAACTTGACATTAAAACAGCTTTTCTGTATGGAGAGCTCGAGGAAGACATATACATGACTGTACCTGAAGGCTTAAACTGTGACACCAATAAGGTATGTAAGCTCAATAAATCATTATATGGCTTAAAACAGGCCCCCAGATGCTGGAATTCAAAATTTGATGCAGTTATAAAGAAGTTTGGGCTAGTCAATAGTAATGCCGATCAATGTGTGTATGTAGGCACTATCAATGGAGCAAAATGTTACCTGTGTTTATATGTTGACGACGGGCTAATAATCTCAAAAGATAAATCAACAATAAAGGAATTAATTGATGATTTACAGACAATATTTGAAGTAAAAACTTGTTCACTCAGAAATTTTGTTGGTATGGAGATAGAAAAATGTGACAAGTACATTTTTGTACACCAATCAAAGTACATTGATAAATTATTAAATAAATTTAATTTAAATAATTCTAAACCCAACAGCATTCCAGTTGATCCTCACATGCAATTAGAAAAAGGAGAGGGTGATACAGAGAAGAACATTCCATATCGAGAAGCAGTGGGATCCTTGATGCACCTAGCTACAGTAAGCCGACCTGATATTTCATTTGGAGTAAGCTTGGTGAGTCGATTTTTGAATTCTTACAATGAAAGTCATTGGAATGCTGTGAAGAAAATTTTCAAATATCTAAATGAAACTAAAGATTACGGTCTATATTACACACCTACATCTGAGTCTAACACCATAGTAGGCTACAGTGATGCAGATTACGCCAACGATCCTAGTACGAGACGTTCAGTCACAGGATACGTTTTTATTAGAAATAAAGCAGCTGTGACTTGGGCATGTCAAAGACAACAGACAGTTGCCCTTTCAACTACTGAAGCGGAGTTTATGGCAGCCTGTGCAGCCACCAAAGAGGCTATGTGGCTTAAACAACTATTAAGTGATATCGGTGAACTTAAACAAAAATCTGTTTGCCTCAACTTAGACAATCAAAGTGCTATAAGTGTAATTAAAAACATAAATTTTCACAAACGGTGCAAACATATAGACATTAAATTTCATTTTATTAAAGAAAAATATCATGCTAAAGTTATTGATTTAAACTATGTGTGTAGTAATGAGCAGTATGCAGATATTTTTACCAAACCTTTGTGTAAAGCAAAATTTTGTTATCTTAGAGAACAAATAGGAGTAAAATCTTACAATGCTGTGAAGAATACTTAATTACTTAGTAAGTTTACTGTTCTCTTTCTGTTTTGTTATAATTTAAAAACAAACATGTTCTTTTGTCTAGGAGGAGTTAGAAGGCTTTAATTTAGGAGGAGTGTTGTAATATTTAAAAATTCGCGCCTTCTACACTCTGTTTAGCCATAATGCATTTTATGTTATCTGTGCTCGGTTTCTATCTTGCTCTCTGCTCTGTGAACATTACTAGGCCGAACTATTTTTTTTGTTAAATAAAGTTTTAATTAATTCCGTGGTTAAAACCAGTTATTTTTCATTTAATAACAACATTTTTTTTTTTTAAATGGCCTCTCGCAGTTGGCTTCTAACAGCCGTCACTGCTTAACGCGGACTTCTGGTGAGGACTTACAAATGCCTCCAGCCAGGCTTAAAACTAAATAAAAAACAAACTACAAACTAAGCGACCACACGCTAAGGGCACCCCCTAGTGGGGTACGGGCCTCGGCTTAGGGCGTCGCTGGGGGGAGGGCAACTAGAGGGCTTTGGCCTAGATATTATAATTATGTTCCTGTCTCTATCTCACACTTTTAGTTTGACAGTTGTGCGATAGTGACCAGTAGCGTGCTTAGAGGGCAAGCCCAACGTATTTTTTGGCTTTAGAAGGAATTTATGTATTATTTTCATGAATTTAAGTGAGCTAATGTTGTTATTAAAGCAATACGTACATTAAAAATCATTAACATTCATGAAAAATTAACTGATGATTCATGATTAAATTAAATGATCTCTAAAATAAGAAAAATGCGTTGGGCTTGCCCTCTAGGCTTCCATTTTTACCATTTTGGTACGGAACCCTAAAAAGCTTAAGTTTATAGTTGGTGCTGGCTGCAGCAATAAAACAAATTTGATATAGGTAATTATGATAAAGTTTCGGAGATATTAAGATTTTTGTGACTGACCCGGATTCATTGTTCTCGAGTGTAAATGCACACAACCCCATCTCGCCACCCGACTCATATAACCCTAAAACACTTGCAGTCTCAACATAGTTATGGTCATACGACCGGACTCGTTACAACTTAGTTTATACCCACGCAAGTAAAGTTAGTGTACATTATTGAGACCTCAGATCATAGAAACAAGGAGCTATGCCATCATAGCAAATTAGTACGGGAACAACTGATATCACTTTTAGTACATTTTTCGACACAATTACGTGCATAATTAAGCGCTTCTTGTGAATAAAAAGGTCTCCCACGCATTGAACATTCCGCACACCCTCAATCTAACACTGTCAATCGTCACTCAACACTAGCACTAAACTAAAACACTGTATTTATACCATCGATGGCGTTCGGTTCGTCGCCAGCGCGTACGTTTTTAATATGAGCAATTTGCTCAAGATCAGGCATCAAGCTCGATAGCGCCTTGGCACATCTCCTTGTTTCTATGATTTGAGATTGAGACAAACAAGATGGGGTTGACAAACATGTTGATAAAGTTAGTATTACACGTAGCTTGATTAAAGATTTTTATGGACTAGGTACCTACCAACTAGTTTTTCCCGCGGCTTCGCCGGCGTCGGAAATCTCACAGGAACGTATTATCGAGATAAAAAGTAGCTTTATATATAGCTATATAGCTTTATATATATATATATATATATATATACAGGGTAAAATTAAAACCAGTGCGGATATTTTAGGAGGTGTAAGTACTCATGAATATGATCAACTTTTATTATGGGACCGACACTGAAATATGAAAAAAAAAATCTGCTGTTCCATACATTTAGATCGTGTTGTATTGCATTTTTGTAGGGAACAGCTGATTTTTTCAATGGTATAAATACAGTGTTTTAGTTTAGTGCTAGTGTTGAGTGACGATTAACAGTGTTAGATTGAGGGTGTGCGGAATGTTCAATGCGTGGGAGATCTTTTTATTCACAAGGAGCGCTTAATTATGCACGTAATTATGTCGAAAAATGTACTAAAAGTGGCATCAGTTGTTCCCGTACTAATTTGCTATGATGGCATATCTCCTTGTTTCTATGATCTGAGGTACCTACTCATATGCTAAAATTCAGGGGAACCAACATAAAGTCCAAGGGAACTCTTAGATGAAACGCATAGTAGTTCCAAAATATCTATTTAGTAGTAGAATAGCTCTTTGTGTAAGAGCTAGAGGGAAGTACAACCACTCCACCAGCGTTGCCAGACGTCCCGATTTTGGCGGGACGTCTCGATTTTTAGCCCAAAATTGAATGTCCCGCGCGGGACAGGCTCAGTCCTGGAATGCGCTGCCCGAGTGGGTGTTCCCCGACAGTTACAATCTGGGTGTCTTCAAGTCACGAGTGAATCGGTTTCTTCTAGGCAAGCGTGCTCCATCGTAGACCGCATCAGGTGAGATGGCGGTCAAACGCAAGCCTATCATCGAATAAAAAATAAATAAAAAAAAGGTCCTGCTTTTCGAGGTTGCGGCCCCCACCTTCTTTTTAAATAGTCGGATGACGGAAATAAAGGCTCCGTAAAAATTAAGCAGAATTACTCATTCAATTCAATAGTTAGTCGAAGAACTCTTTCTTCGACTAACTTCTGATTATTTACGTTTTTTTTATTATGTCCCGCTTTCGACAAGAGAATCCCGCTTTTTTCACTCAAAACGATTCAAAATCCCGCTTTGTCCGAAAAAAAGTCGGGCAACGCTGCACTCCACCCATTTTTGCCATTAAGCAGCAGTGTAAAATCACGTTTTTATTGCAACTACAAGTTTGAAAAATTATTTTTAAAAGTGTGTTAGCACTATGCATACTACAGATCACTCTTTTGTTCAATGTTAGATCACGTTCCTACTGTGTCACGTACCGTAGTGATGTGATTTTATCGATAAAAACTAAAACTAGTTGACTTAAATCTTATCGTGGGTATATTTTTTTTTACTTATATAAGCTGGTATGTGGTTGATGTTGAAAGAATTTTGATAGATTTGTACTACTTACTTCTACTTACCTTGCTTACAATAATAGGATAGGACTACACTTTTGCCCGCCACTCCATCTACGTGGACTAAAATAAATTAATCATTTAAATGACCTCCTTAGTGTAGCGAGTGGTTAGTACTACGAAGAGATCAAGCTGTATTTCTGATTCATTCCACCGGAATTAGATAAAATGTGGCTTAGATTTTATGTTAGACCCCAAGCTACCAAACTTTGTTTGTGTGATATGCGCACAAACAAACATACAGACAGTCATTTTTTTTTTTAAAGTTTTGGCTATGTTTACGTCCCGGAACCCTATACCGACTCTTATTTTTTTTCGAATATGGCTTTTATACAATTTTATAACATCTAGTATACCTAGACATGTTTGGCAATCGGATTGCCTGTACTATGTAGTTTTGAAGGCAATTGGGAATACTATTGCTCTTAACGGCTGTCGCTGAAAACCAGCGCTGTAGCTTTGCTCCGTGCATGGGTCTCAGCATCATGCTGAGCGATGGCCGTTTTGCGCGGTTGTGACGCATACTTTCCCCAGAGTTTTATTTTTTTCTTGTATCATTTTATTTTTATGCGTCATATCGACGCAAATAAATGTATTTTCTTTCTTTCTTCTTTCTTTCTTAAGATAAAACAAACCAACTAATAAGGCAAAATTTTGTAGTAAAAAAAAACAAAAACATAAATTGCACTCATAAGAGCCCATTCTAAAGTTTGCAGACACTGCTGTATCAAAAACTAATGTAACTATCAACATCTATACTAATATTCTAAAGTTAAAGAGTTTGTTTATTTGTTTGTGTTTGTGAACGCGCTAATCTCTGGAACTACCAGTCGGATTCGAAAAATTCCTTTTGTATATGCCAGATTCATGAGAAATAGTATAAGCTATAACATCACGCTACAACCCTTAGGAGCCGAGCAACGAGTGAAGCCGAAGGGAACAACTAGTTATAATAAGGAAAGGCAATATACTCATAAATTAAGTTAACGCTTCTTCGAAGTTCAGTGCCCATAACATAATAAAATGCCTTGATGTACAAAGAATGCCGTTACTGTCATAAAATCTATACTGATGTTTAGATACAAGGAAAGGTGAGTTTGTTTGTTAGTTTATGATAATAATAGTAGTAGGAAATGCCTAGTTTTCAATGTTTTGTAATAGTAAAACCATTTTACTTATTACATCCGTGCATCCTCCATCGACAACGCTATGTATTCGTAAAATTACCACTATATTGGCATTTTTTTTTATGGCCTCTCGCAGTTGGCTTCTAACAGCCGTCACTGCTTAACCGGTCATCTGGTGAGGACTTACAAATGCCTCCAGCCAGGCTTAAAACTAAATAAAACTACAAACTAAGTGACCACACGCTAAGGGCACCCCCTACTGGGGTACGGGCCTCGGCTTAGGGCATCGCTGGGGGGAGGGCAACTAGAGGGAGGAGCTACTAGCTGGAACGGATTAATATGATTTAGGGACATATTTAAATCTACAGGCTCAGCGCGGGCTGGCTCGAGCAAGGGTCGGTTAGGGGACTGAGTCATACGCGGCGGCGGACTCGGGTCATGATGGGGACGTCGCGAGTCGCGACGGGCCTCGTCGGCGAGGTCGGAATGGAATATATTGGCAAATGCAATGAGGGAGCTATTAAGTTACCAACTTGAGTAGCTTAGACAATCTTCAGCATTATGCTGCCATAGGCTGCTGACGTTTAAAGCTGAAGATAATTGACTCGTTCCAAAGACAAGAATAGCATATTCCTATAACGTGTCTTCCTTCAAAATCATGACACTTATTAAAACTCTGTCAAAGGTTATTTTTCATTCCCATGTCTAAATGTGGGCTCTTGATTGGTCTCACTCTCAATAATAAAATGTTATAACGACGGCAAAGTGCCAATACCTCTATTAAATAGAGGTATTGGCACTAAATTTTGTCAAGTTAAGTTATGGTTTTGAATTGAAAGGACAAATCCGCATAAAACCTCTGAGAAAAATATTAATCAATTTTCTGAAATTTAATGAGTACTGGTGTAAAAAATATTGTTTTATGGTTACACAAATATTCGCAATTTCTCGAAAAATTGCGACAAAAGTTAATTTATAAAGGGACCCAAGCAAACCCGAAGCTATTCACTAGCGTTTTCATAACTTTGAAATAAAAAATAGGTACTAGATAATTCGTATTTTATTACTACATTTATTGTTGTCGAAAAGATAAATTCCAGTCTAGACGAAAATAATTAAAAGTTATTCTTTTTCTGAACGTAAAACTTTTCAATTGAAGTCTGTTATCATACTTAGTATCTATTTAAATTTTATACAGCAGTTAAAATTCAAAAGTTATTTTGAGCCTTATCTGACTCAGTATAAATTGATGCTAATTAAAAGAACATCAAAAAGTCGGTGAAGGTCACCTATTGCAGACAGGCTCTCTTTACGATTGTAAATGGAAAATTTCCTTATTTATTGCCAAAATTGTCGGTAACGCGCTTGTGATACTCCAGCCGGGCTAACATGCGCGCCGCGACAAATTTTGTCGACTGTTTTGTCTCGCTCTTACTCGTGCGAATACGAGACAAATGCACGATAAAAGCGTCGACAAAATGTTGTCTACGCTTTTATCGTGCATTTGTCTCGTATTCGCACGAGTAAGAGCGAGACAAAACAGTCGACGAAATTTGTCGCGGCGCGCATGTTAGCCCGGTTGGTGTAGCAAGCGTTCCATAGGTTATGGAAATCGCTTACCATCAGGCAGGCTATTCGTGGTATAAAAAAATATATCGCCGGAAATTATAGCTCCTCTTATCTTTGGTATCATCTTTAAATAAGGACCATGATGAATGGGCATGGCTTTCCAGTTAAAAGGCTATAATTACGGGAACTAATTAGCAATATTAGGCACAAAATTAGTATTATCTTGCAGCTTTACCCGCGTGACTTATCGGGAACTAAAAGTTTTCAATATCATTAAACGACTGGATATTCTTCTGCCAAAAATAAAAATGGAGGAACGGTCGTGTAACTAAGCCATGATGATAACGAGCAAAACCAACCCACTTCCACATTAAAATTTATCGTATTACCATGAGTAATGGACAATTATTCGCATAAAACCCGATGAAGAACTGATGACACAGTAATACTCTAAACTTTTGCTAATTTCCCCTGAGCTGGTTGATACGTTATGACGACATAAAACATAATGAATTGTATCCAGCTACGGTTTATGTCCTGAATTCATATTGCATTATGAATTTGTAAAATGTTCCATCCACATTTCTAAATGAGTTCAGTTTCAATTCTATTCCGTTGTTTTTTTTTTTATTGGGCCATTTCTATAGCATAATTATCTGCTTCGGAGTTGTTATTATTTTAATTCTAAATAATAGTGACAATTTTGAAAGTATTTTTAATATCGAAATATGAGCATTTTATATTGCAACATTCCGCTTGTTTGGTCATTTTAATACTCACAAAATTGACATACGGGAGTTTTCCATCGGGGATTCCTGGAAGAAGTATTTATAGCGATCTTGTTATAGAAAAATAGTGTTTTATAAACAATAATTGTAATTATTCAAACTAAAGATCTTAACGGACCATAGTATTTATAAAAAAATCGATATCGATAAAATAAACTTCTCAGCACATCCCTAAACATTTGCACCACGTTCTCCAAGCACATGTGTGAGTCACAAATTGTTCGCAAAACATTCACAAATTCTGGCGCCATTTACATAATCTTGAATGCGGAAGTTTTACTTTCTTACGTTTATGTGTTGGAGTTATTTGCATTGAATGATGAGGGTAATTAGAAGTTTTGAGTGATTTATTTCCCCCTCTTTTGTTTTAATGTAGATGTTTAGGAAGGGCTTAGATATTGCGTCAGAGGAAACTCCATTCTTATAAAATACCATAATTATAATTAGCAGTAAACGAATTCAAGTTTTTTTTTTTTTTTTTTAAAAACCTAATTGAACACGGCCAATGTATGGCGCCCCGTACGTAAAGGCGACCAAAGTTAGTGTATTTGGAGGAAAATTTCATTTGCAATGAGGAAAATTTTGTGCAAGGTTGGTTAATAAACATTTAAAACAATTACAAATTAATTTCAAATCGATAGCAGTACTCGTAGTTACCTACCAACTGAAATATGCTGCTGGAACGGACGAAGCTTCACCATAACGGCTCCTTTTTTTACCCTTTTGGTACGGAACCCTTAAAAATACTGGTAAGCCAGAAACTCACGGCCTTACCACCAAAAATATAGACACACGTTAAACGCGAATGCTACCAAAAATAATACACACTTGTTTTAGACAAGTTTAGTGCTAAAACAATTGCCTATTATTTTTGGTAGCATTCGTGTTGAACGTGTGTTGAACAGATGTTTATTTTTTTGTGGTACGGCCGTCTGCGTCTAAGTCCAAGGGGATTCTAACAACAGAGGTTATATTTAATTCGCACCACCATTATGTCGTCGACTCACTGTCAGTCCGTCTGTCAATATACGCAGTCACTCAAACTTGACGGGGGTGAAGTAGACGCACGTTTTAAGTTTTTTCTATGTAGAAATCCGTATAGAAACGTTGTTTGTATTTCTTTGGAGTCATAAGGACTATTACTTTGGTAAGTAGCTTTATTGTTATTTTTAAATGTAGTTTTTCCAAGGTTCTAAGACTTTATGGTGGGAGTATCATGGACCGAGTTCCGTACTAACGTATCTGACATCTGTATAGATTCGAGTATTCGGAGAGCTGTCATCCACTGTTCAAAAACGCATACTCACTTTGACCATGTGTTCAGTCGCAACAACGATTCCATCGAGCGCCTGTTATACAAATTAAAGTTGGTTTCTATGTTTTTCTGAAATACCTTCCTTAACAAGTGACACGTCGTCTTCATAGAAATATGTAGGTACCTTAAAGGTACGAGTTTATAGCCGACTACAGACAGCAGCAGCAGGCGATGTGTCGCCGTGACACTACCGAATAGAAATACATAGAAACCAGTAGTATCGTTCCACTTCGCCTGCTGTTGCTGTCTGTAGTCGGCTACGAACTTATTACCTTTATTTACCTATAATATGTAGGTATGTATGTTGTTCATCTTCTAAACTAAAATGATAAATAAATGATATGAAAAATGTTGAAAATCGTCCGTCTGCAACCTTAAACGTTCAGATTCAGAGTAAAGTGCAAACTTAAATATTCATAACGGCAAATATGAAAAGATCTCGGAACATTCTTCGCTGAATGGAACGTTCTAGAATGTAAGTTATTAATCAAGTGGCACCGGGGAAACTGATTTAATTCTGTTTTAGAGATTTTATAGTTGAAATTAAGTGTTATGGGTTATGGTCGAGTATAATATAGGTACGGTATTGTGTTTATTACCCGACGGCCCCAAAAGGAAGGTAATGTCTTAAGAGTGTATGTATGTATGGGTATGTAATGTATGTTTATTTCTTTGGCATGCTCTGTAGCCTATACGACTTTAATTTTAACATATTTACCTAGTGTCATTAAATTCGTCTCCATTTTAAGAGTGACATAATTACGGTAGGCATCTTATTACTTTAAGTGAGAAATTCTTGTAGATACATAGCATTGGTTTTTAGAAAACAGATCTAACGATTTAGTTGAAATTTTGTATTTAGATGTACTCTTCAATTTCATGTAACATCCCTGAAAAAAAATCCGAGCCAACATTTTTATAAAGCCTGCAATACATGTTGGCCGAGTGTTGTCGAGTGAAGGCCAATACCAATATGTAGACGGTATATTTGCCTTGTCTTACTATCGCTCGGTGTCACTTGCCTAGTTGGTTGAGTATAGACAAGCGCCAACGTGTATAGACCTCATTTGACGTAGCTTGCCACAACTTGCAGTCGCTCGCGATCGCTTGCCTCACTTCGGAGCGGTGTCGGTTTTTCTGCACTTGCAAATCAAAGGCTCTCGCTGTGGCGCTTGCGCGCGCTCGGACAATAGTGTTCACATGTTTGGCCGCGCGCTATTATGCGGTTGACGTCAAACGTGTAGACAGTAGCGCTTGCCTTGTGCCAATTTGTCTAGGCTCGCGTTGGTCTAAGCTCGGCCAACATGTATTGCAGGCTTTAAATGTTACGCAGTCGTATTTCTTTACTTTAAATTATTTGTTTGTCTTGTTAATACCTAATCAATTTAATTCACTGTTCCTAACAACGAAGTACGCGTAAAACTCTTTATCTGGACATATTTCTAAAGACTAGAATCCTAACCAATCATAGCCAGGGCACACGATAAAATAACAATTGCACATTATATTACTACTAGGTATTAAAAATTCTGTTACTAACTCAAAGCTCGGAGATCTTTTGATCTCAAAGGGGTCCTCACAGCAAGTTACTCTTTATGAAACCCGTTATATTAAAGAAAGGAATAAAAAGGCACGTTTCGTGTTAGAGCCTCAATACAATTGCAATTAATCGTTGTGCGATAGTTTCACGCATCAAAGGAAAACATAGATATTACCTAAATAGGTGCGCGCACAATTGCAAATTAGTTTCAAAGCGATTATTACTTAATTTCCTTTGATCAGTGCTACTATTGCACAACGATTAATTGCAAGTGAGTTCAAGCTCTTATGCAACTCGTCTTGCATGTTTTTGAGATCCCTCTCAGAAACATAAAAGATTTCGCTTATGTTTCTTGTAATACCTACCTAAAAAGTTTTAAAACAAACGCTTTTTATACTTGCACCATGAAAACACTCGCAGTAGTCTTACTGTTAGTGTTTAAAGACTTGACGCAAGTCTTTGAGTAAATTGAAAATTTTCTTTGCGAAAAATTTATAGGTTTATAAAGTTTGTATGAAGAAAATAATGTCATTTTTTCTCACATTTACGGGGACAACTAGTTTTAATTCTTATTTCGAATGCATACAATTTAGCTAAATTATATTGATATTCCCTTTGGAATAAACAAACAAAACTTCACAGTAATATTACGAAATATTTTAATTAAGTTAAAAGCAAGATATGTCCGATACGTCAGCTCATTGAGTTATTATTTGGGCGGGGCTCCTGCGGGCGAAACATGTATGATAAAAGATGGGCACGATTCGGCTTGATAAACAGTTTTTGGGACTGGGCTAGTTGCCCATTCCGACCTCGCCGACGAGGCCCGTCGCGACGTCCCCATCATGACCCGGTCCGCCGCCAAGTATGACTCAGTCCCCTAATCGACCCTTGCTCGAGCCAGCCCGCGCTGAGCCTGTAGATTTAAATTTGACCCAAAATAATGGACCGATCCAGCTAGTAGTCCCTCCTTCTAGTTGCCCTCCCCCCAGCGACGCCCTAAGCCGAGGCCCGTACCCCACTAGGGGGTGCCCTTAGCGTGTGGTCGCTTAGATTGTAGTTTTTATTTAGTATTAAACCTGGCTGGAGGCATTTGTAAGTCCTCACCAGAAGTCCGCGTTAAGCAGTGACGGCTGTTAGAAGCCAACTGCGAGAGGCCATTTAAAAAAAAAAAAAAAACACTGGGCTAGTTGCATGTTTTAACACGTAAGTAACTATTCTATGTTCTCTTACTTTGGTTTTTAATTTATAATTTTAGGGCTAATAGCTAAAGGATACTAGCTACCTAACGACCTAGCTAGGTCATTTGAAAATATTTTTTTTTTACTTTTTAGAAAGTATAAAAAAAAATCAAACTAATCAAATATTAAACCATCACCATAGAGGTTTTTTAATTACCTACCTAGTTTTCTCTTGATCTTCTTTACCTACTATTGATCTCGGTCGAGGATGACTACCATCTTGATTTTCACCGCTAAGTTGTGTTTCTGTTTGAAGGATATTGGCCATAGAAATATTTCGATGATCTGAGGTATTGGTGCTAGTCTAGGTAATTACAGGCAATGAGACGTTTCAACTTTGTCTAGGGTAGACAGCTATCCCCTAGTAGGCTATAAATGGCGATGGCCACTTACCATCATTGAAAACCTCCTCCTTTTTTTGAAGTCGGTTAAAAAATACAGTCGAATTGACAGAAACTCATCCTTTTTTAAAGTCGGTCAAAAATTGTTTATAGTACCCCTATTTCTTTGTTCCAACAAGCCATAATTACAATTTGTGGTAAAAAAACCAACCCATTTTAAATACTGCTAATAAAAAAGTGCATGACGTTTCAAAACTTAAAAACACAAGTTAAAGCCACGCCCACACACAATATTAACATGTCAGCATTTTATTAATAGACAATACTAATATAATTAAACTGTTGCTCGTATTAAGACATCAGGTTATTGTTGCCTATAAATTATTGCGTAGGCGTGATTTGTGGGACCAAATGATAGGCTTCGAATGAAAGCCGGTTAAGTCGGCTACTGTTTGAGACTTTTTTTATAAAAAAAGCTGTGATGTGGGTGCCGATGCATGTAATTTTGAATTAGAATCGCGGCAAGAAAAATAAAAAAGATTTTAGGATTTTTTCTACAGCACTTATCTTGTTTTTGATTCGTCACAGTTTTTTGGAGTGTGATACCTTTTTGGAACTTTGTTTATCTCATATTTATTGGGAGCAGTGGTGGCCCAGTGGTAGTAGGCCCGACTTGCAAGTGGTTGGTCGTAGGTTCGCCCCTGAAAAAAGGAGATGTTTTATTTTTTTAATATTTCTATAAAAAAAATACACTTAAAATTACAACGACACACAAAATTAATATCACTTAGGCCTATTATCCGTATTTTCCTGTAAGCGACACTCATTTATCAAAACATTTTTACGACGAAGGCTTATCTCCAAAAATATTTAAGTATTTTCTCCTAAAGACCTTTTATTTCTAAATCCATTAACCAGTGCTGGCTCCTATAAAACCATAAATTACATGGAGAAATATCGAGCAATCAATGTCACGAAAATAAAAAGGTTGTACGTGTATTTAATAATAGTAAATTTTATTACTCATAAGGAATTTATAGTTACGACCTTTTTAATTTCGAGCGTTAAGAGTTTTGGGATTTTTCGTCGAGTGTTTATTGAATTTCTGTGGAAGTTTTTTTTTAATTCTTAATTTGTTATTTTATTGTTAATTTGGACAGGTACTTCCTGCTTTTTACTACCTACCGTGTTCCTATTGGCAAAACCAGATTGGATGGCAAAACCAGATGTTGATCCCGTGGTTAATGAAATAGGTATCGATTACAGAATACTTACCCTCTTCAGTGTCGTTGTCGTTATTTGTCACAGTGTTACAGTGTCGTTATTTCAATATGTCTCTCGGTTAACCTCAAAACAAAATCAAACAATCATTGAATAGACTCATCACACGCTATCTTTAATCAGATGATAAAAGAGAGTTGAAATCACTAAAAAACTAAATTAAATAAAGCCCATAAATTAAATCAGAATTAAATTTCTCATAGATAAATCACCAGGTATATGGCATGTAATTATTGAAATATATTTTTTTTTTATATTAATAGGAATTAATGGTGTCGTGTTGTGTTCTATGGGGAATTTATGGGGCCGTTGGCTTAATCGTGAATGGTTTATTTCTATGGTTATGCAATGTGGTTTAATGTTTTGAGTCAAATAAAGTTAGCGCTGGTTATTTGATGGCCCGCAGTGAACTTGTAGGCAATTTCAAAGTTAGGTATAATTAGTACCGGCAGCAGTTATGAGCACAAACGTCACCTGCTCATTAGCTGATTTTTCGGTCTCTTTGGCGAAATGAAGAAGACTACCTAAGATTCGGAGGAAATATACCTTGAGTACCCAAGGTGCACTATGGAAGGATTTTTTGAAATTCCATCCCTAAAGGGGTGGTAAAATTGTATGAAGAAAATAACGACATTGATTTTCGACTTCCTCTCCGGAGTAGCGGGCACAGCTAATCTATCTATACTAATATTATAAAGCTGAAGAGTTTGTTTGTTTGTTTGTTTGAACGTGCTAATCTCTGGAACTGCCGTCGGATTTGAAAATATATTTTTGTAGGTAGGTATATTATAGCCAGATTCATGAGGAATAGTATAGGCTATTAAACATCACGCTACGACCATTCAGAGACGAGCAACGGGTTTGAAACCACGAGACCCAGCTAGTTTAGTATAAGAAAGCAATAAAGGTTGTTTTAGCCTAGTGGTGTAACCATGTGCCTCCCACGGCGAATGGTTCGAGTTCGATCCCGAGGCACGCACCGCTGACTTTTCGAAGTCATGTGCGTATTAGAAATTAATTATCACTTACTTTAATGGTGAAGGAAAACATCGTGAGGAAACCGGCATGTCCTAGAACCAAAAATTCGAAGACATGTGATGTCCACCAACCCGCACTGGGCCCGCGTGGTGGACTACGGCCCACTCCCTCTCACAGAGGAGGCCTGTGTCCCAGCAGTGGGAACATAATAGGCCGATTATGCTATGCTTATGCTAAGGGTTGTTTTTATTCCTGAAAATAATTCAATTTTAACGTAAGCGAAGACGAAAGCACAGCTAGTGTTGCAACCTAAAACAAATTCCTCATCTATTAATTTTGATTTATAGGAAATTTTCGTATGCCCACATAAATGGCTATGGTTATTGTAGCCCCATTGACCCTCAAGGTCACTGACCCGAGGTGTATATTCTCATTTTATTGGGTAATTATTTTGTGTCGTGATTTATATAGGCGCTGTTAGATTCATGAGTTGAGGCCTGGTTAGGCTTGGACTATAGAAAAGTGGATAAGAAAAAAATAATCAAATTGGCTGACCACAATAACTGTTTTGGAAAATAAGCAGGCTTCATACAATTTCTCTATCTCTCATTTTAACTAACCTCCATACTTACAAACGATGATATAAGATTATTTAACTAAAATGGCTCTTACGTCAATTGCCATCTCTATTCGTTGGCATATTAGACAAGGATAACTAGTTGTTTATTTAATTATTGGTTAAAACTAAAAGTTACAAGTTTTTATAACTAACAAATGTTTAAACTCCTCTTATTAGGACCAAAACATTATTGATAAACAGATTAATAATAAAATTACAATTAAATATAATTACTTCTATCACCTTATATTTTGGAGTTAAGAAATTACAATACCTAAGCAGTGGCGTGCCTAGAGGGCAAGCCCTAGGGTATTTCTCTTAATTTTTCATGAATGTAAGTGAGTAGCGTACCTACAGTAAAAAACATTCATGAAAAATTAAGAGAAATAACCTCGGGCTTGCCCTCTAGGCATGCCACTGTACCTAAGGTAGGTACTTATAGTTCTAATTTATTAAAAAAATATACAACAAAAACCAATAAACTTCTTATCCAATATTCTGCTACTCTACTATTATAACACAACGACCGCAACGCCGACACAACGATGTGCACTAAACTTGTTTGTCTCAATAAAACGTCGCCAGTTAATAGCGGCCATACGCCGTGATCTATCGGTATTTATCACATTTTATCCTACGTAATTAAAGAGACATAATTGAATGGGATGTAAATCAATCGGTGTAGCTATAGTGATGGTGAATGTTTTAAATAAAACTAGCAAACCCGGCGAACTCCGTTTCGCCACCAGATTTTCCCGCTTTTCTGTTAAAATTTTCCTGAATTTTCTTTGCTATAAACCTCACGAAGCCCGAGACCTTTCCAACGAATACAAAACCGTGGAAATCGATTAGTCCGTTCTGGAGTTATAGCGTCAGGAAGCAAAACCCGACTTATTTTTATATACTAGAATTAACCAAGTAGAAACTGAAAGCAATTTCCTTCGCAACGACTTTTAGCACCTTTTAAGCCGGCTTTTACATTCAGAAGACCAGGAATTCCACATTATTCAACTACTGCTAGCGATATTCTTCAACTATTTTTAAGAAAAACATCGTGGATTTATAAAATACTAGCACTTTACCCGCGACTTTGTTCGCGTTTCCCACAGGAACTGTGCATTTTTCGGGATAAAAAGTAGCCTATGTTACTCAGTAATAATGTAGCTTTCTATTAGTGAAAAAAATTTTAAAATCAGTCCAGTAGTTTCGGAGCCTATTCGGTACAAACAAACAAACAAAAAAATCTTTCCTCTTTATAATATTAGTATAGATATATATAGGTATGTTAAGCTGCATTTGCCACGGCTAAATTGTTGATGGGTGACCATTCATCGAATAACGAAACCTCTGTATCTCGGGAAGAACGACTAACCATTGATTCTGGTTGTATATGAACCTATTAATTTTCCTTTTACAACATCAAAAACTAGACAAACTCCTTATGTGAAACCCACATTTTCAACCTTCCTAGTTCCAAGCCAAAAATTACGATCCTTTTCCGTATAGTTCAAACCCTAATTAAAACGAACACTTATTCGACGATCGGCCCTCCTTTACTGTTAAACGATATAACCGTACCAAATATCGATAATCGCTTTACAGCTCGATAAATGTCGCACGTCCCTAACGATATAAAATAAAGGCCCCAGCCCATAATTTCTTATCATGGCTAAACATAAATAACATCCCTTGTAAATACCCCATCTTAAATATATCGGGCACTTTATTTTGGCAATTAAACGATCATATTTTCAAATTAAGGGGACACCATAGGTGTTCGTAAATCCAGGAATAATCGTGAATTCAGGGCATTTTGGGGCGTGAAATTATCACGTTACTGAGTTTTGTTTAAGTTGTAAGATTCAAGCGATAATGTGATTAATATTGCCAAACTGCCTATTTTGCAATAGTATATACTAACAAAAACTAAATTAGACACACGATAAGAAATCAATTAAAATACGTTACTAGTTCTATTATATAGTAACTCGCAAACCCACAAAGAAAATTAGCATTTTATAGATAGCAGGTAGATATTGGTCACTAAAATATGTAGGTATAGCTAAAAATTTCCGAAATAAAAGTGATAACAATTTATTATTCTACAATGATGCATAAATAACAACGGAATTTCTCGATTGCACATTCAAAACAGCATCGTCGTCTTACACAGCCTTTTTTGCGTCGTTTCATAACCTCTAAGAAATTAAACCAGTCTAAAATAAATAGTATTCAAATCGCTATCAGCTTATGACTTGGACATCAGTAAATCATGATAAATTGACTTTTACAATACGTTTTCGGTAATCTATTTGTGGATTAAAAGCGTTAAAGGACATTGTTTTGCGAATATTACTTTGTTATGGGTTTCATTTTGTTTTTCAATTTTTTCCTATAAATATTTGTTCCGTATTTTGGGTGGGATTTACTGTTTTACTGTAAACGGTTTTTTAAGACCTATTTACGAGCTTTGTATTTAATTAAGTAATAAATAATAAAATAAATACTTACGTTATAAAGAATCGGCGTTTTTGGATAGGAATATCTTAACTAAGACTTTTTAAGTTGCTAAAACTTCAATTTAAGTTTTTTTTTTTCAAAAACGTAATAGGTATTTTAGGTCAATTTTGTGGCCGCATGTTTAATTGGAAAAATAAAGTCAATATCAAACACCTTTTAAAAAATCGAGAAAATAAAACATGCAAAAGTTTGGCATAAAAAATGTTCGATCGATTGCTTTGTCCCCCAGTGTAGGAAATATGGTAAAAAAATCAACAAATGAAGCCATCTTTTGTTCTACGCATTTCGCAATAACAAAGTTCTGAATACCCCTTTGTCAACACATGGGCTGGTGAATGGAATCAAGAATAATAATAATACATTTTTTTTTTCATTTCCCAATTAATATGACGGCGCAACACTTTTTCCGGTGGTTAATAAAGAAAATTCCTGTAACGTAGTTATTTAAAATAGCCTAATATGTGGGGTCCCAGTGTTAGCGATTTTTTTATACCATTTTCAATATGACACTTGTAGGCAGGATTGCTAATGTTCCTTCCCAACGAAGTACGAGTATTAATGTCATTTTAAACATTTGTCTACCTAAAGCTATAATGAAATCGTTATTATTAAAATGAGAATTTTTACGACGGAGTTTTTTTTTATTGATAGGCTCGCTTTTACCACTATCTCACCATTATAACCGATGATGCGGTCGATGATAGTGCACACTTGTCTATAAGCTATTCACTCTAGACGAAGACTTCTAAATTATAGCCAAATATATTGAAAGAAAAAGATTTGTGCATATGGAGCCCTCAAATAAGATTATTAGGAGCTTGTTTTTGATAAGGTTTACTTATATACAGACATATTCTATTACGACAAGTCTTCGTCGACAAGAGCTTTGCATCCAAATAATGTACATGTACTGCTTATTTTTCAACATGGATATATACATTTAACCACTGATCCCTGGTTCATCACTAATTATGAATCTCAGTTGCACATGCAAGTTTATGTGTTCATGTGTAAATAATGCTAGTAGTACTGGTAAAATAAGGCCATCTATAATATCTATGATAAAACTTTATAATAAGACTTCAGGAGACTAAATAACGAAATAGATATAAATAATCTAAAATCGCTGTCACTGCAACTCCATTCAATTCAAACGAACAGTATAGGCAACGCTGTCTCTTTATTGAATTTGTGCAAAATTCCTAACACATGCCCGGAGCGTCCGAGTTTTTATTTCATAAAAGTACTGTCGTGTGAACTTTTATGGACTGATCTCGTCCAGGTTAATCAGACGAGATTAATTTATTTAAAATATGAAAGCTTTGTAGACTATTACTAAAAGGAGAATTTTACGAGTTTCGTCGAAAATGACAAAGGTTTATGGAAGACAATTATAGAATAAGGTAAAGACATTTTTGACGAATAAAGCGTATTATAATATTAATGAATTTCTTGCAGAATCAATTAGTTTGACATAGAATGTGAATTTAATTATGACATATTGTTATTTTAATAATTTATTATTGTTTGTATTTCGGTTTTGTTTTATTAATGTTGATAGGATTGACTTGAATTTAAATACTTAATAACCTTATTTCATCATAATATAATACCTAATTGTAATATTTGCACGCCATATTACGTGGCAAACATGTCTGAAACTTTCAATCTTCATGTTATCTTGCATGCACGTTTTTATTCTTGTATGTAAACACATGTTTTAGCAAATAAATGTATCATAACTTATATTATCTTAGAAGTTAGTAGCTCCATACATCGGATGCAGTGAGTTGCTTAGCCAATGTTCTTTTGTTTAGATTTTTCATTTAACGATTTTGTTTAAGCTTCGTCACATATGGGCTACAAACACCACCACTTGACGCTACAGCGTACGACAGTCACTTGTGGTTATGATGATGCCATGGACCACAAGTGGCTATAAGATAGTACTATGCGATCAAAATAAGAATTGGACTGACCTTCCGCCATATTGTGACGTTTTGTATTGAAAATTGAGGTGCTTTTTGAGATTCAGATAAATAACGTAAAAAAAATACTTTATTGATTTGCAAATTATTTTTCTTTGTAAGACTTTTGTTTCTTTTCAAGTGATAGTTGACAGTTCGAGGTCGATCCTATTCTTATCGCGACCGCATAGTAAATAAAAAAACCGTTTTATGTTACCTATTCGTTTATTCACTGTATTTACATATTATGAATAGGTGAATAGGTATAAGTAAAACGGAATTATTATTTTATTACTATTTTTTTTGTACCGGCTTCCCTCACCCTTCGCTACGGGTCGGTGGTCAAATTTCTATACAAGTTGTATTGTGGCGGCGTTTGTGGATGTCGCGAGTGTCCTGCGCGCGGCGAGTTCATATAAAATGCATGAAAACTCTAGTCCACAACTCCCGCCGTCATTCCGACCTCGCCGACGAGGCCCGTCGCGCGGCCCCGTCATGACCCGAGTCCGCCGCCGAGTATGACTCAGACCCCAAACCGATCCTTGCTCGAGCCATCCCGCCCTGAGCCTGTAGATTTAAATTCGACCCAAAATAATGAACCGATCCAGCTAGTAGTCCCTCCCTCTAGTTGCCCTCCCCCCAGCGACGCCCTAAGCCGAGGTCCGTACCCCACTAGGGGGTGCCCTTAGCGTGTGGTCGCTTAGTTTGTAGTTTTTATTTAGTTTTAAGCCTGGCTGGAGGCATGGCTGCTAGAAGCCAATTGCGAGAGGCCACTTCAAAAAAAAAAAAAATAGTCCACAACTCGGTGGCAGCGTTTGTCTGTCGTGAGTAGCCCGTGTGCAGGGAGGCTTAAAGTTAAGCTCAATAAACAAAACAGTAGCACTAAAGCTTAGCACCCAATTGCGATTAAATGCAGGGGGGCACGCACTGCATGCTAATGTTAGTCAATTTTTCTGAGAATAACATGTGCCGTAGCCTTCGCCGAGCCAATACTGACTCGAAAAATCACACACAATCAGGCGGGGCGTAGGTATGGCCACCAACGCAGTACCTATAAAAAATATTTGAGGAACCCCCGTGTAAGATGACTATTCCCCGCGGTTTCAGCTCCGTTCCTCGGCTTCTAAGTATTATAGCGAGATGTTAAACACTACGATTATGAATCTCCTCATGAATCTATCATATACAAAAATATTTTTTTGAATCCGAGCTTTATGGTATACTTATACGATATGTATAGATAAAATGGCATTTTCTATAAATTGTAACGCCTGGCCTCTGCTGGGCCAGTTAGCCAGCCATGCCAGCCAAGCCAAGCGTGGCAGCCAAGCCAGCCATGCCAGCCAGGCCAGCAGAGCAACACTGAGATAAGCGCGCCACTGGCAACACTACGCGCCGATGACGAGCTGTGACGTCACATCGCCTGAACTAAGTGGGGATGAAATTATAAATAGCGATGCGAGCTCACTTTAAGGTTCACGTTTGTACTGCTCTAACTGTAAGATGAAACTCTGCCCTAATTGTGACTGATCGAATAAATTATTTTTGCCTACGTTTTACGTTTCTGTTCCCTTCTGTTTCAAAATGCTAAACTAAATTTCAAGTGTCTCTGCCACTAGCCTTAATTAATTAAGATCAGACGCAATATTGTTAGTATTAGTATAATGATGCCTAATCACTTAGGTACGAGTACCTACTTAATATCTATTAGCTTAGAAAATTAATTATTAAAACTACTACAGTTAGACTAAATTATTCATACTTGTAGCCTAATTCAGGGATACCTGACACTGGTATTGATTAGTTCCATTAATAACTAACTGTTCCCCGGTTTCACCCCCGTTGCTCGGCTCCCAAGGGTAGTAGTGTAACGATAAATAGCTTATACTATTTCTCATGAATCTGGCTATCATATACAAAAATAATTTAACGAATCCGACTGGTAGTTTCAGAGATTCAAACAAACAAACTCTTCATATATAATATTATTAGTATAGATTTATTAATACTAGCTGTGCCCGTGATCGATGGGTTGTTCTAGAGATTCTGAAAAAAGTAATTTCAAGATGCAGGTATACAAAGAATAACGTTGTATATAGGTACCTATTTATATTCATACTTTAACTAGCAAACCCGGCGAACTCCGTTTCGCCACCGTAGTACATGGTATGTATCAGATGTGGCGTTGTATGTGAAAAAAGATTTTCCCGCTTTTCTCTTTAAATTTTCCTGAATTTTCTTTGCTATAAACCTCACGGAGCCCGAGACCTTTCCAACAAATGCAAAACCGTGGAAATCGGTTCGTCCGTTCTGGACTTATTTTTATATAGTAGATTTTAAAACAGTTTGCCAGTGACTTCATAGTGCTCGACTGTATGTAACGCATTTGTCCAATTCCGTTATAAATTATTAAATATATAAGTGATTCTCAAAAATCATAAATGACCCGAGCGGGATTTGAACCCGCGACCTCTGCCGTACCGTGGCTAGTGCTCTGAACCAACTGAGCTACCTGGTCTCGCCCGATTCATCTGAAAGGGCACTGGCAGACGCCCATAGAACGCTGGGCCTCAGATTGTGTAAGTCGGTACAGATATGAAATTAGTTTCGTGTGATCGAGTATTTCAAGAGTATTTAAATTCATTTTTTATTTGTTTTTGTACGTAATTGGGTTAAAGAGAAATATTCTTATTTCTGACAGTGAGGTTAAGTATGGTGTGAATGATCCAGTGAAGTACAGCCCGACTAATGAGTTCTCAATTCAAAGGTTTTAGTTGCTGTCACCATGATATTCTGTGGAAGCACGCGCCAGCCAGCATGCACCCGTTTTTGTTTTTGTGGTTTTTTCAAAATGTCAATGGCATAATCATTTTATTTCTTATTTATTTCGATTTTTGATTCCAATTCTTAATCTCTAAGATAAATTAGGCAAAGAACAATTAAAAAATATTTTTATTTTTGGTTAAGCTTTTATTACTGTACCATATCAAGCCTAAAACTGCCAACGTCCTTTGAGACCCCTTTGTAATACGCTTCTTAGGAGCGTTCAGTTATAAATATATGAATTATGAACACACACAAACCCAACTGCCCCCTAATAACATTCAATGAAGCGAACTACAAATAGCTACGATAAACAAATACCCAATACCGATAGTACGTAACAGGGTACCTACCTAAATAAATACCTAATCCACGGTCCGGTATTAAATTATTGTGGCCATATCGTAAACCCGCAACGTTCTAGCGATACAATATTTATTTTTATTAAGTCTGTGGACGCACTGTTTCGAAAAAACGCTGCGTTTTTTTGTAAAAGGTATGGACTACTTTGTTTTCCATAATGCTCTGACTCAGTAGAGGGTTTTGCCCACAGTCACTTCACTGGACAATCGAGTAGGTACCTACCAAATAAAATGATCTAATTAGAGATCATAATTTTGAAAGCCCTTCTTCAAATAAGTCCAAGACTGTTACAATGATTTCTTTTTTCTTTAGAGGTGATGCATTTTAGTATTTCGGTACTACTAACTGTTTTAGATCTTGTCAAACATGTGATACAATGACCAAGAAACTGTGACGTTTTGTCACAAAAACATGTGACTAGATTTACAAAAACAAATCTTACAACACCTTGACTAATTCAATAGGTCATACCTACAAATATTTGTTCTGTGTGGAAACCAAATTCAAGACCCGTATCGCAGAAGCCAATGGCTAAGCCACAGAGGCAATCACGCCGTCAAAATTTCATAAACATTGCTTGAACGCGGCGTCTCACCAGCCCAGTGCGTCGCATATATTTTTTCACATCCCTCGTCTGCGGTCGTAACAGCAACTAATTGCTTTCGGAAACGCTTTATGTGATCGTATTTCACCTGAAAAAATGATTTATCCCAAACACACTGGATATTCTTTGTCGCATTTTCGTGCGAAACAAATGCGAGAATCGTCGGACAGAATTTCTATGTATTTACGAAATTTATTATGCGAAAAGTGTGTAGTTGAAATAAGTGCCGAATTTTGTTAGTCGAAATGTTTGGTGTATTTATTAAGTGTTCTTACTATAACATAGGCTTAAGTTTTATTACTAACATAAACTGTATAATAATATTATGTTAATTTGTAAGGTGTATATAAGGTGCTATAAAAATATCTGCCACGGCTTTAATGGGAGGTAGTATTGTGTTTATAAGATTACAATAGTGAAGAACTTTCGTACCCCGGAACAGTTAATTCAATTTGAGAACATAAAGAAGTTAAATTAACATTGACTCTACTCTGCATAATGTGGTTCACAAATTACGCGCGATGTGTCGCTTCGTCAATGAAAACAACTGCTATCTCTTTCCATCTGTTCTGTGAATGAAAACTGATTTCAGCTGACTAGTTCGTCACTACTAATCTACTAAAAACACGTTCTTTTTTTTTGTATGAAAAAAAATATGACAATTAATCAATAATTTATCTTTACTATTGTAATCTATAAACACAATACTGTCTCCCATTGCAGCCGTGGCAGATATTTTTATAGCACCTTATATGTATGGGCCAAAGTAGCCTGATAATAAAGAGTTTATTATATAGATATTATATTATTAAATTATTATTCGAAAAGGTTTTGATAAAATACTATTGTAGGTTTTAGAAAGTTTTCGTATTTGGGATTTTATTGTGGTGTTATTGTATTGTTTTTACAATAATAAAATTATAATAATGATATACTTGCGCGTTAATCTTTTTTATTATACTCGCATTATGATCATAGTGTACCATTATGTCAGTTAAGAAACCTAAAATTGCTTTCAATATTTCCAAAATATTGAAAAGAACTTCAACATGCCTTTTTTAGCACTTACTCCTGCGTTATATGACGTCGCCGCGGGGGGGGGGAAGGGTCAAACATATAATATTTTTGTATTGCCATCCGGTGGGTCTTCTATGCTTTTTGTAACTCTTATTTAGGAATATGAAGCTTTCAAAAGTACGTATTCTGTGAATGTTTTTGATGTTCATCGAATTCACATCAAAAACTGCGTCAATGCCCTCGATCCTATCTACCTACATCGATACATTCAAGCCTTGAAACACAGACACCAAAACATGCTATGCTAACCCTAATACATCCTTACATTGTAAGACATGCTGGCGTGCACATAAACTGCAACACACGTACACTGCAGTGCAAACAACATTGGTTAATCCGTTGCCCCATCATCGAGTGGGCTGCTCGGCGTGAAACTATCTGGAACCACGCCAGTTCTATTATCTTGTGTAATGCTACAGTTTGACTGCCATACAGTGTACATGTTGATGGCCTTTAGTGGGCAGGTGGGAACTTTATTTTGGTCGTAAGTGTATTGGCCGCAGATTAGGTTTTATGAGCGCGTGTAAATGGTTATGTTTAGTGTTGCCAGTGTGTTGTTAGCGAGTACCTGTTCTGCATGATCTTTAAAACTAATATGGTGCTTTAAGCTAAATTGACGAGATGAGATTACATCCTACTAATATTATAAACGCGAAAGTTTGTGAGGATGTTTGTTACTCTTTGACGCAAAAACTACTGAACGAATTTTGGTGAAACCTTACAGTAATAATAGTTTATTCATTAGAATAATACATAGGCTATAAATAATTTATAAAGATATATAATTTACTACGTACATAATAACCATTTGAATTCATTTATAATTTATTCGCAATTTTTAAGTTTTGATCTTTAAAACCAAGAAACCAAAAACTCTCTACAAAGATAAGTAGATACTTCGTATTAGGATAGTATCCATACATTGTTTATATAACACTGCAGACTGAACTAACCCACTTCCCAAGATAGAAACATCTCAGAAACTCCAACAAAAATAACCAGAAAAGAAAGACGAGCACACTAACACTCGAGCATCTACTTTTAAATCAAAATGGCGGCGTAGACAAACATTTCAGGACAAGATGGATGACCTCTGAGGTCAGGAGGGCACTACAAGGAACCTCACTCGGGGGCAGGAAGTGAGGAAATGGCGGCGGCTTCCGGCCGACGAGCGATGTGTAAAAATCGGTTGGGCGTTAATTTTTGCTGTGGATGTTTAGGGCGTGTTTTGGTGTACTATATTTTTGTGGACACGAATGTTTAATCGTTGCTAGATATGGCATCAATATTTAAAAAAAAAAACATTTTCGGCCGTACTACAATAAAATAAACATCTGTTCAACACACGTTCAACACGAATGCTACCAAAAATAATAGGCAATTGTTTTAGCACTAACTTGTCTAAAACAAGTGTGTATTATTTTTGGTAGCATTCGCGTTTAACGTGTGTCTATCTTTTTTGTGGTAAGGCCGTTTGAGTTTAACTTTCGCAAGACACTTTCGTGTCATCATCATCATCATCTGCCTAGCCTTTTCCCAAATTATATTGGGGTCGGCTTCCAGTCTAACTAGTTTTGGCTGAATATCAATATTTTACGTGGAGCGACTGCCATCTGACCTCTACAACCCAATTAATGGGTGATACCGGTATTCAAATGTGAGACCAGCTGTCAGACTTTTAGGGCTTCTGACTGCCCGTAACGATTGTCAAAGATATTCCTATGACAACCGGGACCGACTGCTTAACGTGCTCTCCGAGGTACGGAGGGGTCTCGATGTGTAAAGAACGGTCACTCACCCAAGGACTGACCGCGGCAAGCGCAGCTTAACCTCGCAGATCGATCGATCAGCGCGGCTGTCATTTAGCCACGAGCCCCTCGCAAGACACTTTCGTGTAGTTACATTATTTCTACTTTGCTGTTTCGAGAATACCCAACGTACCGACTTGACGAGATTACCTAATTAATAACGGCTACATTTTGTATATAGCCAGATTCATGAGAAATAGTATAGGCTATTTAACATCATGCTACGACCCTTAGGAGCCGAGCAACGGGGGTGAAACCGCGGGGAGCGGCTAGTCAAGTTACAAACATACAATAATTCAACCAGTATAACATAGTTTGAAATTTCTGCATACCAAAAGTGAAGCAAAGACTCGCAGTAATGCACTATCATCTACAATGGAGAGCCATCCACTGTATTCAAACTACTAAAATAGTTCCTGATGCGTTAACCAAGGGCCCTTTGCCACGGAAACTGGAACACTGTTCTAAGATGGGTTCATGTTTGAAGGAGAATATTTGCAGTATCTTGTATGGACATAATAAGTCTTGCATAAAATTATTTTTATAAAAATACATAGAAATCTGTTTTATATCACATCCCGTCAGAAGAATTTAAGTCCCATGTAAGCAAGCGAGGCATAGCCATCAACTGAGCGCAAATCCAGACTCCTGCCTGCTACTAGAAATTCTTAATGGAAAAACCCAGTAACGCTTTGACCAACCCAGAGATCAAACCCAGGACACTACGCTCAGCATTCACACTTGCGAGCAATTCCTGTATAGGTATGTTTAATCGATTTCTCGGAAACGGCTCTAACGATTTGGATAAAATTTTGTATTTAGATAATGTGTTATTTTCCAAGTTTATCTAGTTTAGTGTCATTCCTGAAAAAAAACCCGAGCGAAACCCGGGCGCCCACATAACTTAAGGAGACCATTCATTAGTACCCTTATCGGCGGCCTAAATTAAAACGATATCAATTAACTTGTAACGGATGATCAGAACCGTTTTCATTAAGCACAATATAATACACAAACTGCCATTACGTAATTTGCATCTTGAAAACTTTGAACCCAAAACGATAACGATTACCGATATCAACAACACAAACACAGTCAATAATAATTCAGTTATTGTTTATCACGAAAGTTTTGAACCCAGCAGTTAACTAACCAAGATAAATACTGATTTATATCGGAAATCTCGACATGACAAACGAATTTATTACACAATTTGGCTTAATTGAAACTGAACAATATCAAGGGTATGGATTTAGTTAAAATGGAACCGATCCAGAGTTGGGTAAACAAGAGTTGGATGCGATTGAGTTTGGAGTGTCCTTTGTGAATAAATAAGTTTTGTAGTTGTTACACTAGTGCTGCCATCGAATAATTCCTTAAATAATATTGATCCAATCCAGCTCGTAGTCCCCCCCTCCTCCAGCGACCCCGATAGCTATTTGCCAATTCAAAATATATGTTAATCTGTACCTAATAAAGGTAAAGCTAACGAGGTTTTTGTACGATTATTTGTTTGTTTAAACATGCGTACTTATTTCGGGACGAAAGTTACCATAAGTCCTTTTCTGTACCCCTGACAACGTACCTGTATGCTAAATTAAAGCTAAGGTTCAAATCCTGCTCGCGACAATTCGATTTTTGAGAATCTCTTAAATATTTAGTATAATTATGCAAAATTTCATGGTGGCTCAGTAATTTTGGTATGAAAATGTATCAAACAAACTTACTGTCGCATTTGTAATATTAGTTAGGATTTTGTTAGGTACCACTTTCTCTCACCCTTCGCACTAGTAGAAAGGTATTATAAAGATACCACTTCCATTTCCTCTTAACTTATACATCTCTCAAGAACTTCATGTTATTTATGGGCTAAGCAATACAGGCGTTCTCCTTACCTCGCGATACTAATGGTTTCTGTCTAAGAAAATGTATAACATCAAGTTATGATCCGAAGCCAGTAGCAGTTGGAACTTAATTTACTTGTAACCGGATGGTATGTATACATATCACGCTAATATTATATACGTAAATATGAAAGTTTGTGTGGGTGTACCTGTTTGTTACCCGTTCCCACTGAAACGCCTGAATGTTTTTGGATTAAATATAATAAAATAGTGGCCTAGGACCTAAAAAATACACTTAAGCCACTTTCATTCAATTTATTTAGTGTAATAATTCGTTGGTCTAGTAGCCGCAAGCGGGCCTGCTGAGCTTGGGGTCCTGGGTTTGATTGCCAAGTCGGGCAAAGAGATATTGGGTTTTTAATGATTAAATTCTAAGTAGAAACATGAATGTGTGCCCAGTCAATGGAAATAGGCTTGCTATTACATGAAACTAAAATTATGTCGAAATGGACTCCGCAACAAAAAAGACCGAGAGGAAGACCCAGGAAGCGTTGGAAGGTTTGTGTCGAGGAAGATCTGCGGAGTGTAGGCAGGAAAACATCTTGGCAAAGGGAGGTCAGAGACAGAGCGAAATGGAAGAAAATCGTTGAGGAGGCCAAGACCCACAAAGGGTTGTAGCGCCAAAGGAAGTAAGTAAGAAGTAAAAATTACATTAAACTTAAATAAAACTAGTAAAATGCGGGTGTACTATTGAAACGAATGACTTGAAATGCGACATCTAATATATTATATAAAAAATAATCTTGTTCGTTGGTTTGTTTGTCAACTATGTGTTCGCGCTTCGCTCCTTCGATTGACTTGAAACTTTGTACAGTTGTGTAGTGTACTCGCGCCCGCAAAAGTTCTGACAAAAAAAAGACAAAGTGGTATTGCAACTTATGTCGGGTGAGCTAGTAAGGAAATAAAAAAGTTTAGTTCTGAACTCAAAGACTATTTTTCCTGACTATCATATATACCTACCTACCTACATACTTAAATTTTCAGCAGCCCTATCTTTCATTACAAGACAACATAAGAAAAAAAAACACATCAAGGAACAAAGCCTTCTTTTCAGAATAAAAATAAAACAGAGTACAGCCGGCACTAAGTCACCGGAAGTAGCTGAAAACAGCGTCGCGTTTCCGCCACTAACCGCACCGGATGTTAGTGGATTAGCAGGTGAAATGGCTGCTAAAAATTATGGCGCTCTTACATACACGTGGAAATGAAAACACGGGGTGAATTTTATTTTCACGTTGTACGTACTGGAAGTAAGTACTTTGGTGTGTATTTGTTGAAAAATGTGAGAAGAATACGAAGAAAGCTTTATGGTTGGAAATTTTGGTCCTTCTCAGACGGTTTTCTTTTACGAATATTAAGCGTGATGTTGAAGGAATTGTCTTCTAGTCATTATAATTACTATGGTCTAAGGTACGATGTACAGCGTTTAAGGTTAAACCTGGGACGTATTGAAGAAGGGGCTCGTGGCTAAATATCAACCGCGCTGATCGATCAAGGCTAAGCCTAAGCGATGATTTGTGCATCAATACCTTTTATTTAAAAAATAAAATCAAGAAAATCGGTTGGATAAAATGACTCGACGGACTCGTAATAGATTTTATAAATACTTTTAATATATAGATGTACTTTCGTTTTAACTAAATTTGGATGTGACACTCTGCGGCACAAATTGGTACGGCCCACCGGCATTGTTCTCTGAATTTCGCAAGTTACATGTGCACAACTCCCTCAATTCTATCCTCCCACCTCATCATTACGTGTCAACATATCAAAACACCGCAAACACGTTACAATAACACCTGTGGAGCATCAAAACATTTTCTACGAAACTGCACCAAAACTACGTCATATTTTCATGCATCAAAATCTTGCCAGCACACATTTCGGCACGTACTGCAGCCGTGCAGCCGTGGTTGTTCAGGCATGTTTGCTGGCACTGTTTAAGCAGGATTACCTCCTATGATGGGAGCACCTGTGTAATGACCAAGTGATACTGTGTACTGTGGGTCTGTGCCAACTGGATGTCATGTTTGGCTTTGTCAATCATGTTCCTAAGCGTCAATTGTATAATACAGTCAGTGCCCGACTATGTCTGACCCCTCTTAGAATCTTTCTAAGAGGGGTCAGACAATGTGGGGCACTGACTGTACGTTTCATATATGAGTTCCTTTCGACGCTGTGCTTGCTGCCCTGAATGTCAATATGCTACGTTTTAAGGGTGTTGAAAGTTTTCATGCAGCACCAATGTTCAGTTCACAACTTTTTAATGTCCTATGCCCTAGGCACTACTACCTACTTCACTCGCGAAAGTCTCTCCAAAATTATATTTCAAAAATCTCGTCCATTCTTTGGTACGTCGTTGTGACGTTTCAGTAGCTCTCAGTAGCTCGCTTCAACAATGTTTGTTCACACCAGATAATGTGTTCTGTGAAAAATTGTGTGACAGAGTGTGACGCCGAGTGTAATGGCCTGTTTACATTGAACTGTCGCCTTGGCTTGATGCAATTTGATATTTAAATTCTAATTTAAAAGAAGAAAAATGTTGTCTTTGTGTTGTAAAATAAAATTCAACGCCATGATAGCAAGCATTATTATTTATTGCACTGGTTTTGCCTCGATTTACAGATCTAAACTAGCCGATCCGGACGAGTTTCAGCAGATTGGCACGTGAATAGGATTGGGCTAATAATAACGTGCTAATCTGTTGAGACTCGCCCGGATTGGCTCTACAGATCAGTACCCCGATCATGAGTTTTTTTGACGTATAGTTTCGTTAACGTAAGCATATTTTGAATTTAAAACATAGCAGTCCTGGAACTTTTTGATAAAATTTTATACAATTTGCACATTTTAAAAAATACCGAGAAATTTATTAAGTATTTAATTTATATAAATAAATTCTGTAACAAACGTGTATTTTCAATTCAAAATATGTTTACGTTAACGATACTACACGTCAAAAAAACTCATGATCGGGGTACTGGTGTCAAGTTAGATAGTTTGTGACCTTTACTTAGACAATTTCATCATAACACCTTTAAAATTGAAATGGCTTATTCCAAAGTTCTTTTTTTTTGGTAAAGGCCAAAAAATACAAGTTCATAAGTCGTAAAGCCATTTTCTTAAAATTTCTTAAAAGTTGCGAATGGTTATTAAAAGGATTGGCAAACTAAAGTTATCAGACTATTTGTGAATTTATTCAAACAGGATTGGCTTCATATTATGCATTCATACAAAATAGATAAAACTACACTAAAACACGCAAAATAATACTTTTGTACTTTTACATTTTAGTATGTGCATTGCTTTGTGCTATCACAATTTGTTATATTAAAAATTTACGATTTTATAAATTGCATATCGTTATAAAGTCACCAAAGATTTTTTTACACCCCCTTTTTTACAACGGTCACAAAATACAACCTGTTGGCGCACTTATATTTTATGCTCCATCAAAAACAAAAAAAAATGCATTAAAATATGCTAACGTCATCCGTCGTATATTTCACAAAAATAAAAACAGGGGTTGAAATAGTCTCAGGGGTGTGAAATCGAAATTACTGCTTCGCCCCTCGCCCTATGCCTATTTCAAAAAATATGTCTCAAAAACATTCTGTGTTTATAGTAATAGTAATAGTAATAATTCTTTATTGACATAATAGGTTACAGAAATAAACTAATGAAGCCTCTGATTCCCGAACTAGGTTAACCTGTATGTCAGGGGGATGATTCTCGCGGGTTCGATATTGATATCGAATTCGATATTGATATCGAATTCGATATATATTGCAACAACTGTCAAAATCCCTACCATTTTGACATTTGTTGCGATATATATCGAATTCATTATCAATATATCACCCGTCCATTCCGACCTCGCCGACGAGGCCCGTCGCGACGTCCCCATCATGACCCGAGTCCGCCGCCGAGTATGACTCAGTCCCCTAATCGACCCTTGCTCGAGCCAGCCCGCGCTGAGCCTGTAGATTTAAATTCGACCCAAAATAATGAACCGATCCGGCTAGTAGTCCCTCCCTCTAGTTGCCCTCCCCCCAGCGACGCCCTAAGCCGAGGCCCGTACCCCACTAGGGGGTGCCCTTAGCGTGTGGTCGCTTAGTTTGTAGTTTTTATTTAGTTTTAAGCCTGGCTGGCGGCATTTGTAAGTCCTCACCAGAAGTCCGCGTTAAGCAGTGACGGCTGTTAGAAGCCAACTGCGAGAGGCCATTTAAAAAAAAAAAAAAAATCACCCGCGAGAATCAACCCCCAGGAGTCAGCGCCCTCTCCCATATTTTGGCTAAATATTAATGTCAGATAAGAATTTATAAACGTGTGTGAACAATTTAAACAAAAAAAAAAATAATAATTAGGAGGTTATAGTTAGGTGTAGGTTAGGTTATAATTAGGTGTTTGATAGGCGTATCGTTAAATTTATTGCTATTGCTATGCCGAACGTGATGGTTGTGCTAAAGTAGTAGACATTTTGGTCCTGCGGGACTGTGTGTGCGTCTACTGCTGTCTATATCTACTAATATATTATTATATTTGATCGCAGGTGTAATGGTAATACATACTGAGCACCTATTGGTTACGTAGTATTAGTAGTTTTGCAATTTTCAGACTCTCACAGTGAAGTTGAAGATACAGTAGCTAACTATCTAACGGTAAAATGTAATAAACAAGTCCACTGTTATTAAATACGAGGTGTAAGTGGTGATACCGTAATGAAAACTGAAACCATGGGTTCAGTACCTTATTCTAAACCCTTCAGTGCTAAAATTTTTCGTCAGTCTTTTAAAAAAAATTACGACGTTGAAGATTTTGCAGTTCGTTAAAAAATCTCCAAACAAAGTCATATTTTTTTTAAAGTCTGATGCAATTTTTTTAAAACTAAATCCTTTTATGAAATAAACACTCGCCAGATACATACGTCATAAATGCAAAGTTCCTATGGCAAATGTTCCAAAAATAACGACATGTGCACTTTATTGGCGTGCAACCATAACTTGTAAAGGAAATAGATCTCTATGTTTTATTAAAGCCATCGATCTTTAACACAAAGTTATGAAAAACAGCATCTGTTGTGTTATTTTGTGGACACATAACACCGTAAAATTTTTTTGTAAAAATAGGGTTAGCAAGAAAATTGGAATTAAAATTGGATCATAATGAGCGGAGATATCGCGTAATAGGATACTAAAAAACAATAAAAAGTACAGTCGAATTGTATACTTCCTCATTTTAGAAATTGGTTGAATAAAATACTTTTATCACGAACAATTTAAGAAATATACTGTAGTTAAGGCAATGGGCTTCAGACCTTGTGGTTTTATTACTTCAAGCATAAACGCTCTGTCCGTTATCCCGAGTATTTGCTTTTACGATAAACCGAATGTGTTTCAAAAGCACACGAAACTTTACTGTCTACTGCATAAATTGTTTACTAACCAAACATTTATTTGTTTCCTTAAACATCTAAATCATCGCAAGTTTTGAAGGTGCGTCTACGCTAAGCCGATTAAACTGAATTCCGTTCACATAGGTACGTCGGGTTATTCCCAACAGACTACGTGGTCGGTTTTTGAGACCTCTAAAAATAATAAAAAACAAGACGATATTGCAGTCGGGACCCACTCTTATAATAATATATTTAGTTTTACCCCGAACGAGTGGGTTTTTCTTAATTTGTTTTACTTAGTGCTTTTTATTATTTTTAGAGGTCTCAAAAACCGACCACGTGGTTCGTTGGGAATAACCCGGTACGTCACATTTTAAACGCGCGCTCTCAATGTTGTGGTATCGTGTAACACACAATGTACACTCGACGCCATTGACGGTTGACCACTTTTCACCCTTATTACTAAGAACATAAGGGTGAAAAGTGGTCGACCGTCAATGGCGTCGAGTGTACCTTTCGTATTTTCTCCAAAGCGGCGGTAAGCGACTTCTATTTAGCGAGTTTTTATTTAGATTTCTGTGGTGTGTCGTCACAATACATAGCCTCACACAAAACCGAATAATAAGTATTTACACAAGCTCTACTATCAAGTACATTCTTATGAGCCCAGAATAGGTATAATTAACAATTACAGATCGTAGCATAATTCATCAGTGCTTCTAAAACAGCATTCATGCTTTATTTTAGGGATATTATGGATATGAAATTTCGGATCTGCATGTGGATACGGATATATGAATAATATTATATCGGTTTCAGATACGGTTACGGATATGGAATTATTTCGGATTATCCGGTAGTTTCGGTTACGGATATTACATTTGCAAGAAATTTTAAAAGCTAAATACTAATAACGTTTCTCATTTAGACTACGCCCCTATTCGAAATTATTTGAAACTTTTTAAATCGGATTCGGTTACGGTAACGGAGCTCCATAACATCCCTGCTTTATTTACCTGTACTTTCCCATTTACCTAAGCCTACAGAATAGTCAGTAGGACTACAAAATATCGCGTTACAAAAGCAACGTGCACTACCAAACATTTCGTACAGAGTATTCGGAACTAAAGGGATTCGGGGGAAAATGCAAAATCCCGACCATTTTCTAAACAGTAGGTACCTCTGCGTCTGGACTGTTCAGTCCCCTACTAGTAGTTCCAATAGTTAAATTGAGTTTCTGATGTCTCTGATAGATTGAATTCAGAGTTTAGGTATATTGGTGTCCCGGAGTCGCTCCCTCTCGGTCCTCAGCTAGTTCTGAGGGAGCCTCCAGTATCAACTTGATAAAGCAAAATAACTCTAGGAGCATAATTATTGCAATTTAATTAGATTTTACACTGTTACACTGTTTTAGGTAGGTACGAGTATAATGTAGCTTTCGATAAAAACACAATAAAAAGAAATAAACGAATGAATATAAACGATGAATCCGTGCGACGTTCTAAATTGAAATTAAAATTTGGAAACGTGAAGTGGGCGGTGATGAAACATTGCCAGTACTAAGTAATGAAATGATGATGAAGAAAGATCAGTTCGTCACAGGTGTTGATTAAAATCATTCTTGATAAATAGCACTAAGACGAAGGTTGATGACCATGCTAGCTCACTATGAGTATATTATGATTTATTTTGTCCTAGACCCATTGACTGAACGACACCACAAACAATTTTTTAAGCTGAGTTTATTTTGATTCTTGTTTTAATACTCATAAAGCTCAAGATCTTAGTCAACTTGTTATGGTATCTTCTGTTCTAATTCCACAAACTCCTACATTAGGTATTTTAAAAAGTACATGAGTGGCATGAAAAATTAAGAAAAAATCACTAGAACATTCCACGTATTATAAAAGCAACTTTATACTAATCTTGTAACAAGCGTATTTTTACTGTTAACCACAACGATTTTGATTTTGTTAAGCATACTAATACATTTTATTCAGAACACTAAATGAACACAATGCATTTAGAGTAAACAAACAAACAAAGCTAACGAACATTCGTTTAGAATGACCCACGCTTATCCAAACAAAATCTCATCAGACATTGCAACCACGAACCCTTAGTACTGTCCTGTCCAGTCCACACACAGAGGCCACTTTTCTGTTCTTTGTATTCAATATTCTATTTACTCCGTTTTTGTAACGAACACACTCATAAGTTGAGCACTGGCTCAGAGCCCAGAAGCAAGGGATATGCCAAAGGGAATTTTTGCATACCACTATTGAAGAATGTTTTGATGGAGTATAGTCGGTTTTCGGAAGCTTGATACCGCGTCCGAATACTCCTATCTACGCACAGACAGACGCCAGTCGTGGCGATCGAGTCACTTTTTGAAAGCTCGATGCAGCAACTGAACGCTACATTCGGGATTTCATTACAGCGATCGAACGCAAAAAGTTGTCAAAACGCAACTTTTGATACAGCGATTCAGCGATCGAATCCTGGCTCTAGGTCTTGCAAGATAGCCAACCTGACTTGAGGCCTGCATTGTAGTACCTACCGTCAGTCTAGTGGCGTGCATTGCATATAGGCAAGTAGGCAGTGCCTACTGCCTACCTCTTAAGATTCAATGAAACTATTTTAACTGGTACTACATAAATAAAATATATCAATCATCACTGATAATTAATTTATGATGATATAATTAATAGTTTTATTTAATTAAGTAATAATAGTTTTATTTAATCTTATGAGGTAGGCACTGCCTACTTGCCTATGCACGTCACTGCGTCGCAGTTATTTCTGCTTAATGTTTGTCTTAGCTGTTCTTGTATTTTCATCACATAAGCGAGTTAATAAAAACGTGGTATCGTGGTAAAATAATAAAAAAAATACAGTCGAATTGTACACCGCCTTTTTGAAGTCAGTTAAAAAGTAAGGACATGACGTCAACATATCGTTCATAATTCTTCAATCCTAGACTAGAGCTCTCATGTCCAGTTGATGGGAACCTTTGTTAGTTCCTCTTGAAGCAGGAGCCACTTCCACTGTAGCGAAATGAAAAGCTCTGGTTTATTGGGGACTCGTTTATTTGCCTTCCTTTCTAAATATACCTGCGTTTTCACTAGTGGTCCTTATGTCCGCTGTAGGTGAAACAGGACCAGTATTTTTATTTCAGAAATGAAATGTTACTCTTGGTTGTCACAATATTAGTTAGTCAATTTGAGTTTGGGAATTTTGGAGTAGTTGATTAAACGCAGTCATTAAAATTCTTGGCACTAGGTAATCCCATAGATTATAGAATGAATACTGCAATCCACCAATTTATCTTTATTTTTTATTGTTTTTGGGGTTCCGTACCTCAAAAGGAAAAACGGAACCCTTATAGGATCACTTTGTAGTCCGCCGTCAGTCACCGGACCATAAGTGGAGCCATCTGCTCATAGATGACACCACTAGAAGTATGCAGTAGCGCCATCTATGATCATATATCGGAACCCTTAGGGCGCGAGGCATACTCGCACTTGTCCGGTTTTTTTTTTATACTACGATGGTGGCAACCAGGCGTTCGGCTCGCCTGATGATAAGCGGTTACTGTAGCCTATGAAACGCTTGCAACACCATGTATCCCATGCACGTTGATGACTCTTTAAAATGAGGATACGCCATGCCGACAGCTTATACGACAAGCAGGTGCTCCGCTGTCAAAACAGCATATTCTCAGGAGCTCTGGCGACCTTACTCACCACAGGAACACAACAATACCGAAGAGTAGCCTTATTTATGTGTATTCTCCAAAGGACATTCGCAGTTTTGGGCTTGATATGGTACAGTAATAAAAGCTTAAGCAAAATTAAAAAAATATATTTTAATTGTTCTTTTCCTAATTTATCTTAGAGATTAAGAATTGAAATCAAAAATCGAAATAAGTAAGAATTAAAATGATTATGCCGTTGACATTTTGAGAAAACCAATAAAACAAAAACGGGTGCATGCCGGCTGGCGCGTGCCTCCACAGAACATCATGTCAACAGCAACTAAAACCTTTGAATTGAGAACTCATTAGTCGGGCTGTACTTCATTGGATCATTCACACCATACTTAACCTCACTGTCACAAATACGAAGATTACTCTTTAACCCAATTACCTACGTACAAAATCAAATAAAAAATGAATTCAAATACTCTTGAAATACTCGATCACACCGAACTAATTTCATATCTGTACCGACATACACAATCTGAAGCCTAGCGTTCTATGGGCGTCCGCCGTGTCCTTTGAGCGAGATATTTCGCTGTGCCCTTTTTCTCTTATTTTCGACACTTTTACTACTACTACTACTACCACCTATACCTGCATAATTTTTATTTTCCTTGGTATGTTTCCTTGACCCAGAAAACTCCACCAATAGGTAGAATAGCTCAAACAACTTTTCACAACTTGTTGGGATGACACGCTTTATTTCAGTGTATAAAACATCTAATTTTGTTAAAGTTATTAATCAGCCGCATTCTCACCACTCACGCTGAAAGCACTACAAGTATTTCTGCAAATCAGAAAACTCGTTAAAAAGCAATGTTCAGCCTTAAGTATTTCAAAGCAAGACAAACTTCATAAAACGAAATATGTGAAAGCGTCATCGCTCAGACAGCTCCGAGTTTCGGTGGGAATTTTAGAGATTCTTCACAAGAACATCGCGGGGTCGCACGTCTCGAAATATTTAGACAACAGAATAACTTCTGAAGGCCAACTGAAGGTAAATATAAAATAATTTAACACTATGACTTCGATATTTTAGTGGTTTTAACAAAACACAGTGCAAACTGCAGTTGAGTTTTCTTAAATTTTTTATTTTGTATTTTTTTGTTATAAGTGGCAGTTCAGTGCCTGTTTACGCACAAGAATGGAATTTCTTTAAGAAAAACTCAGAACTTTCTTGAATTTCGTATAATAGACTTGAATTTAGAATTCGGTATTTGACTGATTTTGGGAAATGGTTTATATTAATCTTCATTATATTATAAGCACACTACATTGATATTTCAGGGGGACCTACTGTATTTATCAATAAAAATCAGTGATAAAGTATAAATTTCCAATACCGCTCCAAAAACGCTGTTTCTGCGGAAGTGACGTAACACGCTAGTAAACGAGCTTTGTCAACAAGACAGACGGTGCAGCTGAAATTAATTTCATCAATAAATCATTTTTATTGGCTATAATGGCGTATATAAATGGTGTGTAGTTCCACAATGTACAAATACGTCTTAAAGCAGTCCATCATGATTCATGACACAAAAGAATTTATAGGTAATGTTTCTAAGTTTTTATCAACATAACCTAAAATGAGATTTCACAAAACTTCTGAATGATTATACAAAAGATTTGTAAATAAATATGTGGCAGGTAGGTACTTACACTGCTGTTTTTACATTTTTAAGTTCCGCAGCATAATAATCAGCGTTAGGTATTCTTAAAGAAAAGTGCAACCATAAATGCGTCTATCTTAGGTAGGTTGTATCAGCTTGCACAAAATTTGACTCCATTTTGAGATTCGATATGAATATTTATGCCACTAGATAGAAGATTTCTATGAAAACAGCTTCAGAAATAGCTCTAAGATCAAATATAGTACCCAGAAACCATAAAACGCAAACTACAATCTGTCAAAGCCGTGCTTACTCCAGTGTTGCCAAGCTAGATTTTCATTTTACCCCAATGCCTGATTAATTTTACTCTAAAATCATAACTATTTATACAAAAATACCTGGCTAAAGTTTTGGTTTTAGATATACAATAAAACAAGTTCTTTCTTAATCAATGGTCATGTTTCACAATAAAAATATGCTGAATTTGTTTAACTCAAATTCAATTCAAATACTTAGGTACCTACATGTATTGCTTACCCAAAAGCCCATAAACTATAGTAATCATAACAACAATACGAAATCTAACCTTAAAATTTTGGAAGTGACTCCGCGACCGCCGCCGTGACCTGAATTTGCAGCCGGCACTGGTTGCTAAATTGGCAGCCGGCGCTGACTTTTGAAAAAAAAAAGCGGGAAAGGGAGTTGGCAATTTGTCATAATTAAAAAAAACATTTCATGTTTCATTTGAGTAACATACCTAATTAGGGTCCAAGAGCGAGCGAAGCGAGCTCGGGAACTTGGACACCCCGACACGGACAGGTTAGGTTCGAAGGGGTTGACGGGGGCTTCAGTGAGCGAGCGAACGAAGCCCCCGTCAACCCCTTCGTGTTATGTTACTTTTAACCTTGCAGATAGAAATAGGAGCTCCGCGTACCGGGGCTCCGTCGACCACCTCCATCCCCCTTGTAAGTCCAAAAAAGTTGTATTTGGTTTTACATTAACACTGTTATTTAAAAGTCAGTCTAAGGTATTTAATTCAACTTAAAACACGGCAACATTAATCTGCTGCTACGGTAGTTTGCAATTATTTTCGTCTGGTATCACTGCTACTTCAAGGCTACTCCGGTTCCTAACGGCATTATTTTTGGGAGCCTAGTCGGCGCCGGCTGCGGAGGCGCTCCCTAAAATTTTACCCTCAAATTTACCCTAAAGAATTTTTTACCCTAAAAATAAGTTGGCAACACTGGCTTACGAGCGTGTGACGTCAACAGAGTGCGACAGGCCGTTCTTGTGACAGCTACAATAACAAAAAATATTGCATTTTATTTTCGTGTAATTTGCAAAAAAATTACATATTTTAGTTAAAAATCAAGTGAAATAAGTTTATTTACGCTATGAACTGATAGGATGACCACAATCTGTAGCATATTTTCAATGTTGTCAAGAACCGAATTTTTACAGTGGAGTCGAGATGATGTGCAAAAAATTTTTGTAGCCGAAAAAAAATGTACCTTCACAATTTAGATATTTAGAAAAAAAAATAATTGCATAAGACGCTAAACACAAATAAATAACTGTTTGCAATCGAAATATAAGCAGGCGCTTGTACAGTGCCATATGGCATGTGTTGCCAGAATGTTAGTAAAATGTCAAAATGTGTGAAAAAACAAGAAGGTAGGTAATAAAGACAATCATTCGTATCGCGCCGCACCGCAGGTTAGTGTGAAACACCCGAATGCCTGACGCCTAAAGCCTCCAACCGCGTAAATGGAAAAAGTTTGATTGTGAGATATTTTTTTGTCAGTCCATGATTTGGACATTTTTATTTTAAGTGATGTACTTTGTTGTGTATTTTGGTTTTGTAAGATGCTTTTTTATTTCATTTCTGTCCGTAGTCTGGTCCAATGTCCTTAAAATACAAGAACTACTATGATTTTCTGTTTTTCTGTCAACTATAATATAGGCTTTATATTTAACTCGACCCAGATGTCTGAATCACGAAACTTTTTCAGTTTACATAGGATATTTTTTTGCCATTTTTGGCATTTTTACACACTTGCTAGTTGAATTTCCGATTCGTGTTATTAAAAAAAATATTGTTTAATCCACAGAACAGAACATTTTTATTCCGAACTAAAATAAGTGTTTTTATTACTTGTTATGGTCACGATTAATCAATTGCTAAACTAAATAGGTACCTATTAACAATTGATTAATTGTTAATTAATCAATTGTTAATCTTTAGATGTCTTCATAATTAAAATTTGTACAACACTGGATACGAGTATATGCATCACATCTGAAGGCTTATCAATCTCCAGTCTTAGGTACGGTATCGTATGTACTAAGAGCTTTTAAAATGAAGAATAAATATATCACATAATTATGTATGTAGGTACATATTTATATATTTTTTAAGTAATTTATTGTAGACCAAATTACAGTATTGATCATGTTTATTTGATCTTATTACATTAACAATCTTCTTTAAGCACAGTTTTAAAAATCTGCATTTTTTAATTAAAAATAGTGCTTCCCCAAATCTTCCTCAATTAATTCAGACGCAATACTTCTTAACACCGCTAATTCATCATACTCTGCCCAAGGGATATGCTAATTTACCGTCTAGGGTGAAATTTCTCATTTTATTATTTAAAAAAATGTATTCTGAATGGGTGTTCCTTAATTGCACCGGAGCTGTAAATCTAGTGTAATCCTCTTCGTAAGATTTATGAAAATGAAATAAGTTTTATTACAAGATAGAAATTAATCATTTTTGTGGTTAATATGAAGGAAGTACAAAAAATATAATATTTCTTTGAATGCTGTGGGTTTCCTCCGCGAATTTACCGAGTTCCCCAGACTAATCATACCTGTATCATGGGGTCCCTAAAATTGGTCTGAACTAGCTACGATTTTGTTATCCTAAAGGTGCTGTTAAACGGGCTAGTTTTTAGGGTTCCGTACCAAAATGGTAAAAAAGGAACCCTTATGGTGCGACTTCGTCTGTCTGTCTGTCTGTCACACCTGATTATTTCAGCAACTACTTATGCTATCGATTTGAAATTTTGAACAGTTATAAATGCTTGTTCAACTTTATTGCAAATGAAAAAAGTCCACAAATATTTTTATTTTCATTGCAAAAGGGTGTGGGGGTCCAAAATTTTAAAGTGGGGTTACTAGGTCAAGTGACATATCATATGAAAGGGCTTGATCTGCACATTTCAAAATATATTTTTATTTTATTTTATGTCTCACAGTTTTCGACATATGATGAAAAATGTCCAAATAAATACCATTCCCCCCCCCCTTATCTCCGAAGTTTACGGGGCGAAAAATCTGAAATAATTACAGTTGATAGGAAATGACCCAAATATGGCACCAAAAATAAAACGATGTTCCTAACTAGTACAGTTTTTTCAAAATCATCAAAATTCCTTCACAAACAAAATTAGTTATGCGGTCCGGATTTTTTCACTTTATACGTCCAAAAATGATACGGAACCCTCGGTGCGTGAGTATGACTCGCACTTGGCCGGTTTTTTTTTGACAATGTCTTGCTGCAATTGTATAGCCGTGAATTGAGATCTAATATGAAAGTAATATGAAAGAAATGCAATGCATTTTCAAAAAATATTTAATTATTATTTCAAGACTGCGAATGGAAAACGAGATTTAATTCAACATTTTAACCACACACTCTCCAGAATAGGAACTCATGTATTTTTTTCAACCAACAAAGTAACATGTCCCTCCCTCATCATATCCAAAAAGCAATCAAAACTTGGTACAGAGTAATACCGCACAGAATGCCTCACACAGGACTCTCTTTGTTTGAGGACTAATTACATCCGCCCTGATTGAGCACAGACCTGTCCCTATTGTAGTAATTTGTTTAGGGCTAAAGAAATTAGCCCTTTGTGTTGGCTGTTTGTGTCTGTGTGTAATGTTGTGTTTGGGAGGGGTGGTTATTGTAGCGTAACTTGACTCTGGTGGGTGATTGGATTGCAAGTTATCACAGTTTTGGTTAAGGTGTAGTAGTAATAATACAGTACGCAGCATTAAATGTTACTCATCGAACTTTAGAAATAGATACCGACTATAGCTTTGGCTATAAAGAGCTTCATCTTTATTGTGCTAAGCACTAACAGACCGCTAATAAACAATGTGCTAAGCACTAACAGACCGGTATCTAATAAACAAGTCAGCAACAAAATGTCACGTAGTATGACAACGACACTATAAAACGCCGAAGCTAGCTGATTATACAGGGTGGCAGGTTAAACTTAAGGTTATTTCCACTGTCTAACCTGCCACCCTGTATATATCTTTCTCATGTGTAACCTGTAGATTTAAACTCGACCCAAAATAATGAACCGATCCAGCTAGTAGTCCCTTCCTCTAGTTGCCCTCCCCCCAGCGACGCCCTAAGCCGAGGCCCGTACCCCACTAGGGGGTGCTCTTAGCGTGTGGTCGCTTAGTTTGTAGTTTTTATTTAGTTTTAAGCCTGGCTGGAGGCATTTGTAAGTCCTCACCAGAAGTCTGCGTTAAGCAGACGACTGTTAGAAGCCAACTGCGACAGGCCATTTAAAAAAAAAAAAGGAATATTTATTGCCTGTAATGTTGTATATTTTTGTAAATTTTAAACATCAAAAAGCCTCACAAAGCTCTGCTTCGCTTTATCTTATTGTTATTCAATAGGTACTACTAGTAATACTAGCTTTACCCGCCCCGGCTTCGCACGGAAAAATCCTGAAGAAAAAAGCACTTTCAGTTTTTCCCTTAGGTAATTTCCAATTTTCCGGGCAAGTTTTCCATTTTTTTTTGGATTTTTTTTTTGAAGATTGAACATTATACCTATAACGGAGTGTACGGTCAGCGCGTACATTAGTACGCGTAATTGTAGTCAGTTACGCGTGTCCTGGAACGCCATGTCCATACTTGCAGCTACGCGTACATTCTTGCGTAGCTGCAAGTAGCGTTCCAGGACACGCGTAACCGACCACGCGTACCAATGTACGCGCTGTCCGTACACACCTATTTTATTTAATGTTCTGATCCACGTTAGCACTTTTATTTCGTATCTAAAACTAGAAATTCTCAGAAAAGTTTATTTCTTGAATGTTTGTCCTATCAGTTCATTCAATGGATATTTTCATCTAAGTTCCTTTCTAGGCGAAAAACCCTGATTACGACCTAGATCTTTATCTTGTCACCTGTCCTGTTTCACACGCTCTAAGAAATCTTTCTCACAAAGCACTGGCACACTGGGAGCTTACAAAGGAAGATGCAGATTAGTGAGCATTGAAAATGTACCAGGAATGGCTCACTTGCAGAACGTCTAGCTCTTATTCCTATATTCTTAGAGGCGATGTTGGAATGGCAGATGACACAAAGAGATGTAGGTGTGTTTAGAATATGATTGAAATCCTACAAACACAACGGTTTAGGAATCAATCGGAATGTTACAAAGCAGTCTGTAGATCTTAGGCAGAGGCGACTGAGTCGTTTGAAATGCAGGCCAGGCATGTTGTCTTGTGTAGTGGGTAGAATTTCAGACGTATCCTGGTAACTGAACACAAAGTGTACTGCGGCATCTTGACCAAAGGTAGCCTTCCTTTGGGTTTCCCAAAATCCATTGGATGGATAGGTTCCAGTTACGATCCATTCAAATACATGGATAGATATAACATCAAAAATGTTTACGTCTAATTCAATGTCGCCCACATTTAGGGTACGCAGGATTACTTTTTTTTACGTTATCTGGTAAAAAGATAACTTCAAATGCTATGCAGCGTACAAATTATAATCAGGTGAGACCAATTGAAACTGGTATACTTTTTATACTTAGACCAATTAGAGTAAATCTAACGATTCAAAAATTAAAACTTCTTTCAAAAACATTAAATATTATAAATTTATGCAATGCATTTGCCTTTTGCAACTGTAAAACCTACGCGGGATTATATTGAGTTTATATTAACAACAGGAAATTCTATACATTTCGTCCAGTGATATATAGATAATTTTGAGTGGAACAGTTATTTTATTTTTCATGATTTCAAGGTTGGTCCCATAGTTAATCGAATTAAAGTATCAAATACTGAATACCTCTCTTAAATATATGCCTCATTTGACCTATAAAAAGTTGAAAAATCTCAATTATGGACTTATCACCATTCAACACAAAACCGGGGCAGTGGTAATACTTCCCTTAGCATGCTCTTGCTTAAAGAGTGCTAGTACTAATTTGTTTATTTAGTGAAATAATATTATGAATATAAGAACAAACACATAATAAAACACAATCGTTTCACAAACCCACCTTCAACATCTACTAATGTATTTTGTGTCTCCCTCAACCCTAAAAAGCCATAAATACAACACATAGAAAAGGAAATTAAAAGCCAGCGTTTTATTTCAAAGAACAAATGTGTAGTCATTAACGAAATGGTAGTACGGGACCCACCAAGAATTCTCATTACGTGGTCACCCTACGAACTGGGTCCCGTGACCTTTGGGACACGGTAAAGGGTTAGGGATAGGTGAAATTAAACTCGTATGGCAACATTTAGAAAAACAAATACAGGGGTGCACAATAATTGCTACGATTATCTTAAATTGTACCTATAAACTCAAATATAACTAAAAAACAGCATATTTTTACATACACCAATAATAATACAGCATTATTATAATGCTTAGCGGTCAACTTCACAAAGAGCTCTATCTATCTATAGAATCTATACTAATATAAAATTGTAAAAGAGCCGTGTCTGTACATTGAAGATATTCCAGAAAAAACAGTCGGGATAGGGTACTGGGACGTAACTATACCCGAAAAGATTTTTTTTTAATATTTGTCTGTTTGTCTGTTTGTGCGCGCATCACGCGAAAACTACTGAACGGATTTTGATGTGGTTTTCACAGTTCGATAGCTTATGGTCCAACTTAAAATCTAAGCCACGTTTCATCTGATTGCGCTCAAAAAAACCAGAGATACAGCTTGACCTCTTAGTAGTACTATCCAACCTACACTACGGAGGTTATTTAAACTGGGCATTTCATTGTAGTCCACGCGGACGGAGTCGCGGGCAAAAGTCTAGTTATTCATATATTAAAATCATAGTATCCCACTGATAATCATACAATAGTAAATCTATGTATTCATTAGACATCGATAACTTCTGATTGTTTTGCTGTGCCTTCCCTAAATTTTTCCACACGTCTCTAGGGTTTTTCTTCTTCACATATTACCTGCTGCCACTTTTATGTCGTCATCCCATATTTGAAACGGATGTCCTCTTTTCCTTTTCCCCTCCCTTGGGTACCATTCGGACTCATTGAATAAATAGCTACCTAAATCTAGCAACAAATTAATTACAAACAAACTAAGAACAAATTAATCAATTTGTCGGTAACGAGAACATTGTAAAGTTATCAGAACCCGCTGAGCAGACATACAGTAAATATAACAGTATTAATGGACAAGACGAAGCTGTAAACGTTGTTTCAAACTTTGTGCACACTGTTCTCTTGGAACATTGTGAGCAAGATATCAAACGTAATGCTCGATACCGTCTTAATAAGTTTGGGAATTTGGCCGTCTATTACACTGTATTGGGTATTATGAAAGATGGAGTTGTTTAGGATAAATAGCCTCATCCCCTTTATGAAACGATGGTGGATCCACTTTATAATAATTATGGTCAATTCATTAGCTTTTATTTATTCAGTCTGTATAAGCCTACTAACTGTTGGACGTCTTTCTTCTGTTTTGCATGCTATCCACCCCAGTCTTGTGCTCATCAGCTGGTGTTAATACCGACTTGTATGATGTCGTCAACTCATATTGCTATGTTATCTTTTCGTCTACTTTATCTCTGCCACCGACACCACATTCGACATTCTGTCAAAATGTTGCTTCATTTACGTTTTCTATTATTGCGTCCTGCCTTTTACCCAGTTGACTATTGTCAAATGTTTTAATATGATAGACCTTAGTCCGTGCTTATTAAGGTACCTCACTTGTGGATAGGATCGAAAGATTTAATTTTAAAACACTTTTATTTGTACGAGTGTTCAGCTGTTAATAATTCGTGCTTACCATAGCACTTTCACATCGTATCCTGAATGCATTTGCCGAATATGAGTTCCTGGAGTCGATTTCATGATATCACTATTTTATAATTTATTTTATAACAAGGCTATCGATACCTGGCTAGATTTTGGAACGATGCATGTAAATTTTCATGTGATCAAGACTGACGCCGAGACTTATACCTACTTACGTATGGACAAAAATCCTGTAAGGAAAACATTCAGACCGAAGGCATTTAATGTGAAAAGCAAACTCGCAACCATACCATGCAGCCGTGCAGGAACAACTCACTAAAGTCCCCGTTTGAATTCCTTTTGCACTATCTTACACATTGGTGTAACAAAACTCCCGTATGATGCGAACTTGTCCCTTTTCATTATGCTAGTTCGGTTTACAGGGCAATATGAATAAAACATAGGAAGGGTTAAGAGCAATTATTAACGAGTTGTTTACAGGGAGGGTCCAGCAAGGGTCCGTCAATTGCTCCTCTATGGCAGAGGCTATTTATAGTCTTGGAAAAGCTTTGCAGGGAATAGAAATTACGTAGTGTAGGAACATTGGTGCTGGTTGTGTTTGTTGGAAACTGGTTGATGTTCATTTTAATGTCTATATGCTGGGAATTTCAAATTTTCAGTGATTATAAAAATATTTTTTGCTTTTTCCTAGGATCACCTAGTTTTGCGAACGAATAAAAGGGTTTCCTAAAACACATAAATAAAAATTGGTAGGTAGGTACTCCTTTGACATAATAGGGTACCCTAATTACATGCACTGTGACAAAAGAGGACGAAGGTTCCTCAAAAAGATGTAGGTATGTATATGGAACATTTAATCTTCATCTTCATCATCATACTCATACTCATCCTCTAATGGGCAATCTACGCAGGCCCAGTGCGCGAAGAGTTGGATGCCACAATATGTCTTCGTAACGTTGTTAGAACTTTCCGATCTAATCCTTCATCGTTATTTAGAGCAGTAGTGATGAAATAAATTGCAAAAGTGCAAGCCTGCTTGAGATTGAAATCATGACTATGAAAGTCGGAATGGACTGGACCACCAGCCACCACGATTCCCTCCTACCATTTTAACAACATCATAAGTATTTTCCCGTGCATGTTTTTCTCTAACTTCTAAATCAGCATAAAAGAAAACAAACTCACACAACAATTTCTTACAAACAAAACTATACCCAAGACCCAAGCAAGCATGTATAAGAAAATTAAATGGCAAAGTTTCGTACGTCCAGAGAAGTTGTGCGGTGTAGACGTCGTTTGTGACCACAGTATAATCCATTAACAACTTTCTTGTTACACCACCCTAATTTATTATTATAATTTCTTGCATTTGTGCTCTGATTATTTTAGGCTGTGGACTTGTGGGTCTAGTTTTATATTAGTTATTGTTGTATTATTAGTTTAATATTGGAGCACTATTGAAATGCCAGTAGACATTTTTAATTTAGTCTAGTTTTCTAAAGAACAACTCAAAATCATCTGATTTTAATGATTTTTAGTAGTACCTAGTAGTAGAGTTTATGTTATAGAACTTGTTCGGGGAAGTACTACTATCATATCTATCTGCTGCTAAGCAGTATTGCTGTGTTCCAGCGTTTGAGGGGTTCAACTTTGTACATCTGCTATACCTCTGGTTTTGTAGAAGTAACGCAAGCATAAGCATAATCGGCCTATAATGTTCCCACTGCTGGGACACAGGCCTCCTCTGTGAGAGGGAGTGGGCCGTAGTCCACCACGCGGGCCCAGTGCGGGTTGGTGGACGTCACATGTCTTCGAATTTTTGGTTCTAGGACATGCCGGTTTCCTCACGATGTTTTCCTTCACCGTTAAAGCAAGTGATAATTAATTTCTAATACGCACATGACTTCGAAAAGTCAGCGGTGCATGCCTCGGGATCGAATTCGAACCATTTGCCGTGGGAGGCACATGTTTAATCCACTAGGCTATCACTGCACTGCACTGAAGTAACGCAAGATATTAAGTAATATATTCATTGTGAGAACCGCCAAATAGTGGAATGCGCTGATGGAGTGGGTGTTCCACCATAGTTACCATCTGGGGGTCTTCAAGTCGCGAAAGAATCTGTTTCTAGGCAAGCGTGCTCCATCGTAGACTGCATCACCGTTTAACATCAGCATCTCCGCCATCTCGCCTCTCTCACCTTTAGGTAGTATTTTTTTTTTAAACATATTCAGTCTAGATTTGAAGATTCATACGTTATAGCTATCAGAAACACAGTCTGGTAGAAAGTTCCACTTCTTAGCTGTACGTACAACGAACGTGTTCCCAAAACAGTTTATGAGTAGGTACCTATGGGTGGAATTTCCGAATGTCCGCTATGTAGCGGTCGCGCATCGCCGTACCGCGCCGAACGCAGCTTCGAGCCAACTCTTCAATTTACTAATTACGAAACAAGACGTCCTTAATACAACAGCACCCAGGGGTAATAGGGGGACCCTTCTGAGGGACAAAATGGCAAATACCCTGTCTTATCACCTGCATGCAATATAAACTCCCCCTCTTGATTCTTGCAACTTGTTATCCAATGTAATCCATTTCGCTGAGTTAATTCTTGCAACATGCGTTGAATGATAATGTAATCGTGCTGTTTCGTAAAGGGGAGAGTTTTTCGTTTATTAGAACTCATAAGAATATAGCGGGAGACATATCAGCTGTACAGTCAGCAAAAGAGTTTGCTTTACATGCAAGAAATAATAATATTTTTTCACTATGCATTTTCGTAATATCAAGACAGATAAAGATTAGCAACGGATTGCGACCAAGAATGCTTGCCATCGTAAAATGTATTGTATAACACACGATTTATAAACCTAATTTAAATGACAAGTTATTTTCTGTAGTACATAATATAGCGGTGCGGACTGCGTTTATAATGAGTGATGACCTAAAGCCTTTTGTGCGTATTTGTGGGCAGAAACTCTTCAAAAATAGGAATCTCACATAAAAATATGATGATCTCTCTCTAACTATTATTATAGTTTGCATTGTTTGAGCAGTAGGGTCTTACAACGAATCGATACCTTTACTCTTTGGTAGATTTCGAGAGAGTGACACTCAATTATTTTTCTTTTATTATTGCAAAAGTGGCTGCCTAACTATATTTTACCTAACTTAAAATTTTTGTATTGGGTAATTATTTATGGTATGGCATGTAATACCAATTGTATCACGAAATAAAGAAATATTTCACACCCAATCAAATTTAGAAGCGCACGTCAAAACTCGCAATCTATATTCGCACACGCGCGTCAAAACACAAAGACGTTTAACACGAAAATGTAAAAGATTTCTATATTTACGACAGTATACGTCTCGACTTTGCGACAGAGCTGATTTATCGGCTCAACGCAACGTATTTCTCGCAAAACACCCCTTATAAATCATAGCACAGATGGTTCAAACGTTACGCTCCATGTTTTTGGACAAATATATATTTTTTTGTCTGGTTTTGGTATTAAATGAAAGATAAGTTGGTTGGAAGTAATGCTGTTAAATATGAATGTAAGTGGTTTTTGGATGGAAAGAAAAAAACTATTTCATTTTTTCCAGATTTCATTGTATAAATCGGCGATGCGTGGAGTCCCTTGTTCAGAAGTATTTCCGCTGATTCCTTGAAAAAAATAAACAGTAAAAACAGGAAATAAAATCATGAATTAAAATTCAAAAGAGGTAGGGCATAGTGGAATAATTATCTTGCTCAAATCGAGAGAGGGCTGCTCCAGATATTATTATTATCAAAACTTTTTATAATATCGAAAGAAACAGCGCTAGTCGTAAGTCGCAAAATGAGTTGTCTACCAAATTCTGGAGTCTACCTACTTTAGGTACAGCCATTATACTATTTCCCAAAACCATAATACCTACTCTTAAATCTTACACCACATCACTCATATACTCAATTTAACGCTACCCAAATCCCATAACACTAGGAATGTTATATGGGGTGGCAGAGGGCGGTCAGAAAAATGAACCGAGTTCTGACGTCATTCTCATTTATCATCCCAGGGTAAATACAGGGTGACTACGGGGAATTGAAGTTGTATTTTTATGGGAATGAATTTTTATGAGTAGCTCATGCAGGGATGATGATATTAACGGTTGGAAGCCTGAAGATGGAGGTTAGATCAAGAAAGTAGGCTTTTCATCAAATAATTTGACCGATAACTTATATTCGTAATGAATAACAGCTGATAATAATTATGAGTCGGATAATAAAACACACTAATAATATAATATATAATATACATTGTTGCGGCAGGCGCCATAGGTTCCTATAGGTAGTTCCCCTTAACTTAGTCCACTACCATCCCACCACAAAAGCCCAAGTAGTTTCTTTTTTCCACATATATATTGCAATAGTCCTGCATAAGCTGGTGGTTGTCCTTGGGTGTATTTCTATAGTGCATACAGGGATAGTCACCAGCAATGTCACCATAAAATTTTATGAAAAAGATGTCATAAAGGGCCTCTTCGTGTTGGCTTCAGCCCCGCGCACGCCTTCAAAAGGTCCGGGACTCTTAGTCCCGTGTAACAGAGACTAATATAGATGCGAAAAAATATTTTATTTTAAGCCGTATCTGTCTCACTCTTGGATGAAAACTTCCCTAAATTTTCTTTCCTCCAGTTTTTGAGTAGTAGTGCTCATGGCATTTAAATCTAGGTATAACTACTAATATTATAAATGCGAAAGTTTGGATGGATGGATGGATGTTTGTTACTCAACCACGCCAGAACGGCTAAATGGAGCTGGATGAAATTTGGTACAGAGATAGATTATAGTCTGGAAGAGCAAAAAGGCTACTTTTTATCCTGAAAAAATGGACGGTTCCCGTGGGAAGATTTGTAATTTCCACGCAAACAGCTAGTAATCATATAATTATTATTACAACTGACTATTCGTGTTCTTATAAAAGGTACTTTGTAAATCTTCACGCTGAATAGTTAATGTACTGAAAGCCTCCTTTCCACATTTACGTACAAAAGAATCGGTTTTATATTCCCAATATGTGATATGGTATGTGATAAAAAAACAATATGAGGTCTAAGTTTACCTATCGCTATTTTATCTAGGATAAGAATTCAATCGGCTTTTGTTCCTATTACTTTGAGAAATACTCTGGAAATCCTATGAGATTGAGAATCTCAATATTATGTATACAATAACAATTTTATCTTTTAAACATAGAAAACCGACAGAACAGTCGAGATAAAGTAATATTTATTGTTCTTCTCTACACATAATAATAATAATATCAGCCCTGCTTATAAACTGTCCAACTGCTGGACACGGGCCTCCTCTCAGAATAAGAGGAGTTTAGAGGAGATAGGCCATAGTCCACCACGCTGGCTAAGTGCAGGTTGGCAGACTTCACACACCTTTAAGAACTTTATGGAGTACTCTTAGGCATTGCAGGTTTCCTCACGATGTTTTCTTTGACCGATAAAGCAAGCGTTAATTAATTTCTAATAAGCACATGAGTTCTGAAAGTCAGCGGCGCGTGCCTAGGGATCAAACTCGAACCATTCGTCGTGGGAGGCACATGGTTAAACTACTAGGATAGTCACTGTTTCCTACACATACTTAATCATATTCAGAATAATAAATGACTAATACTACCTTACATACATTTTATAATAAACATAATAAGTACAAAACAAAGATATGATAAAGTTGATACGTACATTTTTTGTATAGAATTTCTGTGAACATAGTTATATATAATTTTCTGTGAACGTACCTACCTAGATTAGAAAAAATATACAGTCATTTGATATATAAAATAACAATTTTGCTATCAGATAGAATTTGAACCACTATCCTATAGACAACGAGCCTTTGACCAAAAGAAATTAATAAAATATCAAAATAAACCTTGATCTTGACCTTTTTAACCAATATCCCCTAGATCCGTAATTTATGACAATAACCTCGACTCTCGAATCAAATTCATACTTCACGTCAACCAGCCGGCCTAGCATGACCACGATAGAAACGGGTTTTGTCTACATAGAAATAGATAAATTGACAGATTGTAGAGACATTTCTACGTTTTATGAATGAAACGGTAGAAATGTTTCTACAATCTGTCACTTTGTCTATTTCTATGTAGACAAAACCCGTTTCTATCGTGGTCATACTAGGCCGGCAGTAAGCAACTTCCCCAAAAAAATATTTTATTTTTTATCATAAGTCATACCCATAACACAAACCAAACGAAATAAAAATCCTATATTTAAAAGCGACAGAGTAAATACAAATTGTATCGACAAAAATAAACATAATAAAATAAAGTGTTAACTGGCTAATCTCATCACTAGCAGTAGTGATGTCGGTAGCGACAATCGATAAGTCGCGTTGAAGTCCCGACTTATGATTGGTTTATGTTATAAGTGAGTAGCGTTTTAATTTATCACCCTGTCATGTTTGATTAGAGCAAAAACAAGCTATAGCATATTTTTTTATAATTGTGTGGAAAAACAGAAAACAGTTTGATTTTTATGGGTGATAAAATAAATCTGCATTTTGCGGGGGATTAGATGACATCTACCTATTAAGAACTAAAAAAACTCAAGCATTTCTAGACTATCTAAAAAATATAATTAAACAAGTTTGTTACTTTGAAAAAAAAAATAACAAGAACATTTCATACAACAAAAGTCATAATAAAAAAAAAATACTCAGCGTTTAATTTATTTATTCACTTAGACCACACTCCAAGACACACATAGTGATTCGCAGAACGTAAGCTCACCGGCTGCCCGTCGTAAGTCCAACATAGACCTCTATAAGTCCAAATCTGGGAAGACACATCGATACTCGGTGCTCTTCATCAAAATTATTGGAAGATATCTAGCAATTTTATTGATTTCAGAGTCACATTTTATACGATAAAGTGAAAACGATTACGTGATAAATGTATAGAAAACTTTATGGACATTGATTGTGGATTTCATTTCATATGGATTGCCATCCACCACCAATTTTTTTTTATTTGCCACTATTTTGTTTTGCATCCACTTTGCCAATCGACGTAATATAAAAGTAGAAAGTAGTGTATTGACATAGATACAAACGAATTTATTAAATTGCGTTTTAACTAATCCAATGTCCAAAGGTAGTTGATAATTATATTACGCAATATAGTCAGCAAAATTATTACATCGTATTTGTTTTAGTTCATTTGGATATAATTCAGACAAAAATAAATGGCGAAATATCATTGGTTCCATGTATAACGGTCAAATAAAAAAAAAATTGGTTCATTAATAAGATTTCTCGAAGAAAAATTGCATATTATTAAACCATCGACATGGGGTCTCATATGGAACAAAGGGACATTTGTTGAAATAACTCATAATAGTTGGCGTTATATGTATCGATTTGTCATTATATAGAAGTTTGTGTAACATTGAGAACATGAAAAAATACACATGAAAATTTTTTTTTCAAATTTTGAAAAATCCTTTAAGCACAGAAAAATTTATAGCCCGAAGATAGCCCGCGCTAAATCGGTCACATTTCTTTGTATGAGATAAGGCATCTGTACGTATAGTATTATATTATTTGTGCCATCGATACCGCCACATCACTAGTAGGTACAACTACATACTATCAGGTACGAACTTAAGTGGGATATCGTAAAATTATTACTTTACAGCCACCTGCTTATGACAAGGGGGATAAGCGTCGATATACAGCGACCCACCACTACGGATTTCGGTACGTAATACCAAATTATTGCGGTGTACAATGTGCTACTGTACTGGGTTGGTTTTCTTTTTTTGGAAATGTAGCCATTTTTTGTAGCATTTATTATTTTGCTTGTTGAAGATGTAGATACAAGGAGATATGCCATCATAGCAAATTAGTACGGGAACAACTGATGCCACTTTGAGTACATTTTTCGACACAATTACGCGCATAATTAAGCGCTCCTTGTGAATAAAAAGATCTCCCACTCATTAAACATTCCGCACACCCTTAATCTAACACTGTTAATCGTCACTCAACACTAACACTAAACTAAAACACTGTATATTTATACCATCGATCGTGTTCGGTTCGTCGCCAGCGCGTACGTTTTTATTATGAGCAATTTGCTCAAGTTCAGGCATCAAGCTCGATAGCGCCTTGGCACATCTCCCTTGTTTCTATGATCTGAGATCTATACTAATATTATAAAGCTGAAGTGTTTGTTTGTTTGAACGCACTAATCTTTGGAACTACCAGTCGGATTCGAAAAGTTCTTACTGTACATGATTACCAGATTCATAATAAATAGGTATAGGCTATTCAACATCACGTTACGACCCTTAGGAGCCAAGCAAGGGGGTGAAACCGCGGGGAACAGCTAATAATATTGTATGCTTAAAAGTGAAGTATAAAAATAGCGCTATGCGTTAAGATTGAGAACTGGGGGGTGATTCTCGCGGGTTCGATATTGATATCGAATCCGATATATATTGCAACAACTGTCAAAATCCCTACCATTTTGACATTTGTTGCGATATATATCGAAGTCGATATCAATATATCACCCGCGAGAATCACCCCCCTGGCGTCGTCAGTTGGGACTCAAAGAAGGTACGCTTAGACTCCTTAGTTCCCAACCTTTTTTTGACCAGGGACCACTGGGACTTTTTGTTCAGTGCGGGCACCCAAAAGTACAAAAAAATAATTATCCGCGAGCGCTGCCCGCGCCGGCAGCGTAGGTACCTAAATATTTATTTATTATGGGATAGGTTTAACTTTGATCTGCGGACCTTAATTTAGTTCTCGTGGACCACTGGTGGTCCGCGCACCACCACGGTTGGGAACCACTGCTCCAGACATTACGTATGCCCTAATTCCACTAACACAGCACTTGTGATTATACTTAGAAACATTTTCAACATTTTATTCTAAGTGTTTCTCTTTATCCTAAAACGTGTCCTTTAGCAAATTCATAAAGTCAGTCTAATTGGCACTTAGTGTTAGTGACATAAGTTGATTATGACTCAGACTTTTAGGTAGGTACCTACCATCTAAATAATTGACACAAAATTATTTTGTACACTTCTTTTTATCATTTCATGTAATGTCAAAACCTTGTCTTAATTTAATAGTTCTCCTACCTATAATTAATTTTATTAATTACTAGACTTTTGCCCGCGACTCCGTCTGCGTGGACTACAATGAAATGACAGTTTAAATGACCCCCGTAGTGTAGGGCGGCTAGTACTACCAAGAGGTCAAGCTGTATCTCTGGTTTGTCTTACCAGAATTAAATGATACGTAGTTTGGATTTAAGGTTGGACCCCATGCTATCGAACTATGAAAACCACATCAAAATCTGTTTAGTACTTTTTGCGTGACAAGCGCACAAACAGGCAAAAATAAAATAATAAAATTCGGGTATGGTTACGTCCCCGTCCATCCTATCTCCACTGTTTTTAGGGTTCCGTACCAAAATGGTAAAAAAGGAACCCTTATGGTGCGACTTCGTCTGTCTGTCTGTCTGTCTGTCTGTCACACCTGCTTATTTCAGCAACTACTAATGCTATCGACTTGAAATTTGGAACAGTTATAAAAAATGCCTGTCCAATTTTATTGCAAATGAAAAAAGTCAAAAAATATTTTTATTTTCATTGCAAAAGGGGTCGGAGTGGGGGTCCAAAATTTCAAAATAGGGTTACTAGGTCATGTGACATATCATATGAAAGGACTTGATCTGCATATTTCAAAATATATTTTTATTTAATTTTATGTTTCACAGTTTTCGACATATGATGAAAAATGACTGAAAAAATACCACCCCCCTTATCTCCGAAGTTTGCGGAGCGAAAAATCTGAAATAATTAGAGTTCATAGGAATTGATCCAAATATTGCACCAAAAATAAAACGATGTTCCTAATTACTACAGTTTTTTCAAAATTCTTTCACAAACAAACTTAGTTATGCGGTCCGGTTTTTTTCACTTTATACGTCCAAAAGTGATACGGAACCCTCGGTGCGCGAGTACGACTCGCACTTGGCCGGTTTTTTATTTTATGCTTTAGGAAACAATCGAAAACGGGAGATTAAACTCTCTTTTGATCTTACGGCCCTTAAAAGCTTGATTTTTTTACAGCTTCAAGTAATCGTAGATTTTAGAAGTTGATATTAAATTACAAAGATATTAAGTTGAAATTAATGCTTGAAATGGGTAAAAACCCGATCCGGAAAAAAAAACAACAAAGCGATCCTATAAGGCTTTCACTTTTTCCTTTTGAGATGCGGAACCATCATTAAATTATTAACTTTTGTCACTGCTTGTACAGTGTACAATTTAATTGGTATCATTTATTTAGTAAACTTTATTGGGATAGCTTAATTGTTATGATTGACAAACAGTGGAATTCTAAGTGGTTTACTTCGTATTGTTAAAGGAATTTGGATATTATTGTAACTTTTGAGAATTGTCTCTTTGATATTGTGGTGAGAAAATACGGAAGCTAACTTGGAAGTTATGAAATTGAATGATAGATGAATTGATTCGTGATGATTGATCGATTGAATGTTGGAAAAACTACACTTTTATTTTGAAATAGTTTCTATGACATCCTTTGTCTAAAGGCGCGATTCCATTAGGCGAGTCTTGCATGCAAGTATGACGTCACATTTGAGTACAAGTGATTTGAATTGAACATTTCAGTTGCAGCTTGTTTGCGACCTGTAGTTTCCACTATACAAATTGTATGCAACTTGCAACTTGTATGCAAGTCATTTGCATAGTGGAAACGCGCCTTAAAATATGGGGGATGTGACAGTAGGTACATGTAATAGCAGTTATAACATCAGTTCAGTAGTTTTTGCGTGAAAGAATAACAAATATCCTCCCAAACTGTTAATAATATTAGTAGCATTGAAACTAAAACAACAATACACAAAGAAAGCCATCCATTACCTACCTATAAACCACAAGACTTCATAGCAAAAATAATATCTAATAAAAGCAGGTACCTAATACTGTTTTTAGGGTTCCATACCTCAAAAGGAAAAAACGGAACTCTTACCTATATATGATCACTTTGTTGTTCGTCCGTCTGTCTGTCATGACCCTTTTTCTAAAGAACGAGTGGAGATATCAAGTTGAAATTAACATTAAATACTAAAGTCTACAGTTCCTTCGCAATAAAAAAATACAGCCATTTATGCCGCATATTTTGACACTTGCTAACAAATAAAAACCTTGGTACTTCTCGTTAACCTAGAACCTCATGGAATTGGGCAAGAAGGTTTCATAGCACAAAAATAGGAAAAGATCTGAAAGTCGATAATTTGTAGTTATATTACATAAAACATGTTTTTGCAAATATATGTAGGTATATAAACTTATATTTTGAACGGTACCATCAGAGCGCGAGTCCTACTCGGTCTTGTCCGTTTTTTTCTCCATTTCAGTCACAAAGGCAAACTTCACAAAGGATAAAACAGGTACTGTGTAGTAAGAAAAAGCGTGAAAATCTGTGTTAGCAAGTTGTTAGTGAGCCCTTTGTGAGAGCTGAGAATTTTTCTACTTAAACTGTTTTTTGCAGCCCTTTGAATGCTTCGATATTTTGCGCTTGAATGTTTAGTTATGTTGCTCTTGCTTTATGTTTGATAGTCCTCTATTATTAAGTTAGTTAGCATAATCGGCCTATAATGTTCCCACTGCTGGGTCCCATGCCTCCTCTGTGAGAGGGAGTGGGCCGTAGTCCACCACGCGGGCCCAGTGCGGGTTGGTGGACGTCACATGTCTTCGAATTCATGGTTCTAGGACATACCGGTTTCCTCACGATGTTTTTCCTTCACCGTTAAAGCAAGTGATAATTAATTTCTAATACGCACATGACTTCGAAAAGTCAGCGGTGCGTGCCTCGGGATCGAACTCGAACCATTCGCCGTGGAAGGCACATGGTTAATCCACTAGGCTATCACTGCATTAAGTTAGTTAGGTTTATTCAATTTCATATTTATTATCACGGTTGTATTTCCGAAGGTTTAGGCAGAGGTATAGGTTTAGGGTGAATTTTGAAAGTGTGCGTGTATGGCCAAATCCGGAACTGTAACAAATAGCTAAAAATACTCAAAGAAGTCTCGGCGGCGATTTTAACAAAAACTAAAATGGCATCATAAAATGTTTGAAAAATCTGTTTTCAAATAAAATCAGCCAAAACAATATCTTAAGAACAGCATAGCAGTAACAACTGTTAAAAATATTCGTAATGATAACTTGAACCGACTGCTTAATGTGCTGTTCGAGGCATAAAGGGTCTCGATAATTATGTGAAAAAGCCCATCCAAGGACTAATCCCTGCAAGCACAGCTTAACCTCGCAGATCGATTGATCAGCGCGGCTGTTATTTAGCCACGAACACTTTAACCAACCAAACGAGCCAATCAATCAATAGGGTGATAATGAAATAACATGGCAGGTGCAATATTGTTCAAAGCAAAAATTACCTTCCGCAACAGCTAGCTGTAGGTGATCCTAACTCCTAGCTCTACATAAGAATCAGTTTAATTCCTCTGATAACCTACCGCAAAATATTCCAATAGTTAGCCAGCGCTCAGTGCAACTATTCCGGGCACAAATTAACGAACAATCATACGAGCGGCTGGTCGGATGCGCAAATCTAAAATTCATGTGCGTAGTGATATGAACGTGAGAATTGTGGGGTGCGCCAATTCGGGTATAACGAAGCTCCTGGTATTTATGTTGATGTTATCGGGTTATAAGCTAGGTACTGCATTAGAGCTTAATGGCGCCTACTGGGTAGGAGAATCCCGGCTACTGGGTAGGAGAAATATGTTCAAGCTAATAGAGGCAAAAAGGGAGAGTGTTAATCGTCAGAATAGTACTAATATTACGGCCCTAGGAGTTTTACATTTGTGATTCGTCTCTAATAAATCAGAATTGTACTCTCTGGTACCCAAAGGTCGGTCTCAGACTCGAGATAAAATTGAGAATTTGAAACAAATTTCTGATCTAAGTATAGGGAAACCAAATGTATTCGGAAAAAGGAAATTATGGAGAAAGGATAAATACTGTATAATCTTCAATTTAACATACACAACAATGATGACGATGATCACTTAATGCACACTATTTAAAAAATGTTTCTATAGAACAGGATAATACTATAACACGTTTTGAGCTCATGCAAGTCTTTTACAATTACGTATTATAAGCATAGATATGATTTGAATAGCAATGAGACAAAAATGACCATACCTAGGGTTGATATGGACATCTACCATTTATAACAATGGCGTGGCTGCCGCAGTAACTGAGCGATTGGTCAAATTTGGATTGAACTTTGTTTCTGGATTTTGGAGGTTGTGAAATTGGTAAACGTACTTACAATACATAGACAATTTTCTTGTGTATGACAATGTGTTTTTTATAAAAAAATACTTAAATTACTTCTAATTCCATCAAGATTTTCATCCAAAACTTCGATACGGTCACCAAATATCTGGCAACCCACAGCATCAAATGCAACGACATTAACCGTCCAACAATCACGAACCGTTTAGCCTGACCAGTGCTCAGATAAACAACGTGGGTTATCTGTAGGTGGGCACATAGAATATTCATGCGTGGCAAACACTGCTGGCTTTCTGGTAATTTGGTTGTGCCCCGTCTTGCTTTAGCAGACTAAATGTAAACTCCGTACCCGGAGTGACATGTGGTTTGTGAAGAATTATAATTGTCTAATCTATTATCTATTTATTGCATGCACCCCACGTTTTTCATTTCATTACAAGTTATTTTATACTTTTTAGTCTGTTTTAGAGACGTGGTTAATTAAAAAATTGTTACTATATTATTGCATTGTCATCCAAATTACATAGGTAGGTATACCAAATTTCAGCTTAGTCTGATACCAGCAAGTGCTTGAAAAACAAATTGCAAAATTTGTACCGAACAGACAGACAAGAAAGCGAGTTTAATAAAAAAACGTGGTTAATAAAATAAAATTAAAATTTCGCTATTCACCAAAAATCTCAACTTATATTATAATCTTTACAGTTTTGGATACACAATTTTTCAATCGGTCTTTAATTTCCACTCCGTTCAGAAATGCCCGTGTGAATCGCCCAGGTGTTGAGCCCACATCCTCGTACCGTATCCCTTTATACTTTGAAGATTTTCTTCGACAAAGTATTACAAGTTTGAAAGAGTGAATTCTCCCCTTTTTTATTTTCCATCTGAATATTTCGTTCTTACTTTAAATGCCGGAATGTTCTTTTGAGTTATAAGTTTTCAAGATTTTGAAATATCTTTCTTGGTTGTTTTATTTGTATTTTGTTGGACTTTCAAATTGTTTTGGACCTTCATTTTATACAAATACTTAGGAATTTGTAGACATCAGTACAAAATAATATCCGCATTTTGGTTATTATGCGTGTGAAAAAAAAATCAACCGACATAAAAAAAATACAATAATGTAGTGTAAACAGTTTCGGAAATCTTTGTCTTTGATTTTTAGGGTTCCGTACCAAAATGGTAAAAAAGGAACCCTTATGGTGCGACTTCGTCTGTCTGTCTGTCTGTCTGTCACACCTGCTTATTTCAGCAACTACTTATGCTATCGACTTGAAATTTGGAACAGTTATAGAGAATGCTTGTTCAATTTTATTGCAAATGAAAAAAGTTCAAAAATATTTTTATTTTCATTGCAATAGGGGCCGGAGTGGGGGTCCGAAATTTTAAAGTGGGGTTACTAGATCAAGTGACATATCATATGAAAGGACTTGATTTGTACTTTTCAAAATATATTTTTATTTTATTTTATGTCTCAGGGTTTTCGACACATGATAAAAAATGTCCAATCCCCCCCCCTTATCTCCGAAGTTTGCGGGGAGAAAAATCTGAAATAATTAGAGTTGATAGGAATTGACCCAAATATGGCACCAAAAATAAAACGATGTTCCTAACTAGTACAGTTTTTTTCAAAATCATCAAAATTCCTTCACAAACAAACTTAGTTATGCGGTCCGGATTTTTTCACTTTATACGTCCAAAAATGATACGGAACCGTCGGTGCGCGAGTACGAGTCGCACTTGGCCGGTTTTTTAATTTTGTTTCGATTTGGAACCGATGCTCATAATCGGCGGAGATATTAGGTAGGTACTTAAAAACATACAAAAAATACTGTCGAATTTATAGCCTCAATAAGAATAAGACCAGTCGTTATAATGTTAAAGTCTGTCTTCGAATCTTTCCGATTAGCGCAGTACCTCCAATAGGTAACTTTAGTTTACCATTACACAATTACATAATAAAATAATATTATTGTATTAAATGTGTATAATAAAATAAAAGATACAATGTATAATATACAGGGTGGCAGGTTAGACAGTGGAAATATTTTAAGGGGTCGTTGTACTCATCATTATGTACAACTTTTACTATGGGACCAACCCTGAAATTGCGAAAAAATAATCAGTTGTTCCATACATTTATACAACAAAATGAATGGAACATAACTCAACAAAATGTATGGAACAGCTGATTTTTTTTTCGCGATTTCAGGGTTTGACCCATAGTAAAAGTTGTTCATAATGATGAGTACGATGACCCCTTAAAATATTTCTACTGTTTAACCTGCCACCCTGTAAAACTAAGTTTTTATTGAGGTCCTACCTAAGTATTGCTAAGTTGTCGTGATTACAAAATTATTTGCTTACAAATATTTTACTTCTACGAATTACCTAAATTATTATTATAAGCACAACAAAATTGCAGTCCAATGATTATTGTACACATCTACCTCAAAATCCATATTTCATATGTCAAAAAATTGTCATAATCGCTGAATACAAGGTTTTTAACTACTAACATCATACCTAATTGTTAGGACAAAGTTCAGTAAAAGGTTAATACCATTTTAGCCTCCATTTTCAGCTTCAGCTTGTGCTTCCTCCATCCTTTGAAGAGCCTTCTGTCTTCTCTTCTCCATGGGTGTTTTAGACCACCAGGATTCCGCTGCAGCTTCCTGTAATCATAGTTATCATCTCATCATCCTCTTACCCTTATCATCATTTTCATTTCAGCGGAAACACTGCTGGACATAGGCCTCCCCCAAGCGTCGCTTCATCGACCAATCTCGTACTTCTCACATCCATCGGATTCCCGCGACCTTCACCAGGTCCTCGGTCGACCTTGTGGGAGGTCTACCGACAAACCGTAACAACATACATAGATAGAAGACGTGGGAGCCAAATAATACGCAATTTATTTTTTAAGTAATTTTATATTTACAAATCATTTAAAATAACTTACATGTTCAGCATAAACAGGTTCCCTGGCGCTCAGTTGGACTGCCACTTCAGCAGCAGTTAATACACGCACACGTAGCTGAAGACGCCTTTTCGTTGTAAGCACTGCATCTAACGCTGCTAGAAGAGTTCCTGAGGAGATACGGAGAGGTAATTAAAAAAACACTACTGAGTGGGAAGACTCATAGTACAAAATTGCTTTTCCTCTTACCATTCAACACAAGCAACTAACTAGAAAAGAGCTCATGATCTTCGAACAGTTAAACAGATTTTCTTGAACCATTACTAAGAAGACTTTCAATCAAGTCACCTTTCAAACAAAAAAAAAACTAAATCAATATCCGCGTCCAGTACAATGACGCATTCAGGGTGCTGATGGGGCTACCCCGCTACTGCAGCGCATCAGGGATGTTCGCAGAAGCTCGTATGGATTGCTTTTACGCGGTCATGCGGAAGCGATGTGCATCCTTGGTGCGTAGGGTGCGGGCTAGTGCCAACAGCATCTTGAGTATGATAGCAAGCAGACTAGACTGCGCGTTTGTGAACCACTGCTGCAGGGTTTCAGCTGGACCTGTGACCTTGCGGTAATGGTATCGCGAACTTTTTAAATTGTATGTAAGTATTTACTAACATAGCTTGTAAGTAAATTGTTACTAACACTATGAGTCTATGTTACTTGGAAAAATAAATGATTATGATTATTATTATGAATATCGGTTCATCCGTTTTGGAGCCACGATGACATAGACAACCCAAGTTAAACTTATAATAGAAGAACTGTTTGCGTCGACAGTTAAAATGAACTTGAATAAACTCCCATTACGTTACCTAATGTGTATGAGTCAGATATTCTGGATAGACAAGATATATCTAGTCTTGGATTCAAAGCGCCAGCCCTGTGTAACTTGCTTCTCCACATTAGAGATATGCTCCCGTAATCAGTTCTTGGTACCTGGATGAGCTTCTGATAGCACTGAAACAGAAGTTTCTGCTCTGCGTCCCAAGGAGCTCTTGAGGTGCCGATGAATATGACTCGATCTTCTGGACATATTCCTGGAATGCAGTTAATGGAAGATTGAAAGTATGAATTGATTTATTAAATTCAGTATTTATATACCTACTTATTTACTAGCTGTTGCCCGCGTCTTCGTCTGCATGGCAATGGATGAAGGGTAGCTTAAGTACTTTTCCAGGTCCCAGGCTGTTTGACAAACATTTGAATCCATCCAGCCGTTTTAGCGTGAAGGAGTAGTAAACACACACATACAAACCTACATACAAATATTTTCATTTTTATTATTAGTGTACGTTACCTTTTATGATTTTGACTAAATCCTTTTTCAACCTTTTTGGGTCAGTCTTGTCAGTTTTTGGAATTTTCTTCACAAATGGTTTCTCAGCGTCATCCATCCATATAATAGATGGCTGCAGAAGCCTTGACACCTTCATCACCAGATGTATTAACATGATCAGGCCAGTCTTGCCGGGGTACTTGCCCACTATGTTGGCTGGCGTTAAGTCAAACAGCATCGCTCCGACTTCGTTACATACGGAATGAACTAACATTTTTTTGCCACACTTTGCTGGGCCTATTTAAAAAAAATATTATTATAGTAACACTGTCGTAACATAACATTATTGTCGCTCATTTAAAATTCTAATATTTTAGCGGTAATAAAGTACGATTATTGTAAGGCAGTAGTTTTCAACCTGTGTGTAAGGAGCCATGCAAAACAAAAAAGGATTATTTGTGCGCCGTGATACGTCTCTCAGTAGCCAATTACTCTTTTACTGCTCTAACCGTGCCATCAAAATTATAGTTACCGATAGGTAACGCCTACCTGAAATGAGAACCGATCTCACTAATGGAGCGTCATTTCGCACCAGCTCAGAACCCAAAGGTAGTATACAATACTCCTTCACTAGCTGTCTTACATCGCCCAAGCATGGCATTGCTTCCATTCCATTATCTCTCCAATTAGATCCTACATAGCACTTTTCTCCAATATAATCATCAATTTTCACAAGAGGATACGGTCTTATTATGCCATTGGATACTAGTTCTTCAAACAGAGATTCTGTCGTTCTATCGGGAGTTAAATCTTTTTCTTTCTTCTTTTTACTCTTCTTGCCTCCACGACGAGCCTAGAAGGAAATAAATTTAATAGAATATCATCATTATCGGCCAAAAATTGTCCACTGATCAGCATAGACCTCCCCTGAATCGAGTTATTCTTTAATAATTTCAAATTTACCTTCTTTTGTTGCTTCTTAGACTTCTTTCCCTTTTGTGCCCTATCTCTATCAAAAGCAGCTTGCAGTAATTCCAATTCGCTCCTCATCATCTCGTCAACAATATTTCTTATCTCTTGTTCAATTTTGACCATCTTCTCTCTCTCGATCATGTCTTTGTAGTATCTTTCGTGAGGATTGTCTGCGTCTTCTTTGAATTTCCAGATGTCTTCATATCTAAGAGAACCATTATATTATTGACCGGTATTTTGATCTTCACGTAAACGTAGATTTCAATTACTACTATAATATGTTGGTTTTTGTAAAAAAAATATAATGCAAGTGGTAAGGTGAAGTGAAAGTACAAGTCAAATGCGCGTTTAATACAGTAGTCTATGCTTACGTAATATCTATTTAATACTCATAGCTAGTTTCTAATAGTGTAATATATGTATACGTAAGGCTTTTGAATAAAAAATACTTACTCTTCATTAGCACCGGTCATATCTTTCAAAAATGCTGAACTAATACATTTGTAAGTATCAAAGTCATCCGTTTCATCTTTACCGTTTTTGCCGTTATCTTCACTTTTGCCGTTCTTCTTATCTTTACTCTCTTTACTTCTTTTCGATTCTTTAGAAGAAACAGGCGAAGATTTGCTTATTTCACTGTCCATACCAGTCCCTGTTAAATAAATTACGGTATTCTATTAAAAACGAAGTAATTTGAATTATTTCTATCGTAACTTGCTTGAAATGATTAAATATCAAATCATATTCTTTTATAAGTTGGAAGTGGTTTTTTTTTCTGGATTTAACAAGACTCACAGACTCAGAACTGAAAATATAAACGTGCCCACACTTGCACTGCTTGCACTGACTTGCCCACAGTAAAATAGATGTAAACCATTTTAACGCACCTAGGTAGCGAAAGCTTAACTAAGATCTTTTTAATTAACATTTCGATCCTCCTACCAGTTCGACTGTACATCGCTCTGCTCCCACCACTTTCTTCGGATGGCATTTCAGGAAACCTTCCCGTTCTATCATAGTACTCTCTAATCCATCTCCTCAGTTCATCCCCAATTTGTTCGTTGATCCTCATTTCATGTTGCGCTCGAAGATCCTCTTCAATTGAGATAAGGGCTGCTTGGTATTCATTTTCTCTTTCCAATTGCAATTTCCGACGATATTCCTTAACCTGTAATAAAAAGAAAATTATTATTAATTACTTGTTACGTACAGACACAGTAGTCAATTTTATAGTTGGTCATTAAGTTTGACAATACAGCTATTTAAAAACTAAAACTCGATAAAACGCAGGAAGTTTATATTTACTTCTTCAGCTTTTCTTATAGCTTCAGATTCCATGTGTGGTGGTAGCTCCATGCCTATTAACAGTTGTTCTTCTAATTTCCTTTGCTTGGTCGTTTTTCTTGCTAAGAACCCTCTCCAAACCTTTTGAATAGCTGTAGCTGAAGCTGCCGACATCTCCCCTTTCTGGTCTCTACCTTTTTCTTTTAGCAGACGGATTTCTTTCATGAATTGCCCCCTGATAATTAAACATTAGTTATAAAATAGTTTATCTCTCTATTGTTACAGTTGTGATTAAGTCTTTTGTATTATCACGTACCTAAGTCTCCCTTGCCTGGCCCTTTCATGACTTTGTATTATGATCACCGCTTGCTGTTCCGTTAAGACCAGGGGTTGCGCCTTTGGAGGCTCATATCCCAACTTTCTTAAAGTTTCAAGGACAAACTGTCGCCTGCTCTCAATCTCTTCTTCCCTCTCTCGTATAAAAAACTGTGGAATGCATGGCTCTACTTGGTTTGGGGTTACTTGGAGTTTGATAAGTGCCTAAACATTAATAATATTATGATGATATCAGTATTGTGTTATTTTAAAGCAGATCTTAATAATACTTATTCATTTTTAGCCACTATTGACACTGTACATTTTTCACTATCAACAACAACAATGATTGTATTGCAGATTCATTACTTATGGTAAGTAAAACTTACCTCATCATCATCAAACGTATGATCAGACATGCGCAGCTCAACCAAATCATGTTTGATCTCAATCAGTCTTCCCAAGCATGATTCCAACAGTCTTCTGACAATCATGCGCTTTTGTGGCTGCAACAGCTGATCATATATCGCGTCCAGTCTACTTAGTAGTATTGTGTACCTCACTCGAAGTTCTAGAAGTACCGGTAGAAGTGTGTTTCTGTCAGCCGCTCCAGCCTCAAAAACCGCTTCATCCGATTGAGTAGCCTCACCTATCAGTTCTGAAGTCTCAACTAGTAACTGATTGTAAGTTTTATTAGACATTTTTGAACTTTGTATTTAAAGCGTTTCTTGTTTATTTCTTATTTTATTTTTAGAGAAGCGCGGCTTGCGTTCTATGGCTTAAAATATTTGTAGTAAATTAATATCTAGTTTAACTTAACTTTGATCTCTTTCTATACAATTAATTTTTTTATAACTAGATTTAGTAAATCCGAAAATCACAATTCACTCACAAATACTCAAACTTATTTGAACAATTTTCAAAACCCAATCTCACATTTAACCTTTTATTAAAAAACAACTTTAAACTCATCGAACTACGTCGCCACAGTATTGTATCGTGTATCCAAGCATTATCGACGCAACTTGCGTCGCTAGGCACCCTATCAGCTTCGTCACAGTTGAATTAACGCGTTTTTAGTAAAATTATCGAATCGAACTATTGATGCGTAAGGCTATGTTTCGATATATTATGTTTTATGCCTTTTTGGTGAGTGTAGCTGTAACGGATAGCTGTATCAACAATGGGCTTATTGTAATGAAAATGTACTGAAATTTTGAATATAATTTTGCTTTGAATAAAGAGAAATCTATCTGTACCTTCAGTCTAGGTTGATTTGAAGATGTTGCTGAGCTTTAGTGATCCTAAATAATTCTTGTTTTCAATGATAAATGCTAGGTTATTAGGATAAAGAGATGAAAAACCCAGAAATGCATGGAACCATAATTAAATAATACACTAGCAGCTGTTGTTTGCATTTCATTTCATTTCAAGAAACTTTTATCTTTCTGTTAGTTGTTAGAGATTGCAAATCCTTTTACATCAAAGAAATAGGTACCTACCAAAATAGTTTTCAGTCGGTACTGTGGTTTTTGTCTATTGCATTTTTATGTTAGGAACTTGCGTGTCTCTTTTGTTTGTTATTGTTCTGTATAATGTTGGGTATGAAGTGTGTTTTGTGAACAATAAATAAATACATCATATCTTCAGTTATGCGACAATCCTCAAAGGCATTGTTACCTAAAATTGCGATTAAAAGATTGCGATACATAAAATACATAATAATAAAGTTTATTTCAGGTATCCAAGACTCATAATAAATTAGGATTAGTACAATATAATTATATACTTAGAGACTATGAATGAAGCTGAAGAGTTTTTTTCGTTTGATTTAAACGCGCTAATCCCTGAAATTACCAGTCAGATAAAAACAAAAAAATGTATATTATAGCCAGGTTCATGAATAGTATAGGCTATTTAACATCACGCTACGACTCATTAGACTCGAGCAATGGCGAGTGAAACCACGAAGCACAGCTAGTACCCAATACTTGTACCGTAAGTAGGTACAACATAATTTACCTATTCTTCCCTCGCCATACAAAATCACCTAATTACACTACATGTTCGCAGCATTCCTTCCACACATAAACACATTGTAGGGTAGTTAACTGCGTCTCAAGTGGCTGTTATCACGTCTCGCTTGAGCGTGTACTGTTCCAACAATTTCCTGCGGGTGAAATCTGCCACTTAAGTAAATAAGACTTGCATGTGTTGCTTAATCGTAACTTGAGTTAGTGAGGTGATGGATGGTTGAGGTGTGTTGGGGATATAATGAACGTACATCCATTGAAGTTTTAAAATTTAATAACGATAAAAATAAAAATTACAAATTGGTGTTTTTGCTTAAACGATGCAAGTGATGAAGTGTTGCCAAGTTGGGACGCGTTCAGTGTTATTTCCTAATGTTGCCAAGTAGGGACGCGTTGCATGTATTATTAGCTAGTGTTGCCAACAAGGTGTTTTAACAGATTTTGTAGTTAGATGAATATGTTGTCTATATTTTTGAAGGTATGTACCATAGAAATCTAAATTAATAAGTCAATAGAAATGTTATCCACTACATTTTACTACCAGACGCGTGTCTGAACGCAAGGCAAAGCGTGTCTAGAAGCGTGAAAAAACAAAGCTTAGGTACTTATAGAAAATGGACAGTTAGAAACTGTTTTATATATTTTTCAGAATACTGTACGTACAGGCCCTTAGCCATGACTCCATACATTCCATACTTTCGACTGAAGCGGGCAGGACGCGATAGCTCAGTTGGCAGAGCACTTGCGACGGTTTGGCAGAGGTCGCCGGTCCCGCTCGCGTCTGTTGATTTTTTAAAACTCTTAATATAATTTTAATAACATTGAGATAATAATAGTGGTCAAACGCAACCGTATGAGCTAGTCATCAAGCGCGAGCCTATTAGGTATGAAGTAAAAATTATGATAACCAATACGAAAACAATAACAATATTTCTCAATCACCAATACATAAAACGTCGTATAGGTACCCAAAGTGTATAAACTTCAATAAAGATGAACTTTACCGAGAACGAATAACTACCATGTAGCTCATCAAAATCTAATAAGATTGAGGAACGCAGCTTAAATTATAGTATAAAACTTACGCCCGGACGGGTTGCTGTTAAGGATAGTGTACAACGCTGTGTTACTACCAGCGTAGTTGTTTATTATGATGTTACTAATTTTACGTCTTCACATCTTTTTACATACAAATATTTTTGTTTTTCAAAAGAGTTACCATGGTGTCCTCTTAGGGCCGTAAGATCAATCGTAGCTTAAACCACGGAAGAGAGTTTAATCTCCCGTCTTCGATTGCTTCCTAAGTATGAAACGATAAGAAACAATCGAAGACGACAGATTAAATTCTCTTCCGTAGTTTAAGCTACGATTGTTATTACGGCACTTAGTTAAACATCAACTGAACTCATTTTCCAAAGTGAGTTACCTACCTACAGTGAAATAACGACCTAAAAGAGTAGGTTCTTTAACCTAGTATACAAAAACGTGCATTGCGAAAATAAATAGTCTCTCCTTAAATCGAGTTTTCTGTAGTTTCAATTTTATTTTAAAACAAAATAATTGATTAGTTATTTTTATGTAGATACCAATTAAATGCTCTACAATAGGGTCGTGTATCATAATAACACAATGTTATTCTAGTTAACTTTAAAATTTTTACTAAAAAAAATTAAAATTAACTAGAATGACATTGTGTTATTGTACAATGTAGCGCGCTAGGAGTAGTTAGTTATTACCAAATAACTTACTACTCCTAGCGCGCTACATTGTACACTCAGCCTTTTTTCAACCCATCATTACCTGTGTAGCCGGCCGATCAGTCGATATAAAGCAATTATGTGTTTCTTGTTTTTTCACCTTACAACACTTAAATTAGCCATGATTGGGCAACACTCACGTAAATCCGTTAGGATTAAAGCATTATGCCGCGTTGATATTACGGTGTGAGCAGAGTATTACATCAATGTTGTAGGTATCGTCCAATATTTGAGTTGGATTTCTATAGATTTCTATATATTGAGTTGGATATATATATTTCTATTTATCCTACAAATTGGCAAAATCAAAATAGGTGACTATCTCAACGATCTAGTTAATTAACTGCTTTTCACCAATTACTATCATATTTAAATTTAGACAATGATCAAAAAGTCAGCCTGTGTAAACACTTAAAAAATCTAGGGACGTCGTCGCTATAAAAACTAGACAACATTTAAGCACATCTAATCCGCCCACGCGAATTACGAAGGATATTTTTACACTATAAATATTTCGCTTAAGGCATACAGCTATGAAAATAACCTATACTAGTAAATACTTAAATAGCCGTTTACAAGTATAATAAACGTTTTAGGTATATCAATAAAAACTAGGTATTTTGAAATTGCCTCGCTACATTTCACACGGGAGATGCAAGACGTGGGTGTGACTTTGTACAGCGTTTCTAAAATTCAGTATAAGTACCATAAACCTAGCTATGATGTTAAGGGGAAGACTATAAAAATTCTCGCATTTTTTAAAACAATTTTTCTTCTCGATGCATGAAAATGAAAATTCTATAAAAATAAATACCTATATTTTTGTCAATGTTCCTACTAAAAAAGAAAAAAAAAACATTTTATCTACTAAACTGTGTTAGTGAAAACGGGCATTTAATGTAATACAAATAATGTTCATGTTTGAATGAGTTTTCTGTACCTACACTATGCATTCGAGACTTCATATATCTGTATCATGTTTGTGAATATGGGTAAGATTTCTCATGAAAATTATTTTCGCCGCAATTAAAGAGTCAATTAAATGTTACCCTATTTTTGAACACGTTCTGACAGTTTTCCGTTCACTCTATTGTGACTCGTACTTAGCTTATAAGGGCGGGAATTGCGCGAATCAATAAAATTGGGTCTTGTCAGCCTCTAAATCACCAACAGAACAATACTAAACACACAGAAACTTTCCTATAACTAACTTTCACACAACAACACAAAAACTAACAAAAACCTTGAGAAACATAGCCGTGAACGATAAATGTAGGAAGATGGACGCTCATAATAAAGTCATTATGTGAATAAATGCTAACGACTATATTTACAAGGCGACTATGCGGCGGCCATTAGGGTTAAACATTGTGTCGCGGATTAATGAGGAGTGGATAAGATTTTTTGGTTAATTGTTCTTTGGGTTTTTTTTTGTTGGTCCGGTGGTTGGTTAAAATAGGAAATTATAAATTCATCACTATGAGAGATAGAGCATAGTGGAATAACTCGCTCAAATCTGAAGCAGCCTGACTGAAGTACAACCACATTACAGAATACCGTGGTGAATACGGCTGCCAGAGCTCCTGAGGATACGCTGTGTTGACAAATTCAAATTCTCGATACTTGGTGTGGCATGCGTTCATGGGCTACTGTAACTGTTTACCATCAGGCAGGCTCACCATCGACATATAAAAAGTCTTTTATGTTCTGCTTTCAGACTTTTTTCTTAGTAATTTAAAATAGGTACCTACTTTCCATTAAAAGCAGAGTGATCGGACACGGACCAAAACCGCAAGCATGTATGTACAATTGTACAGTGCGTTCAGTGAGACAATATCTGACACGGAGTTTACATTACTGACTTCTGCTTGATGCACGGATTGCACACCTATTAAATTAAAATTATTTGTAAGTCAGCAAATGGTATTTTTTTTCAAAAATACATCTTTTCATTTAACATTCTTAAAAATATGGTTCTGAGTGAGCGAGATAGGTGACAAAATGCGACTCTTTAAAATCCCAACTAATAACCAAAAAGAAAAGTGCCAACTGCACTTATTATCTTGCTTCCATTTCCATTCCACATTTCTCGAATCCAAGCTCATCACCCGATAGCAGATAGGTGGCGAAGGCGGCGCCTCTTTGTTTCACATAACGAGGCCAGCTAAATAGCTCACTAGGAGTTTTTGCAATCGCCCTTTAACTTTCAAGGATGCCCACAAAAACAGACATTAACTTTATTTTGGTGTAAATAACTAAACGTTTCGCTTGGCTGTTAAATCGGTTTTATGTTAGTGCTGATTCGTTAGGAATGATTTTGTATTCTGTCAAAACTTTAGCGAGATAGGAGTATTTTTTTTTTGAGTTCCATACCTCAAAAGGAAAAACGGGAACCTTATAGAATTACTTTTTTTTCCGTCTGTCAAGATCCTTTTTTTCAGGAATGGGTAGAGGTAACAAGTTTAAATTGATATCTAACACAAAATTCTACGGTTTCTTGAAGATGTAAAAAATTAAAGCTTCTAAGTCAACGTAATCAAAAGATATGGCCATTTATGTCGTATATTTTGAAGTAATGGGTAATAGAGCCATGTATGAGAACATAGTTGAACCATTGTCAAATCTACAGTAAGTTTGACAAGCTGCTTGACCTATTAGTACTAGACTACGCCGCTTCGAGGTGTTGACCAATGCCACGCTAGGTGTGCACGCATAATAAATAAATTTATGCTTCTTTTTCATGTCAGCTCGAACTAATTTTAACATAGAAACAGCAGCTCTCGCCATGATGAAGGGATTGGCCAGTCAACCCTTGTTGTCCAAACATCATTATATTAGCGAAGTTGAAGTTATCCAGGATGCCTCGAACGTACTTAGGTATCATCACAAAGAGGCTCTCTACTTTCACCTATAATTATGCTGAGTCCAGCAAATCAGGATATTTTGTCGTGTAAATTAAAAATTTTAAAAAATATTATAAGCTTGTCGTATTCCATTTTTTGCGAGCATATCTCCAGCAGCTGAAAACATAATGCTGTCCATAAATTCTCAAGAATTCTCCATTTAACTGTTCAAAATGCACCCTTTAAACGTCTCCTATAACGTATACCACTATTATTTTCGCTGCAAGCGGGACACTTTATTATAACATTTTTATATGACATGCGTTTTATTATGTCCGCGGTTAGTGCTGGCAAATGTTCCGGATTCCCGGGAGTTACGGAATTCTGTTGCAGCCGCGGGATTAAGTCCGGTTGGTCCGTGATTTGCGCATTTTTAAGTTAGTTTTATTTCGTGCTCTTTGTATTGTGTGGTGGAATGTGTGGTTTTGTTTCGTTTGTTTTTTGGTGAAATAAAAGTGGGGACCTACATTTTGATTATGATAAACTAATTCATGTATATTCTATAAAATACTTAGTAGGTACTTACAAATATTTTAATGCAAAGTTTACTGTTAGTGAGCTAAAATCTGCTATATTTTATACCATCTTTATTTTAGCCATATGAGTTTTATGACAAAACTTAGGAAAAATAATCAGGTATATTGGTTGTGTTTTATCTAATAGGTACATAATATTATATTTTCTTGAAATATAACTTAGTATTTATGTGTACTATATTTGCATCATACACACATTGCATGACTATTAATAAAACATTTTGTTCATTTTATTCCCAAATCCCGGATTTTTTAATAATAAAGTAACAACACTACTCATTGTTCTCATGTATTGTGCAGTGTTTTGGTTTTAAGCGACAAAGGAACTTTTTAAACTACTCCAGCTATGTAAAACATTTTTCTTTATTTTTTAATGCATTTCAGTAGCTAATTAAAATCAGGTCGAATTAAATAGACCTAATAATTTGTTAGCGGCCTAGAAACCTGTGGATTTTCTTGTATCATTATTCGATTTTTGAATGGATAAGCTTATGAATTTAAATGAAAAACACTTTTATGAATAATCAACTCCAATAACATCCCATACACGAGACGATTATCGTAATGACCATGTATCGACGGTCTTTTCGTTCGATTACATCGTTGGTGGGTGTCAAAATTCAACATCAGATAGGTACCATACAAAACCCCCAAAAATTGCAAAAGAAAGATGCAAAATAACTCCACTACAAGACTTTTTATATACAAAACTAAAAACAAAGAAACACAATAAACACGCTACCCTAAAATAACTTGATCACCGCGGTCAATCACCACCAATCAAGCGGTGATTAAACTCCACCCAATGATTACGTTGTTCGTACCATCGTTCTCACATATCTGACAATTTGATTACACAGTAATCACAAAACCGCCTTAATTGATGGTATAAAATGAAAATCATGTTAATATGATAAAATTAAGTGTTTGGATACCTCGTTTGTCGGTAAGGAGAGGTTTTTTTGTGTTGTGTAAATTGTGCATAAATTCGAGATTTTTGGGTATAAAAAATTTCTAACTGCAATTTTTTGTATCGTGTTTTGGACTCAATACGGCGGCTTTTCAGTGTATAATTCTATAGTCAACATTGTATAGGTATTTTTTTAAAAGAAGTACCTAATTCATAATATCGAATAAAGAAGCCCATAAGGAAGCGAATCTAAAATGGCGGCACTAATCATTCCCTCTCACTCGCACGTTATTGCTGTCTTTTCTCACACACGTCAGGTGATACATACTAACATACAGGTGAAACACTATACCCTCCTTTTGGGCTTCACCGCAGTCAGGTAAAAATTTACGGTGTTTAAAAAAACAATCGTATTATTATTGCAAAAATGACTCCTAACAACGGCAGACCCAAAGGTTTCATTCGTACATAAACCGATATTACTGTCTCAAATAAATACAGGTCAAAACCGGAATACAAAAACACCTAGATATTCCAGACCTAACATTAACAATATTAGTCTGTAACAGGATCAATGAAGAGGGCTTTTCCTCATCCATACCAATAAATATATAGTGTGTTGTTGATGTTTTTGAGATTGAGTAGCAAACAATGGACCTACTTGGTGTTAAAGTGGTCATCTCAACCAATCAAATGGACATCTGCAATGCCGAGGCATGGCAGGTTAGGCAATGTTGAAATGTCTTATGTGCCTATAATTACTCCGGCACTCATTCATAATTATCCTTCAAACCGGTAGGTTGACAGCAATACTACTTAGCGGCATAAATATGTATGGTTTGTATAGTGATAAAACTTTCTTGGATGAGCTCTCTCATAAAGATCTCTGTAACTTGTAGATACTATAGTTGCCGGCATGAGTCGTGAACACAAACTTCACCTGTGTATTAGTTAATTTTTCGGTCTCTTTGGCGGAATGAAGAAGGTGGGAGGCGCCGAGGCTGCACGCAATTGGTTCGTCATTCGATTTTCGTCGTCTATCGGACTATTCTCTATTGTGTATTGTCAACTGTCTATTGTCTATTGGGCCGAAAGTGTACCTGCGCGATCTATGCTCACGACTCCCGCTGGTAGCCATACTAAAGATCGTTCCACCATTACACTCCATTCACATACATGTCCCTATAATTTACCAACATAAAAATACAGTCCCAAATCTGCATACAAAAACCTAACACACTCATTCAGATTAAGAAAAAAATAACACGAAATCGACCTTCAACTTTGCCCTTAAAGTAAGATGGCGGCAAAAAGCTCACGTACGCTGCGTTTGCGCACGCCCCGACCGGATAATGTCTTCATTTGAGATAATTCGCGTGGATCGTCGAGTCGAGTCGGGGCAGGCACTTTTTACATTCCACTATGAGCTGGGTGGGATTTTAGTTGCTGTAGTGGTAGCAGAAAAGTTTTAATTGTATTGAGTTTTCGGATTTTTTTTATTTGACGTTTTTATTTTGTCTTATGTAGGTACTCAGTCTATTGACTGAGTACAGCAAAAACGTCCAGCAGCTGTGGACTTCAATAAAAGTCCACCGCTGCTGGATATGGTCATACGTAATTTTTAGGTATTGACTATGATCAAAAGTTATTTAATTTGGCTGGTGAACCACTAACCTTATCTAATGAGGACTCAACTAAATAGATACCTATATCGATGTAATATCTAAATAAAAAAAACTTAACAGTAATGGGAAAACCGGGAGACGGTGCAGGAAATAGGTGAAAAATCCGTTAATTATCTACCTACACCAATATAAATTATAGAAAGAAAATATTTTTTTTTATTTGTAAATAATTAATTTGTATGCGCTAATCTCTGGAAGCACCACTCTGATTTGAAAAAAATCAGATTTGCGTATGATTAGGACTATTCATGAAAAATATTATAGGCTATTCTAGATCACGCTTCGGCTCTTAGGAGCCAAGCAACGAGCTGAAGCCGCAGGGAAAAGCTAGTAGCTATAAAAAATCAACCTATCCTTTTCTGCAGACCTTCCACAAAATTATTATGTACTCATTTTCCTTTTTGAAATTAAAACGAGTCTGTGCAATATAAATCGGCGAGTCCCGGTACTACTGTTTACTCAGAACCTTATAATGATAGTCTTTTTAAATATACACGGTTTTTAAGCGTCTTGTTCAACATCTCAGTAAAATTAACATGTTTTATCTCTCTTGTTGATGTTGTGTTAAATGGCATACAGGGCACTTTGAGTATATTTTTATTGTTAGGGTTCCGTACCAAAATGGTAAAAAAGGAAACCTTATGGTGCGACTTCGTCTGTCTGTCTGTCTGTCTGTCTGTCTGTCACACCTGCTTATTTCAGCAACTACTAAAGCTATCGACTTGAAATTTTGAACAGTTATAATTTTTTTTTATTATTATATTTTTTTTTACTTTTTTAAAGTTTTTTTTTTAATTATTTCTATTATATGTACATGTGAATTCCTGTTGTGCGAGTTCAATAAATAATTTTTCTTTCTTTCAAAATGCTTGCCCAAATTTATTGCAAATAAAAAAAATCAAAAAATTCTTTCTGACTTTTTTTTCTGCTCCATATAGCATAATAGTCTCCGATCATAGAAACAAGGAGATATGCCATCATAGCAAATTAGTACGGGAACAACTGTCGCCACTTTTAGTACATTTTTCAACACAATTACAAGCGCCCCTCTTGAATATAAAGATCTCCCACACATCAAAATCTGCACACCCTCAATCTAACACTGTTAATCGTCACTCAACACTAGCACTAAACTAAAACACTGTATTTATATCATCGATCGTGTTCGGTTCGTCGCCAGCGTGTACTTTTGTACTACGCCCAATTTGCTCAAATTAAAGCATCAAGCTCAATAGCGCCTGGGCACATCTCCCTTGTTTCTATGATCTGAGATAATATTAAATAGGTAGCTAAACATATTAGTTAGATACCTATTTCTCATGAATTTGGCTATTATATACGTAAATATATTTCGTATCCGACTGGTAGTTCCAGAGATTAGCGCGTTTAAATAAACAAAATAACTTTTCCGCTATATTATTTAGTGTTTCACATAATAATTCCCTTTGACGGTATGTTGGCTGCTTTGAATGTCAATACGTTACAACTTTTCTAGCGGTGTTCGAAGTTTCCTATCAGTACCAATTCTCGTTCACCACTTTTTATTGTCATAGGCATAAACTCTAACAAATAAATCTACAAACAACCACATAAATCTAAAAAAAAAGTGCGAGTCGGAGTCGCACACGAAGGGGTCCGTACGATTATCTATAAAAACCGGGCAAGAGCGTGTCGGACCACGCACAGTCTAGGGTTCCGTAGCAAGAAGTATTTCAGTCTTCCGACCGCAAATACAAAGTTAATTTTGTGGTTGTCAAAACTCAAAACTGAAAATAGTGAATATTTCAAAAAGTTATAAATGTATCTTGTTCAAATTAATTTTAATCGAGAGTATTTATTAGATGCCACATCAAGCTTGAATTTTTTCAGATTTTTTGATACAGCGGTTGGAAAATTACAAGGGGGGGACACATTGTTACCGACTTTGGGAGCTCTTAGTTCACTGAATATGCACTTAAACAAAAAAAATATTAAGAAACCTTTATGTTATTTTCAAAGCCTGTCCAACGATACCCCACATGATGGGGTGCGCGAAAATATTTATTATCATCCCCCACTTTCATGTATGGGAGCCCCCCCTAATTATTTTATTTTTCATAATTTTATTACAGGCGTTTATGGCGGTTCATAGAAGACATGCGAAGTTTCATACAAATTGGTTATGAACTATGGATTTGACGAGGGTGTGACAGACGGACAGACGGACAGACAGACGGACAGGACGAAACTATAAGGGTTCCTAGTTTTACTACGGAACCCTAAAAACGGCAAAAAATCATGTCTGTTGTATCCCCCTTAAATATTTGTTTTATTTTATTTTAATTATTTATTTTTAAAGTGAGTAATAGCTAAATATTCTGTGAATATTTCAAGCGGCTACCTGTTGCCGTTATCAATATCGAGCAAAAACGAGCAAAAAAATCACGTTAATTGTACGATTAAATATTTATTTAATACTGTTTTTCGTTTTATTTTTTGTTATAAACGCAGCAGACATACCTACACCATCTGTGAAAATTTCAACTGTCTAACTATCACGGTTCATGAGATACAGCCTGAAGACACACAGACAGACAGACAGCGAAGTCGTAATAGGGTCCCGTTTTTACCCTTTAGGTACGGAACCCTAAAACATAAAACATTAGGACCTATACAGAAGTGACAGACAGGAGAGCCAACACAGCATCGAAGGAAATTATAGTGAGTAGTAGGTATAGATTACCAAAGTCGGGTTAAATCTAGTTTCACATCATCAAGATGTCAGCCGGAAGACATCATATTTGCAGGCCTCCCGCAAACCTGACAGATTCGTGAGAGGTTGTGACGAAAATTGCTGCTCTCTCCATGACTGAGATGTTATTCTAATAGATGTGCTTTGTGTTCCTTTCCTAATGCCCCTGCTTTAGATTATACTATACTTTAGATACTCGCACTTGACTTAATTTACTATATTATTATACTACTAGCGACCCGCCCCTACTTTGCACGGGTCTAATCATCAACACGCAAAAATAACGCCGTTGGGAACCGGCAGTAGGCACATTGCTGCCGGCAGCCGAGATTAAAATCATCAGCTGGCAGCGCCGCTGGCTCCCATAATGGACATTGGGGGCTAAGGAGGGGCAGAGGGAAGGGTAATTTATGGTCAATGTAGCCCTATTTCTATCTGCAAGGTTAAAAGTAACCTAACAGAAAGGGATTAACGAGGGCTTCGTTCGCTCGCTTTGCTCATTCACTGAAGGCCCCGTCGACCCCTTCGAACCTAACCTATCCGTGTTGGAGTATCGCAAGTTCCCGAGCTCGCTTCGCTCGCTCTTGGACTTACAAGGGGAAGGGAGGTGCTCGAAGGACTAAGCGGACAAGCAGACAAATAAGAAAAGCGACATTATTTTACACTATTATACCTACAGCATGTAACAAAAACCCTGTTGTTCCCCAAAAGGGATAATTATACTCATCATTATGAACAACTTTAATTATGGGACCAACCCTGAAATCGCGAAAAAACAGTCAGCTGTTCCATACATTTATGTTCACTCAACAAAATGTATGGAACAGCTGATTTTTTTTTTGCGATTTCAGGGTTGGTCCCATAATTAAAGTTGTTCATAATGATGAGTATAATTATCCCTTTTGGAGAACAACAGGGTTTTTGTTACATGCTGTATATGACAGCATCATTTGAAGAACATAACCATGGATCATTTTCACAGCATTCAGTCATAACCACATTTCCATAATCAAAAACCCTACTTATCAGTTTCACCCCTATATTTTTTACCAGGTCATTGACCAGAGCAAACAGACGTCACACCCGGGGGAAATCTCGACCGGTTGCAGCCGATTCAACCAGACACGACACAGCGCTACAGCGCCGTGGGAATACACTCTAAGCGCTTTATGTGTAATTGGCCAGACTTAATTCGCTGTAGTTTTAAACAACGACTGTTTTTTTAAGCGCTTTTTAAGGATTTGTTGGAAAAAGAAGCACACCTCTTTGCTATTCGTGTTAAAGAGTTGTGGCAAAAAGATGGTCTGCTTTTGTGTGTGCTTCTACAGTCTATTTACGTTTTGCCAAGCGTAGTGGATTTTCGATGATTCACCCATGGAAAATTGCTTAATTTAATAGATATAAAAAACTTCTTGCCTGTAAGTTTTGCTCACGAAAGTCCCTTAGGTAATTAACTTACGATAAATCTTTCACAGAAAACAGTGTTTACATTAAAATTTGCAAAATCGTAAGTTATGGAAACACGTGAGGAAAAGTTACAGGTGTAAACCCGGCCTAAGGGTTATTTACCTATAGGTACATCACTCAAAACTTCCTCGTTGGTGTAGTGGACTTAAATGCCACCGCTGAGCGTCGAGTCCCTGGTTTGAATCCCGAGTCTGGCAAAGTAGCAGCCCGGAGTCTGGATTACTAGCCAGATTTTTTGACAGAATTTGCTTGCCTCGTACAAATTGGCTCGCTAATATTATGTGACATCACGCAACACGGGGAGCCTTTTCATAACGGGTAAAATGCGGCATAAGTACAAGTACCTACACAACCGACAGTAATAAGCAAATCTCTCATATTCCACGCCATTCATATTTGAGCTCGAATTTCGGCTTTAAAAGTGGGACCGACATTTACCTCACACGAGTTTCGCTTATTAAACATTCTAAACTTCGTAATACGATCTTTCAAAATTGTCACACAGTCTAAAATATTCTTTTCAGTCAATTTGAAATTTTTGCAGCAGGACAAAATTTGTAGTCCATATTTATGACACTGTGGTACTGGGGTGTTATTTGCGAGTGAAAATTTTCCGGCAAAATAAATTGAATGAACCGTGTTTGGAGGTTACAAAGTATTTGATGAAATAATCTTTTTGGAGGACTTTTTTACAATAGATTGTGTGAAGCATTGACTGCAGTGAAGTGTTCGTATATTATTGAGAGTTTTTACCTGATTTGGATGCTTTAGCGCAAATTTGGGGAGGGTTATGTCCAGCATCTGAAGAGATACTGGATCTACCTATAAGGGAGAGAATTTTGACTTTTTAATGAAATGCAAGTACTAGCCCAATACATCTGGGGCCGCGCACGGCCATGAATAATCCCACAAATATTATGAATGTGAAAGTTTGTGTGTTTTTGTTACTCCTTCGCGCAAAAAAGCCTGGACAGATTTAGATGAAACTTGACAAAAAAATAGCCTGGGACCTGGTGAAGCATATAAACTCCTATTTATCCATTGTCACGCAGACGAAGTGCGGAGAACAGCAATAACAATGAAAATTAAATTTCACTTAACAAAACAAACAACTAAATCTCCCAACAGCATATTATTATACACGTTTAACACAAAAAGTGACATTAAAACAAAATTTCGCGTACCTTGTCTCTCGTCACGTTACCAAAACGAGTTTGTGGTGCAAACAAAAAAAAGTTCTTTATTTAATAACCCCAGCAAATTGCGCGTTCAGTCGACACTTATATCGGGCCACGGAGATAGCGGCAGTTAAACCGCTGTCATTACGTTGTTTTGGTTAAAAATTGTCGTTGGTAACATGAATTTTATTCTAATTGATATTTTTTTGAACATTTTGACCTGTTCTGGAGTTGTGCTTGCCTATTATGGTATTTTTACCTTTCGCGCTATATTTTTTACAATTCGAAGCTACGTCTAAAATCTTGCTCAGTTTTCTATAATTGGGAGTGGTAAAATCAGCTATAGTATATGCAGCTTTTGAAAGTATCAACCGATTCATGATTTAATATTTATATATGCCAGGCATTTGCCTGATTTGCCAGGCCAGGCCGTCCGGCCAGCATTCCTCTGTCAGGCATTTTGAGTTTTGAACGGAGCGAGTCATTATTATAAAACAGTGTCGTTATTATATATATAAATCAGCGATATTTTTGCTATAATATCATTGTATACTTACATTTAGCATCTTTTTTAATCCTACTTAGATTCTAACAATTCATTTTTAGTAAAAATTAGGAATTTTTACTTTACAAGTGAGGCATAGATTTATTTACAGATGGTAATCCTATTCCCATCTGAGTTTGATTCCGGTTGACGTGTAAGTTTTACCAAATCTTCGGCTAATCTCTCTACCGCACGAGTGATTCTTGGGAGAATCCTAAATATTTCATCAGACTGTCAAGCTTAGCCCCGTCAATCTCATGGCCTGTCATGGTTTGGTCCTTTGCCACCAGACGACACTCCACTCGCCACGCAACAGACCCTAGATGTGGGGTACCTACTTACCCGAAGAGGATAACAACACAATTTATATCTTACAGTAGCTTAGTGTTAAACGGTTCCTGTGTTTAAACATCTCCAGTTCTTAGGAAAAAGAAAGCGTGTCTTACTTTATTAAATCTTTGAAATATGTACTTAGAAATATATTTTTTTGCTATTTTACTTTTTTAAAACCAGCGCTGTAACTCTGCTCCGTGCATGGATCACAGCATCATGCTGAGCAATAGCCGTTTTTCGCGCATTTATTTGCATCGACGTGACGCACAAAAAAAAACAAAGATACGGGAAAAAAATTTAAGGAAAATTAAATATGCGTCACATACCTATTTTCCTTACAACTTTTTTCCCTATTTGTTATTTTTTGTCAAGTCGACGCAAATAAATGCATTTTTTTTCTTTATTAAAAATAATAATTGAATACCAAGCTATATGTGACACTTGTTACAAAGCCGATTTTCTTTAAATCTATCAATTTTTTTTTAATTTGGAAAAATTAGCACACCTTCTCATTAGATAAGTTAGAGGTCGCAGGGAGCCGTTGGATGCAATTCAATCAAATGCTGCAGCTAAGAATGCCAGTATAAGCAAAGTAAACTGAACTTTAAAACTGGACCGGACTTTTCGCTTCTTTCATTGCCCTATAAAGGTAATTATAGCCCCAATCAATACCAATACTAGCCAATATTGGCTGAGCTGGTGCTATAGTAATTAAGGGGACCGACCATGTTGTTATTACAAGTGTCCAGTGACCTACATAGCCAGTGGCTTATCATAATGCGTTTTTCTTTTCGGATTAGATAGGTCTCCTAGAACCTGATACGGAGGAGTCTAAGGGATGCAGATCTAATAAGGAGGGGCGAATCGACCCACTCTTACTACTCAGTGGTAGCAGCCCTGACTTACAAGTATAAGGTCGTGGATTCGAACCCCGGGAGGCGCACAGTTTGTGCAATTTGTTTTACCACCACTGCTCTAAAACGGCAAAAGAAAACATCGTGAGAAAACTGGCATGTCCTTGTAGCAAAAATTAGAAGACATAACACCAACGATCAACGACCAACGCTATGGAGAAAGTTTTTTTTGATTTTTTTTTATTTGACACATCTAATATTGTTCTGAATAAATCCAAGCAATGGCACAGTTACAGATCAACATCTTGTATTTCAATAAATTATTTTTTATATAATACTTTAGGGACTAGCGGTGCCGTGGCTTTGTTCGCGCGGGACATGAACAAATAGTACTTTTTTATCGAAATGGAACAAACTCAAAAAAATAATTTCAATTGAAATCCGTTTTGAAGCCTATTCGAGACAAACTGTCAGACACAAAAAATCTCAATACAGTTACAAATAGCAAATGCAGTTTTCATTTTGAAATCACAGAGAGACACTTCTATAATATTTATTGGTATAGTTATTAAAACAAAATGATTACAAAAGCTTCCTCCTCAGAATATTGAAAGAGGAAGCGCCATAATACTTAAAAGGCTATACCCCAGCCATTATGTATTCCACTGTGAAGTTTAAACAACTTTTGTGGTATTTTGCTAATAGCAGATCCCGGCGAGCCATTGAAGCGATCAAACTCTGTCATGTTTTCAAAATACTTTACTTAACTTGTAAATTTTGAAGCTTTCAAGGGAACGGCAGTGTTTGTACGTAGTAAGAGGTTAAATTGAGATGGGCTTTTAGATATTTTCATACAGTTTTGGCATGATGTGCAATGGAGATGTGGAGGCCTAGTTAAGTGGTAGCGGCTCCGACTTACATTTCAGTAGGTACTGCAACTCCCGACAAATTAAATCATCATCATCTGCTGTAAAGGTAGCTGTAGCGCCTAAGATGATCTCTCGCATGGCTCAGTCGAGGAAATATATCCAGACGTGTCTATTTTTGGCTTTCTCTCTCCACCGTCAACTCCAATAGCCTTTATGTCTTTCCCGATACCATCTAGTCATCTGAGTTTGGGTCTTCCACGAGGTCTTTCATAGTCAGAGTTTCCATTGTAGAAGACGTGGAAATTCTCATTCGGTCTCGCAAAAAAAACGTAATTTTTAGGACAAAAGACCCCAAAAATAAATTTAAAACTTCCCAACGTCTGTACGCTAACAGAAATCAAATGCTCGTGTTGACTTCCCGCGCAATTAATTGGCAACGACTCATCGCCATTGTGGCAACACTGAATTTTGTTTCAAGAATTTGAAGCTGAAGGTTTTCGAAATGATTTATTGTACGAAGTGAGGTCGAGTTGGACGGCCGTGTACTTAAAACAGTTAAACTTAAAAGTTATTTAGCTGTACCTATTTCTGATGCCTTGATTTGATTATATTTGTATACCTACTTATTAGATATTCAAGAAAAAATTGGAGACCTAATGTTATAGGTACTTATTATATGTATACACTTTTTTTCACCGATTTCAAAATACGGCAAACTAAAGAAAGTATTGATTTGAAAGTATTTCATTCATATTTCAAGTAGGTAGGTACCTTTACTATTTTTTCAAAATCGAATGATTCAGTTTTTGTATTTTTATCAGCCCCGACATTTCTTTGAGTATTTTTCGCTATTTCTTATAGTTTCAGATTTGGCCAACCACACACACTTAGAAAATTCACTCTGTATATTACCTGCATATTTATAATTTTTTCCTACTTTAACTATAATTGTTTTTTAAAACTCCCGCCATACAAATAAAACAAACTTCCCACAGCATTTTCATTCCATTTTTCTCACCATTCGTCACCTTAATAAACATGTCCAAGCTATTCAAGAAAACTCGGCCATAGACGCGCAATTTTTTTTTATTTGCCATGTCCTTTAAGTCGCGCTTTTTCTAAGGTAGCATCCTTAAAAGGTGAGCTCATTTCTCCTAGCATTGAAAGCGTCAAAGGAAGTTCCTTCTGCCTGTCAAAAGATGAAAGGTTTTGTGTCTCAGGCGAAGATTTTTACCTCCTATTCATTAGATGTTACGATTTTTGTAATTAAATTTTGGTTAGTTTTGTAAAACGGGAATAAATATTATGAAACTAGCGTCGTGAAACTATAACTCAACAATTATTACCGCCTTACTACAAAAAAGATAAACATCTGTTGAACAAGAATGATATCACAATTAATACACACTGGTTTTAAAGCAAGTGTCTATTATTTTTGGTATCATTCTTGTTCAACAGATATTATTTTATCTTTTTTGTAGTAAGACGATTAGGTATAGCGCTGACCCTTAGGCGAATCACACACCGCCCCGCACTACGCTGCGGGGTGCGTGGCGACGGAACAAAAGCCCCGCGCGTGAATGCATATTCAGTGTGTTGCACTAAGCCTGATTTCTATACAAATACAGGGGGTCTACTCTCTAAGCACGAAATCCGTAGTTTGGGCTTTAGTTACGGGCGGTTCTTACTCCGTATCACCTACGGACTTAAGATTAGTTGGAGGCCCGAACTAAGAATGAATGATAGCACGATTGGACAGCTGTCCCTACTCCCGATGTGTTTTTATCCGTCCGAAAAATTGAATTTGCCACTTGTTTTGACGGAATCTTATGTCTATTGTACTTTCGGACGGGCCCGTATCTTCGTTGACGGACTTACAGAGTAGACCCCCAGGTACTTGCAAACAACGGAAGATCATGCACTCCCGCGCTACGCTGCGTGATGCGGTGCAGTGTGCGAATCGCCTTAAATTATCGTAATTGGGGTTAAAGTATTATATGGTATTAGCCAATCAACAATTGAACAAAATGTTATGTAAACAGCTACACAGTTTTTATTCAGTTTTAGTTCTCTAGTAAAATAACTATCACTGGAGAACAGGGGGTCTACTCTGTAAGTCCGTCAACGAAGATACGGGCCCGCCCGAAAGTACAATAGACATAAGATTCCGTCAAAACAAGTGTCAAATTAAATTTTTCGGACGGATAAAAACATATCGGGAGCAGGGACAACCGTCAAATCGTGCTATCATTCATTCTTAGTTCGGGCCCCGAACTAATCTTAAGTCCGTAGGTGATACGGAGTAAGAAACGCCCGTAACTAAGGTCGAAACTACGGATATCGTGCTTAGAGAGTAGACCCCCTGTTTCAAACTGTAGTTTAGCTATAGTTTTTATAGTTTTACGACACTATTTTGGTAATGTAAATCCCGCTTTAAATAGTGGGTAAATAAGTTTGGAAGCTTGAATTTTTATACCTCCAAGGGACTGTATATTTTTGTATTTGATATTAATCTCAACTTGATACCTTTACCCGTTACTGCGAAAAAGGACCTTGACAGACAGACAAAAGTGTTGCCTTTTTATTTAAATTTAATAGTGGGCTTGCATTTAATCGCCGTCTTGCCTGTTGTTAAGTATGATAGGTCTACGATGGAGCATGCTTGCCTAGCCGCTCGCTTGCTTTCGACTGCAACAAAATCGTCGAACTTCTGAAACCGATTCACTTGCGACTTGAAGACACCCAAATAAGGGTACCGTTTTCAACCCTAAAAAATAAATACAAGTCCATTCAACTAGAAAACAATAAAGTTACTCCTTAATCTAGTTAATGCAGCTATGTTTTCCGATACCCTTTCCTAGGTGAGAGATCTATGTAAACCGTTTGCAATAATTCTACATTGTCCTCCACCTTGTATGGTGGGCCATGGAATTTATTGCCTGGAGACAATGGACGTCGCCTAACATCTGTTCTTACCTTTATGGGGTAAGGAATTGCACTATGTTACAAATGATATGGATTTTAGAAAAAAAAACATTGGTATTTTTAAAATGGTACTTGAAGAGAATTTGTAGTATTATTGTTCTTGTTTAATAAACAAGAATAATAAGGTATTTGTGATGGCTTGATTATAAATCTAATATATTATAAAAAATTACGTTTATTTGTTTGATGACGATGACCTATACCTTCGCGTATCGTTGTTGTGTGAGCGCCTGCGTAGGTCTCTGAAAAAATATAGAAGCGAATAGGGACTACTTTATATGAATAAAAATAGACTTGATAGTGTTGAAACTTTCTTAGTAAACTGATCACTAAACAAATTTAAAAGTGAACATAAATTGAGGTGCAACATAACTTAACTTAAGGTTTGTTTCAAGATTGATGATTGCAAAATCAACTCGTGCCAAGACAAAGAAAGTAAAACCGAGTGCAGTATACAATGCCATAATAAAATAATAGGTCCTCCAGTATTCTCGTAACATAAAATCATAGTAAAAAGTGCTTAAAAGCTGATTAAACAAAATAATACCGTGCGCAAAAAAATTAAGCCCTTTTACTGCCCCAGTTCGTTTAATCGGCTCATTTTAAATTCACAAACGGAAACTGAAGCGTCGATATTAAGCTCAGATAATTGCTACATTCATTTATTTAACCAATCACCGAATAAAGGCAAATTTACTTTTGAAACAAACAAATTGTTTTATTTTTGAATAAAAAAACACAATCTCATTTATCACGCTGAAGTTAAATAACTGCACAGTGTCCCAAACACGGGCGCCGTGGACAAAATTTCTCACCCCCGAATTTCGGGCGATTAAATGCAAAAACATTTATCGACAGCCACCACAAGTCAATTACTGTGCAATGAAAAACAATTACACGACTGTCCGTTTCGTTGTGGTCGGTTAAATAAAAGTAAAGCAAACGAAGGTGTTTTTTTTTTCATTTATTTTTTTGGTTTTCGTATTGTCAGTGTTGAAGTGATTTGCTGTGGCCGTTTTTTTCTATTTTAACTTGGAGGTTTCACGCTTTTTTTCGGCGTATTGCTAATAGTATTTAATGAACATTATGCCGGTATGGTATAGAAACCGAAGACACGGGAGATATTTCGCTTATGACCACTTACCTTAGATCATAGGAAAAAGGAGATATGCCATCATAGCAAATTAGTACGGGAACCACTGTCACCACTTTTAGAACAGTTTGCGACACAATTACAAACGCTCCATGTGAATATAAAAATCTCCCACACATTAAAAATTCCGCACACCGTCAATCTAACAGAGTTATTCGTCACCTCAGGTCATAGAAACAAGGAGATGTGCCAAGGCGCTATCGAACTTGATGCCTGATCTTGAGCAAATTGCTCATATTAAAAACGTACGCGCTGGCGACGAACCGAACACCATCTATGGTATAAATACAGTGTTTTAGTTTAGTGCTAGTGTTGAGTGACGATTAACAGTGTTAGATTGAGGGTGTGCGGAATGTTCAATGCAAGGGAGATCTTTTTATTCACAAGGAGCGCTTAATTATGCGCGTAATTGTGTCGAAAAATGTACTAAAAGTGGCATCAGTTGTTCCGGTACTAATTTGTTATGATGGCATATCTCCTTGTTTCTATGATCTGAGTTTGTCACACATCACTAACACTAAACTAAAACACTGTATTTATATCATCGATCGCGTTCGGTTACACTTTAATTGTGATCAAACTAAAGCGTTTAGCTCAATAGCGCCGTGGCACATCTCCCTAGTTTCTATGATATCAGGTTTTATAGGTATAGAAGATGATGCTGCAATAGTTGTACAACCCAAGTGTGTAATGTTATCGTCTTTGAGGACAATAAATCAGTTTAGCCTTCAGTGTTATTAAACGCATGCTCCCCTACGTTGCACAGAGCTATGAAGTTTAGAAGTGACCGATTTTCTTTAGAAAAATAATGTTCATAATTTATTCTTGCTTTACTAAGCGTGGACCCTGTTTCCGCTACTATTTTTTTTCCCGACTTCAATATGGAGGAGGTTCTCAATTCGACTGTTTTTGGAATAAAGTGCGTTATGAAACTGCTTGCGGTAGGAGTTGACAAGTAGAAATCATCACGTAATTAAAGAAAGCGTTATGCGCCAACATAAATCTAAAACTGACAGAAATTTTATTGTGACCTTTTTGAAAGCAATTTTAACTTTTCTATTATGATACCTACATGATTTTCATGGGTACCTTCTTTCTGATATAAATTATAGAAAATTTAAGACGATAAAAGCTATATGAATAAAATACAAAACACAATAAATACAAACACACCGTGGAAAAAGTACCAATATCAATCCGTGTTCTTCACATTTTCATCCCATTGTCTCTAGAAGTGAAACAACAAAAATCAAAGACTTAAAATCAGGAAACTTGACAATTCCCCGTCAAAATACTTAGGTCTGTGCTACCCCTTCGGCAAGTCACGCCAATCGCCCCTCTCCGGCGAAATCATCTTAAAATGAAAGCGAAAATCCTGTAAATTACACCCCTCATGGCACCCCATTATTTTATTTGTAAGGGGCTTTATAGATGGAAGACGATTTGAGTGCATCAAAAGAATTCTGAATTATCATACTTCTTTTAGAGTAAGAATAAAAATGGGTACCTAATTTGACAAATGAGGAGCTTAGTAAAAGTTATTTAAGAGGGTTTTCGCATTTAGCACCTCTCTCGCTCGCACAGAACCCTATATTTTAAGAAAGTTAAATGAAAACTTGCATTTTTGAATGAAATGGTTAATGTGATATTTTTTGAGAAAGAAATTCCTTAATGCGGCTTGCGGTATAAGTTGACATCATTCGACATACTGCGTGACTCTCTATTATTTATATACGATGCATAAGAAACTTCGTTCCTGACGGGGGTATGTCTTTTTTTTAAATTTATATTCAAAGCAGTTTAGGTAACTTTTAATAAACTACAACTCCTAATATTCGACTGAAAAATATTTTATCCAAAGTACCTATCGTATTTATTTGTCAGCTGCTTTTGTTGCTCATATATAATTTATCACATAGAACAATTCAGGCATTAGCTCCGTTTTTTCTACATACCCAAATTAGACAACATGTTTACCTTCAGGGCTGTAATTCGATCAATTTCGCAAAACCTACGGTATATCGTTCGTTATTGGAACACAGTTCATAACGTATTCACAACGGGTAATAGGCTGATTAGCCCTGATGAGGGACAGGGTAATTCGGTTACATTTCCATCTCAGGTAACTCCTTTTGTATACGTGTAGAGCTAAATAAGCAATGTATCTATACACATGTATTTTTCCGGGGTACTATTATAGTATTCACTATTCATGTCGTTCTCTTCCTAAAAACTATACGGAGGCTGAAGGCGCGCAGCCGCCAAATACCTAAGTCTTTAAGTAATCTTTAAAAAAAATATATAATGACAGTATTTTGACTATTTATTAAAGAGCGGTATTGAGTCCAAAACATTATTCAACTATTTTCGCTTGATAGAAAAAAAATCGCAGTCACCGAAATGAAATGTTTAAAACCCAAAAATCTCAAATAATTATGAATCAATTTAAATGGTTATTTTATATGTACTGCATTCTTTGATTAGAAAAAACTTAGTGGTCCTAGATTTCTCATAATATTTGTATTAATGCCGCAATTAGAGATTTTTTTCTTAATTTTACCCTGTAGGATTTGAACATGTTTTGGTAGTTTTTCGTTCACTCAATTGTGATCCTGTAAATATGTTAGTCTTCACAGGCAGGAATTGCGTGAATCGATAAAATTGGGTCTTGTGAGCCTCTTGATTGGAGACCTTTTTCTAAATACTTAAAAAAAAATGGTCTAGAATTTGTCACAATCCCGGGAAAATCAGACTTGCATTCATTTCACAACAGTTTCCGTCGTCATCTACTTACAGATAAACTTTTTCCTGTTCATCCATTTGCTGTATCAATCAATCCCAGCTACCTATGTTTGCCGATTCGTGGTCTTCACTCAATGATCATACCATCGATGAAGGAACTGGTCGCACACTTTTGACTTTCTGGAAACACACTGACTCAATATCGAAATCTGGCAGACTAAATCCACTTACATCAAAACAACCACCCAATTACGTCACACATAGGAACAGTCCCGTCCCGCATTTCAGTCGATTCATTCGTGCCTCTAAGCCAGGTATTTCCCTAATCGCATAACACGAACCCTTCGAAAGTAATACGAATCACGCATTCCCTTTACACGCAGCCCTACGCAGTATTTGCTGCCAAAATATTGTCCCCTACCCCTTTGAATATTAACTATGTATCTCTATTTAGTGGTAACTAAATAATTCAGGGGTGTGCATATTGACCGCCGGAATACCAAATGCAGCAACCAAAATGAGGTGAACTGCCGCGTCCTTCTTGGGGACGGGAACTTACTTCTTTAAAGAGGGTGTCTTTGAGTTTTGAGGTGTTAAGTTAGAATGGCCGATGTATAATTAATTTGATGTGAGATTTGATGTTGACAATGCTTTGTGATTTAGAGTCCCGATTTAAACACAACGTTACATATGTATAGCTTGGTGACTTTCATTGTTGCTTACGAAGACTCTATAATGCTCAGTACTTTAAATCAAAGCTTTACGGAAATTATCTTAGGGTGTAAATTCGTCTATCAAAATGTGCAGTCGGCAATCCAAGCCATTATGTATCATGCATCAATAATAAAATATAGCCAGAGTAGAACAGAAAAACAAATGAGACTTTTTGATAAACGCCTTAAACCTTTCAGCAGACGATTCGGCTAAGAATTTCAATATAAATATGACTTTTTTGAAAGTCGATAATAGAAATTAATGAAAGCATAAGACAGTCTATTAATCACTTTCGGATCGATTTTAAGTGATCATAATAAAATCCACTTCGCAGATGCAGACATAGAAGAAGATAATTATATTTCAAAGGTGAAATCTTACAGCGTTTATTTTCAGAGTAAAAAAAAATTAGAGATGCAATTTGATCTCATTCCAAAAATCTGAGCTGACCACGGAGGAAAAATTCCTCTGTGGAGCTGACACAAAAAATGTCCCAATAATTTTGATGATTCTGCCAAACCGGTAATGAATCAAACTAAAACTGAATACCTGATAGTGTAACTTTCGGTTCTTAATTTGGGCGTATAATAGTATTTCTACTGATGGTCTGCTAAGTGCGAGGGGTAAAGCGTGAATAATGTAACATAATCGAGTTGAGCTTACGTCGTGTCGTCAATGCTCCCTGATTGAGTTCATAACGACGTTACCGTCAGACACTGATGAACTTTGCTGCTTTCAGGAATTGAGGCAAAGGAGGAAGCGGTGACAAACAGGCGTTCGGCCCGCTTTAGAGCTTGTACATAAAACTACGAATCGCGGTGCGATACGAATTCGCAATGCAGAAAACTGCGATGCGAGCAAGTTCTTGCGATGCGTCGTGCGCTCAGATCATAGAAACAAGGGAGATGTGCCAAGGCGCTATTGAGCTTGATGCTTTAATTTGCCCACATTGGGCGTAGTAAAAGTACACGCTGGCGACCGATGATATAAATACAGTGTTTTAGTTTAGTGCTAGTGTTGAGTGACGATTAACAGTGTTAGATTGAGGGTGTGTGGAATTTTTAATGTGTGGGAGATCTTTATATTCACGAGGGGCGCTTGTAATTGTGTTGAAAAATGCAGCAGCGAGTATCACATGCGCTTAAATAAAGTAAAGAATCGCAGTGCTGACAGCTTAGGGACAAGCAGGTCCCCCGATTACACAGCGCATCCTCAGGAGCTCTGGCGATCTTACTCACCACAGGAACACAACACTACCGTTAGTAGCGTTATTTGGATGTGGTATTCTATAAGGTAAAGATCAGGACCCCACGTCTGCTATTGCAATTATGTAAGAATGGTGTAATAATGACAATATAACTGTCAAATTCTAAGTCAAATTGGCTTAAAGTAAGAATATCTCTTTGGTCATTGGTCAAAACGATGTCATTGTGAGACCATTCTGACACGATTATGATAATTGCTACCTGGGGCCCAGGCCACTTTCTTCAGGTCGTCAGTCTATTTAGCTATAGAAAATTTAGATAGATACAGAGCGCCTTAAGAGCTGATTATAATAAAAAATAATAAAAAAGCCTTTTATTTCATGCAATAACAAAGTTAACTAATCTAACCTAAAGAAAAAAAATATAAGTTTTTAATTTGCAAGAACCCCTCCGCAGGTGAAGGCCTCCTCCAAAGAATTCCAGCCCTCTCTATCTTGGGCTGTATGCATCCAGCTTGGGCCAGCCGTTTTGCTGATGTCGTCCGCCCATCTTGTAAGCGGTCTTCCTCTGTGGCGTTTCCCAGCTGGGCCTCTCCACCGTGTCACTCTTATCGTCCACCGCTCGTCTGGAAGTCTTGCCACGTGCCCCGCCCATTTCCATTTCAGCTTTTGGGCGTATTTTAGAGCATCGGTAGCTTTAGTTATGTTTCTTATTTTTGTATGCCTTATCTTTTGAATTTTCCTAATTTTGAGCATGCTTCGTTCTAGGCCTCGTTGACAAGTGGCAATTTTCCTCTTTATTTTGCCTGTGAACTTCCAAGTCTGGCAAGCATAAGTTAGACACGGTAGTAGACAGCTCGACATGGCCTTAGTTTTAAGATGTACTGGCATATTGCTTTTAAAAATTTCCTTTAGGCTCCAGTATTTGTTCCAAGTATGTTGGATTCGCCTTTCTATTTCTGAGTAGTTACTGTCCTTGTCGAAGCTGATTTGTTTTCCTAAGTAAACATATTTGTTCGTATATTTTAGTTTTTCGCTGTCAACAAATATTGTCTTTTCCGTGCTGTTTGTCAATAACATAGTTTTTGTGAGGTTCATCTCTAGTCCTACCTCTTTGCTGGCCTCATTTAGTGCTTGGATCATGACTTGTAATTGCGAACTTGATTCCGATAAAAGCACTAAGTCGTCAGCAAATCGGAGGTGGCTCAAGTATTTACCGTCTATGTAGAGGCCGCTCGTTTCCCAATCCAATCTCCTTATTATCGACTCTAGGATAGCAATGAACAGTTTTGGAGAGATCGGGTCGCCTTGTCTCACTCCCCTTTTAATGGGAAAACTTGAGCCGACTCTTTCTAGTTTTACTCGTCCCGTATTGTTGCTATAGATGCTTTTTAGTACCTGTACATATTCCTTCTCTACCCCTTGCTCTAGAAGCGCTTTCCAGATGCTTGAATGTGAGACGGTGTCAAAGGCTTTTTTGTAGTCGATAAAGGCGACGTATAGAGCTCTCTGTCTTTCTTGATATTTCTCGATCAGTAGTTCCAGAGTGTGGATGTGATCAATGGTCGAGAAGCTCTTCCTAAATCCTGCCTGCTCCATGGATTGTTCTGCTTCCAATGAGGTACTCATCCTTTTGTTCAATAGCGCGGAGAATAATTTATATATACATGGCAGTAAGCTTATTGGCCTATAATTTGCTATATCGCATGGGTCGCCCTTTTTGTAAATTAGAATTATATCTGACTCTGACCATTGTGTCGGTGTTGTAAAATTTTCCAAAACGCGGTTGAAAAGATGAGTTAGCGGTAGAGCCAGTAATAGATGGACTTGTCTTATGGATTCGTTTGAGATGTTATCTGAACCAGGGCTTTTATTTGTTTTTAATCGGTTTATTGCTTCAATAACTTCTGATTCGACAAATGGTGTACATTTCGTTGAGTTTGCGGCCGGCTGGTAGTTGTCATTGTCGTCGATAAGTTCATGCTCTTGAGCGCTATAGAGAGTTTTGTAGAATTCTGTTGCAATTCCTATAACATCCTTGCGATTATTCCGAGTTTTCCCTTCGCATTCTAGTCCATCTATCCATGTCTTGTTTGTCCTCAGCTCTTTGTATGCTCTTTTTGAACTGCCTGACTCCAGTAGATGTTGCTCGAGTGTGTCCGATCTATACCTCGTGTAATCACTTCTTATACGCTTACTTATTAACTTGTATAACGCTGAGAGTTCATTTTTCATAGACCTCGTTTTGTTCTTGGTATTTTGCAGTAACTGTCTCCTCTTTAGAAGTGCTAGCGTACTCTCTGATAGAATTTTATGTCTTGTGTTTATATTTTTACTAGGTGTTCGAGCGTCCTGGAGGCTTTGTGTGATAGCCTTTAGAATGTTTTCGTAGTAGGTTTGCACTGAAATATTTTCTTGAGGTTCTAGTAGGTTTGGAAGGTGCGCTGGGATGCACTCTTTGTACCTGCTTATTTCTTCCTCGCTCTTCAATGTAGAGTTTTGGTTGCATTTGAATCCAGTTTGGCTCTTTTTTATTTTTTGCATTATTATTGTTGCTCTAACTGGTCTATGATCAGATGAAAAGTTTAGATTCAGTATATCAATGTTTTGTATTATCCCAGGTCTGTTTGACAGAATATAGTCTATTTGGTTTTTATATTCCCCGTTTGGTGAACGCCATGTCCACCAACGGTTAGGTTTTCTTTTGAAGTACGTGTTTAAAATTGCTATTTTGTTTTCAAGTGCAAAGTCTATCAGTTTTTGTCCTCTTAGATTTCTCTTGCCATATCCGTTAGGTTTCATTATCAAGTATTCACCTGTCCTAGGTTGGCCTATTTTGGCATTGAAATCGCCCATCATTATATAATGGTTGTGTGCAAGGTCCAAGGCTTTATACAAGCTTGCATAGAAAGTATCGATTTCTGCTTCTTCTGCTGCTTCTGTAGGCGCATACACTTGTATAAGTGAAAGTATGATGCCCTGTATAAATAAGTTTAGTAGGGCAACTCTATCAGAAATGCCGATGAAGCTTTCTATGTTTTTCTTCAGATTTAAGTTAATTAAGAAACCGACTCCATATTGTCCCTGTGTTAGTCCTGTATGACAGAGTATAAAATTTTCGTATTCTTCTATTTTAGTACCCAGGCGTCGCGTTTCCGATAGTCCAATTACATCAAAATTTATATACTTCAGTGCTTCTGCCAACTCTAGTAGACGTCCATAAGTTGACAATGTTCTGACGTTGTATGTTAGGATGTAGAGTTTCTCTGTTGCTCTCTTTGTAGAGTTTGGTATTTTTACCTTTGTGTTTTTCTTTGGAGGGTTTTGGTCGTAATCTTCCACGGTGACCAGCCGGGTTGGAAGATGTTTATAGTTACTTGTTTGAGATGATTTGTTTATATTTTCTGTGCGGGAGGGGGGCCATGGTTGTTATAAGTTATCATCGCCTTTTTCGATATCCTGCTCTGGTGGTGTTTTGCTTTTGCTAACTAGAAAGTTTAACATACTTGGTTTCAGTACTCCTTCTGAGACACTGTTCGATCTTCGCGCTGAGGTGTGTGTTTTCAGCGTCTTGTTCTTTTTATTGACGTGTGAGCTAGCATCGCTTTCTAGTTGCGAGTCGTTCGTCGGTGAAGTGTGGAGTTGCCTTTTATGGTTGGGTTTTATTACGACGAGTTTATCATATATGATTTTTACTGTGTTACCCTTCTCTTTCTCAAGCTTTACTTGTTCTTGCAATTCTCTCCTCTTTTCTAGCACTTGTTTCGGGTAATCTTCTTTAAAATAGAATTGTGTATCTTTAAGTGCTTCTTTTTGTTTCAATATTTTGATTTTTGTGCCTAGTGTTGAAAACGTTACCACTAACGGTCGTGGTCTTTCTGACTTCTTACCAATTCTTTTAACTTCCTGTATGTCGCTGTAGGACAGTTTGATAGAGAAGTACTGATCCACCCATTTAATGATATTTTTTTCTAAGCTATCGTATGATTTTTCTGTCTCCTCAATACCGAAAAATACTAAATTTCTTTTCCTTTCCTGTTTTTCAAGAAAATAGATCCTTTTCTCCTGGTTTTCCACTGTTTCCTTCAGTTTTTCATGTTTGTGTTCCCACGCCAAGAGTTTTTCTTCAAACATAGTGTTAATGTTTTGTGTGACCTGTTCTGTAACACTTTTCCCGGTTTCCCGGATTTCCAGTCTTTGTTCGTCTAGTTCCTGTTTTATTGCTTTAAGCGCGTTCAGAACTTCTTCCATGATTTTATTTTTTTCTTGTTCGATTTGTTTATTTTTGTACAGGTGTCGCCCTCTGTTGGTGCGTTTTTGGTACTAATTAGTCTCTTGAAGTAGTATGGATTAAGGATGGATCGCGGATCGCTCGTTGCAGACGTGACGTCGTAGTGCGCCGCTTTTTATAACAGATGGCGCTATATGGTGTCGCCTTCGTACGGTTTAGGCGAATAGTAATTTGCAAGTCATCAGTTTTAGGTTATGTATTTTTGCACTTATTTTTCCTGGCACTGTTTTGAGATTGTTGGCACTTCTTTATGCACATTATAGTACCCAGTTCTTGAAAAAAGCACGCACAAGACCCCAAGTCTCTTTAGTGTATAGTTAATTCGCACTTTGCACTTGGTATAATACACTGAGTTTTAAAGTATATTACCGTTGTTTTTCGGTGTCTTTTATTATCACTTAGTCACTTTGCACTTTGTCTATTCACACGATGCGTTTTATTGTTCGGAAGTCCCACAATATAGGTTTTTATTAATTATAATTTACGGAGCCGATGTTTCTCGTGGCACAGTGGCGCCCTCTCTCGAAGAGCTGATTATATAAACGCTATATTCTCTCCCCTCACGCCATACCCTGCCGCGCTCTATGTTCAAACGACACCGTCTGGAAAGTACGAACAAAGGTGAATTTGTTAGCCAGGATCGAGGCGCTACAATCATTCTATTATTGGAACTTTAAATGCTGAAACGCTATTAACATACACTAATTTGTACCTTGTCTCTAGACGGTTGTAGATGAGACATTTTATGTGCGAAGATGGTAGTTGTTTGGAATAGAATCAAGTTATCTATACTAATATTATAAATGCGAAAGTTTGGATGGATGGATGTTTGTTACTCAATCACGCCAGAACGGCTGAACGGAACTAAATAGATGGGCACCGAGATAGATTAAGTCTGTAGGCTACGTTTTATCCTGAAAAACGCGGGGAAAGCCGCGGGCGGAAGCTAGTATCACTATAGGTAATTTTGTTGGGATTAGCCATAAAGTTTTCAACTGAACTGGAGCTCAATCATGAGTGGTCGCAATAATTGTTACAGGGGTTTGATCCTTTTCGCCTGTTCTTGAGTATTGGTGACATCCTTTTGGTTTTTATATGCCAGTTCAGAATATTAGTAAAACCTTTAATTGTTGCAGTTTTAACATTTGACGTTGTTTGCTAGTGAGAATAGCATTAATAACACTGAGACTACATCGGAACTATATTTTGAACATTATAAATTAGAGAATTGCCTCAGGTCTCTTCTTAAAAACCGTCCTAGAATACCATAACGTTTATTTACTAAAAGATCCGCAAAGCCTGGTAACCATAAAAATAGCTATCCTCAGGTTATCGTTGAAAACGGTACAAATTCGCATCTGCTCTCGTAATACAATATGGGGAAGGGCGTTTATTTTATTTTTATGGCGCCAAATCTTCTTAGAAAGGTTCCGTATCAACTGAGGGCGTTTTTATTATCGTCGCTATAGTGTTATTGTTACTGCCCAATTGTGTTTGTTTCAGATGTGTTTGAAATAATGGAGCGTTTGAGAGACCTGGGCCTCAAGTCTGCTATTGCAATTGTGTAAGAATGGCCTCATAATGACATCATAACTGTCAAAACCTAAGTCAAAACCTTTGGTCATTGGCTTAGAGTAAGACTATCTCTTTGGTCAAAACCAACAATAACGATGTAATTTTATGAGATCATTCTGACACGATTATGACAATTTTAATAGCAGACTTGGGGCCCTGTGTTGTGTGTTTTCAGATGCGATCACAAGGATACCTATAGACCGTTTATTTTTTGAGTTTGAAATTAGTGGAATTCTTCCATCTTTAGATACGTTAACAGTCTATATCTATAGTCAAGGGTGTAGCGAGGCACGGGCCTGGGGGCATCCCCCCTAGCAAGGATTTACACAGAAAAATGGTTGAAGAAAATAAATACCTACTCATAAAATTTCAGATGAAGTATTGAAACGGTTTTGTAAAAAATCTCGAAGACTGTCTTTAGTGTAACAATATTTTTTTTTCAACATTAGACGCTTTTGTATTATACTATGTACCTACTATAGTTTCCTTGCCTACCTGCGCCCCCCTCTCTCTGAATAAGACCCTGGCTACGCCTTCATCTATAATCTTATCACTATCTCAGCAAGCATTTTAAAATGACAAATCTAAATCACCTACTATTATAAAACTGTAAAAAAGCCGTGTCTGTACATTGAAGATATTCCAGAAAAAATAGTCGGGATAGGGTACTGGGACGTAACCATGCACGAAAATATTTTTTTTTGAATTTTTGTCTGTTTGCACGCGCATCACGCAAAAAGTACTGAACGGATTTTGATTTGGTTTTCACAGTTCGATAGCTTTGGGTCCAACTTAAATTAAAATAGCTACGTTTCATTTAATTCCGGTGGGATGAACCAGAGATACAGCTTGAACTCTTGGTAGCACTAGCTACCCTACACTACGGAGGTCATTTAAACTGGAGGTCACTCATTGTAGTCCACGCGGACGGAGTCGCGGGTGAAAGTCTAGTCTATATTTCTAGATGGTGTGTAATTGTCTAAATTAGAATTCAGAACCAGAAATAGGCTGGTATTGTAAGGCACTTGTAATTGAAAATTAAAAGTCCCCTTAGCAAAACTACTGAGCAACCTTTATCATGATGAGGCATTGCTTGTAGTAATATCGTTAGGTAAGTGGTGTTAATTCTGTTGTACAATAACACTAATTTTAATCACACTAGATATTAATATATTTATTAACTCTTTCTTAAAAATGTAGTTGAAAAAGGACAGATTTTTTTTTGAACTGTCGAATTATCTAGTAGGTAGGCCTTTGTCATTTACGGGAAAATACCTAGTTCCGACTTAGGTAGGTATAGCGACTAAGGAGTTGTTTCAGAAATGTATGGAGCCTGGGAGGGGTCTACGTACGCAATTAAGTATTATAGCTATACATGATAGTAACCGGTTCCTAATGCTTTTTTTCTATAATATTACTTCGTTGAATTGTAATTCATTATTTTCTTTGTCAAGGAGAGCAACACAACACAAATATGGTGGATCAACAATCGACAAATGAATTAAGTGAAACGTCATTTTGACAACTGTTGTTATGTCAATGTCAGTCAAAATGGCAACATTCAATCCACCACGGATGCGCACAACGACTAAATGTCACGTCATAAAACAAAACTCTCAAACTCAACTGTCATGGCCGCCCTAAAAATAGGGATATCATAGTGAAAAACTTCATCTCAAATAATTCTCTTACAATTGTACTCTTCTTCAAATGAATATAATAATATTTTTATGTAAATCCCCTATTTCTTTCCTATTTTTCTATGCGGCATACGTATACCAGTTCCAGGATGAAATATTTCCTTTTTTTTTTAAACCTTGCCCCACACTAGGATTTCTCCTGTGTCGTGGGTGCGTTTACAAACACAAATTTCATATACACAAACAGCCAGACCAGTGTGCATTGCGGGAATCGAACCCGCGACACGTCGCGCAGCAGCCAATCTCTCAGCCACTGCGACAACCGTGCGGTCAATTCATGTTAAAAATAAACTAGTGGACTAATTTGACAAGGCTAAATAATTATCTTGCTATCTTTTCTCGCGCTTTTGTTAGAAAAACAATAGTAAACTAAATTAGTTTAGTTTGTACTAAGCAATGGAATCAGCACCATTGTTTTTTGTTTTTTTCCGTAGGTAATCAACAACAACCAACACACATTTCCATCTAAATAAAATCAAACCAATCTGCAATATTTTCACATTTAACGTTGTTATAAAACGGAATAAATCCTTTTGAGCTAAACAAAGCGAGTTTAAACAAGTAAATTGATCAATCCGTGCGAAACAAAATTAAATTGAAATTCCAATATTTGGATGACAATATTTTTGTTATTCCTATGCAATTTTATGGCCTGTCCGCGCCCGATACTGATAGAGGATTTATGTCGCTATTATTGTTAAACTAGGTAACAAATTGTCTTTATTTGTTTGTCTGTCTATATCGTACTTACCTAACAGATATTTAACAAAAAAAAATTGTTTATTGTTAGGCTATTGCGTTTGACCGCCATCTCGCCTGACGGTCTACGATGGAGCACGTTTGCCCAGAAGAAATCGATTCACTCGCGACTTGAAGACACCAGGATTGTAACTGTTGGGAAACACCCACTCCGGCAGCGCATTCCACTGTTTGGCGATTCTCACAATGGAATCAAATTGTTTCATTCGGGGTTTTGGTATATCAACGTCATGAAACGCTTACAACATCGAGCATCACATGCGCGTTCCCGACCCTTTTAAATGAGGATTTGCTGTGCTAACACCTTAGGGGACCACCATGTCCCCTGCTGTCACCACAGCGCATCCTCAGGAGCTCTAGCGGCCTTACTCATTACAGGAACACAACGCGTTATTTGGCTGTAAGGTACTTCCCCAGTTTGGCTGCTCTAGATTTCAGCGAGATATCCCACTGTGCTCTTTGTTTATTTAACCCCTATTAAATATACTACTAATATCCTTGTCATTTGAATGACAATAAATAGAGGAAAATTGACATAAAGCTGTTTAATTTAATCATCGTTTATAAGTAAGGGAATAAATAGATAGGTATAACTGGTTATCCATCAATTTTCAATGCCTTGCACTCTAATATCCATAATCAAAGGACCCGTAATATAATTCTGTGAATAATATTGCCACCTGCGCAAAACCAGAGCGAATCGCTAGTCTTTTATGAAAATAGGTTATAAACCGTTTCAATATTCATAGAATTTAAAAGTAATATGCAGATTATGGTAATGCAAGCTTTTGGCGAGATGGATGCTATAAATTGATAGATCACAATTTTGACGCGATTTTCAATCAGTTTTATGAACGTCGGTGGTTTTAGGAATGATTTATGAAATGCTGCCTCGAATTTATATGACTGTAGATATGTTTTATTAGAACGTTGGTGACATGTATCGGAAACTACAGACAGTTATAATTAGGACATCGATATAATTTTATTATCACCACATACCTAAATGTACATTTTAGTGAATTTGAAACACGTCAAAGCCGTTATGCTTATCTTTCAAATCCATTTTTAATTACACCTCCTTATAAGCCCCTGTTTGTTAAGTTCTTTTTATCTCATGTTATTCGAACAAGTGTCATTTCCGATACGGAAGCATATCGAATGGTTGTGAATAGCTATGCTGGTCTGGACAATGAAAGGTCGTCGGCTATCTAATCTTTTCTCGTATAGGCTTACAGCTCGCAAAATATCTACTTTCCGAACCGATGGCCTCGTAAAACGCTAATTAGCGTTTAAAACGCTAAATTTAGCGTTTACGGAAGTGTAAAACGCTAAATAGCGTTTTACGAGTCCATCGTCGGTTCGGAAAGCAGACAATCGAACAAGTGTCATTTCCGACACGGAAGCTTATCGAATGGTTGTGAATAGCTATGCAGCTCTGCTGAGCTATTGGCGCTGTTACTTCAAATTATATTATTTAAAGTTCTGAATTGAATATAAATGAGAATATATAGCGCACAGCACCTAGTTAAGTTCATCTGACAATATCTTAACGGTGCGGGTGTGGGCCGCAATTAATTTCAGTTGGGCTTGCGGTCGCCTCCAGACGCGGTTACGCTGGCGGGTTCCGCTTAGGGCTTAGGAGACGCGGGTTAACGAGTTTATCTGATGACTTTGGTCTTTAAATTTTACTTGTTTATTTCATTAATGTGAAGAAAGTGTGTGGTAATTTAGAGCATTAGACTAGAGGCCACTTATTCAGTCTGGAATGACACATTTTTAGGGTTCCGTACCTCAAAAGGAAACCTTTAAGGGATCACTTTGTTGTTCGTCTGTCCGTGGTAAGTCCGGTTGCATCGATACAGTTCTCTTCGGTCTTCCGTATGACGGCGAAGAAAAAGAGGTAGGTGACAGTGGCGAAGAGTCCCTACAATACGATTCCTATCGGCTTCCCTTTGAAAAATAACACAGGCAGTATTGCCTACTTTTATTAAGTAATTAACTTTTCGTGGCCAGGCAAGCATTTGTAGCTCCGGCTTACCTCTTACAAAAACTGACCCTTCGCCACTGGTAGGTGATCATTCATTAGCAACTTCACGACACAATCTACCAGTGAAATTTAAAAAATGGAACAGAATTTGTATGAAATTATCTGCCAGAGGTCGTGAAATATAAATACTCCAATTTAAGTGTAAAGCTGGTTACAGCAATTAAACAAAAAATATACGTCATAGCGACAGACTTCTCCTTCCACTTGCAATATAGGTGCGAGTGTGACTCCTAAATGCCATCTCTTTTTACAAGCTTTTATTTAACTTGGCGTGTGTGTATGAGATAAAATCTTGCAACTAAATTTTGACCAGTTCCCCCCAATCGATTGAGAGGAAAGGACACGGCAGACGCCCATAGAACGCTGGGCTTCAGATTGTGTATGTCGGTACAGATATGAAATTAGTTTGGTGTGATCGAGTATTTCAAGAGTATTTAAATTCATTTTTTATTTGTTTTTGTACGTAATTGGATTAAAGAGAAATTATCGCATTAGTGACAGTGAGGTTAAGTATAGTGTGAATGATCCAATGAAGTACAGCGCGACTAATGAGTTCTCAATTCAAAGGTTTTAGTTGCTGTCGACATGATATTCTGTGAAGGCATGCGCCAGCCAGCATGCACCCGTTTTTGTTTTATTGTTTTTTTTTCAAAATGTCAACGGCATAATTATTTTATTTCTTATTTACTTCGATTTTTGATTTCAATTCTTAATCTCTAAGATAAATTAGGCAAAGAACAATTATTAAAATATATTGTTATTTTTGGTTAAGCTTTTATTACTGTACCATATCAAGCCCAAAACTGCCAATGTCCTTTGGAACGCATTATGTCGCTTTGGATGACAATGCAATAATATGGTTCCATGGAGGTGGTTTCTTGATAGAGCCGGGAGGTGGCTATAGGAACTCCTCAACTTCATAACATAACTCCGTCGTGTCTGGGCTCGTTGGATTTGTCTTGACAAGTAATATAGACCTAGATGATGTCATGGAGTTGGGAAGAGTAATTATAAAAGCTTATATTGAAAAATTATTTTACATAAAACTTATTAAGATTTCCATAACTGGCTCTACCCAAAAGCCCAGTAAGAATCAAACTCCTAACACAGAGACACAAACGTGTAGGGCCGATACAAATGGCGAATCGACCGCAGCAATCAATTATAAAGCGGAATTGTTCGGAATCGCACGCGCAACCATCGCCTTTGTTCCGTAATGTATTGGCGCCAATAATTTAAATTTTAGTAGGAGCCGTGTTATGGTTATATTCGGACGTGTATTGGGAAGCCATTGTTTTAATTATGTTATTCAATGGATATTGGATGTTTCATGTTTTATATTCATACTAGCAACTTTAGTGCAAGAGGGGCTCGTGGCTAAATTACAGCCGCGCTGATCGATCGATCTGCGAGGTTAAGCTGCGCTTGCCGCGGTCAGTCCTTGGATGGGTGACCGTCTTTACACATCGAGACCCCTCCGTGCCTCGGAGAGCACGTTAAGCAGTCGGTCCCAGTTGTCATAGGAATATCTTTGACAGTCGTTACGGGTAGTCAGGAGCCCAAAAGTCGGACAACTGGTCTAACATCCGAATACTTACCGGTATTTCCCAATAATTGGGTTGTGGAGGTCAGATGGCAGTCGCTCCATGTAAAATATTGATATTCAGCCGCAATCAGTTAGACTGGAAGCCGACCCCAATCATGTTTGGGAAAAGGCTAGGCGGATGATGATGACTAGCAACTTTAGTGCAGTAGGTATTTAGCTAATAATTTTCCATTGTCATCGTGACCACGAATACTACTACATTTTGGGTATTATATAGATGAATAATAAAAGAAAATAAAAAAATATAGGTACATAAAAACCCGATCGCGTTTGACCTACGTCTGATGTTGTTATAGAACCACCAAAAAGAAAAGGAAAACAAGACATTGCAGTCGGGGTCCATTATATGACTATTACCCGAAAACACTGGCTCCCGACTGCAATGTCTTACTTTTCTTTTCTTTTTGGTGGTTCTAAGAATCAAATCGTAGTTGACAAAGTTCATTCTGCGAAATGATTTCAAAGACTCAAAGGGGTATTAAGTAGTACTTATGTTAAAAGTCTTAATTATTTATAAGGATTAACATCAGCATTTCATCGCATACTTCCACTACAGTATTTACAAACACAAGGTCCCACTGAAAACTTAAACATAATCTTCTTAAAGTTCTCCACGTTAATAACACTGAAGATGTAATTATATTCGTATAATTAATTAAGATGCGAACAGGTGCTCGGTTCAATTTGGTTCCCGCGATGCTTAGATGTGGAACAGACGGGCAACTTTTTGTTGCACAATAAAAATGGTCTATAAATTATGATCCAATCAATAAAGACTAAAACAATTTGTACTTAAACGTATTTATTTAGTTAAGTCTCGGAAAACAAACATTAAAGTCTATCCCTCTTACATATAGATGCCTCTTAACTTTAACCACTGATTAAATATACAACTATCCTTGTCATTTGTATGACAATAAATAGAGATGACAATTAATAAGTTTAATTTAATCATCGTGTATAAGTAAGGGGGTATATTTTACCTTTACTCCATAAATGTGGCAACAATATATGACAAAAGAACCTACTTATAAAGTAACAACTAGTAGTTATTCATGATTTTCAATGACATGTCGAAACTTTTCGCTTACCAACATAATCAAAAGTATTTTGATTAACCTCAACGTATCGGTCGTGGTCACAAGAAGACCTCTAAATGCCTTATTATGGTGGATTTGTCGATAAAATTGATTATATTGCTTCGCTTTAACGGGTCGGACACCGGTGACCAGACACTATATTCTAGTCTCTATCTTGCACTTGTTTTTTGACAGTGACAGGAATAATGCCAAGCCAAAGCACGTTTTAAGTATCTCGGCCTTAGTACCTATTCATCTTATAGCTTTTACTCGAGAAACTATTGAAATACGCAATTACAGCTTAGCTAGCTCATAAAAAAAATCTTGATAGGTAATATTACGTTGCCTCTCTCTGTACCCAAGATGTAATTTTAACACGGTTGCTCGTCTGTCGCCCGACTTAAGTGTCTGCAAGATCTCCAACTCTGTGAATGGAGATTTGCAAGTCTTATGTCGTGTTTCGGCAGTCTGGTGGGAACAAGTTTGAGCATTCTTAGGGTTAAGTCTGCGTTGGCTTGGCGGTACGTGAAGGGAAAGTGAGATTCGAAAATTATTGATTGCTGACTGTTGCCTGCGAATTCTCTCGCATCCTAGGGAAACTGCTGCATGTAGTACCTGAATAATATTATCATGAGTGTTAATTCAGGATATTGTCTATCCATGTGCCAAATTTCGTCTAGATCCGTTTAGCTATTTATGCGCACTTGAGTAACAAACATCCAAACATCTTCACAAATACATTTTATATTAGTTTCAATAAAAACGTTGCTTGTTTCAAATGCTCTCTAATCATAAATCAGTATAAAACTGTAATTCAAGCCGCTATTTTTGACGATACATAAACTGTAAGATGATATTATTTATTTTAATATCAAAGATAAAGAAAAATAACGACTTGGATTTATTTTATACGGCGATGGTGACAAAAAGGCATAAAGCCTGCCTGATGGTAAGCGTAGCCTATAAAACGCTTGCAACACCGAATACCAGTGTCTCCAACTTTCTGTGACATAATTACGGTGTTTCCATTCTAAAAATACGGTAGATGATTGAAAATTACGGTAGATTTGCTTTTTTTAACCTAAACAACTAGAATAACCCATTTTGATATCTAAAAAGTCCTAAACGATTGCAAATAATGCCAAAAACATTGATTAAATTTATTATTTAGGTGCAATGACTATCGACAAAGATAAGCTGATAAAACACAGAGTATGGCGCACCTACCTCCAATAGTAATTATTAAGTTATTAAATATATAAGTAATTATTAACTTTGTAATTTGGCCGCATAATCATAGTCAACTTATAAAGACAATACAAAATTAAACAAAAAGTGTACAAGTTAATTCTGAAGGATTCTCTCATTCGAATTTGGTAGTGTGGCCATTACGAAAGTAAAAACTTATTACTTTTGTGTTGTAATTTACACAATTAACGATGATTCTAGTAAGAGATTGCGAGACACGAAATTACGGTAGAAAGTGTTACCGTAATAACATGTCTACGGTAGGTGGTAGATTTGTAAAAAATACGGTAGGTCTATTGTAATTACGGTGTAGTTGGAGACACTGCCGAGTACGATAACATGCGCGTTGCCGACTCTATAAAATGATGATTCGTTGTGCCGGCAGCTTGCCGGCCGGCCCTTTGGGGATAAGTAGGTCCCCCGCTGTCAGCAGCGTATCCTCAGGAGTTCTGCGACCTTATTCACCACACGAACACCACACTACCGAAGAGTTGCATAAATTCGTTGTAGTATTCTGTAATGTGGTGGTATTGCCCCAGTCCTACCTCTCTTTAAAAAGTCAGCATATCAACAAAGTTGGTCCATCTCAAGTATATCGATCGTTTAATACTCGGAAAACGACACCTGAATTATCTTTCCCATAAATATTTATAGCTATACCTTCGACTTTCCCGTAATACTTTCTTATTTCCTGATTTGAATATTGCGAGGATAATATAGGGTATTTTCCTTGGCAATATCCTGATGTATCTCGCAGATATCATTGTTGGGAACATGGCAAATATTTTTGGCGTATTATAGGGAAAGTGAGATGTTTTATTCCGATTATATATTGTTTTTGCATTTCAACTGAAACTGGCGAAGACACAGTAGCTCAGCTGGTCAGAGCGAAGTAACGGTAGAAGTTTCGGGTTCACACCCTGCATATATCAGTTGTTTTTTAAAATCTCTTACATTAAAATAAGGATAACCTGGCTATAACAAATTTCAAATTTGCAAAAATATAGATACATTTATAATGTATAGATGGTGACATCGTATCGATGTCCTTCTAACTGAAAAGTTAGAGGCATTGAGTTGGAGTCAGTAATTAGTCTCCGATAGATGTCACCCACGCTCATAAGAGGCGTAAAAAGAGATTTCTTTCAACTGCTATAGGGGAAGACACAGTAGCTCAGTTGTTTAGCCTAGAGCAATGCCACGGTGAGACAGAGATGGCGGGTTCAAACTCCGCTTGTGTCAGTTATGTTTTTTAAAAACTCTTACACATATTTAATAATATAAATTATAAAGCAATGGCTTAGCATCAGGCGGACCATTTGCCTGTTTGCCATCATCGTCAGCGTGAAGTCTTTGGTTCATTCCCCGGGTCGATTAATAAATAATAAATAATTTATGTTCAGCAGTGATAGCCTAGTGGTTTAACCATGTGCCTCCCACGGCGAATGGTTCGAGTTCGATTCTGAGGCACGCACCGCTGACTTTTCGAAGTCATATGCGTATTAGAAATTAATTATCACTTGCTTTAACGGTGAAGGAAAACATCGTGAGGAAACCGGCATGTCCTAGAACCAAAAATTCGAAGACATAATAACGTCCACCAACCCGCACTGGGCCCGCGTGGTGGACTACGGCCCACTCCCTCTCACAGACAGGAGGCCTGTGTCCCAGCAGTGGGAACATTATAGGCCGATTATGCTATGCTTATGCTAAATAATTTATGTTCCTTTTTTTTCACTAAGAAATTCTTATTTAGATAATGTTTTAGGTTATACAATCGGCTGTCTGCGATAGCCCTAAGGGTCGATAAATACACAAGCTATTTCCCGAAGCCTTTTAAACGGGGATGAGTTAAAACTCAGAAGACAGGCCGTCATAATTTTCAGTTAAAGCCTCCTTCAGTTCGCTCCAATGAATACTTAGTGACAGCTAAATGAGAGAAGTAGGAAGGGAAATTATGTGCTTTATTATTTTTGTTTCATTTGATATAGGAAAAGGGGTAAAGTTAAAGTCTATTTCTCAGCTAATTATTTCCTGCTCGAAAAAGTGTCTTTACTTTTCATCAATCTTGTTTTCTAAGCAATTATTTCAAATGTTCGCATCTAGAATTAAGTAGGTAGTGATTTTTTTATGTTCCCAGTGCCGTAACCAGGGCGGTGCCAGCGGTGCCCAGGCACAGGGCGCAGACCCTGAAGGAGCGCAGAAATTACCAGACTAGGACCAAGAAGAGTGCACAAAATAAATGTCCAGGCTACTACCAAGAAGGGAGCAGTTATAGAAGCTCGCACCGGGCGCACAAAAGGCTAGTTACGACACTGAATGTTCCTAGGTACTTGGCGTAATTTTTTTTTATAGAAATTGTATCTTGAAACCTTAGTAGATTATCAAAATATTTGGTGATCCCTACCACCCTAGGCAAAAACATCTCTACCATAACCTAATAGACATGATTGTACATATCAATATTTAATTACGTTATTTCAATGAACAATCTGTAAACTGTGCGTTAAGTACCTACCACATCCACGAACCTCTACATCTCAGTACCTACCGTCGATCATAAAACACAATCAAGTTTTAAGAGGCAGCCCTGAACAACAGCCCGTTCATTTGTCACCCCTGACGTTTACAGGCTTTGATTTTATAGGTTTTAGAACATTTAACAGTTTTGAAGCCTGTTTTAAAATGTTGGAAGTTTCAAAGATGGAAATATTCTGGTTGGCTAAAATTTTATCGGCCGTACCGCAAAAAAATAAACATCTGTTCAACACACGTTCAACACGAATGCTACCAAAAATAATAGGCAATTGTTTTAGCACTAACTTGTCTAAAACCAGTGTGTATTATTTTTGGTAGCATTCGCGTTTAACGTGTGTCTATCTTTTTTGTGGTAAGACCGTATAGGTTTTATGTATTAAATACGTTGCGTTGCGGGTTTATAACCTATAAGAACAAGTAGGTAATATATTTTTAAGTAAAATTGTCTTATATATCTAAATACGCTGATAAATCTATTTACTTGACAGAACAGTGTCGTTTTTAAGTTTTGTCGAATTGAACAATGAATAGAGCAGTACGAACCTTTCTTCGCACAAGCGATTCACTTGAGCGTGCGCAAGCATTCGAGCGCACGCTCAAGTGAATGCTCGACATGCTCGTCAGTAAAATTATTATACTTAATCTTAAGTCTTCTAGAAAAATTTCGAAGCAAATTTTGGTTTGCTAGAGTGCTTATTAGAACAATCCTGTTTAATCAACTGTTAATTTCATGTGAATCTGTAATGTAACATTCGCTAGAACGCTCCTTACAAGTTTATCATCACCTAAATAGTTTGAAATCGGCGAAACATAATAAGCAACTGATGCCCAATGCTTTTTCCTGTAAGCTGGTACAGTCAGCGATATAAATTGATCAACACTGTTACTTTTTCGTAGTATCAATTGTATCGATAGTATCGATACAAACGATTTGCATTTTTTAAATGAAAACTATCGATAGTTCGGCAGCACCATTACTTACCCGTATCGCGGGTTTTTAATTTGCGTTCTCCAACATTCTTAGTTCTTTACTTTTGTTTTCAATAGTTTCGATTATATACTGTTGTTGCGTGATTCGTTGTAACGTGAACTCGTTGTTCCGTGGTTCGTTGTAACACTTGTAACATGCATTCATTGTTCCGTGATTCGTTGTAATGGTTTTTGTCGTAACATAGCGCACCCACCTATTATAACATTTGAAGTATTTCCTATAGTTTACGTACGTAATGCATTTTAAACCAAAAGAGGACTTAGAAAACAAATATTTATTTGTTACAATAAAATTGCTGAAGTAATAAATTCATTTATAAATACAAAAATAAAACAATACAAAAAACATAAAGAATGTTAAAATGAGCTACAAAAGATTTTTTAAAACTTGCATTCAATAGTCACACTCACACCACACGAACTAATATTTATACCGTCCACAGAAATCTAAATATTAAGTCAATAGAAGTCGCAAAGGCGCGTGACCTTGTCGCCGCTTTCGAACAAATTATGTAAGGCACGTCGTGTGTTACACGACACCACAACATCTAAAGTGCGCATTTCAAAATGTGACAGACTTATGTAAACAGATTATTACCTACGTTTAAGTTATTAAATATATAAGTGATTCTCAAAAATCATATGACCCGAGCGGGATTTGAACCCGCAACCTCTGCCGTTCCGCGGCTAAGTGCTCTGACCAACTGAGCTACCGGGTTAGAGCACTTAGCCACGGAACGGCAGAGGTCGCGGGTTCAATCCCGCTCGGGTCATATGGTTTTTGAGAATCACTTTTATATTTAATAACGTATTATAAGCCTAACATGGCTTTAACATGTTTCAAATTCACACAAAATATACATAAATATAAACCTATGTTTAATTTTAGCACTTATAGGTACCTGTACTGTATTAGATGTAAAAAATGTGTGCTGCAAACTGACGACACACGTCTGGTGAATGTAGTATAACCCGCGCCAATAAAGAAACAATTAAAAATGGCGGCACTAATCATTCCCTCTCACTCGCACGTTATTGCTGTCCTTACTCACATCCGACGTGTGTGAGTAAAGACAGCAATAACGTGCGAGTGAGAGGGAATGATTTGTGCCGCCATTTTAGATTCGCGTCTTTATTGGCACGGGTTATAATAAAATTATACAGGGTGGCAGGTTAGACAGTGGAAATATTTTAAGGGGTCATTTTACTCATCATTATGAACAACTTTTACTATGGGACCAACCCTGAAATCGCGAAAAAAAAATCTGCTCTTCCATACATTTATTTATTCACATATCTCAACAAAATGTATTGAACAGCTGCTTTTTTTTCGCGATTTCATGGTTGATCCCATAGTAAAAGTTGTTCATAATGATGAGTAGGTACAATGACCCCTTAAAATATTTCCACTGTCTAATCTGCCACCCTGTATAACATTTCTATTGACTTATTATTCAGATTTCTGTGGTGACACCACATTTAAAAAAAATTGCTGTTTGAATAGTTATTAAGGACTAATATTGATATCGGTCACAGAGTCATCGTACACATTGTCCGCCAGGTATAGATCATGATACCAGAGATCTTGGAAATCTGAGAACATTGTTCGACACAGAGGACATAATGGTTTTACTTCCAACGCCATCATCAGACATGTTCTACAAAACACGTGGCCGCACTTTGTCGAAACAACAGAACCTGTGCTCAACTCATGAAAGCATATAGGACATTGCAGTCTCAGAAATTGTTTACGTCTAGATTTTGCCTGAAAATAAATTAATACAAGTGTCATTAAATGTCTAAAAAACCGGCCATGTGCGAGTCGTACTCGCGCCACGACGGTACCGTACCGTCCTTGGACGTATAAAAGTAAGAAAACCGGACCGCATAACTAAGTTTGTTTGTGAAAGAATTTTGATGATTTCTGCTAGTTACGAACATCGTTTTATTTTTCGTGTACACAGGTAAACTTGTATCGACTCTAATTAAATAATTTCAGATTTTTTGCTTTGCAAACTTCGGAGAACGGTATTTTTTTAGATATTTTTCATCAAAATGTCGTAAATAGGAATAGGGTAAAAGAAAACGAAATAATATTATGTAATGTGCAGTTATATCCCTTTCATTTAATATGCCACTTGACCTAGTAACCCCACTACAAAATTTCAAACCCCCACTTTCGGCGCCGTTTGTAATGAAAATAAAAATACTTCTTTCAATTGCAATAAAGCTGGGCAACTACTATTAATAACTGTTAAAAAATAGTATTACTAGTTGCTGAAATAAGCTGTGGCAGACAGACGAAGTCGCACCATAAGGGTTCCTTTTTTACCATTTACGGAACTCTAAAAACTGTTGTAAATTAAAGTATATCTAAAGCTGAAAGTCCATTTAAATGAGCCGAACGCGCCAAAGGAGCCGAACGAATCGAATTTTAAGTAGAAGCACGGCAAGTAAATAGAAAGAAAGAAAAAAAGACAAAACATTTTTTATTTGGCACAACACAGGTAGACACACAGATAAAAAATATAAAATTAAAAGGTCTTAAAATTACATTAGATGCTGTGTGCCTAGCGGCTTTGCCAAATAGATGCGCTGTACCAACGATTCGGGCATGCTGGGACGGATGGCTTGCGATATCTAGCCTACTCATTAACTGTGTTTTGTGCACTTACACCAATAAAGTATGACATTGTCTCGCGTCCATATCACTGATATTACCATCATACATAAAATACGGAACTTGATAGGCAGCTAGCAGAATTCGGGCGTACCTACCAGGCGCTTCGTAAAAATTCTGATGACATCATCAGATTTTTTCAGGGATTTTGAGTACCTTCCGAATTCTTCCGGCAACTCTTTCAATTTCATACAAAGAATTCTGAAATTCGGTTCGGTCGGCTCCTTCGGTGCGTTCGGCTCGGATAAATGGGCGTTCAGCTTAATTAGTACCTGAAGTCTGAAATTCTATGGATACATGGAAATTCATTATTGATTAGGCTTGGCATATCTCGAGTTGTGGAAAGCGATAGGCCGAGTCATTAAACAGGGGGAAGATCCATAAGATCAAAGAATTATCGTACCTACCTTTGTCTTTGGTTTCTTAGTTTTTTTGTCTTTTACTGATTTCTCCGTAGCTTGGGGTATTCCAGGCGCCATTCCCGTGTACTGATAAGTATTTGTTATGGATATTTTCATTGATATTGTAAGATCAAGATCATGAAATCAACTTAACTTGTTATGGGGGATATGATTTCACGCAAGCCATACAAAAGCCATAGCGGGCTTTTGTATGGCTTGCGTGAAGTCATAATTATTATTCTACTCTTTGTGTGAAATTATTTACAAATTTTAATCCACTATTTTGTCCAAAGATTATTATTATATACTAATTTTGTCCATATTTTGTCAGATATTATTTTGACATGACATCTGACAGACAAGTTAAAGATAATTTGATAACATACTGACATACTGCCTAAAAAAAAAGAGATCAGCAATAGAGTTAGTCGAAATTTCACAAAAGGTTTAGATCTAAAGAATATTGTCTATTGTAACAAAAAAAATGTTTTACAAAAACGTAAAACCGACTTCAAAAAAACCCTAAACACGAAAAAGCTTAAAAAAGGCACCCTATAAATGAATACATACCTACCGTAGAAATACCTTTATATGTATTAAACGTTTTTCCTCCGTGGTATTAAACTCAACACTTTTTTGAGTCGGTGTCAAGCCAATTTTTACGATCAGGTAGGTGTACAATACATGGCTATAAAATTTGAGGATTTCCCTCGATTTCCATGAGGTCCCATCATTAGATCTTGATTTGGTGACAATCACCACTTCGAGAGTAGGTATTGAAACCCATTGAAACTAAAAAAGAATTTTCATAATCGGTCTACAATTGACGGAGTAGGTAATAGCTGAGCATACTACATAAAAAAAAAGATTCCGACGAATTGATAACCTCCTCCTTGTTTTGTAGTCGGTTAAAAGTTCAGCTCACAAGACACCTTTTGTTTCACAAAAACAATCAGTAGAAGAAGTCACATGATCAGCGAACCATCGAAGTTTTTTGGCGAGTCTTAGGATATCTGTTCATCATATTTTAATCCTAAGAAATTAAAGTAAGTTGCTGCTTCTTAAACATTAATAATATTGCCATTCAAAAGTCGTCTCTAAAATCCAGTATTCAAAGTCCAATTCAGTTTGCAGTTTCTCCGCAACTTTGGCCAGACAAAATCTTTTACAATAACGTAAGTCAAATCTCAAAATAATAGACTGTAAGCTCCTTAGACGGGCTGCAACTGCAGGGAGGCAGTGTTCACCTGCAGGGATTCCAGGGAGGGTTTTAAAATATTGACTGTCATATTTTTAAGACAGCAATGTCTGTTATTTGACAGTCCTGCGGCTGTGTAACACGGCTGGAGTGTCGTTTGTTTTTGTGATAAACAAGAAAATAAAAACATTTTTGTTTTTTTTTTCAATTCGGAGCCATTTCTGAGGATTGAGTAGCAAAAACCTTATTTACTCGACTACCTACTATGGAAAATGGGTGAGCTAAGCTCTCACCCTATCGCCTGGGCACAATTCCAGACTCAAAGCTGCTGTTGAATGATACACAGAAAGAGTTTTCTGACCGGGAATCAATCTCAAGACCCAACGCTTAGCAGTCGCGATAGCTGCTACTAAACCAACGTGTTAATCTATTTCAAAATTTACGGTGTTCAGCAACTTATCCAGTCGTGGATCTAAAGGCAACTAATATTTTCTTTTTCCGCTTTATACAGGGTGGCGATTAGGTTATCACATTAAATGAAACCATGTATCCTAAATGGCGTTCTTTGTACATACACAATAAAAAAAATTGCCGGTTGCCGCTTTTACAGGTCAGTAAATGTACCAACTTGTATTAATAGTTGTACTATTTATTGGTACATTTACTGACCTGTAAAAGCGGCAACCAGCAATTTTTTGTATTGTGTATGTAGGTACAAAGAACGCCATTTAGGATACATGGTTTCATTTAATGTGATAACCTAATCGCCACCCTGTATATTCATAGTAAATGTGAATAGACGTAATACAAACGCAAAGAAAGTTTGTAGCAGATCAAATATGCTTTGTATTCGTACGACAAAGGGGTGTAAATGATGTTTCTGCTCACAAAGGCGACTTGTATAAGTTATTTGTCTTTTACATTCGGGAATAAGGCGCTGTTTGTTGGAGTTTTTGAAATTGACTTTTGTATAATGGGTTTAGGTTTTTCTGTCGTGGATCCGATGAACGTCTTTCTCGTCATTTCAGAAAAAAATTGTAATGAAAAAAATGTTTAGGTATGTATTTTTGAAAGCTTCATACTCTTCATACTCCTAAAAAATCTGCATCTAAAGAAAACACAGGAGCAATGTAGAATTCTTATTTTGGAGAAATACCTTTATTTTATTTTTAATAAATTAATAATGCGTTTAACTCGGATCAGGGCCCCTTGATGGGCGAGTCATATTGCTAGGTGGACGTATCTCGTTACCTGAGCTCAGGAGGTACAGAACACCCAAGCTAAACCACCCCAAAACTACACTACCGGAGCCTTAATACAGATACCTTAACAATGTCTTCACTGCAAGTAATTTAAAACTGCACTAGCCTTAAATAAAACCGAGGAAATTAACATCAAAGTCGATTATAAAGTTCTTGAAACGCAGGCGGCGTCGGGACAACAAACTATCATTTAAATCATATTACTGAAGTCATTTAAAGTGTTGAACAATTCAAAAACTTGAAATAAACTTTATAGTCATCTGCATTGCTAATGTGTTGTCTGCATAGACATTAACCACTGGATGCGAAACACGTCGCGCCGCGTACTTCACCTTTGTGACGGTGATCGACGCTGCAGCCGATGGGCGGAGCCTACCGCTAATAAGCGGCGCGTGGTGGCCGCGTGCCCGCTTGATCCAGCGGCTGACCACCAGTTATGTTCTCCAGCCACATTACCTGAAGACCTGAAAACCCGTATTGCCAGCAAATTACTCACCCCTGAGTTTCTAGTTATTTCTGTCTACCAAAGCGCAGTACCATAATATTGTTAATGTAAAAAAATACATAGTGTTTTGTATAAAGGTGTTTGCTTTATTTTCCTAATCTAGTTAAAATAACCCTTCAGGTTATTTTAGCTACACCTTTACCACTCTTGCCACGCACTTTCGGTCAGGAGACAAATCTATGCTAATATTGAAAGCTGAAGCGTTTTTGTTTGATAGTTAGTTTGTTTAAACGCGCTAATCTCTGAAACTACCACTTGGATTCGAAATATTCTTTTTGTATATAATAGCCAGCTTCATGAGAAATAGTATGGGCTATTTAATATCACGCTATGGCCCTTAAAAGCCGAGCAAAAAGAGCTGGTCACAACCCTCCGTCGCACTTCAGAAGTTAGTCGATCCAAATATCAAACATTTTTTCATCAAGATACAGGCCTCGCCTAGTTTGGGGACCACCGTAAAGAACTTAATGATGTACATACCAATGGTTCAATAAATGATTAAATGATTAAATAAATGATCGTTTCGCATCCCGTTGTTAATATGGCAGTGATCGTCTGACATTGCTCTAGCTTTTCAAATACTTAGCGCTAAATTATTCGAATAAGATTTTGTTCAAATGATATTTAAATAATTTTCTTACAATTACCAATATTTCGTTTAAAATTCAAATTGTTGTGTAACTTTTGGGATTCAAATATTTAGTTTCGTAGTTACAGTGTGGTAAAATGAGCAGACATTCTGAGATAATAAGCACCAAAATCGATTGAATGCCAGTGCCAATACGTTTGGCTTTGAGTAGCACTGAACTTGTGACGGAGTCATCCTTCATTCATCATTTAGTGCTGGCAATCTTCCATTACTGGCCACTTCATCCACTCCATTCTTCCAGATTTGAACTTCAAATTTCAAAATTAGAACATCTCATATTTTATGCATTTATTTCGTTATTCTTTGTCTGGTCTCCAACGACATCACTTGCGGACCGCTGAACCGCTGTTCTGTTATAGTTATTACCTACAAATTATAATCTATTACAAGTGTGCAATTTAATAAGTAAAACGTCTTTTATAAAGTACCTTTTTTATACCGTTCTAACTGCCGTGAACAGTTGTAAAGTGAAATTATATGAACTACGTTACAAATACACCTCTTCAACCATCCTGCTGCTGTTTTATTCGTATCAAGATTTGTGTCTGTGGAGACTCCCTCCGATAGCTAGCCGAGGCTGAGAGGTCAGAGGAGGGAGGCACTCCGCGACAAACTAAGGATTCAGAAGTTAGTAAAGAGTATGCAGTACGCAGTAGCAGAGTTTACATTTACTGTACTTATATTACTTCCAAACAGTTGATGGTCCCTGGCAAGACATACCTACATTTTTCTTCATCACTAAAACAGTCCTTTATCACTAAAACAAGACTAACTGCCCTAGATGGTAGACCTACGTTTTGAGTTACTTTTAAAGCGTTATGGTAATACTTACTCTACACATTCGTAAGTACCAACAAACTCTCAAGAAACCGCCACTTAATTTTAACACAGGATATAACCAAAGAAAAGCGTATTAAAACGGTATTAACAAAGTAACGCCGGCAAGAGTGGGGAATAAACTGAAACGGTGGGCCTATGCCATGCCAGTTGTTTTACATAATAACCGCATTTCTATGCCCGTTTTGTGCACACGTATGAAAGTATGGCTGACGTCAGAGGCGTACAGTTGCGTGCGGTGTGCTTTCGTTTATTTTTATGTGGTTTTAGCGCTCACCTGCGTCAATGTTAATGTTAACGCGTATGTCCAAATGCACTTTAGTGCAGCATAAGCATAGCATAATCGGCCTATAATGTTTCCACTGCTGGGACACAGGCCTCCTCTCTCAGAGAGGCTCTCTGTGAGAGGAAGTGGGCCGTAGTCCACCACGCGGGCCCAGTGCGGGTTGGTGGACGTCACATGTCTTCGAATTTTTGGTTCTAGGACATGCCGTTTTCCTCACGATGTTTTCCTTCACCGTTAAAGCAAGTGATAATTAATTTCTAATACGCACATGACTTCGAAAAGTCAGCGGTGCGTGCCTCGGAATCGAACTCGAACCATACGCGTGGGAGGCACATGGTTAAACTACTAGGGCAACACTACCTTTAGTGCAGGCGTTAAAATATTACACGTTAAACTAGTGGCTACATTATTGTAGTTGATAGAGTTATGGCATAGTGTCTAACGTCAATAGGAATGTCATTAGTCAATTACCGCGATAAAGTGTTGGCTCTAACTGTTTAGTGATATTATTAATACGTTAATGAGTAGGAGCAGAAGCATAATGCTGTATGCTAGACTGTTTGTTAAAGCTGCATTATGATATCAAATCGCAGGACGCTAGATTAGCTCAGCGGTGCTGGGAAAAAGACACGCTAGCTGGATAACTGCCTTTACATGTACAAAATTAGCACGCTAGCTTATTTACCGCTCTGCAAATTGAATATTGTAATGTGACTTTATGGCATATTATTGTGACTGTGTGACTGACTACCTAGGCAAATAGCCTTAGATAAATACTGTAAAACAAAGTCTAGAGCGAGAGATACGAATAGAAATAAGGCACAGCGTGCTACTCGCTCAAATCTGGAACAGCCCAACTGGGTAAAAACCTCCACTTTACAGAATACGCTAAATAACGCTACTCTTCGGTAGTTTTTAGGGTTCCGTACCAAAATGGTAAAAAAGGAACCCTTATGGTGCGACTCCGTCTGTCTGTCTGTCTGTCTGTCTGTCACACCTGCTTATTTCAGCAACTACTTATGCTATCCACTTGAAATTTGGAACAGTTATAAAAAATCTTTGTTCAACTTTATTGCAAATGAAAAAAGTCCAAAAATATTTTTATTTTTATTGCAAAAGGGGCCGGAGTGGGGGTCCGAAATTTCAAAGTGGGGTTACTAGGTCAAGTGACATATCATATAAAAGGGCTTGATCTGCAAATTTCAAAATATATTTTCACTTTATTTTATGTGTCACAGTTTTCGACATATGATTAAAAATGTCCAAAAAAATACCATCCCCCCCTAAGGGGGGGGCCCCTTATCTCCGAAGTTTGCGGAGCGAAAAATTTGAAATAATTAGAGTTGATAGGAATTGACCCAAATATGGCACCAAAAACAAAACGATGTTCCTAACTAGTACAGTTTTTTCAAAATCATCAAAATTCCTTCACAAACAAACTTAGTTATGCGGTCCGGATTTTTTCACTTTATACGTCCAAAAATGATACGGAACCCTCGGTGCGCAAGTACGACTCGCACTTGGCCGGTTTTTTTGATCCTGTGGCGAATCCTCATTTTAAAGGGTCAGCAATGCGCATGTGATACCCGGTGTTGCAAGCGTTTCATAGGCATAACCACTTACCATCAGGCGGGTCGTACGCCTGTTTGTCATCATCACCGTATAAAAAAAATGTTTACGACGTCATCTCTAAAGGAATACCTACGTCACAATACTTTAAGCCTTTTCTTCCCGAGCATACTTTTACTACACCATTCATGTGACGTCACAGTACACTCGCGTAAAGTCTTGAGTGTAGGATATATTTCATTTATTCGCGCGAGAAAAAGGAAAGGAGTTTTCTGTCTTTATTTGAATTGATTTATTTTATTTTTGGTTATGTTGCCATCATTTGTAAGTGTTGATGTCTATAGCATTATTCCCCTTGCGACTGTTAAGTTTATTGATTCTTTCTGAAACTCCTGTTAAACAGTAGTTATTACCCTATCTGCAATCGTTTAGGTTGAGGTTTTGAAATCGGCCAGCATTTCTATTTAATTTCTAGTAGATATACCTACATAGTTACCTATTTCTAGTTACACAGATACTCATGGTTGACTGAGCGCCTTTCAGGAGTCCCATCTGTGACCAGCTTTCGTCGAGTCAACTGAAGCCAACAGTAATTGATCAAAAAATCATCGGATCGAAAAGATCTCGAAAAAATCTGCTCTAAGAAATCTTGAGACACTTTTAGATAACGAAAAATATTAGAGGGCAGATAATATTTTTTGCAATAATAAAAAGCATCTACAAATTAAATACTATAATCATACATATTATGCTTATTTGAATTTCTGAATTCTAGACATCTGTCAGCACATTTCACTTCGTAATTGAATCTTAAATATTTTTAACGTATTTGTTTGATTCTCTTCAGAAGTTCTGTCACTAGGTATATGACATCTGCCATCACTTAATTTAATCATTATTAACTTTTACAGAACTTTTTTTATTTATATACAGGGTGGCAGGTTAGACAGTGGAAATATTCAACCTACCTACCTACATCATTTTCACTCGTACCTACCTACACTTACATTATGAACATCTTTTAGGGGAGACCGAGGAAGGTTGTGACAATTTTTACTTAAAAGAACATATCTCAGTAAAGAAACATACCACCGTTATGAATTTTAGCCACGATATAGCTCAATCCTTACCCTTTTAGATTTAATCATCAAAGCCAACATATAATATAAGGTTTCTGAAAAAAACCTTCAAAACTGTAACTACTCCCTTTGTCACAACTCTCCTAACACCGAGGTAAGTTGTGACAAGTACCAAGGTAAGTTGTGACAGCTGTGTATTTACATTTAATTTTATAAATAAAATTACTTTTACTTTAATTATAAACAAAACGCACTTTTTTTTTGCATAAAGGAACTTTAATTATTATTTAGAATAATTGCAGGAATTATAATAACAACAAATATGAATATAAAAGTATTAAATTATTTTTTGAACAATTAGATATTATTATGAGATCAATACTTTCAAAATCAGTCAATAGTCTTAACCTAATCAGACAAACAATTATGGCAGACGAATTGCAGCTCGCCCCCAGTGCATTCTTCGTGAGACCAGGGGGGTGATTCTCGCGGGTGATATATTGATATCGAATTCGATATATATCGCAGCAAATGTCAAAATGGTAGGGATTTTGACAGTTGTTGCAATATATATCGAATTCGATATCAATATCGAACCCGCGAGAATCAACCCCCAGCCTTTACACTCCAAGCATTGAACCCACTTCTCATTCGATCTGCTATTGGCATAAGGTTCGAGGCAGCACAAGCAAAAATAATCATTTTCTTCATCTTCTTATATATATTTATTATATTTTTTATTTTTTATATTATATTATTTATTATATATATATATTATATATTTTTTATTATATTTTTTTGCTAACATGAACGCAATTCTTCTTGTTTCTTTTGTTGTCAGCCCATAATTGGATGCAGCACATGTCAATAAATACTCGCATAATATGTTTTCTTCCTCATCTGTAAAAACTTTTGGACTAGCATAACCCATGGACGGAGTCACCTCTGTTGCGTTATCTTGAAAAGCCTGTTTCTTTTTAATATATCTTTGCAAAGACATGTAGTTGAGATTGTAAGAGGATGCGGCATTTCGGAGACATTGACCCCTCAACGTAACTTCTTCAAAGGCTAGTTCGTAAATGTCGATACTAGCCATACCCCTATCAGTCTTTCGTGTATACTTATTTGGCGTTCTGAAATAGAAAAACAGGAACTCAGCATACAATACCAAACCACATGCCTAAGTAAATCCCTGACAAAAAAAAATATTTTTAAGACGACTTTAATCGCCGAATACTTTTAATATTAAAATTAGACAGTAAGAAATGATCAAAGCATGCAAACATGCATGTAAACACAACAAAAAAACATTGCAAAAAGCGTGTAAAATGAGCTACCCACATAATAAACTTAAATAGGAGAGTTGTGACAGCGTGTCACAACTCTCCTAGGTAACAAAAATCGCGATCTGGTCAAAAAACATTAGTTTTATTTGGAAACGAGATGCAAACACAACAAAACAATGCCACGATTTCAAAGTCTAAATAACACACAACATAAGAAAAAATAGCTCAGCCACGTTAATATAATATACGAAGATATAAGTACAATAATTGTTTTAATAAAAAACTTACTTTTCGTTTCTTTTTTTATGCGGACGTCGCACACACGCAACCGCTTGTCGTGGGCTTCTGGCGCGTACTGTACTGAGTCAAGTATCGCGTCTCTAAACAAACAGTCCTGCGCTGTTGCCAGCTCGCTAACGGTCATAAGTTCCGAGAAATCGTCTTTGTCACAACTCTACTTTGTCACAATCCTCCTCGGTCTCCCCTACTATGGGACCTAACCTAAAATCGGTAAAAAAAATCAGCTGTTCCATACATTTTGTTGAGTTATGTGAACATAAATTTATTGAACAGCTGTATATTATAACTAGATTTTTGCCCGCGACTCCGTCCGCGTGGACTACAGTGAAATGACCAGTTTAAATGACCTCCGTAGTGTAGGGTGGCTAGTACTATCAAGAGGTCAAGCTGTATCTCTGGTTCATCCCACCGAAATTAGATTAAACGTAGCTTAGATTTTAAGTTGGACCCCAAGCTATCGAACTGTGAAAACCACATAAAATCCGTTTAGTTCTTTTTGCGTGATGCGCGCACAAACAGAGAAACAGACAAAAATTCTCAAAAAAAATCTTTTTGGGTATGGTTACGTCCCAGTACCCTATCCCGACTGTTTTTTCTGGAATATCTTCAATGTACAGACACGGCTTTTTTACAATTTTATATAGATTATCTATTTGTTTTAATTTTTTTCAGAGCGAGCATTATAAATTATAACCTTAAAATATACCTACAAACCAGAATAATCCTCCTACACCTCAAAAACGTTACAAGGAACTTAAAAGCAAGTTTAACGACACTTCAGAAGTAAGGGGTTGAAGAAAATACGCCAATAACATTGCAGCCCCTCAGGGTTGTCAAAGAATAGCGGATTAGAGGGCAGATGGGGTTCCGAGCACCCCTACAAAGGAAAATCGTTAGGGACATGCTAACATGGTTTTTTGCACACTCTACTGTATAATGATAGGTGGGTAGTTAAACTTTGGACGCCGTAAAATTAAAAAAATATTATATTTGAAAAAAAGGAGAGTACAATTTCATAGAGTGGGCATAAAAACCGTGAATACCTACTGCAGTAAAATATTTTTAATACCAAGTGGCGTGTGTTTTTTATAAAAATTTACAGTCTAAAAGGAATGAAAATGATGTTAAAAACCGGCCAAGTGCGAGTCGTACTCGCGCACCGAGGGTTCCGTATCATTTTTGGACGTATAAAGTGAAAAAAACCGGACCGCATAACTAAATTTGTTTGTGAAGGAAATTTGATGATTTTGAAAAAACTGTAATAGTTAGGAGCATCGTTTTATTTTTGGTGCCATATTTGGGTCAATTCCCATCAATTCTAATTATTTCAGATTTTTCGCCCCGCAAACTTCGGAGATAAGGGGGGGAATGGTATTTTTTTAGACATTTTTCATCATAATATTATGTCGAAAACTGTGAGACATAAAATAAAATAAAAATATATTTTTAAATGTGCAGATCAAGCCCTTTCATATAATATGTAACTTGACCTAGTAACCCCACTTTAAAATTTTGGACCCCCACTCCGGCCCCTTTTGCAATGAAAATAAAAATATTTTTGGACTTTTTTCATTTGCAATAAAGTTGAACAAGCATTCTTTATAACTGTTCCAAATTTCAAGTCGATAGCATAAGTAGTTGCTGAAATAAGCAGGTGTGACAGACAGACAGACAGACAGACAGACGAACTCGCACCATAAGGGTTCCTTTTTTACCATTTTGGCACGGAACCCTAAAAATGATGTTGTTATTGTACTTATAATTATGTAGACAGTCTCAACCATTTCCAGCGGAGTTGTGTGATATGCTGAATTAAAAACCAGTTTTTAGACAATTTAAAAAAATATGAAAACTCAAAAATAATGAAAAACAAACATTCCTATCGACTCTAAACTATTACTTATGAAGATAAATGGAATAGAAAAAGTGAGACCACATGTAAATCAGTGATAACTTATATTTTAGTTATTTTAGCGTAGACCCTTAGAATAGGTATTACAAGTATTCGCTTTATGACAGATTCGGTTTAGGTCAGATTCTGTTTACGACAGATTCTGTTTAGGACAGATTCGCTTTAAGCCAGAATTTGTACATTCAAGTGAAAATACTTTATTACAAAAAAATAACCGACTTCAAAAAGCCACTACAAAGTAAATAATAATTTTGGTTTCGCAAGGCTTTGGTTTTTGTTTGCTTTTTTTGCCACCGACTTCAGAAATAAAAAAAAATATTTACTTACTTTGTAATGACTAATGACTTTTTGAAGTCGATTAAAAATATTTTCAATTTCGTTTTCTATTTAGGTATATTATTTTCGACTGACTGACTGAACTTTGAAGTTTAAAATACCGTTGTACTGTATTTATAAAGCTCAAAAGTGCGATTTACGTGAGTTAGAAGTAGGTAAGCTTTCGAATGTTCATCATTGCGATGTAAAGTACTGAACGGATTTTGATGTGGTTTTCACAGTTCGATAGCTTAGGGTCCTCTACGGAGGTCATTTAAACTGGTCAGTTCATTGTAGTCCACGCGGACGGAGTCGCGGGCAAAAGTTTAGTACTTAGTAAATTATGCGAAAGTTTGGATAGATGGATGGATGGATGGATGGTTGTTTGTTACCCAATCACATCAGAACGGCTGAACGGATCTAAATTAAATTTGGCACAGGGATAGATTATACTCTGGAATAGTACACAGGCTACTTTTTATTCCGGAAAAATATACGGTTGCCGTGGGATAGATTTGTAATTTCCACGCGAACGAAGTCGCAGGCAACAGCTAGTGACGTTTATTTTTAAGCTTTTACCCGAATAATGGGAAAAAAAAAATTATACAGTCTAGTAAGTCCAGGCGAGAAAAATAAATAATGAACAATAAAAATGAAGTAATAAAAATATAACAGATTGTGTTTGAATTGTGAACATCATTGTACTTCTGGCTTAAAGCGAATCTGTCCTAAACAGAATCTGTCGTAAACAGAATCTGTCATAAAGCGAATAATCCGAATATTAATTACAATTTTTTACTCACGAAGTACAATATAAAGCTCATACTGAATTCACATTTGTTTTTCGCTTAAGTTCAAAGTTTTCGCAACCTAACCTTTGAATAGTGAGACTTGTTCCCGATAGAGTAGACAGAAGAGATTGCAGAATAGCCCAACTAGCGATTGATTCGCATGACGTAATGCAGTGAGCACTCTGTATAGGCGCGTATTGCCGTAAAATTTTGTTAAGGCGCTCTCATTTAAGTATTATGTCATATTATAACTAATTACTCCTTAAAGGCGCTTTTTTGTTATTTTAATGATGAATGTAATCTACCCTCTTTAATCTTTTCTCTCATAAAGACCTTACGATTAGGTATCTAGGTAGGTACCTAAATATCTATCTTATGTTAAAAATACTTATAAAGTGGATATTACATAGAATAGGCATCAATAACACTGTTATTAATGAGGCATCATTTTATGTAATGACAACTTTAGATAGTTACCCTTCAAGTCACGAGTGAAGCGGTTTCTTCTAAGCAAGCGTGCTCCATCGTAGACCACATCATCGCTTAACATCAGGCGAGATGGCAGTCAAACGCAAGCCATTCATAGAATTAAAAAAATACTTGTTTAAAATTTAGCCTGAAATAATAGGTGTTGTGAAATGAGTACCAAAGCATCTTTTGTTTCATAATCAACCCTTACAAAATCCATCGGAGCATACAGCCAACAAAGTCACCTTCCCCGACGTGCAATAACGTCAGTTTACGACGGCCACTCGTAGTAACAACAGTAGCAGTAACAAAACTAACAATACGACACTTACAGCCATTGTTAATTGTGACTTTGTGACGCGGACTTAAATTAAACTTGGTTGTAAAACTCACCGCACTTGTAAAGCGGACCTTATTATTTGCTTTAAGAATAGTCAACTAAATAAAAAACCTGCTTATTTCAGCAACTACTAATGCTATCGACTTGAAATTTGGAACAGTTATAAAAAATGCTTGTTCAACTATATTGCAAATGAAAAAAGTCAAAAAATATTTTTATTTTCATTGCAAAAGGGGCCGGAGTGGGGGTCGAAAATTTAAAAGTGGCGTTACTAGGTCAAATAACATATCACATGAAAGGGCTTGATCTGCACATTTCAAAATATATTTTCATTTTATTTTATGTCTCACAGTTTTCGACACAATTATGATGAAAAATGTCTGAAAAAATACCATTCCCCCCCCTTATCTCCGAAGTTTGCGTAGCGAAAAATCTGAAATAATTAGAGTTGATAGGAATTGACTCAAATATTGCACCAAAAATAAAACGATGTTCCTACCTAGTACAGTTTTTTCCAAATCATCAAAATTCCTTCACAAACAAACTTAGTTATGCGTTCCGGTTTTTTCAATTTATACCTCCAAAAATGATACGGAACCCTCAGTGCGCGAGTACGACTCGCACTTGGCCGGTTTTTTTCAGATAAGGCCAAAATGATAGATAACCCCTGTAGAAAACTACCTTTTAGTACGTACTATCAATACAGAAAGAAAAAACTATAATGTTCCCTCTCAATATTTTCCTTTCTTCCTTTTCTAAAGTAATTTTCGATAGCTAATTTTCTTCCCACACTGCCCTCAATATTGGCTCAACACGAAACTAGCATAAGCCAATAATTTCCAACAACAGGGGAACAAAATTCAACGACTGTTGTTACTATAGTAAACTGTTAGTTAAACTTGTTGCCCTCGGGAGCGAAGCGGAGCGAGCAAAGCGAAACTCCTAACTATTCTATATGGAGTTCATAAAATATTTCTTTGGATGCAAAAGGCGATTTTAAACTCGGTATCGCGGTCAGGGGAATAAAAGTTTGCAATTTTTTTGCTTGATGCGGTTTTAAAATCGGTATTTCTATTACCTAGTGCGGCCACTAGGACCAAATTATAGATTAGCATAGCATAATCGGCCTATAATGTTCCCACTGCTGGGACACAGGCCTCCTCTGTCTGTGAGAGGGAGTGGGCCGTAGTCCACGACGCGGGCCCAGTGCGGGTTGGTGGACGTCACATGTCTTCGAATTTTTAGTTGTAGGACATGCCGGTTTCCTCACGATGTTTTCCTTTAATTAATTTCTAATACGCACATGACTTCGATAAGTCAGCGGTGCGTGCCTCGGGATCGAACTCGAACCATTCCCCGTGGGAGGCACATGGTTAAACCACTAGGCTATCACTGCTGCTTATAGATTGTGTTATATTTTTTTTATTTTTTTTATTTACGGGTCAATTGAATAAAAATCCTACTAATATTATAAACTAGCTTCCGCCCGCGGCTGCGCCCGCGTTTGTGATAAAAAGTAGCCTATGTGTTATTCTGATGTATCTGTCCTACTAATATTATAAACGTGAAAGTTTGTGAGGATGTAAAGATGTATGGATGGATGTATGGATGTTTGTTACTCTTTCACGCAATAACTACTAAACGGATTTTGATGAAACTTTACAGTAATATAGCTTATACATCAGATTAACACATAGGCTACTTTTTATCACAAAAACGCGGGCAAAGCCACGGGCAGAAGCTAGTACCTTATCAACTTTATTCTTATACATGATTTTGGTGGATTTTTTCTGGAAGAATCGCCGACTCAAACTCCAGATGTTCATCGGATTCACGTCAAAAACTCCCAAATAGAGCCATATATTTCAGTCTTCTTACTTTCAACACATACATTTGAAGAAAATAAACACCTTAACGAAAATACTTTACATCCAAGATCCTTTTGTTTTTCAACCTTCCTGAAAACGCGACCCCTTTGCAAGAAAAAAAATCTGGCGACCCCTCAGGAGTTCAGGGCCATAATAAATAATGTCAGTGTTTTGAAACACGACCATAAACAGAGACAGCCTTGTCAATGAAATTGTTGTATTTTTATTTTAATGATAATATTGGTACCTATATACTTTTCACTTTTACCTGGCTTGAGACTGCGACCTCTGAGTGAATCTTTGTGACCGTCCTGGGTCGGTTGCAACCCACAGGTTGAAAAACACTGCCCTAAAGTATTTCCACATAGATCGATTCCCATTAACATCTACAGACCGAATGCTAGACAAACTACGTTTTGCATTTCTTCCCCAAGATATACGTAGATACAAACTGAATACTTATTATGTTTGTTTCTAGACACAGGTGCAAAGTACCACAGGCATGTTAAGAATAAATAGTTCTGGTACGGGAGCTAGGTTCTTATTTTATTTTTCATTTGTGTGTGATAGAGTAAAATAAAATGATGCATATTTTTTTGTGAGTAGGTATCAAGTTTCGAGTGATGGTAAATGCTTTCTCCATATTTTATCTCTTTAAACCTAACACGCGTATAAATTTTGTAAAGACAGAGATAAGACTCTGTTCTTCAACATCATGGCGGATTTTTGCCTAAGAATAATAGCAGAAAAACCCACAAAAATCTAAATAATAAATCAATACTTAGACACACCAGCACAACAGCAGGGCAAAACCGTTAATTTTATTATAAGAGGATTATTTTGTATTTTGTACCTACCTATGATCCATAATAAATAATAACATGAACTAGGTAGTATCGCCTGTGGTCAAAATTCGACCAAATTGTGAAAAAAAATTTATATCCATGGCATATTTATTCGTAACTTCATTTATTTTTCAAAACTGTGTTTTAATAACATCTATACTATTATAAAATTGTAAACAAGCTGTGTCTGTACATTGAAGATATTCCAGAAAAAACAGTCGGGATAGGGTACTGGGACGTAACTATACCCAAAAAGATTTTTTTTAGATTTTTGTCTGTTTCTCTGTTTGTGCACGCATCACGCAAAAAATACGGATTTTGATGTGATTTTCACAGTTCGATAGCTTGGGGTCCAACTTAAAATCTAAGCCACGTTTCATCTAATTCTGATGGGAGGAAAAGGAGATACAGCTTGACCTCTTCGTAGTACTAACCACTCTACACTGCGGAGGTCATTTAAACTGGTCATTTCACTGTAGTCCACGCGGACGGAGTCGCAGGAAAAATCTAGTTTAGTGAAAAATGTGGTGGCGCATTTAATTATATAGGGTATATAAGTAGGTATATATATAAATTTTAGGTTTCCTGGGGGTAGGTAGGTACTCCTCCATATAAACTTTAACTTTGCCAAATCCACAATCCTCTTTACGCGAAAATCAATATAATAAGGGGTAGGTACCTACAAAGCTTTCTCTTCACATATTAATTTATAAAAACGTATCCAGTCTCCCGCTCTATCCAATAGAAGTGGCGGCACGTAAGAGTTACATGGAGCAACAAATCGCGCCACACGGTCAGTAAGTGTTATCCGAGAAGAAACACCAACTTTTATAGAACAATATTGTTTATTGCTTTCCGTTTTATATGCGGAAAAGTTTTAGTTTTATTTACATAACTGCTTTGTAGTGAACCTAAAATGTAACACTGAATCTCTTTTAAATCTGCTTTCTGGCTATTTGTTGGAAATCTGGTGAGCTACCTACCCCTTACGTTTTATCTATTAATTACGGGACACTCTGTATAGGGTGTTTCAAATAAGAAGTCCCTTCGACGCTAAATGTAAAATAATGTGACTTTATTTAGTTAGTTTGTCTTAAACGTTCTATATTTTTTTTAGATTTAAGTGTTATGTAACGTAATAATAATAATAATAAATTCTTTATTATCAGGCTACTTACTTTTTGATATAACCCAATTCTAAACGTCGTTGTAGTGTCTGCATCATCATCCTGGGATTTGATATCAATTAATGAATAAAGTGTTAAATTAATTGATTTATTCTGCATCTCCATGTTTGGTAGTCATCTTTCTTCTTTCTGTCTATAGGGTTCTACCCTTCATACTCGAAATATTTTAAGAGGCACACAAAAAAATTGATCGGAGTATATTTTTTTTTAATAAATAATTAAAATGATTAAATACATTATTTGACAAATAAAAATACTATTTTACTAAATGTTTTGAAGTTCGAGAGCCATTCTTGGTAGTTCTAGTGTTTGAGTATATCGTGCATTGTGGGTGCTTTGTTCAAGTTCCAATTATGCCTGCAGCTGAAGTTTGCACCTGATACTGTTTTGTTTAATGTTTGGAGGAGATATTTCTTTTGTCTTGGTTTTTTGTCGTGTCGATTTTTCTTTTGTTTTATTTATTGTTGAGTTAGGAGTTGTGCTGCTATGATAACCGACTTATACGTACCAACTGTTCACTCAAATCTACACTGTTACATTATTTTACTGCTTTTTTTTTTCAGTGCGTTGTAGGTAGTTCTATGATAGTTTGGTATAAACACACCCTTAAAAACCACTCTCCAAGCTAAGTTGCTGACAGTATTTGATTACTTACATTTACTTTTTTCTATATATAGGTACATATACTGGTACGTATGCAGGTATTGTTTACGGATAATTTCAAGCAAAATAAGGTTATCTGGCTTAATTATAAAACTACCTACTAATTATTAACTTTTGTAATCTACCACAACTTTAGGTCATAAACTCTTGTATATTGTTAGTGATTTCTGACTGAATGATGTGTTTTGTATGAAGAAATTGTTGTTCCGAGTTTGATCCCTTGGTCAGGAAAAGTGTTAAATTAGACTCTCCGTATAATAAACTCTCAAACAGTCCGGAGTTTTGGTTTGCAATAGGCTCACCTATCATATGGTATTATCTGCCGAAGTATGACTTTACTTACACCTCTGCCTACCCTTCGCAAAATACGCTTTTGTTCCGAGGCGTCGATATTGAAACATTTTTGCGCAAGAAACGAACGTCGCCGACATTTGCATGTTTATTGTGGCCGTCGGCTGTTCAGGTGACAAACGGGCATCATAGAACAAAATAGTACAGAAGAACCAAAAGAAAAGAGATTTAACAAAACAAAGGAGAAAAGAAAAAAAGAAAAGAGAAAATTATTAAATTTCGACTAAAGCAGGCGGAACGCGGTAGCTTAGTTGACAGAGCAACGCCACGGTTCGGCAGAGGTCGTGGGATCAAATCCCGCCCGCGTCAGTTGGTTTTTGAAATCTCTTAAATATTAATAACAGAACAGTCATTTTAGAAAAGTTGCGATGCCAAGCTAAAAGTTTCTAACTCAGATCATAAACAAGAAGATTTGAGCACTGAGCAGTGCTGTAACTACGGTGCCAGCGCTGCCCAGGGTGCAAAAATTACTAGCACAGTACCAAGTTTTGGGTCATGCATGGTGGTTAGTAGCATACATACCTACAATATCTATTATTTATCGCGTAATGCGGGTGTAAACGCGCTCTACTATCAAATTAGAACATTTTTCAAGTTATAGAGCTCGCACCGGGCACGCATTCACGCACACTATCATCATCCGCCTAGCCTTTTCCCAAACATGATTGGGGTCGGCTTCCAGTCTAACTGGTTGCGGCTGAATATCAATATTTTACATGGAGCGACTGCCATCTGACCTCCACAACCCAATTATTGGGGAATATCGGTATTCGAATGTTAGACCAGTTGTCAGACTTTTGGGCTCCTGACTACCCGTAACGACTGTCAAAGATATTCCTATGACAACCGGGACCGCCTGCTTAACGTGTTCTCCGAGGCACGGAGGGGTCTCGATGTGTTAAGAACGGTCACTCATCCAAGGACTGACCGCGGCAAGCGCAGCTTAACCTCGCAGATCGATCGATCAGCGCGGCTGTCATTTAGCTACGAGCCCCTCTCATTCAAGCACACTATATTCTTTCATATTATTGGAATGCTCTTAAGAGGCGTATTCAAAGAGAATCCAAATTTCGACTGACGTGGGTAAGACGCGGTAGCTCAGTTGATAAGAGCAATGCCACGGTTCAGCAGAAGTCGCGAGTTCAAATCCGGCCCGCGTCAGTTAGTTTTTGAAATCTTATATTAAATTTAATAATATATTGGAATGCTATCATGACTGGCACTTCTATCCTATTCTATGTTTATAACAAAGAATAATGCAATTTCTCGTCGAGTAGGCTATTAGCTGCTCAATTTCGAATAGAGTTGTTTGATATCTGAACCGGAATTACGTTAACCCAAATAGATTGGGGGAGATCGAGGCCCTATTAAACCGTATTTTGGAGTGGTTTAGAATTATTGGGTTTGTTTGTATCATGCTTTGTTAGTTTTGATAGGGTTGTAATGACAGAGGGGTTTGTGACTCTTCTTTGGTCGTCCGGAGAGACGTCGACAGATTAATGATTAGTGCCTGGTTTTTGGAGTTGGGTACCTAGCCAAATGGAAAAAACCGAATCCCTATCATTTCGTCCTGTCCGTCCGTTTCTCACAGCCATTTTACTCAGACTATTGGCACTTTTTAGATGAAACTTCGCAGATGTAGGTATGTCTTCTGCAGGCGCGTGCATTGCATATAGGCAAGTAGGCAGTGACTACCTCTTAAGGTTCAATAAAACCATTTTAACTATTACTACATCAATATACATCATTATATTATAATATCATCATTATATTATTAATTAGTCATGATTGATATATTTTATTTATGTAGTACCGAACAGTTAAAATAGTTTTATTGAATCATATGAGGTAAGCACTGCCTACTTGCCTATATGCACTGCACGCCACTAGTCTTCTGTAATCCGCCATTATAGTGTAGTAAAATTAACAAAATAAATTATTTAGGGGGCACTCCATACATAAAACGTAGTTTTACTGAACTAATGTTTGTAATTGGGAATTAGTAGCTATATTAGTTATAAATTATTTTTTTTTTAATTTTGAATAAAATGTCTACTAAGAGACTGTAGATTTTGAAAGAAATATTAAAACTTGGTTGATAGTAGAAGAAATAAGCTTATTTAGATCTCAATTTTAGATTTAAAACAACACTGAATGAACATCATAAACATGATTATTAATTTAGAACATCCTGAAATTCTAACTTTTTATTAACATCTTATAAAATACCTATTATCTACTCTCATTATAATAATAAATTGTGAAGCTTAAATTCTAATTCAGGAAGTGACATCAAATTCAGTATTTTTCCATCTAATTCCCAAAACCATTATGTTCGGAACAGACTATCTGAGCTGAGTGTCGACAATTTATGATAATGTCTTCACGGGGACTCCCTAATAGAAAGAACAATTTGTCTGTCTGTTTTTACGCTGGAAATTTCATAAAAACACTTTTTGAGTCATATAGAATTGACTATCAATTTTGTTACTGCTCATGAGCGTTATAGCTTGGATTGTATTATTCATTATATTATTATGCCTACATTCCACGACGAGATAATCAGAAGTCTTAACAACATTTCCCAAGTTATGTTAAAAGTCCCTTTTAATAGCCAGTGAGCCGGATGTCATTATACGGGCACAAACTCATAACTTTTTAAAGAACAATAAAACTATGAATAGGTACCTACTAAAAAAACCCGTAACACTTGCCTGGCCCGGGGCTCGAACTCTGGCCTATACGCTCTGTCGGCCTAGCATGATCACGATAGAAACGGGTTTTGTCTACAGAAGAATAGACAAAGTGACAGATTGTAGAAACATTTCTACCGTTTTGTGCATAAAACGTAGAAATGTTTCTACAATCTGTCACTTTGTCTAGTAGTTGCAACCACTTGCCCTGCGTTTAGCAGTGAACATTTACGTAGTAGACGTATGTCCATTAAATTATGATTATAGTATTAAATTAAATCACGAGCAAACCCGTATGTAGAACTAGTATTGTATAATTATCTTCCCAACATTCTCAGTAAGGTAGCTTGCAGTTTGGCGTTCGTTATCGACTGCCTGCTGCGCTGTTAATACAAATTATGTGCAGCTATATAGATGCGGAGCCCTCAGATCATAAAAACAAGGGAGATGTGCCAAGGCGCTATTGAAACGCTGTTGAAACGCGGAATTTTTAATGTGTGGGAGATCTTTTTATTCACAAGGAGCGCTTCTAATTGTGTCGAAAAATGTTCTAAAAGTGGCGACAGTTGTTCTCGTACTAATTTGCTATGATGGCATATCTCCTTCTTTCTATGATCTGAGAGCTAAGTGGATGGAGCCACTGTCACTGAAAACTTATCAGAGATAATTATTATAGATTATTTTAATTAACAGGGCCAGATTTAGAGCCTGGCAGGTCCCAAGGCCACCACAAAAAAGGGGCCTCCACAAGAAAGCAGCCTCCAGAACTTGATTTTTTTTTTGATAACAACAGTAAAATCTGTCTGTCAAAGAGAAAAAAGTCCACACATGGTATTTTTGAAAATTAATGGATTATGCAAGCATAACATAAGCAGAATCGGCCTATAATGCTCCCACTGCTGGGACACAGGCCTCCTCTGTGAGAGGGAGTGGGCCGTAGTCCACCACGCGGGCCCAGTGCGGGTTGGTGGACGTCACATGTCTTTGAATTTTTGGTTCTAGGACATGCTGCCGGTTTCCTCAGGATGTTTTCCTTCACCGTTAAAGCAAGTGATAATTAATTTCTAATACGTACATGACTTCGAAAAGTCAGCGGTGCGTGCCTCGGGATCGAACTCGAACCATTCACCACCAGGCTATCACTGCTTATGCAAAACATGAACTATTTATTTTATTCTGCTCCTTATGGGCATTTTTATTGAAATAAATTGGTACCTACTATTGAAAAACGTAAAGTTTATTTCGTCTGTTTTTTTTTTTTTTTCGTCTTGTTTCTAAATTTATCGGGGCCTCTATTTTTTGGTTGCCCCGGGCCCACACCATTCAATCCGGCCTCTTTATAGAGTTTCGTACCCTAAAAGGAAGAAACGGAACCCTTACACCAGAAGCTTGGGTTTCGTTTTTTCCTTTTAAGGTGAACAGCCGGCCTAGCATGACTACGATAGAAACAGGTTTTGTCTACATAGAAATAGACAAAGTGACACATTGTAGAAACATTTCTATGTTTTATGAATGAAACGGTAGAAATGTTTCTACAATCTGTCACTTTGTCTATTTCTATGTAGACAAAACCCGTTTCTATCGTGGTCATGCTAGGCCGGCAGAAAGGATTGGCAAGCTCATACGCTTACTTTAATGGTAAAACCGATTGGCAAGCTCATACGCTTACTTTAATGGTAAAACCATCAAGCTTACCATCATAAGCAATAGAAACATCATTAGTTACTCAAAACAGTATGTACAGAGTACCTGTTAAAAGCTTTACGATGTAATACTATTAATAAATTACTAGGAAGGGGTGAGTAATCTAGCAACACCCCTTTACAACCCCTGTTTTGTTTATTTAGTATATATTGGCACGGGGTCTCATCAGGAACAAAGTAACATTTGTTGAAATAATTCATAATAGATGGTGTAGGATCTGTTAGTTTCTATCAGGAGTAGTTACACTGGCTCACTATAACACCAAGTACCTAGACTTACGTATTTAGCTATCACACCCACTTGTACGTCTCCCGCATGGCTACTGGTTCACACACCGTATATACCATAGACCACACAATAGACCAATGTGTAGCTGACCGTACTAAGGAGGTTTGTATACCTACATGGTCCGTACTACTAGTACTTGTGTATATGAGACAATGATAATGTACCTATTTAAATAGATACACAAACACTACATCCCTTTCATATTATTTTATTTTTAATAAATAAATGAACACAAGTGTAACTATTGTTCAATGTTCTTAAATTGAATTAGGTAAATAAATCGCAAACTTACTGTCCTCTATTATATGAGATTTAAAAACATACTAGTGAAACGTGAAAGTGTAAGTGGATGGCCAAATCCGAAACTAAAAGAAATGACTAAATTGTGGTATCTATCTTCCGACGCAATCTCGCTTAGTTAGGTAGGTACCTACTAGGTTTTGGCACATCCTCTGTTTCAACAAATTGCCCTCTACTTTCCTAATAGTTTATTTATTTTTTCCATGTCCCTAACTTTAACTTTATCTCTTTAACTTTAACTTTACTTTATCTCCTTCTGTAATATCTGTATTTGCAGCCTTCCTTTTCCGTTCACTTTATACCTACCTACTTCCCTTTCTTCTTTTCAATTCGATCTCTATCCCTAACTTCAGAATCATCTTGTCTGTCATTTATGTCTTTAAATACCATAAGCATCTTAAATTGTCCTTACTCTGTCTTTTCTCCCATTCGCTTTAATTTAACTTCAAGTTTTATCCAATAGCTGGATAACAGATTTAATTTACAACCCGAGTCAATCAAATTATTATTATCTACTTCTAGGTACCTACTCGGTACTCCACCGATTTGCATAGCATCATTGTTAATTTTGAATATTATTGGACTTCTTCGGTTGTCTAAATTGTTTATTGTATCATCCTTCCTAGACCGTTTATAGTTCTTCCTATTTCCTTCTCGTTCCTTTTTTATTTTCCTTTTTAATTGTTCAGATTTTATTTTACAACAACACTGCCCTTGTTTTCCACAACTGTGACATTTCTTTTCTTTTGCTGGACAGTTTAGATTATGTGCGTTCGTCATTGCTCTCCCACATCTAAAACATTTCTTTGCTTCTTCACCTCTTGTGTTTTTTTCCTTTATTGTTCGCGCAGATCAGTTTTTTTTTTTTATATAAGTTTCAAGTGTATTTTGCTTCTGTTATAACCTTGTCTAGTGGGCTGGCATTTATGCTGAATTGGACTTACTTGGCAGAGCCACTAGACACAGCAACCATTTTATTTTATTTATTTTTTATTTGCTCTGTGTTTACCTGTGTTGTGCCAAATATATGTTTTTTCTTTCTTTTCCTTTTTTTTATTTTTTATTTAACTCCGTCCCCCATTATCAAAATCTGTTTACGCAACTCTGTGGAAGTGCACCTTTCAGCCAAATTTTTATAACTATTTCAAAAACATCTACCCCATGACTGTCTTCAATACTTGCACCTGGTAAATTGTAGAATATGTCTTGTATCCCTTCTCAATCCAACAAATATTAACCTTCCGCGTTTCTTGGATGAAGTTTTGACTTCCGCCGCATCTAAATAAATTTGCAGGGACCGTTTCCATTTTTCCCATCTCAGTCCTACCGAAGCACTGTCACCTTCGAGGTCATTTTTTATTCTGGGGGCGGTAAGTGATTTGTCATCGTAGATCAACTGGGATGATAAAACAACAATTAAAGAAATATATCGGGCGGTACCTTTAAACCAATTCCAATTTAATGGAAACCCATAATTTTTACTAGTCTCGACTTGTGGGCGGTACCTTTAAACCAATTCCAATTTAATGGAAACCCACATCCAAGTACTAGTTTCGACATGGGCGGTGCCTTTAAACCAATTCCAATTTAATGGAAACCCACATCTACTAGTTTCAATATGGGCGGTGCCTTTAAACCAATTCCAATTTAATGGAAACCCACATCAACTAGCTTCAACTTCAACTTATGGGCGGTACCTTTAAACCAATTCCAATTTAATGGAAACCCATAATTTCTACTAGTCTCGACTTGTGGGCGGTACCTTTAAACCAATTCCAATTTAATGGAAACCCACATTCAAGTACTAGTTTCGACATGGGCGGTGCCTTTAAACCAATTCCAATTTAATGGAAACCCACATCTACTAGTTTCAATATGGGCGGTGCCTTTAAACCAATTCCAATTTAATGGAAACCCACATCAACTAGTTTCAACTTCAACTTAAGGGCGGTACCTTTAAACCAATTCCAATTTAATGGAAACCCATTTCTACTAGTCTAGACTTGTGGGCGGTACCTTTAAACCATTTCCAATTTAATGGAAACCCACATCTATCTACTAACTTCTACATATGGGCGGTACCTTTAAACCAAATCCAATTTAATGGAAACCCACATCTATCTACTAATTTCTACATATGGGCGGTACCTTTAAACCAATTCCAATTTAATGGAAACCCACATCTATCTACTAATTTCTACATATGGGCGGTACCTTTAAACCAATTCCAATTTAATGGGAACCCACATCTATCTACTAATTTCTACATATGGGCGGTACCTTTAAAACAATTCCAATTTAATGGAAACCCATAGAATCAATCACATTTCTCCGGTCTAAGCTTTAAATTAAACCTGTGGACAACGTTAGTAGTCGTGCCTACAATCAATGAGCCAGTCTGTTTTTTAAAGATCTTTGATTAGCATAAACCAGCATTTCCAAAACTATAGATCGCGATTTAGTTAATTTTGGGAACCACTGGCATAAACGAATGATAGGTGTTACTTTAAGTTATTATCTTTATTGATTTATTTTCAAAATCATACATAGCATTTTTATATTATTTTACAATAACATTTTATATTATAGACTTAACATTTTGACTTTTTAGTATCACTAACAGTACATAGTACAAAACAAAGTCGCTTCCCGCCGTCCGTTCGTCCCTATGCATGCCCAGATCTCCAAAACCACGCAACGGGTCTCGATGTGGTCCCTTTCAATAGTTGTAGAGGTTTCTAATGTGACGTCGTAAATAAACATTTTTTTTTGTTTTTACATTGCAAACGCTGGCCGAACCCTACGAGACAGATCAAAACAACGTACCACAAATCTATTACTATACTCTATGGTACCACAGCATTGTACCTAAACCTTAAAAAAGTCCACAAAAAAGTCTGCGATAGATGTCTATATTGATATACTTACCTACGACTTCGATTAACTATATTGTTGATCGAAGCTCTACGACATTTGATATTGACCATGGAGAATAGATACAAGAAGGAACATCTTTGTGTAATATTAGTTCATCTGTCGAGTAACCCGATCCAAGTCTAAATCAATAGTGGTGCTGATTCCGTTGAACATCGCACTAAACTAATTTTAATCACACTATATCTCTTTCTTACAAATATTATTGAAAAAGGACAGAACACACTCAGAACCGTCAAATCAGTCCACGCCCCTGTCATTTTCGGGAAAATAGTCATGACCTTTTGCGATTTCGACTAAACTGACATTAAAACTATTCAAGTGGACTAATCTGACAGGATTAAATATCTGCCATCGTTCTCTCATGTTTTTTTATTATAAAGAGACTTATCAAGACTAAACCAGTCGTTCGTAAACAACAGAATCGGCACCAGTGTCTGTCAATTCTAACAGTTGAAGGGATGCAATCATGTTATGAATATAAACGTCAATGACCTCGAACTGTCCACTATAACTAAGTAAGTCTTACAAATATAATTAATTTGCGAATCAATAACGTTTTTTTTTTTTATTTCACTTAATTTAACCATCTTTGATTTATCAAATCTATCGCATAATATTTGTAATAGATTTTTAATACAAAACAGCTCAATTTTCAATACAAAATGTCACAATATGGCGCAAGGTCAGTCCTTTTCTTATTTTGATCGCATATTAGGTACCTATGATAAGTTCCGTCAAAATGCACCAAATTAAGGCGACACTACCTACCGCGTTACATTCATACCATACTCTCTGCCTATGCTAGCGCCATTTGTTTTTGAACTATTATTTATTACACAAAGCAGAACTTTTCAACCTATCTTCATATTGAGACAGCACTCCTTATATCCATACTCCATGATATTGACATAAAATTGTTATGAGCATTAAGTTGTCATTTGAAGTTGACAAGTAAAATTCCCGCCATTACCTTATTTCGAAATTTGAATGCTTTCAAACAAAACAAATGAATTTGTAAAATAATTAAAACAGACACACGCATCACATATAATTATTATTTTTGAAAGTTAGTAAGATAACTAAGATGATGTTTTTGACATTAAATTACCATCATAAAGCAGCGGATATTGCTTGGCAATGCCGCTCTTTTGAAAATCAAACTCAACTTTGAATAACATCATCCTTCCTTCCTGTTGTTTTTTTTTCTTATGTAATATTAACTATTATTTCTGACCTTTTATCTCGTCGCCACTTGTAGGATCTGTTAGTTTCTATCAGGAGTAGTTACACTGGCTCACTATAACACCAAGTACCTAGACTTACGTATTTAGCTATCACACCCACTTGTACGTCTCCCGCATGGCTACTGGTTCACACACCGTATATACCATAGACCACACAATAGACCAATGTGTAGCTGACCGTACTAAGGAGGTTTGTATACCTACATGGTCCGTACTACTAGTACTTGTGTATATGAGACAATGATAATGTACCTATTTAAATAGATACACAAACACTACAGATGGCGTTATATGTATCGATTTGTTATTGAAGTTTGTGTAAAATTGAGAACATGAAAAAATACATCATGAAAAATATTTGTTCAAATTTTGATAAATACTTTAAGCACGGAAAAATGTATAGCCCGAAGATAGCCCGTGCTAAATCGGTCACATTTCTTTGTATGAGATGAGGCATCTGTACGTATAGTATTATATTATCTGTGGTATTGGTAATCTTTTATCTATTATACATTTGTATTTATACAAAATCTCTTTGGTACATAACTAGTCACTAGATATTATAATAATATCTAGTGACTGGTTATGTACCTAGTACCTATATTATTTTTTCTGTTGATCAAGATTCGTAACTTAAAAAAATAGTTTTTATGAATCTTTGATAGTGACATACAAGTAAATGGACAATAAAATACATTTTAATAAAAATAAAAATAATTTCCCGTACCGGGAATCGAACCCGAGCCTCCTGGGTGAAAGCCAGGTATCCTAGCCACTAGACCATACGGGAGATGTTAAATGTTGTAATTTTGGGGTTCCGTACCCAAAAAATGCATTTATTTATTTTTATACGCTGAAAGATTGTTATTTTTTTTATGCCTTGGAATGAACAATCACTCATAAATTGCAAAGAACACAAAAGCAGCAAAAAACGTTGTTCATTTTCTAGAGTTTTTTATTTTTGCGATACGGATCCTCAAAAACAATTAGATTAGTCTAGTGGCTAGGATACCTGGCTTTCACCCAAGAGGCTTGGGTTCGATTCCCGGTACAGGAAGTTTAATATTTTTAAGATTTTTTTGTTGATATCAGAAATTTGGGTGACATTGAGACAAGAATGTTTTTTTTTTTATGTAGGTAGATACAAAGGTACAATAGGTAAATAGGTAGTTATTATGATTTTGTACTTGAATAATTTTGAAATCATTGTTGCATGTGACTTATAGAACTGATTACATAGCCTATAGGTAATTTTCTTAATGTCTCGGTCTCAACATTTTTGATGATATAATGATGTCAGAAGTACCAAAATCAACATTTTTGGGGTTCCGTACCTAAAAGGTGCCAACGGAGCCGGCACCATCTTACTAAGCCGTCAGTTCGTCCATCACAGGGCTGTATCTTATAAACCGTAATAATTAGCTGCTGTATGTAAAAATAATAATATTATGTGCTAATTAAACTTGTTTTTTATTGTAACGGTAGTTAAAACATAAACGCCATTACTGTTACTTACCTACTAATAATAAAATTCTATTGTCGCACATATATACCTAACTACAAAACCTATAACGAGTGGGTGTTCCCCGACAGTTACAATCTGGGTATCTTCAAGTCGAGAGTGAATCGGTTTCTTCTAGGCAAGCGTGCTCCATCGTAGACCGCATCATCACTTAACAACAGGCGAGATGGCGGTCAAACGCGAGCCTATAATTTAATAAAAAAAAAAAAAAAAAAAAATATAAACATTCACCCATTCACCAAAAACTGATTATCAAGCCAGCAATTAACTAACAAAATCGACTTTTATTTCACCCCTATTGTGAGGGGTGACCTAGGTTCCCTAGGGACGGGGGTGAACAATAGAAAACAACCCTTCTGTAGTTGTTAATGGTACCTTTTGTTCCTTGCGAGAGGGTAATAAATCGATAGGGTTGATAATAAAATAGTGATTCTAATTTTAGATTTTTCAAGGGTATAAAATACTAACAACCCGCATTAGATTTAATATCAACTTATACTAATATAAAACCGGGCAAGAGCGTGTCCAGACCACGCTCAGTCTAGGGTTCCGTAGCAAGAAGTATTTCAGTCTTTCAACCGAAAATACATATAAGTTTGTATTTCATAATATTATTATGATATACAAACTTATTTTAGCGGTTGTCTAAACTCAAAACTGAAAATAGTGAATATTTCAAAAAGTTATTGACGTATCGTGTTCAAACCAATTTTAATCGAGAGTATTTATTAGATGCCATAAGCTTGATTTTTTTCAGATTTTTTGATTACGCGGTTGGAAAATTACAGGGGGGGGGGACACATTGTTAACGAGTTTCGGATCTCCTAGTTCACTCAATATGGACTTAAATAAAAAAGTCATTTAGAAAACTCTAAGTTATTTTCGAAGACCTATCCAACGATACCCCACACAAAGGGGTGCGCGCAAATATTTTTTTCATCCCTCAGTTTCATGTATGGGCCTCCCACCCTCAGATCATAGAAACAAGGAGATATGCCATCACAGCAAATTAGTACGGGAACAACTGTCGCCACTTTTAGTACATTTTTTAACACAATTACAAGCGCCCCTCGTGAATATAAAGATCTCCCACACATTAAAAATTCCGCACACCCTCAATCTAACACTGTTAATCGTTACTCAACACTAGCACTAAACTAAAACACTGTATTTATATCATCGATCGTGTTCGGTTCGTCGCCAGCGTGTACTTTTTATAAACGGTCAATGTGACCGTATGAAAGCGTCAAGCTCAATAGCGCCTTGGCACATCTCCCTTGTTTCTATGATCTGAGGTGTCACCCCTAATTATTTTATTTTTCGTAATTTCACTACAGGCCTTTATGGTGGTTCACAGAAGACATCTAACTGCGAAGTTTCATACATATTGGTTATGAACTGTAGATTTGATGAGGGTGTGACAGACGGACAAACGGACAGACGGACAGACGGATAGACAGACGGACAGACGGACAGACGGATAGACAGACGGACAGACGGACGGGACGAAACTATAAGGTTTCCTAGTTTTACTACGGAACCCTAACTAGCTGTTCTAAATGCGTAGCAATGCTCATTTTTCTTTTGTTTTTTTTATTATTTCTAAACCACCCAGTATTGAAGACAAACAAAACAAAAAAAACAAATCGGTCGAGCTATTTTCGAGTTTTTGCGAGACTAACGTACGGCAATTGATTTTTATTTGTATCTCTATAGGTTTTAAAGAAGTAAAGTTTGTAAGTTATTATATAAGGTTCTTTAAAAATATCTGCCACGGCTGCAATGGGAGACAGTATTGTGTTTATAGATTACAATAGTAAAGATAAATAATTGATTATTTGTCATATTTTTTTTCATACAAAAAATAGTACGTATAAATTTTAGTAGATTAGGTAGTGACGAACTAGTCAGCTGATATCAGTTTTCATTCACAGAATAGATGGAAAGAGATAGCAGTTGTTTTCATTGACGAAGCGACACATTTGTGAACCACGTTATGCAGAGTAGAGTCAATGTTAATTTAACTTCTTTATTTTCTCAAATTGAATTAACTGTTCCGGGGTACGAAAGTTCTTTACTATTGTAATCTATAAACACAATACTACCTCCCATTAAAGCCGTGGCAGATATTTTTATAGCACCTTATAGGTATATTGGTAGGTCTCCGGAACAACCGATTTTTTGAATATTATTAGGGAGTGAGTGCTATTAAGCTATATTTTTTATATCAGCTTCTGTGGATCACGCGGACGAAGTCACAGGCTAAGGCTAGTGCTTTATAGTTTTGAATCTAAGTAGAGAACATATCTAGAGCTCCAATCTAATATGTTATTACCACTTTAACTGTTCCAAAAGAGAATATACATTTAGAAGGGGTGAGTCATGCAAGCGCCACAAAGCGTCATCGTCATCAAGACCAGTCTTTGTTATCGGAATGTCCGCCATTTTTAATTATACTATGATTTAATTTCCTTATATTTTGGATAAATTGTGACATTGATAAATGCTAATATAATCCTACGGAACCCAATACAATTTATTTATAAATCCCAATATTGCACGTGCACTTCCAATTTGATGCTATTTCTATCTCCCGTATGGTCTAGTGGCTAGGATACCTGGCTTTCACCCAGGAGGCTCGGGTTCGATTCCCGGTACGGGAAATATTTTTTATACTTAATAATAATTATTTTAATTTTCTTATAATACAAAATCAAGTAATAAATGGACGGATATCCCTACGGAAGTAGTTTTTTGTTTGCTAGCAATAGTGTAAAAATTATAAAAAATTAAATACCTGCTCGCAAAATAATTTAATTTTTGGTTATTAAAGAAAATAAAATATTTTACCCGGTAATGGTAAAAACGGAGGTTCTTAATTTTAGCGGTATGTGTATATTTGGGTATTTATTTACACTTTATCTTCAATTATTGCAAAACTAACAACAACACGAGATTAAAATTAGAGAAAAAAAAACAAATTACTGTTTAATATTCCAATTTGCATTATATTATAATTATTTCATCATACTTAGTAAATTTTTTCATACTATTCAATATGAAAAATGGTAAAAGCATTTAACATTTATAATAATTCCCGTATGGTCTAGTGGCTAGGATACCTGGCTTTCACCCAGGAGGCTCGGGTTCGATTCCCGGTACGGGAAATTATTTTTGCCATGTTGATAAAATTGTATCGTTGCAAATTATAAAAAACCGGCCAAGTGCGAGTCGTACTCGCGCACCGAGGGTTCCGTATCAGTTTTGGACGTATACAGTGAAAAAAACCGGACCGCATAACTAAGTTTGTTTGTCAAGTAATTTTGATGATTTTGAAAAAAACTGTAAAAGTTAGGAACATCGTTTTATTTTTGTGCCATATTTGGGTCATTCCCTATCAACTCTAATTATTTCAGATTTTTCGCCCCGCAAACTTCGGAGATAAGGGGGGGGGAATGGTATTTTTTCGGACATTTTTCATCATATGTCGAAAACTATGAAACATAAAATAAAATGAAAATATATTTTGAAATGTGCAAATCAAGCCCTTTCATATGATATGTCACTTGACCTAGTAACCCCACTTTAAAATTTCGGACCCCCACTCCGGCCCCTTTTGCAATGATAATAAAAATATTTTTTGACTTTTTTCATTTGCATTAAAGTTGGGCAAGCATTCTTTATAACTGTTCCAAATTTCAAGTCGATAGCATTAGTAGTTGCTGAAATATGCAGGTGTGACAGACAGACAGATAGACAGACAGACAAACGAAGTCGCACCATAAGGGTTCCTTTTTTACCATTTTGGTACGGAACCCTAATAGTAAGTATTCGTTTTATTTAATATTTTTTTACAAGGCTTTATGTAAACGTATAAGAGTAGATCTATGTCCAATAGTGGGCTTGTATGGTACCAACTTTTGTCGATATGCAGGTAGGTATAAGTACATTAATACAACGCAAACACCATCTGATTGGGTATAAACAAGGCATGTTGTTTACAGCGTACACACACGTGACGATGTTCGATTCATTTATTTAGTTAGATCTACAGAAAACAGCTGTATTGTATGTCTGTGTGTATAGGATTATTGCAAATGAATATTTTAAAATAATTGTCACTCAAATCGTGTCGTGTAGGAGAATTAGACCTACCAAACGGTCAGTGATTTTACGGATTATGGCGATTAGATACCCTAAACTGCAATTAAGACCATTCTTTGAAGGCCTACTTCACCTAAACGGATGGTCCAAACCTCCAAAATGCTTTATAAAACATGATAGTTGTGAGATTTAAAAAAAAAAAATCCACAGTCACCACACACATACTTACGCATAAATGAAGTGATTTTGATTATTTTTTATAGACAGAACATTTGAGGAACTAAGTGCCATAACAGTGATTTTTTGGTAACGCTGACGTTTGTTTCGGTCCGTAGTCCGAGCTCCTCTATGCTAATTCGTAAAATTATAAAAAAAAACAATATTGCTTGTATTCATTATAATAATAAATAAATATGATAAAATAAAAATATTTTATTTCAGATTTTTTTCAAATCCATAGGGTGTTAGTACAATGAAAGTTATTATCTAGTGTTAGTAGGAAGAAAATGACTTATTTCCTAATATGGGTACTAACCCAATGCTGGACGTAACGCGTATCCAGCCTGTCCGCTATAACGGCTTTATTAAGCTTATTAAGACAATTTACGGACAAACCCCCACTCAAAGGCTATATTTAGTTAACGAAGCTAACTAGGAACATTTCTACATACGCAGTGACTGTCAGAATATTAATGACACGACTTGCAATGCACACGAATGATAAATGAGCCAGGGGAATGATAGTATTAATTAACTGAAATAACCTCGCCCCATATTGAACGGCGGTAGTACCTACATAGATAGGTATATACTACATACCTAGGTGAGAAAAAATAGGCAGTGGTGTGAATCCTTTTCTGCGAATAACAACAACCTGAAATTGCTCAATCATTGTCAAACCGACAATTTCGCAGACTGTGTCTTCTGACTATACCAACAGTTCGCGGCAATTGAAAAAGAAGAAAAACGAGGGTGTTTTGCGTCCTGTCTCATGATTATAATGTTCAAAATATAGTTCAGAACTAGTCTATGTCATCTAATGTCATAAATGGTACCTATTCTTCTAACAAACATCGACAAACGTGTCGTGAACTTATATCGCGAACGATCAGCGCGGCCGTCATTTAACCAGGTGCTCTGTACTTTTCAAAAAAATTAGTAGGTACCTACCTACTTATAATAATTGTCTATCATAATACGCAGATGTACTGCAATAATTCTGTAGACAAACTTCTCCCTAGTTGTCGTACAGACAGCAGGCGAACAAAGTTTCTCTCCCCCTTTCCCCCCTCGCTACCCCTCGCTCCCCCCGGTACATGGTACCAATAATTTAGCGACATCGCTACCCCAAGTTTGCATCGTATCAACACAAGGTGCGCGACGAGATGTGGCTTGAGTTGAAAGAGATCCTTTTATTATTTATTAATTAGCTTAAAAGTAGTTATAAGTTTTAAAATTAATTTGCTGAATGTTATGCTAATAAGAAAAATAATAACTATGACAAATGTCAGAAAAAATGCACAGTTCTTATGATATCCTACTTCCTACTAATATTATCAACGTGAAAGTTTGTGAGGATGTATGGATGGATGTTTGTTACTCTTTCACGCAAAAACTACTGAACAGATTTTGATGAAACTTTACAGTAATATAGCTTATACATCAAAATAGTACACAATATTAATAAGCTTTAATTTATTCAAATGGAGTTTCATTTTATTATAAATTAACATACTACTATTATCTTATTAATACATACACTATTTATAAGCTAAAATAAAATATAAATAAAATTAAAATTTAAGCATCAAAATATTCGTCCGCATCGCTGTCAACGGGTAAAGTGCTCAGAAGGCTGGCCGCATTGCCACGTTGAATGGCAATGCTGATTCTTTGACCGAAGAACAGGCCAGCCCTCTGGTCACGTGAAGAGTCGACTAGCCTTTTGGAGATATCACGGAAAAGGAGCCGAGCACTCGGACCCCATGGCCCCAGTGTTTCAACCCCAAACGGCTCAAAAATATAATTACCGACAAGATTATTGTATTTGCGCCGTTTGAGGTTTTCCGCAGCTGCAGCGGCCGCTCCGGCACAGCCCGCCGTGCTAGGAAGATGAGATGGAGCAAGGGTGTCGACACAGGTTGCGTCCCACACCAAAGACCTTCCCAACTTCCATGGCATCAACGACATTCCATCTGGTCTCTTGCCATCGTCACGTGCCAAGCCATTAGGTTCTAATATAGCTGGCACGCCGGCGGTGACAAGAGCACGACGGATGATATCGTTAATGCTGGCGTGCCGTGCCATGCGGCCTGCGCTCTTACTGCAGGAAAGGCCATGGTGTCCGAGGCAGTCAACCGCTTCACCGCATTGGCAGCGCCGCAGGGTGCGCCCAGACGCAGACATGTTGCGAGCCGAAAAGTATTATCACCCAGCATAGTACCTATGTTGGGTGACGGAAGTGCCTGAAGCAAAAAAAAAAAAAGAATAGTACATAGGCTACTTTTTATCCCAAAAACGCATGCGAAGCCGCGGGCGGAAGCTAGTCTTTAATATTTATATAGAGAATCTCAAAAAAGTGGATCGCCAGTCTCTCCAGCCATATTTTAAAAGACTTCGCTTATCGCAGTACGACACAATAAGCAATTAAATATTATTCGCTTATAACTTAAACTACTCTGTCTTCTTGTCTTATTCAACACTAGTCACAATCGCGTAGGTACGCGTGACGCTCTATGTTCAACTTGAACAGGTGACGAAATTGAGATGAGCTCTGAACACCCGCTACCGTGTTTGATAACATGCATACTTAGATTATCTAGATTCCGTTCTACCTAAAAAGAATGGCTTCCTGAATGCGGCAACTCGATATCGTAGTGTGTACATTGACTACTAGCTTCCGCCCGCGGCTTCGCCCGCGTTTTTGGGATAAAAAGTAGCCTATGTGTTATTCTGATGTATAAGCTATATTACTGTAAAGTTTCATCAAAATCCGTTCAGTAGTTTTAGCGTGAAAGAGTAACAAACATCCATACATCCATCCATACATCCATACATCCATACATCTATACATCCTCACAAACTTTCACTTTTATAATATTAGTAGGATTCGGAACAATGCAGCTTGTGTTTGTGAAAAAACAATGATGTCAACTTTAAGGTTTTACCCGATTAATGGGAAAAATTGTTTTATGCAGTCTAGTAGGTACTCTAGTACTTAGTTAAAAAATGATATTGGTTGCTAAGAAAATTGACGCGAGTATACCATTCTAGCACAGTATTAGTTGCCACATTTGTCTAGTATGTCGGCGGTATCTAGTCGGAGCGCAGCGGAGACCAATCATAAATTTATGCGTGTATACTTATTTATTGTTTTCCCCTGTTATCCCCTATTTCCTCAATTCAACGAAGAAATAAGCCAATACATTTACCATTCCCCTATACAGGGAGATTAGTTAACCGATGGACATTGAAGGGTATAATTCAGTATTCGAATCTCGTTTGATTTTTGAAATTCTGCATCCGTATCAGTCCATGCTGCAATTCATATCCGTCACTCATACCAGTGCACTATGTGACATTTTGTCGCCGACTTGTTTATCGGATTAGTGCTTCTGCAACAAAAAATACGCTCTATAAAGGTCAATGTCAGGATGGCGGGACCAAGTTAGAATTTTGAATGTTAGCCGAAGCTAGCCGATTATCTTTCTAAAGCTTGATGTGTATAATATTTACTGACTGACAACTATTGCTTGACAATTCAAAAGTGTCTGTCAATGGTCTAATAGGAATAAATGTTTTGACTTTGACTTTGACTTTACATGGATGTCTTGTAGTAAATCGTCCAAGATTCAATTACTGAATATCAGTTTTCAATTAAATACGTCCCACTTTTAACCAGTCATCCTGTATAAGCCATACATATTTAAACCACATCTCCAAGGATTCAATAGATAGAGTTTACAACTTTGTAATACTAGTAAGTGCCCCAAGTTAAACGGGTACCGTAAAATAGTTCAGTTTTATAATCCAGTTAAATGTTTCAGCCGTTTGACGGTCGGAACTTTTGAACAGTTTACAGCCGTTCGGTTCAGTTTGATGATTTGAAAATATTTTATAGCGTACGTGAGTTCTACTTCCATTTTAAGCATGAGGAGTAAGACACATATACCTGCGATATTTCGTACAAATTGGTTAAGAACTGTAGATTTTTAGTGGTTGTGTGTGACAGACGGACAACGAAACTATATGGGTTCCTAGTTTTACTGAGGAACCCTAAAAAAATTAATAAACCATAATTATCTTGAAGATTTATATAAATACTAGCTGCTTTCCACGACTTCATCTGCCTGAAAATGGATGAAAAATTGCGTATTTGCTTCTGCTCCTATTGCTGCATTATTAGCTAACTTTCTAATAGTTAGAAAGTTGGCTAATTATTTAGTTCTTTTAACTATTAGATAGTTCACTATCTAATAGTTAATAGCTCTCAATTGTGTAACCCGGACAAAACATTACAACAGTACAATTATAACAACTAATAAATTGACATGAACCAGAATGAATACTTTGGCATTGTGTAGTGTAACATGACGCTATATCCTCAAGGGAGCAAGCAGTACGGTGCCTGCAATGCTATCAGAGGCCCGATCATGAGTTTTTTTGACGTATAGTTTCGTTAATGTAAGCATATTTTGAATCTAAAATACAGCAGTCCTGGAACATTTTGATAAAATTTAATACAATTTGCGCATTTTAAAAAATACAGAGAAATTAATTAAGTATTTAATTTATATAAATATTGTGTAACAAACGTATATTTTCAATTCAAAATATGCTTACGTTAACGATATTATACGTCAAAAAAACTCATGATAGGGGTACAGTTCTATCTTGCACGCGTCAAACTTTGTCCATGTCTGCTTATTTAACGTGTTGCTTTCCGAATGTTCATTTGGTTTATTTTTGTACACGTATTTGATTTTATAATTTATTTTGTGACGAGGGTAAATGTTTCAGTATTGAAGTATCTTTGATGAAGACATTATTTCGATCATTGTTTTAGATAAATGTCATTAGAGTCAAAAGGACATAAATACCGTATTGAAGAGTTTAACAGTGTATTGAAGAGATCCGATCTCCGAACGAGTAGCAATCAAACAAGTGGCAGTTTAATTTAGGAGGTTGGAAACTTTAAACCATCGTAACTCAAAATGGTCAAACTCCGACCTGCCGGCTTAGCATGATCAATTCTATATCTATTCTACCAAAGAATAGACAAAGTTCTTTCTATCCAACTCGTTATCTCTTCTGCCCATGCACGCGGCGACCCGTGCTTGGCGTATCAGACTTTTGTCTACTGAAGAATAGAAACATTTCTTCTCTTCATTCTATGCATAAAACGATAGAAATATTTCAACAATCTGTCATTTTGTCTATTCTTCTGTAGACAAAACCCGTTTCTATCGTGGTCATGCTAAGCGTGCTGGTGACTTTTCACTCTACTGGGACGATATGCTAAATTTCATGATGATCAGTCCAATAGTTTAGGCGTGAAAAGTTAACAAACAAACTTATTTCACATTTTATAAGTATTTGTTAGTTTAAAACAGAATTATTCTGTTGATTAACGTGTCTCATTCGTTGTAATAGTTTTTCGTGCAATTTTTCATAATTATGAAAAAAAAAACCGTAGTAATGAACTAAGCCTAATCAAATAACCCTAACTTTCAAACACATAACATAAACCCCTGAACACACTAGCGTGTAACTCCGTGTCTGGCGAACCTCAGTGCAAACTGATGCGGTCCTCAGGGACAAGCCGCACTTATTTGTTCAGCGAGACAGCCAACTTTGTTCATATTAGTTCGTTTGTTTACCAAATAGCTGGGAGGTGGCTTTGAAAAATTTAATGTATGAATCGCTAGTCTGGATTTGTTGAAATGAAAGTGGTTTCTCTTCATGTGTTTAATAGTTGTTTTGATTAGATGGGTTGCCCGATGCTGCTGCAAAAGGTGGTAGGGACATAAGTTTTTAAAACTCACTTTTACTACCTAAATCTGTAGTGGCCAATGTAAACTCGCACAGAGTCTAGTCAGTAGGTAAGCAGTAGATGGGTCGAATCAAGCTGGCCACTCCTGAATATTGACACAAAATTATTTAATACACGCACGGCTGTTCAGGTTTACATGTCAAGATTTTGTGTTATTTTAATGAGTGTTAACAATTATTTTTTTGTAACTGTATATATTTGATCGGTCTTACGTGTGGATATGCCTTAACACTTTCACCAACTGCCGTATTTGGCACAATAAATAGTGTGTGAGGTTTTAAAGAAATAAAAAAAAATGTCCCACAAATTTAATTCTTACAATGCGTGGTGAAAGTCCGCACCATAATCGACAGCCTGTTTAATTTAAAACAAAATTAAAACAAAAAAAACTTTGACAAATAATACCTACTTACGCCATAGTTCACCACGCTAGCCAAGTGCGGGTTGGCTTATTCCGTGGGGTTGGCAGACTTCATGGACAAGAACTTTATGGAGAACTCTCAGGCATGCGGTTTTCCTCACGATGTTTTCCTTCATAGCTAAAGGAAGTGATAAATTTCTATGACTTCGTACCAGTCAGTGGTGCGTGCCTCTGGATCACGGGAGGCGTATAGTTATAACACTAAGTAGTCTTATCACTCCACACTGACAAAACACAGAAAAAAATCTCGATAAATGATTAAATTTCAAAATTTGTTATCCCAAAACCCTGTTACCTAAACCTTAGTCCTTAAAGATATTCAACGAAAAATATAGAGGTTCTAATCTAAATAAATTCTCACCTACGAATAAAAAATATCTAACACATGTAAATCTTCAGCTAATATCCAATTTTCCGTCTATCTAGGACCCTTATAACTCAACAGGATCCCGGGAACGCGCCACTCTAGTGACAAAAACTGTCCGGGTAGAATGGGATGCGGATAGAGCTATAAATCTCCGGGATTGATTCCCGGGATTCCGTGTTAGGATGTCCTCAGGTCAGGCAGTATTATTCATTGAGGTGTTTTGTGGATAGGGTTATTTTTATTGTTTTAACCTCTACTACCCGGTTTATATATCTAAAACGGATCATTCTCCTTACCAATCGTGGTTTTTATTGATCGATAAATGGAATTTGAGGCACTAGTAAGTAGTAGGCAGTAGTCAAATACCATAATATTCTATAATAATATGTACTATGGACCCGACAGCTGTTGTCGTGCCTGAACGTTGACTTGCTATAAGCGGGTTCAGCAAAATTTCCTAGAGCCCCATCGCGGCGCTACCTACAGTGACATACACATACCTACACATATTTGTTTCGACATTTCTTCTGATCTGAGAGATCGTCAGATTGACCGCACGGTTGTCGCAGTGGCTGAGAGATTGGCTGCTGCGCAACGTGTCGCGGGTTCGATTCCCGCATTGCACATAGGTCTGGCTGTTTGTGTATATGAAATTAATTTGTGTTTGTAAACGCACTCACGATACAGGAGAAATCCTAGTGTGGGGCAACGTTTTAAAAAAAAAAAAAGATAGGAATCCCGGCGCCATTTAGTTTTGAAAAATCTACCATAAATATATTAGCTTGAAAGAGTGTCTGTAAATATACCTACAGAAATAATAACAGTATCAGTAAGTTTGACATCGGTCAGTACAAACATTTATACCCCACATAAACACAAAACGACTACTGCCCAGGCTCTCACAGATAACAAGCATGAACACACATATTCATCGCACAACTGTAAGTCTTTACTGTACCACACTCAGATCATAGAAACAAGGAGATGTGCCAAGGCGCTATCAAGCTTGATGCCTGATCTTGAGCAAATTGCTCATATTAAAAACGTACGCGCTGGCGACGAACCGAACACGATCGATGGTATAAATACAGTGTTTTAGTTTAGTGCTAGTGTTGAGTGACGATTAACAGTGTTAGATTGAGGGTGTGCGGAATGTTCAATGCGTGGGAGATCTTTTTATTCACAAGCGTAATTGTATCGAAAAATGTACTAAAAGTGGCATCAGTTGTTCCCGTACTAATTTGCTATGATGGCATATCTCCTTGTTTCTATGATCTGAGGTACCACACCATATTTTATTTACGATAGCAATAATCTTAAGTGTGGGGCTTTCAGTGCAATAGCTTAAAATGCTTAGTGCAGACGTTCATATGTAAAAACTATACAATTGTCTAAATGTGTATGCGGTTTTGTTGCTCCGCGTTTTGTGTTTCTGCGGCTGGTTGAAATAGTTTTATTTTTAGTTTGAATAAAATTACCTCTATTCAACTATTTATATAAACTTTTTTCAGCAATTGCTGACAATGATGATATCATTGTCAGCAATTGCTGAAAAAAGATGATGATGATGATATCACAATGATGATATCATTGTCAGCAATTGCTGAAAAAAGTTTAGCATTTATTTCAATTGAACCATTTACATGCACTAATTTTGAAGCGTCAAAAAGAGGTCAGTCAGTACGTTGAAGCTCGTTGCTCATTCCAAAGCGTAGATTTCATAATCCTATTTTATGGAAGAGTTTCTTACCTGTTTTTCTTCATAGGAAACGACCAATTTAGAACTGTGCTTTTCTTATTTGCCTCTGTAAGGTATATGAGAAAAAAATCTTTTACTTTAGAACTTGAACCATGAAGAAGACAAATCGTTCAAATTAATAAAGTCTCCATGTATGTTGTGATGATACTAAAAGAGTGCCTTCGATACAGATAACTTTGACCAGGGACACAGTGACACAGACACTTTTTGTATATAAGCTCTGCTCAAAGAATCGGTCAAACAACAGTTGAGGTAGGTATAGCTCAATACAATCAACCAAGACTGTCAAAAAGTAAGTCTTTTTCTCTCCTAAAGGTATTGAGTGGTGTCAACTTTCTAGATATGTTTACGTTTGATCGCCATCTCGCCTATGTTAAACAATGATGCGGTCTACGATGGAGCATGCTTACCTAGAAGAAACCGATTCTCTCGCGACTTGAAGACACCTAGATTGTAATTATCGGAGAACACCTACATCACCCACTCCGGCGGTGCATTCCACTGTTTGACGGTTGAATCAAATCAAATGGAATCAAAGCGCTTCGTTCGCGTTTTTGGTACATATACCAACCATAAAAAAATGTCGCTTTTTCATGCTTCTGGCTGAAAGAAAAAAGGGCAGGAGGGATTAGATCATGCAGATCCAAAGCATACTCTCCGAAATGTCCAGAAAGTGTCCAGTTGATCCTTAGATCCGACATAAAAATATAAATAAGTAGCTCCACAAAGTTATACAATTTCATTTGCAGCAAACTGGGAGTCGTCCGATACAATTTGCTCGTTCATTCCTTCCGGCCAACGTTCAGAAGTTTGAACAATCGAAGTATCCCCGAAGGCAAGGATTTACTCCTACTCTTTTACTAGTTTGCTGAAAGAACGGATTTCGAGTTTCGTTCGAAATTTGACTGTTATTTTATGATAGTGTTTTGATGTCTGTTTGTTTTGTTGTGTATAGTTTGTTCGTCATTTACAAAGTCACGTTCTGTGGTAGACTGGTTATCATCGTTTCTGAGTTTACAATTTTGTGCCATTTTTCAAACGAAGCCTATGGCATGAATATGAACATCTAAATCAGCTTCAAACAAGACAACTGTAATCGAATATTTTTCTGAAACCTATCTTGACTTTATGATATTCATTTTCTGTCTATGAGCTAGACAGTTATAGTTCATGCTGTTGTGAAAAGGTTAGTCACTCAGTTGATTAGAAGAGGTTTACTAGGTATACTTCGAACGATGTTTCTTCGACGATTGATAACTCGATGTCTTTTCCTCGATGAGTTTTAACTTCGATGGCGCGTTACATAAGTGAAGTTGATTTTTAACTAAGATGCGCCGGAAGATCTTTAAATAAATCGTCACTCGCTTGGTTATGGCAAGCCAATCCCATCGGTCTATAAAACATTTATTCACCGTTTCGTCTATTGCAGTATTATTTAAGTTTATCGTAATCGCTCTAATTTTTTTTCAAAAAGCTAACGATAATTTTCTTACAAACATTTTTTTATGGATGATTAGGTATCCCAAAAAACGGGTTCATCCGCAAAACCATTTACTCTACAATAAAAGCGATTCGTTTGGAGATTATAACGATATTTTTTTTGGATTCTCTTCAATTTTTAGGGTTCCGTAACTCAAAAGGAAAACGGAACCCTTAAGATCACTTTGTTGTCCGTCTGTCATGACCATGAGTAGAGTCATCTGCTCATAGACGGCGCCACTAGATGTATGCAATAGCGCTATCTATGATCAAGATATAACATATTATTATCTACTATGATGTAATAGCGGGACAGATGTCGCTATTGCATATTTCGGAACCCTCAGGGCGCGAGTCGTACTCGCACTTGTCCGAGTTTTATCAATACCATCTAGTAACAACTTCAATTCAGCATTATTGCATTTTTTCCCGTCAACGCTATAGTCGGCTTATCCTTTCTGTTTAATTCATCGGAAAATTGCGATCGATCTATCCGCAGTTTAGTTTTTATTGTTAGTAACCGAGAGATGGAACAATTTCAGAATGGAAATATGATTCAGCTTTGGATTGATTTATCCCTTTGTCAAATTATATTTGATTTTCTTTTTTGTGTAGGGTAAAAGGGTTTTAATGCATTAGTGATGCTCAATGTTATGGGGAATCAATTTCTTTAGAAGAATGTGACAACAAAATATCGCAAGTGTGAATAAAAAAAATTTTGGCCTAGAGTTATTTTTGTTTTATACCTTTGGCTCAGTGTAGGTACTTGTGGTAGTACTTATTGAAGGAATTTCAGTCTTATGTATTGTTCCAAACTATCAAACTACTGAAAGATTTTGCACCAATGGGCGAAACAGTGATGTCTAGAATAAAACTGTTTCTCATAAGATAAGGTTTTTTTAACAATAGAGCTTAGAGGTTAGAGATCTGTTTAACGTACCTACGACCATGACCAATGTGGAGATAAATAATCATAATTCAATCTTAGAGTCCCTTTAAGTGCGTGATTAGCAAAGTCTAAGTTCACAAAATCGATAACTAGGTAACGAAAAACATTGCTAAGAGTGTATTCAGACGGACTCAAAGGTTGTATTTAATAATACCTAATTTCTCATAACTCGTTAGTTAAGTCTGAGGAAAGCTTAGGTATGCTTTATTAGATCTCAATCTAGGATAACCATACATTTAACCACAAGAATTATAATTACTTCCGTCTCACCATTTCAAGTCGCAGAAACAGAACAAAAAGTAAAAAATATGAAATTAATATTAGATTAATTATTTCACGGACCGGCCAGCTTATACAAACTCAATTAACTTGGTAAGGCCCTCAGATCATAGAAACAAGGAGATATGCCATCATAGCAAATTAGTACGGGAACAACTGTCGCCACTTTTAGAACATTTTTCGACACAATTACAAGCGCTCCTTGCACTCCCACACATAAAAAACTCCGCACACCCTCAATCTAACACTGTTAATCGTCACTCAATGCTGGCACTACACCAAAACACTGTATTTATATCATCGATCGTGTTCGGTTCGTCGCCAGCGAGTACTTTTTGTACTACGCCCAATGTAGGCAAATTAAAGCATCAAGCTCATAGCGCCTTGGCACATCTCCCTTGTTTCTATGATCTGAGGTAAGGCCTCAAGAAAAATCTGTGGATGACAAGTCCAATTTGAAAAGTGGTGGTAATTAGTGACTCTCAGATTTTTAGTTCTAGCTCAAACTTTGATAAGCCAGAGGATTTCATTAATTAAAAGTATTTCAACTTTAACTGTTATTATGGATATTGTTTTGACGGTTTCTTTGGGGGATTTGAATTTATCTATGGTTTTCCTTTTATCTGGGCCCAAGTCTGCTAATGCATTTGTTATAATCGTGTCAGAATAGTGTCTCAATGGCATCGTTTTGACCAATGACGAAAGAGTTAGTCTTACTCTAAGCCAATGACCGCTTAGGTTTTGATAGTAATGGTGAAAAATTTAGGAAAATAAGTTACTTTTTCATTCTTATCGAGTTTTATCAGTCGATATATTATTTTTTATTCACGATTTCAGGGTTAGTTCCATAGTAGAAATTGTTCATAGGCTTTCGGCTCCAAAACCAATGAAAGTTCCCTGTGTATTCTTAGTACACATTACTAGGTATACTTCACCAGTCCGTTGATAAAGCCTATTGTAATAGTGAGCCTATTGTAATAGTGAGCCTATTGTAATAGTGAGCCTATTGTCATCAACTGGGCACGAATCCAGACTCTCGACTGACCTACAAAGAATTTCCTGATGATAAAACCGGATATATTAGGGATCGAACTCATCATCAGTCCATCAATCTTAAGGATTAAATAACTGAATCTGTATTAATTTCTGCCTCCCAATGATAGTCATTTACAAACCACAGTTTCAAGTTTTTCAAAGATTTGATTACAATTGATCATTCTGATGTTGGTTATAAATCAAAACCGGCAATAGATTCAATAGCCATCAGTCTGTGACAGATGGCTTCATTTCACCAACCTTCCTACGTTCTATAACTCACTACTACATCCTTATTGTCTAAGCAGTAAAGTTGGTTATTGAGCGACAAATAGTTTACTAAGGGTTTGTGATTTTGTGGTTATTATGATAGATTTGTTCGAAATGCAATCGATTTTGCCATTTTGGAAAATTTTAACTGAATGGTTTTGTTACTCGTACTTTCAGTTGGGGAAAAGTTCTTGTGATCATTTATTATTGTTTTCTTGTTATTCTTCATTTAAATTACATAATCGGCCTTTAAAGTTCCCGCTGATGGCACTTAGGCCTCGTCTTTCTGACAGGGAGTAGTCTAGCGGTCCCCGTTCGGTTTGGTTTATATGTCCGGTATGACCCGCGCCAATAAAAAAGCAAATCTAAAATGGCGGCACTAATCATTCCCTCTCACTCGCACGTTATTGCTGTCTTTACTCACACGAGTGAGAGGGATTCATCAGTGCTGCCATTTTAGATTCGCTTCTTTATTGGCGCGGGTGTGTGTTTACGCTCACATGTGAAATTGGTCTTCGTTATTGGCGAGTCAAAGTTCACAGTTAAATCGCTGCACCCACACAAGTAAAGTTTTGCAATAAGTATTTATTCTCACGGGTCGTAGGAGTCATGACTCCCCCAAAATCGTACAAAAATGCGCGAAACACGGTAATTCACGGCGGCACTAAACGGTATGACCCCCCTTCTCCCAAAGTCTGGCTGCGACCGCGCCTGCTCACAATCAGTGGAAGAGTGTTAGACAATCGCTACAGCAAAGCCTAAGTAAAAGATTATTTACATAACAAAACAAACTGTATGTCCCCCCTTCTAAATGCACTTACAGGCAGAACTCATTCTTAAGGCGAAGGTAAATGGTAACGGCCAGTTTTAAATCTCTTATTTCGCCGTCAAATAATGCAGGTTAGTTGTGCAATTTTTTTATGTTAAACTAGAACATATATACATCAATCGTACCTGTGAATATTTAACTATTGTTGTAAAATACTTAATGAAATAAATTCATGAATTCGTGTCTACCCAAAACATAAAAACGTAATTACTTTCAAACCGCTTAAGATATTTTCATGATTTGTTTTGTGTGAAAAGACTATGTTACTACCTATAATAATACCTGTTACTTTTTTTTTATTTTATGTTTTAGATACTAAAAAGTAATAATACGTCTAATTCTGCACAGCGCGCTCCTTGATAGGCGAGTCGTATTGCTCGGTGGATGTATGTCGCGTTGCTTGAGCTCAGCGCAGAACACTCAAGCTATACCGCCCAAATCACTCAAGGCCGTTGGCGTATACCGGGGCCTTAATACGTGTGAGCAGAGGGTTTAATAGACTCTCTTCTGAACATAACTTAGATATATTCAATACCAGTGTTTCTCAGCTAAAAAAAATACTAGTGGAAAGTTTCTTTTTAGAGAAATAAGCCTTGTACCTACAACTATTATGTTGTTTATTGTGTTGTGTGTTTTTGGGTATACTTGTTTACCGCTCTTTATTTTGATTGTAATTAAGTATTTACATGTGAAAACTTGTAAATGGCCTTCACTTTTGTACCATTAACAAACATTGTGAGTATACTAGCTGTAAGTTTTCCGAATAAAATAAAATAAAAATAAAACCATAGTCGCTTTATGAAAACTTTAGTCCCGGACAACACTCGATCATCATATTTTCAAGGAGCATTTACATCCTGCTTCGCCTGGAGGTCAAAGAGACAAATAGAGGTGTGCCACGTCTTATTTCCCCGGGGTGCACCTCTCATAAGTCGCCGGCTTACCGCTGTTTACAGTAGAGGTGTCTCGTTTTCTTACGAAACGATGCGTCTTAGACGCGAGTTAAAATCAATGGGTGTTTCTCACGAAGTGTTGGTTATCATTTTACGTGTAAGATGTGTTATACGGCAGTTCAGTTTTTTTTATAGAGAAATACATTTAATGAATAAATCGATGTAATACTAATATTACACAACTGAAGAGTTTGTTTTTTTGAATGCGCTAATCTCTAAGAGTACCAGTCGGGTTCGATAAATTCTTTTTGTATAATGATAGCCAAATTAATGAGGAATAGTATAGGATATTTAACATTACACTATGGCTCTTGAGAGTCGAGCAACTAGTGTTGCCCAAAATCGGTCTTGCAACAATCATTTTCGCAACATCAAGACCACCTAATCACAGCAAGACCAAGACCATGACTGAACTGAATGTGCAATACTAAAACCAAGACCACGACTATGGGTATTGACGCAATACCGAGACCAAAGACGAGGTTAGAGTCGTCTCGGTCTTGCATTTGGGCAACACTACGAGCAACGAGAGTTTTTTAACCCTCGTTGCTCGTAGTGTTGCCCAAAACGGGGCACAGCTAGTTATATTTGTGTAAGATTAGAAATTAAACTTTCTTGATTTACGAGTCATTTTGTAGCGTTTTGGTATGGAAATTGGACTGTGATGGGTTGAGTTGACTGACATAGCGTCTATTTTCAAATATTTTCTTACAAATATAAATTTCGGTTACCTAATAGCAATTATAGGTTCACCCCCTAATATAACATTCGATTTATACTTACAAATTAGGTACATTGGCGAAATGTGAGTGCACACACACGCTTGTCTACCCAGTACCCACAGAATACTAGCGTGATATTATAAATACGTTAATTAATTGTGCGGTCTCTAAGAATCTGAAAAATTCAAAATATTTATTTAAATATTTTATTTACCCTGAGAGGTAAAATTTTACTAACAAACACAACACGTTCGGTAGGTATTAGTTCATAACGAAGTAACTAGTAACTGATTTTCACGAACGCCGTCAGAATTTTGCATATTAATACGAGCATCGAGTAACGGGCATTATGCAAACAAAATTCAATTATATGCGCGCATTTTAATGTTGCGCCATTATTGACGATCAGTGCGAAATATTGTTTTTATACCGTGATTTTAAAACAAAGGTATTGTGTGTTCTGATTTTGCTTGGCAATTTTATTATGCCTACATTTTTTCGGCGAAGGTCTACCGAAATACCTACAAGTGTTTTTTTTTAATATTCGGTTTGATAACTAGTAGTTCTTGATCGGGATATTGGTAGGTAACATTATCACAACAAATAAACATTTTACTAAATATAAAAAAAATGGGTCTAGCATGCAAGTGAAGTCTTTTTCTGCACATTTTTCTAGTCGTAAGTAATTTCGAATCGAGTGAGCCCTAGCTAGACCATATTATTTTTTGAATTTTAAACATATCGAAGCAATGTTCATAAGCAGAGGGTCTAAGTCCCACCCGCGTCAGTTGTTTTTTAATCTTCTAAATCTTATGAATATTTAATAGAATTTTGAAATCTTTGTCGACGCTAATACCTTTAACTAATACCTACATTCAGTGGCGTGCAGTGCATATAGGCAAGTAGGCAGTGCCTACCTCATATGATTCAATAAAACTATTGTAACTGTTACTACATAAATAAAATATATCAATCATGACTAATTATTGATATATAATGATGTAGTAATAGTTAAAATGGTTTTATTAAACCTTAAGAGGTAGTCACTGCCTACTTGCCTATATGCAATGCACGCGCCTGCCTACATTGAAGTTAAAACATGCAATTAACAAAACTCTCTAAAACAAAACGTTATTTGATCAAGCTCCGCCATCTTGAATTTCACCTACGCGTTTTGGCGGGCATTTCATTTTTAGAACACCGATTATTTTGACGTCACGAACGCTTGGGGATCCATTCGTAAATGTTTAATGCAATTTTTAAGAGGTCCTTGGGTTCCGTACGAAGTATTCTGCCATTGTTCAAACATTTTATAGGCGCCATTTGCTTTTTGAATATTTGAATAGCTTAAGAATTCGAGGTTGTACTGTTTGATGCTGTAAGTGTCTGCAGTATCGTAAAGTTTTGACTGTAAGTATAATGACGGTAGTATTTTATATGATTGTAATGGACTGTTTTGAGTTTTAATACTTTTTTTTTTGTTTTTTTTTTTTATCATATTTTAATAAAATAACAAGGGTGACAACATGTTTTAGCAGAATTAAAATACGATACTTAGAAAAAAAACGCAGAATCAAATTGATTTTTGGCAAATTAAAATGATTTGAGCGAACCGCTAGCACTGTTTCTTCTAAAATAATAAGATCCTAGGTCATTAAAACACAAAGTTATCCAAATAAAAACTATATACATAGGTATAAACAAAATCTTTCTTATCAACAACGGACCCAAGAAACAGATAAGTACTTAAAGTCCATTCCTGTCTTGAGTAACAGGCACAGATAAAATGACGTGGCGTTATAAATAAATAAATTCAATGCCCAACGGAATTTGAGTAGCCATGATTGATGACGTATCTACAGGCGCGTCTCTGATTGGCTGATTTGATTTTCGGAAAGACGTTCCATTCCCGAATTTAACGTTGGCATGACGAACATTTTGATTCCTTGAATTGAGGGCTCATTAAGATTTTTTTGTTAAGAAAATATGTGAAAAGAATTTCGCTCTTTGAATTTGTGTTTTGTGAGCTAAATTGAATGAATGGTGGGATATTTCGTTATTCTTGCTATTGTTAATGAAGAGGGGAAGTTATATTTATGAGTATTTGTTAAGTAACCAACATTATTCGCGGTGCCTTTCATCTTAACGATACCTAAAGGTGTTCTACCTACTTTGATTTAAATTGTGACACACTATAATTACCTAACGCATTTTTTTATAAATTACATAGGTACCTAACATCCAAAAACCGAATATTCACCGAGAATGACTTCGTATCAAAACAGCATTGAAATCAAGAAGTCAGTTGAATCAGTGAAGATTTTTCGGTTTCTTTTAGTTATGTGTGCTCCATGGTCAAAGGCAAGGTTATCAAATAAAAAATATAATTAAAAAAATTATCCATATGACATTGATTATTAGGTATATATTTTATTGCTGTTAGTAAAGTTATTCTTTTTGTAAGTTACCTCCTTATGCATCAGTGGTAAGGCGCATCATGAATTTATCGCGCACAAAATGTAACTTTACTTGCCATCTTGTAACTTTAAATCACACAACACTATTATTTCCAAAAAAATACAGAAAAAAAACACATTCTTTTGCGGGATTTCAAGGAAAATTTACGACTTTCTGTCTAAAAGATTCGTATGTTAAAGCGTGGAAGGATTTGGAGCTAAGCCCTCGGCACTCCGCGTTCATTTCGTGAAAATAAACAAACATATTGAACAGAGTAATCTACAAACGATCGCGAATCCACCACTGGGTGGAAACAATGTTTTGAGTGTGCGGCTACGAAGCCAGAGAGTTGTCAGAGGAACAGAAAATTAATAGCTACATCGTTCGTGGTAACGTAAAAGATAATAGGTAAATTGATAAAAGAAAATACTTTTATTGGATAGATGCTAAGATGTGTATGGTCAAGAATTGAGCGCAATGGCGTGCAACTGAAGAAGTTTGTATTTACCCTGTAATGGGCTCCTATAGACTCATAATTATCGTGATGAATGGAAAATACTGGACTGTTGTAAAACATGCAGTAAGAACTGCATCGTTGGCAGCAAAAACTGCATCGTTAGCAGCGAGAACTACTTACTTCGTTAGCAACGAGAACTGCATCGTTAGCAGCGAGAACTACATCGTTAGCAGCGAAAACCGCATCGTTAGCAGCGAAAACCGCATCGTTAGCAGCGAAAACCGCATCGTTAGCAGCGAAAACTGCTTCGTTAGCAGTGAGAACTACATCGTTAGCAGCGAAAACCGCGTCGTTATCAGCGAGAACTGCTTTGTAAGCAGCAAGAAGTGAATCGTTAACAGCGAAAACTACATCGTTAATAACTATTGATGCTTCCAAATGATCGTTTTTTGCCTGCTTCACGACCTTTGCAGTCAAAGTAAATTCTACAAACTTAAAAAAATTAGGAACACCAGCGGTTTTTGGATGGTATGCCTTACTTAGAGAAGAACATTTCACTTTGATGGTTAATGATTGTAGTAGAGCAATATGGCTGTTCAGATTTTTTCTGGAATCTAACCCTACATTTCACTATCAATAGAATACAGTTGAAATTAGGTTTCTAACAGTAATATCTTCTATATCATCGTCACCTATCCAAAATTGTTTATCCGCTTCCCTCCTAGCCTCCATTTGAAGATCTTCCGTACCATCGTCACTTATTTATCTAAAATCAGTTACCCGCTTTTTTCCTAGCCTCCATTTGAAGAGGAAGTTCACTTTGAATCGAGTTAAGTGAGCACCATGCGTTAAGAGCATTAAACTTTTTGTTGCGCCCACAGACGCTGTCAAATTAGGCGTGAATTGCGTAAGGGAAGGGTCAAAGAATAAAAAACAAGTGTAGATGTGACAAAATTTTGCAAAAATTAGATATTGGAATGTATTTTTGTGAATATTTGAATAATGATGCGTTATAGGATTTCATTACCCGACTGCCCAAGAAGAAGGGTAATGTTTTTGTAGTGTATCTATGTATGTAATTATGTATTTAGGTATGTATGTTTATTCGAGCGAAGCACGTCCTGACCGATCGAGGATTTGTCTCGCGCGGCTGCCTCGCGAGGCTGCTCGCTTAGTCAGTACGCGGCTAATTAGGTAGGTACTATTTTCATGACATTTTATTCTGGTATCTGATACTTATCTGCAGATACTGTTTCTCCATTATGCCTAATGGAGAAACAGAATCTGGTGTTTGCAAAATATATGCCACGTCTTTACCTTCATAGTCTTGTACCTACTAAAGTGGAAAATAATAAAAAGGATCAGCATAAATAAGTTTGCAACCTTTATAGCTTCGGAGCGTTCCACGGGCGCCATTACTTTCAGTCTTCACATGTAAAATCTTTGGAATTATATGTATGCGTGAAAGTCACTTTCTTTGATAAAATACGCGAAATTCACTAAGCAACGACACAAGGACGCTTCGTAATGGTCTGGAGGATATGAAAGAAATTAAAGACAGAAAAGTTGCACCGCCTTTCAAGAAAATACGACAAATGTTTTAGTTTTTATTATTTACATGTTTATTTAGGTTTTTGTAAAATTTTGTTTTCATGGTTGATTGATTTTTAATCATGGTTAAGTTATGATATATGTACCTACATTTTTTTTATACGACGATGGTGGCAAAGAAACGTACGATCTGCCTGACGGTAAATGGTCACCATAGCCTATGAACGATGAATAAATTCCACCAGCTCCAAAAACAATTCAGTTTTTCACAGTAGTGATGATCACAACAATAAATAAGTTATAGGTATAGGTAGCGGCGTGAAATATGATCACAAACGTCACCTGCGCATTAGCCGGTTTTTCGGTCTCTTTGGCGGAATGAAGAAGACGGCGGGCGCCGTGGCTGCACGCGATTAGTTCGTCAGTCGATGCTCGTCGTCCATTGGACTATTTTCTATTACGTATTGTCAAGTGTCTATTGTCTATTGGGTCAAAAATGTACATGCGCGATCTGTGATCAAGATCCACGCCGATACTAACCTATACCTAAGGAAATAATTAGGCCGATTTTTACATCGCCAAATAAAAAATATTCCTAGGAATTAACTATAACGATTTCGAAAACAAGATGTTAGAGTAAAACCAATATAGTTAATTCATAGGAACACATTTTATTTGTGATTAAAAATCAGCTCTTCTCTCACCAAAACTTGTTGAAAAGCAATCGCGAGATTAGGTCTTGCCAAAAAGCTTATACCAACTTATTCTAGGTTCTTATTGAAATTCAAATTTTAATTCTCTTTCGTACATATTTTCTTAAATTACTTCAACATCAACTGAAAAACATTCACCTTTCGTAAGAACTGGAACTCGTACACTGAGATATTTACGAGTAGGTACAAGTGTTGCTTAATTAAATTCTGCAACAATTTCCTTTAGAAATGCTATTATCTTCTGTTTGTATAAAATTCAAGCGAGTCTATGCGTCAGAGGTTTTTTTAGATGAAAAAAGTCAGATACTTTGTTCTTGTAGCCCTTCTAAGAATCAACTCATGTCTCGTAATTTACTCTTTTTTTTAAATTTCATATCTTAGTTCTTAGCTAACTCATAAACTTCATTGCTTTGAGAGTTGCCCGCTCAGAATTTCTTATGTAATCTCTTATTTTGGAATAGAAACAAAATAAGTTGGTAGAAATATCAATGTATACATAGAGTCAGCATAAAATCATTTAACATGTAATAAAATGTTACAACTTGCCCCACGGTATGATCTTATGTCGAGTCTGTGTATAAACTGATGTTACAACTTGCCCCAGTATTTGGTTACAATTTGCCCCACAGTACAGTAACAACGAAGCGCGTGCACACGACCACTTGATGCGCTGTTCGGAGGGACATTGGCTGTGCCCATGTAATAGAACACGTTTTGTAGGATAGGTATATTAAGTCGAAAATACTATAAATAAACGTTGGTTTAGTAGGAAAAAATCGGCCATTCCGACCTCGCCGACGAGGCCCGTCGCGACGTCCCCATCATGACCCGAGTCCGCCGCCGAGTATGACTCAGTCCCCTAACCGACCCTTGCTCGAGCCAGCCCGTGCTGAGCCTGTAGATTTAAATATGTCCCTAAATCATATTAATCCGTTCCAGCTAGTAGCCCCTCCCTCTAGTTGTCCTCCCCCCAGCGCCGCCCTAAGCCGAGGTCCGTACCCCAGTAGGGGGTGCCCTTGTGACGGAGTCATCCTTCTTTCATCATTTAGTGCTGGCAATCTTCCATTGCTGGCCACTTCATTCATCCCATTCTTTTAAATTCGGTTTAGATTTTAACTTTAAATTTCAAAATTAGAACATCTCATATTTTTTTGCATTGTTTCGTCATTCTTTGTCTGGTCTCCAACGACATCACTTGTGACCGCTGAACCGCTGTATAACTGTTATTATTTATTACCTACTACCTATTTATCGAGTGTGCAAAGCTATAAGCAAATAGTCTCTTTTTGTAACAGTTATTTTTATACCTCTGTGTAACGTTATAAAGTGCAAATATACAACCTACGTCTCGTAATATACCTCTCCAACCATCCTGCAGTGTTTTATTTCAATATCAAGATTTGTGTCTGTGGAGGCTCTCCCTCCGATAGCTAGCCGAGGCTGAGAGGACGGAGGAGGGAGGCACTCCGCGACACCCTTAGCGCGTAGTCGCTTAGTTTGTAGTTTATTTTAGTTTTAAGCCTGGCTGGAGGCATTTGTAAGTCCTCACCAGAAGTCCGCGTTAAGCAGTGACGGCTGTTAGAAGCCAACTGCGAGAGGCCCTGTTAAAACAAAACAAAATAGGAAAAAGTCGGGTGTTCCCTATTACTTGCCCCTGCTACAACTAGCCCCCCACTCCCCTACACCTACTCTAATAATTTCTTAAATTCTTCAGTAGATCAAACCTTCAAGTGTTGAGGAACCGATTTAGATTTTGTTAGAACATACAGGCCTATATTACGATCGGCACCTCTGGGTCAAAAAGAAATCAGTAGAAATAAATGCTTAGCATAAGCATAGCATAATCGGCCTATAATGTTCCCACTGCTGGGACACAGGCGTCCTCTCTGTGAGAGGGAGTGGGCCGAAATAAATGCTTCCAGTCCTCAAATTATAGAAAGAAACAAGGAGATTATTATCTATTATGTTATCATAGCAAATTAGTACAGCCTGTCGATTCTGTACCGAGCCAATCATTGAATAAAAAAAAAACAGAACTGTTAGTGCTTTGTACGACAAAGATGACGCTCTTTAAAGCTGTATGTAGCCGATATCTCTTTCTAAAGCTCGATGTGTATAATATTTTACTGTTTATATTGCGATGAATTTACTTCAACAGGCCCGCACATAATTTACGCCCGTATTGTCTTCAAGACGACTGTTTGATTTGACAAATTGCATCCTTTGTCGGCGCCACACTGTCGATAACCCTCACTATTTGTACTGTCGTCCGTTAAACGTTCCGTTTCTTGAACGTTTCATGATTTTGTTGGACATTTTGTCACATTTTTGGGGAGAGAAATCCTTTTAATCGTACAAGTCTGATTGTGGAAGTTTACTACTAGAATTTTGCAAATGTTTATATAGTTTAACAAGGCTTTTGCCCGTGACTCCGTCCGCGTGGACTACAATTTAAATGATTTCCTTAGCGTAGAATGGCTATTATAGTACTGCGAAGATGTCAAGCTGTATCTCTGGTTCACACTACCGGAATTAGATGAAATATGGCTCAGATTTGGTGGTGGTGGATCCCAAGTTACCAAACTGTGAAAACTACACCAAAATCCGTGAGGTACCTACCTATTTTTAGTGATGCGTATAGACAACTGTTCCATACATTTATGTTCGCATAACTTAACAAAATGTATTGATCAGCTGATTTTTATTCGCAATTTCAGGGTTGGTCGCATAGTAAAAGTTGTTCATAATGATGAGTATAATCAGTAATCATCCCTTTTGGGATCGAACAGAGTTTTTGTTACATGCTGTATAACCCTTATCCATTCCTATAATTTCTTGCACATTTTGTCTTCATTTCAGCTAATTATTATATTAATAAAATTGTACTCAGCTAATATTCTCAAACTCATAATATTCTCAAATAACTTTATTATTACTACAAAGCGCCTTATTTCCCATTAGCTGTAGCACAGGAAACCTGACTATCCACTTAGATCTGCAGGTATTTGCGAGCGACAAATCTCTGAGGAAATAAACGGAATATCTTGTCTTTGTGCTGGATTGTCGCGGTTTGTTCGCGTTGTAGTGTTCTCTTGTAGTGGTGACAGGGAGAAAGGTGTTATGTACTCGTAGTTCAACTAGGTAATAATATTATTATTCATGTTCAGGATCTTTTTTACTACGTTTTTATTAACTCGCTTTCTTGTCTGTCTGTCTGTCTGTTTGTCTGTTCAGTACAAATTTTCAATTGCAATTGCAATTCGTTTTTCTATATTATCTTCTTCTTCTTATCTTATTATATTATTATTAGCCCCCCCCAGTGGCGTGCCTACCTACAGGGCAGGGGTATTTCGCGTATTTTTTCATAATTGTAAGTGTTTTTTATTGTAGATACGCTACTCACTTACATTCATGAAAAATTTAGAGATATACCCTCGGGCTTGCCCTGTAGGCACGCCACTGCCCCCCCCCCCCCTCCCCCCTAAGCAACATTGCTGTGTTACTGTGTCCCGGTTTTAAGAGTATCTAAAGTATTATTATGTAGTTGTATTAGTATTATTATATTATAATTTGTATCACGCTTAGGTATACGAAAATCCCAAGTTGCTCACAATAATAATGTAATAGAAACGTTAGCAATAATACAGTATTTACAGTAGCAATAACGCTAAACGTCGGGCAAGTTGTGTTCGTAATTAAATTCAATGCGCGCCTCTATGGACCCGATGCCAATTATAATAGTTTTGGTAGTTCCTAACTAGACGCGTTTTCTGTGATTGCCTTATTCTGGGTACGGTTGGTGCGTTAGACCGAAAATTGAAAAGGTATTGCTCTCTCTTTTCTCTTGCAACACCCTATCAGGGCCATGTACCTACTCATTAGAATGGTCTAACATAAGGCCGATTTTACCAAGGTCTGTTTTAATAGTTTTTGACAAAATACACTGGCCTGCAAAACTAAGTACCTATCACACTTTTAAAATTGTAATAACTTTTTAAGTACACAAGATACACTTTTGAAACAAAAAGGACTCGAAAAAGAGTTTAATTTTGTACCTAAAAACTGAAGCAAACCTGAAACTCCGAAGACCAGCGAGTGGCCCCGAATCGAGAGAGAGCACCGAGTAGCGAGACTGCGATACGCCCGAGAACACATACAGTGGGATCAAGAAGAATGGTCAAGAATTTTGTTTACAGATGAGTCTCGATTCTCACTTTACACTTCTGATGGATGGCGAAGTGTCTACAGGCGACCTGGTGAGCGATATCTACAAACCTGCTTCTCAGATTTTATCTTTTTTAGACTTAAAAATGTTACTAATGTATAATTTACTATAGTTTCAAAGAAAGCTGATAAAAATTGCTATAAAACGTTTTTTATTTTAAATCTCTAACTTCATCTATAGTTTAGAAAAAAATGAAATTTGAAAAGTGTAGTACTTAGTTTTGCAGGCCAGTGAATATAGTCGATGCTCTACTGATTCTGAACACACTACTTTCAGGATTCGTATTTACTAAAAAAAAAATCCTCCGTGGTACACTCTTACAGTTGTCAAAAATTGTGCGGCAAAACATACAGCTTTCGTTATTTAATATAAGAGATTTCAAAAATCAACTGATGCGAACGGGATCTTAAGGCTGCGTTTCCACCAGAGATGTGTGCGAAGGATGTGTTTGTTAAAAACCAATAGAATTGCTTCATTTACCTAGCCTGACCTAGCCTCAAGGAAATGAAGTGATTCTATTGGTTCTTGGTGCATCTACGCTAAACGAGCCGAGCACAAGCCGAGCACGACTTGGTGTAATGTGGATCAACTAACAAGCGCGCCTTGAGTGTTTGACTCGTGCTCGGCTGTGCTCCACCAATGTCGGTTTTTTGACGAACACAAAGGGATTTGCATTGTGCTCGCAGTGGGCTGGGTGACACTTGACGACTCGCAGAGCGGCTCCGCTCGTGCTCGGCTCGTCTAGCATACACGCAGCTTAACAAACACATCCCTCGCACACATCTTTGGTGGAAACGCACCCTTAGCCGTGACCTATGGCGAACCGTGACACTACCTACTCTTAATTCTTTGGTCACATCATTAGAAAAAACTCGCATGAAAATTGTATTAAAAACATATTTTTTAATACTTTTTTAAAACTAGGCATTTCTTCTGTATTGTGGGTGCGTTAACAAACATAAATTTCACATGGGTACATAGATAAAATCTAGACCCGAAAAAAAAAATAGCTTCATGCGGAAATCGAACCCGCGAAACGTCGCGCAGTAGCCAATTGCTTAGCCACTGCGACAACCGTGAGACAAATTAGGGGAACACCGGTTTTAAATCAGTGACTGTACCAGGACTAACCCTAGTAAAGTCTGAAGGGAGGGGGAGGTAGAACGTGCGTCACAAAGTTGAACAAGATCCCCAGGTGCGACGGTTATTAATAAACTGCCCAACGGACAAACCTGTCAGTTAATACTGTTAACTAAACTGTTAAATTAATTAATGAGCCAACTATTCGATTGTAGTTAATTCGAATTGTGCATTCGATTCCCAGATCGGACTGTATTGGGAATTTTAGATATGAAAATTCTCGGTTGATGCTTTTAAAGATAAAGATAAAGATATATTTATTTGCAAAAACATGTGTAGGTACATAATAATACATATTTATAATGCATATTATAGATGTTGAATAGTATAATTTGGATCAACATGTTTGACCATGACTGGTATACAAATATGAAAACATAAGTAGAAATGTCAAGTAATAATAATAATATTCATAACAAAATTAATTAATTAATATTAGGTTGGGGAAAAAGTCTTTTCGCATTATAGTATGTATGAACTTGTAATGAAATCTCTTTGGCTATACTATTTGTATCTCTAGCTGGTTTTGGTATCATTGAAAGTTTAAATTTTAAAGAACATAATTCCAAATTCAAATTAGGAAAATGTGTGATTTTCATTTGTTTTTCGTACCGTCAAGATGAGTGAATCTAATGAAGAAATTCGATACATTTTAAAATTTTACTACAAAAAAGGTAAAAATGCAACACAAGCCGCGAAAAAAATTTGCGATGTTTATGGACCTAGTGTAGCGTCTGTGAGAGTAGCACAAAGGGCACTGGCAGACGCCCATAGAACGCTGGGCTTCAGATAGTGTATGTCGGTACAGATATGAAATTAGTTTGGTGTGATCGAGTATTTCAGGAGTATTTAAATTCATTTTTTATTTGTTTTTTTACGTAATTGGGTTAAAGAGAAATCTTCGTATTTGTGACAATGAGGTTAAGTATGGTGTGAATGATCCAATGAAGTACAGCCCGACTAATGAGTTCTCAATTCAAAGGTTTTAGTTGCTGTCTACATGATACTCTATGGATGCACGAGCCAGGGCGCGTGCACCCGTTCTTGTTTTATTGTTTTTTTTTAAATGTCAACGCCATAATCATTTTATTTCTTATTTATTTCGATTTTTTATTTCAATTCTTAATCTCTAAGATAAATTAGGCAAAGAACAATTAAAATATTTTTTTATTTTTGATTAAGCTTTTATTACTGTACCAGATCAAGCCCAAAACTGCCGACGTCCTTTGGTTTAAGCGCTTTCAATCCGGTAATTTTGATGTCAAAGATGCACGTCGCTCTGGTCGTCCTATTACGGATAAAATGGATGCCATTTTTGAAAAAGTGGAGCAAGATCGGCATACCAGTAATTACGACGTAGCTGAAGAACTGGAAATTGACCACAAAACAGTTTTGGCGCATTTGAAAAAAAACTGGGTACACAAAAAAACTCGACATTTGGGTACCTCACGAGCTCACTGAAAGAAACCTAATGAACCGTGTACTCATTTGTGATTCTTTATTACGACGTAATGAAACCGAACCATTTTTGAAGAAGCTGATAACTGGTGATGAAAAGTGGATCACGTATGACAAGAACGTGCGAAAAAGGTCGTGGTCAAAGGCCGGTCAGGCTTCACAGATTGTGGCGAAACCCGGGTTAACTCGCAACAAGGTGATGCTGTGTGTGTGGTGGGATTGGAAGGGCATTATTCATTATGAGCTGTTACCACCAGGCAGGACCATCGATTCTGAACTCTACTGCGAACAACTGATGAGATTAAAGCAAGAAGTTGGCCGCAATTAATCAACAGAAGGGGTGTGGTTTTTCATCATGATAACGCTAGACCTCACACATCTTTAGCCACCCAACAAAAATTAAGAGAGTTTGGCTGGGAGGTGTTAATGCATCCGCCGTATAGTCCTGACCTTGCACCTTCAGATTTCCACCTGTTTCGGTCTCTTCAGAATTATTTAGGCAGTGTCAGGTTAACATCACGAGAGGACTGCCAAAACCACTTGTCGCGGTATTTTGACCAGAAGTCCCAAAATTTCTATAGCAATGGGATCATGTCCCTACACCTACAAGATGGCAAAAAGTTATCGAACAAAATGGTACCTACATACTTTAGTTAAATGTAAATAAACTTTATTAAAAAATGTTTTGAATTTTCTTAAAAAATGCGAAGAAACTTTTTAAAGAAAGAAAGAAAGAAAGAAAGAAAGAAAGAAGTTTGTATTAATTTAAATAGATTACGGCACATTTGGTGCAGTGGCTGAATTGGTTTTCTGCGCTGCGTGTCGCAGGTTCAATTCCCGCACAGAACAAATATGGTCGTAAAAAGCACCATCTTTTTTTCTCAACGAAAGAATCATACTTTTAACTATTCATAGGACCAAGCAGTGGCGTGCCTAGGGGGACGTCCATTAATCACGTGATGTTTTTTAGCAACTTTTTAACCCCCCTCTCCCCCCTGGTGATACGTGGTCAAACTAACCCCTCCCCCCCCTAACCAAGATCACGTGTATTTTTGGTACAAATTATCTTAATTTTTTCACAATATTATTTTTAAATACAGCAATTTTTTTTTTCGGTTTAGAAATCGCGCTTCCAACGAAAAAATAAATACACGTGATATCTCACTACACCCCCACCTCCCCCCTTGTGATATTTCGTGATTTTTTCCGAACCCCTTCCCTCCCCTTTCGAGCCTCACGTGATTAATGGACGGCCCCTAGAGGGCATGCCCGACGCATTTTTTTGGTTTTAGAGGGTGAAGTTGTAAGTGAGTTAATGGTGCTGATTCTGTTGAACATCGCACTAAACTAATTTTAATCACACTATATCTCGTTCTTACAAATATCATTGAAAAAGGACAGAAAATATTTAGAACTGTCAAATTAGTCTACGCCCTTGTCATTTACGGGAAAATAGTCATAACCTTTTGCGATTACGACTAAATTGACATTAAAACTATTCAAGTGGACTAATTTGACAGGATTAAATATCTGCTATCCTTCTCTCATGTTTTTTATTAGAAAGAGACGTAATAAGACTAAATTAGTTTAGTTGGTTAACAAGAGAATCGGCACCAGTGTCGGCTTATATTCATGAAAAATGCTCATAAATACTCTCTAAAACGAAAAAAATGCGTCGGGCTTGCCCTCTAGGCACGCCACTGGCCGACCAAGTTCCATTGTTCAGTAAACAACAAAATCTAATATTATAAAAATAAATGTTTATTGGTTTGTTTGTCACCTATGCGCTCGCGCATCGTCCATCCGATTCGATTGAAACTTTGTACAGTTGTAGTGTGCGCAGTGCCGGTCCTATCAAAATTTTTAGGTGGTGCGAGATCTAAAACTGGCGCCCCAGTTGCTTTATTTCCCGTGGTCGAGCGTCATTTGTCCGAGTTTGTCCCACGTTTCGGTTGATTTCGGCGCCCCCCTCTTGATGGCGCCCGGTGCGGTCGCACCGCTCGCACCGCCCTAGGACCGGCCCTGAGTCTGCGTGCAAAGGCTTCTGACAAAAAAATATATAAGCATTGCGATGCATGCCGGTCACAGCTAGTTTTTACCTACTAATATAATTACCTACTAATAAAAAAAAAAATATATAAATCTGAAGAGTTTGTTTGCTTGAACGCGCTAATCTCTGAAATACCAGTTGGATTCCAAAAAATATTTTTGTATATGATAGCCAAGTTCATGGGAAATAGTATAGGCTATTTCACATCACGCTACGACCCTTAGGAGCCAAGCAATGCGGGTGAAACCGCGGGGATCAGCTAGTATTTGATAAAATCAGAACAAGTTGAAACGTGATTTTAAGCTATGGGGTCTCCGGCATGGAAATTCCCGTTATCACTAACAAAACACAACGGAGATAAGACAAAAAAACCATTTTTTTCAATTACAACCGGTCTTCAGCAAAAAGAGCAAACGTGAAACGCGAAAAAACAGTTTAAACCTTATCTCCTTGTTTACCGTTTCATTTTTACGAGAACTCGTAAAGTTAATACCACCTTTTGTCCCAACCCTCTCGCTGCAAAAAGTTTCTTTAGCCCAACCCTAAACCACCGTGTTTTGTTGTGGTATAAAAGTATAAGGATGTATAGTTTTTTTATTCTCCTTTTTTAGGGTTCTGTACCAAAATGGTAAAAAAGGAACCCTTATGGTGCGACTTCGTCTGTCTGTCTGTCACACCTGATTATTTCAGCAACTACTTATGCTATTGACTTGAAATTTGGAACAGTTATAAAGAATGCTTGTTCAACTTTATTGCAAATGAAAAAAGTCCAAAAATATTTTTATTTTCATTGCAAAAGGGGCCGGAGTGGGGGTCCAAAATTTTAAATTGGGGTTACTAGCTCAAATGACATATTATATGAAAGGGCTTGATTTGCACATTTCAAAATATATTTTTATTTTATTTTATGTCTCATAGTTTTCGACATACGATGAAAAATGTCAAAAAAAATACCATTCCCCCCCCTTATCTCCGAAGTTTACGGGGCGAAAAATCTGAAATAATTACAGTTGATAGGAATTGACCCAAATATGGCACCAAAAATAAAACGATGTTCCTAACTAGCACAGTTTTTTCAAAATCATCAAAATTCCTTCACAAACACAATTAGTTATGCGGTCTGGATTTTTTCACTTTATATGTCCAAAAATGATACGTATCCTCGGTGCGTGAGTACGACTCACACTTGGCCGGTTTTTTGCAGTGTTTTGGCCTGGGATCAGATGGTAAAAATATACGGTCAAAGGTTTGTTAGACGGTTGAGTGTGGGTGGATTGTTCCTCTCTAGTGAAAGTAACAAGGGATTTTTTTTACTAGACAAAGCCCTTAATCTATACTAATATAATAAAGCTGGAGAGTTTGTTTGAATCCGCAAATCTCTGGAACTACCAGTCGGATTGGAAAAATCTTTGTATAAAAGATAGCCAGATTCATGAAGAATAGTATAGGCTATTTAACATCACGCTATAACCCTTAGGAGCCGAGCAAGAAGGCTAAGTGAAAACGAAGTAGGTAATAGCGCGGGCGGGCAAATAATCAGATTTCTTTTAAAATGAAAAGCAAATGAAACCGCGGGGCACGGTTAGTATAATAAATTGCAATTATAGGTGCAACTCTGCTTAACTCTTTGGGAAATACAAGCGTGATGGTACTCAGTACATTTGAAACATTTTTATATTTGAAACCAATACCACTTTTTGCTGCAATTCACATTTGGATGGTTAATGTTATCCTTCTTTTAACCGGCTTTAAAAGTGGTATGTAGGTTCTGTTAGTAGTTATGATTTCATGCTATTAGGTATAGTGGCTCTCAACATAGAAAAATAAAAAAATCGTAAATAAAAGCATTAAAACCACCTTCAAAAGGATCACAAAAATGTTGTGTGCAACAGTTTTGGAAGTTGGCTCAAATCAAATAAAAAAACCGGCCAAGTGCGAGTCGTACTCGCGCACCGAGGGTTCCGTATCATTTTTGGACGTATAAAGTGAAAAAATCCGGACCGCATAACTAAGTATGTTTGTGAAGGAATTTTGATGATTTTGAAAAAACTGTACTAGTTAGGAACATCGTTTTATTTTTGGTGCCATATTTGGGTCAATTCCTATCAACTCTAATTATTTCAGATTTTTCGCCCCGCAAACTTCGGAGATAGGGGGGGGATGGTATTATTTTGGACATTTTTCATCATATGTCGAAAACTGTGAGACATAAAATAAAATAAAAATATATTTTGAAATGTGCAGATTAAGTCCTTTCATATGATATGTCACTTGACCTAGTAACCCTACTTTAAAATTTCGGACCTCCACTCCGGCCCCTTTTGCAATTAAAATAAAAATATTTTTGGACTTTTTTCATTTGCAATAAAGTTGAACAAGCATTCTTTATAACTGTTCTAAATTTCAAGTCGATAGCATAAGTAGTTGCTGAAATAAGCAGGTGTGACAGACAGACAGACAGACGAAGTCGCACCATAAGGGTTCCTTTTTTACTATTTTGGTACGGAACCCTAAAAATCAAAGGCGTCGCGGAAATATTTTGAACTCAGTTATTTCCCTTTCACGTCAATAAATTAATCATTGATGACGAAGTCATTCATAGGTCAACGATGTTATTTACATAATTATTTTATTGTATTGTTGACAATTTATGTTGACATACTCGTAATTATGTAATTGTAGAATATAAGTTGTAGAGATTTAGGTTTTAGAACGAACGAAGTTTCCTCGTTTTTAGAGAAGTGATGAATCAAATTGTTAAATATTTATTAAAATAAACTTCTATTCTATTCTATTCTATTCTATTCTATTCTAAAAAATAAAGCTTATCTTATTTTAATAAATATTTAACAATTTGATTATGGATATAAACATGGATTTGACACGATTAAAATTCATAAAAACATTTAATCAATGGGCCATCAAGAGAACTCCTCAAACAATCGAAATTCTTTAATAAGTTAACCCTAAGTGCGTGGGGTAGCTCGTCATGATGTGCACCAAATAAGGTGACTAACCATTGTATGCAAATAAAAACGGGAAATAACTTTTTCTTGCAAACTAAAATTTTTTATCTGAGCATTTTCCTTATAGCTAGTTCTTCCCCTCAAGTACAAAACTAGTATATATATAAAAAGATTGATACTTCATTCAGAATTCATTACCTAGTTGTTCTTTGAGATTGGAAGAAGTCAAGTTAAAATGAAGACTGTGTTTGTGTTTTTCGTTGCTGCTGTCTGTGTGATGATGGTGCAGGGTCAGGGATTCCCCACTGGTATGTATTTATTAGAGTTCCATAAAAAAACCTTAAGATTTCTCCCGTGTCCGCCTGTCTGTTGCAGAGGTTTTTTTCGAAAATTTAATAACATAGAAACTTGTTTGGTATAATGATAGATTTTGATGATGCGCAAAAATATCGTTCATCAATAATTGGATAAAAAAATATTTTAGGTTAGTTTGATACCAATAAAAAAAAGGTTGAAAAAAAATTTTTTTACACTTTTAAGTTCAATGAAATAGTTTAAAATGTGCAAAAAATTTGGTACAACTTCTATTTCTTTCTTTTCAGCGAACTGCCCTCCCGGCGAGCACTCGGTCCTGTACTGCCCGCAGAAGGCCGAGCCGTCTTGTGACAACCCCACCGTCCATGATCTGGGCAGACTGGCAGCCTGTGGGATACCACAGTGCTTCTGCAACACACCCACCGTCAGGAACACCAAGACTGGCAAATGTGTTAAGCCTACTAATTGTTAAATAAATATTTTATTAAATTTTTTATAAATTATATTTCTTTAAATTTTTTTTACATCAAAGCTTTTACGCTGAGTTGCAGAAAAGGTCATTAAGTTTTAAAGGAGACTTTAACGACAGAAATTGTATGGTTAATGCCTCCTTTAAAATTTAATTATCTTTCTGCAACCGACCGTTAGACAAGCGAATTGTGCATGCGTCCGATGCACTGGGTTTTGGGCGCTACGCTCTACAAAATTGTATGAATTTCTATGCAACGATTTACTTGTGCTGTGAGACCTTGCTTCTCGTTAAATTCATGAGTCTAGGTCACTCTAGGTCAACGGGAAAAGTAGGTCGCATAGCTTCAAGGGACCGCAGAGCTAAGTATGTATTTGGTATTATGAACAATTTCATCTTGATACGCGTTCTACGCGTTCCTGAGAAAAAGAGTATTGACAGACAGGCCAAGAAGTGATCCTATAAGGGTGCCTTTTTCCTTCTAAGGTACGAAACCCCAAAAACTATAAACAAAACAAAATTGCACACCTATCAAGCATTCTTTTCATAATAACGAAACATACCTAATAATCTATAATTAGATATGACCCCAGAGGCAGGGGATTCACCAAAACGAACTCAATTTTCCTTATAATTAAATCACCTATGGGTACTTACAGTGCAATCGATATAAAACCTTGAAGCACTGAGTATTGATGTCAAACTGTTATAAGGCGTTCTGAGAAAATGAAGGCTGTGTTTTTATTTTTGTGCCTCTCATCTACCCTGATTTTGGTAGTAAGTCATCATGGATTTCCTAGCAGTAAGTTTAAAGTTTTATAAGTTGGTATTGTTTATTTATTTAGGCTTCTGTTTGACCGCCATCGCCATGATGCGGTCTACGTTGGAGCACGCTTACCTAGAAGAAACCTATTCACTCGCGACTTGAAGATCCCAGATTGTAACTATCGGGGAACACCCACTCCGGCAGCGCATTCCAGTGTGAATGGGGTGTCACAGATTTTGCAATATCTTTATTTATGTTTAGGTACCTATTCATAATATTAATATTTCTATGGTAGCAATACATATTTTTTCTTCAAAATGGTGTCACCGTCATCATTATCATATGAAAGACGTCCATTGTTGACTGCATATAGGCCTCCAAAAATAGTAAATTATGGAAATAAATTTTGACAGTTGTGGAAAAGATTTCTTGATTCGTAACTGGTTGCGAACAATGAATAAAAATTCTTAGTTCGCAACTGGTTGTGAATCGCAGTTGTGACGGCCAAAGGGATTACACAGTCGGGTAATACTTGACATAACTTTTATTTATTTTTATTATTCTAGAGGACTGCCCACTAGGCGAGCACCAGGTCTCAAACTGCCCTCAATTCGAAGAACCATCTTGCGACATCCCCACCATCCACAATTTTAAGGGTGAAAAAGCAAGAATATGTCCAGTACCTCCTTGCTTCTGTGACCAGCCCACAGTAAGAAATATGAGGACTGGGAAATGTGTTCTTTTAGCAAATTGTTGAATATTTGTTGAATAAACATCTAATTTTGAAAAGGGAATTTTGTTAATTTTTTTTTTGAACCCAGGACTACAGTTAAGTTTCACTAGGTACTTGGCTAATTTCGGTGGCACATTTTTTTGGTTTAATTTGGACATTTTAACAGGAAATATCAAATGTAGATTTAATTAAGACAAAATTGGTAGAAGAGGGTACGCAGATATTTCCTTTAAAATGTCTAACTTAATCAGAGAAAATGGTGCTACCGAAATCAACCAAAGGGGGAAATCAACCCAGGGATCATTCTCAGGTGTCCCATTGGACATCTGAGAATGACCCCTGTACGCACGCTAAGTCGTAGGTACTTGCGACCTCTAGACTAAGGCCCGTATTACAGAACGATACTCGAGCACAGATCTCTGCTTGAGCATAGATAGAAACTTGTTTCAACCATTCAAATGGATTTAAATCTACGCTCAAGCAGAGATCTGTGCTCGAGCATCGTTCTGTAATACGGGCCTAAGAGAGCACCAAACAACAATTAAATTATAATGAGAAAATGAACGTATCTTTCATACAGGGTGGCAGGTTAGACAGTGGAAATATTTTAAGGGGTCATTGTACTCATCATTATGAACAACTTTTACTATGGCACCAACCCTGAAATCGCGAAAAAAAAATCAGCTGTTCCATACATTTTGTTAAGTGAACATAAATGTATGGAACATCAGATTTTTTTTTCGCGATTTTAGGGTTAGTCCCATAGTAAAAGTTGTTCCTAATGATGAGTACAATGACCCCTTAAAATATTCCCCTGTCTAACCTGCCACCCTGTATAATTATGCTTACAGAAATAATTGCAAAACCATAAATCCAGAGAACACAAAGTAATCCTATATCAATTATATTAAGAAACGGTTAATTGTAACCAAAAGTAACCCTATTAGCGGGACTCATTAGCGAATAACTCAACCGGTTGCAGAATTATATCATCGGGCTGTTTTAATCTGTTGGTCCAAGTGACAAGCGTTTGAGTCGGATAGCCCATACTCCACTTCAGACCTTCTTATCTATTCTGTACCGACTCGCCGCGTCACTACGAGAACTTACTGCCAATTTGTTTGCGAACGTTTGAGGGAGAATCTCACCGTGACATCGACTCGAACGTTCTCAAACAAAGTGGCAGTCCTCGCGGTAATATCACAGGCAGAATAGACTGGCTTGTATCACACTAATATCACAGTCTATAAATCCAATTCTTTACACTGTGCTAATATTATAAATGTGAAAGTTTGTGCGTGTGTGTGTATGTTTGTTACTTCTTCGCGCTGAAACGGGGACGGATTTGGATGACATTTGGCACACAGATAGATTATAGTCTGGAATAACACATAGGCTACATTTTATCCCGAAAAATGCGGGCGGAAGCTAGTAAACAAATAAATCGGTCCCGGTAGGAGTCGTGCTACCTCAGATCATAGAAACAAAGAGATATGCCATCATAGCAAATTAGTACCAGAACAACTGATGCCACTTTTAGTACATTTTTCGATACAATTACGCGCACCTTGTGAATAAAAAGATCTCCCACGCATTGAAGATTCCGCACACCCTCAATCTAACACTGTTAATCGTCACTCAACACAGCACTAAACTAAAACACTGTATTTATACCATCGATCGTGTTCGGTTCGTCGCAAGCGCGTACGTTTTTAATATGAGCAATTTGCTCAAGATCAGGCATCAAGCTCAATAGCGCCTTGGCACATCTCCTTGTTTCTATGATCTGAGCGTGCTACCTACTATCGCTAGTTTTTGTTGTGAATTTGATAACTTAATCCCAACTAATATCCTAACTTTCTATCTAATATTATAAATGCCAAAGTTTCTTTGTTTGTTACCTTTTCACGCCTAAACCTAAACCAATCATCATGAAATTTTGCTTAAACGTTGTCAGGGGTACAGAAAAAGACATAAGGTACTTTTCATACAGAATAAAGTACTGTTTCCGAGGGAGAGAACAATAACTTTCGACGGTCACAAAATGTAATTAAAAATGGGTAAAGCACATGTTTTTGTGTAGTCGTCGGATGGATCTTTACAATGTTAGCACGAAACTTTAAAAAATGGGTAAGTACCCACATGGTTTTGGTGTTACAATTTTTCTGGAATAATCGCTAAACCAACATAATAATAAGACCTTCATCAAATACACGTTAAAAACAAATATTTTAACTTGTAAAATAGCAAGACGAACAGACTGTTCATAAATACAACAACTAAAGAAATTAAACTTTATCTCAATGGGATAAAATTCTTGTCAAAATGACAGCTGTCGTTTATTGTGTTCATTCTGAAACACCCGTTGTTCCATTGAGATAAACTCCAACCCATCTGTTAGTAATCTAGAGTAAATTAAATAAGTTACGGGAATAAGTTTCGCAAAATTCTTTCTTAATACTTTCTTCTCTACATCTTTTAGGCGTGATTAATACAAGTGGCGCGTGGTGTAGACGTGCTGTGGACTAAATAGGCGTGTTAAAATTAGACGATAACGGCACGGTACGGCGACGGCACGGAGGTGACTCGGCGACCGCCCGACACTAGAGGGAAGCAAAAATGTAACAAAATATAAAACGCTCCTTATACATGTTTTGTAACATTTTGGTTGCCCCCAGCTGCCAGGCAGTCAGCGAGCAGCCGCCGTGTCGTTGCCGTGCCGTGTCGTTATCGTGCCTCGACGTTACTGTCTAATGGAGAAACGCCCATAATAACCCCCATACTTTGTCACACTAAAATAAAAAAATAACCATCTATACTTTCTGGAAAGTAATTATAGTAAAAAAGATTTTAGGTAAAGGTGATTCTAACACTCCACGGTTCACTTTATACCCGTAATCACGAGAAAAGTGCGTAAAGTTTCAGGTACACCGTCTCTCGCTTACACCAAATCGTCCTTCGGGAAATTACAGTTTCGACCAATTAGCCACCGCTTGGATAAATTTCGACCTAACACTGGGTTATATTTTTTAATTATACCGTGTAACTGCGCACCAATTTGATTTTAATTACAGTAATCATTCACTTTGATCCTTCGGGGAAAACTGGTTTTTCGGTGATGGAAATGTTGCGCCTCCTGGTTGGAATTTGGCTTCCATATTTTGGCAACCCGTTCGTGCTAGAATAGACTTATAAAAATGTTTGGTTTGACTAAAGGTGGATCTCGATCACCAGGAATTTGATACCTGGTGATTTCGGATTTTTGGCTGCACACTTAGTCAGGCCGCACACCAGACATATGAATATACTTGTTTTATGATAATTTTGGCACCACATTTGATACGAGAGCGTAAAATGTGTCCCGTATCAAATGTGGCGCCAAAATTATCGTAACACAAGTGCAAGTCTGGTGTGCCGCCCGGGTTAAACGCGGCTATTGTACAGCCACGACCCCGTCCTAATGCAATCCAAATAGAAATAACCTAAATAAATATGACATGCATTTTGACTCAAAACGAAAACTACTATCTCCAACAAGCAATGTCAAGCAATGGCAATGCAAGCAAACTCGAACAAAACTTTTGCGGGTTCTCACATCGCCGCAAAACGCAATGAAACAGAATTTGAAGTTTTATTCTCTACGTGAACAATAAACTGTTTACCTATAAACAGAACTGCGTGTCTTTTTTTTTTTTTTTGAGGATGGGAAATCATCAAATGACCCCTCCCGCTCTGGGCGGAGCGGAAGGGAGTGTCAGACTCTTACTGACTAAAACCCACCCATGTTCCTTCCTTAGCCCTTTTGTCCGGGTCAGCGGTATCCCTTTCGGACAATCCCGCTTTCCCGGCAGGCTTGGGCCCTAATGGGCCCCCTCTCTGATGCTGACATCTCTTTGAGGCGCGCGTGGAACACGTACGCGCCGTTCGGCACGGGCCTGGTCCTGATCGGATGGTGAGCTACCCATTACTCACCGCCCGCAGGCCCGCGCCTACGGTGGCCGGGAGTCGTCACGCGGCTCCCGACGCCCGGAGCGTCTACCGCGGCGGCTTGGACGGGAGAATCTCTCCCTCTCCCGTCCCGCCGCCTCCTTCACTAGCATGACTGCTTCGCAGAAGGAGGCGACTGCCTCCCACTCCCCCTCGCCCCGGACCATGGCTTGAACCAGGGCCGGGCGCGAGAGGTCGCCGCCGCTGCCGATCGCCTCTACGAGGACACGGCGGTGCTCCGCCCATGCAGGGCAGGCCCCCACCGTGTGCTCCACCGTGTCCTCGGGGCGATCAACGCAGTGATGACACCCGGGCGTTTCCTCCCGCCCGATGATGTGCAGGTACCTCCCGAAACTTCCGTGTCCGGTGAGGACCTGCGTCAGGCGGTAGGTGAGGACGCCGTGACGTCTCCCTAGCCACTCCGCAAAGAGGGGTCTTACTGCCGCTATTGCGGCGTGCCCTGCGCTGGGTTGCGAAAGTCGCTCCTTCCATGCCACCATGAGATCGCGCCGGAGGTCCGTCCGCTCCGCCGCAATTTGCCGCGGAAGCGGGGTTTCCCCCCGACGTAGTGCCTCCGCGCGCCACTCATACAGGCGCGCGAGGACTATCGCCTCCAGATCCCACGGTGGCAGTCCGGCAAGGAGGCTTGCCGCCTCGCCCGAGATCGTGCGGTAGAACTGCGTGTCTAAAGGAAAGTTATTCGGGAAAAGCTTGTTTCTCACTACATAAACCAGTTCTCAGTTTGAAGAGAGGAAAGGCACAGTGGGATATCTCGCTCAGATCTGGAGTAACGACTGGGGAAGTACCTCACAGAATACCACAGCCAAACAAACGCTACTCTTCGGTACTGTTGTGTTCTGTTGTGAGTAAGATCGCTAGAGCTCCTGAAGATGCGCTGTGTTGACATCTAGGGACCTGCTTGTCCTCTATGCTGTCGGCACAGCGAATCCTCATTTTGTAGGGACTAACTGCGAGTAATGGTTCCGTTATGTGCTGAATGCACCCTAATTCAAACTTTTCTGCTACCAAAATATAACAGTCCCTCCAAACTCACTATATTCTACAACGAAATAATACTCCTTTCGACGGCAACTAAAGCTAAGTTGAAGAATTCTCTAACATAAAAATGACAGAGTTTACTGCATATTTTCCAAATTTTCCGCGAAAAGTACGCTGGATACGAGACAGCGCTAAACGTCCGCAACACACAAATAATATCTAACGCCACTCGGCGCGAGGTGTGAGCGAGAATAACATATTTTATGCAGGTCTACATGGAAACCTACTAAACCGAATATATTCAGCATAAAGAGGTGGAGAGATACTTTTAGAGGGCACGACACGACTGACACGACTATCGAATCGTATATCTGTGGCAGTACCTCTTTTACGTGCCGTTCAGGGCCCCAAGTCTGCTATTGCAATTGTCTTAATCGTGTCATGTCTGTGGCAGTACCTCTTTTACCTGCCGTTCAGGACATAATCTTGTTTGTCATAATCGTGTCAAAATGGTCTCCTAATGACATCGTTTTTAACCAATGACCAAAGAGATAGTCTTACTTTAAGTTTTGACTTAGGTTTTAATAGTTAAGATGTCGTTCAGCATAACAGTGCATCAGGTCGTCAGTCCATACTGTCGGCCTAGCCTACACTCAAGAACTTTTCGACCTCATCGGTCATCTTGTCTACGAGACAAATATAATCTTCTGGATATCCTCAAATAAAACACCTATTATATAGGTACTAATATTATGTATAGTGTTGCATCTGGTATACAAATCGTTGCGTATTTTGAAGAAACATCGCACGATGTAAAAGCCATCGTAACAACACTTGGCCGCCGGACGCAAGAAATGTGCCCGTATAGGATATCTTATGATAATATATTTTGCAGCATGGCTTTGCGATTTCCTTGCCTAATATATTTCTATTTATTAACCGACTTCAAAAAAGGAGGTTCTGTATTCGTCCCGTATGTATGTATGTATGTAAGTATGTATGTATGTATGTATGTATGTAAGTATGTATGTATGTATGTATGTAAGTATGTATGTATGTATGTTTGTATGTGCGCAATTTTCTCAAAAACTACTGATTCGATTTGGATGGGGTTTTCACTAACGTAATCTACATACTTTCAGGAAGGTTTTAGTATATAATACATTATGTAATCATTCCTATGTACAAAGTTATAGGCATAAATGTACATACTCCGTAGAAGATTTACTGTTGAACGAATTCGTGAAAGTAATCTAACACGGGTTAAAGAACTAACAAGGGAAAAATAAAAAACTTTTTTAACAAAAAATAACCGACTTCAAAAATCCACTACAAAGAAAATAATAATTTTGGTTTCGGAAGTCGGTGGCAAAAAAAGCAAACAAAAACCAAAGCCACCGACTTCCGAAACCAAAATTATTATTTTCTTTGTAGTAGATTTTTGAAGTCGGTTATTTTTTGTTAAAAAAGTTTTTTATGTATTTAGTATCGCGATATTTGGTTGTTATGGACGAATATTATTGGTGGTTATTTTAACACATTCCGTAACACGTGACGAGGCTTATTAGAAGTTTTATTGTAATGACGTCTTTGAGTGTTCATTATCCCGGAACGTGTTAACTAATAACAAAGTTTATATTCTGATATGCAGGAATCTTTTTAGACAATCCAGTTTTGTTTCAATCTAGTTTACACATAGTCTCGTTTAAGTTTTGACTTTATCTTTCAAACATTTCACAAATACAGAGCCCGGGCTGCTACCGAGAATTTCCATAATAAAATTCCCTAAAACACTTTGCCCGACCCAGATTTTTGAAACTTGATAGACCACCATGCTCAGCAGAGGCGCTTTCAGCCATTTTACTAACAAGGCTTTAATTACTTCATTCGATATTATTCGATAGTTGAAACTCGATAAGCATGAAAAGAGTAATAGTCAAAATATTTGTGTGTCAAGGTTTATTATCAAAAAATCACTGACATCGTTAACAGATAATTAGATTTACTTAACTCACTATCTCTTATCAAACGCTGCAACAAATCGATAAGTATTTGAACAATTTTTTCGACACCGATAGACATGTTTCGGTCAATATTATTAATTTTATTAGTGGTAAATGTTTTAGCTGAAGATGCCAGGATAGTTCGGTTAGATATAGGAGGTGTTAGGGGTGAAAAGTATTGGGATGGCGATTTCTACGAGTTTTTTGATGTGCCTTACGCTACGGCTCCTAAAGGAAGGAATAAGTTTAAGGTTAGTAAATAGTAGATATAATTATGTATTTATCCACGCCAGCTTACATTACTTCTATCAATTAATGGTTCTTGTGGTTCAGTACACTCAGCCATTCTAAAAGCATATCGCAATGACTGCCATAGACACTAATGAGCTAATGACTATAGTATGTTCTATTTTTAACATCTAATTACTCATTAATTTTAAATTTCAGGCGCCACTACCTGTAGAACCATGGGAAGGCATAATGGACGCCGTTATGAAAAACAGTGCTTGCGAACAAGTGTACCTTTTAGAAGATGATGAAGACGACATAATCCTAGATGGCGTGGAAGACTGCTTGACCATGAACATCTTTGTTCCAGAAGTTGCCAGAGAAGACAACTTATTACCAGTCCTAGTGTACATACATAGTGGCGCTTATTCCGGGGGCAGTGGAAATATGGCCAAGTTCAACCATCTAGCCAAGCATGATGTCATAGTTATCAGTATGAACTACAGACTTGGATTCAAAGGTTTCGCCTGTCTAGGCACTGAGGAGATACCCGGCAATGCTGCGTTGAAAGACCAAGTTGCTGCTTTAAAATTCATTAACAAGTACATTAGCAAGTTTGGTGGAGATCCCAATAAGGTAACGCTTGCAGGATTCAGCGTGGGAGCCAGCATGGCTGAATTATTAGTTCTTTCAAAAGCATCTGATGGTTTGATTGATAAACTAATACTAGAAAGTGGATCAGCTTTATCTCCGTTCGCAATAAACCGGGATCCAGTTAATACCGCCAAGAATCTGGCAATATCTATGGGTTATAACAATACAGAGAAAATTGAAGATTTGACAGAGTTCTTATTAAACGCACCGATCAAAGATTTGGCTGCTAAAAGCAAGAATTTCTATTTGACAAACTCCACTTTTGGTTTAGCGCCATGCATTGAGAATGTGATTGGAAATGCTGAACCGATTCTGACGGAATCCCCTATGATTACTTTTCATAAAGGGGATTATAAGAAAATTCCTGTATTGACAGGGTTTTCTAACATGGAAGGCATAAGCAGAACTATTAAGTTCAACGAATGGAGTGATATGATGAATGAGAATTTTGCTAAATTCCTACCAGCTGATTTGGCTTTTGACAACGATAAATCAAGAGACGCTTTCATCAATGATGTAAAGAAACATTACTTTAAAAATGAAGAAGTAACTCACGATACTTTGCAAGAATACGTCGATTACTTCTCTGACTCAATGTTCAAGTATGCTTTAATGAAATCAGCGAAATTACATTCTCTTAAATCCAAGAAACCAGTCTATCTGTATGAGTTTACGTACGTTGGAAAGTTTAGTTTTAAGCATAATTTTATGGACAAATTAAAAGGTGCCAGTCATAGAGATCAAACTGCTTATTTGTTGGATTTCTTCGAGTTTACCAATCGTCCGAAGGATATGGATACAAGAGACCGAATGACAGCAATGTGGACTGATTTTGTTAAATATGAGTAAGTAGTTTTTCTAGACATACATTTTGTGTATATCAATGTGGCTATTCCTTGATAATAATTATGCAAGTAGTCAAGAGAAAAATTGTGTTCTAATTACAACTTTACACCTTCAAACTGTAGTTTTAGATATAATAATTGTGTAATTAATTGTGTATAGTCTATCAGCATCAGCACTACTGCTAAATATAGGTATCACCAATTTATTCTTCATTTACACGCACCTGTTATATTGTGTAAGAATTTGTATCTGAGAATGCAAAAACGTCGTTTATTCCTTTAAAATATCGTCTTAGATTGCATAGATTAATTAAATTAAATAGACAAAAACAATTATCACCTTAGGAAATTAATTATTCGCTCTTTCACTCAAACCTTGCATCGCTTTTACACACTCATGCATCACTATCATCATTCATCGTCAACTTTAATTCCTACATTTTTGCTTAATTCTTTATTTTCATTTACAGAGACCCCACAGCCTATGAGAGCTTACTAATTGACGTAAAATGGAAAAAATACACAATTGAAGAACAAAATTACATGGAAATAGGCAACAAATTGAAAATGAAGAAAGATTTATTTGCAAAACGTTATTTATTCTGGGACAGAGTTTATGAGAAGTATTATTGGAATCCAATGCCTGTTGTTGCTAAGAAAAGTAGTACCTAAATAAACTTCAATAAAATATGACTTGTTATTGAAATAATGTACCCCGAAGGCGTAGTAAGAGATGTACAGTAGTGTTGTCAAACTATCGATAGTTTAAGTATCGATAATATCATCAAAAATAAGCCTATCAAAATGGCCGGAGTGCAATATTATCGTTGCTATCGATTGTATCCGTCATAGTATTGTCGTATTTCGAGCTATCGATAGTATCGATATACTAAAATCGATATTCTTGCTATTGGTTGGCCGTCGATAGATCTTCGATCGGCAACACTGGTACACGGTAGTAATACTTTGTCCGATCCGAGCATTGAACCCAGAACCCCTTGGTCAGCAGTCGCATTTACCCAACGTGGCAGTCTGAAATAGTATTATGCTGTATAAGTATTCGTTGCTCGTTCAAATAGACCCCAGTAGTAAGTACTACCTGGATTGAAAATAACGTCATATTTAAGGGCTCTTTCAATTTAGACGATTGGTGTCGGACTGCTGTCGTGTGATAGTCGTGCGGCAGCCGTCGAAGGCGTGCCTCCAACAATACGGTAGTGTCCTACTATTAAAAAAGTACAAATAAATTATTTTATTTCAAAGAAGGAATAGACACAACAAAAAAGTAAAAGCAAAAATAATAATTTATCACAAAATGGAAAACATAGACGCTTTTAAAGTTTTTGGAGGGAGTATCGCTCCGTCTTTGTCGCGCAAGCGGACGTAGGTGGTGTTACGTCACTAGTAGGTAGTGACGTCCGTGTCTAGCAAATCATTTTAAAACGCTTATAACTTTGCCAATTTTGTAGATGTTTCATCGGTTTTTTTTGGTGATAATTGTCTTTTTTCAAATAGTTTACAGATTCACAATAAAAAAAAAGTAGTTAACATCCCTATTGGAGGCGCGCAGTGCGACAGCCGCACGGCTACCTTTACAGCAGTTCGACACAAATCGTCTAAATTGAAAGAGCCCTATGAGTAGTACTGTTTTCTACATGAGGCACTCACACAAGGATCCTTATGAAACTAAGAAGCTATTGCAGAGCGAAAATATTATTATACTTAATCATCATCCTTACGAAACTCAGACAGATCACGGTGGATAAAAGCTATGCACACTCGGGTAGATACCAAAACTCAAAATAAAATCTCTTTATTTACTTAAAGGTTTTGTGCCCCTCAAACCAAGTGTCAAGTTGCCAACACAACGCCCACAAAGGGTACTTGTTTGACAAATTGCATCCTAACGATAACCAATACACCTACATTGTATTCGTTTCCCTTCCTGAGATCTCCAGAAAATAAAAAAGTTCGAAATTCTAATATCAAAGGGAATGATCACCATTTTTCAACGCCCAAATGTTTGGATGCCTCCCCTTCTGAATCGATGGGTTTTTATAAAAAAATTCTAAACCATACATTTTTCTACCAATATTAACCCCTGTGCAAGTGCCTCCGATTTTGGTTTGGTCCAATTTACGCGCAGAGAAGCAATAATTTAAGGTCAAAAAATTCGAGAGACAATTATCATAAATTACCTATTGTACTGATTTTAAACAAAAAGAATATTAAATTGTTACAGTTTGAAGCAAGTTAATGATTTTTATATAGGATTGCCTAAAAAGAGTTGCGTGGTATTGTTGCTAAAAGATGGGGTGACTGAATAGCCTGAAATATAGTTATGGGTAAAGGACGCTAATAACACATTTAAAGTTATTGAAATAGACAGACAATTACAGTAATTTATATATGTGTCCATAATATAGAAGATTTTTTTTCTTATAAAGAACTGGTATGGGCGAGCCGATTATTCCCGATGTCCACCACTTTGTCTGGCCACCACTGGGGGACAGCGAGACAACTTTAAAACTATTCTCGTTGTCCACCACTGGGGGACAGCGTCACAACTTTTACCTCCGCAGCCGGTGGCGGCTCCCAAAAATAACGCCGTTGGGAACCGGCGTAGCCTTCGAGTAGCAGGACGAAAATAATTGCAAACTACCGTAGCAGCAGATTAATGTTGCCGTGTTTTAAGTTGAATTATTTACACTTTTAAATAACAGTGTCAATGTAAAACAAAATACTACTTTTTTGGACTTACAAGGGGGAGGGAGGTGGTCGACGGAGCCCCGCTACGCGGGGCTCCTATTTCTGTCTGCAAGGTTAAAAGTAACCTAACACGAAGCGGTTGACGGGGGCTTCGTTCGCTCGCTTCGCTCGCTCACTGAAGCCCCCGTCGACCCCTTCGAACCTAAATTGTCCGTGTCGGGGTGTCCAAGTTCCCGAGCTCGCTTCGCTCGCTCTTGGACCCTAAGACGCTGTCCCCCAGTGGTGGACAACGAGAATAGTTTTAAAGTTGTCTCGCTGTCTCCCAGTGGTGGCCAGACAAAGTGGTGGACATCGGGAATAATCATGGGCGAGCGTGCCATTCCAAGTTATTTTTTTCAATTCTGCTAACAAATACCAGTCATTGTTAGAAAAAATAACTACCGATTGCAATATTTTGAACGGTATTTGATAGCTAACTCAACCAGTCTCTTTGTGCTGTGTCCAAATCAATCTTTTTAATTTAATTTATATACCGAAATGAAGCCACAATAAAATCGCTGTCGCTTATAACTTGGAAAGCTAACCCGGTGTGACTGACACCTCTAAACAGAACGCTCCCCTCCCTGTTGCAAATATTTGAACGATTCCAAATGATGCACGTGCTATTGAAATTTTTTCCCGAATTCCCAACGGGGAGCCCTCTCTATTCCGAAATTTGCAGTTCATTTTCTATGAAATTGCTGGGTTAGTGGCGGTCACAGAAGTTTTGGTGCGTGAGGTGAATTTTAACCAATATGGGGTTCAACGGTTTAAGTGGGCTGAGCGGTGGCATCCATTCATGCATTGCCCAAAAAGTTTAGCTCTGATTCAAGAAAATATAATTTAGTATTTAAGTAGCGGCAGCAGTTATTGAGAGCTGCACGCAATTGGTTCATCAGTTTATGCTCGTCGTCTAATTGGACCATTCTCTATTACGTATTGTCAACTGTCTATTAGGCCGAAAATGTACATGCGCGATCTGTGTTCGTAACTCACGCCGGTACCTATACAAGCACTTTTGAAAAAAATGACGGCCAGCACACTATGATTACCACATCATTTAGCGAGATTCCGTCCGCCTTTTTTATACGTTCATGATTATGGTTATTTTTATCCTTCAAATACACAATCAATATCTTCCACATGGTTTTTATATTCTCTTGTTTAACAACAGATGTTGCTTAAGTTACGTCTTCCAATATCTTCATAACCGGGATAGCCAGGTTTAATCAGAATTTCAAATGCATCTAAAGTCTCTACGACCTTAGATACTTCGGTACAACGGATGCACCCTGGAGTGTCAGTCTCGCTTGCATCCTTGCAGGCTGGCAAATCTTTTTACTGTGATTTGAACTCTCGTATGCGTAAAGATTTAGATATTAAGTAGAACCAGCCCATACTATTCTAGTGCTGCTTCTTGACAATTTTCAAGGACATCCAATTCAAACAGCCATCTCCTTCAAGGTCTACCGCGGCCTCGCTGTTGGGGGGCACCAATCCTATATTCTATGGACCTACAGCTCCTGTGGCATGCGGCAAACATGTTCAGCCTAAAGATACTTAGGTTGACTGTGATCAAATCAGTGCACCCTCAAGCAGACCTATTTCTTTTTTGTCTAGAACTTTTCATAGATTTCCTATGACCGGTCACAGGAAATCAATGAAAAGGGGCGCAGGCGCAGCAGTGATAGGAAATGCTCATCATCTTAATCCTAAAACTCATTAGTCATCACCAGCTATACTGGTGTAAAGGGACAAAGATCCGTTTTCCAAGTCTAACAAAATGACATACGACAAGAAGTAAATATGAAAATCTTTATCGAATACACTCTATTAACTTTCTAAACATTAAACGTACTCCTAACAATTGGCAAATACTCCAAACTTTTGTAAAGGTACCCCTTTATACTAAAATCAACTTTAAATTTCATAGCATAAGATACGAAATTCCTTGTGTTTGGTGAATTTAAAAGTATATTTGTGTTTCGCTCCGTGACACAGGTGACGCAAAGATAAGTAACGTCAATTTATAAGCGTCAAAGTCACGAGTCTCAGGGGGCTGGTGTTTGGATACTTCTTGTACGAAATGGATGACGTCAGACTTATTGTGAGTTAATAATAGATTGTTTTTTCCAAATATTTCTGGAGGATTTTGTTGGAGCAAAATATTTGGAATGGATTGCCGCAGGGTAGAAATCAAAAAGTCATTCCATACAAAAATATCCTTAAAACTCGACAAAATATATGGAACTGCTCATTTTTGTTAGATGTTTAAAATGTGCTTAATTTAAACACGGATATGGCCCCCTAAAAGCCCCCTCCAAAAGCCTCGTTTTGGTAAATTTATGTAGGTACCTAATTACCTATTGTTTTGTAAAAAGTCATCGAACAAAGTTGTTGTATAATATGTTAGTAGTATAGTCCTCAGTCCTGCACGGTTGTTAGTGTTTTACCAATAACCCTGTATAACATCTTGTGCTATGTCTCCTCACTTAATTAAGTGCATAATCGGCCTATAATGTTCCCACTGCTGGGACACAGGCCTCCTCTCTGTGAGAGGGAGTGGGCCGTAGTCCACCACGCGGGCCCAGTGCGGGTTGGTGGACGTCACATGTCTTCGAATTTTTGGTTCTAGGACATGCCGGTTTCCTCACGATGTTTTCCTTCACCGTTAAAGCAAGTGATAATTAATTTCTAATACGCACATGACTTCGAAAAGTCAGCGGTGCGTGCCTCGGGATCGAACTCGAACCTTTCGCCGTGGGAGGCACATGGTTAATCCACTAGGCTATCACTGCACTATTAAGTGCAAGAAGACGCATTCAGAGCGATCGGTTTGCGGCATCTTGTCATCCGTGGCGTTGCTCGACATCCAATACTGACGTACTTCCTTCAGATACAGGTTGTTTTTTATGTTTCTTTATTGTGAATTTAATATTTTAGCTATTATTTGTAAGAAAAGTTCTTGTGAACTATGAAATATAAAATATTACATAGGTTTAATATATTTTTTAATGTTGTCAATTTTATAAGATTAATTTATTTTAAAGCAGGTTAACGTAAAAATATTACAAAATATTTAATGCTCCCAAATAAATTATAGCTTAATTCAAGTACCTACAACAGACTCCTAATTAAGTTTATCAATAAAGAGAGAAACAAATGAGTTTAAATACCAGTTTACAATTTAATCTTATCCTTTATTCAAATAAAGAATTTCAAAAGCAAACATCGCTTCAATGCATTTCGATCTAAACTGTCAAAAACATGAAAAATATGGAAAAAAATGCTATTACTGCAATGTCCAGGCACACCAAGAGAATGAATGCCGTCTGGCCGCAGCCGGTATGCGACATGTTGACAGCCGCGGTCATGCCGATAGAGTTACCCCCTGTATACAGCGTGATAACTTAAAGAAATATAAAAACTTGTGAGGTCGGGGGGACAAAGATCCTTACGCCACGTATATAATGGAAAGAGACAGAGAGAAAGTCACATGGAGGGGGCATAACGTTTTTTTCCTTACGTGACGATTTCTACCTATTGCAAGCCGCGATAAGGACCTTCGTTAAAAAAAATCTTCCTCTATTCTTAAAGCCACATCTACATTCATATCTACTCAAAACTTTTCTTGTGAAATTTTCCTCATTCTTATTATGCTCATATATCTTCTCAATGGTGATCAGATACATTAATTTGCGCTTTTATATTATTTCTCAGTCGTAAACAAGCCGAATATTAATTTCTATTTTCGTCTTATCTACTAGTATAAAACAATGTCATTTTTGTATCTGTATATTTGTCCGCTTTGTTCTTCTAAACTAAACAATGGATTCTAATACGGTTTTCACCCCATTCAGAGAATTTATAAGTAGGTACCTACGTCCAGAAGGTTTATGTGTATAATATTTAATTATTATAGCACAGAAATCTCTATGTTTTGACATGTTCACAATAACCGCGTAGACAGCGAACCGTGCGCACGCATTACATACGCTCCCTACACCAGTGACCGTTCGGCAACGTTTCTCAATCTTTATTTAAGCATTATTACCAACAATGTTCAAGTGCAAGAGGTGTGACAACGAAGTCAGCGATGGGGTTACGTGTAGTGCTTGCGAGGGTCAGTTTGACTTTCCGTGCGCTGGAATTACTGAAGCTGGATGGAGAAAACTCGGGGATCGAAAACTGACATGGAAGTGCAGCTCTTGTAAGGCCCTGGCAATAAGCCCACGCGTCGGCTCTGCGAAGACTGCGGTGGACATGGACAGTGTCTTATCGGAGCTGAAGAGATTGTCCACTCAAATGGAATCAATACCAGAGTTAATGGAGAACTTAAAGTGCATTAAAAATGAGCTATCGGAACTAAAATCCATGAGAGAGGAATTTGCTGATGTAACATCTTCTATTTCGGATATGAAGACCTCCATCGAATTTGTACATGGCTCAGTTAGAGATCTGACAAGTAAAGTTTCAGGATTGGAACAAGAAATCGATAGTCTAAAGAAGACCAAAGAAGACATATCCATTTTACAGGAGCGCTGTAGGAGTCTGGAACTTCAGTGTCGTGAAAATGAGCAGAGATCTAGGATGAATAATATCGAGATCAAGGGCGTTCCTGAATCTAACTCAGAGAACTTGTTCAACATCTTTGCCAAGTTAGGGGAGACCATCAACTGCCCCATTCCCAAGGAACAGATAAACTATATAGCAAGAATCCCTATGCGAAATGACAGCCATAATAAAACTATAATATGTTCAGTACATAATAGTTACCTCAAAAACGACTTCGTTGCCGCCGCCAGAAACTTTAAAAAATTAAGTGCGGTTGACTTGGGACTACAGGGTGACAATAAAATATATGTCAACGACCACCTGACGCTGGATAACAAAGCCTTACTTAACAAAACCAAAATTTTAGCAAAAGAACGAGGCTTTGAGTTTGTTTGGGTTAGAGGTTGCAAAATATTTATTCGCAAAAATCATCCGTCACCAAAACACCACATCAGGACCGAACAGGATTTAAAAAAGTATTTTTAAGTTATAAATCGGGTCGATTTCCTGACACCCGGTTGTTGATCGTACGCTCATCAGGTACAAGTTTGAGTAACACAGGTACTGATTTTTTCTACGCATTCCTTTCTCGCCCGCCTTTTGTGCTCTTATCGTTTCTTGTCGCCTATTCATTAGACTCATTAGGCTTTTGTTATTGCTATTGTAAACTTTATTCATGCACTGTTAGGGATGGGATCTGCTTACAATTAATGAAGTTTTTTGCTAAAAAATACTTTTGCAAATTTATACCCACTTTGAGTACGATTTATTGCGCTTGTACTATCGATTCTTTTTCTATATATTACACATTATTTATCTTACAATTCTTATTTAAACCGACTTCTAAAACTTATAGTTTTCACTTTGCACAATATTGGAGTGTACATTATATCTTTCCAACCATTATCTTATAGTTATTAATTTTCTATGATGGCATCACTTAGTATTTTCTACCAAAATGTTCGAGGGCTACGGACAAAAACATCTGTTTTTTATAGAAATGTTTGTATTAACTCCTTTGATGTGATTTGCTTGACGGAAACATGGCTTATTGAGGGTATATCTGATAGTGAATTGGTCGACGATAGATATTTTGTGTGGAGACGTGATCGAAATTACCTTCACACTAATCAAACTATGGGTGGTGGGGTCTTGATAGCCATTCGTCGTGAACTGGTTGCCGATGTCCGCAATGAATGGTGCTCGTCTGCCGAGGATCTGTGGGTCACCTTAACTTTGCATCAAACGAAACCCAGAATATCCTACAAAATGCATTTATGTGTTGTTTATATTTGTAATCAGCAATCTGGAAATTCTCTGATGGTACAATTACATAATTTCTGTACTAATTTAGCGGATATTGTTCTTAAACACCCTGCAGACAAGTTTATCATTCTTGGGGACTTCAATCAGCCCAATATTGACTGGCACGCTGCTGCCGACGGTGATTATTTGTACCCCATTAACTTACATGGTCCTATTCAGACGAGCTTTTGTGATACTCTTAGCGCTTGCAATTTGCAGCAATACAATTCTCATCTTAATGTTAACAATAAGATTCTTGACCTTGTGTTGTCCAACAATGAAATCGCTGTCACCAGCAGCCAGGATCCTTTAGTGAACGAAGACCCACACCACAAGGCACTCTGTATCTCTGCCGATTTTGTTCAACTTCATCAGCTGCATTCGCGCCCTCGAGTTAAGTTCGTGTATGCCCATGCAAATTACGACGCCATTGTAAATGAAATGGAGGGAATAGATTGGTCATCAGAGCTAAACTGCAGGCCTCTTGAGGATGCTGTAAAGTTCTTTTATGATACCATCAACGTGCTTCAAAATACCTATATACCAACTAAAACTGTTGTTCCACGATGCAAGTATCCTCCTTGGTATAAAAGCCCTTTAGTTAAAATCTTAAAGGAAAAGGCTAAATTTCACTCAAAATTTAAAAGGTATGGAAATATTTCAGATCATCAATCCTTTATAATGTTACGCCAACGGGCTAAGGATTTGGAAAGGGTTATGTTCGATGCGTATATTACAAATATAGAATTAGCCATTTCTAAGAATCCTAGGGCTTTTTGGCAATATGTTAAATCGAAACAACAGACTAACTGCTACCCGTCAGTACTTAAACTTGGTGATATTTCGTCTAATAATGGGGAGGATATTTGTAATATGTTTGGCGATTATTTCTATTCAACTTTCAGGAGAGAAGCGATGTGAACTTGTTTACGATGTTAACGGATGAAACTAGTGATCAAAATGTTAGTCTAATATCCGATATCTGCTCCGTTGATGTCCGGGAGGAGGAAGTATTTCGGTTGTTGAAGCAAGTTGACCTTAATAAATCTGCAGGCCCTGATAACATTCCACCAATTTTTATATTAAAGTGCGCCAAGTGCCTAACTGTCCCGTTAAGAATATTGTTCAAGCGGTCCTTCGAATTAGGAGTGGTACCTGTTATCTGGAAGTCAGCGTATATAACACCGATTCATAAAAAAGGACCTAAGGACTGTGTTGAAAATTATAGACCTATATCCAAACTTTGCGTGTTCGCTAAAATCATGGAGAAAATAACACATTCACAACTTACATCTTCACTTAAATTAAGCTTTTCCGAACACCAACATGGTTTTTTAAAAGGACGCTCCACAACATCCAACCTCGTGGTCTGCAGTGACTATCTTTCTGAACACATGTCCATGAGGTCGCAAGTCGATGTTATATACACTGACTACAGCAAGTGTTTTGATCGAATAGATCATGCACTACTTATGCGCAAACTGTTATTGGTTGGTATCAGGGGTAACTTGTATAGATGGTTCTCATCATATGTGGAAAACAGGTGCCAGACTGTGGTTCTCAGTGGTTACACGTCTCGAGCGGTGCGTATCCCTTCAGGAGTTCCCCAAGGATCCTTATTGGGACCTCTCTTATTTAATATTTTTATAAATGACATCGCCTCTTGTTTCCATGGTTCTAAAATTTTATTGTATGCGGACGATATGAAAATACTGAGACAAATTTCAACGATTGAAGACGCAGACCTTTTACAGGATGATCTTGACCAGTTCCAAAAATTATTGTTCTAGAAATAAGTTAGATCTAAATGTTTCCAAGTGTTATGTCTGTACGTTTACGCGTAAACCAAACCCTATTAAGTATGACTACAAGCTATCTCGTACCTCAGGCACCTCAGCCAGGGTTAACGTCATCAAGGATCTTGGAGTAACTTTTGACTCAAAACTTCTGTTTGATTCGCATATAAATAATATAGTTAATAAGGCTTCTAAGGCATTAGGTTTCATTTTTAGGATATCCTCTGATTTTAAGAATGTCAAAACTATGAAAATTCTATACTGTGCGTTTGTCCGTAGCCATCTCGAATATGCTTCACAGATTTGGAATCCGAATTATAATGTATACATTAATCGCCTTGAAAGCATTCAGAGGCGATTTTTAAGGTACACTCAATATCGTTCAAATACCTATCTTCCTGACTACGTAAGTAGGTGCAAGAAATTTCATATTCTTCCCCTGCACGAACGAAGAAAAATAGCAGATCTCTGTTTCTTATTCAGTGTTATGAACGGATCGACTGACGTCCCTGAGCTGGTTAGCAAAATCGGCCTTCGTGTGCCATCTGCATTTCTGCGGAGATCGCATCTTCTTCATGTGCCTGATGTCAGGACTACCTACAGACAAAACTCCTATCTTGTTAGAGCGTGTCGTACGTTCAATACGGAGTGTCGGGAAATCGAGCTAGATTTGTTTTATACTGCTATCTCTAAATTAAAAAAGAGTTTAAGTAAACGTTTCTTTGAAATGTAATATTGTATCTCTTTAATGAATATCCAAAATGTAAACGTTCCTTTGATATGTATTATTGTATCTCTTTCACGAATTTGTCATGAATTGTTTTTTTTTTCCAAATTTACTTTGAGTTTTTTCAAAATTAACATCTGATATTTTAACGCTGTCTACGCTGAATAGTGAAATTTTACAGATTATTTATACCAGCGAAAACTTGTAATTGGCCTTTTTCTACATAATTGAAATATTACTACTCAAAATGTACTAGCTGTAAGTTTTCCTAAAATAATAAAATAAAATAAAATAAAATAAAATGTCACCACATAAGTAGATTGCACTCGACGAGACAGGAGCGGGTCGCTAGTTAAATATATAAAAATAAAGTTATTTTTCAAACATCCTGTACCTACCTCACAGTCTTGCTAGCACATTCCAGTAGCGTATCGCTATGCAAACTCGGTTCGAACGCGTTCACCCGGCGACATAACTATCCATATTGAACGGATAGACAGACCGACAAATTACGCAGTTATGGAATGAGTAAATCTCTCTACCTAAAATATGAACATCTAACTATCCAGCAAGCTGTTGTCGAATTTAGAGCTGAGCTCTGTTTGAGGTACGAGGTAATCGAATGATCTATGAGGTTAAGCTGTGCTTGCTGCAGTCTATGGATGGGTGACCATTCTTAATACCCCTCCGTGCGCCTGACATCATGTTAAACAGTTGGTTTATTAATCAATACATTATAATAATATAAAAAGAAAAACCCTGATTTAGTTTCTGACTGATTTATCAACGCCCAGCCCAAACCCTTAGACCTCGAAAGCTGAAATTTTTCACAGAGGTTCCTTATATAATAAAGACTGTTTTTTGACATTTCCACGGAATACCAAAGTCCACGTGGACGGAGTTGCGGGCAAAAGATAGTATAAGTAGATTAAGTTAAAAGCCACTATAGTATTTTGTACAGGCAGCCAGAAATCAGATTGTATACCACTACAGGAATAAGTATAAAACGTGTTTTATTTCCATTTTGCATTTTGACAAAATATGATACCACAGATTTCACCCCTACTCCATTCATTTAAAACAGGAAAAAATCAACGACATTACTTCCTTAAATAAAAGTTTACACAAAAAATCAGATAGCAATAAGTCACGTTTTATCTTCGGAAAAATTCTTTTAAAAAACCGTGTCGCCGCTGCCATAAATCTTTTTCCTAAAAAAAATCGCATTTCACCCTTGACACCCGCATGTTTCACCCCCCAAGTCTTGGCGCGGATGACTGTGCAATTATCAATATTACCACAACATAGCGGTTGTGCCACCGGAAAATTCCTATTTCGAAGCTATAAATCAGTTTTCCGTTTATTAAAACAGCTCCGGCACCTTCGATCGAATCGCTCCCTTAAGGCAGGGGTGAGTTCGTATTGAGGCCGCTAGAGTTATGCCTGTTTATGAAATCAGAATTATTTATACTAGAGACCGTTCCACGTAAGAATTCCCCTAGAAGTTATTTTGGCTGCCCTGCTTTTCATTCCTATTTAGGTCATATCGTTTTGTGTTTTTTGTAGATTTATGTTTTATAATAATATTTAGGACGTTAAAAAGTGATGAAAGTGAATTGGTGCTGAAAGAAAACTTCCAACACCGTTAAAAACGTTGTAATAAATTGAGATTCAGGGCAGCCAACATAACTTCTAGGGGAATTCTTACGTGGAACGGTCTCTAGAAAGTCTTTGACAGCGAATGATGATTAGATTATATTCTAAAAATACATCTGTTTTTGTTTATTTTATCTAAGTACCACATTTATTTCAGTGCTTGCAACCATAATATTCTTGAGCTTCCTCTCATAATACCACTTTCTAATTAATTAACCAATTTCTTTATACCTATTTATATAGTACCTATAAATAATATCAGCCCTGTTTTTTATAAACTGCTGGGCACGGACTTCCTCTCAGATGAGAGGGGATAGGCTTTATACCTAATTGCACCAAATAAATAGGCCAAGAATTTATCTAAATAATAGCAACTATGAACAAAATTTAATCCGAATCCTCGTACATTTTTCAAAATATTCAACAGCATACATTCTCAACCCCCAAGATGAACAACCCCACACTGCACCAGGGGCGTGCTGTATTCTTTTTAATCTGCTACCCTCGTGTAATCTGCGTCGGGAAGCGACACCAGGGGTAAACATTGTTTAATGTTGTCTAACGAATACTATTACAGATAAGAGTTAAGGAGTTTAGTGATGGCGCCTGTTAAACTCCTGCCTTTTTGAACTTAACATTTTCTACAGAAAGCTGTAAAATTTTAATTAGATCAAGAATTTAATTTTGCTTAGAAATATTCTGTGAAAGATATACCTACCTAGCTAAAAGTTGGTTTGAAAAGTTAAAGTTTATTGTAAAGTTACGGTTTTGTTTTTATATTTATATACTGAATGATTGATTTTTGAGATCTCATAAGTATATATTTAGTACTAAGCAGTTTACATTTTTTTTACTTCTATTTTTACACCGATAATTTCAATACAACACCAGTATTAGCACTCTATTTACCCCAAAATATACCTGTCTCCCAAATAATCCAATTACTAAGCCACTTGAGAAAATGACGATAACAATAGAATTGAAAATTAAATAACGTTTCGACAATAGGCCCTTGATTGAGGGTCTGTCCTGCTCAAAAACCTTTCAATTACTAAACTGTCAGAGGCACAAAACGTGTATTGGCACAGTGGCACTCAACCTTTTTGCCTGATTGTCACCCTGCATTTGAAATTATTGACGGTAATTGTTTAGTATTGATTTTATTGAAGCTTTTTAGGGGAAAGTGGATTCACGAACAGATGTTATATGAGTGGTATTCTTTATACGAGTTTAAGATTGTATATGTCGAGATAAGAGATAAGACAAGTAGGGCACAGTCGTGAGTCTGCGGGATATCTCACTCAAATCTAGAGCAGTCCAACTGGGGAAGTGCCTCTACCTTACAGAATATTACAGCCAACGCTACTTTTCGGTAATGTTGTGTTTCTGTGGAGATCAAGGTTGCCAGAGCTCCTGAGGATGCGCTGTGTTGACAACGGGGGACCTGCAGCCTAATTGTGTAACTCTATTGCTATGGCTTTCTTTTTGACAGTTCAACAACATTCATTGCGGCGTTGAGCTAGTTACGGGTGCACGGATTATGAAACATACGGCGTAATGAATGTCAAAATCAATGCCATGGTGATAGCAATTGAGTTACGCAATTAGGGTGCTGCTTGTCCCTTGAACTGGTAGTACAGCGAATCCTCATTTTAAAGGGTCACTAACATGCATGTTATTATTTAAAATATTTTTGATAGTCTGTCATTATTTCAGTTCTCAGCCAACCTTACTTTAACTCTTTCAAAATGTTTATCTATAAGTAAATAAATAGTATAAAAAAAATAACTTTTCCTGTCTGTCTATTAATCTATTAATTTTTAAACTACATAATGCATTGAATGCGGTTTTCACCATCATTTGACACCACATTGACATCCAAGTTACAGGCTTGCCTAGTTTGGGGTCAATGTGCAACTCTTTTGTATGTGTACCTACTCTTTTCGGAAATAAATATTTTTATCTTATCTTTATCTTTATTTAAAGGATTTATTCCGAAAGGTATAAAAGTAGGTATATTTAACTTAGCACAGAAATCTCGATGTTTTGACATGCCACCACATCAGTAGATTGCACCTTTGCGAACAGGGGTGGGTCGCTAGTAACATATTAAATTCTAATTCTATTAAGAAAGTACTTACAATATAGGAACACGCAAGGGAAATCAAGTTATATTTTATCGTATCACCTGTCCCCAGTAATTATATATTAACAAGCTTGTGACTTTGCCTAATTAAATTCTTATTAATTTCACAAGAGGGTGCTGTAATTAAATTGTGCTTTAAAAAGGTTTAATAATAAATATCTTATGTAATATTATGAAGGTAGGATATTAGATTTTTTAAGAAGTGTTTTTTGGGGTAAATCAATAATAGACTTATGTTTTATTTTGTAGGTATATGTAGGTATGCTATGAATCACACAAATTTTAATATGCGAAAGTATAATTATGTGGGTGTTTGTTACTCCTTTGCCCTAAAACGGCTAGTTAGATTTAGATGAAATTTGACAAAAAGCTAGATATTCTGGGACCTGGAGAAGCTATTTTTAATGTATTTTTACGCAGACCAAGTCGCAGGAAACAGCTAGTATATGATATTTTTACTTCCTAACTAGCACTAAGATTGATAACAAAATTTACGTTCTTTTTTAAATTAAAATAAAAGAAAGTAGACTTTCATCGCAGACAGCACTAAGCGCAATTACAGTCGCGGGCTCAAGTAATATAATAGGTACTTGTTAGGTTTTAAGCTGTGCAACTATATTTTTAGATTTGCAGATATATGCTTACAAAATAATATAATGCTCTGTAATTAAACTCCTTTTAGCACGTGCATTTCCAGAAAGGTTTATCAAAAACTACTTCCCAAAAACAATGTCGACACAAAATTATTTTTTACTGTCAAAATTGATTATGAAAGACTTCGTCTTTCACTCGGATATGATTTAATTAAAACGGTGGAGAGTTTGCTATGTGATGTTAATTTATTTTGATTTTGTTACGGCGCTACGACGCTACGGTGCTACGCTACGACGCTACGACGTAGCAATATTGATATTTAAGCTCTTCGTAGTATCAATATTGCTTGATTGCTATTTTTGACAACCGCATGGTGTGTAGTGTAGTATATTTTATTTCTGATATAATTATATAATGTAGATTATCAAAAAAATTGGCCGAAACCTCTATAATATTAGAAACTTAAAAAAACACACCGTTTAGTTAGCAGTTTTAGCTTCTGATATCCAGCCGCATAGTGTATACCGTGTACTTTGCGCAAACATTTGCACAAGCAATTTGTGCATACAAGTTGCTGCGTGTAGTCGGACCTTTATGATTCACAAAAGGCGAGAAACTCAAGAGTGTGTACCCGTCTTTTACCTCATAACTCATTCATTTCTAAATCATACTTCCCTTATTACCTTTTACTCAAGTTTGCACATCAGTATTAATACATTTTCACTTTTTAATTCAACCGCAGTGACGCAAACAAACGGGTTTCGTGAATTTATTAAAATATACTCAATATGCGACACTGCTCTGCATAAACGGATAATCGTCAGGTTTCAATAAAAAGTCGCTCTGTCGCAACGTGTGAATATTCATTAGTTATTGAATGCCCGTGGTGGGGGTTTGTCGCGGTAATGACTGTAGAATAGATGCTTGCGGACTTCGTTTTTAGGTGTCCGTACCTCAATAGGAAAAACGGAGCCCTTATAGAATCAGTTTGTTGTCCGTCTGTCACCGGACCGTAAGTGGAGCCGTTTGCTCATAGATTGCACCACTAAGAGCTAAGTTCACCGACAAGATAACAGTCCGATAAATTGCAAACGGCCGTCTAACAAGACTTTTTGTATAGAAAAAGATATGATAAACAGCCGTTTTCAATTCAACGGACTGTTATCTTGTCGGTGAACTTGGCCCTAAAAGTATGCAGTAGCGCCATCTATGATTAAGATATGATATTTATCTACTATGATGTAATAGCGGAATAGATGGCGCTATTGCATATTTCGGAACCCTTAGGGCGCGAGTTGTACTCGTACTTGTCCGGTGTTTTTACTTGACTTGTAGCAGGGTTAGGTTTATAAGCGTATCTATGATAAATGATAAATGATATTTATTTTGTAAATAGGTTAAAAATAACACTTTTACACGTCAAAACATTTTTTTAAGCTAGATGAGTTCAGTGTTTCCTATATGACTACCTTTGAGAAGAAACACCGAAACAAACTCAAAGGTTGATGTCTCTTTTAAAGTCCAGACAATTAAGATAAATTGTGTAAGAACCATGCAGGTTAGTCTGAAATGGCCTTTAGAGGAAAGAGCCATACAGATTTGAGTGGACCTGACCTGACTGTGCACGCATGTGCCGGGTATACGCACGCATATGCTATGATAGACGTATTGTCTATATACTGCAATATCGAACTTACCCATTATTTGTGAATTACATTACGAAACTAGTGTCGTAAAACTATAGCATAACAACTGTTTGAAACATGGTCCAGCCGTTATTATTTTAGTGGAGGGTTAAAATTGAACGAAAATATATACCTACCTATAGCTGTACATTTGTAACAATTTGTTGATTGGCTATTTTTTTTTTTTTTTTTTTTTATTAAATTATAGGCCTGCGTTTGACAGCCATCTCGCCTGATGTTAAGTGATGATGCGGTCTACGATGGAGCACGCAATAATAAAATACCTACTTTAACCTCAATTACGATCATGTAAAGGTCAGGACTATAGTTGTTGAGCTATAATAATTTCAAGACACTACTTTTGTAATTTATTTCTACTTAAAGTAGGTACCTAAGTGAAAAACGCTGCGCTATGCAAATAATAAGTTTATAGAAAGTATGATTTTGTTCTGTGCCGCTGCCGCCTGCCTCTGCGGTCAATCCCTATCGCCGGTGCCCGAATTTTATCTTTCACATTACAATCAAGGAAATAAAAAAAACCGGCCAAGTGCGAGTCGTACTCGCGCACCGAGGGTTCCGTATCATTTTTGGACGTATAAAATGAAAAAATCCGGACCGCATAACTAAGTTTGTTTGTGAAGGAATTTTGATGATTTTGAAAAAACTGTACTAGTTAGGAACATCGTTGTTTTTTTGGTGCCATATTTGGGTCAATTCCTATCAACTGTAATTATTTCAGATTTTTCGCCCCGCAAACTTCGGAGATAAGGGGGGGGGGGGGGGGGAATGGTATTTTTTTGGACATTTTTCATCATATGTCGAAAACTGTGAGACATAAAATAAAATAAAAATATATTTTGAAATGTGCAGATTAAGCCCTTTCATATGATATGTCACTTGACCTAGTAACCCCACTTTAAAATTTCGGACCCCCACTCCGGCCCCTTTTGCAATGAAAATAAAAATATTTTTGGACTTTTTTCATTTGCAATAAAGTTGAACAAGCATTCTTTATAACTGTTCCAAATTTCAAGTCGATAGCATAAGTAGTTGCTGAAATAAGCAGGTGTGACAGACAGACAGACAGACGAAGTCGCACCATAAGGGTTCCTTTTTTACCATTTTGGTACGGAACCCTAAAAACGTGTGCAGTCGGGGGACGCCCGTTAGGCACGAAGTTCCAGTATGAACGTAAACGTTCATACTGGAACTTCGCACTTCACACGTTTTTATCACCCATTTTCACATGGTAAAGTGACGCGTATTATTTTCCAATCCGACGATGCAACCTCCTGATATCTTGATGAGTAGGTACTGGTCAGAGAACGCGCGATTGACTTGAGTTTTTAATTTTTTATGGACATAACAATTTCTTCGTTTGAAAAACTCATTTAAGTTCAATCTCTTTGTCCGTAACGCGAAACCTGTCAAATTTTCGCAGCAGATGTCAGCGGCGTCTAGACGATCGCACTGCACCAACTCTGGGCACTTTTATTTTATTTTGACTTCACACTATTCCCCCCCTTCAATGGGGGAAGCCCTCGCTGAGCGAAATGGAAGAAAAATAGAAAGACTATCAGGTGTTTTTGCAGTGTCGAGCGTCACGTCAAAAGGAAAATATTTTTGCACTAATTAATTAGATGGGGTATACAATATTGAGGTTTACTTTTTTTCTCTTTAACAACCGACTTCAAAAAACCACTACAGAGAAAAATATAATAATTTTATGGCTTTGATTTTTGTTTGCTTTTTTTGCTAACGACTTTAGAAACTAAATTATACCTATTACTGTGTTTTAAGGTGGTTGAAGGTCGATAGTAATCAAAGTCTGAAATATATTTTCAGTGAATGAAGTGCGGCATTATTTTTTACAAAGCTGAGAGTTGAAAATGCCGTTGGCGACAAAATTCACGGACCATGGGCCACGCCTAGGGTTGGGCCGCCTTGGTAAAAAAGCTTAGATCTACAAATACTAATCACAAGTCACAACAAACTAACCTTTTATGAATCTCAATTAAAAAATACCAGCGCTAAGTACGGGCGAGTTAAAACTGTGTTTTTTTTCGAAAGCACACGCTCTGCGCCTCAAAGAAGCAAGTGCACCCGGCACTCGAGAAAAAATTACGAGAAAAACTCTCCGATGCCTTAATGAAAAGTAGTCTTTAAGAGCATCAAAGAGTATTCTAACTGCATGATGTGTTTATAAGTTTATAACTACTTTGGCGTAAATGGGAGTGCAGTTTTATTTTTGCCGCTGATTTTATTAATTTTTAAAATTGGTATGAAGTGTTTTGGGTAAGATCTAGCTGATAGTACCAGCCCCTTAAAATATATATTTTTTTCTTTCTATCATCAAGAGACTTAGAGACCGGTCACAAAATTTTAATTCGGGTTAATTTTTTAGGTAAGTTAAAACCTAATTTTTCAGAATAAACGTAGTTCAGACATTCAAATGGTCTACTACCATTCTATAGCATCAAATATGTTAATATAAAACTAAACTAGACATTCTCAAATAAGTCTTGTAATGCTCAAACATTAATCGTAGGTAACATTAAAGTTCACTCACTGCGATAAAGTATTCATAATAGATAAGAGGAGTCCACGTGGACTAACAAAGACGTCTGGCCAATGCGGGCTGAAATGCAAATAAATCATTAGACAATGCAATCGCGCTACCTTTTTTACTTTTTTTATTTGATAATATAAAACGGCAGTAAACCATGGTTTGAAACTATAAGTACCTACTATAACAACATTCATTTTGAAAAACAGTGATTTTTGAAAATGTCATGGTGTATAATTAAAATTAAAATTTAATTAATTCTTCACTGTACGAAGTACCAACATTTCATGGCATACATTATTAATAATTTCTGAGTCTGACTACCTACAATATTGACGATTTCAATATTCATTACAGGGAAATTTAAAATGGACACATTATTTATTCTGGAAAGGATTTTCAGGTATTGTAAATAAAGCTTGCTGTTTTTATTATAATCTCCTCGGGGTATTAAAATGGACGTGCATAATATTAATGATTTTCATAAATATGTTGATTAAAACTGCTGCTTTTACGTATCATTTAATAAAACCGGCCAAGTGCGAGTCGTACTCGCGTACCGAGGGTTCCGTATAATTTTTGGACGTATAAAGTGAAAAAATCCGGACCGCATAACTAAGTTTGTTTGTGAAGGAATTTTGATGATTAAAAAAAAACTGTACTAGTTAGGAACATTGTTTTATTTTTGGTGCCATATTTGAGTCAATTCCTATCAACTCTAATTATTTCAGATTTTTCGCCCCGCAAACTTCATAAACTCATAAACTCATAAGGGGGGGGAATGGTATTTTTTTGGACATTTTTCATCATATGTCGAAAACTGTGAGACATAAATTAAAAGAAAAATATATTTTGAAATGTGCAGATTAAGCCCTTTCATATGATATATCACTTGACCTAGTAACCCCACTTTAAAATTTCGGACCCCCACTCCGGCCCCTTTTGTAATGAAAATAAAAATATTTTTTGACTTTTTTCATTTGCAATAAAGTTGAACAAGCGTTCTTTATAACTGTTCCAAATTTCAAGTCGATAGCATAAGTAGTTGCTGGAATAAGCCGGTGTGACAGACAAACAGACAGACAGACAGACAGACAGACGAAGTCGCACCATAAGGGTTCCTTTTTTACCATTTTGATACGGAACCCTAAAAATAGACACAAAATATATTCGATACATTACCTACACTGTTTTTTTACATTTCAAACATATTATTATTACGTAAAGATGGCAAAAAGTGTGTGTTATTTTAGTATTCGTTTTTTTTTTAATATTATTCTAGTCAGTTATGTAAAGGTTAAAAAATCTATACCAGTGGAGTAGAACACGCCGATCCCTATTATCAAAGTCTATCTACATTTTTATGATTTTTCAGTAGTTAGAGCGCTTTAAAGTTTAATTCACTGATTGAATGGTAAGTTGTTAGCAAAATTATGATCTAAAATTAGGAACAAGTGTATTTTGTTTCATGTTAAATAGATCTGAATATTTATTTTTTCTAAATTTATCATTAATTTGGAGAAATATCACAACTGACAGAATTATATGACATCAAAACCTAGTTTTTTGTCGGTTGTATCACAGCCGTAAGTAAAATATATGTTAGCTGCTAAGTCATGTTGTGTCAAAAATCCTAAATCACTTATTCCCAAAATAAACGACCCAGTCGGATGAACGAGCGATTGTTGGAATCTCGTACGGACAGACAGACATCATAAATATGCATGGGAAGCAGCCGCTGCCTCCACCGATTAATTGAACATCTACAGATCTATCGAGTGTGGGATTGCAGCAGATTGTCCAGCCTGTCAGTTTATTAAATTTTAATCTACTACGCTTGGATAAAGCGGTGGAAGATTTAACTGAACTGCGTTGTACCTACCTACATTATAAAGTGTACATTTTCCTACTTTTTGTCACTGCTTTAAAAACGGTAAATTAAATATCGTGAAGAAACTGGTATGTCTTAGGCTGAGATCTATAGAGCGTATTTAGGCTTTGCTCAGACTTAACTAACGAGTTATGAGTAATTCGGTATTAATAATGCAACCTTTGAGTTCCCCTGGGCGCATGCTTAGCAAGTTTTTTGGACGTTGTCGATTTTGTGAGACTTTTGCTAAGCGTGCACTTAGAGTACTCAAATATTGCATTAAGATTAGGGACTATGCTAGTTAAGTTAGAACAAAGTTAGACTTTGTTCAAACTTAACTAACATAGTCCCTAAAGGGCGAGATAAATAGACGCTATTTAGGACGTGCTTTCGCTAAGCAGTATCGTTGTCACTGTCGCGCAACTTGCAACTGCAAGTGAAAGACAGAGACGGGGACATAGCTTAGCTAAAGCACGAGCTGAGTAATGTTTATTTATCTCGGCCACAGCCTTACGAGTTCGTAGCCGACTACAGACATCAGCAGCAGGTGACGTGATGCCGCGACACTACTGGTTTCTCTGTATTTCTATAAAATACCTTCAGTAGCTAGCGACCTCGTCTTCATAGAAATACATAGAAACCAGTAGTGTCGCGGCGACACATTACTGCTGCTGTCTGTTATAGTCGGCTACGAACTCGTACCTTTAAAAACAAAAATTCAAAAGTCGATCTACCCTCACTGAGCCCACAAATCGCCGTCCCCAATAACCGATCTGTCGGCCCTTTACCTTACTAGAGATAGATTTTTGACATTACTTCTATAAGTAGAGAGTACGAGCCAATAATGCTCACACAGCAAAGTACGTTTATGCGTACATAAATACAATTAATTACTTATTAGGTACCTAAATGCAGTCGTAACAAAAACTCCGTCACTTATTGGCTCGTACATAGAGCTTATGTCAAAAATCTATCTCTTGTAGGGGAAAGAGCCGACAGATCGGGTATTGGGAACGGCCATTAGTGGGTTACACGATTACCTACCTATTACACTGATAACATTTTCATAATAATGTATGTAAGTGCTATGATAAAATATATAATGTAAACAAAAACGAATTATATGGCTATCCATAAAAACTTACTCAACCCAAGAAAAAAATATCGATTTTTATGCCGACATATTCCAGCGTGATATGCAATATTTCAGTCAGTTCTTTCAGTACGTCAAATTTTCAGGTTGACCCACATAAATCACCGCCCAGTCACTCTTTCAGCTTTTGGCGCTGTAACGAGTTTTTGCGATACCGCACGAATTAATGCGGACTGGGTTTTTTATTGTTTTAGGTAAATTATTGTTTGGTTAAAAATCTGCGAGATTATGACACCCTTAACCACAAAAAAGATAAACACGTGTTGAACGCGAATGCTACCAAAAATAATATACACTTGTTTTAGACAAGCTAGTGCTAAAACAAGTGCGTATTATTTTTGGTAGCATTCGTGTTGAACACGTGTTTATCTTTTTTGTGGTACGGCCCTGAATGTTTAGCCCTTGTTTCAAATATTTCAACATTTTGAGACAAATATGTGCAATTATTCAATTCCTTTCGGGTTCGAATCCCGCACGAAACTAGTGTTTGTTTGTAGTATTTGTGTATGTGCGATTTAAGTTTGTAAGAGCACCCACGATATGGGAGAATCTTAATGTGTAGGTACTACCATTTTATAACATCAAATAAAAAAGTAAGCGCGGTTGATGTAATTGATCTATTTGCATTTCGGCCCGCATTGGTCAGACTTCCTTGTTAGTGCACATGTACTCCTCTCATCTATAATTCAAATGGCATTCGCCTGCTACCGCGGTAAATGAACTTTAATGTTACGATTAATGTTTGAGTATTATGAGACTTATTTGAGAACCCTCAGTTTAGTACTTAGTTTTTTTATTGACAATCGATACTATAGAACGGTAATAGACTATATAGTTTAAACAACGTTTGTTCTGGAAGAACAGTAATTTATATGTCACAGTGTATTATTATTATAACGAAAACTCCTCTAAGAAATTGGTAAAAAAAACATTTTATGTACCCAGCACATAAATAAACTTCATTTATTAAAACTCTCGACGGCCAAAATATCTTGAATTCACATCAACACGTTCCCGACTGTTTTTATCGCCAATTCGTATTCTATGTACTTTATAGGGCTTTTTAAATGGTCGTAAAAATAAGCAGTAAACAGTAAACAAGTACTTACCTACTTCTAAAAAACTCGCTTAAGTTAGTGTTACACTGTTGAAGATCATTTATAGCTTCATAACCCACGCTCAAATCCTACTATTATTCTAAATATGAGTTTGTATGTTGGTGCGTCTATCACGCTTGGGAAAGCTGGCTTACACTTACAATTCCCAAATTTTTGAACATGCAACCTTGTGGACCTCTTACTAGGAAAATCTCGACCTAAGTAGTTCGTTGAGTGACTCATCTTCAATGCTAATTAATAGGTCGTTTCCCACATCGGCATCGGGGTAACAATGTTTGTGTGACTTAGAACTCTATCGCGATATTTGGCACGTGGTGTGTTCACATGCTTACGGCACAGAAAAGTTCCTAATAATGAGGTAAAGTTTTAAAAATATAGAAAATTTTCAACAAAGTAAAGCAAAGCTCTATCTACTTTTTAGCGTTTAGTAGATGACATTCTTTTTAACAGTGAGAACATTAAAATGTTATAGTCAAGCATTTAATTTGTAACGATAAGTGAAGAGGACATTGCTTGTTTAGGTCCTTGATTTCTGATTTAACTTCACAAAATGGACATTCTCCTAAATTTTATCCTGTCGCTATTTACCTGGGTAAAAAACAATTTTATACCTAATCAATTACATTTTAACGTTGTTTTACACAACCGTCTAATTTTAACCCCTCCATTTTAGAGGGTTACACAAAAACTTCATTAGTATTCCGATTGGCTCAGGTGGTACGTATTACGTGGTTCAAGTAAGAAGATTCAAGGTATCTTACCAGAACAATCATTTGACTAAAGCTCTGGAAGTCATTATATTTATGAGACTCTACAAAGATGTCGAATAATACGGACCCTGGGGCCTATTTGATGTAACCACTCTGCAAGTCTGCACTCTGCTCTCTTCTCTTCACTTTTCAAATATTGCAGAGTGTGGAGCGAAAGTGTTTGATAATAATTATTGGCTTTTCGAATGTACGAGCTCACTCTTCACTCTTCCAAATTTAAATTTTCAGTCTGCAAAATGTGTGTACCTACATAAAACATGTTTCAGTTGAAGAATTCGGAAATTGGAGTGCAGACTTGCAGAGTAGTTACCTACATCAAATAGGCCCCTGGATACTCTTTGACATTATTGTCTTGTAGTACGAGCTTCAAAATAATATAATCATTCTGATATTTTTTTGTTTAAGGCTAAACTTCACACATTCAATGTCTCAAGTCTGCTATTTTACGTGATTTGTCATTTATCAAAATTACCAAAGCCAACAATAGTGATATTGATGATAGATCATTCTAGTACAATTTCATTGCAATAGCTAAAACTAGACTTGATGCAGTTTCTGACTTGGACCAACTCATAAAACTTGACACGCTCCGAGACTTGACAGAGGTCCACGCGAATCGACACATTTTGACAGGTGGACAGCCTGACACATGTCAAGCCGAAAGAGGGACACGAATTTGAGCGTAATCTAAGTAGATTGAGTGTAACATTGGCTTTATTTGATTTTGGTAGGAAATCCTAATGGATTTAGAGTTAATTTTAATTCCATTGAAAGTGGTTAGGAAGTTTTAAATCAATTTTACTTAATTTTAATCTAACCATCTAAACTCCGTAAATCAAGTATCTGAAGGTTTTCTCGTAATTAATTTAGCACTATGACTGACAGTTGACTGACTGGGATTTAATTTTGAATTGATTAAAAATAGTATTTTGGTAATCAGTTTTGTCGTACCTACATTAAAGCACACGTAATTTTTTTGAAATGTATAAATGTTTAGAATGTTAGCAGAAAACCCCTTGGTTTTGATCACAGAAATCTAAATAATATAAGTCAATAGAAATGTTACCTACATTTTTATTCCCAGACAATCAATTTGTATCTTATCTAAAAGTCATTAATTCATGATAGCTAATCATTATAGTGCTACTGAGACATTTACAGTACCTAGTAATCTTTGATTTTGATGATTTAATTTGTTTGCAGTAAATTATATTTTAACAATGAAGTTACACAGGTTTTTAGTTTTGTTATTTAGTGGCTATGCATTCTGTTCCGTCCGTAAGTATAAAATAAATTAAATAAAATAAAATAGCTTTTATTGATTCCTTACTTACTAATAAATGGCAGAAATGAAGTATTATAAAATAAAATGTTAGTAGACACTTATAATCTAATCTTATATTGTAGTGTTAGTTTTCCAAGTAAAGACCGCCGTAGGCGGTAAAAGCCTCCTCCAAATGCTTCCACGACCTTCTGTCTTTCGCCAATCTGCACCAAGTTTTTCCAGCTGTTTTTATTATATCGTCGTTCCACCTTTTGTATGGTCTGCCTCTTTTGCGTACCTCATTGATCGGGATCCAGTTTGTAGTGATCTGTGCCCATCTTTGTGTGTCCAGTCTCTGAATGTGGCCGGCCCATTGCCATTTTTGTCTAAATATCTGTTTAATAACGTCGTATGCCTTGGTTTCTTTCCTTATCAGAGAGTGTTTCACCCGGTTTTTGCGCTTGATGCTCATGAAACTGCGTTCTATACCTTTTTATCCAATTGTTTTTTGGTCCGTAAGTATACAAGCTTTTATTTAGTGTCACCTGTCCCGGTGTCTGTGTGTGGGTAATCATATCATACAAGTTTTAGACCCACTTAACGATGTTTGAATTTGCTGAAATTTTGCATACACATGTAAATGACAATTAAGGTATGATTTCATAGAGCTTACCCCAAGTCTGCTATTGCAAATGTCATAATCGTGTCAGAATAGTCTCATAATGACATAGTTATTGTTGATTTTGAACAATGACCAAAGAGATAGTCTTACTCTAAGCCAATGAATGACCAAAAGTTTTGACTTAGGTTTTGACAGTTATGATGTTATTAAGAGAACATTCTTACACAATTGCAATAGTAGACTTGGGGCCCAGGTCTGATGATGGAGTCGGAACCATAGGAACTCTGTAACGAAACGACGCAACCCCATCAAGTTTGGGCTCGTTTGATTTGTCTTCCCAAGTACTCTAGTCTTAGACGTCCAGGTTACATTTGATGGCAGGGTTTTTTAACAATTATAAACTTGATTTAATTTTTTTTTACAATATCAAAACTTGTTTTTATCTCTCCTCACCAGAAATTAAGGTTATAATTAGCCAAGTGGCTTCTTAATATTACTCGAGTTTAGACAAGTAGTAAATGGGTTGCGCTGTAGATATAAGTAGTAAGGTGATGGATATGTACCAAACTAAGGATATTCTTATAAAAACCGGCCAAGTGCGAGTCGGACTCGTGCACTAAGGAAATTACAGAATCCAACTTAAGACTCAAGCATTACTTGAAACTAGATTCAAGCCATTGATTGGATGAAACTAGACTCGTGTAATGCTTGAGTCTTGAATTAGGTTCTGTAATACGACCCTTTGGGTTCCGTTTCGGCTCTATGGGGACTCCTTGGATTTTAACTTTTTAATGTTATGATTTGCCATGATACCGGTCATACTTACACATATTCTGTGAAAATTTCAAGTTGCTAGCTATTAGGCCTCAGCCACATCTGACAGAATTAACATCGCTGATCATTCGTTGCGTAACTTTCTATTCCTATTTTAAAGGACGCATCTTCGGTCAAATGTGTATCCTACAGTTTGAGATGTTTGTTCGAAATTATAGGTACCGGCAGATCCGCGACGGAATTTCCGCGTCCAGTGTGGCTTACTGTTCATATGGGCGAACGGACAGCTAGCGTAGACTTAGGTATAGGATCCCGTTGACACCCTGCGGGAACAGAACCCTAAAAATGTGCTCTACTATATTTTAATGATTCCAGTAAGCCATGTACGTCTGGTTGACCATGCTAGCTACATGGTAGATGTTATAACGAGGACATTCAATATTGTCGAAGAGAGGGGATGGAGTAACTTGAAGCTGCCTGATCATGTCCAAGTATTCAAGTAAGTGGTTAAGTGTATGCAATCGCGACTACTGAGGGTGAGGTCTTGGTTTCAATCAAAACGAACCCAATAAGGGTTTTTCAATGAGGAATTTCTTAATGGCAGCCCTCTCTGGGTTTGTTACTATAATAGGGTCACCCCTTATAACAGGAGATTTTGTAATTAACATACTCTACACATGTCACACAGGAAATGTAGGCGTGATGTTTTGGTAAAATCAGTCGCCTATAGCGAACCGGCAATTGGATCACCTTGTCCCGTAGTGATCATTCTTCATTAGCATTATTTTATTATTATTAAAATAGTTTTAAATTATACCTAAAAGAATGTAACAGCACTTTATCTAATACACTATAGCTATTTTCTATTTTCAATCTTCCAATTTTCTTATTGCTTCAAGTTATTCCTGGAGTTGAGGTACTTCCCCACTTACTATCAATTTGACTGCCTAATGTAAAATATACTAAATCAAATGTAAAATATACTTAATCTAATGTAAAATACACTTAACCTTATGTAAAATATACTAATGTTGCAGCCAAACTTTTCTAACCTCGACCATCTCTGGAAAAGTGAACTACATCAACGGCTTCCTCGTTTCCATTCAACATATGGACATCCTGCATTCCACATTACATCAAGCGTGGTCCTTCAACAGTGCTCTTCAAAAGCCCATGGTAACTGTACGTGGAACCCTGAGCATGCACAACGTGGCAGTCGGGTTTGACGTCATCGCTGACTTGCATGGTCATACAAACAAGTATCGATTTACTACAATATACGTACATCCGCTGATCTCATTTGCTTTTTCTGTAAGTTTAATTTTTTTCTTTTAAACCGACTTCAAAAAGAATGAGGTTCTAAATTCGAATGTTTTTTTTTTACTTTTTTTTTTATGCGTAATCCTCGCCAATTACGAACCGATTTTAATGATTGTTTTATTTGGTAGAGAAAGTTCGCACTGTCCTGGTCCCATGTAAATTTTATTAACTTTGGTAGAGTAGTTTTTTAACCAACTTCAATAAACGGTATCTAATTCACTTTGATGGGCAAAGTGAATTAGATTACCGTTGATAAAATTAAAACCGTCTAATAATGTCTTGTTTTTGCGATTACTACACATTATAATAAAACAAGATAAACAGATTATATTACTGCTTTTCCTGACGTTTCGAAAATTTTGCAGCGTTCGTGGTCGCAGGACAACACCACCTCTTCAAAAAGATCCCATTGGTGCTAATTCTGTTAAACATCGGACTAAACTAATTTTAATCATACTTCATCTCTTTCTTACAAATATCATTGAAAAAGGACAGAAATTTTTTAGAACTGTCAAATTAGTCTACGCCCTTGTCATTTACGGGAAAATAGTCGTGACCTTTTGCGATTACAACTAAATTGACATTAAAACTATTGAAGTGGACTAATTTGACAGGATTAAATATCGTCTATCTCTTTTTCATGTTTTTTTATTAGAAAGAGACATAATGAGACTAAATTAGTTTAGTTTGTACTACAGAATCGGCACCATTGTCTGAAATAGTTTCAGAATCAAACTAAATAATAAAAACTTTTTTAACAAAAAATAACCGACTTCAAAAATCCACTACAAAGAAAATAATAATTTTGGTTTCGGAAGTCGGTGGCTTTGGTTTTTGTTTGCTTTTTTTTGCCACCGACTTCCGAAACCAAAATTATTATTTTCTTTGTAGTGGATTTTTGAAGTCGGTTATTTTTTGTTAAAAAAGTTTTTATTTTTCCCTTTTTAGTTCTTTATCCCGTGTTAGATTACTTTCACGAATTCGTTCAACAGTAAATCTTCTACGGACTGTGTACATTTATGCATATAACTTTGTACATAGGAATGATTACATAATGTATTATATACCAAAACCTTCCTCAAAGTATGTAGATTACGTTAGTGAAAACCCCATCCAAATCGAATCAGTAGTTTTTGAGAAAATCGCGCACATACAAACATACATACATACATACATACATACATACATACGGGACGAATACAGAACCTCCTATTTTGAAGTCGGTTAATGAAGTCGGTTAAAAATAGAGGCATCAGCTTTCAAAACTGTTTCACATGGTATAATCATGTTACAGGCGGTCTTAACATTTTTAAGTTTTTTTTTTATATACAACCATGACCTTTACAAAATTCACGGAAAAATTGGAATAGTCTATTTGAAGGACATAATGTTTTTATATTTTCAGATAATCAAAGACATAAATGAGGATACCCTAGAGGTGACTGTTGTCGGTACTGTGCCAAGAACTACCCGAATGCCAGCATTTAGACCCTTGAATGGCACGTCTGACATATTAGCTACAACGGTAAGAATTTAAACATTATTTAGGTAATTAATTAAAAAAAACTGGTCAAGTACGAGTCATACTCGCGCACCGAGAGTTCCGTACCGTTCTTGGACGTATAAAAGTAAAAAATACCGAACCGTATATAACTAAGTTTGTTTGTGAAGGAATTTTGATGATTTCTAAAAAAACTGTGCTAGATGTGAACATTGTTTTATTTTTGGTGCAATATTTAGATAAATTAAATTTACCTAAATATTGCACCAAAAAATCTGAAATAATTAGAGTTGATAGAAATTAGCCAAATTTCTATCAACTCTAATTATTTCAGATTTTTCGCTTTGCAAACTTCGGAGATAAGGGTCTTAAAAAAAACCATTCCCCCCCTGGGAATGGTTTTTTTAAAACATTTTTGACATCCATAATAGAGGTAGTCTCATGATGGAGTTGGGACTGCTGGGAGATGGCTATAGGTTGAACTTCTCAACTTCTTAACATAACTCCATCGTGTTTGGGCTCGTCGGATTTGTCTTGACAAGTACTACAGACTTATAGGTATGATGTCCAGGGTTGTACTGAAAACTAAAGCATAGTATTGAATTTATTTTTCAGTTTGACCCCACGGCTACCACATCAGCAGGCATCCACGCTTGGGGCCCTGAAATACTCAAACCTATAGTGCATGAGGTGGTAACTAAAAAAGTGCCATTCCCGACTATTTGTTACAACTGTAGTCCGTGATTGTGAAGAAGTAGCTCCAGGTACCTACACATGAGACAAAATCGTGATACATGTCGTGAACTGTGGCACTTATCTTAAGCACTAGTGCTTAGATAAGCCGCTGTGGGCTGAAATTAATCGAAATTAAATTATTACATAAATGATCATGGTGGTTTTATTTTTCCTTTCTTTTCCCTTCTTTTATTCGACGAATGTGGCAACCATAGGCTACTCTGTAAGTCCGTCAACGAAGAAACGGGCCCGTCCGAAAGTACAATAGACATAAGTTTCCGTCAAAACAAGTGTCAAATTAAATTTTTCGGACGGATAAAAACACATCAGGAGTAGGGACAACTGTCAAATCGTGCTATCATTCATTCTTAGTTCGGGCCCCGAACTAATCTTATGTCCGTAGTTGATACGGAGTAAGAAACGCCCGTAACTAAGGTCGAAACTACGGATTTCGTGCTTAGAGAGTAGACACCCAGGCGTGCGGCGCACCCGATAGTAAGCGGTTAACCTTCCAACACCGAGTACGAGTATCACACGCGCTTTGCCGAACCTTTAAATGAGTACCTACTCGCTGTGCCAATAGCTTAGGAGACAAGCACAAGCAATTATGTCCCTGATGTCAATACCTACAGCGCATTCTCAGGAGCTCTGATGATCTTACTCACCACAGGACCACGGGAACACAAACTACCGAAGAGTAATGTTATTGGCTATGGTATTCTGTAAGGTAGAGATACCTCCCCAGTCGGGCTGCTCCAGCCTAGCATGACCACGATAGAAACGGGTTTTGTCTACATAGAAATAGACAAAGTGACAGATTGTAGAAACATTTCTACGTTTTATGAATGAAATCTGTCACTTTGTCTATTTCTATGTAGACAAAACCCGTTTCTATCGTGGTCATGCTAGGCCGGCAGATTTGAGCGAGATATCCTAATGTGCTCTGCCTCTCTAATGACATAAAGAGATTGGATTAAAGGTCCGTAATATTTAGCAGACTATGATTATTTAGTTGCATCTAAACGGTAATAAGTAAAATCATACCAAAATTATCTGAGTAAACAAAGATAATTTGCCATCTGCTAGGCGTAATTACAAAAGCGAATAGATAAGTATCGCTAAGATAATGAATTACCCGATTTTATATATTGATTTGTTGCTTGTTTAATGCAGTATTCAGTTCTTGTTATATTTTTCATGTGTTAAATTTATTTCTAAGTGGTTCATAATGAGAAACGTTTCGATAACTATTTTGTTTATGTGTGTGGCTACTGCTGTGAGTCAGCAGACATTGGGTAAGTAAACATTTATAGACGCGAAAGCCAAAAGAACTTCAAGTCATAATAGGCGCGGCGGCCAAAAAAGCATATAATGTCATTTTACTAAAAAATGCCTTCAGTTCTTTTTGGGCCGCCACATCTAGATTTAATCTTGCATTATCTATCTATAAAATTTTAGATGCCTACGAACGACTCAATTTAACGCCGGATCTGTAGAACCAAGACGGACGAGTCTCAACAGTTGGCACGTAAATAGGTAGGTACCTAAATTGGGCTAACGGTAACGTGCCCATCTGTCGACACTAACCCGGATTGACTCTACAGATTTAGCGATCTAATGAGGTCGTTCGTAGGCACCTTTATGCAGGGATCTTGATTCACACAAGCAGATCCCTCACTGTTAAAACAGCGTACCTATCTATCTTCAAGAGCTCTGACAACCTTAATCACTATAGGAACACAACACTACCAAAGTGTAACGTTATTTGGCTGTAAAGTGGAACTTTACCAGTCAGATTGCTCCAGATTTAAGTGAGATACCAAGCTTTATCCTCTCTTTAAATTGCAAACGCTCTAGTTACCTAAATACTGATATTCAGCCGAATTTGAATAGTTGAGAAAACTAGGCTAGGCAGATGAATATTTAATTAAAAATATGTTATTCGTTTACAGCGCAGTCGGCACGAGTGAAAGACCACACACAATTCTTCTCAAAAGTAGTACAAGAGACCGTCTACGAAATAGAGAGACTTGGATTTAGCAGCCTGAAACTGATTGATATCACACAAAGAATTGAGTAAGGTCTATTATTTCCCACCTCTAAGATCATAGAAACAACTAGATACGATAACATAGCAAATTAGTACCAAAAAACCAATGGGAACCGCTGTCGCCACTTTTAGAGCAGTGTGCGTCACAACCTACAAACGCTCCTTTGTAAATATTGAGTTCTCCCACACATTAAAAACGTCAAACACCATTCTACAGGCTACAGGAGAACAGCTAGTCTAGAAATATGGCACGGTTACAGATCTGACTGAACTGACAGACAGAATCGTGTTGCTGCGGAGTTTGTTGCGCCGTTTCTTCTTCGCAGCTAAAACACTAGGAAGCGGTGAAGGGCGGGTGTTTTTGGGGGCTGTCTTATGTTTATTTTGACGTTCAAAAAGTGCTAATTAACTTTAGCTCAGTTTGAATAAATGACTTTTGAATTTGATCAACATCTCGTATTGGTGCTATAATTCCTTACGTATCGGTGTTCTAATTCCTTAGATCAATCATTGATGGACTAATTTCTAATATTCCAGCCGAAAAATGTACAACTTACATTTAAATGGTACAGTGGTATACACCAACGGCTTCTTGGTCTCCATCCAGAAGATTGACGTCACTAATATGGGGCAGACTTTGGGCAGTCCAACCATTGATGAGGTGGTGACACCCAGGGCTATTGTGAGCGGGATTTTAAATTTGCGGGATGCAAAGCTTGGCTACGATGTGATCTTCACTCCAGTTGATGGTGGTCCTGTGCAGCGGTACACTGGGGAATTTACACATCTTTCGATCACTTGGGGGATTTCTGTACGTTGGTTCTCTTGTTTTCTTTATCTTTTAGCTTGATTTTAAGGGTGTGACATATCGATGGCTTGGGAAGGTACTTAGTTGTTATAACAGACATCGTAACTCCATTTCTTTTTTCAAAACTATGTTTTAATACCGTCTTGTGGAAAATGTGGAGGCGTATATAATGGAAATACTCGCAAATCCGTACAAAAAAATGGAGTTAGGTACGATGTCTGATAACTAAGCGATATAGGTACTGAAAACAATTTATTTCAAAAAGAAGAGGTGGTTCCGCTGGATGCGAGAAACATGGGACGTCTTTCGGCTGAAATGATGATGTTACGCAATATCTTTTTTATACTCTGAACCGATTTTGATGATTTTGTCTAAACTACCAGCTTTAGCTCGCGATTCGCGCGTTATCATTATCAGTGTTAATAAAACTATTAAAAAAATAAAATGAAAACAGACGTTGCGGTCGGGACCCACTGTTTCCGGGTTCTGTTATAGGGTCCCGACCCCGACCCGACTGCAATGTTTTGTTTTCTTTTTCTTTTAACACCGCGCACCGTTAAGACAGGGAAAACCGCGGTCAGGTTTTTAATTATTTTAAATGTATTTACTTATCCTCATTTTAAGCTTCGCCGCAGCCGGGTAAAAATAAAAACCACCTTTTTTTAAAAAAGCTAATTTCTTAATTTCAGATAATCAAAAATTTGACCACCAAAGAAATATCGGTTACGTTGAGACCTGACACAAACTCTAGAGGTGTCGTTCTAATGGTGTACAGACCAGCGAACAATGTTACCGAAGTACTTTCTAGAGAGGTAAGTGCTTATGGCACGCTGGATATGATGGTATAACTAGCGGCAGCAGTTATGAGCACAAAAGTCACCTGCGCATTAGCTGATTTTTCGGTCTATTTAGCGGAATGAAGAAGACGGGGGGCGCCGAGGCTTCACGCGATTGGTTCGTCAGTCAATGCTCGTCGTCTAATGGACCATTCTCTATTACGTATTGTCAACTGTCTATTGTCTATATTGGGCTGAAAATGTACATGCGCGATCTGTGTTCATGATTAATGCCAGTACCTAAACTTACTTAAATAAATTATAAAATAATAATACAGCCTAGCATTGTGTGTTGCGGGAAAAAGAAAGTATTTCTAATGAAAGTCGGTAGAAGCTTACGATGGCCTTAGGTATATTTATTAACAATCCATATAACTGTACCCTCCTTTTGGGCTTCGCCGCAGTCAGGTAAAAAAAATATAAGTAGCCAGCGGGCCTAGCATGACCACGATAGAAACGGGTTTTGTCTACATAGAAATAGACAAAGTGACAGATTTCATTCATAAAACGTAAAAATGTTTCTACAATCTGTCACTTTGTCTATTTCTATGTAGACAAAACCCGTTTCTATCGTGGTCATGCTAGGCCGGCAGGTAGAAAGTTTGATTTGGCCTATCGACTTCATAATGTTGTACGGAACCCTAATACTAATTAGGCGAGCCTAATTCACTCTTGACCGGTTTTTTTTTATTCTGTTGCAGTTTTCGCCAAGTCTCAATAATAATGGCGTCGCAACCTGGTCAACTATCATAGCGCCAATAATCCTGGACGTTGTCAAACACAAGGTCGAATTTCCTCAAGTATGCTACAGACAGTGCTAGAGAATATTTTGAAAACAGCCTCTCTATTCTGTACCGACGCGTCGCGTGATATCACCGCGAGAATGTCACGGTCAAGGAGAATGTCACGGTCAAGGGAATGTCACGGTCAAGAAGAATGTCACGGTCAAGGAGAATGTCACGGTCAAGGAGAATGTCACGGTCAAGGAGAATGTCACGGTGAGAATTTCCCTCGAACGTTCGCGAACAAATTGGCAGTTCTCGCGGTGATATCACGCGGCGTGTCGATGCATAATAGACACAGACAGGCAGCACTTGCTTATTTTTAAATTAAATTAGAATATCAATCAACATTCTCCTGGTGTGTTTTTTTTTGAATTCCTTCCTAATTTGTTAACCCATTAGTGGCCAAATAAAAATTAGTAAGTGGATTTTCAAAATTCTTTTATTTATTGTAAGTTAGTAACTACAAGAAGAAATGAAATGACAAAAAAACAGGAAAAAGTTATTTTTCAGGAATTTACAGGGGTGTTCCCAAATTGGCACAACGGCCTCTTATGAGTGAAAATTTTCGTAACACGGTGTTTCCATACAAAGGGTTTTCTGGCACTTTTTGCAGCCCCAACGACCCCCGAGGTCGTTGGGGCATGGCATGGCACACAGCATATCACACTCATTTTGGGAGCTTTTCAGAAATGTGATCAAAGCCATCTAACTGTAAACCTTCAATACTTATTAGATGTTGAAGGGCGAGCAGAACATCTTTGGGGTGATTGTTTGAGGACGTCTCTGGCACAATACTTCGGTGGAGTAACAATAATTGCTCCATAGATTCTTCTTAGCATTTACGTGCATTCGCCATGCATTTGACATGGCCATAACAACCATGTAAGTGAATCGTTTGATTTCTCAGAATCTGTTTCGGGACATAAATTTTAACACCACTGCAATGCTAATGTCCCCATCTAAAGACCAGTTGATCAGTGTTTGCGTGGTATTTTCTGATAGCCCGAAAGCATGAGCATTCCGCAGCAGTGACAAAGAAATTATACCGATTACTTTGAGTGGCATACAAGTTGCTATAATCAGCAATCAATGTAAAAACTTCTTTGTCAAAAAGTTTTTCAAATATTTGGACTGCTGTCAATTCTTTTAGTTCCCACTTGACGCGATTTTCGCAAACGAATAGATCGCCAGTTGTTCGAAGGTGGATGAGTAATTTGGTGAACACTTTCACCAAACCTGGAGACTACTGGATGACTATAGACGTGTAAAGTCAGTAGGCTGCTCTGGTTGAACCAAACTAATAGAAAGTCGTGATCTTTTAGTAGTTAGAGGTTCATCATCGCTGCTATCCTCGGATTCCCAGAGAGCCCCCACGTTACGAACAAATGCCTCGATATTACCTGGGACATCGTTTGGTAGGGTACTAGGTGGCACATCATCATTACCTTCTTTTTAGTCAGTCACGACACTTGGCTCTGGTGGAATGATGGCTAAATCATACTGCAAGCCGTCGTTACTATTATCTGCTAATGTGCTGATAGCTTTTTCCAAGCCCCTGAAGTCATTAGTGCCACTAAAATATTGTTTGCGATGCATATTCATTGTGTAAATAAAATAGTTGTTTGTAGTACACTTGTAGCCATTGTACCCAAATTGGCACACCAATATTTGTGTCACTATATTTTTATAAATACGCAGAGTATCTGCTATAATATAACTAGGAATGTTAGGTTAGTAACTTAGTTTATGAAAATAATAACAAAACTCACGATATTCACTACCTATAATAAATAATAACAATAGAAATACACTTACCTACACTGTCTCGCAGATAACAAACTTCAGTGGGTCATAAATCAAGGATTTTTAAAAAAAATAGTATGATTCGGCGCTATTATCGAATGAATGCACTCTCGACTGCATAATAAAGTAACATAATATTGGCTATTGTTAACATATTTTTTTGTACCCTCATTTGATAAGGTGTTCCCAAATTGGTACAGTGGTCATTAATGGGTTAACCCATTAATGACCACTGTACCAATAAAGCTAGTTCTGCAAACCTTACGCCTCCCCCACGTTGGGCGTGCGCGTTCCTCCGGCGTGTGGACGTTCGCGTTAACATTGGGCATGCGCGTTCCTCCAGCGTGTGAACACGCTGGAGGAACGCGCACGCGCAATATGGGGGAGACGTTATAAGTGCTGCAACCTACGTTCAGAAAACAATCCTTCGTAGGGCATAGCCAGGGCCAGATTAACCTTATTGGGCAATGTAATTCTCGTGGCCCCTTTACCCTTTTCTAACTTTCTAAAATATAATACTTACCTACCCCAAATCAGCTGTTCCCTACAAAAAATGCACTACAACACGATCAAAATGTATGGAACAGCTGATTTTTTTTTTAATATTTCAGTGTCGGTCCCTTAATAAAAGTTGATCATATTCATGAGTTCTTTCACCTCCTAAAATATCCGCACTGGTTTTAATTTTACCCTGTACGTGTGTATAATGCCTTGCCATTCTACTTTCTATATTTCTGAACGAAGATTATCTATCATGTCGCTAATAAGTGACACTGACAGTGACAGTAAGTGAAGAGCCGTCAACGTCACGTCACGTCACAATTGAATTTGTTTTGCTTGCGTGCGGTGTATTATTTTTCAAAATATTGAGAATTATTTGCTCAAACAGCAAAATATTTCACACGTCTTCGTGTTGTCGAGCTAAGTTTATAGGACGAACATTTTCGATTACCATGTCCATTTTATGTCGACAAAATGTGTGACGAAACGAACGAAGAACGCCAGGACAACGAATTAGCTGCATTACAGGTTATTCAATGTATTATTTGTAAATAAAAACATGCCCGGATGATGAAAATAAATACAAGTTTTCATAAGACAAAGTTAAATCTTTTTAACGATGTTGTATTGTTTCCGAAATATTAGCGTATTTTTTTTAATTTTCGTCGTGGCGGGAATACTAATTAGCCCTATTTTTAGACACATCAACACATGGGATAGTGAAATGAGGTTTTATTAGTCCATGAAATACCTACATGGGCCGTGCGTGCTTAGCATATTGCAGTCTAGCTGTGAATGTCTACAGGTCTAAGCAAAATGCTTCAAAACAAAACTAGATACTTACACCCTTAGCACTAAAAAGATAAACACGTGTTAAACGCGAATTATACCAAAAGTAATACACACTTGTTTTAGACAAGTTAGTGCTAAAACAAATGCGTATCATTTTTGGTAGCATTCGTGTTGAACACATGTTTATCTTTTTTGTGGTACGGCCCTTAGTCTGTAAATAAGTAATATTAAGTTTCTTTAAAGTTCCAAGTGTTTTTGGACCAAGACTTTTCAACGTGTTTTATATGAATGTTGCGCCAGTGGAAACTCACAGTTAAAAGTCTGAGTTTGTGATGTCTTATACTGGAAATTATAGATTAGACCGTTAAATGTGTCAGTCTCTTAGTAGTGCGTAAAAAGCCCACGCTAACAAAACTGATGAAGAAGGATAAAATATACAAAAGTAATTACTCTTAAGTTAATTGTTAGAGTACATATATTCTGTTAAGCAAGTACCGAAATTAATGCAGCATTTAACTTTCAATCCCATAGGCTATTTACGGTGATGCAGTGGTAGACAACCGTGAGACGGTCGCTTGGAAGATATGGAGACCTCTTGACCTGATGCTCACCTTGAATCCGTTGCACGATTCTGACATCAAAGGCATACACTGTTCAGTTACACTACATTTCAAATGTTGTGCAAATTATCCTGATAAGTATGTGTTATTTTTCCTTAAATAGTTTGCTTATTATGTTAATTATAATTACTTTTGTGAACACAACAAATTGAAAGTTAAACTATTAATTAGTAAGTGCAAAGTACTTACTGTGGATCAAACAGTCAATCTGTGAAAATTTGCTAGAATTTCAAGTTTTAAAATTTTTATTCAGGAACCTAACATGATAAAAGTAGCATAGATTACTCTATCTGCCTGAGTAAATATGGTCTAAATCGGTGCAGCCGTTTCGAAGATTAGCCCAGACAAACAGACATACTGTATTAAATAAATAACTTAGGTTCAGAATTTTAATTCCTTTCCTTTTATTTTCAGACCATTAAGTTTGGCAATTCACAAAATGCGAGGCTTATCTACTGATAATGGTACGAAACTCTTAGCTGAGTTGGAAGCATTGGCAACAAAATTATGTGGTGAAGTCTGTATATTCCAACTGGCACAACATGCTCAGGTAATGTAGTACTATTGAGCTTGAGCGCTGATCCTTAATTACTTAAAGCGCTCAAACCCATACCACTCCGCCGAGAGCTTTTTCCTGGTTCTGTTTTCCCTTTTGAGGTATGGAACCCTAAAATGCAATTGATTATAACATACTTTTTATTATTTTCCAGCAATTTCTGCATGACCACAACAAGCCAACACTGTCATTTTACGATGAAATGTTGAAACAGAAAACTGAGCAGGAGCAGTTAAAATTACATGATCTGAAAGTTAAAGAAAATGAAGAGGTATCTAATCTTTAAAATATCAAAGTCCCGCCCGCGTCGGTTGTTTTTAAATATCTATCTTACAGTGGCGAAGAGTCAGTTTTTGTAAGAGGTAAGCTGGAGCTACAAATGCTTACCTGGCCGAAAAGCTAATTAATAAAAGTAGGCAATACTGCCTGTGCTATTTTTCAAAGGGAAGCCGGTAGGAATCGTATTGTAGGGACCCTTCGCCACTGCTATCTTATATTTTATATGAGGTGAAATTTTAGTCTGTCTTGATACAAAAAGGGGTCATTGTACTCATCATTATGAACAACTTTTACTATGGGACCAACTCAGAAATCGTGAAAAAAAAATCAGCTGTTCCATATATGTTCACTTATCACAACAAAATGTATGGACCAGCTGATTTTTCTTCGTGATTTCAGGGTTGGTCACGGAAAAAAATTACGCCCAATAAAAGCTTAACATGACTTGAAAATGTTCAAAACTCATAATAAACGACACATTACTATTTCAGCGTCAAAAAATGAAGGATGAGATTCAAAGGCGGCAGGAGATCCTCCGATGTGCAGGCAGACAACGCACGCATCGGTCTAGCTTTAGTCAGGAACAAGACAGTCTCGATGGTCACGGGGATGCCCCCGAACTAGTCTGGTGAGCCCTTTAGTTCTATAAAAGTAAGAGTGAGGCCCCATTAGTGCGTTGCGCTGCGCTGCGTTGAGTTACTTCACAATACACTTCTCCGTTGCGTTGACGAACCAACGGAGTAGTGTAGTGTGAAATGACGCAACGCAGCGCAGCGCACTAATGGGGCCTCGCCCTAAGGGCCAGCTCATACGGCGCGTTGCGTTGCGGCGTCGCAACGCAAATATTTTGACGCCTTGTCAGTCACACAGGCGCTGCGTCATCGCAGCGTTACTACGTCGGCGTCGAAATGGCTACAGTTCCGCTTCGTCTCGGGGGCTGCAGTCCGTCGTGTGTGCGTTGCGTCGACGCAGCACACCATACACTATGGTTATTAGTATGAAAAACGACGCACCAGCAGCGCTACGTCGACGCAACGCTGACGTAACGCGCCGTGTGTACCGGCCCTCATACAATTTTGAATACTGTCCATACCAAGCCTAGCGTACTCCGCACTTGTGATAGGCAGTGTTGATTGATGTAAAGTCCATGTCAATTGAAATTGTGAACTTGTAAACAATATCAGTATGGCAATTTGTCAAAATTTGATGAATTTGTATAGAAAGTTTGTTTCCATAGTTCTATTGAAATGGACTTTACTGAATTGTCTGTACAGTAATTAAAGTTCATATTCGCATATTGCATTGTAAAATGCGCTCCGACGCGCGCCGGTCGGTGTAAGTCGTACCTAAAACCGCAGTATCCATACTTGTTTAACTGACCTATGAATATTTTCAGTTACGCCGACGACAAAATGTCTCCAGTTAAAAAGGTAGTTCGAACTAAAACCGTGGAAATACCTTGTACTTGTAAGAATAAGAGTGTCAAAGTAATAAGGATTACTCAGAGGAATAATAAGAAAGTTTATATTGGCAACTGTTTAGGTGAGTAAAGCATTTCTTTATTATGCGCCTGCCAGACTATGCTCCTTGCGCTGCTCATCGCTATGCTCCTCGCGCTGCCGTGATTTGCCGCGATGTTGCCCTCTCTGCCCACACACTGCTCTACTCGCGCAATTAATCGCGACGCTCCTCACTTGTCATTTGCCTTGGTGAGACAATGGACGTTGAAACGGTGGCAGCGTGCGCGCTATGCATTTTTGTATAGCTAATTATATTAATGTAGTAAAAAGAAATATACATCGTCGTCGTTGTCCTCGCCAACGGAGATGGTGGATCACATCTATTCAATAAACATTAACACTTTTTCATTTGACCATTCCACGCTTGGCGACGACATAATTTCCAATTTTGCATACGCGTGCGCGAGCGCTCGATGCGGACTGCGACCGCGCCATTATGTGGCCAGCGACTCGCACTCGTATTGCCGGTCCTTTGACTCGCGCGCAAAAACCGACAAAATAGGGAGCAGTGGGCAGGACGAGGAGCATGACGTGTGGCATGACGAGTAATGTTGCCACACTATGTCTCTGCCTCCTTTCCTCGTTACTTCCCATGCCACACGTCGAGTGTGTGGCAGGCGCATTAGAAATATGTAGCTCTACGAGTCTCGGAGCCAATTTTGATAAAAACTAAAACTGCATCATTCGATTTTTTTTTTTAATTTTCATATGGTACGGGTAATCTATACTAATATTATAAAGAGGAAAGATTTGTTTTTTTGTATGTTTGTTTGTAATGAATAAACGCAAAAACTACTGGACCGATTTTCTTTCACCAGTAGAAAGCTACATTATCACTGAGTAACATAGGCTACTTATTATCCCGAAAAGATGCACAGATCCTGTGGGACACGCGGACGAAGTGGCGGGCAAAGTACTATGTATGAATAAAATATGAATCAGTATATTAAAATTCAACACTTTCCTTTAGTTTGTCGTCTGTCATTACTTTCCAGGTTTGATCATTTATTAGTGACACTATCGGGTGGTGCAATGATACAGTATGTGTGTGTGTTTTTCCAAAATCATCAGGTTCGATCCATAGCTAGGAAAATAGATTTTCCAAAAATCTAATGATACTACACACATCAAAAGTATCTAGGGATCAACATATATTTTTGCAATAACTTTTCTCCTGATTGATATTAATTAAAATTTTCTTTAAGGATTCATCAAATAAAGTGTTTTCGTTTGTCACAGTAACGATAAACCAAGTCACCTTTGCATTAATAAAGAAATTTGCCATTTTCCTAATAAAGGGATTTTTGACATTTGAACCACTAACATTAAAGTTCGAAAAAAAGACTGAAATAACAGTTTTCTTTAAAATTTTATTGGGTAACTTAAACAATTAATAATCCGTGTTTCTACCGCGAACACTAACAACACAAGAACATCGGTTTGGCATACTCAAAATGAGTTCATCCAAATCACGCTGTGGAATGGCCGCCCATGTTCGTTGCAACAACAAAAAAAGGTCTTCTTGCGACTGGATACCCTCCATATTCGGCAGAGCTCTTCTCTGTAGCATATCCCATGCATGCTCAATCGGGTTCAAGTCTGGCGACTGAGCAGGCCAGGGCAGGACATTGATGTTAGCTGCGGCGAGAGTCTGTCTTACAACTCTTGCGGTGTGCGGTCGTGCATTATCATGCATTAACTGAAATAAGGGACCGATTTGCACTTGTAGAGGAACGATGACGTCTGATACAATCGTCTCAGCATAAATTTGAGCGTTGAGGTTGCCTCTGATCCAAATCAACTCAGTTCTTCCGCCGATCCAAATACCCGCCCATACCATGATGGTTCCACCACTATAAGGATGGACTTCCTGGCAGGATTTTAATCGCTGTTGGCGTCCAGGGGTTCTCCAGTGTCGTATACGTCTTGTATCCGGTCTCATACCAAAACGAGACTCATCAGAAAAGCACACGAAACGCCATTGTTCTTCTGCCCAATTTCTGTGTTCAAGAGCCCATTGATATCGAATCCTACGATTGTGCATTGCTATAGGTGGTACCCGTAGCGGTCTTCGGGAATGAAGGTTCACTTCATGCAAGCGGTTTCTGACTGTTTGGTCGCTAATTAAGTTCCCTGAAGAGTGATGAAGCCTCACGGCTAACATCATGGCGGTTATTGTTGGAGCTCTTCGAGTTAAGATTTGAATGTATCGGTCTTGTCTCCGTGTGGTGCAGCGATACCGTCCTCCATGGCGCTCAGCCACGGTACCAGTGCTTCGGTAACGTGTCCAAAGTCGACTGATAACACTCTGACTTGTATTCAGAGCTAAAGCTACAGTACGTTGCCGGGAACCAGCTTCTATCATTCCCACGGCTCTGAGCATTTCTTCCCTGCTTAAATGACGTCGCCGCTCCATAATAACGTTGGTTTTAATCAGTAGTAGGGAAACAGTAGCACTAATAATGTCTTCAATGCGTTGTATGTTTTTATAGGGAAAATATTGACAGCTTATTTTCATCTTTTACTCGAATTTGATTGAGAGTTCCTGATTCAAATTATGAAATGCACCAAAAAGGATCCATATAAATTTATAAAATCATAAATTTATTACAAAGCCACATCTCAATCTCAAGAAATCCGCATAAAAATGCTTGATCCCTAGACACTTTTGATGTGTGTATTTTAGTTTTGAACAAAATGCCCTGAGACTCCTTTGAGTATTTTTTGCTATATCTTATATTTTCGGATTTGGCCAGCCACTCACAATTTTATTGGACCCAGTTGTGCCAGAACATACTAATCCTAAAAAATTTTTGACTGACAAATACTATCGTTCTTCGCACGTCTGTTAATCAGTTATGCTCTCATTTGTGGGTTGGAACATTTTCGCACAACTGGGACCAATTGAAAAATTCACGCTATACAGGGTGGCAGGTTAAACAATGGAAATATTTTAAGGGGTCATTGTACTCATCATTATGAACAACTTTTACTATGGGACCAATTCTGAAATCGCGAAAAAAAAATCAGCTGTTCCATACATTTATGTTCACATAACTCAACAAAATGTATGGAACAGCAGTTTTTTTTTTCGCGATTTCCGGGTTGGTCCCATAGTAAAAGTTGTTCATAATGATGAGTACAATGACCTCTTAAAATATTTCCACTGTCTAACCTGCCACCCTGTATTTATTTATCTACAGGCCACTCATCCAACGGCGCAACAACCTACCTAGCGATCGACGACGAAGGCGAGCGACTAATCGCAAAAAAATGGCTCACACCACCAGTCGTCGACTTTCAAACGCGAGCTCGCCAACTAACTTCCATGCAACAGGACCTCAAAGCCATGTCTCGACTGAACCACCCCACCATAACCCCCTACACAGCCATAGCTATGGAAACAATCAATGATACAAAAAAACGGACGTCAAAACAATACATATATTTATTCAGGAATTTTCTTTTAGGAAGTGCATTGAAAAGTGTTAAAAATAAACTCAGTGTATTCAGTGATCGCTATGAAGGATTAAAATTGTTGAGGCATGTAGGGTTAGGGGTCTTAGGTGCCCTAAAAGAGTTGCATAGTGTTGGGATTGTGCATAAAGATGTGAGGGGTCAAAATGTTTTTTTGGATGACTTTGGTGGGGTCAAACTGGTGGGGATTGGTCTCGATATGAGGCTGGCTGAGATACTGGATGGTGATTCGTATTGTGACAGGTAAGATGAAGGTATGATCATGTTTTTTTTCTGTATTTTGTGAAGTTGGGTGCTGGGATATAGGAACTTTAAAAAAATGTGATATGACTAGCTTCCGCCCGCGGCTTCGCCCTCGTTTTTGGGATAAAAAGTAGCCTGAGTTATTCTGATGTATAAGCTATATTACTGTAAAGTTTCATCAAAATCCGTTCAGTAGTTTTTGCGTGAAGAGTAACAAACATCCATACATCTTTACATCCTCACAAACTTTCACTTTTATAATATTAGTAGGATTTGTAAGAGTGCGGTGTTGTGGCATATATTATATTCTTCTAAAAAAAATATATTTTGTGCGTTCATCTCCTATGCGTTTGCGCATCGCTCACCCGATTGACTTGAAACATTGTACAGTTGTGCTCACGTCCGCGAAGGTTTCTGACGCAAACGATGTAGTTATAAATGATAGGAGAAATGAAAACAGAAAACTTAATTTAGTATATTTAATTTGTACTTAAAAAATAGTATATTATGCAATTAGTGAATAAAGGACGGATTTAAAGCGAGGGCCATAGATGAATCACGAGCTAGTTCACTAGCTCGTGATTCATCTATGGCCCTCGCTCGGATTCTAACGATTGAATCACGACCGTAGGGAGTGATTCATGATGATTGAATCACGAGGGTAGCGAGTGATTCAAGTGTTAGAATCCTGAGCGATGCGAGCGATTCATGGCCCTCGATATAAATCCGTTTTATTCAAGAGTTGCATACTATACTTTATACCATGACTACGAGAAAAAGAAAGATTTAAGTGAAAATATACATATAATGAAGAAAAAGTAAAGTTAAATTGGCTTTGATGTAAACCAGCCGTGATTTTTTGGGTAGCAAGCTTTCCACCTTTCCACTATATCGGCCGCCCTCTCTTTCACAAACTCAGGTGTTAACACATCTTCATCACTAGAATGCATTTTTAATCGATTAGAACAACACTAAACAAACACAAAATTAAAGATTAAAGTAACACTAAACTTTGTGTTCGTACAACTTACAGTATTCAAAATAGCGCCAATTTACTAAGGACAGCAAAGAACACAAAACAGTTTTTATTCTAATGCTAAACTCCTTGTCGAAAATGTCGACCAATCAAATTGAATTTAGAACACATCAATATAGGTCGAATACACAGATTACACTTACACTAGATACGGCAAGCCACGACCAAGCGTGCCCTGCATGTTCGACTGTTCGTACTAAAAAAAGTCTGTTAGCTCAGTGACGCTTAGTGATTGAAACAATTCTGTTTACTCTGAGCACATCACTAAATGGCTGGGGTGAAGTTATCGTAGGTATAAAAAAGATGACACGTTCGGTTTTCATACAATCTAATAACGTGCCGCATCTAGCATAGGTTCTTTAAATCTGTGGTCGAATACATTGGTGTGTTCCATTTTCAAACATCAAAACAGTGAGTAAAAGTGCTTTTTATTCACTGTTTTCAGTGAATAAAATAAGCTTTTTAGAGGGGGAATGGTATAAATACGTTTTCTTGTCGACTTTAGCCGACCGTGGCGTGTTGGGCACATTTTCATTTGACGGCTATATGCGACCGTGGCCTTCAAAAGCTTAATAATTGTAATCAATTATACTTTTTCAGGCAAACAGCAGCGCAAGACATATACGCCACAGGACAGATGCTTCTGTCAATCGTGTCACAAGAACGTACCTATTTGGAAATACCGCCCGATCTGCCCAGTTCCGCTAAAGATTTCTTTGCAAGGTATGTTTAAAATATACCTTCCTTTACGTATTTTGCGGAAATTGCGGCGGGTTGCACCCTAAGGGCGATTGTGCACTACTCCGTTTCCAGCACGTTTTTTCACGGACCGTTTTTTTAGCCATTAGGCCTAACTAAACACCATTGTTTTTAGGGTTCCATACCTCAATACGAAAAAACTAACCCTTATAGAATCACTTCGTGGACCCTTTTAGTCTCAGGAACGCATGGAGATATCAAATTGAAATTAATATACCTACTTGGGTATGGTTTTTATGACAGATGTTTAACGGAAGACGAGCAATCGCAGTGGTCGGCAGAACAGCTGATGAGTCATGTGTTCTTGGTCGACTCGCCTGCTAAACTACCCAGCAGTAAAGAGAAGAACGACGAAGGCAGTGGGTCTGAGGTATTCTTTACGAGAGCTATTCAATTTACACGTGTTATTTTGCGATTTTTCCGCTAGACATTTATGACTTTTACGGTAAAATGGGCAACAAAAGGCAACAGTGGTTTCTTCCAGAGAGTCTCTGGAAGAGACCAATGTTGCCAATTCTGCGACTTTTGCGCTAGAAATGTATGCAAAAGTCATAAAATGTCTAGCGGAAAAATCGCAAAATTGGCAACAGTGATTCTGAGAGGTGGCCCGTGCCCAGCAGTGGGACAGTTTATAAACAGGACTGATATTATTGAATGCAGGATGATGATGCAGTGAAGAAACACCATAGCAGTCCTGTCACCAACGGTCATTCCCGTCTCAACGCCGAGTTTGAGGTCCTTACCTGGCTCGGTAAGGGAGCCTTCGGTGATGTATTGAAGGTACATATTTAGATTGTCAAACTTTATCATTTCAAAGATTGAAAAAAAACACAATTTGGAAGTTAATGCGGGGGGCGGGGGTTAATGGAGGTTGTCAGTAACACAGTCCATAAAACTAAAGCATAGTGTTGGCAACAAATAGTCCACGTAAACTTATGAGAAAACATGTAAATTCTTCATCTTATTAATGTTATTTCTCGGCTAATAAAAGACATTGGCAGTTTTGGGCTTGATATGGTACAGTAATAAAAGCTTAACCAAAAATAACAATGTAACGCTAACCTTTTTGGAACGCATCTCGCCGCTCTCACTGCAGACCCCGCGCTTGCGCGTGGTGAACTATCTAGAATGTTCTAGAACGTCGGAGTGCATCCGCGCACCGCGTCACGCGCAGCAGTGGAATAACAAGAGAGTCTGACAGACCGCTCCGCGTAGTGACAGCATGTCCGATTACTTGATATATTTCTATATTGTACCTACCTAGTGATTGTATTCTTTGCCTAGAAATAAACTTTTGCGGAAACGTGTGTAGGTTTCATTCCTTCGCCCTTCGCCCGAACCCTCCGCTTCACGGATTGTTACACTGGCGCCCAACGTGGGGCCGAAGGCGAAGGAATCACGTGTTGTGCAAATTCGTGTGCGTAAAATAAAATGCCGCGTGTGACGACGCGCAGCAAACGTCGACAAACGGACTTCTACGACGTGGAATCGGAACAAGACATGGAGTCGCCAAAGTCAACGGGGCACAGCGCACCCGCGACGGAGGCACCGCCGGCGTCCATCACGCCGAGCGACTTGGCCGCCATGATGGCGTCCCTTCAGCAGGCGCAAGCCGAGAACTTCGAGAGGCTTCTCACTCGAGTCCTTGAAGTCCGGCCGCCGTCTTGTTCGCCCGCGCCGCTGGCGTCAGCCGCCGCGTCGGCCACACCCACGCCGTCGCCGTCCGCTCAACCTGCATCCGGTAACTTCGCTAGATGCAAGGCTCGTTACAGCGGAGCGCCGACAGAGTCTCTCGACGGATTCATTGATGCTGTGGAAGCTTTCAAAGACTGCGCCAACGTCAATGAAGATAACGCATTACGTGGTCTTTCCATGCTGCTTACGCACGACGCAGCTACGTGGTGGCAAGGAGTCAAACCCACCACCACTACCTGGGACAACGCCCTGCAATACTTGCGCACTGCTTTCGGAGACAGTCGACCTCCCCACCGACTATACGTAGAGCTGTTCTCCAAGCCACAAGAACCGCAAGAGAATACGGATCTATTCGTGGCTAAAGCGCGCGCTCTGCTGGCGCGTCTACCAAGCGATGATCTCAGTGAGAAGGTTCAGTTGGACATGATATACGGACTCCTCAACCTTAAGATGCGGAAAAGGTTAAGAAGAGAGGAATTCTCAGACTTCAGTAGTCTACTCCAAAATACTCGGAGTATCGAAGAATCCATAAAGGAATCTCCACGCACCGACACTTCGAAGGGTGCCACCGCCGCCGCTGCTACGCGCGCACGAGCCAACTCGCCCCCACGAGGCGCAGAGGCATCGGCGCGGAGTTCAACTCAGCGAGCATCGAATTCAACGGAGGCTACCCCGCGTCAAGGCGCGCCGTCGACAAGCGTGAATCGTTACTGTGTTTATTGTAAAATGTACGGACACAATCGCGAACAGTGTCGAAAATTATTAGTGTCGAAAAATAAAGAAGACTCTAGCAATAAGAGTGATATCGTTAATAAGTTAGGAGGTAAGATATCGTGTTACGGATGCGGCGAGAGCGGGGTAATGCGAGCTAATTGTCCTAGGTGCAATCCGAAATTTTGCGCGGTTGACTTCATTCCTGCGTCGAGATTGCGTAGTTCAATGACCCCGTGCGCATCAGCTGACGGTAGGCCGACCTCACAGGTGAGTAACGTTAATGTTTCTTCTATTACATGTACTGGGGCTGTACCTGACTTGTGTTCTCCTACTCGTAGTGTGTATTCTAGGAGCTCGAACTGTGCAGCAGTAAACACAGCGCTCACCACTACAGGACCGGGTACTATTTCGCGTCATTCGCGTAATAATGCATCTGCACCCCGTGTAAATAATAGTATGGTCGTGAAACATGCAACAACACAAACGTTAGTGTTCTTTGTAAACGTGAGGATAAACGTAAATGTTTAAATTCGGCGCGTTCAAACGATAAGTCTTTGTTTACATCCTTATCTCGTCCTCTTGTTCAGGGGGAGTACCGTACTCGCGTACCTAGTGAATTAGAGTCAGCGCATCCTAGGTATAGTTTTAATAACCAGTTCGTCGTCAATAATCGTGATTTGTTAAATTCTAGATCGAATTGTCAACATCGCAACAACAATAATACTCGCTTATGTCATTGTCCGTCACAAAGTAGGGTGACCATGAATTTTTCGGGACAATACCCGGAAATCGGTATACCGGGTAGGGTGACCATGAATTCTTTAGGACAACATGAGATAACGAGTATACCGGGTAGAGTGACGACAAATACTGAGTTTGAGAAGTTCAATAGTTGTTCGTCGATAAGTTCTTCGCATATTGGTATACCGCGACGACCCATCTTAGATATTGATATTTTAGGAATTCGAGGAAGGGGTTTAATTGACACCGGGGCCAAAGGAACTATCGCCGGATCCTCACTCTACTCGTTGCTCAAACAGCATAATCAGCCATTCACGTCTAGTTCTATGAGTATGAAGCTCGCAGATGGCAGCGTAAAAGACGTTAGGGTGTTATTAACTAACGTAAACATTTCAATTGGGGACTTGTCTATACCAGTCGAGTTAATTGTTATTCCTGAGCCTGTCGTTCTTAAGCGACGCCGACGTCGAGGTCGCCCACGTAAAGTCCGCTCATAGGAATAGTAGGTTAGGCAGGATCTTAAAATAAGTTTCCCACTGCTCCTAGAATATACACTTATGTAAGGTGTCAGGATATGTCTGCAGTCAGGCTGATCTTGTTCTCTGGTTAGGAACTATTGTTTTATCGTTCTTGGCGTTTCTTTTGAGTTTTGACCAGTCATGGGGACATAGCCAGGTCAAAAGGGGGAGGATGTAACGCTAACCTTTTTGGAACGCATCTCGCCGCTCTCACTGCAGACCCCGCGCTTGCGCGTGGTGAACTATCTAGAATGTTCTAGAACGTCGGAGTGCATCCGCGCACCGCGTCACGCGCAGCAGTGGAATAACAAGAGAGTCTGACAGACCGCTCCGCGTAGTGACAGCATGTCCGATTACTTGATATATTTCTATATTGTACCTACCTAGTGATTGTATTCTTTGCCTAGAAATAAACTTTTGCGGAAACGTGTGTAGGTTTCATTCCTTCGCCCTTCGCCCGAACCCTCCGCTTCACGGATTGTTACAACAATATATTTTAATTATTCTTTGCCTAATTTATCTTAGAGATTACGAATTGAAATAAAAAATCGAAATAAATAAGAAATAAAATGATTATGGCGTATCCTTTATATGTGGTTACAATTAAAGTAAACTTACACTTTGTTAAGGGTCCTTTAGTTTTTATTATTTATACATATTAATCATGACTTTTTAACAGTCGTTTGATATTGAAGTTGTAAATTTTCTAGCTGATAGGTAAATAATAATAATAAAAAAATAAAATTAAAATGTTTATTTCATCAACTTATATGTAGTACAATTGTTAAATTTGGAATCACCTTTTAAGCAAATAGGTAAAAATAGGCAAATAGGTAGTTCTTATTATGTATTTTACTCAAGCGCTTTTTAAGCTAAGCTTAAACAATTGCAATTTATCAGTTTAACAATATAAACAGAACGTTACAGGTAAAAAACAAACTGGACGGCGGCTTCTACGCGATCAAACGCATCAAGCTTAACCCCGAAAGCGTTCAGTTAAACAAGAAGATAACCCGCGAAGTTAAACTGTTGTCTCGACTTAACCACGAGAACGTGGTTAGGTATTACAACGCCTGGATTGAATCAAGTGTTGAAATTGAGGAAGATGAATGTGAAGAAGTTGAGGTACCTAATGTGAAAAGGCCTGGAGATAGTCTTCAAGGTAATTCTTATACTTCTTATCCATAGAACGATACTATTTACTCAACTGCCCCAAAAGAAGGGTACCTATGTAATGTTTTTCGACTGTATGTATGTCTATTTCTTTGGCAAGCTCTGTAGCCTAAATGGCTTGATGAATTTCAGCATATATGAGATGTCTTTAGATTCGTCATCATTGTGGGAGTGATATAGGGTATAATCAGGTTTATTTTTAACCCCCGACCCAAAAAGAGGGGTGTTTTAATAATTTCGTTTATCTTGTCTTTAAATTCCCCGCACTGATCGAAGATACCATCTTAAGACAAGAATAATCGGCTCATTTATAATGTCGCCTAAGTCAGTGGCATAAGGGTCTAATTGATTCACGGTGGGTAAACACAAAACTCGCTGCAATTCACATTAAATTACGCTTTAAATTAAATCCTGTTCAATCTACTTGTTTTATACAGGTCTTAACCTAGTTCAGGAGACAGGTAGGACTCATTGCAACTGTATGAATATATAGTGGCACCACTTATGATCACGAACGTCACCTGCGCATTAGCTGGTTTTTCGGTCTCTTTGAAGAAAGAAAAAAAAAATGGAAAATATTGTTTATTGGTCACACAATACAATACAATACACAATACTTAGTCTTTGGTGGAATGAAGAAGACGGGGGCGCCGAGGTTGCACGCGATTGGTTCGTCAGTCGATGCTCGTCTATTGGACTATAATTCTCTATTACGTATTGTCAACTGTCTATTGTCTATTCTATTGGGCCAAAAATGTACATGCGCGATCTGTGATCAAGATCCCTGCCGGTACTTATAATCGTATTAATACGCGAAGAAAAGACTGTGAGTACAGTAGACGGTAGTAAATATTACACATCGTGCTTTAGAAAGAGAATCGGCTAGCTTCGGCTTTATAGAGCGTCATCTCTGTCGCACGAAGCACTTACAGTCCGGTATCTAATAAACAAGTCAGCGACAAAACATCACATAGGTGTGAGTGACGGATACGACGCTATACAAAGCCGAAGCAACCCGATATCTCTTTCTAAAACTCGATGTGTAATATTTACTGCCACGAACTGTACGTTAATATTTAACTTAGATACAGCACAGTTTTGACATACCTATCGCTACATCTGAATAAAAAAAATACTATAAATTAAATTCTTTCTTAGGCATCGTGGCCAAGTTGGGCCAGGATGTGAAGGTGGAATGGTCCATGTCGGAAGCTCCAGTACAGAAAACGAACACTTCATCTGACACCGAAGATGATGATGACGACGATGAACCCGATCCTTGGTTCAAGATCATGAGGTGAGTTACACCATAAGAATAATAAATAATACGAGTATAGAATAGGGATGTTAACTGCTTTACTTACTTTTTATTGTGAATCTGTAAACTATTTGAAAAAAGACAATTAACACCAAAAAAACCGATGAAACATCTACAAAATTGGCAAAGCTATAAGCGTTTTAAAATGATTTGCTAGACACGGACAGCACTACCTACTAGTGACGTAACACCACCTACGTCCGCTTCGCGTGACAAAGACGGAGCGATACTCCCTGCAAAAACTTTAAAAGCGTCCATGTTTTCCATTTTGTGATAAATTATTATTTTTATTTTTACTTTTTTGTTGTGCCTATTCCTTCTTTGAAATAAAATAATTTATTTGTACTTTTTTAATAGTAGGCCACTACCGTATTGAATATCTTTTGTGCTTAAAATGCCGTGTTATAACACCTACTTCCCCTCTCAAAAATATGATTATTTCGTGAAAACATTACGATTTTCCTCAAATATAATTTCGAAGGCTAGACTGATAATTTTGATGACTAATATTCAGTAACTATATTATCATTATTGTCACGAATCAAATTTGGGTCAACGTACAACGTAAAACAGCGCTGCAATCTGCAAAAAACCCAAGATATTTGACTTAACGGATCCACCTTACCCAATCCTTTAGAATGATATGGACTGCCTTCTCCAACCATGTAATAGCGATTTGCGTGTCATTTAAACGCATCTTTTCGACAAAAAAAATATACTTTACCTAATTTACCTGATCACAATGATCCTTTCCATCTCAATTCCAAGACCCGAAGATGGATCCAGCAGCGGCGTAGAATTTGAAGTGGACTCCAATCAATCGCAGACCATACCCTCGGAAGACGTTGTGGACGCGCCCCGGAAGCCATCAGAACGCGTTCAACAGGTCCTGTACATCCAGATGGAGTTCTGTGAGAAGCATACCCTGAGGCAGGCCATTGATAGCGGACTGTATCAGGAGCATTTTAGAGCTTGGAGACTGTTCAGGTAAGGATTGAGAGGAACTGGGAGTTTTGCCGCCTTTTGCTGGCCATATTTTTGCTCAACTTAGGTATAGGTACCTACCGCTAGCGGCACCAGTTATGATCACAAATGTCACCTATGCATTAGCTGATTTTTCGGTCTCTTTGGCGGAATGAAGAAGACGGGGGGCACCGAGGCTGCACGTGATTAGTTCGTCAGTCGATGCTCGTCGTCTAATTAGACCATCCTCTATTACGTATTGTCAACTGTCTATTGTCTATTGGGCCGAAAATGTACATGCGCGATCTGTGATCATAATTCTTGCCGGTACCTATACCACTACCTATTTCTGCCGCTTAGCAACTTTGTTGTATTCAAGTTTGATATCCGCCATAATATCTATATTTCCAGGGAGATAGTAGAAGGCCTAGCCCATGTGCACCAAAGAGGAATGATCCACAGAGATCTGAAGCCAGTGAACATATTCTTGGATTCCAACGACCACGTCAAGATTGGGGACTTTGGACTCGCCACTAAAGCCTTCACCGCTTTGCCTGTAGATGGTAAGGTTTCTGAATATACAAGGTGTAATTTTAATCACTCAAAATACGAAAAAAAAAGCCAATTAACTCATCATTATGTACAATCTTTACTTGGGACCAGCCCTGAAATCGCACAAAAAAATCAGTTGTTCCATACATTTTGTTCAGTTGGGCGAATACAGATGTATGGAACACCTGATTTTTTATTTTAATTACACCTTATAAAATGATTTTCTCTTTAAATAATATGAAGGTGGTCATGACAAATAATCAATATTTTGTTAAATGTTTCAGAAAAGGCTAAACAGGAAGAAATCGGTGGCTCGCTTACTGGCCAGGTACGAAACTCATATGGCATTCATTTGACATACGGCAAACTAATTGATTTTTAATAAACTGATTCATATTTTCAAGCATTCATACATTAATCGTACCTTAACTAATGAAATTGTTCGAAATGATGCAAATTTTTCAAAAATCTAATGAAAGATGAAAAAACCGGCCAAGTGCGAGTCGTACTCGCGCACCGCGGGTTCCGTATCATTTTTGGACGTATAAAGTGAAAAAAACCGGACCGCATAACTAAGTTTGTTTGTGAAGGAATTTTGATGATTTTGAAAAAACTGTACTAGTTAGGAACATCGTTTTATTTTTAGTGCCATATTTGGGTCAATTCCTATCAACCCTAATTATTTCAGATTTTTCGCTCCGCAAACTTCGGAGATAAGGGGGAGGGAATGGTATTTTTTCAGACATTTTTCATCATATGTCGAAAACTGTGAGACATAAAATAAAATGAAAATATATTTTGAAATGTGCAGATCAAGCCCTTTCATATAATATGTCACTTGACCTAGTAACCCCACTTTGAAATTTTGGACCCCCACTCCGGCCCCTTTTGCAATGAAAATAAAAATATTTTTTTACTTTTTGCAATATAGTTGGACAAGCATTCTTTATAACTGTTCCAAATTTCAAGTCGATAGCATTAGTAGTTGCTGAAATAAACAGGTGTGACAGACAGACAGACAGACAGACAGACAGACGAAGTCGCACCATAAGGGTTCCTTTTTTACCATTTTGGTACGGAACCCTAAAAATGAAAAATGCAGTTTTAGTTATTATAAAAATCGGCTGCGAGAAATAGCGAAAAATATTCAAAGTATTCACTTTGAATATTTTTCGCTATTTCTTATAGTTTCGGACCCATCCACGCACACTCGGAAAATCTGTCCTGCACATCTTTAAAAAATCTATTTCACGTAAAAACATGGAGAGGTATATCCGAAATAAAGATTTAATCACTATTATTACCTATTTCAGATCGGCACAGCCCTATACGTAGCCCCAGAGCTCCTACAATCGAGCTCCAAGGTCATATACAACCAGAAAGTTGACATCTACTCCCTAGGCATCATCCTCTTTGAGATGTTCCATCCTACGCTGGACACGGGGATGGAGAGGATGCTGGTACTGACCAATTTGAGGAGCAAGGAGATCATAATGCCTAAAGGTTTTGAAAAGGAGGATAATGCTAGACAGATGCACGTTATTAGGTGAGTTTGTTCGTTTAAAAAAAAACTGTAATTAGTTCTTTATCTATATCGATTTTTTTGCTGGACTGATTTAGAAACACATTAACAACACTTTTAGAAAACACTGTGTAATATTGAAAAATATTGTACTCTTGTGTGTGTGTGTAGTCTGTGTGAGTGACAACACAATGAAGACGAATTCAACGATATCTCATAAGATGTTGAAATTATTAAGCCGTTTAGACTACCGAACGCGTCAAAGAAATACACATGCAAACATACATACACTATTGAAAAACATTACCCTCCCTCTGGGGCAGTCGGGTAAAAACAAAGTAGGCAGAACTTAGAAGATAAGGGTTAATTCTCAGATCATAGAAACAAGGAGATATGCCATCATAGCAAATTAGTACGGGAACGACTGATGCCACTTTTAGTACATTTTTCGACACAATTACGCGCATAATTAAGCGCTCCTTGTGAATAAAAAGATCTCCCACGCATTGAACATTCCGCACACCCTCAATCTAACACTGTTAATCGTCACTCAACAGTAGCACTAAACTAAAACACTGTATTTATACCAACGATCGTTTTCGGTTCGTCGCCAGCGCGTACGTTTTTAATATGAGCAATTTGCTCAAGATCAGGCATCAAGCTCGATAGCGCCTTGGCCCATCTCCTTGTTTCTATGATCTGAGGGTTGATTGAAAGAGGTGTTTCAAGGAATATGATAGGCCTTTGATAGAGCTCATTTGTAATAAATTCGGGCTCATAAACTTCGTGTCGATGCTGTTTGATTCGACGATGCTTGTTTCCGAGTTATAATTAATAATACCTACCTACTTCATTAGATTTTTTGTATTATTTCCGCCTTCCAACCAAAAAACAGCTCATTGTAAGAAATTCACCCATGAAACTGTACCTCCATCTACCTCCAGATGGCTGCTAAACCACGAGCCGAGCCTCCGACCGACATGCGCGGAACTAGTAGCAAGCGAACACGTACCACGCGCGGTCCCCGAAGGAGCCCTATCAGGCCTACTGTCTCACGCGCTCAGCGACCGAGCTGCGCGAGGCTATAGCCGCCTTGTAGCCGCCTGTTTAGACCAACGGCCTTCACCAGTCGAGGATTACACCTACCATAATGATATGAAGACCAAGCCTCAGGATTTGTTGCTGAAGATCAAAGACGCTGTTATTAAGGTAGCGTGTTGATTTCAGGTTTTTACTGGTCTGTTAATCACATTTGTGAGTAGTAGCAGGTTTGAGAAATTAAAATTAAGTGGTTTTAAATCACGTGATTTTTTTTGTAAAAATCTTTGATTTAAATCAAAATTGTAAAGAAAAATTAAACTTTATGAAACACTCATAAATTCAATGGAAATAGACTGTTTTCTCACTTAACTCAGTAGAACAAATTCCGCAATTTTGCAGTATAACCCGGCCATATTGCAATGAAATTAAATGATGGTACATCACAATAACTGCTAAACGATATAGATCTCAACTCACGGTATAGCCGTGAGTTGAGATCTATATCGTTTAGCAGTTATAGTAATTGCGGCAAGAAATTGTCAAAAAACTAACCCGTATATATAGCACCTTTAATTACAGGATGCCTGCTATATGACGAGGTGGCCGAGTGGTTAAGGCGTTGGACTGCTAATCCAATGTGCTCTGCACGCGTGGGTTCGAATCCCATCCTCGTCGTTTCTTTTTGTACTTCCCAATTTACTTGATAATAAGTTTTCAATTACCATCACAGAAATACTAGTAGATAACAAATAATAAAATAAAATATTTAAAATTCGTATTTAATATTTGCAACGTTACCTAAACTAGGTCAATGTGTCAATGACTGTTATCATCAAAATGTTGATTTACCTATAAACGAAAGGACTAGCAAATCATTTTAAAACGCTTATAACTTTGCCAATTTTGTAGATGTTTCATCGGTTTTTTGGTGTTAATTATCTTTTTTCAAATAGTTTACAGATTCGGAGGCCTTTACCCTTTTCTAACTTCTTAAAATAAATGCAAGTACAATGACAATAAACAATAATTTTAAAAATACCATTATATTAATGACTAGCTGTGCCTCGCGGTTTTACGCCATTGTTCGGTTCCTAAGAGTCGTAGCGTGATGTTAAATAGCCCATACTATTTCTCATGAATCTGGCTATCATATACAAAAAATTTTCGAATCCCACTGGTAGTTCCCGAGATTAGCGCGTTCAAACAAACTCTTCAGCTTTATTATATTAGTATAGATTACAGTGGCGAAGGGTCCCTACAATACGATTACTACCGGCTTCCCTTTGAATAATAGCACAGGCAGTATTGTCTACTATTGTCAAATATTTATAATTAGCTTTTCGTGGCCAGGTAAGCATTTGTAGTTCGGCTTACCTCTAAAAATATGTACCCTTCGCCACTGATAGATTATATAGTGTGATTATATTGTCCTTAGGTGTTCCGCAGTCACGGCGCCTCAGAGTTCTCCCCGCCCCTGCTGGTCCCCCGCGCATGCGCGTGGGACCAGTACCCCAACGCCGTGAAGGTCATGACTGCGTCGGGCTCCGTCGTCCACCTGCCCCATGACTTGAGACTGCCGTTTGCAAGGTATGAAAGATTGCACTGACTTTGATACTGCGGCTACACTATCCGGATTCGGCAAAGATGTTTCAGAAATGTATGGAGCCTGGGTTTGGTCCACGTACGCTGTAAGTAATATAGCTATACATTATAGTAACCGGTTTTCAATGCTTATTTTCTATAATGCTTCTTCGTTTGATTGAAATTAATTGTTAACTTTGTTAAAGAGAGCAACACAAAACAAATATGGTGGATCAATAATCGACGAATTATATGAAATGTCATTTTGACAACTGTTGATATGTCAATACGTCACGTTACGAAACAAAACTGTCAAACTCATGTCAGATTGTCAAACACAACTGTCATGGCCGCCCTAAAACTAGGGATAAATAATATAATTATTACGACTGTACTCTTCTCCAAATTAATTTAATAATATTTTTATGAAAATCCTGTATTTTTTTTCCTATTTTTCCATGTAACGTACCTACCTACATAGACCAAACCCAGAATGAAACATCCCTTTTCGCGAAAAGTATAACTGAAGTACCCTCTTACAGAATACCATTCGGTAGTGTTATGTTCCTGTGGTGAATAAGGTCGCCAGAGCTACTAAGAATGCGCTGTGTTGACAGCGGGGGACCTGGGCCCCAAGTCTGCTAATGCACAAGTCACAATAGTGTCAGAATGGTCTCTCAATGACATCGTTTTGACCAATGACGAAAGAGATAGTCTTAAGCCGCGTCTCCTGCGCCCTGTTTTCGTGTTCGACGAACATCGAACAGTGAACAGTGAACGATAAAGGGGCGTGGTCTATGTGTTTTGAGTGTTTTTATTCGTCACAACACGTAGACCACGCCCCTTTATCGTTCACTGTTCACTGTTCGATGTTCGTCGAACACGAAAACAGGTCGCAGGAGACACGCCTTTACTCTAAGCCAATGACCGCTTAGGTTTTGACCGTTATGGTGTCATTATGACACCATTCGTACTCAATTGCAATAGCAGAATTGGGGCCCTGCTTGTTCCCTAAGCTGTGATACTCGGTGTTGCAAGCGTTTTATAGGCTACGGTAACCGCTTACCATCAGGCCGTAGGCATCTTTGCCACCATCGTCATATAAAAAAAAACCGGCCAAGTGCGAGTCGTACTCGCGCACCGAGGGTTCCGTATCATTTTTGGACGTATAAAGTGAAAAAATCCGGACCGCATAACTAAGTTTGTTTGTGAAGGAATTTTGATGATTTTGAAAAAAACTGTACTAGTTAGGAACATCGTTTTATTTTTGGTGCCATATTTGGGTCAATTCCTATCAACTCTAAATATTTCAGATTTTTCGCCCCGCAAACTTCGGAGATAAGGGGGGGGGGGGGGATGGTATTTTTTTGGAAATTTTTCATCATTATGTCGAAAACTGAGACATAAAATAAAATAAAAATATATTTTGAAATGTGCAGATCAAGCCCTTTCATATATTATGATATGTCACTTGACCTAGTAACCCCACTTTGAAATTTCGGACCCCCACTCCGGCCCCTTTTGCAATGAAAATAAAAATATTTTTGGACTTTTTTCATTTGCAATAAAGTTGAACAAGCATTCTTTATAACTGTTCCAAATTTCAAGTCGATAGCATAAGTAGTTGCTGAAATAATCAGGTGTGACAGACAGACAGACGAAGTCGCACCATAAGGGTTCCTTTTTTACCATTTTGGTACGGAACCCTAAAAATTAAATGCATTGACTTTTTAACTTTTTTGCAGGCATACAGCGTACTCGGGCATAAAGTACATGCGCCGCTACGTGGTAGATCGAGTGTTTAGAGAAAAACATGTGCAAGGGTTCCATCCGAGGGAAATCGTTGAGTGTGCCTTCGATATTGTTACTCCTAGGACAGGTACCTATGTTCAGATTTTTGTTGTTATTGCGTGTTCAATTCCAGCACGGAATAAATATTTGTGTCAAGTCGGATTTTTTGTGTATGTGAGATTTTGTGTATGTGAGATTTGTGTATGTGAGATTTGTGTATGTCAGATTTGTGTATGTGAGATTTGTGTATGTCAGATTTTGTGTATGTGAGATTTGTGTATGTCAGATTTTGTGTATGTGAGATTTGTGTATGTCAGATTTTGTGTATGTGATATTTTGTGTATGTGAGATTTGTGTATGTGAGATTTGTGTATGTGAGATTTGTGTATGTCAGATTTTGTGTATGTGAGATGTGTTCACGTACAATACAGAAGAAATTGCTAGTGTGGAGCAACGTTTTTAAGAAAATAAAGATATAATGTAGATCGTGTACGAATCTTCAATGAATTGACTTGAATCAGAATCAGAATAGTACAGAATCAGAAAGGTATAGACTCAAAATGGTACAGAATCAGATCGGTATTTTTTTTTTCAGATTCCCTATGGCCTGATGCGGAACTCCTGATAGTAGCGAGTCGAGCCGCAACAGAAAGTGGTCTGAAAGTGTCGCTACAGTTGAACCACACAGAGTTGCTGCGAACGTTGCTGTTGTCCTGCGGAGTACCGCTCGACAAGCATGCCGACATGTACCCCGTACTTGTCGATGTTAGCCTCGGTACGTTTTCAAAGTCAAAACATATATTTCAATCAGACCATTTGTAGGCATCCCCTCAGACAAAAAGTCATACCTAACCTCGTCCTTTCGCAGGTCGTATAACAAGTCTCCAACTACAAACTCACCTCACCTCGCTCTGCGTGACAAACCGCGACGTGTCGAACCTCCTCCATCTGATGGAGGCTGACGTGGCCGTCCACGAGATAAGGGAACTGGTGACGCCTTTCGTGAAACACGCGTCAAGCAAACTGGTGGCTCAAGCTGTACACGATTTAGAAGCCGTGTATAGGAATGCTAAGGCTTTTGGCTGTGAGGTGAGTGTCTTTAAAACATATATCTATACATTAATAGTATTAAGAAAATGCGAATATTTTGTGAGCTTTTGTGTACTGGGTGTTAGTGATACACTAATAAAATTCTTTTTAGGGTTCCATACCTCAAAAGGAAAAACAGAACCCTTATAGGATCACTTTGTTGTCCGTCTGTCACCGGACCATAAGTGGAGCCATCTGCTCATAGATGGCGCCACAAGAAGTATGCAGTAGCGCCATCTATGATCAAGATATATATCTGCTATGATGTAATAGCGGCATAGATGGCGCTATTGCGTATTTAGGAAACTTTAGGGCGCGAGTCGTACTCGCACTTGTCCGGTTTTGTTATATCCCACCGGAATTAGATGAAACGTGGCTTAGATTTTAAGTTGGACGTCCAACCTCCTTCATCTGATGGAGGCTGACGTAGCCGTCCACGAGATAAGGGAACTGTACCCCGATCATGAGTTATTTTGACGTATAGTTTACGTTAATGTAAGCATATTTTAAATTGAAAATATAAATTTGCTACACAACCTTTATATAAATTAAATACTTAATTAATTTCTCAGTATTTTTAAAAATGTGCACATTGTATAAAATTGTATCAAAATGTTCTAGGGCTGTTGTATTTTAAATTCAAAATATGCTCACGTTAACGATACTATACGTCAAAAAAACTCATGCCGGCCTAGCATGACCACGATAGAAACGGGTTTTGTCTACATAGAAATAGACAAAGTGACAGATTGTAGAAACATTTCTACGTTTTATGAATGAAATCTGTCACTTTTTCTATTTCTATGTAGACAAAACCTGTTTCTATCGTGGTCATGCTAGGCCGGCTGATTGGGGTACTGGTGACGCCTTTCGTGAAACACGCGTCAAGCAAACTGGTGGCTCAAGCTGTAAACGATTTAGAGGCCGCGTATAGGAATGCTAAGGCTTTTGGCTGTGAGGTGAGTGTCTTTAAATCTATATCTATCTACCTAGGTATACACTATTACTAGACTTTTGCCCGCGACTCCGTCCGCGCGGATTACAATTAAATGACCAGTTGAAATTACCTCCGTAGTGTAGGGTGGCTAGTGCTACCAAGAGTTGAAGCTGTATCTCTGGTTTATCCCACCGGAATTCGATGAAACGTGGCTTAGATTTTAAGTTGGACGCAAGTTGTAAGCACCTCCTTCATCTGATGGAGGCTGACGTAGCCGTCCACGAGATAAGGGAACTGGTGACGTCTTTCGTGAACGATTTGGAAGCGGTGTATAGGAATGCTAAGGCTTTTGAATGTGAAGTGAGTGTGTTTTGAATCTTTGAATTAAGGAAGACTGAAAAAGGAACCTCTAGGTTCTGTTTCTAATCTCGGGGTAATTACCACCTCGGGGTAAAACTGCTTTCTGGGGGGGTAATAAGACTGGTAATAGATAATTACATTTTATACAACCTTTACACTGATATCATGATTCATTAACTTTTTGTGCATTTTATTGTGATTAATAAACTATGTAAGTATGTTATAACATTTTAAAGGGGGGAGGGGTTCAAATGAAATTATCTAATAGGTTATAGGGGTAACAAGATTGAAATATACTGGTGCTGATTAGGTTGAACATTGCACTAAACTAATTTTAATCACACTACATTTCTTTCTTACAAAATATCATTGAAAAAGGACGGAAAATATTTAGAACTGTCAAATTAGTCTACGCCCGTGTCATTTACGGGAAAATAGTCGTGACCTTTTGCGATTACGACTAAATTTACATTAAAACTATTCATGTGGACTAATTTGACAGGATTAAATATCTGCTATCTCTCTCTAATGCTTGTTATTAGAAAGAGACAATTAGTTTAGACTAAATTAGTTTAGTTCGTAAACAACAGAATCGGCACCATTAACAGGAATGTTTTTGTGATATGACTTTAGGAGAAAACCCAAAACTGTGAGAAATAGAGAAAAAGCCAGGAATCGAATCTGATCTTTTTTGCAAAAGTAGGTATTTATTGTCTTTAGGGTTCCGTACCAAAATGGTAAAAAAGGAACCCTTATGGTGCGACTTCGTCTGTCTGTCTGTCTGTCACACCTGCTTATTTCAGCAACTACTCATTCTATCGACTTGAAATTTGAAACATTTATAAAAAATGCTTGTTCAACTTTATTGCAAATGAAAAAAATCCAAAAATATTTTTATTTTCATTGCAAAAGGGGCCGGAGTGGGGGTCCAAAATTTTAAAGTAGGGTTACTAGGTCAAGTGACATATCATATGAAAGGGCTTGATCTGCACATTTCAAAATATATTTTTATTTAATTTTATGTCTCACAGTTTTCGACATATGATGAAAAATGTCCAAAAAAATACCATTCCCCCCCCTTATCTCCGAAGTTTGCGGGGCGAAAAATCTGAAATAATTAGAGTTGATAGGAATTGACCCAAATATGGCACCAAAAATAAAACGATGTTCCTAACTAGTACAGTTTTTTCAAAATCATCAAAATTCCTTCACAAACAAACTTAGTTATGCGGTCCGGATTTTTTCGCTTTATACGTCCAAAAATGATACGGAACCCTCGATGCGCGAGTACGACTCGCACTTGGCCGGTTTTTTTTTATCAACCACTAGCATAAGCATAGCATAATCAGCCTATAATGTTCCCACTGCTGGGACACAGGCCTCCTCTGTGGGCCGTAGTCCACCACGCGGGCCCAGTGCGGGTTGGTGGACGTCACATGTCTTCGAATTTTTGGTTCTAGGACATGCCGGTTGCCTCACGATGTTTTCCTTCACCGTTAAAGCAAGTGATAATTAATTTCTAATACGCACATGACTTCGAAAAGTCAGCGGTGCGTGCCTCGGGATCGAACTCGAACCATTCGCCGTGGGAGGCACATGGTTAATCCTTTGGTTGTTGTGAGGTGTAGGGTTGCACAAATAATAGTCCGACAACTTTCGTTGGTATGGTATAATAATCGTTCGTTACACACTACACAAAACCAATATAATAGAAGGCGCAAATGGAGTTTGTGAGATGAACACAGGTTTATCAAGCGGCACAGTATAATAGCTATCGATATAAAGTCTCAACACAAGTAAACAAAGCGAATTGTTCTAGCGAAATAGCAGTATGGAATATACGTTAGGCGTCGACAAGCTCAGACTGTGACTGGCGAGAGTAGCTACCGAGCGACCGTACGATACATGCACGCGGAGCGCGCATGCACTCCGATCGGCGATCACGCGTTAGCGGGCGCCGGCTGCGTGCGCGCATTGGAATGCAATAGCTACGTCACCGGCTCACTGCGAGGCGTGCGTGTGTCCAGTGCACTGTTTGTTTTGCGAGTTATGAATTTAACGTTGCTTTCTTTGTGTTAGGATAATTTATGTAAATATGTAAATACTATATTATATTTTTATTATGTACAGTGTGATTGTTTGTATGTGTGAGTGATGTATGATAAATAAATAAATTGTAAATATATAATTTTGATTGTATAGTTAATAATGTGTTATTATTACGTATAAATAATCTGAATATTATGTGAGTCACCCACATCACTCCCCTCCAGAGACCGTGCTACGGGCGATAGTAGTCCGGGAATCGAACTTTACGACCAGATCGTGTGGTCTTTATTGCCGGAGTGGAAGGTGGCGAAATGGACACATGTGTCATCGGGGTGTCATTGGTATCGGACAGTATATAGGCTGGTTTTAAACGGTCTAAAGATACTGTCACAATTTTACCCTTCACACGAATTTTAAAAACTTTGGCACCTCTTTCGATCACCTCATAGGGACCAGTGTATGCCGGTTGAAGTGCACCTCTCAACGCATCGTCCCGAAGGAAGACATGGGAGCAAGAAGAAAGATCCTTATGCACAAAGATTTTATCCCTGGAATGATGCGATGTTGGAACTGGCTGTAAATTGTTGGCAAATGTTCTGATACGGGCTGTAAAGTCAGTAATATCAGTCGTACATTTGTCAACCTTATGGCCAAAAAATTCACCCGGCAGTCTCAAAGGTTCGCCATATACCAGCTCGGCAGAAGATGACTGCAAGTCTTCCTTAAAGGAACTTCTTATGCCGAGTAGTACAAACGGTAAAGATTCGGACCAGCTAGTGTCAGCATGGCATTTAATAGCCGCTTTAAGCTGCCGGTGAAACCGCTCGATTAAGCCATTGCACTGAGGATGGTAAGCAGTGGTCTTGCGATGTCTAAAACCAATTGTTTTAGAAAGGTGTTGAAATAGGGCAGACTCGAATTGTCTACCGCGATCGGTGACAATATCGGTAGGACAACCGAATCGAGCTACCCAACCCGACAAAAACGCTTTGGCCACAGTTTCCGCCGTAATATCGGTAATAGGGACGACTTCAACCCATCGCGTGAAGCGATCGATGAGTGTCAGACAATACCGATATTCATTGGAAGGAGGCAGTGGTCCGATAAGGTCTAGGTGGACATATTTGAATCGCGCTGTGGGTGAATCGAGGGTACCCAAGGGGGTAGAAACGTGTCGATTCACCTTTGTGCGCTGGCAAGCCAAACATGCCTTAGACCACTCGCGACAGTCTTTCCTCACCTGTGGCCAAACGTAGCGTTGTGCTACAAGCTGTGCACTTGCGTTAGCGCCGGGATGGCTCAACGAGTGCAACGTGTCGAAAATCTGTTTGCGCAGAGGTTCGGGAATGAAGGGCCTGGGAGTCGTTGTGCTGACGTCGCAGTACAATTGATTACGACTTCCAGGTATACTCAACTTTTCTAGGCGCAAAGAAGATTCTTTTTCTAAAAATTTAGCAAGCTCAGGATCGGAGTCTTGTGCCTTGGCTAGCACATCTAAATCTACAGGACTCTGCAATTCATCGACCCGGGAAAGCGTGTCGGCTACGACATTGTCTTTCCCGGCGATGTGCTGAATATCAGTCGAGAATTGCGAGATATAGTCTAGATGTCTATACTGACGTGGCGAGCAGTTACTTTTCCGCTGATGGAAAGCGTAACATAAGGGCTTGTGGTCAGTATAGATCGTAAAGGTGGTAGCAGCCAGCCAATGCTGGAAATACTTTATGCTCTCATAGATAGCAAGGAGCTCTCTATCATAAGGAGAGTATTTCTTTTGCGATGGGCTCAGCTTGCGAGAGAAAAAGGCTAAGGGCTGCCAACTACCATCTTTAAGCTGCTGCAAAACTCCACCTATGGCAAAATCAGACGCATCCGTGACTAGGCCCAACTTTGCTTCAGAGTCAGGGTGTGCCAACAGAGCTGCATTACAAAGGCTGTCCTTACACTCTTCGAAGGCTTTCAGCGAGGTTCCGCTTATGTCGACCGGCTGTGAGGCTTTCACAGTACCAGTTAGCAGAGCATGCAGAGGTGCCTGGATCTGGGCAGCACGAGGAATGAATCTCCTATAGAAGTTCACCATGCCCAGGAATCTCCTCAGCTGCCTCGCTGTAGTTGGTACTGGAAACTCCCTAATAGCCTCCACCTTGCTTTCCAAAGGTTTCGTTCCGTGTTGAGAGATATGGTAGCCCAGAAATGTTACCTCAAGTGCACCAAAGACGCATTTCCCAGTGTTTATGAGCATGCCGTAATCCTTCATCCTTGTGAAGAGTTGGCGAAGGTGCTCCTCATGCTCAGCTTCACTCTTTGAGAACACTAGAAAATCGTCAAGATACGGGTAACAAAAATCTAGACCACGCGTCATCTCGTCAACAAACCTTTGGAAAGTTTGACCGGCGTTCCTCAGGCCAAACGTCATAAACGGAAACTCGAAGAGTCCGAAGGGTGTAGTGATTGCAGTCTTCGGAATATCCTGCTCAAAAACTGGTATCTGGTTGTAAGCTTTAACGAGGTCTATGGTGGAAAAGATCTTACATCCAGATAAGCTGTGGGCAAAGTCATGGATGTGCCTGATGGGATACTTATCAGGGATTGTCCTTGCGTTGAGGAGACGGTAATCGCCGCAGGGACGCCAACCATTGTCTTTCTTCGGGGCGAGGTGGAGAGGCGAGGACCAGGGGCTCTCTGAGGGTCGAGCCGTACCGTTCGCCAACATTGCCTCGAATTCAGCCTTGGCAATCTTCAACTTGTCCGGAGCTAATCTTCGCGGGGAACACGATACTGGGGGGCCTGATGTGGTGCGAATGTGGTGTGTGGTGTTGTGTTTTGGTGTAAATGGTGTACCTGCAGGCCGTGTGATTTCCTGAAACTGAGAAAGCAAGTTACGGTATCTGCAGTTGCCACTATCGCCAGTTACAACCTTTACACTGGATATTAAGCTGTCAGTTATAGAGGCTACAGAAGCTACAGCAGATAAATTGGTAGTACCATCAATTAAGCGCTTATTGCGTATGTCGACAATTAAATTATAGAAAGAAAGGAAATCTACACCAATTATTGCTTTGGTGACGTCAGCCACAACAAAGCGCCAAGCAAAATCCCTACGTAAGCCTAGATTTAGTACAACCTGTAGGTAACCGTAGGTGTCGATGGTTGAGCCGTTGGCTGCACACAGCTGATACTCTGTCTTCGCACGGTGGTATCCTGGAAGCGCAAATCGAGGGAACACACATAAATCGCTCCCTGTGTCCACTAGAAATTGGACTTTCGACTTGCGATCCGTCACGAACAGGCGACCAGTTGTAGAAGGGCAATCTTCAGTCGCCATTATCGACTGCCCTGAGCGTTTTCCGACTTGTAGTCGCACGGGCGTATGCAGTTCTTCGCCTGGTTGCCAAACTTATAGTGGTACCAGCAGTTCGGGAACTTCCTATAATTTGACTGCGATCTTCTTGATGGTGTGCGACTCCTATGGCTTGAGGTTTGCCTATTGCGAGAGCGGGAACGACCATGCACTTCTGTGGTCAGGGCGTCAACCTTCCTGGTCAGCTCCATAATGAGCCCCATCATGTCTGCTGATGAGTCTGCTCTTGACCTGGATGTTGACGCGACTTGAGGAGAGGTAGGTGCTATGTCATGCACTCTGTCTGCGAGGTCCGCAAGTTCCGTGAGGGACAGGCTCATTTGAGACGCGATGATAGTCTGAAGGTTACCTGGCAAGCGACTGGTCCAAATCGTGCGGAGGAAGTCTTCCGGTATGGTAGGTCCTGCTAGGTGCTGCAGGTGCCGCAAGAACTGGGAAGGTTTGCGGTCACCTAGTTCTTCTGACTGCAGGAGCTGCTTTGCCTTCTTCTCCTTGGACACGGACAGACGCTTGATGAGCTCACTCTTGAGCTTCTCATATTTGCCGGACGCCGGAGGTGCAGTGATAACGTCTTCTACCTCTACAGAATACTGTCGATCCAAGTGCGCGAGGACGTAGTGGAATTTGGTGTCGTCATCCGTTATCCTGGCCAGCTTGAATTGGCCTTCAATTTGGCAGAACCATATTTGTGGTTTTTCAGGCCAAAACGGTGGTATACGTACACCAACTCTAAATAATTCCAATGACGGATGTTCGCGGTCAGTGGAAACGCGCTCGCACTTACTTGGCCGGCGGGTATCAACGCTGCGCTGTGATGTTGCTGTGTCACTGTCGTCGCTGCTCATCTTCACACAATCCTTGTATTGTTCAGCCGGGGTCACCAGTTTGGTTGTTGTGAGGTGTAGGGTTGCACAAATAATAGTCCGACAACTTTCGTTGGTATGGTATAATAATCGTTCGTTACACACTACACAAAACCAATATAATAGAAGGCGCAAATGGAGTTTGTGAGATGAACACAGGTTTATCAAGCGGCACAGTATAATAGCTATCGATATAAAGTCTCAACACAAGTAAACAAAGCGAATTGTTCTAGCGAAATAGCAGTATGGAATATACGTTAGGCGTCGACAAGCTCAGACTGTGACTGGCGAGAGTAGCTACCGAGCGACCGTACGATACATGCACGCGGAGCGCGCATGCACTCCGATCGGCGATCACGCGTTAGCGGGCGCCGGCTGCGTGCGCGCATTGGAATGCAATAGCTACGTCACCGGCTCACTGCGAGGCGTGCGTGTGTCCAGTGCACTGTTTGTTTTGCGAGTTATGAATTTAACGTTGCTTTCTTTGTGTTAGGATAATTTATGTAAATATGTAAATACTATATTATATTTTTATTATGTACAGTGTGATTGTTTGTATGTGTGAGTGATGTATGATAAATAAATAAATTGTAAATATATAATTTTGATTGTATAGTTAATAATGTGTTATTATTACGTATAAATAATCTGAATATTATGTGAGTCACCCACAATCCACTAGGCTATCACTGCACAGGCTATCAACCACAATTTTCATCATATTTACATTGTTCCAGTGCCCAATGACAGTGGCTCCTTTCCTGGCATACAACGCGACGCAACACTGCGGCATCTTCTGGCAAATGTCCGTTGTAAGGAACACGGACCATAAGGCCGCCGCCAAACACCGGGCAGGGGACCTTATTGCTGCAGGGGGGAGGTCAGTAAACTCACAATTTCTGTCGAAAATATAATTATAATATATCTGCTGAAATACCGTCGGCGTAGGTGGAAAAGTAAAAAAACATTTTTTTTTTAGTTTCGAGAAAAATGCGATTTTCTAGTTTATAATTTTTTGGCATAACTATTGAATGGGATACTTACCGATGGTAAAATTGTCTCCCATTTTTTAATTACGCCAAAAAAATGGCGTCTAAAAGAGTGGCACTGCTCTTAACCACTGAGCTACCGCGTCCCGCCTGCCTAAGCTGAAATTTGAAATCTTGTAGGGCCGTACCACAAAAAAGATAAACACGCGTTCAACACGAATGCTACCAAAAATAATAGGCATTTGTTTTAGCACTAACTTGTCTAAAACAAGTGTGTATTGTTTTTGGTAGCATTCGCGTTTAACACGTGTTTATCTTTTTTGTGGTAAGGGTGTGAATGTTTGACATTTGTGCTCTAAGGCGATTCGCACACTTGCACCGCATCACGCAGCGTAGCGCGGGAGTGCGTTATCTTACGTTGTTTGCAAGTACCTGTATTTGTATAGAAATCACGCGTGGTGCAACACACTGAAAACGCATTCACGCGCGGGGCTTTTGTTCCGTCGCCACGCACCCCGCAGCGTAGCGCGGCAAGGTGTGTGATTCGCCTAATTGACAGTTTTTTAAGCCACAAAGTATATTTTCAGGTACGATGCATTAGTATCAGAATTCCGGAAGGTAGCGAGAACGGAGAAGGACCACGACAGTGCCGAACTTAAGCCTAGTTCTGTGGGGTTCTCCATGTCGCTGGAGAGGATGGCTGCCATCTTGAAGAAGATGGAGAATGAGATACCTTCTCCATTGCCGAGTGTAGAGGTATGCTGCTTTCTGAGTTATACTTTTCTAGCGACTATTGAGGGGCAATCCACCCGATTTAAACCCGGTACTTCGGTAAACACCCGATAAACACCCAGGGCCGTACCACAAAAAAGATAGACACGCGTTAAACGCGAATGCTACCAAAAATAATACGCACTTGTTTTCGCACTAACTTGTCTAAAACAAGTGTGTATTATTTTTGGTAGCATTCGCGTTTAACGCGTGTCTATCTTTTTTGTGGTAAGGGTGCCAATTTTTGGAGTGTTTACGGATGTTTACCAAGGCACCGGGTTTAAATCGAGTGGATTGCCCATCTATACTAGCGACCGAGAGTGGTATTTTGAAGACCTCCCTCCTCTCCCCCCTGTACGGGTCACTTAGTATGGGTACGTTCCCTAATAGTGTTGTAACAAATGTCCGCCACGCAGACTATGTCTGTCTGGGCGACGCTTTAACGTAATATACACATAAACCTTGTGGAATAAATTCGTCAGTCGTTTCCCGAGGGAAAGAACAATAACTGTCGATGGTCACAACTGCTTTAGGACGCTAGATGGCATTACGTGTATGTCACGCGGACGAAGTCACTGGCAAAGTGCTAGTTTGATAGAAGTGATAATTTGCAGCCTCATCTCATATGCGTGTGCGTGTGGGGCACGGCGGGCAGTGGGCGCGACGGGCAGGCGGCCGCCCGGCGTGCCCAGCTAGCGAGGGAGCTGTGGGCAGCCGGCTACACCTGCTGCGGCTGGACGCTGCCCAGCTCTGATGCCCACGACCTGGCCCGCCCAGCTGTCGTACTGCTGCAGGACGACGCCACTGCTCGCCTCGCCTGCTGGGACGGCGTCAGGTACGTAGCTTGCCCAGCGTCAGGTACGTAGCTTGCCCAGCTGTGGGCAAATGTGGGCAGCTGGCTCTACGCTACCCAGCCTGCTGTCGTACTTCTGCAGGACGACGCCACTGCTCGCCTCGCCTGCTGGGACGGCGTCAGGTACGTAGCTTGCCCAGCTGTGGGCAAATGTGGGCAGCTGGCTCCATGCTGCCCAGCTGTCGTACTGCTGCAGGACGCCGCCACTGCTCGCCTCGCCTGCTGGGACGGCGTCAGGTACATATGGCTCGTGTGGCATGTGAAAGAAAGTGCCCCATTTTGACAACACACAATTAAAACTAAACTTATAATAATATGTATAAAAAACACGTATTAAAAATAAACATGCTCCCCCTTACTTATAAACGCCTCTTAACTTTAACCACTGATTAAATATACAACTATCCTTGTAATTTATATGACAATAAATAGAGATGATAATTGGCATAATACAAATAGGGGCTGTGTGTACGAGCTGTCTAGAAATAACAACACAGATTGGCATCGAATTTCTATTCATTTATTTTAATCACATCATTTTAGATCATTATAAAATCTATATTTTCAGAATGAGAGAACATAAAGTTCCATACATCGATGTTGTAGACTTCATCAAGCAGAAACTCAACCCGGATACTGTTAGGAGTCCTGAAGGTAAGATGAATATACCTACAGTTTATTGACTAACCTTTGAACGACCCTTGAACTCCAAAACCACTTGAATCTGCGCTTAGTTTAACGTCAAATCAATATCCAGCTGGACCGAACCGGGCGTTGAGCTGGTCGGAAGGCGAGAAGTCGAACAGCGGTTCCACAACATCGGTCACCTTCATCACCGCCAGCGACAGAATGACCAAAAACTCCAAGAGACATTGTGAGAACCAGGTCAGTAAACAGAGAATTCTTCTTTGCTTGAAGATACCAGAAAAATCTAGTAGATGGCGAAAAAATAGATAATTATATACTTGTACTAGTAGGTATGTTTAATTTTTTTTTTTTTATTTAAATTATGCTGCCTTTCGTCTCACTTTCAGCTATTGTGTAGTTAGGCGCTGCCCTCGCAGGCCTTGCGGAGCCCCGGGCTCCGCGGAGCACACTTTGAGTATGGCTATAGTAAGGTATTGCCTCCCCGGAAAGGCAAACGGACATTTATTTCTTTATACAGGATAAAATTAAAACCAGTGCGTATATTTAAGGAGGTGAAAGTACTCATGAATATGATCAACTTTTATTATGGGACCGACACTGAAATATTTAAAAAAAATCAGCTGTTCCCTACAAAAATGCACTACAACACGATCAAAATGTATGGAACAGCTGTTTTTTTTTTCATATTTCAATGTCGGGCCCATAATAAAAGTTGATCATATTCATGATTACTTTCACCTCCTAAAATATCCGCACTGGTTTTAATTTTATCTTGTATAATAGTATGATTATAGCTTCTTAAAGTGCACAATGCGCTAGTAGTGATGGGTTTCTGCCCGGGCAAAAACCCCGAAATAATTTATTGGCCGGGCAGAAACCCAACTATGTAGATGGGTTTATGCCCGGACATAAACTTGAAACGGGGTTTTTTCCCGGGCAGAAACCCATCACTATGCGCTAGCCAAGACGTGTTTAAAAAAAAAATAGAAATTTTAATACCTAACGGTCGGTTTCAGAACCCATACAATTTCTATTGTTATAGTCTCCTTTAAAACTTAATGACCTTTTCTGCAACTCAGCGTATGTCTTTTCAATTTAACCGTCAAAAATGTTTCTTATCCACAGATAAACACTCAAATAACATCGATCCTAGTATCGCTCGGCTTGCAATCTTTACTGAGTCGTGTGCGCGTAAACGTGCTGGCGTTATCGTGCGAGGCGTCGTGCGTGCGCGCACTGGCCGCGTCCGTGGCCGCGCCGCTCGATGCGGACGAACTTGCGCACGCGTTCACACCTGTGTATGACGCGTGAGTATTTTCTATACAAATAAATAAGATTGAAGTGTCGTTGCAAAGGGATCTCAAAGGGCCAGGCAGACGCCCATAGAACGCTGGGCTTCAGATTGTGTAGGTCGGTACAGATAATTATGAAATTAGTTTAGTGTGATCGAGTATTTCCAGAGTATTTAAATACATTTTTTACCTAATTTGTTTTTGTACCTAATTCGGCTAAAGAGAAATCTTCGTATTTGTGACAATGAGGTTAAGTATGGTGTGAATGGTCCAATGAAGTACAGCCCGACTAATGAGTTCTCAATTCAAAGGTTTTAGTTGCTGTCGACATGATACTCTATGGAGGCACCCGTTTTTGTTTTATTGTTTTTAGGGTTCCGTACCAAAATGGTAAAAAAGGAACCCTTATGGTGCGACTTCGTCTGTCTGTCTGTCTGTCACACCTGCTTATTTCAGCAACTACTAATGCTATCGACTTGAAATTTGGAACAGTTATAAAAAATGCTTGTCCAACTTTATTGCAAATGAAAAAATTAAAAAAATAATTTTATTTTCATTGGAAAAGGGGCCGGAGTGGGGTCCAAAATTTCAAAGTGGGGTTACTAGATCAAGTGATATATCATATGAAAGGGCTTGATCTGCACATTTCAAAATATATTTTTATTTAATTTTATGTCTCACAGTTTTCGACATATGATGAAAAATGTCTGAAAAAATACCATTCCCCCCCCCTTATCTCCGAAGTTTGCGGAGTGAAAAATCTGAAATAATTAGAGTTGATAAGAATTGACCCAAATATGGCACCAAAAATAAAACGATGTTCCTAACTAGTACAGTTTTTTCAAAATCATCAAAATTCTTTCACAAACTTAGTTTTGCGGTCCGGTTTTTTTCACTTTATACGGCCAAAACTGATACGGAACCCTCGGTGCGCGAGTACGACTCGCACTTGGCCGGTTTTTTTTCAAAATGTCAACGCCATAATCATTTTATTTCTTATTTATTTCGATTTTTTATTTCAATTCTTAATCTCTAAGATAAATTAGGCAAAGAACAATTGAAATATATTTTTATTTTTGGTTAAGCTTTTATTACTGTACCAGATCAAGCCCAAAACCGCCGACGTCCTTTCGAGTTAACCGAGCGGGTCGCGGTAGCTCAGTTGGTTTTTAGAGCAATGGCACCGTTCGCCAGAGGTTCAAATTCCGCTCGCGACATTCGATTTTTGAGAAATCTCTTAAATATTGAATAATTTAACGGTCGGTTGCAGAAAGATAATTAAATTTTAAAGGACACATTAACCATACAATTTCTATCGTTAAAGTCTCCTTTAAAACTTAACGACCTTTTCTGCAACTCAGTGTTAGTGTTGCTGTTTGTAATGTCAAAATAACATCTTTTATTTTTTACTAAATGCATACGATAGTATGTACGGTACTTTTAACAAAAAAACAATTTTTAAAATGTTTGTCCAAGTGCTAGTTTTAAATTAAATTATTGCCCACTCTCGCTCTTATACTGACACTTGGCGTATTTGACCAAATCCCGTCATATGGCGAATCTATACGTATTACCACAGATAATATAATACTATACGTACAGATGCCTCATCTCATACAAAGAAATGTGACCGATTTAGCGCGAGCTATCTTCGGGCTATACATTTTTCCGTGCTTAAAGGATTTTTCAAAATTTGAACGAATATTATTCATGATGTATTTTTTCATGTTATCAATTTTACATTATAAACTTCAATAACAAATCGATACGTATAACGCCATCTATCATGAGTTATTTCAACAAATGTTCCTTTGTTCCTGATGAGACCCCGTGGTATTACACAGTACTGTAACTAACTGACAATGACAAATGACGGGCTTCTTGGAATCGAACAACATAATGTTTTCATTGCTCTTTAGAGAGTGGAAACGTTCCATTTCATTACTTGTTATCTACTGCCCTTTATCTATACTTCTATACTAATATTATAAAGAGGTAAAGTTTGTATGTAAGGGGTTATCTCCGGAACTACTGATCCGATTCTGAAAATTCTTTCACTAATAGGAAGCTGCGTTATCACTGAGTGCTATAGGCCACTTTTTATCCCGGAAAAATGCACAGTGGGTCACGCATAAGAAGTCGCGGGCAAAGTGCTAACTCTCCGGAATTACTGATCCGATTCTGAAAATTCTTTCACTAATAGAAAGCTGCATTATCACTGAGTGCTTTAAACTTTACCCGTGCGAAGCCGGGGCGGGTCAGCTAGTAGTTTACAAATACATTTGCAAATTACGCATATAGTTATGTACTTAAGCCAGAGTTCAAGAAACAATGGACGATAAGATAAACTCGCTTGTATAAATAAATAGAAATGCACGTCTGCTACTAAGTTGCAAGGTTTAAGTTCAATGAATGTATTGATAACGTCTAGAAGAGGCTACCGATGTATTCTATTTCCATAAATAATAATCTATATCACTTGTAAAAATGTATGTAACAATTATTTTTTTTTCGCGATCACAGATTTCGTCCTGTAGTAAATTGAACGAGATTCTAATTCTAAATATTCCGTCAATATAATAGTATACAGGGTGGCAGGTTAAACAGTGGAAACCATGAAACCAACCATGAAATTGCGAAAAAAAAATCAGCTGTTCCATACATTTTGTTTAGTTATGTGAACATAAATGTATGGAACAGCTGATTTTTTTTTCGCGATTTCAGGCTTAGTCCCATAGTAAAAGTTGTTCATAATGATGAGTACAATGACCCCTTAAAATATTTCCACTGTTTAACCTGCCAGCCTGTATAAAATTAATGTTTGTTCGTCTCCTATGCGTTCGCGTATTTCTATTACATACGTTGTATTTGTATGCGTCGCATCGTTTTGTGCGCACGCCAACAAACAAGCATTGCTATGCATACCGAGCAGGCGAGCACAGTTAGTAATAATTTAAATAATTATAACTCTCGTAAGTTTAAGAAGTCACCAAACGAACCTCAGATATAACCTTAATTATTTTATTTTCAGGTACCCAAAACGTCGCAACGTTCTCGATGACGCGCTCAACGAATTAACAACACTAGCTAAGCAAAACAACCAGACTCGGTCGACGGATGAAACGCAACTTTACGCTCTGTATTCCATACCCGATTCCTTATGTCGATTGATTACTTGACCAACCGAACATAATTACTTACCAAAAATATGGAAAATGTTTAATAAAACGGACAAGTGCGAGTACGACTCGCGCCCTATAGGGTTCCGAAATATGTAATAGCGCCATCTATGCCGCTGTAACATCATAGTAGATATAGGTGTCTTATTTTGATCATAGGTGGCGCTACTGCATACTTCTAGTGGCGCCATCTATGAGCAGATGGCTCCACCTATGTTGCGGTGACAGACGGACAACAAAGTGATCCTATAAGGGTTCCGTTTTTCCTTTTGAGGTACGGAACCCTAAAAACGAACAACTGCAAGTAGGGCTCGCGCTCTGAGGGTCCTGTACTTAATTAACTTAATTATGTATGTTGTAAAATCGCGTACTGAGGAATTTATAACCTTAGGTCAGCGCTACGAAGCGGCGGACTCTAGTACTAATTGGTCAAGCGCTTGTTAAACTTATTGTAGCTCTATCGATAGCAAGACAATGGTTCAATTATGTTCTCATAGATGGCGCTATTACCAATTACATCAAAATATGCGACATGCATAGCCGTACCTATCTTTTAATTGCGTTGACTTAGAAGTTTGAATTTTGTACACCTCTAAGGGACCGTAGACCTTAGTATTTAGTAGGTACTAATTTCAACTTGATACCTCTACCCGTTCCTTAGCTAAAAAGGTCTTGACAGACGGACAACAAAGTGATCCTATAAGGCTTCCGTTTTTCCTTTTAAGGTAGGTACCTTAAAAATACAGTAAATCTCTATAAAAAACCAGCTGCTCCGCGCGATTTCGTCAGCGTAAAATTTTGCCCCTAGTTAACTTGTCTACAGCGCCACCTATCGGAAATAAAACAACTTTTCATACATTCTGGCTACTTTTGTATTATTTTGCCGAATATTTGGTTGTTTTTTTTTTTCACGAATTGTATATGGCTTTTATAGGGAAAGTTGTTCAGTATGATGTATAGAATCACCCCCACAATTAATGCAGGTGACTATACCAACAGCCTGTAGTCCACCGCAAGACATAAGTCTATAATAAATCGCGAGAACAGACAACCTGTACCACTATCATGAGTTTTTTTGACGAATAGTTTCGTTAATGTAAGCATATTTTGAATCTAAAATACAGCATTCCTGGAACATTTTGATGAAATTTTATACAATTTGCACATTTTAAAAAATACAGAGAAATTAATTATGTATTTAATTTATTTAAACATTGTGTAACAAACGTATATTTTCAATTCAAAATATGCTTACGTTAACGATACTATACTGGTTACAATACCGAAAAAAATATCTTGGGCATTTATAATTTACTATTAATTTAATGTTAAATACGTATAAATAATTTTTAGTATATGTTTACGTAAATTAATTGTGTGTGTTTATTGAAATTAATTTATTTACTAAGGTACTTTGTAAAAATCTTTTATGTAACCGTACTTATCGTAATTTTATCGCGACAATACAGACCTGTCAATCAAAATAGTGGCCATTCAAGATCATTTCAATAAAAAAATATAGCGCCGAATCCAAGTATAGAAAGCGGCAAACATCTTGAGCTAAAAGCGGCGTAGTGGGGGAAAGTTTGCTTTAATTGAAGTTTTTTGGGAGAAAGCTGGACAAGGGTGCGATGGCGGCATGCAAGGGTTGACTGATCAACCAATGGCGCGGTCTAAATTCCTCGTTCGTGTCACCTAAGAGACCTAAAAATCGACTATTGCCCACTCAAGATCATTTTTCAAGATGTTAGCTAGTTTCTGAATAAAATAGCCATTTCTATGTAAACGTTGACAGCATAGTATGAGCCAATTCGTAGCTCAATTGTATGAAGCCGAAAGTCACAGTCCTTTTTAAAGTCGGTTTAAAAAATTGTAACTAATCTACACCTACTAATATTATAAGCTAAAGAGTTAGTTTGTTTGAACGCGCCAAACTTTAGAACTACCAGTCGGATTGGAAAAAATCTTTTTGTATATGATAGCCAGATTCATGAGGAATAGTATAGGCTATTTAACATCGTGCTACGACCCTTAGGAGCCGAGCAACGGGGGTGAAACCGCGGAAAACAGCAAGTCCTTATTAAAATTCCTTGCAAAGAGTTTGTGGCGATTTTTATTTTCTGAATTATACTATACTAAGCAGTATTACATTAAGGAGATGTAGTGACTTATTTTATTCTTATAAATGTAGAAATACTTTGTTGAGTTAAGAAAAAATATACAGGGTGGCAGGTAATATAAGAAAACCGGCCAAGTGCGAGTCGTACTCGCGCACCAAGCGTTCCGTATCGGTTTTGGACGTATAAAGTGAAAAAAACCGGATCGCATAACTAAGTTTGTTTGTGAAGGAATTTTGATGATTATGAAAAAACTGCACTAATTAGGAACATCGTTTTATTTTTGGTGCAATATTTGGATCAATTCCTATCAACTCTAATTAAAATTTCAGATTTTTCGCTCCGCAAACTTCAGAGATAAGGGGGGGGGAATGGTATTTTTTCATACATTTTTCATCATATGTCGAAAACTGTAAGACATAAAATAAAATAAAAATATATTTTGAAATGTGCAAATCAAGCCCTTTCATATGATATATCACTTGACCTAGTAACCCCACTTTGAAATTTCGGACCCCTACTCCGGCCCCTTTTGCAATGAAAATAAATACATTTATTTACTTTTTTTCATTTTCAATAAAATTTGGCAAGCATTCTTTATAACTGTTCCAAATTTCAAGTCGATAGCATTAGTCTGTCATTAGAATGTCATTGCGGGCAGATTTGATTGCCCCATAATTAATTTTATGTCGAAATTAAATGTTTTTAAAAAATGTTTACTAATATAGTTATTAAGTTCAATGTATACTAACACTTTATGGAATATTTCCGAAATAAAATGATTATTTATTTATTTATTTATTTATTATGGCACTCCAACGACTGGTTCACAAAACATTTGCAGAGATCTTAAAGTAAGGATTTATTATACTATAGTGAACTTGTCACTTAAAGGTGTGCACAGCACTTACAAATTGCCTATTTGTTAGTTTGATAATTATATAAAAACTACTGGATTAAAGTAAAGAACAGGGGGCTGATTCTCGCGGGTGATATATTGATATCGAATTCGTTATATATCGCAACAAATGTCAAAATGGTAGGGATTTTGACAGTTGTTGCAATATATATCGAATTCGATATCAATATCGAACCCGCGAGAATCACCCCCCAGAGGATTACAATAATGGTGTAGTATGTAATAAGTTAATAGTGTGTAATAAGTGGATGAATTTACTAACAGTTTAAAGTTTGGAGCAATAAAAGATGTTTATGGAATTGAGCCAGGGTGTTGGAGAAGATGTCAATGCTATTGGTGCGAGTGTGACTATCATTATACGTCCTCATCAAGCGGTTTAACGGCGCTGACCGCCCGAGGTTGGTTCGAGCTGTTGACGGCGCAAAAACGTTTAATTTGCGGTCAGGCCTGGGTTGATTGCTTATAATAATAATAATATTAGTAGTTGCTGAAATAAGCAGGTGTGACAGACAGACAGACAGACAGACGAAGTCGTACCATAAGGGTTCCTTTTTTACCATTTGGTACGGAACCCTAAAAATCAGCTGTTCCATACATTTTGTTGAGTTTTGTGAACATAAATGTATGGAACAGCAGAATTTTTTTTTCGCGATTTCAGGCTTGGTCCCATAGTAAAAGTTGTTCGTAATGATGCGTATAATGACCCCTTAAAATATTTCCACTGTCTAACCTGCCACCCTGTATATTATAAAAATGACAAATAAATTAGCCAAAAGGAACTTTCGCCTGAGATCTTGAAAACTTATTTTAAATAATTATGTCATCATACTGTATTTTTATAATAATGTTAATCCTAAGTTAATTCATATTATAATACGAATGTATTTCTTTATAATATCTCTTTGTTACGTTTCACTGCCCGGGTGCCCATGATAAGTAAATCTTTCAACACATAATCACTCGCCCTGGGGCAACCGAGAAGTGGAGGCCCCGATTTTATTTTGATAAAAAAAAAAAAATATTTTCTGTTTGTCAATATAGCTATTTAAAAAAAATGCTCTCAACGAACAAAATGAAACTAATAATTCATGTTATGCGTATTCCTTTAATTTTCACAAGAATATCACTATGATTTTTTGTAATGTTTTTAAAAACCGGCGAGAGCGAGTCGGACTCTCGCACGAGGGGTTCTGTACCGTTGGAGCCGCGGGTATTAATTAAGCTTATTTTTTTTTCAGTAAACTGTCATGACGCCCATATCTTTAGAATTTAATTTATAATTTTTATGATTTAAGTTTTTAACATTCTGATCTTCTCAATAGTTTTGTTTTTAATTCAATACAAACGACAGTTAGTAAAAAACATTTCACAAAATGTCAAAACGGAAAGTTACTATTTATCGGCCATCGTTAAGTAAGTAATGTACTGTATACAAACGTGGTTTGTAATAATAAAAATAAACGAAATTGTATATTTTAAATTGTTTTTTATTTTATTAATTTATTCAGTCTTATACAATTTTAACTAAGCAGCTTACATTAACCATAAGTTATAATTAAGTATTAGGTACAGTTTGTCTTATATCATTTTTTAATAGGCATACAAAAATTTCTTTCATATTCGTAGGTACAGGAATTTAAAATACAAAATAATCTATACTTACCCTACAAAAAAAGGTAGCGGAATTGTATCGCGGCACGGTTACGGAAAAAAAAGAATTTACCGATTTCAAGTCCACCTTTTTCAGTCGATTAGCCAGCGATGGATGATTGCATACCTATACAGGGGCCGTTAGACAGTGGAAATATTTTAAAGAGTTATTGTACTCATCATTATGAACAACTTTTACTATGGGACCAACCCTGAAATCGCGAAAAAAAAATCAGCTGTTCCATACATTTTGTTGAGTTATGTGAACATAAATGTATGGAACAGCTGATTTTTTTTTCGCGATTTCGGGGTTGGTCCCATAGTAAAAGTTGTTCATAATGATGAGTACAATGACCCCTTAAAATATTTCCCCTGTCTAACCTGCCACCCTGTATAGTGTATAAGTTTATTGTGAGTGACGAATAACAGTGTTAGATTGAGAGTGTGCGGCATTTTTATTGTGTGGGAGATCTCTAAGGAGCGTTTGTAGTTGTGACGCACATTTTCACACTGCTAGGCGACAGCGGTTCCCACACTAATCTGCTGTGATAATAATAATCTTGCTTCTATGAGATCTATAATGCATACATCCCCTCATTCATTTTATAAATCAAGGGTGCGAAGGTCATATGCACCGGGGGGACACTGGGCAGGCTCGCTGCCGTATCGAAGGTGTTGCATCGCGGAGCCGTGACCAGGATACAAGTGATGATGGAGAGGAACATCGCTATTAGCGCCCAGAACATGAGAACTAGGAAGAAGCGGGTGCGGCGCCAGGTAATTTCTTGACAAGCAGTCTGGACTTCTTCTTGAGTTAGTGGTCTGAAACAAAGAGATGTGGTGTGAGCATTTTTGTAGGTATGTAGGTAGTTACCTATAGCACGGGGTCTCATCAGAAATAAACTTGGACCATAATTATAGCCCTAAGGGAAAAAAGGAACATTGTACAAATCAATTTCAATAGATGGCGTTAAATGTATCGATTTGTTATTGAAGTTTTTGATGCCTCATCTCATACAAAGAAATGTGACCGCCGTAACTCGGGTTATAATTTTTTTCGTGCTTTGATTTTTTATGGTCTACATTCTACTGGTATTTTGTGATGTTCAGAATTTTACACAAACTTCAATATCTAACAAATTGATACATGTAACGCCATCTATTAAGATTTATTTGAACAAAATGTTTCTTCCTGAAGTTGCCCCGTGGTATGGCCTATTATGGGGTAGGACCTACCTGCACTGCTTAGTGTCGCCGTACACGGGTCACTCGCGCGCGACAGCCACAAAACTTGACAAAACGCTACCACTGAGCTGCGGACTAAGTACCTACCTACTACATTTTGCACGTAGAACACTTTGAAAGTGATCTTTATTAACGGTTATTACCCCATTGAATCTGCAAGTTACAGCTACTTATTCAGCCTAATTTTCCTATGTTCCCACTGTTAGGACTAGGACGTAGGCGTCCTCTCTACGAGATTAGATAATCAGTTTGTAGGAACCTACCGATCTAAATGTGTCACTAGTTCTACGAAATTAATCAATTGCCAAATAAACTTTTGAACTTTTAACCCAGAACTACTTCGGACAGATAACAAAACAAATAATTACAGAAAACTTCGAGGTTACTCCAAATTAACGTAGGTACACTATTTATATCAGCTGTTAGACCTTTTTCACACGGGCGCTTATTCATCGCGCGTTAAAAAAGCGCCCGAATGAAACAAACGCGACTGTAAGTACATTTTGTTTGCAAGAAAATGCTTTCTGTTGGATTTTCAACACTCAACTCTAGGCGTTGAATCGAATGCGTCTTAATCACTTGACAAACGCCTACGACGGTTTTTAACGCGCGTTCAACGGTATGTTTTACGCAGTAACAGTTAACCTAATATCAGGATAAAAGGTTGTTTCAGGCTTCGCAACTTCAGGTATCTACCTACGAAAAGTAATGTTATCTAGCGATGGTGAAATCGGGCCCTTTAGGCGGGTGCGTATCTATTACAATGCCAAAAGTTTAGATATATACCTATGACTGAAACACCGACATCTAAACAGAATTCGAAATCGAAATTCGAAATACCGAAAGTACCTATTAAATGCCGATAGCTGTTATATCGAAACATCAAATACCGATGTCCAAATGCCCGAAAGGATGAAACCCCGAATGGACGAAATCCCGAATGGACGAAATACCGATGGATGAAATCCCGAATGGACGAAATACCGATGGATGAAATCCCGAATGGATGAAATACCGATGGATGAAATCCCGAATGGATGAAATACCGATGGATGAAATCCCAAAGAGTGAATAAGTTCTGACAGAAGTGACAGAACCGAATTGGCCAACCCCGACTCCACGTGGTCTTGTCTGCCCTACACTAGAGTATTTTTATAAGCCCGGAGGCGCGGAGGAAGAGCAGCCCCCGCCCGCCGGGTGTCTACACTTTGTTACGCAAGGGCGGAGGGGCTGTGCTTCCCGCAGCGCCGGAGACGTGTAAAAAGCAACTGGATACTAAAAAAGATCTCTTAAAAAGATTCTGACGAATTGAGAAGCTCCTCCTTTTTTTGAAAAAGTACCTAAATGTAAGGTAATTCAACTTAAACGTAGTTTGCAATTTTCGATTTTTAACTACGGGATATGGATCTTCGGGATTTTAAACTTCGGGGTATGGATCTTCGGGATTTTAAGCTTTCGGGCATATGAACTTTCGGTATTTAAAACTTTCGACCAAACAATCATTCGATGTTTAATTTTTCGGGATTTCGTCCATAGGTAGTGCATAGGTATTATGAAATTCGGTCTTATGAATTTCAGTATTGTAATACGTACCCCTTTAGACATAATATTATTAAAATAATAGATAAGTAGGTACTTACAAACACAAAAACAATATAAAATAAATCTAAAAATAGAACTCTAACGATATGTGTTATCACTTTGTGTTCTCTTTAGCGTGACATACTTCGATCTTAAGGTTAACCTTCAAGCGGTAATACCTACTTACTATAATAGGTAGGTACAAGATAGGCCTCTAATATCCCACTGCTGGGACTCAAGATTCCTCTCTGCAAAGGTTATAGAGGCCGTAGGTAACCACAGCGTCGGACTGGCCATATAGTCGAGGTGGCGTTTGCCAGTCGGGCCCCAGCCTACATGAGGATAGGGGATCCTACCTACCGCCTTTGGGGGGCGCCAAAGGCGGTAGGTAGGATCCCCCTATCCTCCTCACCACCGTGGGGGGGCGTGTAGGCTAGGTCCCAGCTCCTGCCGGCCTAGCATGACCACGATAGAAACGGGTTTTGTCTACATAAAAATAGACAAAGTGACAGATTGTAGAAAGATTTCTACCGTTTCATTCATAAAACGTAGGTAGAAATGTTTCTACAATCTGTCACTTTGTCTATTTCTATGTAGACAAAACCCGTTTCTATCATGGTCATGCTAGGCCGGCTGCGATCTAAATGTGCCTACCTACTTAAACTAGATAGGTAAGGCATATCTAGTTTATTCTGTGCCGACACGCTGCTTGATATCACCCGGAGAACCGTCCATTTTGTTTGCGAATCTCACCGTGACATTATCTCTCGGCCATCAGGCGGGCCGTACCTTATTGAATACGAATGACACTTATTCTACTAATAATAAAAAAAACGCGAAAGTTTGTGAAGATGTATGGATGTTTGTTACTCTTTCACGCAAAAATGACTGAACGAATTTTGATCAAACTTTACAATAATATACCTACTTAGCTTATAGGTACATCAGAATAACACATTAGGATTAGGTTATAAAAATCTATAAAAAATACGTATAATTTTAATTTACGCCGACTAAGCCGCGGGCGGAAGCTAGTAATCACTAATTATTATTTTATTATCAATAATTACTCGTAAAAACTAAATAAGTAGGTACCTACCCAAACCTTCTACACCTTGTATTCGTGTGACCATGTCCCAGCAGAGGCTGTCTTTCAGGATCCATTTCTTCTATCACTCTTCTATAAGCTTTTTACCAAGAAGAACGTATCCACTCTAATATTATATTTATCTTCTCTTGACTCCACTCCCTTTCTTGTGTTCTTATTTAATCACACAGACATATTTCACTTCTTAAAGCGTTTACACTACCTACCTATAACTTTTAAATAAAAAAAAACTAAGTATTTAAATTTTTCGCAATCATAATATGTCTACCACGAGTTCACGTCTCCACTCACTGTCTCCAACGAAACTACACTGATTGTGTTAATTAACCCTAGTATTAATTATTAGTTTGTTATTGTGTTAATTAAGTGACCGCTTATCTTCGTGTCTCGTACCTACTGGGGTCTTTAACGTGATTTGTAAAGGTGCGGCTTGCGGCGCGAGCGGAGCGATAAGCAGGGCGGAGCGATCGCTATAAGCGTAGCCTCGGACATTACAGCAGCGAGTAGCGTCGCGGCAATGAACTTGTAATGAAGTTGCCGGCACGAATCTTGAGCACAAACGTCACCTGTGCATTAGTTAATTTTTAGGTCTCTATCGCGGAATGAAGAAGGCGGGGGGCGCCGAGGCTGTACGCGATTGGTTCGTCAGTCGATGCTCGTCGTCTAATACATAGTTTTTAATTTTTAATACCAAATACCTTTAAACGTCACAATATGGCGCAAGGGCTGTCCATGGTCTAGGTATGTCTACGAAGGACGCCCAGAAGCTCACATTTCAATGAACATTATTTTGCCGGGTGGGAGCGGTTTTGGATAAGTCGACTACTTACAACCTTTAGCCAACTTCATACAAATGTGCTAATGGCTATTTCGTTGCTCAACCACAACAGCACAGATTGTCAACATATCTGCAAGGTTGTGCTGCACTTGACGTGGTCAGTTTATAGATGACTGAGCATTTCTACACATCGATAAGCCTGCGTGCTTCGGAGAGCATATTACCGTCATTCCCGATTGTCATACTTACTATATCTATAGTCTGTCGTTATGGGTAGCCAGAAGCACGAAAGTCTGGCAACTAATATATTGCTATTTACCTTGTAGGTAAATGGGTTGTGGGGATCTGTAGTGTATCCTCAGATCATAGAAACAAGGAGATATGGCATCATAGCAAATTAGTACCGGAACAACTGATGCCACTTTTAGTACATTTTTCGACACAATTACGCGCATAATTAAGCGCTCCTTGTGAATAAAAAGATCTCCCACGCATTAAACATTCCGCACACCCTCAATCTAACACTGTTAATCGTCACTCAACACTAGCACTAAACTAAAATACTGTATTTATACCATCGATCGTGTTCGGTTCGTCGCCAGCGCGTACGTTTTTAATATGAGCAATTTGATCAAAATCAGGCTTCAAGCTCGATAGCGCCTTGGCACATCTCCCTTGTTTCTATGATCTGAGAGTGTAGCCCATTATAAAATCATAGATTCCTATCTAAAAAAAAACGGATAAGTGCGAGCAAGACTGGCCCCTGACGGTTCTATACAAACTTAATTAAGTATGTTCCTTCTAAAATAACGTAGTATACCTACAAAGAAAAAAAAACTTACTGTAGATTTATCGATAGTAAGACAATAGTTCAACTATGTTCTGGCGCTATCGCCAATTAAAATTGACCAAACTTTGATTCATAAGAGGATTACACACGCCAACATGGTTTGATAACCAATCTAAAGTTTTGGGTCCCTCAAAGGTCCCTTGACCTCTAGTATTCCAATATTTGATCGGATCCCCAATATATTGGGCTACTTGGACGTAGGGCAGTTTAAACTTTAAAAGGATTAAATAAAACTGACGTTGTTCTACATCGTGTTCGATGTATCGTATAGTAATACTTAGGTACTCGTAAATATACCTAATTACACATACCTACCGGACTAACTTACCTAGTAATGTCCGATCTCAATTATGTGAACTTGCTCTCATTGTACTTAGATGTCTTTTTAGGGTTCCGTACCAAAATGGTAATAAAAATAGTAAATTAAAAATTAAAAAAACCCGACTGCCAAAAAACAACTAAAAAGTTCAAAACAAGAGCACTTTTCAAGCAGTCTGATGCAGTTGGTGGCAATTATTTGTGTTAAATCTTAGATTTTATGCCACCAACTGCATCAGACTGCTTGAAAAGTGCTCTTGTTTTGAACTTTTTAGTTGTTTTTTGGCAGTCGGGTTTTTTTAATTTTTAATTTACTATTTTTATTTTTCACTTTTTAGTTTTTAATGTATGTTTTCGTAATCTTCTTTTCGAGCCCTTCATTTTGATACCCCACATGATAGGTTTTGAGGATAAGTAAGAATTAGCGAGAATGATTGCTTGGTTGAACAACTTTAAATCGTTATATATCCTAAACTATTATTTAAATTGAAAAATGATAAAAAGAACCTAAAGATGATTTTAAAATACCTATTCAACGACACCCCACTTGACATAGTTCATCAACTTTTTTTTTTTCATTTTGACAATATGGCGTCTGGTTGTCGCTGTGGTGAATTTTGATTACTGTTATGTCTTTAGTGACACTCGCAAGGTTAAGACGAATCGATTGACGTAAGAATTATCAAAATCGGCCTACGCATTTGGTCTCTAGAACGCCACATAGAAACAAACATACATACATACATACATACATACATACATACATACATACATACATAGACTGATAAACACATTACCCTCCTTTGCGTCTCGCAGTCGGGTAAAAAGGAACCCTTATGGTGCGACTTTGTCTGCCCGTCTTATTTCAGCAACCACTAATGCTATCGACTTGAAATTTGGAACAGCTATAAAAATGTTAACCCACCTTTTGTGCAAATGAAAAAATATTTTTATGTTCATTGAAAATGGCGCCAAAGTGGGGGTTCGAAATTTCGAAGTAGGGCGGCGCCGCACCGTGGTGATGTGGCCAAGCTGATAAATAGTGACGGAAAACATCGTGAGGAAACCGACATGTCGTAGAATCAAAAAATCAAAGACTAATATTATGACATCCACCAACCGGAACGGGCTCGCGAGGTCGATGGTCGGCCTACTCTCTGAGATATGAATGGGAACTTTTCCTAAAATGTCTTCCAACATTTTCTCAAACCGTTAAAGGGTGTCGCAGAGTGCCTCCCTCCTCTGACCTCTCAAGCCTCGGCTAGCTAAGAAAAGGTAGCCTCCACAGACTCAAATCTTGATAGGAATAAAACACGATGGATGGATGGAGAGGTATATTGCGAGACGTAGTTTTTGCACTTTATAACTGTTCACAACTGGTATATAAAAAACTATTACAAAAGACGTTTTACTTATGACTTTGCACACATTTCATTTGTAGATAACAAAATATATTATAACAGAACAGCGGTTCAGCGGTCCACAAGTGATGTCGTTGGAGACCAGACAAAGAATGACGAAACAATGAAATAAATGCATAAAAATATGAGATGTTCTAATTTTAAAATTTGAAGTTCAAATCTGGAAGAATGGAGTGGATGAAGTGACCAGTAATGGAAGATTGCCAGCACTAAGTGATGAAAGAGGATGACTCCGTCACAAGGGGATTTATTTAACAGTAATTTAGAACCAAAATTAAAGTTTATCCAACCAAATTGTCAACTAAGTGACGCGTTAGTAAGATTTTGTCGTAGTTAGGAACAATCTTAATTGACAAAGTTCGCCGTTATGGAACCTTAGTGCCCTATAACTTTTAGTCGATTATTCGGTCGGTTAAATTTATCACTTCTACTCAAAGGGACAATGAGTTTGATTTAACTGTTCTAAGTTTATATTTACCGGAAGAGGATACTGGCAAAGCAATCGGAGAATTCTTAAAATAACCTACTAAGGCCCCAGTAGGTACTTATTCGCCAACGGCCTTGTGTGGTTGGGGCGGTGTAGCTTGAGTATTCTGTGCTGAGCTCACTGCGACATACGTCCACCGAGCAATATCTTACGTCTCGCCCCTCTCCCATAATTAACTAAAAATACAAGGTAAGTATTTCTACAAGATAAAAAATCAATCAAGCTCTATGATTTCTAAAGATGCACTTAGGTACCTAATATTTTTTTCAAATAGTTTTGAAAAAAATTACCATTATCTTATAAAATATGTTAGGTAAGTAGGTGTACCTACTCGTCTTTTATATACCTACCTAATTTGTGAAACGATTAGTAAATATAACTAATCGTTTCTTTACGATTCTCTGTCATTTTTAGGGTTCCGAACCACAAAACAAAAAAAAAACCGGCCAAGTGCGAGTCGTACTCGCGCACCGAGGGTTCCGTATAATTTTTGGACGTATAAAGTGAAAAAAACCAGACCGCATAAAGTTTCTTTGTGAAGGAATTTTGATGATTTTGAAAAAACTGTACTAGTTAGGAACATCATTTTATTTTTGGTGCCATATTTGGATCAATTCCTATCAACCCTAATTATTTAAGATTTTTCGCTCCGCAAACTTCGGAGATAAGGGGGGGGGGGATGGTATTTTTTCAGACATTTTTCATCATATGTCGAGAAATGTGAGACATAAAATAAAATGAAAAACTTTTGACTTTTTTCATTTGCAATATAGTTGAACAAGCATTCTTTATAACTGTTCCAAATTTCAAGTCGATAGCATTAGTAGTTGCTGAAATAAACAGGTGTGACAGACAGACAGACAGACAGACGAAGTCGGGTTCCTTTTTTACCATTTTGGTACGGAACCCTAAAAAGAAAATCCTTATAGAATCACTTTGTTGTTCGTCGATCCGTCTATCCAGATAGTTCTCAGGAATGGGTAGAGGTATCGAGGTGAAAATACAAGAGTCTACGGTCTGTTGGAGGTGTAAAAAATCATGCTTCATCTCATCATGTCAACACAATCAAAATATACGGCTATCTATGTCACATATTTTGATGTTATTGGTAATAGCGCCATCTATGAGAACATAGTTGAAACATTGGCTTGCTATCGATAAATCTACAGTAAGTTTGACAAGCTGACTGACCAATTAATTTAGTACTAGGTTCTGCCGCTTCGGGGCGCTGACCCATGTTATAAATTCCTCGGTAGGTAGGTAGGCACTTAAGCTATTTCACAACATACCTACATAATGAAGTTTGTACGAAACCCTCAAGGCGCGAGCCCTATTCACACTTGTCCGGTTTTTTTTAATGCGTAGGTATCTGACTGACAAAGTTTAATTCGTTCATTAAATAGTCATTAAGATAAATAATAATAGGTAGATAAGTGATTAAAAGAACTTATGCAATTTTACATAGAAGACCACATCATGCACAATTTTATTATAATAAATTGTACCTACTAACAACTATGCTAACACAATTAAAATAAAACTGCAACTCCTGTCTATCTATAGTCAATTTAAAGCACGGACTAGCTTGCGAAAGGATTTTAATTCAATCCCCTGCAACTGTATTTTCCTTTCTTTTTTAATAAACTTTGCCCACACAAAGGAATCAAATAATGTCTCTATAAAAAAACCGGATAAGTGCGAGTATGCCTCGCGCCCTAAGGGTTCCGAAATATGATCATAGATGGCGCTACTGCATACTTCCAATGGCGCCATCTATGAGCAGATGGCTCCGTCCGGTGACTGACGGCGGACAACAAAGTGATCCTATAAGGGTTCCGTTTTTCCTTTTGAGGTACGGAACCCTAAAAAAACTTCAAATTTATAGCAGTCTGACTGTGGAAGTACGTCCACCTTACAGAATACCACAGCCAATTAATTATACTCTTCGGTAGTGTTGTGTTCTTGTGGTGAGTAACGTCGCCAGAGCTCTTGAGGATGCGCTGTGTTGACAGCGGAACACCTACTTGTTCCCTAAGCTGCCGCGGCATAGTGAATCCTTATTTTTCCCGTTCTTGAGAAAAAGTCTTGACAGATGGACAAACAGACAACAAAGGGTTCCGTTTTTCGCTTTTGAGGTACGAAACCTTAAGAAATAATAATAATAATAGATCCAATTACTACATCGATAGTTTTATTATCTGCCAGATAGCGCTCGCTATTTAATTCTGTCCACTTGGCTCGATCACCTTCATTGTTGAGTTTTATTGAATTACGCGGATTGATTTTTAGACTGATTGCAATGCTAGCGCTTTCCGGGCAATTTCTGGAAAAAGGATTGAAATAAAAATGGGTTTTCGCTGCAATCGTGGGTAAGCACTTGGTGAAAATGTATTTTGTTGTTATTTTAAGTTTTGGTTTTTAGAAAAAAAACTCAAAACAGAAACCAAGTCCAGATATCTTTTGTATTGTTGAATATTGCTTTGGTAGACCAGGGCCCCAATTCTGCTATTTGAATAGTGTAAGAATGGTGTCATAACGACACCATTACTATCAAAACCTAAGCGGTCATTGGCTTAGAGTAAGACTAACTCTTTCGTCATTGGTCAAAACGATGCCATTGAGACACTATTCTGACACGATTATAACAATTGCATTAGCAGACTTGGGGCCCAGATTCTCTGTAAAAAGAGTTCTGAGTGAGAGGACGTAGATATTTAACTAATTCCATTTTCTATAGCCAAAAAGCATTAGTGTATACCTATTTACCCGACTTTTTATTTTATTGTTAATAAATATATATAAGTACCTAATAGGGTGATATTTTACGTAAAATATGTCCAAGGAACGTGCCCCACGCCTTCAAGAAAACAAACCAAGAAAACTTTCTAACAGCTAACAACTAATTAATTTATTATTAACATCGTCATTACATCAGCCGACAGAAGTCCATTGCTGACATAGGCCAATCCCAAGCATCATCACAATGAGCGCTCTTGCGCTACCCGCATCTTACTAACGAATATAAAACAAAATATTTTTCCTTTCGAAACATTAAAAGAAATTCACGGCCAATTAACAAAACCAATAGCCTCGTTCGACAATGCGGTAGAACAAAGAATCGAACACAAAGGAGGTTCGTATCGCATAAATCATGTACAGTTCATTGGTGCTGTAATTAATCGCTCGCTTACAGAATATACCTCGTTAGTGATGGTACATGCTTCGAATGATTTAATTTACTTATTATTAATGTAGGTAATAGATAATATTAGTCATTGAATGTATTCAAGGTAGGAACATAATTAAGTCTTTATAGAAAACTGGCTACTGCCCGCGGCTTCACCCACGTTTGTCGGGATAAAAATTAGTCTATGTGATATTCCATTGTAAATAATATAGTAAATATAGAAGAAGAAGCTTATGTTTCAAAAGCCAGCAAAAACTTATATCGCTTAGGGCCATAAGATCAATCGTAGTTTAAACCACAGAAAAGAGTTTAATCTCCCGTCTTCGATTGTTTCTTTGGGTTTTTGTATTAGAAAACAATCGAAGACGGGAGATTAAACTCTCTTCCGTGGTTAAGCTACGATAGATCTTACGGCCCTTAGTTTACCGAAGCAATTACCCCCTTACTTATTAACGACTCTTAATTTAAACCACTGATTAAATAAGTATTAAGTATACAACCACCTATCCTTGTCATTTTTATGCCAATGAATAGAGATGACAATTGACTTATGAGCTGTTTAATTTAATCATCGTTTATAAGTAAAGGAGCTAGTAATTATAAAATCATAATAAATCCTAATAAAGGTTAGTTTCACCACCTCATAAAAAATCTACGAGTTTCTTAAAAAACTTCAAGGAAAAGAGAACTGCTGTTAAAATTGAAGCATTGGGTGCAACAAGGGCGTTACACAGAAAAGTGAGTTTTGAGATAATTGAATTGTTAAAGTTTTTATTTATTATAACTTCTAAATAAAATAAGATAGATCTCAAGGACTTTTAAATTTATTAGTACCATTATTCAGTTATAGGATTCTAGTATTATTATTTTTTTTTAATAGTTAGAAACTTAAAGATAATATTGTTTTTGAATACATGTTATCCGCCCCTGTATCACTCAACCCGAAAAATATTTGGGCGTTCATATTTTAAATGGTTTTTATGGCATAAATAATAGCGTTAGATACTTAAAAGGATCATTTTCATTCAAAAGTAAATCACAGTAATAATTTGTACTCATTATTAAAAGAAAATTACGATTTCCGGGATTTCAAGAATTGTTTGGTTTCATTATTTCAAGTCTATTTTTTGAGGTAACAATCAGCCTCGTCATCGATGATGACGAGGCTGACTGATTTGACTGATTTCGGACATGTTTTTACATTAAAATAAATTAGAAATAGCAAAACCGTATCAATAAATACCTATCACGCCTTCTAGAATCAATTAATCGAAATGAGTTTTTGTCACATGAAACTCTATGGTAGAATGCTTCATTTGAATCAATAATAGCAAAAAGGGCCTTAGGTGCCCTAACGCCCTTGTTGCACCCAATGCTTCAATTGTAACAAACTATCGTTTAAAAGTACCGAAACTAGCAACAGTAACTTAGTCCACAGCCACAATGAAAACCTCGTCAAAATACGTTTAGCGTTTAACTTCAAACCAAGAAACAAGTATTATACTTTAAAAATCATTTATATTCACGCCTTTTTTGGGGGGTAGGCATATAACTAGAGAACTTGGGATGAAAACGTCATGATTATTATTTCAAGATTTCAGAGGGAAGTATTATCCAATATAGATAAATTCTTTAAACTTTAGGTAAATAAATACTCTACCGATTTCTGAAGCCCAATTCTCGTAAATAGGAATGTTCAAAATATAATTTGGTTTCAATATAATCTCAATGCCTTAAATGTCACAAATGGTGTTCTAATGTACTGAATGACAACGTCAAACGCATAAAGGAATACCATTTCTGACTTATATGGCATTGAGATTATATCGAAACCAAATCGGAACTCATTTTTATTTACGAGAATTGGGCTTCTGATTATAACTCGAAGAGAGTAAAAAAATAATATTGCATTTCTTAGAAACATCTCATAAACATGTTAACTGCGTCTTGAAAGATGATGAACACTTGCATCGATAGTCGATACGCTGAGTCACAGCACATCGATCAACGTCGCAACGTCGCTCTAGTGCTGTAATTTATCGACATTTTGTGCAGTATTTTGTAGATATTTATAACAGGAATAACCTCGTTGGTCTAGTAATCGCAAGCTCGACTGCTGAGCGTGTGGTCTTGGGTTCCATCCCTGGGTTGGGCAAAGATTTGGTTTTTTCATTGGGATATTTTTAGTAGCAGCTCAGAGTCTAGATTTGTACCTAGTTTTCAATATAACTAGCGAAATAATGATCATAGATAAGGGGGTAATATTGTGATAATTATGTTATCAAGACAAATTACCTAGTATCGAAACGGCTATTGCCACTCTTAAATCAGGGCGCGTCACAACTACAAACGTTCCTTTGTAACATTATCTCCCAAACATTAAAAATGCCACACTCCCTCAATCTAACACTGTGAATTCGCCACTCAGCTTCTATTTAATATAATAGAGATTTCAAAAACCAACTGACGCTGGTGGGATTTGAACCCCCGATCTTTTGCCGAACCATGGCAATGCTTTTACCACTGAGGCGAGACATTGCCGAACCTTGGCAATGCTCTAACCACAGAGTTGCCGTGCCCCGCCTGCTTCAGTTGAAATTTGAGATCCTTTGAATATTTTTCCTATGGTCACTCACTCTAAAGTAAAACACTGTATGTAATAAATCATCGATCGCGCTCGATCCACGACCACATTGATATTGTGAAAACACACATCTCCTTTGTTTTGTACCTCTGCCTAGCCCTTCTGGTGGAATAAAGCCTTGATGTTATGTACCTACGTACCTATATTATGCCTACCTAGTTCATATTTACGCAGATCATTAGTGTCGACTGTCTTGGCCGTAATGAGGCGCCTATTGTCACCGCAGACGTCGTTTGCTCGTGTGAAGTTAACCCAGTTTGAGCGAGAAAGATTCTATGAGCATTCAGTTTTCAATTTTATTTAAGTAGGTACTAGCTATGGCCCGCGGTTTCACCTCCGTTGTTAGGCTCTTAAAGATCGTAGGGTGATGTTAAATAGCCCATACTATTCCTCATGAATCTGGCTATCATATACAAAAAGATTTTTTCGAATCCATCTAGTAGTTCCAGAGATCAGCGCGTTCAAACGAAGAAACAAACTCTTCAGCTTTATTATACATATTAGTATAGACTTCACAGGAAATTAGTAGCCTGTAGCTCTCAGGGATAATCTAGCTTCCTATAGTGAAAGAATTTTCAGAATCTAATCAGTAATTACGAAGATTACCACATATAAACAAACTCACAAAATTCGCAATCTCTCTATCTAATAACAATATAGATTCTGCATTTAATGGTAAAATTGTGTAACGTTGAAATCGGGTAAATATAAAATGAAGTGGCTGGGAATTGTAAAGCTGCGTCTACGCTAGACGAGCCGAGCACGAGCGGAGCACAAGCCGAACACGAATTCGCGCAGTGTGACAATGTGGACATGGTGTGGACTGACTAACGAGCGCGCTTCGAGCGTTTGACTCGTGCTCGGCTGAGTTTCGTAAAAAAGGGTGGTAAAGTTTGTTTGAAGAAAATAACGACATAATTGTTTTTTGTCTGACTTCCACGAGTCGCGGGGACAACTCATTTATTAAACAAAATAAAGCATTAGGATATAAATATTTTTAGAATAAACTTTTTGTAAGTACTACCTACATAAATCTCGCCATTTCTGAAGTTGGATGATATACACTTCACCCCTTAGTAAAAATAATTAAATTAAATAAATTGGGACAGCGAATTTGCAGCCCATAGCCAACGAAACATACCGGTTTTCCGGTTTTCAACAAACGTAAAATATGTTTCCGCTTTTAATGAAAGCACTTCCTTATCCAATATAAGGCTGAGGCTATATTGCGAGATAACAATTGAATGCTACAAATTTTTCCTCTCTGTTTATTTATTTATTTATTTATTATATACTTTATTGTACACCAAATATAATATAGGTACAGAACATTTATAACAAGAACATACAATGGGCGGCCTCTCTGTAACACTTTCATCAGTACGCATCTATAAAATTAATCACAATATCGTCATGTATGTTCTATTATTGCTACAAAATTTTCTACTCTGTTACACTCTCATCAATACGCATTAATAAAATGAATCATATCAGTATCATCATGTAGATAATTTATTGAACTTTAATTTTGACCTAGATTTAAGTCGATCCAACGATTTTTTAAAATAAGTAATATTTTAGTCCAATAGACCGGTTCTGTCAACTATTTTGTATGAATATACATAGTTATAAATACGATTACTTTTGAAAAAAATCTATTACCTAATTAACGCGTTTTTAGGGTTCCGTACCAAAATGGTAAAAAAGGAACCCTTATGGTGCGACTTCGTCTGTCTGTCTGTCACACCTGCTTATTTCAGCAACTACTAATGCTATCGACTTGGTAATAGTTATAAAGAATGCTGGTCCAACTTTATTGCAAATGAAAAAAGTCAATAAGTGTGGGGGTCCAAAATTTCAAAGTGGGGTTACTAGGCCAAGTGACATAATATCATATAAAAGGGCTTGATTTGCACATTTCAAAATATATTTTCATTTGATTTTATGTCTCACAGTTTTTGACATTTGATGAAAAATGTCTGAAAAATCTGAAATAATTAGAGTTGATAGGAATTGACCCAAATATTGCACCAAAAATAAAACAATGTTCCTAACTAGTACAGTTTTTTCAAAATCATCAAAATTCCTTCACAAACAAACTTCGGTTCGGTTTTTTTCACTTTATACGTCCAAAAATGATACGGAACCCTCGGTGCGCGAGTACCTACGACTCGCACTTGGCCGGTTTTTTTTTAATACCGTCATTTTTGTAAGAAAGAACTTTTGCTGTTTAGTTAAAATTACTTAATTTAACACTGATGCAATATGTTTCAGTCAAAAATTGAATGAGCGTTTAAAGGCGTACACTTTTGAATTTTCCATTTTTTTAAATTCATTAAATCTGACTTGTCTTCGCTCATTCCTCGCTTAGCTTGCAGTGGGGCCTAATAACTCGGAAAGGGATGTCTAAAATAATACAGAGCGTTGTTAGTATAAATGAGCGATAAATTAAATGGAACCCGAGGTGATTTGCTATATTTTGTTACAATTACAACAAAAGAGTATTAAGGTGCTTCGTTTAAAGGTGCAAATAAACTTGGGCCCCCTATGAATTGTCATTGTTTACCACATTGAATGCCATACCGGTCATTGACCGGCAACAATAGATTTTCTATTAAGTCTGGTGCATGGTGTTCACGCACCATCATTCATAGGTACTCATATAAACAGATACATGAGTATGATTGATGATCAATCTTTTTCCTGAAGTAACAGGCTATTATTATAAAATTTTTTTCAATAGCCCCTTTTATAAAAGTTTACAAATTGTCGCAAAACAAACACAAAAAGCAATTTCATCAATCGTAAGCAAGCAAGGCAAGTAGCTAAGTACACATTACTTAATAGCGATATTGCATGCAAACTGTACCCCGATCATGAGTTTTTTTGACGTATAGTTTCGTTAACGTAAGCATATTTTGAATTTAAAATACAGCAGTACATTTTGATAAAATTTTATACAATTTGCACATTTTAAAAAATACAGAGAAATTAATTAAGTATTTAATTTATATAAATATTGTGTAACAAACGTGTATTTTAAATTCAAAATATGCTTACGTTAACGATACTATACGTCAAAAAAACTCATGATAGGGGTACTGATATTAAATTCATTAATCATAAGGCCCGTGATACACAAGCCTGCTTGCACAAAAGGATGCCAGATAGCATGTGTAACGCAAAGGACGTTGGTAGTTTTGGGCTTAATATGGTACAGTAATAAAAGCTTAACCGAAATAAAAATATATTTTAATTGTTCTTTGCCTAATTTATATTTGAATTGGAATCAAAAATCGAAATAAATAAGAAATAAAATGATTATGCCGATGACATTTTGAAAAAACCACTAAAACAAAAACGGGTGCATGCTGGCTGGCGCGTGCCTCCACAAATATCATGTTGACAGCAACAAAAACTTTTGAATTGAGAACTCATTAGTCGGGCTGTACTTCATTGGATCATTCACACCATACTTTTAACCTCACTGTCTCAAATACGAAGACAAATAAAAAAAAAAAAACAAATAAAAAATTTATTTAAATACTCTTGAAATACTCGATCACACCAAACTAATTTCATATCTGTACCGACACACACAATCTAAAGCTCAGCGTTCTATGGGCGTCTGCCAGTGTCTTTTGCTAGTAGCTCAAATGCTAGTAGTTTGGCCCTAGTACTTTGCTAGTTCAAGATAAGATAACAGACCAATAAATTGATTGATTTTTTTTTAAGAAAAAACTGCCCCACACTAGGATTTTTGCTGTGTAGTGGGTGCGTTTACAAACACAAATTTCACATACACAAACAGCCATACCAGTGTGCAATGCGGGAATCGAACCCGGGACACGTCGCGCAGCAGCCAATCTCTCAGCCACTGCGACAACCGTGCGGTCGTTTAACATGACTTTTTACAAAGAAAAAGTCTGTGTCGGTGAACTTGGCCCTTAGCATGCTAGGAGATCGCAAGCTGTTTGATTTTTTCGCCATGCGGAGATGCAGGGAAGGCTACAACTGCCACTTTCTGGCGTGCCATCTACAAGCATGAGTAGCGTTTTGACATAGAAAACCGGTAGCTGGCATGCCAGTTTGCCAATGCCTAGTAATAGGTATGCTACCTACAGGCATGTGTATCACAGCCTTTACAAAGAATGCCTCACTGGTCTAGTTGTCGCAAGCGCGACTGCTGAGCGTAGGTAGGTAGCGCTAAGTCTTATTAAGTTTTCAATTACGAAATTCTCAGTGAAAACCCGGAGTCTAATAACAGTAATACCCATACTCCGTACAGCAAAAGGTTCAAGTTCGATCCCGAGGCACGCACCGGCGACTTTTCGAGGTCATGTGCGTATTTTAAATTGACAATTTTTTAAGATCGATCGGTTTTTCACTAATGCTTAAATATTCGTGAATTTGTAGGTAATAAAAAAAGTACAGTCGAAATATACCCAGTTCGGAAATTACAAAAGTTTGTCAAACGTATCAACATCAAGAGAAATTAAAGTTTAATTTGTCAAAAAAGGTACCTAAGCGTTTCGAATCTCATTATTTCTTACATTTTTCGAATAACCCGCGGTCCGTTATTAAAATCTATGATAAATGATGACAGCCACTCGACTGAAACTACTTATGAAATTCCACTTGTTAGGTAATTCCAATATGACCGCCCCGTACTTGAAAAAACCCACTTGAAATACGACATGTCTGTATACACGTTTCTGAATTTCAATAATTTACAAAACCTGAAGTGATTACCGACTTCCTAAAACGCGAGAGAAAGAACCACTAGGTTAAATAAAGAAAAAAAAAACATATGCGATCGAGAGATGGATGGTCTAATGAACGTTTCTGTTATCAACTATTTTACATGGTAAAATTACGCGTGTTCTGTTCCAATCCGGCAACGTGACCTCCCGTTCTGAAGTCTAGGTACTGGTCGGAGGCTGCGAGCGTGATTAACGTGAGTTTTACATTTTTATCTTTTCGGCAATATATAAGCACAAAAATACATACAAACGCACAAATGTTCACATTAGATTAGAGGATTGTCACCTATCGAAATTATCTTCAAGATGTTGTTGTATCTTTTATTAATTAAGTATTATAACTATTGCCATATATTGTATTGGGTAATCATCTTGTTCTTATTCTGTCTAGTAATGTCACAAGGCTTCAACATGTGGTATGTGGTGCTGTTGATCTCAATGTGTGGTTTAGTGCATCTGTGCAGAATAGAACCTCTCATATCTACTACAGGAGGTCAAATTAAAGGTCTCCAATTCAATAATGTGTACTCCAAATTCTTGGGTGTGCCTTACGCTGTGGTTAATAAAAGCGATCCATTCGCGGTAAGCTATAGTATTTTTGTTTATTTTTAATCGACTTAAAAAATTGAGGAGGTTCTCCATTCGTCGGAATATATGGGTTTTTCTTTTTTTAGGGTTCCATACAATAGGAAATAAGGAATCCTTATTTGTAGGATCACTTTGTTGTTGTCAGTCTGTTTTTCAAAACCCTTTTTCGCAGGAATGCGTGCAGATATTAAGTTGAAATTGATATTAGATACTTAGGTTTATAGTCCCTTGCAGCAGTAAAAAAAAACAAGCTTCTAAGTCAACTAAATATAATAATTGGCCGTATTTTTATACGGCCAATTATACCGCATATTCTGACACTCATACACTCGTAAATAAATCATATTTCCCGTTGATCAAGAATCATGAAGAAGAGTACCTACCTATAATCATGAAAATTTTAATTTACAGGCTTCAGTACCACATCCCGGGTTCAACGACACCTTCGAAGCATACGAGTCAACCATGTGCCCTCAAGTATCACAAGGTGTCGCTGATGGCACCATCGATTGTCTCACCTTAGACATTTACGTGCCAAGTCTCGTTAATTATGAAATCTGCTTGCCAGTGATGGTATGGATACATGGTGGGGCATTCGTTGGGGGAAGTGCCCAAGGGGCAACCGATCCAATCTCTTTACTACAACATGACGTCATTGTAGTAGCAATAAATTACAGACTTAATATTTACGGCTTTATGTGTTCAGATACAGCTGAAGTGCCAGGTAATCAAGGGCTTAAAGATCAAACACTAGCTCTGAAGTGGATTAAAGAAAATATTGCTGCGTTCGGAGGAGACGTCAACAAAATAACTATATTTGGTGAAAGTGCTGGTGGGATGTCTGTAAACATGCATTTGTTTTCCCTAAATGAAAAATTATTTAATCAAGTTATCATAGAAAGCGGTTCTGCTCTAAGTTACTGGATGATGGTAGAATCAAATAACACTTTACCATTGACACTAGCTAAAGAATTGGGCTCAAACGCCACAAACATACAGGAAGCTCTGAATTATATCTCTACTGTTGACGTACTTACGTTAGTCAAGACAGCTACTGACTTAAATCTTATTGGTGGTACTGGCCAACCTCTGACTAAACCTTGCGTGGAGAAAAAGTTTGAAGGAGTTGACAATTTTATAACGGATCATCCGATGAATGTTAATTCTACTAAAGCTCTTACGACACCGATAATCATAGGTCATAACGTAAGAGAGCTTGCTTTTGAGTATGCAAATAAAGATGAGGACTTTTTCGAAACATAATGATATGAAAACAGTATTTGAAATGGGATTCGATATGGACAATGATCTTGAAGACGCTTTGAATGCAGTAAGGCACTTCTATTTAGGTGATAAAGAAATCGATAAAAGTGTTTCAGAAGAGCTCATAAATTTCGGAACTGATATCATTTTTGGTCATTCGTCACAGAGGATGGCGCAGAAATTGCTAGAAAGCGGTGCCACAAATGTATACCGCTATGTTTTCTCATATGGTGGAGCCGCTCATGGGGAAGAGCTGGCTTATTTATTTGATTCGACAACTTACGTGGGTAATATGACAGGGGAGGAACAATCAACAGTAAAACTTCGATTAACCACGCTATGGACGAATTTCGCTAAGTATGGGTGAGTATGATGTTATAATTCTAGACACGGCGACCAAAAGAACTTAAGCCCGTTGATCAAAAAAATATTTGAGTTCTTACGCGGTGACCAAAAGAACTAAAGTAATTAATAATAACTTACGTTTTTTTTTGGCTGCTGCGTCTAGAATAAAATTAATCTTGTAAGACTTCTCTCACATGAATATTTTGAAATTCATAATCATAATGGGCGATAGTTGAGCCCGGATTCAGTACGACTATTCTGAAAATAAGTGAATTAGTAAATAGTGATTAAAATATACTTGACGCGCAAAATATTGCTACTCATATCAAATCTAGATTATCCGATATCGTTGTTTTATTGGTATCTACGGACAATTGCGAAGAGCTGCCATTAAAAGTTTGGAGAATAGAAGAACGAGGTGAAATATTCCTGCATTTAAATGGGAGGATCTTCCAGCCAGACCAGAAAGTGTCTGGTGGGCCACTATCCCGACGGTTGATGTCAGACATTTGTGTAGTGCTTATCGCTCTGAAAACTCTGTAGTGCGATGTAGGTTTCTCTGACGTCAAATGTAGTATACAAACATCTACAGCTATTTCACTGCTGGCTGTCTATCTAGGTACTCGATGTAGCCAGTAGGTGTCGCTATAAAAGGATCTAGTTTTATTCATTTTTTTACGTTTGTTTTTTGTTATCAGAAACCCAACTCCGGAATCATCAGAACTTCTGCCACTCACATGGGCTCCAATAACGAATACTACTCAGCCTTATTTGGATATGGACTCCAATTTCACAGTGAGCAGGAGACCCAACCATAGCAGAATGGCTTTCTGGGACTTGTTCTATAAACTTTATGGAAAGTATCAAAAATGGTATCAATAACGCTTAGAATGGAAACTTAATAATATTGACTTGGAAATTCAACTCAAATATTAAATTAAATTTTACAAAATAAAGATGTAATTAACGTTTATCTTTATGTGTATTATTCTAGGTATAAGTTTAATAGTACCTAGTTCACTACCCTATTACCTTATATCATCAATGTTTCTAACCAAGTTAAAATAATATATTATTTAAAGTAATACATAATACAATACAATATAAGTACACTTAATACCTATTATGTTATTTTGGCTAGACTTGATTAATTTCTTGAACATTCATATCCATTATTATCAGTTCATTAACTTATTAGCGACCCCCCATGCTTCCAACTTCCTGATGTGGCAACATGTCAAAACATCGAGATTTCTGTGCTGCATCATTATACTTAAAAACCTTTCGGAATAAATTCTGTAAATGGTGGTGAATACCGCATTAAAATCATTGTACAGTTCAGAAGAACTAAGCACAGACAGACACACAGACACAAAAAGCGACTATGTTTTATACTATTTTATATATTACTATTACCTATCAGGATTATAATGATCTTCAAGATGTTTTATCTTTTATCTTAAACTCCCGATATGGTTTTGTTGGTTAATACAAATTCGTTCTGACACTGCATAGATATTGGTAATGTCACAAGGCATCAACATGTGGTCTGTGGTACTGTTGATCTCATTATGTGGTTTAGTGCAAGGACGAGCCAGAATAGACCCTATCGTGTATACAAAATCAGGTCTATTTAGAGGCCTGCAGTCTGTTGATGGGTCCGCCGAATTCTTGGGTGTGCCTTATGCTGTGGTGGACGAAAACAATCCATTTGGGGTAAGCATATGTCATTTTATAAATCTTTATTGAGGTAGAATATCATGAATTATAATTTCACTTTTAAATCATTCTAAAAACTTTCATTTAACTTGATTTAAAATACTATTCTATGGAGTTTCTTGCCCGTTCTTTTTCGTAGGAATCTATGCTTTTAAACGGGCATCTAGCTTTATCTTGCTGACTAACTGACTGATTCCTTGACTATTCAAAAGTACCTGCAAGTGGTCCAATTGATATCAATGCTTTAGCCCTATAATCTCTACATGACTATTTTTTAATCACCTGAAAACATTTAAGGACATATTTGGACACTGTATTAAAACATTTTTATTGAAAAAAATATTTAGAATAAAAACTTTTTTAACAAAAAATAACCGACTTCAAAAAGCCACTACAAAGAAAATAATAATGTTGGTTTCGGAAGTCGGTGGCTTTGGTTTTTGTTTGCTTTTTTTGCCACCGACTTCCGAAACCAACATTATTATTTTCTTTGTAGTGGCTTTTTGAAGTCGGTTATTTTTTGTTAAAAAAGTTTTTATTTTTCCCTTTTTAGTTCTTTATCTCACGTTAGATTACTTTGACGACTTCGTTCAACAGTAAATCTTCTACGTAGTGTGTACATTTATGCATATAACTTTGTACATAGGAATGATTACCTAATGTATTATTTACTAAAACCTTCCTCAAAGTATGTAGATTACGATAGTGAAAACCCCATCCAAATCGAATCAGTAGTTTTTGAGAAAATCGCGCACATACAAACATACATACATACATACATACATACATACATACATACATACATACATACATACATACGGGACGAATACAGAACCTCCTTTTTTGAAGTCGGTTAAAAAGTTGTTCCAAAATTATTATTTTCTAATTTCAAAATTATAAGTTAACCCCCGTAGTGGGTGAAATTCATTGATAGTCCTAGGTCGAGTGGATGTACTTCATTACAATGTAAACCCAGTAATATGGATACAGTTATATCATCTATAGTACTGTGTCTACGTTGTATTTTCCAAATAAAACAGCAGCAAATAACTCCATCAAATGTAAATAAATAACATTTTGAATTTCATTAATGATAGGAGAATGGTTATTAGCCCATATTTTTTTCTGATTAAAATTTGCTCATAATTGTCAAGTGTGCTTCAGCAAACTCAACTAATAATATTTAAATCTAGCTTTGGCACATATAACATACCAGATTTGTATTCATAAGTCACCCATACTAAAAAGTATAATTATATTTACAGCCGTCAGTGCCACATCCAGGCTTTGACTACATCTTTGAGGCGTATGAGTCAAAGGTGTGCCCTCAAGTATCCAAAGGTGTCGCCATCGGCACCATCGATTGCCTTAACTTGAACATCTACGTGCCAAGTATCGCCAGCTCTAGAAACCCCTTACCAGTAATGGTATGGATACATGGAGGTGGTTTTTCCAAAGGCAGCTCTAATGACGATAACAGCACTCCAAGCTATTTGCTGAGAAATGACGTTATCGTAGTAGGAATCAATTATAGACTTGGTGCTTACGGCTTCATGTGCTTGGATCTCCCAGAAGTTTCTGGAAATCAAGGACTCAAAGATCAAGTGTTAGCTCTCAGGTGGATCAATGAGAATATTGAAGCTTTCGGAGGAAATCCTAGACAAATTACCGTGTTTGGTGAAAGTGCTGGTGGCATATCTGTTAATCTTCATTTGTATTCGTCATATGAAACGTTATTCCAAAGAGCAATCATTCAGAGTGGCCCAGCTCTAACTCACATATGGACAAAGGAACATGATAACACGATACCTATTAGACTAGCTCAAATATTAGCTTTTAATACCACAGATATTCGTCAAGCTTTAACATATCTTTCATCTTTTGATGCACATACAATAGTTAAAGTAGTCAACGATTTAAACAACGGTTTCGGTTTTCAAGGTGTTAATGCTAATATTCAAACAATACCGTGCATCGAGACAGAGTTTGAAGGAATAGATCAGTTCATAACAGAAAATCCAAGGAACATCGTATCATCAAAAATGAGGACAACCCCTGTAATGATTGGTTTTAATAGCAATGAGGCCGCTGTCTCGTTTGATGTGGTTGGTCAAGAATATTACGAAACATTAAATTTCGATGACAGTTTAACATTAGGATTTGTTTTTGATAACGATTTAGACAATGCTAGGGATGCCATCAAACACTTTTATATAGGCGATGAGAAAATCAGTGAGAATGTTAAAGATGGTCTTGCAAACTTTTTAGCAGATTTCTCTTTCGGTTATCCAACGCAAAGAGTAGCAGACCAGCTTCTGCAAAATGGTGGCACAGTTTACCGCTATATTTTCTCGTACAGTGGTGATAGAAATCTCATGAAGTTGGAACTAAACTTGAACTCAACAGGAGCTACTCATGCTGACGAGCTTGGTTATTTGTTTGATTTCGAAATGTTTAGCGGAGAAACGACCCCCGAAGACCAGCTTGTGATTGATAGGATGACAACCATGTGGACCAATTTCGCAAAGTTTGGGTGAGCACAATTTTTAAATGTAACAAGTACCTATCCATGAATTATGTATTATCCCCATAGCAATATGTCATCCCTTACGAAAAACGTAAACAACGTACCTAAACAGGCGTACGGCCCGCCTGAGGGTAAGTGGATACCGTAGCATTTGAAGGGTCGTTCCCGCTCGTTAATACCCCGAAGTTAACACTATTAACGACTAGGAATATTTTATACCACTCGTTAACAGTTATTACGAAATTGTTATTAATTAGGTGCCCCAAAAATCGTGATTAAAGCACTTTCAATAACCGTTACATCTCAATTTGCTTCATTTCACTTTTCTTTATCCTGACTCCTGAACTAGACGCGGAACGAAGGGTGAATGATTGGGAAAAAAAATCTCGTTCTTCAACACTGTTCACGAGTTGGTCAAAACATTCCCAGTCGTTAATAGTGTTAACGACGGGTATTAACGAGTCCAGAAATGCTTGCATCACTGAGTATCACATGACTGTGTGTTGCCAACATTAAAATGAGGATTCGCTGTGCCGACAGCTTGGGAGACAAGCATGTCCCACATTGTCAACACAACGCATCCTCAGGAGTTCTGGTGGCCTTATCTCATCACAGGAATACAACACTACCGAAGAGTATCGTTATTTGGCTGTGCTATACTGTAAGGTAAACATCACACTTCAACATTCAGGCTATGCCCTACTTCCTTTTATATGGGTTGATTACATCAACGTAAAAGGCACCACACCCTATTATCAAGAAGCATTACCGCAAAATTTGATAAACCTGTCACGGGCATATTTAAGCATACAAAGCATTAAGTTACCTTGAAACTCGTCGCGTTTTCGAGAGTTGAGATAATGTCAATATCAAGTGGCCGATAGCATCAATATTACACAATGAACACTTACTTTGAGAGTTGACTGTACCTATATTTTTATTATACGTGAAATTTTTCTATTAAACTAAAACACTGTATTTATATTGATCGTGTTCGGTCCATCGCCAGCGTGTACGTTTTAATTTAGTCAATATCACCATATTAAAGCGCCAAGCTCAATAGCGTCCACAATCCACATATATTATCCCTTGTTTCTATGATCTGAGGAGTCAACCAATACAATCATTAATTTTATATTTTTTTCAGGGATCCGACGCCCGAAATAACGGAGCTGGTTCCAATTAAATGGGAGCCAATTACGAAAACGGCGCAGCCATGTCTAGATATAAACCTAGATATTTCTCTGCAAGGCAGACCGTACCACGAGAGAATGGCATTCTGGGACCTGTTCTACAAACTCTATGGAAAGTACCTGATCTGAAGCAAACAAACCAGCTTGTTGTCCACTAGTGGGATAAATTACCCCCTCTGCTAAATCTATCAGTCAATTTCAGTTTTGAAAAAAATTTGAAAAACATACCTAATTTGATTCACGCTTTTTTTGTGAGTTCTAATTCATGTAGTTTTAACTCATAATAAGAATATCTGAATTCTACTCTCCCAACATATATGTTACTTTATTATTTATATTAAAGTAATTTATAAAAATATATTTGAATGTGATTTCTGTTTTATTTATTTACAAGTATACTTCCCAATAAACTGGTATCAAACCTGATGGAAACCAGAACAGTCAGGTGGCTTAAAGATTGGCCCCACAGATAAATACGACCATCATCCGCCTAGCCTTTTCCCAAACTAGATTAGTGTGGGCTTCCAGCTTAACTGGTTGCAGCTGAATATTAGTATTTTACGTGAAGGGACTGCGATCTGACCTCCACAACTCAATAATGGGTAATACTGGTATTCGGAAGTTAGACAAGTGTCAAACTTTTTTGGACTACTGACTACCCGTACTAACGACTGTCAAAGATATTCGTATGACAACTGGAATCGACTGTTTAACGTGCTCTCTGAGGCACATAGGAGTCTCGATGTGTAAAGGACGGTCACCCATCCTAGGACTGACTGTAGCAAGCTCAGCTTAACCTCGCAGACTGATCGATCAGCGCGGCTGTCATTTATTCTACTGATGTGATGACATGTCGTAACACCAAAACGGACGTCGGCAGTTTTGGGCTTGATCTGGTACAGTAATAAAAGCTTAACCAAAAATAAAAATATAATTTAATTGTTCTTTCCCTAATTTATCTTAGTGATTAAGAATTGAAATAAAAAATCGAAATAAATAAGAAATAAAATGATTATGCCGTTGACATTTTGAAAAAACCAATAAAACAAAAACGGGTGCATGGTTCCACAGAATATCATGTCGACAGCAACTAAAACCTTTGAGTTGAGAACTCATTAGTCGGGCTGTAGTTCATTGGATCATTCACACCATTAACCTCAATGTCACAAATACGGAGATTTCTCTTTAACCCAATTACGTACAAAAACAATAATAAAAAGTGAATTTAAATACTTTAATAAATTTAAATACACACCAAACTAATTTCATATCTGTATCGACCTACACAATCTGAAGCCCAGCGTTCTATGGGCGTCTGCCGTGTCCTGTGCTGTACCTATCTAAGTTAAATATTAAACGTATTATAGATAAAACATTTCGGAATACATTTTCTACATCATAGATTACTATCATTTATCAGAATTTGATCTTCAAGATGATGTTTTATCTTTTATCTTAACTCCCGATATGGTCTGTTGGGGAATATCAATTCGTTCTTACACTACATAGTAGTGTCACAAGGCATCAACATGTGGTCTGTGGTACTGTTGGTCTCAATATGTGGTTTAGTGCAAGGACGATCCAGAATAGACCCTATCGTGTATACGAAATCAGGTCTATTTAGAGGCCTGCAGTCTGACGATGGATCCGCCGAATTCTTGGGTGTGCCTTATGCTGTGGTGGATGAAAACAATCCATTCGGGGTAAGTTTAAGTCATTTTTAGGGTTCCGTACCACAAAAGGAAAAATGGAACCCTTAAAGGATCACTTTGTTGTCCGCCGTCAGTCACCGGATCATAAGTGGAGCCATCTGCTAATAGATGGCGCCATTGGAAGTATGCAGTAGCGCCATCTATGATCATATTTCGGAACCCTTAGGGCGCGAGGCATACTCGCACTTGTCCGGTTTTTAGATCTTCATTAAGGTAGAACTTAACATGAAGTGGTCTTTCTAAAAGCGTGGCCCTTTATTTTCATATACACCACAGTTTAATTACCAGAAAAAAATTAAGGCCATATTCAGACACTGTAGTAAAACGTTTTCACCAAAAAAAGAATTAAATAAAATTAAGTTGTCCTAAAAGTATTATTACAAAATTATGATACAGATAACTGGTTCCGTGTAGTACCAGTACCTACCGTATTTTACAAAATATAAAACTGCAGTAAATAACTCTGTCAAATGTATAATTACTCGTGATTTCATTTTATTGATAAGAAAATTATTATTATCCTTATTTTTTTTGGTACTTAATGAAATTTGATCATGAATTCTGTTTCTGCAGACGCAAAATACAGAATAGGTACCTAACACTGAACTGACTGAACCACTACACAAATCGAACCGTTAACCATTCATAACTTTCCAGAGTATTCGTAAGTCATCTAAAAAGTATAATTTTATTTACAGCCGTCAGTGCCACATCCAGGTTTTGACTACATCTTTGAAGCGTATGAGTCAAAGGTGTGCCCTCAAGTATCCAACGACAACATCGCCTTTGGCACCATCGATTGCCTCAACATGAACATCTACGTGCCAAGTATCGCCAGCTCTAGAAACCCCTTACCAGTAATGGTATGGATACATGGAGGCGGTTTTTCCAAAGGCAGCTCTAATAGCGATGGCAGTACTCCAAACCATTTGCTGAGAAATAACGTCATCGTAGTAGCAATCAATTATAGACTGGGCGCTTACGGCTTCATGTGCTTGGACATTCCAGAAGTTTCTGGAAATCAAGGGCTCAAAGATCAAGTGTTAGCTCTCAGGTGGATCAATGAGAATATTGGAGCTTTCGGAGGAAATCCTAGACAAATTACTGCCTTTGGTGAAAGTGCTGGTGGCATGTCTGTTAATTTTCATTTGTATTCGTCATATGAAACGTTATTCCAAAGAGCAATCATTCAGAGTGGCCCTGCTCTAACTCTCTTATCGACAAAGGAACATGATAACACGATACCTATTAGACTAGCTCAAATATTAGATTTTAATACCACAGATATTCGTCAAGCTTTAGCATATCTTTCTTCTTTTGATGCACATACAATAGTTAAATTAGTCAACGATTTAAACAATGATTTCGGTTTCCTAAGTAATAATGCTAAAATTGAAATAATGCCGTGCATCGAGACAGAGTTTGAAGGAATAGATCAGTTCATAACAGAAAATCCAAGGAACATCGTATCATCAAAAATGAGGTCAACCCCCGTAATTATTGGTTACAATGACAATGAGTTAGCTATCACGTTTGAGTTAGCTGGTCAAGAATATTACGAAACATTCAATTTCGAGGACAGTTTAACTTCAGGATTTGTTTTTAATTACGATTTAGACGAGGCTAGAGATGCCATCAAACACTTTTATATAGGCGATGAGAAAATCAGTGAGAATGTTAAAGAGGGTCTTGCAAACTTTTTAGCAGATTTCTCTTTCGGTTATCCAACGCAAATAGTGGCAGACCAGCTTCTTCAAAATGGTGGCACAGTTTACCGCTATATTTTCTCGTACAGTGGTGATAGAAATCTCATGAAGCTGGTACTAAACTTGAACTCAACAGGAGCTACTCATGTTGACGAGCTTGGTTATTTGTTTGATTTCGAAATGTTTAGCGGAGAAACGACCCCCGAAGACCAGCTTGTGATTGATAGGATGACAACCATGTGGACCAATTTTGCAAAGTTTGGGTGAGCACGATTTTTATTGTATTTACCTATCCGTTATTTTACAGCAGACATATCTGATAGAGCCCAGTTTTCCATGACAATACGTCACCCCTTACGAACCATCAGTAACTAAATATTTTGTAAAGAATATACCTAATAAAGAATCAAACAAATGAATAAAGAATTATTCCCTATAAAAATAATTGATATGCTTTAAAATTTTCTTGCCTTGAAACTCTTCGCGTTTTCGAGAGTTTTGAGATAATGTCAATATCAAGTGGCCGATAGCATCGATATTACACAATGAACACTTACTTTCAGAGCTGACTGTACTTATATTTTTATACGTGCAGTAGATCGTTATCTAAGGGCCAAGTTCATCGACATGATAACAGTCCGATAAATTGAAGACGGCCATTTAACGTTATCTTTTTCTATATCTATTATATATTTTAAACGACTGTTTTCAATTTATGGGACTCTTATCTTGTAAGTGAACTTGGCCCTAAAACAAGTCATTTATATACAGACTAGCGACCTAGCCCCGCTTAGCATGAGTCCAATCTATTGATATGGCGACATATCAAAATTCAAAAAAAATAAATTTCTATGATGTATCGTTAAATAATAACATATTAAACAAATAAACGTAAATGATTCCGGAAGGCAATCAAATAAATTAGCATTAAAATATTCATTCACATAGCTATCGACAACTACAACGAGTACCTATCTACCTAAAGCGCCCAAAAAACTCAGAAGTACCGAAAAAAAAAAATCAGTTTTTTTTTTCAGCGACCCGACACCCGAGATTACGGAGCTGATTCCAATTAAATGGGAGCCAATTACGAAAACTGCGCAACCATGTCTAGATATAAACCTAGATATTTCTCTGCAAAGCAGACCGTACCACGAAAGAATGGCATTCTGGGACCTGTTCTACAAACTCTATGGAAAGTACCTGATGTGAAGCAAACAAACCAGCTTGTTGTCCACTATGGGGATAAATTACCTGCTCTTCAAAGTCCGTCAGTCAATTTCAGTTTTGAAAAAAAAATTACAAACATAATTTATTTGATTCACACTTTTTTGTGAGTTATTCATGTAATTTTAACTCATAATAAGAATATTTTGTATTCTATTCTCCCAACATTTATTTTACTTTATTATTTATACCTAATAAAGTAATTGATATAATATAAAAATGGAGTTCATTTTTTCATATGATTTCATTATACCTACTTCAATATACTGGCATCAAACCTGATTAAAACCGAGCCTGTTTGCGAAAGGCTCGCGAACTGAATGATGAGTACGTTTAGGGTTCATATGACGAATGTGTCGCAAAGAGACGCACTCAGATTCAGATTTCTATGGAGACGCATCTTTGTGGGATGCTCCCGAACTACACACGTGGATTATATTATGTATTGTTAGCGCGCGTGCAGCGCATTGGTCAGATATGTATAGACGACCCTTAATAAGAAAAACTATTCACTAAAAAGAAAAACTTTCTATAAATATCTAAAAAGGTACCATCAAGGTTGTATCTGCAAAAGCACAAAGCGCCTCCGACTAATGGAAACGAAATTGCGAACAAACTGTTTGCTGAAACTTCATCTGAAAGCCTGAAAACGGCCTTTTTCAGTTATAAATAAAGATGGAACGGCCGTAGTTTGTTTTGTAAAAGAGTATCTTTGAGTTTGCTGTTGAATTTGGGGTAGAAAAGGTTTTTTTAATTGAAAGTTTTATTATTGATCGCTGGACCTTTTTGAGAATTTGAATATCGATTCCCCCTTTTTCAGTTCGAATATCGATTGCTAATCCTTTTGAAAGTTTGAATATCGATTGTTAAAGTCCTATTGAGAGTACGGATATTGATTTCTGTCCCTTTTTGAGTTTAAATATCGATTACTGGCCGAAAGCTGCGATTCTTCTGGTATTGCAGATAAGTATAGGCGGCGGTAACCACTTACCATATCTCATATCGTGCGTGAGAATCCGGTGAGCTTACGGTGAGATTCTCCCTCGAGCGTTCGCAAACAAATTGGCGGTTCTCGCGGTTCACGTAGACTAGCTGGTGGACCGTCTACTTGTTAACCACTCTATAAAACAAAAAGCTTTCAGCAAGATTGGAATGACTGTCCCCGTACGCGGCCGTATACAGGTTGGCAGGTTAGACAGTGGAAATATTTTAAGGGGTCGTTGTACTCATCATTATGAACAACTTTTACTATGGGACCAATCCGGAAATCACGAAAAAAAATCAGCTGTTCCATACATTTTGTTGAGTTATGTGAACATAAATGTATGGAACAGCTGATTTTATTTTCGCGATTTCCGTGTTGATCCTATAGTAAAAGTTGTTTATAATGATGAGTACATTGACCCCTTAAAATATTTCCACTGTCTAACCTGCCACCCTGTATAAGTATCGTTAGAGCGCTATCACACTAGCGATCTGTGCACGTTTCGAGCGAGACAGTTGAACAATTCGCCCGCCACGTGTTCGCAACGTATTCGCCTCATGTGCACCCCGTAAACTCTAGCTGCAAACACTTAGGCACTGGTAAGCGCCAACGGCCTTGAGTAATTTGGGCGGTGTAGCTTGAGTGTCCTGTGCTGAACTCATGCAACGCGACATACGTCCACCTGGCTATACTTACGACTCACCCATCAAGGAGCGCGCTGTGCCGAATTAGAAGCACTATTTATTATTAGTAACGAAAAATGATACCTATTTTAAAGAAGTCGTAGATAGAATTTAAATAATATACAAAGAAGACATACAAAAAAAAACATGAAAATATCTTAAGTAGTTTGAAAGTATTTCGTTTAATATTTTTTGTGTAGACAGTGTTTCTTGAATTTATTTCATACAGTATTTTACTACAATAGTCAGATATGCGTAGATGAAATTGATGTGTATACGTTCTAGTTTAACATAAAACATTTGTACAACTTACCTGCATTATTTGAAGGTGAAATTAAAGATTCAAAACTCAAGTTTCAAGGCCATTGTCACTTAGATACAAGCGCCTTAACCCGCTAGCAAATAGTCAGTGTGATAACGCCCTAACTCCTGAAAACGCCTTTAATAAACTCTATTTACTGAGGTGTCTACTTTGGAAACCAGGTAGAACCGAGATCAACCTAGTAATTCTAATGAACCAATTGTTATTCTATCCAAGATTTTCAAGCCCTTAAACTTTATTATTACTAAACCAGGACTTGTCAAAGTCTCGGAATTAACTTGGAAAGTGAAATCTGACATTTGATTTACAAGTACCACTCAATATTTTTTCTGCGGTTGGCAAAAATTGCTGAAATCATTTTTGAAATAAGTTGGCCTATTTTGTATTAGATATTGATCTGATATTGTGCTGATTTAGCTTTCCGCACTCCTCTATAAAACTTTGACAAATCTCACGGCGCGCAACAAAGTTTTCTCTTAAAAAAAATATTTATGAGTAGGTATTATAGGATTATTTAGATTTCGGAATCATTATTATTTCGATTTCTGTGACACGAATTGGTGGTGAGCATTCGATTTGGTTTGACTATAAGTATCGATTAATTCGTCAGTTGTTAGTGAAAGTTAATAATAATTTGAAATAGGTAAAATATCTTCAACATGTCATGTTTTTTGAAGAATTAAGTACCTACATAAAGTAGGTATAAATCAATTGTATCTAGAAAATTATCGTCATTTTTTTAACCGACTTCAAAAAAGGAGGTTCTGTATTCGTCCCGTATGTATGTATGTATGTAAGTATGTTTGTATGTGCGCGATTTTCTCAAAAACTACTGATTCGATTTGGATGGGGTTTTCACTAACGTAATCTACATACTTTGAGGATTATAATACATTAGGTAATCATTCCTATGTACAAAGTTATATGCATAAATAACTTTGTACACTACGTAGAAGATTTACTGTTGAACGAAGTCGTCAAAGTAATCTAACGCGAGATAAAGAACTAAAAAGGGAAAAATAAAAACTTTTTTAACAAAAAATAACCGACTTCAAAAAGCCACTACAAAGAAAATAATAATTTTGGTTTCGGAAGTCGGTGGCAAAAAAAGCAAACAAAAGACCAAAGACACCGACTTCCGAAACCAAAATTATTATTTTCTTTGTAGTGGCTTTTTGAAGTCGGTTATTTTTTGTTAAAAAAGTTTTGGTAAAACCTATATGTGGTGTGATAAGATAAGAGTTTATTGAATAGCTCACAAAATTATGAAACTCTTCAAATTGACGGCTGCATAATCTCGTAAACAAAACGGCATAATAAAACATACCTACAGCGTGTATAAAAAAATGCTTATTACTTATACAAGATTTTCACAAGCGCAGAATCCTAAACGTTGCCCAGGATTTTCCAACCGGGCCGTAACTTTCAAGGGTGGCATTTTTTCCTACGGACCCCGCATTGTACCTCACGATAGGGAGCAGGTGTACGTTTATAGGATTACGGATAATCCCGCCGAAAATCAGGCACAAACAACGGACCAGGACTTTATTCATGAGATTTATCACTTTTTGTACAACTTAATATTATTTTTTTGGACAACCTGTATATTATTTTGGGCGCCTATTGGATGTAACATAATTTATCTTAATATATTAGGTATTATGTACAACACTAGAACGCATCAATAAATTTCTTTAATAAATATTACAGCTTCGGTAAAGTGGCCGCAAGGCAGTTGTGATAATGAGGTCACAGGTTCAATTTTCAGGTCAAGGAACTTCCTCCTTTATTGAACTTTATCGACTTCAATAAAGGAGGAGGTTCTTAGTTTAACTGTATTTTTTTTGTATATTGTATGATACACAATATCTTCGCTAATTATGAACTGATTTTAATGGTTCTTTAATTTAAAGATTTCAAATTTCAACTGATGCAGGCGGGACACGATAGATTAGTACCTAGTTGGGGCGACGCGACGCCATGGTTTGGCAGAGTTCACGAGTTCAAATCCCGTCCTTGTACCTTTTTTTTTTTAATCTTACTAATATTATAAATGCGAAAGCTTGTGAGGATGGGTGGATGGATCTATGGATGTTTGTTACTCTTTCATGAAAAACTACTGAATGGATTTTGATGAAACTTTACAGTAATAGAGCTTTTAAGTACCTTTATCAGAATAACATATTGTCTACTTTTTATCCCAAACACGCGGGTGAAGCCGTGGGCGGTAAGTCTTTCATAATATCTAATGAAGATGAGATACGCATAACATGACTTTGACATGTTTAAAGTCCACAAGAATATACATTTATATTACCTACTACAATTTTTAAGTGTATGACTGTACCTACCTAAATATGTATTGCATTATGGTTTATTTTAAATATCACCTTTTTAATAAAAAGCCATTCACAGACCGCCACCCGTAGCGACCCGCGACCCGCCAACATAATGTGTTCGCTGGTGGTCGAGTCAAAACGACTTTTTTCATCCGCTTTCACTGACCTGAAAGCTGTTACAGTATCTGTATTCAGACAGTTTTTTTTTTCATTCTGAACATGTAGGGTGACCATCATTATCCCGGATGTTTCGGAGTTTAGACGAACGTTGCTGTAGAGGTCGCAAGCGCTACGGCTGAGTCTGAGGTCTTGGGTTCGATCCTCGGATTGGGGAGTGTTTTTGGAAATTTTCAGTAGCAGCCCGGAGTTTGGATTTGTGCCCAATTAATGGCCCAATTGTAGCAATAGGCTCGCCTCCTATTATGGAATTAAACATAATTGGCGAAATGTACATCTTTGTCTAAACCTTCGGGGAATTATGTTTATTGCGAGCTTGGTTTATAAAGAGGAGTTTTTTAAGTTTTCCACACACTAACGCCGATATTAATAGGGGAGACCAGGTATAAAAGTAACACGGGATGAACATAACAAATGAGTTTCTAGACGAATTATGTTAGCTGCACTGATGGCTTGTATCACTGATTTGGGCCATTTTGAACCCTCCCTCACCTCAGCTGCTCTCACGGCGCTGTGCTGTCAGGTTGTGGCCGTAGCGAGTCGGTGCCGTAAAAATACCTCCAAAGTAAGTTTTGACCGTTTCCTCCAACTGTGTTTGTTTTTATTATGGGACGTTTAAGCTTGCATGTCAAATGTCAGTAAGGTAGCTTAACTAGGTATTCATCTTTCTATTTTGGCGTTGGAAACGGTATCTTTCTAACAGTTTTTTTGGGATAAAGGCATGTATTTGTCGTATTCGATAAAATTTAAAAATAGGGATGAAAGTAACAACTTGTTACTTCCATCCCGATTATGTATTATGAATAGTTTCTTCTGTGTAGTTTGTATTATAGAATCCTTTTCAAACAGCAGGTCAAATTAAAAATGGGTACAATGCCTAGAGTATCAGCTCATGTAGACTGTACTAATAACGAAAGAAGTAGTCGGCCATACATTTTGTCTGACTAAGATCTAATTTTCAAGTAATGTTGATTATTTTCAAAGATTGTTATGTTTCTTAGAAATGTTTAATATTTTTTCATAATTGTGACACTAATGTAAAACCTAAAAGGCTAAATATGTTGATTATGAAAGTAACTTTGTTTTATTTACAATGTTACAACCATCCTCATACACTGTTACAACCAACCCTAGGGGTAGGGATGGTTGTAACAGATTTCCCTTTTTTTATTTAGTCGTTTTTCTGAAAATCTGTAATAGCTGTTGCATTTTCACCAAATTAAGATATAGCTGAAAGATCAATCTATCGTGTGTACTAATTAGAATTTAGATATTCAAAAAGCTCTGTGAGATATTATAAAAAAAAATGCAAATTGTTACGTTCATCCCTGGTCTCCCCTAAACGTTAGTTAGCACGTGCTATGGCTTATCATTATTCCTGTCACTGTTTCACAATTGTCAAACTACACGTGCAAGATAGAGACAAGAATACATTTGAGCTAAAGCACGTGCTAAGTTTGTTAATCTCGGCATAATAATTTCTCCTGTATCCTCGGTTCATTTACAAACACAAATCTTAATACACAAACAGCCAGACTAATTATTATGAAAAAATAGTTCTTCACCTATCAAGTGATAGGTGAAGAATTATAATATATCTTCCTTTTGAAAAAGAAGCAGATATTCTCTTAGAAAAACTATCACTGTAATATTTTGTCACAATAATAATGTTAAAGAATGATTTTATTTGAGTTATAGCGATATCTTACTAATATTATAAACGCGAAAATTTGTGAGAATGTATCGATGTTTGTTACTTTTTCACGCAAAATTTATTGAAGGGATTTTATACATTAGAATAACACATAAGTTACTTTTATCGAAAAAACACGGGCGAGGCCACGGGCAGATGCTAGTAATAAGATAAGAAAGCGTCGGTAACATCGCGGGGCTTTATCGTAGTACCGTTTATTCTTAACAATAGAGAAATGGAAAAGCAATAGAAAATCATTGCTTTGAAAACCCGCAATAAAGCTTTTGCTTCGATTCAAATGTTTTATTGTTGTTACTCGAATAGCGACTTAAACGCTGGCTTTAGAAAATTGTTCGAGATTATGCAGGCATAATACGGAGGTATGGCTTGTCATTTCTCATGAATTTTGAAGCGCAGTTTGTTTAGAGCCACTGTTTTGAATTCAATTCGGCATAAATCATTAATTATGTAGGTACCGAGTTTTTAAGATGGGATTGTTAAGGAGAATAAAAGATAAACTTACTTACATAAATAGTATTACCATTTTGTCAGGACAATTCCGGAAATAACAAAATGGTGGTCATCTTACCCATTTCTATGCGGTCTCGATTTAACGGTTAGTTCGTTTTTGTTTGAAAAACATAAAAGTGCATAAAAAATATATCGTTGCTTTTTGTCAGTTCGTCCAACTCAGATAGATATGTATCTAGGTATTACTCAAAAATATAGTTGTTCCTTTTACGAGCGCGTATCGATCATTGTAATTTAAACCTTATGTGAATCTTTATAAAAGTCACATCACGTGCGCTGGTGATTTGTAACAGCTGTAGGTAATAAGTATTTTGAATAGTTTTTTTGGTGTTTGAATAACAGCACTTTGTCACAAAGTAATACTCGTAGATACAGAGGGCTGGCTCTATTCAGCGAGCGAAAAGGCACGCACTCAGATATGCGTCTTCTTACAGTGAGTGCACGTGCACTCGCGACCTGTCATTCGTTTGAGATGGTTTGAGGTCGTCGTGTACGTACATACAGCCCTGTGACAGACAGATGGACAGACGGACAGATGGCGTATGTTTAATAATAGGGTCCCGTTGGCACTTTTCGAGTACGGAACCCTACAAAAAACCAATGTCATTTATATTAATACTTTTAGAACTCCCTGTATTTTCCCCTATATTTGCTTACTTCAGAATCGGAAAAGGCGTCAATATAATACGTAGGTATAAGGAAGTTAAAGGCATTTCTCCATACATTAGCAGGGGGTAATAGCTTGAATACGATTGACCCAATTTGAAGGTGGAATGGCGCATGGTGGAAGGAGTAGGTATTTCTTTGAACCGCTAGATATATCTATAAAGGTAGCTCCACACTTTTCGCAAGAATCTTCGCAAGATTATCGTGGAGAATCCTGTATTCACACTCGCAAGGTTCTCAGTAAAGTTCGACAAAGATGCTACTGCGAAGTTTATTGTTAGGCGCCTTTGCGTATACAAATGAGCGTGAATCGGTAAATTCATGTTCATTTTGATTCACAAAAACGCGTGCGCAGACGATTGACGATTTGTCCGCAGACAATTGGTCCGCGATGATAGAATGTATGGAAATCTATGCAATAACACACGGATGACAAATAGATAGATTAATAGATTAGATAAATAGATTGCCCACCATACGTTCTATAATTTTTATAATTGTCCATCATCTTCTCAGCACTTAATACAACACAATCTCTCTAATCAGCGACTTAGCTCACAGCACGTGTTGCTGAGAGACGCGAGTTTAGGAGTATGTTCAAGTTTTCGCCTTTCTCACGTTCACGGCTCCTTTGTCTCGGTCCAAAAAACCGATAGAAATCGAGGACCTGCGAAGAGTATTATATCACCTGCATAAACATGTCATGTGTTATTATATCACCTGCATAAACATGTCATGTGTTAATATATCACCTGCATAAACATGTCATGTGTTATTATATCACCTGCATAAACATGTCATGTGTTATTATATCACCTGGATAAACATGTCATGTGTTAATATATCACCTGCATAAACATGTCATGTGTTATTATATCACCTGCATAAACATGTCATGTGTTATTATATCACCAGCATAAACATGTCATGTGTTATTATATCACCTGCATAAACATGTCATGTGTTATTTTCGCTTTCTTGCGAGATTCTCACGTAAATGTGTGCCTCAAGATAATATACGTCTATCTACAATGAGGTCAAACAAAAATTGTGTAAAACATTTTAGGGTGTTAGGGTTTTAGGTTTAAATGTGTTAAATTGTTATTTAAGAGCCTTTAAAGTAAAATTATAAAATGACTGTCTCTTGGTCTAGTAGACGCAAGCACGCCCACTGTGCGTGGGGTCTAGTATAGCCGCTGTCACGGCAAAATTAAATAATGATAACAATAAAAAACAAAACTCATAGGGGGTCCATACAACCGGAACGGAAACCTTAGTGCGCGGTCCGACTTACACTTGGCCGGTTTTTCTCTCTTTTCTTTATATAATCATAACTTATTGTTATCTTTGTGTTTGTTAGAAAAAGAAAACGAACAACTTTTGATAATGTATAAATGTATAATAAATCATCAACTTTGTTTGACGTGAGGATTTCCAAGATTTGTTATAGGTGCGATAATGTAGAATTATCATGAATTTGTTTATAAACGGATCAGAAACAATAAATAAATTATGAATATTGCTGTGCCCGCGACTTTATTCGCGTGGAAGTCTAAGGGCCATATCTCAGGATGCTATGACAACGACGCCAGCAGCGCCGCCAATCACAACATGTCAAATTGTATGCTGGGCTGGCGGTGACGCCAAGCCGTCGTCGCCAAGTGAGGTAGGGTTAGGTACGTTCATACGTTGTAATACAATTTGACATGACATGATGCTAAGTTCAGAATGTTAGCAGAATATCGTTTTGGATTTGATCGACCTTCGGTAAATTTTCGATCTCATTGCAACATAATAGTTGATCCAGTCCATACAAAATAATACGTTGTACGTAGGTAGGTACCTACAACAAATCATTTTATCTCCAAAAATGGACGAGTACACTGTGACAACAGTGTACTCGTGTGCACAACAGAATTCCGTCGGTTCCCATCGTTAATTTATGGTCTGGAGAGGCCCTTCAAACTACTGCAGTGCTCAACAACACGGAATATTGTGGAGAGCACCTAGAGCCTCGCTTTTTATGATTCTGTCCGTAACTGTCCCTGATATCACCTGGTCTTAGCGAAATCAGCGCTGCTTCATTTTATTGAAGTGGCAAAAAGAAAAACAGACCAACAATGTATGTTTATAATATGCACTATTGTTAATAATTTAACTAACATTTTTATTATAACATCAATCTACTATAAACTAAAATAGCTTAGGGCTAAATTAATGAAGGGTTAGGATAATAATATATCATAGGTAATACGTCATTGTCAGGAACGTATTCTCTCAGCGGCCGGACTGTAATCAAATAAAATCTACATAAATACTCTGTAGCAGCTAGTACTTTAAACTTTTTTGTTTTAGTAACCGACTTCCAAAGAGGAGAAGGTTATGTTATTTCTAACTGGATCCCGTCCACTCTCATCCAGCTTGACTCTACCGCAATGCAAGAATTCTTAATTGTTAAAAACACTCTTATAAATAATTTTATATAAGTATTTTTGCACGTAACTGTAAACACACACAACTTTTATTTCACGCCTACCCTCATTCCAAGTTTGTCTCGCAACTCGACAAGTCAACAAACCTTTCTCATATTAGAAAGAAATATATTATTTCGATAACAATACAGGGTGTTCCGTTTTGAGTAGACCAAGGAAAAACCCGAGAAAACCACGGCAAAAGGATATGTCTAGCTACCAGTCTGCAGCATTCGTTTGGGGAATTTCGATAGGTGTCTATTAGAAATAATTGTTCGCATATTACCGTTTTTTAGATGTCAAAAATAACTTGCATTTCGTCAACAGTAAAATTCCCTAGCACGGGATTTTTTAATAGGTTTGCATAGCGGTTTCACTAGGGTCCTTGTTAAAAGTTTTCATGAAAACTTTTAACAATAATTACCTACCTATTTCTTATTGATATCGAAATTCTCCAAACGAATGCTGCGGTTTTCCCTTGGAACGCTCAAAACGCTACACCCTGTATAACCTGTGACAAGCGTTACCAAGACAAATCGACGCCTCGTTTGTCAAAATCTGCCCGGTAGTTTATTTACTTCGATAGGACATACAAACCAGTGGCGAAGAGTCAATTTTTATAAGAGGTAAGCTATAAATCCTTACCTGGCCACGAAAAGCTAATTACACTAATATTATAAATGCGAAAGTTCGTACGTGTGTGTGTGTGTGGGTGTGTGTGTATGTTCTTACTTTTTCACGCTGAAACGGCTGGACGGATTTGGATGAAATTTGGCACACAGATAGATTATAGTCTGGAATAACACATAGGCTACCTTTTATCCCGAAAAACGCGGGCGAAGCCGCGCGCGGAAGCTCGTTATAAATATTTGACAACAGTAGGCAATACTGCCTGTCTTATTTTTCAAAGGAAAGCCGGTAGGAATCGTATTATAGGGACTCCTCGCCACTGATACAAACGTATATATTCTCATGTAATAGAGCTATTGTTATGTTAATATTTCCTTTTGATTATCACGGTTCATGAGATACAGCCCGGTGACAGACGGACGGACAACGGGGTCTTAGTAATAGGGTCCCGTTTAACCCTTTGGGTATGGAACCCTAAAAAAGAACGCAATAGCTGTAGGAACACGGCTTCATAATACCCAAAAATACTCGTAGCCATTCTAATTACCTACCCCGTATTCGTTGATTTATTTCAAATGTTTCTCAAACTTTTCTCTCGGGAATTGGGGTATAAGTGTCGAGACCATCCCCTGAGTTACGGTTTTAATCCAATCGTTATAACCGCAACAGCAGTATTATAGGGAACACCTATCTATTTGTATTTACAGTTGTCTTTGAAAATGGGCATTACTGCCGCATGCAGTCATCGATGATGATGATGATCGACCAAAAAATTTTTTGTCGGCAAAAAACGAACATACAGATTGCAATCGCAATATTGTAACGCACACGGCCTACGAAAGGGCCATGTGGCTAAGTGATAGCTGCGCTGATCAATCGATCTGCGAGGTTAAGCTGTGATTGCCGCGGTCAGTCCTTGGATTGATGACCGCTTTTTTATATCGAGTTCCAATAATCTACATATTCGTTTCTTTTACATATTACCCATATTTACACAATAGAATTACGCGTATTATTTTCCAATCCGGCGTTGCGACCTCCCGCTCTGACGTCTCGATGCGTAGGTACTGGTCGGAGTGTCGGACACCGCGAATTGCCGTGAGTTTTAGATCTATGGAGGTGCATAACGCTTTTTGTCCATTACGTGACGATTTCTTCTCCTACCGCAAGCCACGTTAAGGACCTTCCAAAAAAATTAACTGTTCTGAAAATACCAAAGAAACTTCAGTGCAGTTTGTAACTGTAACAGCTGGAAGTTTTCAGGGAGCTCTGGCCAAGTGCTAGTGACGTAAAAAACTTCAATGGAAGCAAAACGTACAGTTACCGCTAACGAGCTCCGCTTTGTACGGCCGTCGTGTTGAAGTATATACCTATAGAAAATTAAAGTTATTTTTTTAACCTATCAAGCAACGCAAGGTAGATAATTAATTATGAATAATTGATGTATCCAGTTTCCCTGAAAATAAATGGCCGCTTTTACGAAAAGCAGAGCATAGTAAGTACCTACTGCTCTACTTTTCGTAGGTACTTAAAAGTAACGTACTTTTTCGTAAAATCCCCTTTACTAACAACAAACTGCAAACTATGTTTATTTGGGCGCTCAAATTCAGTTATAACTAAAGTTCACCATACGCTCCGTTTTCAAAATGTTGCCCCATTCTAAAATTTCAACTGTATATTCAACGTTATCATATTCAATACACGAATCAAACACGAAACCTGTAGCAAAAAGCCGAACACTTAGCCACTGCAAAAATTCAGTAGAGGTCACATGCTCATATTAAGATAGTAAGCGAACTCCGGTGGAATATAGCTCAAAGTGCGTAGTTAAAGATATGGTATAATCGGTATGATACAATATTGCGCTAAGCGCCGCATTCACCACAGTCGCGGTCGAGCAAAATTCTGGTAATTTACGCTAATTATAACTGAAATTACGCTAGATTACGCTCATTTTCCCCCTTAGTTGCCATACACATCCGTTGTTAGCTAGCTTGTTCACTTCAATACATTTCGCTAAAGTGGCAATTCAGTTTGTTTAAAACGTAGCTTCAGAATCGATTAAATCGATACAATAGCAGCCTGAATGGGGATAATTCTGCCGGCAAATGTAAGCGCATAATATATCAGATTGCTGGCGGAGAATCGATAAATAGATATGTAACAGAAACGGATTTGGTTTGGGGAAATAAGAAATTTTCCCTATTTGAAATACCTACCCCTATCCTTTTTTATTGTAGGGGGACATGTGATATTTTTTATGACAATTATTTTTGTGAATTTTAAACATGTCAAAGTCATGTTATGTTTCATCTTATTGTGTATTATTAAAATTAAAATTATAACAGATTTAAAAACAACAACAACAATCTCGCCCATGTCAGTTGTTTTTAAATCTCTTGTAATTTTAATAATAATAAGATAAAGCATGACTTTGAAATGTTTAATTTTTTATTAACAATAGTACTTGTGATATATTTTTAAATAATGTAAGAACTCCCAATAGATTGGTGATCATTCTGTTAAAAAAATTACGTCACTTTCAACCAACTTCAAAAAAGGAGGAATAAGTTGAAATAATATTCAATGGATGCCGATTTTTCTATATTTATGAAAACCTATCCTTTTACGCAATTCAACTTGAGTAAGTTCTTTCTACACAGTCTAAAAAAAAATTCAAACCTTTCTTTAAATGTGTCTTTGAGTTCGTCCCTGGTGGCTGGTGGAAAACGTTCATGGCAGATGGCGAGGGCCGCCAGTGGCATCATTTCCGGTGCTGGGAGCATCCAAACGTGGGTTGGTAAGTTACTGGCTAATCCCTATAAAAACTTTTCACTTTTAACCACTAATTACCTATTTAATAGCTATCCTTGTCATTTCTATGTTAAAGAATAGAGAAGTCAATTGACTGAAGAGCTATTTAAGTTAAATAACGTTTAATTGTCGTATATAAGTAAGGGGGTAAATTACTGTAGAACATATTTTTAGGTTTGTGGAGTTATTTGGAATTTAATTTAGGTAATTTGTCAAGTTTAAACAGATTACATCGCGTATAATTATGAACATTTTATTCGTTTATTAAATACTTAACTATTATGTTTATTATTAAAATTAATTACGTATGCTGCGAAGCGTTTGAAACATCTGAAAAAAACAAAATTCAAAAATACAAGACGCAATGTAATTCGTTAAATTTTGTTTTATTAATGTACTATGTAGATTTTGCCCGCGACTCCGTCCGCGTGGACTACAGTGAAATGACCAGTTTAAATGACCTCCGCAGTGTAGAGTGGCTAATACTACCAAGAGGTCAAGCTGTATCTCTGGTTCCTCCGATCAGAATTAGATGAAACGTAGCTTAGATTTTAAGTTGCACCCCAAGCTATCGAACTGTGAATCACATCAAAATCCGTTTAGTACTTTTTGCGTGATGCGCGCACAAACAGACAAACAGACAAAAAATCTAAATAAAATCTTTTTGGGTCCCAGTACCCTATCCCGACTGTTTTTTCTGGAATATCTTCAATGGACAGACACAGCTTGTTTACAATTTTATAATAGTGATCGCGAGAACTTTATTTATTTATATACCTACTCTATAATATACACCACAAGTATCTTATACAGAACAAGATATTAGATATAAGATGATAGAAAATGTTACTATTTACCACTTCTTTTTTTCATAAAAAAAAAGGGAAACATTGCCATAGTAGGATTTTTTCCGATATCGTCAGTGCGTTTACAAACACTTTCATATACACAAACAACTAGACCCGAAATAAGTATTTGCTCCGTGCGGGACTCGAACCCGCGACACGTCGCGCTGCAGCCAATTGCTCAGCAACTGCGACAACCGTGTCGTTTATGAAATGTTTATGGAATTATTTATTTCAATGTTTATGGAATTGTTGTTGTAGATTGTAGACGATAGTAAAATGTAGGTATACTCGTATTGCCTTTGACTAGAAAGGCAATATATCTTTTACTATTACAATCTGAGTGTCTTCAAGTCGAGAGTGAATCGGTTTCTTCTAGGCAAGCGTGCTCCATCGTAGACCGCATCATCGCTTAACATCAGGCGAGATGGCGGTCAAACGCAAGCCTATTATTTATTAAAAAAGGACACTAACTTAGTAGCTATTTACTAAAGGCCCTTTCTACTTATTTCTCTCTCTATTTCCTGCTGTTTCCATCCAAATTGACCCAAATATTCCAAACCATAGCTTACCATACCCCATCCGAAGTGGCGAGAGACACCCCTAAGATTTACGTGAACACAAGCGAGAAGCACTTACTGTTCTACTTACGTCCTCTTACATAAAGTACATATAAGTACATATCACATGTTCAGAACATTCTGAACATCTGTTACGTGCATAAATGTAAAAGGTGCGTTTGATCGTATTCGGATAATAGTTTCCAGGTTCATATAACTATGTTACCTATCGTACTTTTAGTTATTGTGTTATTTTTCTTTATTTAGTCTTTACTAACACGTGGCGCCATCTAGCGTCCTAAAGCAATTGTGACCGTCGAATGTTATTGTTTTTTTCCTCGGAAACAGTACTTTTTTTCTGGATGAAAGGTACCCTATATCCTTTTCTGTGCCCCTGATAACGTACAAAATTTCATGATGATCAGTTCAGTGATTTAGGCGTGAAAAGGTAAAAAAGTAACAAACAAATAAACTTACTTTCGCATATTATAGGGTACTTTTCATCCAGAAAAAGTACTGTTCCCGAGGGAAAGAACAATAACTTTCGACGGTCAGAATTGCTTTAAGACGCTAGATGGCGTTACGTAGGTATAGGTATATATTATAACAATTGGACGAAGTCGCGGGCAAAGTGCTAGTGAACGTATAAAAAAAAAACCGGACAAGTGCGAGTATACCTCGCGCCCTAAGGGTTCCGACATATGATCATAGATGACTCTACTGCATACTTCCAATGGCGCCATCTATGAGCAGATGGCTCCACTTATGGTCCGGTGACCGACGGCGGACAACAAAGTGATCCTATAAGGGTTCCGTTTTTCCTTTTGAGGTACGGAACCCTAAAAAACAAAAAAAACAAAGTCTTCAGTTACGATTGCAGAAACTTTTCGTCTTTAATCGATTATTATCGCTGACCCTACAATTCCTTCTAAGTATCCATTCATTGCAACTATCTTGTGGATAACACTAGAAACACAACAGATCGTTAAAGAGGGGGTGCGGTTATCTGTCTGACCATCCACCAGAGGAGGAGGGACGATTTATATCCCCTGACTGGATTGAGCTTTCCACGTCGCTGAAATGTGGAAGTTATTGCGGGATTGAGGATGGAATGAGGAAAAAAACAGGTATCGCTTAATATTAAAATGCAACTTGATTACAATGCGGCTAAACGTTGATCTGACATAATACAAAACGGCTCTATTTTTTGAAATGGCAGCCGTTAAATAATACGGGGAATTCTACAATTTGGTTGTGACATTTACACTAACAGTATTTAGTAAACAGGACTGTTAGTATGTGCAAGCAGACCTTTATTTGAGACTAGCTGTCCAACGCGGTTTCACGTGCGTTGTTCGGCTCCTAGGGGTTGTAGCGTATTCGTAAATAAGCTATACTATTCCTCATGAATTTGGCTATCATATACAAAAATATTTTTTCGAATCCGACTGGTAGTTCCAGAGATTAGCGCGTTCAAACAAATAAAAAAACTCTTGATGATGATTTTGACGGGAATTTTACTGGCAGATAGCTGATGTCTTAAGGAGTAACTTAAGCTACTTTTATTTAGAAAGATAAATACTTCATTTGTACAATAATTGTATATTTTTCCATTTTTTAAATTAACTTTTTCATCTTATTCGTCAGAATCCTGGTAATATTTCTGTTGATTTCTATGTAGTTTAAAGAACAGGTCCCAGAAAGCCATTCTTTCTTTGAAAGGTCTGCCTTCGAGGGTGAGGTCAGAGTCCATGCTTAGGTACGGCTGAGTGGTTTTCGTGACAGGCTCCCACTTGAATGGAAGCAGTACTGAGGTCTCAGGTGTTGGGTCTCTGAAAATAAATATAAAAATAAATAATGTAATAATAAAACACAGAGTGAATTTTCCAAGAGTGCGTAAATGGCCAAATCTATAAGAAATAACGACAAGTACTCAAAGAACTCTCGGGGCTAATTTTGATGAAAACTAAAACGGTAAATTTAGAATTTGAAAAATCTATTTTCCTAGCCAGAAATGGAAATTAATCGAAACCCGTTGATTTTGGAAAAAAAACAGACACTATTGCACCATTCGATAACTAAGGATCAAATTCAAATTAAGACGTCATGGCACGGCTCTGGGGTAGAAAGAAGGAAGCAGAACACTCTAATATGTATTTCGCAACTGACAAAACTGTGTACTGTATATCATACTAGCTTCTGTCCGCGGCTTCGCCCGCGAAAAAGTAGCCTATGTGTTATTCTGATGTATAAGCTATACTACTGTAAAGTTTCATCAAAATCCGTTCCGTAGTTTTTGCGTAAAAGAGTAACAAACATCCATACATCCATCCTCACAAACTTTCGCATTTATAATATTAGTAGGAAGTGTTTACACGAAATACTTATTATTTATGATTGTTTTATCATAATTATTGCAATTAATTGGGTTTTGTGTCACTAACCCGATTGCATAATGTAAATAACTTTTATCAAACCAACAATATCAGACAATCGATAACTGCTTATCTAAAATGCAAGTGGCGATAATTTTTCACATTCGAGATAAACAATGTGTAATTTTGCAATAACTAAAAACCTGAAACTAGTTTGTTCAAAATCGAGAGTAGTATCTGTTACACAAAGAGTTATTTTTAGCAAGATCATATTTTTGTGTCGTATTCATAGAACGCTGCGCGCCAACGAAACAGAAATTAGATCACATACATAGCTATTCACGCTTTCCCATCCAAAACCATAGAATGTCACGTGCTACAATAATTAGATAATATTTTTGCTTACATCAATCATAATATTCCATAAATTAATGAGAAGACCAATTTTCAAGTAGCCAGTTTACTGGTTTATGATTAAGATAATATAAATCACACCATAGCTGAAGACTTAAAATGTTGGCCTTTCTATATTTCTAGTATCGCAAAAAACTGCTACTCACCCATACTTGGCGAAGTTAGTCCAAAGAGTCGTTATCCTGTCAATCATGAGCTGATCTTCAGGAGTAATATCTCCTCTAAGCGATACTTTATCGAACAAATAACCCAATTCATCAGCATGAATAGCTCCCGTCGAATTCAAGTTTAGACTAATCTTTAAGAAATTTCTATCACCACTGTATGAGAAAATGTAACGATATACGGTTTTAGCACCAATTTCTAGAAGTCTTTTAGCCATTCTTTGTGTTGGGTGATTAAATATACAATCTGATGCAAAGTCTGTAAGCTGATCTTGTACATTTATACTGGTCTCCTCATCTCCAATATAAAAGTGTCCGATATCATCTAGAGCATCCTTTAAATTATCTCCCAAATCAAATGATAGGCTTACTTTATCAAAATTATAGTTAGCAAAATATTCTGCATCTACGTTTTCATAGAGGAAAGGCATTTCATTATCGTTTGTTCCAATAATAATTGGTGTTGCAGCAACTTTAGCTGACTTTATGTTCATGGGGTGCTCCGTTATAAAATGCTCAACGCCTTCAATATTCTTTTCAATACAGGGGAATACGAGAGGGTAGTTCTGATATGTGAATTCAGTTATTTTTAATTCCAAGGCTATTCTGAGTAATGTGTCTGCATCAACGGTTGAAAGATAGGCAACAGCGTCAGCTACATCTTCAGTAATATAATCCAATGCTTCTGCTATTTTCAGTGGTATCGTGTTGTCAACATCCTTTATCGCCCAAGGACTAAGAGCAGGACCACTCTGTATAATTGCCTGCTGGAATAAGCTTTCGTATGAAGAAAAGAGGTGCAAATTAACAGCCATGCCACCAGCGCTTTCCCCAAACACGGTGATTTTTTGAGCATCACCTCCGAAAGCTTCAATATTCTCATTGATCCACCTCAGAGCTAACACTTGATCTTTGAGTCCTTGATTACCCGAAACTTCTGGAATGTCCAAGCACATGAAGCCGTAAATACCAAGCCTGTAGTTGATGGCTACTACAATGACGTCATTCCGCAGCAAAAAGTTAGGACTGTTATCAGGAGTTGCGCTGCCTGTCACGAAAGCGCCTCCGTGTACCCACACCATTACTGGCAAACGGTTTCCTGAGTTGGCGCTACTTGGTACATGGACGTTTAATGTGAGGCAATCGATGTTGCCCACGACGTCATTGCCGGATAGTTGAGGGCATATGGTTGACTCGTATGCTTCAAAAGTGTCTTCAAAGCCTGGATGAGGGACCGAAGGCTGTGAAAAAAAATGGCTTTATTTTGGCTCAAAAATGTCTGTAGCTGCAACAAATACCAATCAAGAGCGTGTTGGATTACGTATAGAGTTCGTGCCTCAATTGCATGTACAGAGTGCCGTTCTTAAATATATTTTTTTCATCTCACTATACGCCTATATGGATGGCAATTTACACAATATTTTCTTCTGACTTGCAAAGCTTCAAACAACTACAGTATTCCAAAACCATGGCGTACCTCCTTTTTGTCGTTATTTAATTTAAAATTAAATCGTAACAGAGTACTAACCTACTTACTTACAACTGTAAAACAAAATCAATCACAAATCAATTTAGTTATTAGAAGAAATCTTACCCCAAAAGGATGGTTCTTATCTACCACCGCATATGGCACACCCAAGAAAGTCGCAAAGCCATCGTCAGACTGAAATCCACGAATAAGACCTCCCTTCGTAAAGACGAGAGGGTCTACCCTGGAGAGTCCTCGGACTAGACCACATAAAGACACCAATAGTGTAGCAGACAACACGTCCAAAGCTAAAGACATGATTTTAACGACAGCAAGACAAGCCAATATCTAAAGTTGGGAGATAAAAGATAATTCAGCATCAGTATTGAAAATATCTCATAAATATTGATAAAGAGGTAAATTGATGATAAGATTTTATCAAAGAGAAAAAATTTATCCTACCTAATACACTGAAAAAAAAAGTTTTGCTACCCGTAGCACTTTAGCTGCTAGTAACTTGAAAACGGGGACTAATACACTCAGTGCTACTAATAGCATACATACATAACTAGTTTGAGATGTGCAGCAAAACTTTGGTTTCTACAGCAAAACTATGGTTTCTACTAATTAAAATTTAGCAACTTTTGAAATAACTGAACTAGTTCAGGACTCGGTGGCGTTTTGTGGTTTTCGCAAGTGACACGTGTACGGCGAGCCTAATAATCTCGAAAAAACTTCCTTCCAAAAAATAACTTTTTTCATATAACCACCGCCTCGGTACTTATTATAGGTACTACTTTCATACAAAACTCACTAACTACACAGTTTTACTTAATTTAATCGCTAGCAAACTTTCCTCCGCGAAAATTTTATTAGTTTTCCGTACAGAATTATTTTCTAGAACCTTGGATAGGGTTGGGTGGAAATAAATTGCAGCCTGTAACTTAAGCAATGCTGTGATTGGTATACTCGCTCAACCAGCTACATATTCAGTCATAATTATACATTATTACCACTGCAGCTGGGACTGAGGCCTCCTCTCTGTGACAGGAATTGGGCCTCACCGCAACGGGCCCCGTGTGGGTTGGTGGATGTCATACTAGCTGCTACTGTCTAGTGCAGTGATAGCCTAGTAGTTTAACCATATGCCTCCCACGGCGAATGGTTCGAGTTCGATCCCGAGGCACGCACCGCTGACTTTTCGAAGTCATGTGCGTATTAGAAATTAATTATCACTTGCTTTAACGGTGAAGGAAAACATCGTGAGGAAACCGGCATGTCCTAGAACCAAAAATTGGAAGACATGTGATGTCCACCAACCCGCACTGGGCCCGCGTGGTGGACTGCGGCCCACTCCCTCTCACAGAGGAGGCCTGTGTCCCAGCAGTGGGAACATTATAGGCTGATTATAAATACTGGCTGCTGATTTAGTCAACTGCCACTTTTATGACAACTATTCTTGTCATTTGTAAGATAATAAATAGAGATGATAAGCGCTGCTTAATTCAATCATCGTTTATAAATTAGGGGAAAAATCTCCAAATAAATCAAAAAGTCAGCATACCGTCCCATTAAACACCAATAAAACTTAATAAAAGAATACCGAATCTAATACCGAAATGATTCCCATAATAACCGGGACCTATAACCGAACTGAACTCTTCTATTGTCCCCCTCCCTTTAATATCGTTTGACGGCAAACTTTCCACATTTATCGGATAATTTAATTGAATAGAAACTCCTTTGTTCTTTGCGTGAAGTCCATAAATTGAACGCCATTGAAGATCGACGGCGCTTTAAGACAAAGAACTTTTGAATTTTGCACGTAAAGGTGCGGCTAAACGGGCTAGTTTCTTGACAATTACTTGCCACAATTATACAGGGTGGCAGGTTAAACAGTGGAAATATTTTAAGGGGTCATTGTACTCATCATTATGAACAACTTTTATTATGGGACCAAACCTGAAATCGCGAAAAAAAAATCTGCTGTACCATACATTTTGTTGAGTTAAGTGAACATAAATGTATGGAACAGCTGATTTTTTTTTCGCGATTTCAGTGGTGGTTCCATAGTAAAAGTTGTTCATAATGTTGAGTACAATGACCCCTTAAAATATTTCCACTGTCTAACCTGCCACCCTGTATATCCACGAGTTGAGATCTATATCGTGCAACTCAGTAGAACAATTGCCACAATTTTGCAGTATAGCCCGACGATATTGAAATGAAATTAAATGATGGTACATCACAATAACTGCCGTATGATATAGATCTCAACTCACGGCTGTACAATTTCAGCAAGAAATCTTCAAAAAACTAGCCCGTTTAACCGCACCTTAAGATATCCATGGGAGGTTAATTTTTGCGTTCGCGCTGAATATTTCTTGGTAAACATGCTTTCTTTCAAGCCTAATTTACGCCGCCTCTGAAAGCCTTGTCAACTTTTTGATTAATTAATTTGCTGGCAGGTGTCTTGTTAGTTGTTATGAATTAAATAGCCTATCAATTTATGTTAGGAGTGTAGGTATTAAGAAAAACACTATAATATTCTGATTAGGACTATTTTCAATAATGTATATAAGGTCTTACCCTTCATACTCGAAATATTTTAAGAGGTACATCAGTAGGTGGTAAAGATGCTACACAAACGAAAAGAAAATTAATCTGAGTATATTTTTATTTTAAATAAATTATTTAAAAATTATTTGACATAAATAAAAAATATTATTTTCAACATCCATTATGCTAGTTTTTACGTAACTTACTATTAATATTAGAAACTAGTGTAATGGATGTCGAAAATAGTATTTTTATGTGTCAAATAATTTATTTAAAATAATTTAATTAATTTATTAAAAAATAAAAATACTCCGATCAAGTTTTTTTTTTTTTTTTTTTTTTGACTTGACTATTAGTCAATTTGCTTACTATAAATAGAATTCGGAATTCATATGAGAAGTTTATGTTAAACTTCGATATCTAGTAAGGAAATGAGTCGAAAGATAGGTTATTGAAAACGGCCATAAATCAAATATGCTTTCAGGATCTTTAGCGTGTGCGTATATACTAAACATAACGTCTAGTTGTAATATATAACAGTTATTTTGTCTACACAGGGCAAAAGTCGCTAATAAATACGTGAAATAAGACGGTAAAATATTTACATAACATTTTATATTACAAATACTCAAAAAGAAAACATCTACTGCGAATATACAAAATATTCAGTGAAGCTTTGAGCTTCACGAAATTTAATAAACCTAAACACACTCGTAGCCTCGTAGCTGCTGTAGCACTCTCGTAGCGCTACGCCGTAGCTCATAAAACGCGAACCTTCAAGAGCGCAATGCTACCTATATTGGTACAAAAATTATTTCAGAAGATATAATGTTATTCTACGCTGAATATTTAAGATGGATGGTAAATTAGACAGGGTGGCAGGTTAGACAGTGGAAATATTTTAAGGGGTCATTGTACTCATCATTATGAATTAATTTTACTATGGGACCAACCCTGAAATCGTGAAAAACAAATCAGCTGTTCCATACATTTTGTTGAGTTATGTGAACATAAATGTATGGAACAGCAGATTTTTTTTTAGGCGAGTAAATACTTTGATTTAAAACATAATATATTTCACCCAAAATATACGTTTGCCATGCGAACGCATGGTAAATGGCAAAAAATATCTTGTAGGAATACTTATTAATACCATATAATACATTTTTAATGAAAATGGATACCATTTAAAAAATATATATATTTTTTATGAAAATCTGCAACAATATCCTGACTGATTTTGAAAGAGCTTTTAACAGAAGCACGGAGTACATTTGAGTCGTGTTTGGTTTTGTTAAGCGCTTAATAGTTAGCTTGGCGGGAGTAGATAGTTTTGCGTAGGCCAAGTATAAGGTTACTATTGGTCTAAGTGGTAGTCACCAAGTCTAGTATGGGTGTTTTATTATGCTAAATACGCCTATAAATTGGGCCCTTTTCCGTTGTTTTAAGTGCTTACTATCCCGTTATAGTCCTGATAAAATAGTGGGTCTAGGATAGCTACAACACCGCTTTTTGTTGCTTGGGACAGACAGACAGACAGATGGACAGCGAAGTCTCAGTAATAAGGTTCCGTTTTTACCCTTTGGGTACGAAACCCTAAAAACTCAAGTACTTAGGCACCGGGATTTTCTCGGCTTTGACACCTATCTAAATAAAATTGTAGAGTAAAACATGCTTTAAATACAAATTTCATCCAAACTGCTAGAACTATTTCTGAGAAAGCAATCCTACTAATATTATAAATGTGAAAGTTTGTGAGGATGGATGGATGTATGTATGGATGTTTGTTACTCTTTTACGCAAAAACTACTGAAGGATTTTGATAAAACTTTACAGTAATATACGAGTAAGTAGCTTATACAACAGAATAACACGTAGGCTACTTTTTATCTCAAAAACGCGGGCATAACCATGGGCGGGAAGGTAGTTATCATCATCCGCCTAGCTTTTTCCCAAACATGATTGGGGTCGGCTTCCAGTCTAACCGGTTGCGGCTGAATATCAATATTTTACGTGGAGCGACTGCCATCTGACCTCCACAACCCAATATTGGGAAATACCGGTATTCGAATGTTAGACCAGCTGTCAGACTTTTGGGCTCCTGACTACCCGTAACGACTGTCAAAGATATTCCTATGACAACCGGAACCGACTGTTTAACGTGCTCTCGAGGCACGGAGGGGTCTCGATTTGTAAAGAACGGTTACCCATCCAAGGACTGACCGCGGCAAGCGCAGCTTAACCTCGCAGATCGATCGATCAGCGCGGCTGTCATTTAGCCACGAGCCCCTCACATCCCATGAGCCCCTCAGGGCGGAAGCTAGTGAAAATGAGCAACTTTTGTATACATTATAACTAGGGCGGACGCTAGTTATGATGTATACAAAAGCTGCTCATTTAAGATGGATCCATCGAGGTAGCGCGCGAAATTCAAAATATCTTGGGTTTTTTGCAAATTGCAGCGCTATTTTACGTTATACAGGGTGTAAAAAGACACATCACCAAGCCGACACCTACGCATTCTATACGTGTAACTAAGTAACTTTGAGCAAAAATAATTGCTGGGAAACGACTTTTATTTTTAGGTATAAAAAACAGCAGATTTTTGTAATTACGCGCTACCGACTGTGCCTATGGGTGTTTTGATTTGTACGGGACGGGAGAAGTGGAGTATAGGTCTGCTCCGGCCCCTGAACCCCGCCGCTGCCGCCCCAGTGCCGTTTTCGTGAAAACCTTAAAAAAAATATTGAAACTTTAACCTTCAATATCTCCATAACTAGTCGGTTCCCAGGTATGGTCCAGTACAAAAAAATCATCGTATTGATGGGTAGAATATGTGGTTTCAGTTTTCGTTAAGGGTCTTTTTACACCCGATAGATTGATCCAAATTGGATTCGCGACAATAATGGTAGTATAGTTATTAGATAATACTCTAACTTTATGCTTCACAAATGAAAACAGAATCTCGTCGAAAAATAATATGGATTTTATCAAATGAACCATAATCATTGTCGAATGGATGAGGGGGGTACTCTCCCAACCACTCCCCCTCTACTAATGGGATAATCACACAAAACGGGATGGTCCACTTTATATAAAATGCAAATGAAGTTTTTCAGAGTAAGCACTTCATTATGGCAGCGATTTTGGTTATCCTATCGTTCTGGAATGAAATTTTTGCGAACAGAAAATTACTTTTTGTTGGACGGGTTTAATTATGATTAGTTAGGTTATGTCTGGCAAAACTGTGCGATAAATAAAAGAGATTTGTGATTCAAAAAACATTCTAGGTAAACATACACAAAAAAATAAACATCTGTTCAACACACGTTCAACACGAATGCTACCAAAAATAATAGGCAATTGTTTTAGCACTAACTTGTCTAAAACAGGTGTGTATTATTTTTGGTAGCATTCGCGTTTAAAGTGTGTCTATCTTTTTTGTGGTAAGGCCGTTAATATTTTATTTTCCTATTTAATAGAGAAGATTTTAAAAATTTCTAAGACGAAATGATTAATTGTCTATATAGGTAACAGGTCATTTAACTATTATATATAGCTCATAGATTTAAGTTTCTGGATTTATGATAGCGTAATGTATAAGGCCCTATGTATAAGGCCATTGGCTATAGAGAATACTGAACGTACAACTTTCAAAGTCAGCTATTTGTATTTTGTAGTCCTAATGAACTTTAAGACGGTCTAATATCTTTGGTCAGCCAAAAATGGATCAATTTTGGCGGAGCAACGATCGCAGTATGTGTGAAAGATAAACGAAAAATATAGAAAAATAAACACAATTTCTGCTCTATAAACCATGAAATTGAAAACTTAAACAAGTCCGTCACGAAGGGTACATCAATACATCATTGTCTGTCTGACCCGCCAGCGCCATCTATCGGAAGTTCCACAAAAACAACGCGACAACTCATTAATCACTGCTGCGGACGCTGACGGTCAGGGGTGACCATTTTTGTGCCGTCTTTATGTATAAAATTCGTTAACGGCGACGAAGTTTGTTAATTTATTTTTAAATTTTTAGATAGCTAAAGTTGGGGGTTCTTGGAAAGTTATAAATTAATATTGTCGCCTGGAAGATGGGTTGGTGAATCAGTTTGTTGATATTATTATCCCCGGGTAAGAAGGGTTGTTATATTCTTTACGTTGTTAAATGAATTTCATCAGTAAATTCAGAAAGAATAATCATCATAATACTAAAATGAACCGGCTAAGTGCGTGTTGGACCGCTTACACTGCTCCGTAGCTTATTTGAGTTTTCTAACCGCAAATATAAGTTTGCATAGTTCTTTTGCTGGTTGGTCAACTAAAAGTCGAATATCTCGAAAACTACCACATATTATTCCAACTAATTTTCATTGGAAGTGTTTTTAAATTCTACCCCCTTTCTTCTCCTATTTTTCAGAATTTTCCACTCTATAGTTAAAAAATTACAGAAGGGGGAAACATTTTTTACGACTTAAGGAGCATTTAATTATGTCACCAAATTATTCACTTATTTTTATAAACCTATCCAATGATACCTCAAATGAAAGGGTGTGTGAAAATATTTTTTTCATTCCTCTGTTTCATGTATGGATGGTGACCAATTTATTTTAATCGTAAGTAATTTTATTACAACACTACGATGCTTGAGTAGATGTAGTACTTTGCAATTAAGCATCAGGTCCACGTTTGTTTTGTTATTAAATATTTTACTCAATAAAAAAAAACTTTACTGGCAACTTATTTGATACCTAATCTCATTAAAAAATAATCTTACAATTCACTTTATTGTTCCTTAAAATAAATCATTCAGACAAAATTCTCTCAGTCTCCAAGAACGTAAACAACAAATCATTATTGAATAAATAAGAAAACTCAAATAGATTAGGAGATTATTAGCTTAAATTACTTGATAAGGAAATTGAGGACAAAATAAATTTTAACAGTAAAACTGTGTCGCCGGACGCAGCGATGCGGAGAGATAGCAAAATACTCTAAGTTATTTGCCCTTACTATTGTAATACAATGTAATACTATAATAATAATTAATAATACTGATATGCAATTTGTTCTTCTAATTCTTCTTCTAAAACGCAGATCGTTAAGGTGGCTCAAAAGGCTTTTTTTTTTTTTTTTTTTCGAGGTGGAAATCCTCATGGATGTCCCCCGCCCTGGGGAGGGCGAGGGGGTCTGTCAGACTCTTACTGACTAAAACCACCCCGGTGTTCCTCCAACTACCTTACGCCGGGGGCACGGGAGGCGCTTGCGCATTCGTCCGCACCCCCGGCAGGTATTGGCCCGTCACCCTATGCGGCCGTCATGTACGGCCGCAATTCCTCTGGAGAGGCGCGCGCGGAACACGTCGCGCCACCGTCTCGGGCCTGTTTCCGTTCGGGCGACGGACGCCCCAAGTCCGCCGCCCGCAGGCCGCACCCTATGGTGGCCGGAGATCGTTGGCCGCCCTACGGCGCCCGGTGCGTCTGCTGCGGATGGGGAGAGAGGACACCGCCTCCCTCTCCCTTTCCGCCGCCTCCTTGGCGTCCATCACCTCCTCGCAGAAGGAGGCGACGGCGTTCCAAGCGCTCTCGCTGCCGACCATGGCCTCAACCACGGCCGGGAGCGAGACGCCACCCGCAGCACCGACCGCCGCGACGAGGTCACGGCGATGCACTGCCCAAGCTGGGCACTCCTCTAGTGTGTGCTGCGCCGTGTCGTCGGGGCAGTCACCGCAATGGTGGCAACCGGGCGTCGGCTCCCGGCCTATACGGCACAGGTACTTTCCGAAGCACCCGTGTCCAGAAAGCACCTGTGTAAGCCGAAAGCTAAGGGCGCCATGCCGTCTCCCGAGCCACTCCCTCATCACGGGCCTTACCGCCGCTATTGCGGCGTGCCCGTGGCTCAAAAGGCTGCCCTGTCCCGAAGTCTCCCTCTTTATCCTCAGCTCACTCCATCTTTTTTAAATGCCGTATATCTACGTACGTTACTTTAAAAAAACCGGCCAAGTGCGAGTCGTACTCGCGCACCGAGGGTTCCGCATCATATTTGGACGTATAAAGTGAAAAAATCCGCGTAACTAAGTTTGTCTGTGAACGAATTTTGATGATTTTGAAAAAACTGTACTAGTTAGGAACATCGTTTTATTTTTGGTGCCATATTTGGGTCAATTCCTATCAACCCTAATTATTTCAGATTTTTCACCCCGCAAACTTCGGAGATAAGGGGGGGGAATGATATTTTTTTGGACATTTTTCATCATAATGTCGAAAACTGTGAGACATAAAATAAAATGAAAATATATTTTGAAATGAGCAGATCAAGCCCTTTCATTGTCGCGGAGTGCCTCCCTCCTCTGACCTCTCAGCCTCGGCTAGCTATGAGAGAGAGCCTCCACAGACACAAATCTTGATGTAATTTAAATAAAACACTGCAGGATGGTTGGAGAGGTATATTGCGAGACGTAGGTTGTATTTTTGCACTTTATAACGTTACACAGAGGTATAAAAATAACTGTTACAAAAAGATACTATTTGCTTATAGCTTTGCACACTCGATAAATAGGTAGTAGGTAATAAATAATAACAGTACAGCGGTTCAGCGGTCACAAGTGATGTCGTTGGAGACCAGACCAAGAATGACGAAACAATGCAAAAAAATATGAGATGTTCTAATTTTGAAATTTAAAGTTAAAATCTAAACCGAATTTAGAAGAATGGGATGAATGAAGTGGCCAGTAATGAAAGATTGCCAGCACTAAATGATGAAAGAAGGATGACTCCGTCACATCATATGACATGTCATTTGACCTAGTAGCCCCACTTTAAAATTTTGGACCCCCACTCCGGTCCCTTTAGCAATGAAAATAGAAATATTTTTGGATTTTTTTCGTTTGCAATAGTTGAATAAGCATTCTTTATAACTGTTCCAAATTTCAAGTCGATAGCATAAGTAGTTGCTGAAATAAGCAGGTGTGACAGACAGACAGACAGACGAAGTCGCACCATAAGGGTTCCTTTTTTACCATTTTGGTACGGAACCCTAAAAAGCACCTGTAAACTGCTAAATAAATATATTTTTTTAGATTCTTTATTGTACACCTAATAATATTTATACATAGTTTTATATTGATATGGTATGTACAAAGGCGAGCTTAACTCAAAAATTAAGTTTTCTACCAGCAAACCTTTGAGCGATAGAGAGAGGTTAACACACACAACTATGAGGGTAACAATAGTGTACAATTTAGATGTATTTTTCCAAATTATAAACATGTTAAAGCCATGTTACGCTTATCTTAATATTATTAAATATAATAAGACATTTCAAAAACAACTAACACAGGCGGGGTTTGAACCCGCGACCTCTGCCGTTTCAAACCCCGCAGCTGTGTCAGTTGTTTTTGAAATGTCTTATATGTATATCTATTTAATATTAAATATTTTATTTTTGAATTTTGTCACAGTCAAAAGATTCCTACCTAAACTTGACCTCCTTAATCGTAGATCGATCAAGGACCATCTCCAAATCGACAAAAACGAAGGGTCTTCTTAATAATCACTTTGTAATAGGTAATAAATCGGTCAAGTAGGGACACTTGGGCCGCTCAATGCCTTTCTTCCGATACAAGCGCCCATTCTTAATTGTTTTTGGAACATCCTTGAGCAGGCTTAGCGCACTCCGCACTTTGTTAGCTATAGGTAAGTATTATATCGGCGTGGCTTCCCGGCTTAGAGAGTATATTCTATTATGGAGTTGCCAAAACCGGGCGAACTCCTCTACCAAAAAAAACTTAAAAAAAAAAAAATAACCGACTTCAAAAAGCCACTACAAAGAAAATAATAATTTTGGTTTCGGAAGTCGGTGGCTTTGGTTTTTGTTTGCTTTTTTTGTTTTGCCACCGACTTCCGAAACCAAAATTATTATTTTCTTTGTAGTATGGCTTTTTGAAGTCGGTTATTTTTTGTTAAAAAAGTTTTTATTTTTCCCTTTTTAGTTCTTTATCTCGCGTTAGATTACTTTGACGACTTCGTTCAACAGTAAATCTTCTACGTAGTGTGTACATTTATGCATATAACTTTGTACATAGGAATGATTACATAATGTATTATATACTAAAACCTTCCTGAAAGTAAATTTAGATTACGTTAGTGAAAACCCCATCCAAATCGAATCAGTAGTTTTTGAGAAAATCGCGCACATACAAACATACATACATACATACATACGGGACGAATACAGAACCTCCTTTTTTGAAGTCGGTTAAAAAAACTGGCCATATAAACCAATTTGGCATTAGAAAACCTACGCGTCAGAAGAGATAGAATAACACTTGAGTTACACTATATGAAGAGACTACTTGTGGACCGTAGGCCACCATGCGGGCCCAGTGCGGGTTAGTGGATGTCACATGCCTTCGAATTTTTGGTTCTAGGACATGCCCATTAGTTTTGAACCTACGACCTACGACTGGGAAGTCCAGTCCCTAACGGCTCAAATACACCAAATCCGTCATCGTACGAACTTTGCTCGTACGACGACGGCCGAACTCGGACGATTGAATCAAACACTTGTAAATTGTAGAGAGCGCGTACACCAACACGACCGATTTTATCCGATTTTGTCGGCCGATGGCGGACGCGTTGGTGTACGCGCTCTCTATGATTTACAAGTGTTTGATTCAATCGTCCGAGTTCGGCAGTCGTCATACGAGCAAAGTTCGTACGATGACGGATTTGGTGTATTTGAGCCGTTAGTCTCATACATGTTACAATATTCCAGTTGTATTTTAATCTGATTTCAATTTGCCTTCGTCTGCGTGGATTTCATAAGTTTTCATTTTTTCGCGCGGAACCCTAATTCTTTTTCTAAAATAAAAGTAGATTAAATAACAGTAACTTAAGTTACTCCTAATGATATCAGCAATCTGTCAGTAAAAATGTCGTCAAAATCGGTCCAGCCGTTCTTGAGTATAAACGGTGTAACTAACCTGACTTTGTTTTATTTTTTATTTTTTTTTCTTAGTAATAATAAATTCAATGAACAAAGCGTACAAGAACTATATAAACTATTCAAACCACAATAATGCACTTTCCGCATTTGCAATAACTAAATGTGGGAAATAATTTAAATGGACAGTGTTTGAATGTTAACTTTGCTCTAAAGGTTCCGCAACTCCACGGATTTAGTTAAATTCTACCATAGTAGCTAAAATAACCTAAATTATTTGCATTCGTTGCATGGACTACCTCTTTGGTTTAGTGGTCGCAAGTGTGACTGCTGAGCGCGATCCTGGCTTCGATCCTTGGGTTGGGCAAATTGTAATTGAGTTTGTCCTTTTATCGTTTATACTTTTCTGCTAGCTGATGAACTATTAAATCCTGTAAAAACAATCCACATGAAACGGTTCCAAAAATACTAAATGCCGTTTTTAAATAAAGATACAAAAAAAATTGGACCTACGCAAATAAACTAGATTTTTGTCCCTTTACGAAAACCAAAGGCTCAGATTGGATGTGCCGAATCAATACTCGTCGAATACGAGTTTCCAATCGAGAACCTCTAGTAAAAACATTGCGAGCCGACCTAAAAATCCGTACAATTCCTTTTGAAATATTCCGCCAGTTTGCCGTCAGTTCATTAGGTAATGTCACCATGTATTTCCAAAAAAATGTATCGAGAAAAAATCACAGAGGACGGACAAACAATAGGTACTAGTGCCTTCGTTTTTTTTTTTGCTTTTAAAAATGGCTTTTTAGGACGTGTGTTCTTTTGTTGTTTATTATTTAGATTTCATTTGTTTTTATTAAAATACTAGTGACCCACTGCTGTTTCGTACGGGTGCAATCTAAACCATATCTCTAAGTAGTCTGTGATCTAAACTGACGTGACGACATGTCAAAACATCGAGATCAAGAACATGCTGTATACTAAGTTTTATTAACGTACTAGCTGACCCGCCCGGGCTTCGCACGGGTAAAGTTTAGTACCTACACCTAACCTACACCTACAAATAAACAAATTTTCTAAATGGTGGTGAAAACCGCATTAAAATCCCTTGTGTAGTTTATTTAGAACATTGTTTTATAATATTAATAGATAAATATTATTTTAAAATCAATATAAAAATATTGAACACACGCTGCTTATCTACGAAGAGGTAATGCTAGCAGAAATCTTTTTAAAGAATCTTGTATCAGCGTACCAATTCTTCCAACAAAACCTGTGGAAAAATTGAGCAAATTAAAATTGTACTATCTATCATCAATCAATCAATTCAACTGATCTTGTCCACTGTTAGACATAGGTACCTATATTTCTCTTAAATTGCACCAAAATCCAGTTTTCCAATTTCCGTGTCTTAGAAATTATACTTTGTCATAATTTTTTTTTAATAACAACACAATTTGGGCAAAACATAAAAAAAAAAACCATTTACCAGCATTAATTAGCCCCAATAGACAAAATAAACAACAATTTAGTAATACGCAGGAAAACCCAGTATAAGGTATTAAACTAAACGGGTTGAAAAAAGAATCCAAAATAAGAAGACGCCACGGAATTGGTCCCGCACTAAATTCCAATTTATGGGCCCTGGGTCCGGACCTCTACAGTGTAGCGTGGCCCTTGCCGTGGTTAGCGAGTCCCGGATTCCCGGGATTGTATTTATTTACTGTTTTGTTATCCCATATGCCGTGGATGCTATGTGGATCTTTCACTTATATATATTTTTTATACATAGGTATTAGATTTCAAAAAAATTAAGAAGAGCCCTCTTCAGTTTTGTTATTGGGTACCGAATGCTTAGTATCTTCTTCTAAGAAATAAAGATTAGGGTCCTGTCCTGTTTTTAATGTCAGATTACTGTTTGACATAATTTTTGTATGTGATTTTGACGTTACCTGCAATGCTTTACAGTCTCATAATAAATATGGTAAAGTCTAACAAATTAATAAAACGTATACCTAAATGATAAAAAACCGGCCAAGTGCGAGTCGTACTCGCGCACCGAGGGTTCCGTATCATTTTTGGACGTATAAAGTGAAAAAAACCGTACCGCATAACTAAGTTTGTTTGTGAAGGAATTTTGATGATTTTGAAAAAACTGTACTAGTTAGGAACATCGTTTTATTTTTGGCACCATATTTGGGTCAATTCCTATCAGCTCTAATTATTTCAGATTTTTCGCTCCGCAAACTTCGGAGATAAGGGGTGGGGGGGGGGGGAATGGTATTTTTTCAGTAATTTTTCATCATATGTCGTAAACTGTGAGACATAAAATAAGATGAAAATATATTTTGAAATGTGCAGATCAAGCCCTTTCATATGATATGCCATTTGACCTAGTAACCCCATTTTCCTTTTTTACCATTTTGGTACGGAACCCTAAAAAATATATCTTATTCTTTATTTTCCTACATATAACGCTCTATTTGAAGCAAAATTATTATTTACTAAGAAAATGTAACGAATATCTAATAAAATACGACGATATCCATAAACGATGTACTGACAACCTGCCATTAGTAATGCATTATTAATATGTAGTCTGTTTACGAAACGTCACAGGTCACAACGTTTCCACCTTTGAGTATGTATTTTAATAGACTGATAACATTTTGATGGATGAATTTTGTTTTATAGAGATGTTCTTTGAAAAAATTATCAATAGGTCAAAAAAATTAGTCTGACCATTACGGACAAATAAGGATTCGTAACATTTGATAATATTATCATACACAAACCTTTGCGGGAACGCAAATTAGTGTACCTAACGTTTTTGTATTTATTTTTATTGTTTTGTGTTCTGTTGTGCTGTAGGTACCTTACCATAATGTCTGTGTCTTTAGTGCTGTGTCCAAATAAATATTTTTCTTTCTTTCTTTCTTTCTTTCTTTCTTATATTGTTTAATTTTAATTACAAAGAAAGTATTTTATAATCTCAACCATTTACATTAGGTACTTTGTAGAATGCATCCCACAAAAACAATTCAGGAAAAAATTGTAAAAAAGTGTGCAATTTTTTAGTTCGTCATATTTTACGCATGTTTCGCATAAATCCCGTTTTATAATCCCGGGCTAACCCAGCACTAGTGAGGCTTACCCACTAACTCCGATACACTGCGACAATGTCCCACATGACAATGTCACACAGTTTGAACACAACGTAGAAAAAATCCCGCAAAACATCTCTATATTGTTGGGATTTCCGATTGGATTTCTTCCATTTTCACGGCAAATTGACTTTTTCATCAGTTTTTTTATATCAGTTTATTACTGACGGAAACATTTTCTTGTACGATCTATGAAGTCAAGCTGAACTTGCCACGGTCGGTCAAAGTCAAAGTCAAATCATTTATTTTAATTAGACCATTTACAAGCACTTAATTGTCAAGAAATATTTGTCAGTCTATTTGTCCGTTAGTTGAAGCTAGCTGGCCGTTCCAAAACGTAGATTCCTATGGAAAAGAACGGACAAGAAACTCCATGGTTACTCTTTTTCAACAAATCCAATTACAATTTCTTTGATTTATTGATAGGTACACTCGACGCCATTTACGGTCGACCACTTTTCGCCCTTATTACTAAGAACATAAGGGTGAAAAGTGGTCGACCGTAAATGGCGTCGAGTGTACCTACCCTAATAATTATGTGAGAACAATGTGAGTTAATAAAGTATGCAAGGTCTGGGATGGGAGACTCAGACTATACAGGGTGGCAGGTTAGACAGTGGAAATATTTTAAGGGGTCATTGTACTCATCATTATGAACAACTTGTACTATGGAACCAACCCTGAATTCGGGAAAAAAATCAGCTGTTCCATACATTTATGTTCACATAACTCAACAAAATGTATGGAAGAGCCTTGGTCCCATAGTAATAGTTGTTCATAATGATGAGTACAATGACTCCTTAAAATATTTCCACTGTCTAACCTGCCACCCTGTATATACAGACAGAAACTCCTCTGTGGCGGTAAAAAAATATTAAACTGTTGTCATCCGCATAGTCAGAAGTCGGACAGTCTGACACCAGTCTAACTAGTATGGACATTGCTCAGTAATTATTGGGCCGTGGTAATGAGATGGAGTCACTTTAGGTAGCATTAAAAGTGCCTCCACGAGTGACGAGATACAACGTGTTCAACACTATCGGACCTTTCTTTAAGGGAGCCATTACACTCATAATCAACCTTGAAATCGCAAAAATCAGCTGTTCCATACATTTGTGTTCAAATTAATCGACAAAATGTATGGATCATGATTTTTTTATATACATAAAGATACATACATAATATATAGGTGTGTATGTGATATGTATTTATTCCTGTATCTTTATGTTTAACTAGCATCCGCCCGCGGCTACGCCCGCGTTTATCGGGATAAAAGGTAGCCTATGTGTTATTCCAGACTAAAATCTGTGTGCCAAATTTCATCCAAATCCGTCCAGCCGTTTCAGCGTGAAGAAGTAACAAACATACTATACACACACACACACACACACGCGCACAAACTTTCACATTAATAATATTAGTGTTATTATATGTTTTGTTATTTTTCAGTAAGCGTTCTATTTTGTTGCGCCTACCATGTTTTATCTCTGCATCACCTTATGGCAGACTGGCAGAGCCATTAAATCCGCCTTTGCGCTTGCTTAGTTTACTCGTGCATAATATTGCAATAAATAAATAAATAAACACAGCCATTACTTGTATAAAACTCAAATGACTTTACAACTATAATTATGTTGACAGTGACACATCGTTAAAAGAAAAAGGGTCACGAATAAGTCGGTAGGCCACAAACAAATGAAAATCGATAATCTATGAATTATTTGCGAAGATGGCGACGACTGTTTATCAAGTCCAATTCGACCTCAAAAATTTACCGATTTCTTAGAAAATTACATTGGCATCAAATTACTTAGCCCCAAATAGATTGGGGTCGGCTTCCAGTCTAATTATATGCGACTAATACTTACCAAAATTTTACATAGAGCGCCAATTTCTCGTAATTAATTTAACACTATAAGTGACACTTGACACTAAACTTGAGATTATATTATGGAATTATACTTTAACCCCAATTATGATCATGTAAGGGTCAGGACTAAAGTTGTTGAGCTAAAGTTACACTAGTTTAGTAATTTAATTCCCTCTAGAAACACCAATTATACTTTTTGCGACCCGAGAATCGAACCCAAGGCGCGACGCTAAGCAGTTGAGCTTGCTATTACTAGACAAACGACGCAGTCATATACTTCGCAAATAGTTAAGAGAAACCCAACCTAAACTGATTCAACTTACCCCTAAGTCAAATTTATCCTTAGTTGTGGTCACAAGTCACAGTTTTGTAACAGATACACGACTCTTAAGGGGTCCTTTGTCTTCAATCCTTTACTAAGCCAAATTACTTTCGAGTTGAAACATAAACGGCAGTACCACAAAAAAGATAAACACGTGTTCAACACGAATGCTACCAAAAATAATACGCACTTGTTTTAGCAGTCACTTGTCTTTAACAAGTGTGTATTATTTTTGGTAGCATTCGCGTTCAACACGTGTTTATCTTTTTTGTGGTAAGGGTGAAACAGTTTCAATCCGAAAGAACCAACTATACATATAAAACAGTACCATGACTGATTGACAGACAAAGCACAGACTAAACTGGGGGTGATTTGAAAGGAGATGTTTGAACAACTGACACAGGCGGGGATTGAACCCGCGACCTCTGCCTGACCGTGGCATCGCTCTAACCAACTGAGCTACAGTGTCATATATCTGAATCAGTTGTAAGCCACGGTGCGACAAAGGTCGCGGGTTCAAACTCCGCCTGTGTCAGCTGCTTATGAATATCTCTTATTTAATTAATAACATTAAATAAGAATAACACGGCTTTAACATGTTTAAAATTCGCAAAAATATGCATTTATAAAATAATACAATTTATATTAGGCCATTTCTAACGTCGCAATGCTGCTTAATTTTTTTATACCTAAATGCGGGGGCATTTAGAAACGTCAATTAAAGTTAATGCGATCCATTAACTAATATAAATTTCAGAGTGCGGCTGTAAGCTGTAACTCGTCCAAATTGAGTTAGATGGATGCTGTGATATATCAAACACAAACATTCCACCAAATATAATTATTCTCGTGTTTACAGTACAATACTCAAACACACTCAACTGGGGTTGGCAGATGGTAATTTGAAAAAGAGGGCTGATGGGTTTTAAAAGGAAGACTTTCACAATGAAACGAGTTTTTTATTATAATTTACTTAATTTTAATCATATACCTACAGCTGAACTGCCAATTTTCGAATTAACTTCTTGATTTTTCGTACCTCAAAAGGAAAAACGAAACCCTTATATTATCACTTTATTGTCCGTCTATCCGAGGCAAAAACCTTGACGGGTGGAGGCATCTGCTCATAGATGGCGCCACTAAAAGAAGTATGTAATAGCGACATCTTGCTCATAGATGGCGCTAATGCATATTTCTAATGGTATGTTTTATTTTATTTTATATCTACATACATATTTAAGTTTGTGCGGAACCCTACGGGCGCGACTCCTACTCGCACTTGTCCGATTTTTTTTAACAATTAAGTCTACGGCGAAAATTACATGCTTTTAAAGTTATAATGTGTGAGAATCAAAGATTTTACTGACTCCAAATTCAGTTTGTTTCTTCCTTTGCTCCATTGCAAATTAATTAGCGAAAAAAAGGATGATATTACAGTAGATAAAGCTCGACATCCGAGACAGGCATCAGGTCGGATTTGCACATCCACCCAAAATCACTCTTTGGCACGGAGCTTACAAGGCTCCGTTTTTCTTTCGAACCCACTGACTCTGGTTTTCGTATCCCTATCTACTAAGGAAATAACTTAACATAACTTAATAAAGTCGGATCTGAGGTCTAATGATCTGAGGCTTTCCCATACAGAAGTGAATTTTATTTTTGCTCTCCTGAAAACGTTAAGTTTCGTAGATACGACCTAATGCATCTAAGGTTGAGAAATGAGGACGGGAGGATAAATTATAGAAAAAAGGAGAACATATCCTCCTTTAGGATACCATATGACAACCCTACACTCAACCCTCGCGTAAAGTGACTCAACTCTCACCGAGTTGAGTATCGCTGAGGGTAACAAATCAGCAGCAACTCGCGGAGCTGAGTTGTAGCTTGTACACACTTGAGTTGTGACTAATACAGCGAAATAGTGAAATGTGTGGGGTAAAACATAGGAAAAAGCGATTTTTTCCCTCCACTGTTAATGAAATAATTATATTAATTTATTCTACAATACCTACTACTAATTTATTATACAATTAACTAACAGTTTTTACTTTTTTTTTTTAAACTAGATGAGGTCGGTGTTTGCTATTTGACTACCTTTGAGAAGAAACACCGAAAAAAACTCGACTTCATTGTTTCCTCTATCACAAGCGCGTTTTAATTTACATATTTACATACATACATGTCACATGCATATCCATGTCCAGACCTTCACCAACTAAAAACCAACATCATTATTCTGTTGTGAAAAAGCAAATATTGTTACGTTCGTGTGGGAATAATTTAATCGCGACGTGTACCTACAGTGTACATTTTAACACTTTTCCCGTCCAGTATGTAGGTCGTGTACAACAGTGTTCCGCAAAGCGTGTGCCGTAGCACACTGGTATGCCGTTGTCATAAGTTGGTGTGCCTCGGAAAAATAAGGTTATCTCTTAAAGTTAAACTCACCACGCGCTTTTGTGTCGTCGCTTATTGTTATGTTGTATTATGTATGTAAAAACTGATTTTTCATTTAAGGTGTACATCCAAAATTTTCTGATTTCCTAGGTGTGCCTTGAACACAAAAAATTTGCGGAACACTGGTGTACATACAATACGCGGCAAAAAACTTAAATCTTTTTAGCGTAGTGGGGAAAAGTCTGTGCGCGTGCATGTATTATGATTATGATTCAAAATGCACAAAATCGACTATTGAGCATTCAAGGTCATAGCTAAACTTGCGTGAAACGTGCCGCGATCTGTATCAGAATTTGTGGGAATAATTGAACCACGACGCGGACGTATTTATAGTGTACACTTTACGTCCAGTAACCTACATTATAACGTGTATCAGAAATGCGTGGTCGTATTTAAGGGTGTTATTTGGACTCTTATTCGGAGCAATATTTGATAGGTCACACAAAAAAAAATCGGCTACTCTTCGGTAGTGTTGTGTTCCTATGGTAGGTAAGTAAGGTCGCCAGAGCTGTTGAGGATGCGCTGCGTTGACAGCCGGGGACCTGCTTGTCTTAGGAGCTGTAAACACGCATGTGATACTCGGTGTTGCAAGCGATTCATAGGCGACGCTAACCGTTTACCATCAGGCAGACCGAACGAAAATCTTCTCTAGACCTAAATTATTTTTATACCAAAATCGCTTCTGCTTCTAGTTTAGATCGGCTGCGCAAGTCAGACCGCAAGAAGCTGCATCCTACCGCCACGCGCCGGTTAGCAGAACAAGCCGCAAATAAAACATTATCTTTTGTGTTTGTCAACGCACCTCCAGATACAAGAGTAATCTCTAGAGTGGGGAAACGTTTTTTAAGATTAACTAGTTACTGAGCACGGAATCAGGTTACAGTCGTTCCTGCAGCTATACTCGATCAGTAGCACTAGGTAACTGATAAAAAAAAACCTAGAACATAGATTGAAACTTGAATATTTCAGAGGACACCTTGGCATGATTGCTGCAAGTAATTTATTTGTTGTTGCAGCTAGCTTTCAGTTCTAGACGATTCTTCATGGGTGTTTTACGAGCCAACATTTATTTTCAAGAAGTACTTGCTTTACCAAGAAGAAGTAATGCGCGGCGAGCGAATTAAAAATGCATTTGAGCTGTTTACTTCCACTTCACTCAAGGGAACATAGGGGCGATGATTGCGTTGTGAACTGCAGCGGTTTATTTTTCAAAGTAATTGTCAATCAATAGCTAAAAATAGCACATAAGCTACTTTTTATCCCAAAAACGCAGACGGAAGCTAGTTTATTATGAAACCAGCGCGAGAGTTTGTTCTACCAAATGAAAAACCAATCATTAAAATCTGTTCATACTCAGCAAAGAAATCGTGTAAGAAGATCCAAAAAAAATTAATCGAATTGAGAACTTCCTCTTTTTTGAAGTCAGTTAAAAAGCTTGTTAAGAGATAAAAATATTGGCTAGTGAGGTCTGACTGCAACCGATTCATATAAAGTACTGCTAACCAGTTCTTTTTGGCTAAACTCCGACTGAAACTAGAAACCAACTTTTGAAAAATGTCGGCTAAAAAGTTTCGACTACATTCATCAATATTAAGTCAGTGGTTCCACTATATTTATCATTTTCTCCGTGCCATATTATAAATTTAACGTTTCAAATATTTTTATATAATGAAAATCTATAGCCGAATCAAAAACCTTTGGAGTTTGATAAAAATTAAGATCCTAAAAATACGAATTTAATCCCGTATGATTCCACAGCAGACGAGAAGAAAACAGAGCGTAAAATTAAGTTGTGCTATCAATTACGTCACTGCACGAGACGAAATAATTCCTAGCATCATTTGCTAACTAAAACTATGGATATAGGGATATAGTTTCGAGGAACAGCTGGTCTAGGCTAGTTGTTCCAGGAGGTTTTACCCCCATTGCGCGGCTCCTAAGGGCCGTAGCGTGAAATATAATCTAATGAAATAAATGAAATATAATCATAAATAGCCTATACTATTTTTCATGAATCTGGCTATCACATACCTACAAAAAAAATCTTCGAATCCGATTGGTAGTTTCAGAGATTAGCGCGTTTAAACAAACAAACGTACTCTTCAGCTTTATAATATTAGTATGGATGTAAACAAGCTTCTAGTAGAGAGGTAGGACATAGCAGGATATTTCGTTTGGAGCAGCCCGACTAGAGAAGTATCTCCACGTTACAGAATAGCATAAGCATAGCATAATCGGCCTATAATGTTCCCACTGCTGGGACACAGGCCTCCTCTCTGTGAGAGGGAGTGGGCCGTAGTCCACCACGCGGGTCCAGTGCGGGTTGGTGGACGGGACGGCACAGAATACCACAGTGAAATAACGCTATTCTTTTGTAGCGTTGTGTCCCTGTGGTGTATAAGACTGCCAGAGCTCTCAGGAGCTCGCCGTCAACACGCCGTCAACACAGCGCATCCTCAGCCGGCCTAGCATGACCACGATAGAAACGCCTTTTGTCTATATAGAAATAGACAAAGTGACAGATTTCATTCATAAAACGTAGAAATGTTTCTACAATCTGTCACTTTGTCTAGTTCTATGTAGACAAAACCCGATTCTATCGTGGTCATGCTAGGCCGGCAGGGATGCGCTGTGTTGACGGCGTTGACCTGCTTGTCCCATAAGCTGTCGGCACAGCGAATCCTCATTTATAGGGTCAGCAACGTTCATGTGATACTCAAACAGGCCGTAGGTACGCGTGTATTGCACCATCGTCGTAAAAAAAACCTACTAGCAAACAATGGAACTACTGTTTACTACTCTACTCCTTGTTGAATTAAGTTTAATTTACATTGCATTGGATGTAAATAATGTGTTCTGCGAACCGGCGATACGCGTCTGGAAGTAAATTGTAGTAGAAAATATTTCTATTGCCTTATTATTCAGATTTTGTGGGACTTCCACACAAAAATAAGTTTAAGTATCGAAGGAGGCGTATCGAAAACCATTAAAAGCTTAATGTTGACAACATCACTCCGATTTCGTGGCTGTACGTTATTTTTGAGATAATATTTCTATTGCCTTATTATTCAGATTTTGTGGGACTTCCACACAAAAATAAGTTTAAGTATCGAAGGAGGCGTATCGAAAACCATTAAAAGCTTAATGTTGACAACATCACTCCGATTTCGTGGCTGTATCAAATTTTTGAATAAAACATCATATTCCTTACAGTTCACTTTAATAGCAACCTTTTTCACTTTGCAATCCGATCCACAGTCCATTGATTGCGCAGAATCTTATACAAACATCTCCGCTTACCAAGAATGCTGCGGTTGGCGCGGGAAACTGCAATCTCGTTCCGATATTGGTTATCTATCGACTAAGATCAGGAACTAATGGTTATCTCGCCATAGCTTAATTAGATAGGTATAGCTTAATTAGCATAGCAAGATTAGACGTTGAATAATGCAGTTTAGAGTGATGGGGCTATGTTAGAGCCATAATGGCCAGCGCTCACCAACGACACGGCACTGCAAGCTGAAATGATTTTAATCTTAACACACTTAAAACTCATATTCGGTTGATATCATCACAAGACTTGAGAATACTTTGAGCTTCGCGGAAAGTTTACGTATTTTTTAGCTTTCCATTATTGAAAAAAATGTCAGAATCGGATCATTCGTTCCGAAGACTACCCCCTCATACAAACTTACAAACTTTATACTTACCTCTTTAAAATATTAGTATACAAAGGACACGGCAGACGCCCATAAAACGCTGGGCTTCAGATTGTGTATGTCGGTACAGATATGAAATTAGTTTGGTGTGTTCGAGTATTTCAAGAGTATTTAAATTCTTTTTTTTTTTGTACCTAATTGGGTTAAGGAGAAATCTTTTTTTGTACCTAATTGGGTTAAGGAGAAAGTATTTGTGACGGTGAGGTTAAGTATGGTGTGAATGATCCAATGAAGTACAGCCCGACTAATGAGTTCTCAATTCAAAGGTTTTAGTTGCTGTCGACATGATATTCTGTGGAGGCACGCGCCAGCCAGCAAGCACCCGTTTTTTTTTTATTGTTTTTTTCAAAATGTCAACGGCATAATCATTTTATTTCTTTTTGATTCCAATTCTTAATCTCTAAGATAAATTAGGCAAAGAACAATTAAAATATGTTTTTATTTTTGGTTAAGCTTTTATTACTGTTCCATATCAAGCCCAAAACTACCAACGTCTTTTGTATGTTTGTTCTCTATACGTTCCTAATCCATTGATCAGATTGGGATGGGACTTTATACAATTGTTGTGGGGAGGCCAAGGGAGGTTTCTGATAAAAAAAACCTGTCATTGCAATGCATGCCGGGTATAGCTAGTCTTAATATTATAAAGAGGAAAGAGTTGATTGTTTGTTTGCATTGAATAGGCTCCGAAACTACTGGACCGATTTAAAAAATTCTTTCACCAATAGAAAGCTACATTATCACTGAGTAACATAGGCTACTTTTTATCGCGAAAAAATGCGCAGTTCCCGCAGGTCACGCGGATGAAGTCGCGGGCAAAGTGCTAGTATAAAATAAATACGAAGTAATATCAAGCATTGAGGCAATGACTGTGATAAAATCAGTATCAGTTTCTACCGTGGTCTCAGACTCCCAAGCGATATGAATCTCTTAGACATTCGTATTCTTCAGAATGACATGTATAAGATTTTCTGCTGTCGTAATAAAAACATTTGTTTCTTTCAAAACTTGATACCATAAAAATGTTGGTAGGTAACAATATTTTTCTAACAGAATAGGTACGTTATTTTATTCTAACTTTGATGAAACAGGATTAGGAAAAATTGTGTTCCTCCAAATATACAGACGGACAACGAAGTGATCTTATAAAGGTTCCTTTTTTCCTTTTGAAGTACGGAACCCTAAAAAACAATCCAATTTCAACTGCCCAATAAATATCTAGATATCTTAAAAACGTTCCGGTTGTCTGTATTTTTTGTTCGATTCCAATTTTATTCCACAGCGAACACGCGCTGGCCGAAATCGCTTTTTCGCTTGTTTTTATTTTTCACCGATTCGTTTATTTGTGGCTTCGATTGCAGTGACCCAATGGGTGACAACGGGCTTAGGACATGATGTCAACGTTGAAAACCCGAACCTCCAAACTAGTTGTACCCACAACTTCGATCACTTTTTAAAAATATCGAATGGGAACATATCGATATGCTAGTTTATCCGGGTATAGGTATGAAGCAGTTTTTTTAGGATGAGCGTAAAACCATGAGCAACAATATTCTGTAAGATTAAAACATCAATACTCATAATGAATATGGATTTGAGGAAAGGAGCCTAATCTAGATTAAACTCAAGAGATTCCTACAATTTTCTCGAGATTTTTTGTAAGACTAAAATCAATAAAAATATATTTGCACTCGATATGAACTACAAAAACTATTTTTAAACGACTGCAGAGTAGTTCATAATATGGATGCTCTTTAATTTAATTTTCAGAAATTATAATTTTTTTAATGATGCTTGTATTGTCTTGCTATAAGGGGTACACTTGGCCTAAATAAATAAAATTCCAAACATAGTACTTAACAAACACTTTATTTTAACAATAATTATTATCAAAATAACATAATTAACTGTAACGACTGTCGGCGTGCTGTCTCTGTTACAACTAACATTTAACATTGAGTTGAATGTCATAACTTTTAAAACTTGGCTATATAGGTACATTTCGTCTCTTTCACACACATCGATGACATCTCCAAATCTATCGTTTAAATATCAAATAGCATGGAAGACCTTTTCGGCAAATTGACCCAAAAATGTTTTGTTCTATTTGTGAAAAAGGCTGGTTCCAAAAATGGCCAGTGTTATTCTGAAATGTTTACTTCGAACTTCACTTGTGATGGCATACAAATTGACAGCGAACACATACCTATTTTGTTTTTAAACTTTTTCATCGCGGATTCACACGACACCGTTCGAATTTCGAAGTGATGCTTAGAGAATGAATTTTAATGCTCTCTTGATATTTAACACATTCAATTGTTTTTTAGTATTAAGTATAACATGAGATACTACACTTTGATTTGAGGTATATTTTATTACTGGTTTAGAGATGATTTTTGATCGATAAAACTAATTACTAGGCAATATAAAAGCGGTACAATATTTTTTGTTCAATCTTCAGAGTTGTGTACTACCTTTAGAATTTGTTTCCAGCCGGCCTAGCATGACCACGATAGTATATTAATGTTGATATCGTTGACGCCATGATTTAAAAATTATGACACTCATATTTATCTACGAAATCGAATACATTCACATTTAGTATCTATATAAGTAGCTAGAGAGATTGAATTTAGTCTAGTGATAAATATGTCGGAAAATAATCGCATATACAAAGTCTAATGCGCAGTCGGCTAAGTTATATACAGGGTGAAATAAATTGCAAAAATATTTTAAATTATTGTTTTGGACGAAAAATGCTCAATATTTTTTATCTGTCAAAGAACATAAAATTATAAAATCAAAATGATTTATTTAAATTTTTAATTAGATACCTATGTGAAACATAATGTACCTACCAGAGACAAAAACATCTATAATCTTTGTCGACCGCGCATCGGGTCCAGTAACGCATAATAGGCCAGTAACTATCTTTAGGAACCACAAATTACAAATAATACATTATTTAGGATTACAAAGACAATAAAAACTTAACTAAACATAAACAATTTATGAGCGTTAGAGAAATTATGTCCGTTTGCACCAAAAAACTAAAACCAATCAAAACAATAACTTTTTTAAGTTGAGTTTGACTGAAAGCCCTATACTATGCCTACAGATTAAAATAAGCCGATGCACATTCAGCTTATGTGTAGCAGTTGCATCATGTTTATTATTTAACTCATAATTGACAAAAAAAATACTCCTTCCGACATTTTTATTTGCAAATAATATTACGGTGCAACGGATCACAGAAATGAAGGCATAGTTTTATAGATAATAGCTCAATACGGAGGGGTAAATAGATGTATCTCTACTTATTCTTTCATAAATACTGTGACATATTTTTACATTGCTATTTTATCACTTATAATACATCTTTCTTCGGTTAATTATAATCCGCATTGCATTACATAAAAATTTCCATGACATACTCTCAATTTATTCCAATCAATGTACATAATTTTCTCTAATAAATGTTATGGAATTTATATTTATATAAATTATAAAATACATTATTTATCTATGTACGTAAACTTTCGCTGTAATAACTCTGTATGGTTTTTAAACGTGAAATCAAATTTGCGCCCTCCGCCACCATTCAGAATTCAACAAAGGTCTTATTGAATTATTCATGGTTGACGAACAAAAAATATATTGTCGATTTTCGAACGCCGATTTTATTTATCGCTTTTTTGCTAATGTTTGTTTTTAATTTCCTGACATATCAACCTGTATAATGAATATTTTACGATGCTTTTGGATTCATGAATGAATTAAATAACTTTGTGTTGTAAATAAATGTACCTATCTGGTATTGTTTTTGATTTTTATATTTTTTCTTAAATTTTACGTTAAATAATATTTAATAACATACAAAATTAAAAATAAATACCTACTATATAAAACGTTAAAACTTCCAAAAAGAACACTTTTTGTATTCATAAAAATAACCTTTTCAGCAATTGTACATATTTCAAAAATGCGTAGTTATATTCATAAAATGATTCTTGAATCACATGAAAAAAAAAAGTATTAAAATATTTGCTCCATTTTTCGGACGGCATACAAAAATAAATGATATTTATTGGTGTTCTGAATATTCGTTTGTAATCGTGTTCGCTGAAATTCAATTAAAAAGTTGACAAAACTTTTAATGAAAATAATATTAAAATGGCGCGACTTTTACGGTACATACATATTAATTGATTAATTAATCGATATATCGAAATTTCCATCATTTTTATCGCTATACTTATAGGCAACACGTTTACCTTTTCTTAAATGTTTATTTATTAAAACAAGACATATATTTTTCTTTTTTACTTCCATCAGTAAAAGCAAGGTACCTATAAAATTTTATCATTATTTATTACCATCTTTCTTTTATCTCGTTCTCATTTGCTACACCCATTAATCGAAAAAAAAACAAATCACTCGCGTCTCGCGCCTAATAAAGAACTATCGTCATATTATGTACACTATCAGTTCGATATAACTACAAAACAAAATAGCTTATTTAACATTACGATACAAGAATCTGAGGAATCTAACACGAACAACATTTAGATAGAAATATGAAATTTCATGTCGATAGTACTGCACCAAGAAGAGACCAACAAATTTTCAGAAGAATTGACAATAAAAGCTGATTTAAAAGCCAAAAAGCATATAGTTTAAGATAGAAAAAGAATGTCAAAAAATTTGGAGAAGGGCTCTCGCATTGAGACGGGAGAACATACGGTAAAAACAGACGAGGAAAAGAAAATAACCCTGCCAAAAAGGGAAATAGAATTTAAACTCCAATTTGTGATAAAAACACATTTCATATATGAATAACTCACCTTTTTTTCCAACGATCTGTGCTGAATAAGAACACCCACACAAAATCGTATTCGTTTCATTAACTCTCGATTTTACACACACGCTAAGTCACATTAAATCTGTGTCAACAGTATAATTATGTAGCTTCACACACGTCAGTTTCATTGAAATCAAATTACATCTTCAGAGTAAACGTCGCATTTGATTGTGCTAGTCTGACTTAACATAAATTTATTGGAATAATCTCCAGTGGGAAGGAAAACAGAACCGTTACCATCATTTTCTTAGATTTCTTCTCTTAGCAAAGAATTAAAATATTCCGCCAAAAAGCTTTCTATATCTACATTTGGATCAACTCATAATGAATATTCATTCAGCGTTTTCAAGCGTAGTCGATGAGATGTGATTAAAATTAAACTTTGGTATAATAAGTACCTACCCATGGCTGGTGCTGAAAAAGTTTTTCGACGGCAGTTTGTGGCGAAAATTGTGGCAATAAGAAACTTTGATTAAAAGTCAAACATGTCGTGGGTTCATTCAAAATTTTTCTTTAAGAACTGTAATTTGTTAGTATTTCATTTAAAGGGAAAACAAATGTCAATTTTGAAGTGTTAAGAGATAATAACGAAACAGATAATTACTATGATAGAGAAAGTGTCAATTTCTTATAGAAATCTTGATAGCTGATGTCGAATACACTTTCCAGAAAGCTTAAAGTGAAAGGTGAATAGGTATCCACTTAGTGATGCAACAAACCGATTGTGACATTTTTACAAGGACAACCTTTTGATTTTGAATATTAAATCATGGCACAGCACGCCACTTCTAATGGCCACAGTACTATCGACGGTCCCATAATAAAAGTTTACTATCGAATATTCATGTAGAAAGACTAGTATCGATTTTAAATATAGCTTAAGACATTATTCTTCGCAATAGTTTGTTCACTTTTATAGTAAGACTGGGAATTTTGTTACGTAAGGAAGGTTTAACTTTAAGTATAAATACAGTTTGGGTAAAATTTAAGGTTACCGATAATAGATAAAAAAGAATCTAAAATTGTAAAAATGTAGGTTCAAGAAAATATGATGATTTAAAAGCAAAATGTTAGGTTAAAACTCTTAGATAGGATGAAATATCATGAAGCTATAAGCATAAATACGAAAATTTTTAAAAGAGTTTCTGTGAAAATTTTTAGAAAATCTACTGAAAGCGTAGAAATAGTCTACGTTAAAATAAATTCGAAAATAACAATATTGGTCCGAAGTCAGGCAGAATTTTTTATATAGAGGTCGAACAAAGTTATAGATAAAGATAGACGTGAAAAGTATTAAAGCGTACGATTCATCGACTAGATACAATTTTCTTATATCGATAATGATACCTACATTTTATCGATTAGTGGATTATATCGAATAAAAATTACATGTGGCCTAGATTGATGGTAGAGTGATGATTAAAGATACACGTAATAAAAATACATCTAGCTTATTTGAAGTAGTTGATATACAACTAAGTAATGTTGTCTTATGATTCAAGTATTTCAAGTTATTTAAGAAATATATGAGATAAATATGTTGTTTGAAGATCGTAAACTACATTTTTATAAGGTCGTGACCAGTGATAATCACTTTTTATCCATTTAGTATCAAATCGATATAAGATTTTTAATATCATAAATATAGAAGAGGAAGCTTGGAAGCAAGTGAAGCAAAAATAACATCATCTAAGGGGTTTTAAACAAACTAACAATTATACTCTTAATACAAGTTCTACGTAAATATAGCGGTAATATAATTTAACACAAGCCATCTAAAAATAAATATCAATGCTTATAATTATGGCAGTACGTAAAAATCCAATTAATTTCGTATTGGTGCCTTTTAAAATATTTTTTTGCACCAATTTTAATAGTGATGTTCCTAATTTGATGTTGTTCAATTTAATTTTGTTAAATTATCATAAATATTATTTTCGATTTTATCTCCTGGTATTTCATTAGTAGCATTGCACTAGCACTAGACAGTAATATCATCTATAAGTTATTTTAGTTATACTCTTCGTTTGCTTTCAAAGCGATATTCATTTATTTGTAAAAGTAATTCACGATTTCAATTTGATATAATATCGGTGAAGTTATCGTTACTTATTTCAGCTCGAGCATTTGTTTCACCGATGCAATGTGCAAGCGTCTCAGCATTGCCAACTGCATAATATTATGTTTCTCTAAAGCTTTATCTAATGCTAAATAAATCTGAGTTTATCATATTATTTACATAATATTCTATAAAGTACTACGGTATTATTATTTATGTTTTAACTTTACTGTGATTAAAGCGAGTGGCTCTCTTATTAATTCCATGATGTTTAGCGTATGAAAATACGTTGTATTTTATCTTAATTTTTTGTTTTAATCTTTATTTTATCGGTATTCGATTTTACCATCGATTGCTGTTCTTGTGACACGAATTCATTATTCGAAGTCTGGGTATAATTAAATAAACATACTGTACATACTAATCATCATCTGTCGTTTCCATAATCATTATGGACCTATTCTCATGCGTATCCAATAATATGGAAACCATACACACACCCATTTAAACAGACAAATTCACGGAAAATCCAACAATAAACTAGGCCTGATTGATTGAACCCGCCACTGCATTACGCCACTTCGTTTATTCGAGTAGTTAGAACATTATTCGAAAAAATCGAAATCAATAAAAGCATTAAGCATAAATTATTCGCAGAATTTATTGGACGAACCTCAGTTTGTGGTTTATTTTATTTATGGGATATGTAGTTAGTATTGACTGGAAATGAAATTGCATATCATTTTGAAAGCCGATTCAAATATAATACAGTCATATTGAATATTGAGCAAAAATTGTTGGCTAGATAAATAAAAAAATGCTAAATTCGTACTAAATAAGTTTTATTATCTGCTGCCATAGTAGGTAATTAGGTAAATGTAACTTATACTGATACAAATTCAATCTAAATAAATATCACAGAAATAGAGCTATATAACAAAAATATTCTTTCGTTTCTTCACTCGCATAATTCAAGTAGGCAAACTGCTGAGTTATCTTAGATGAGACATGAACTAAGACGACTCTTCTAAACTCTTTTGCATAGCTATTTTATTTAAAAACAATTCGTAAGTTTCATCAAACATTCTAATGTTATCAGAACTGTCAGATTGTCTTCAGGCTGCCATTAAATATTTTTGAAATGTTAGTAGCTAGTCCATTTCATACAGTGGCGTATTTTAAAATTTGGCGCCCCTGGGCCTATAAGGTTTGCCGCCCCATAAACTAACGAAAATACCGGCTAAGTGCGTGTCGAACTACGCATAATTTAGGGTGCTGGAAAAAGAAAAAGGGGCGCGCCCCTTGCACTCAGCTTTTTCCATAGCCGCCTTTCGTGCCGCCCGGGCGGCGCGAAAGGCGGCTGTGCCGCCCCTCATAGTCTGCCGCCCTGGGCCATGGCCCCCATGGCCCTAGGGTAAATATGCCACTGATTTCACAGTCAGTAGCCAATTAGTCGTCAATATTCACAACAAACTGAAATCCATCCAATATTTTAACAGTATAAAATTAATTTGGAAGAATTACCGAATCAGCCATTAATTTACCATCGTTATTAACCGACTGTAGTTATTATTTAACTACGTTTATTTGTCCATGTTACTTGCTGATATAAACGTTTAAATCAAGTTCAGTTTTATTTAAAAGGCAACCATTATCGAAATTAGTTTTGCGGTTGCGATGCGGCTGAACTGACGAATTGTCGATGATGAAAATTATAAACACACGCACTCTTGAATTAATCACATTAAAGTCAAACATTTTGAACACTGCGATTGAACTCAAAATTATGACTAAGTATAATATGTGAGTTAGCAATTATTTACATAAACAAAACATTTTCCTAGCGGCAACACACTAAAGACACCCAAAAATAAATCTATTACTAACATATTTACATAATCAAATTGGCTTTTATTCAATAAATCCTCACAGCGATTGTAATTTGCGATACAATATATTATTTAAATCGTGATATCGCCAAATAATGTTTATCGATAATCGCAATCGCCATCGATAATTGGATCGTACTCGTAAACAACTCTAACGTCAAATGTTCTAATTTCATTAATCGCCACAACGTCTAAATTAACCCATGTATACAAAGTCTTGGCTAACATTATTAAAATTTCATCGTCACCTTTCAAATTAACTGCGTTCATTATGTCTGGCGTTTTAATTAAAATGGAAAATCTCATAACATGAGGTTTTTATAGACATTTTAACGCGCACGTATTGACATAGAACGGGTTTCAAATTCAATGCGAGTTTTGATTAATATATACAGGATGTTACTACGTTCTCTTACCTCTGATTTAATTTCTACGTATATTTTGAAGTCACAGCATTTTAAGATCGTTGTATTTGAATATGATTAAAAATTATGATCATGTATTGTATCTGATTTATTCTTTAAACTATTATTTAATCTGATTATTTAAACATATTGCAATAGTTACTGTATATTTTTGTTACAATAACCAATCATATTTTTATTGATAGACAAAGGAAGCATTCATTTTATTATAACCCGCGCCAATAAAGAAGTGAATCTAAAATAGCGGCACTTATCATTCCCTCTCACTCGCACGTTATTGCTGTCTTTACTTATACCCGACGTGTGTGAGTAAATACAACAATAACTTGCGAGTGAGAGGGAATGATTAGTGCCGCCATTTTAAATTCGCTTCTTTATAGGCGTGGGTTATACAATCATATTTTGATGGTAAACAAACGAAGTATTCATTTTATTATAAAACATTAATATTTATGTATTGCGGGTAAAAGTATGCACTACTACATAACAAAACGTAAACATTTATAGTCAATATTCTTCAGTGTTGCCTTTCTATTTCTGAAAGTTAGTATCCTGAATTCTCAATCTATTGCAAATCTAAAATGCTCTTCAACAGACTTGATTACAGTCCACTCCCTGATGGAGCGCAAATATTTTTCTTTTTTCTACTTTTATTTTTCCCACAATCTCCATCATCATCAATCTTCAAATCCTCATCACCATCATCATAAATTTTAGTCAATCCATGCGCGTTATCACACCCTATCCAAAATTCTTGCAAATATTCTACGTTACCTCTATAATGACGCATAGAATTCGTTTTTTGATAAATCTATTCATACATCTAATATACCACAGCCTCAAAGGCTACTTTTAATTATTATTATCAGGGCTATAAGAGGATCGAAAGAGAATGTTCTAGAAGGAAGAAAGAGTACATTTGACGTCTAAACCTGTACATTTGAGCACATAGATCATCGAGCGAGTTCAGATGCAGCTGATTATGAGGAGCTGAAGGGAGTTAGAAGATCTATTTTAATGCATAAAATGATTGTATTCGGTAATCGTATGAAGGAATAAAATCTAGATTGAAGATTTATTTAATAAATCGTACATAAAATATTAGCTAGAAGTAAGAAGTTAATTTTTTTACAGAACTAAACGATTTACTCACAATATAAAAAATGCTATCCTTTTCAACGATTTTAAGAGTTCAGTATCTACATTAAATTTTTGCTAAAATTATAAAAATATTTTTATCATGAGCTTACTAGTCTCACAGATATCCAACTCGTCCACGATTTGTGTTACTTTTGGTAAAATTGAAATTATTATATTTCGTTGTATTGAATTAATATCGCTCATCATCAGCTGCTAACACGCCCATCCGAACACGCTTACAACGGTACATATTTAGACTATTCTTATAAAATAATAAATCCATTGCAAACCTTGCACAGTCACTTACGACCTTCTAACTTACAATCTCCACAGATCAATACTAAAACACAAGTAAGAACGTCTTAACCGACAGGGCAAAATCTCCAAAAGATTTCTACTAACAAGCACTATATTACCAGAATTTGGACATTCAGAAGCCTGGGATGACGTCATAGGCTTCTAAGGTGGACATGGTGAGATAGATCAGCCAAAGAGAGAAGAAAAACATGGAGGTGAAGATTTTGATTCTCTTAGGACCTCCAAGTTCTCCTCCAATGCTTTTTCGTCTTCGTAAGACGAGGACTAAGACTGCTACGCAGGCTTCGGAGCAGTACATTGTCACGCTGAAAGCTAAGCTGTGGAAGAAGATTCTGATTAGCATGGTGAAGCAGATTCTGATAATATGTATTATGGAAGACAGATCTCTAACTTATTTTGGAGTTTATGAAGACGTTTGTTTCGGAAGGGTTGAAAGTCTATCTTAATATTGACTTTCTGTCTGTCAGGAATCGTGTAGAATAAAAGATTGACAAATACTTTGGAACAACCTATACGTTGCATCAAAATATTTTCACAAACATTAAATTTCTAAACTTCAACATTAAAATGAAAACTTCATAAGTACATTTTTTTAAAAATCAAAACATCACGCATGTAATTATTCCCTATAGAGCCTATAGAATTAAGAAGATGTTAAGTCTTATCTAATAGAGGACGAGCCTATTGCCATTACCCGGGCAAAAATCCAGACTCCGGGCTGCTACTGGAAAGGAAATTTCCTAACGGAAATATCCAGCAATATTGCCCAACCCGGGGATCAGACCCAGAACCTCACTATTGCTTTAAGTACTTACTTCCCAGGATCGATATAGAACGTCTCGCCCCTGTAAAAGTGGACGATAGCGGCGAGGGTCCACGCGACCCCAATGCCGAGGAACACGTTGACGGCATTGGACCCCGTGACGTTGCCAACGGACGCGTCTGCGTACTTGTCCTGGCACGCTGCCACCTTGCTGGCAAAGGTATCTAAGAAAAATAAAATAAGAAGAGTGAGAAATTAGAAATTTAGGCCAAAAAAGGAAAATAAGATAATGAAATTATATCGATTCAATAATTTATTATGATGCATGTTTTAAATAAAAATAGTAATACCTCCACATTTAATTGTAAATTTAGTGTTCTCGTTTATTTACAAGTTGGAAACAAAATGATTAATTGACCATGTGAATTAATATGCTCAGAAGCATCACTAAAGAGAAGGCTACTAACTTCCAAAAATGATGACGATTTAGTAACACAAAATGCGCTCATGTGTTAACTTAACCATTTCTAATAAGCTCATCATAGTAACATTAAGGCTTCGTAGTTTAGATTTGAGTTCACACCTTCAAAAATATAATACATTATTAAATTAGGATGTCAAGTAACCAGCCATTCGTTCAACATCAGAATGACAAAAAGTTGGCGACGCTTCAACACATGAAGTCTCTTCATAAATAAATAACGCGGAACAGGAAAAAAAAACAAAATACTCTTATTTCATGATCGTATTTTTTGCTGTCAACTTTCTTCAGATTCGCGTAATGGGCATAATTCCAAGAAATAATGAAAATGGACCCCCACCGCAAGAAGAAGCCATAATTAATTATATTACCTAGCTCATAAATATGTTACTGCTTCATAATGTCACTGGAAATGTACATGGAAATCCTGGCAAGGCTCCCAAAACTAGTCTTGGTAGGAAGAGAACTGATCACATTATGAAGTTACGTAATCATACATTAGCTTTGAATGTTCCCACTGCTGGGAATCAGGTCACCTCTATGTAAAGGAGTGAGTACCTACCACCTTTTTTTTTTTTCGCTGAGAAATGCTACTTACGCATCCCCGCTCGTGGGGGACGAGGCGGGGTATGTGGGACTCCTGTCCAAACAAACGACAGTATACCCACTAAAACTCAGCGGTGTTCCCGCATCGCCGTGATGGGAGGGTCATGGGGAACCGGCACAGCCTTGACGTCCACAACACTCCCGGCCACAACCGTCCCGGGAGTACCTACCACCTAGACCAAGTGCGGGTCGGACGTCATAAGAATTTTTGGTTCTAGGACATGCTGGTTTCTATGTTGATACCTTTAGGCTTTTGAGTCTAAAGGCCGTAACCACAATTTTGACAAAAATGAGATGAGATTTGAACCTAAAGGTATCGATATAATAGATTAAATTTCATTTATGCCTTAATGGTGGTTACGCCCTTTGAGCCTCAAGGTATCGATATGATGTTTTCCTTCACTGTTGTTAAAGCACTAGTGACGTTTTTCAAAGTAAATTCCGCACCTGCTTGAATTTAGACCACTGAACCACCACGGTTTTTAGGGCGTATGCTTATGACGTTATGACAGTACCTATAACATTTTTTTTTGCTCCCTGATACTATATTTAAACTTAATACCTAGTCTAAGGCTCGTATTACAGAATGACGCTCGAGCACAGATCTCTGCTTGAGCATACATTTAAAGCCATTTGATTGGTTGACATCTATGCTCAAGCAGAGATCTGTGCTCGTATCGTTCTGTAATACGAGCCTTAGATTACTGTCTTGTACCTTTATGAATAAAAATGCACTGCATATAGATAAATTTGCCAAACCAAGCTAGAGGAAGCACTTGCAATAAAATTGTTTTAAAACATCTATAAAATCTTTTATTGAACTTTACATTTCAAGTAAACCATTTAAAGATTTGAGAGAGTGATCTCGTTTCCGAAGAGAAACTTTCAAAGCAAATAATACTAAAATACGGAACAATCTTCACAGAACAGCTTATAAAAATCTCAAAGATTTTCCTAGCTAGTTCTTTCTTATTCTTAAGCTGTTTCGTCTAGAAGCCTAACCCGAGGGCCACGAAATGAGTCGCTCCAAGCGAATTCGCCTTGTGCTGCAAGCGTCCAAAACAAATGTAGGGAAATTCGCTGCTGCTTCCAGCGTCTACTTCGTGGCTTTGTAGTTATGAGACATATATTAGTTTGTTTTTGACGCTCGACGCTGACGCTTGCAGCACAAGGTGAATTCGCTTGGAGCGTCGCATTTCGTGGCCGAGCCATAAGCGGCGTGCTCACTGAGAACATGAGCATCGCTTGAAGCTATGTTTCTATCTTAGATAACATGAAAAGATGGTTCCTTGAAGGAGATTAGAAAATTGTGTTTGTTAAAAATATTGTACAAAAGCGTACTACGTGTGTTGTTGGTTCGAACTTCTTTTTATATTTTAGCTATACAACAATTTTATTCGTTATTATTTAATAAGCTATTTAATTTATTTCAGCAACAAGCTACATTTTATTCGACATAAGAATTATAAGCATTGTTACCTATCTCTGAATTTCAGAAACTTTTATCTTTAATATTCGTTTTATGGAGATGGCAAATAAAATAACTTTTGTGTTTAAGAAATTAAACAAAAAGTTTTTAAATTTGCCATCTCAACAAAAATTGTGTTAGAAATAACACATTTTTTTCGGAATAATCCAAAATAGTCAGCAGGACATATAGATACCTTTAGGTTCTAAGGACGTAACCACCATTTTGGCAAAAATGAAATTTAATCATTAATAACGATATCTTTAGGCTCAAATTTCATTTTTGTAAAATTGGTGTTTACGCCCTTTGACTCTAAAGGTATCGATATTGTACAAATAAAATTATGATAAGCAATCCAAAAAGCTCACCAGGTATACTAGTCCCCAACGCGACGAACACGATGGCTGTGACAGAGTCCTTGATGCCCAGGGTGCACCCGAAGTGCGAAGCCACATCGCCAATCACCGCCGTCACCAGGCCGATGCAGATGATGGATACCACGAAGCAGACGTAGCCGCCACCTATGTCTGATATAAAGAAAATTATGTGTAAAAGAACTACAGTTTTCTTTTAAGAGGAAAGTAAGGAACTACTTACCTACATAGTACTGCAGAATCATCTCTGTAACTTCTGTTCGATGACTTATTGTAATATGTATGTATGTCATCTGCCTAGCCTTTTCCCAAATTATATTGGGGTCGGCTTCCAGTCTAACTAGTTTCGGCTGAATATCAATATTTTACGAGGAGCGACTGCCATCTGACCTCCACAACCCAATTAATGGGTAATACCGGTATTCGAATGTTAGACCAGCTGTCAGACTTTTAGGGCTTCTGACTACCCGTAACGATTGTCAAAGATATTCCTATGACAACCGGGACCGACTGCTTAACGTGCTCTCCGAGGCACGGAGGTGTCTCGATGTGTAAAGAACGGTCACCCATCCAAGGACTGACCGCGGCAAGCGCAGCTTAACCTCGCAGATCGATCGATCAGCGCGGCTGTCATTTAGCCACGAGCCCCTCGTATATATGTATGTATTTATTTATATATATATCTTGACCCCTATAATTATTATCTATGTATTATATTATTTCAATATATTTATGTATTCTTATGTAATATTATATCAGTATAATCATTAATAAAATTAATTGTCATAAACCTACAATGCATCTACCATCTTATCTCTTCATTGCCCAAGGTTGACTGGTAGAGAATGCCTATGGCATTAAGTCCGCCGATGTACATTTGTTGCATGAAGTTTAAATAAATAAACTACAATAAAAATGAACATGGATTTAGGGATGAAACGGAAATAATTTTGTGTTAAGTATATGAATCTAATTTGTTATCCTATCCTACTAATATTAAAAACGCGAAAGTTTGTAAGGATGTGTGTATCTATAGATGTTTGTTACTCTTTCACGCAAAAACTACTGAACGGATTTTGATGAAACTTTACAGTAATATAGCTTATACATCAGAATAATGCTACTTTTTACTCCAAAAAGGCGAGCGAAGCCGCGGGCGGAAGCTACTCGTAGTAATTGATGAACGGCTTTCATTTTTGGCCTCCGAAATATGTAGATTAGCCACCACGGGTGGTTGGTTTTGAACCCATTATGCATAATTCTCGGCTTTCACAAACCAGCGATTTTGGGAACTCCCTTCGATATGCCATCAGCATAATCCTGTGCCAGTCATATCTATGTGTTAGTCACAATAGAATATTTGCATCTATTCTAATTTAAAGCAGGACAGGATTTTTCACAGAAAAGCGATTCAAGCAAAAAAAAATACGCTGGTGTATGCTTTTACTTTACGCAGACCACGAAATCAATGAATCTTCCAAAATTTATTTGCAAATATTCAAAATTAAAATAGGGGGGGTCAATTAAGAATACGGGGGACGCCGAGGCTGCACGCGATTGGTTCGTCATTCGGTGCTCGTCGTCTATTGGACTACTCTCTATTACGCATTGTCAACTGTCTATTCATCTATTGTCTACCTACTGGGCCAAAAATGTACATGCACGATCTGTGATCATGTTTCCTGCCGGTACCTATACTTAACATTTTATTTGACTTACCAGTAGGCGGTATCAAAGCAAACACAATCTTCCAGAATAGTGTAACAACGTGCAGCACGTAGTCGAAGCACGATGGTGGCTCGTCAGGGTCATCAGAACCTGTCAAAGTTGCCACATTCAATACCTTCATTCTTAGTGTACTATTTACTCCTCCACCATGCCACTGTGTTCACCCAGGTGAAATTACCTAGGTGTAATTTAATTTCGCAGGTGAAAAAAGGACACTTTTTATTCCACTTTGTTTACCCAGGTGATATCATCCAGGTGAACAAAGTGAAACAAACCAATCCAAGTAACTAGGCTAGACTAATTGAGTACAATCTATCGACAATATAAGAAGCAGTCTTATGAGTCTTGTAAACCATTAACATTTTCACGGCAATGTGTGGCAGGCAAGTATGGTCTGTGGGCCTGGCCTAGCACGAATAATTCTGACTTACCTATGGTCCTATAATCCTATTACATTTTGGCTTAATTAGATATAATAGATCGTTATTCACTACACCCAGAAAAAAGTTTTGGAGACTAACAATGAATCCTTTAATTTTTTTTTTATTAAATTATATAGGCTCGCGTTTGACCGCCATCTCGCCTGTTGTTAAGTGATGATGCGGTCTACGATGGAGCACGCTTGCCTAGAAGAAAGCGATTCACTCTCGACTTTATGGGTTGAATAAAAGCTCGAAAGATTCTGAGAATCTTCAATGTGTTTATGACTAGGTTATACTTTGTTTGACCTACCTGAGCTGGCAGTCAGCGCTTCCGAAAACTGCTCTTTCCACGAAGACGTGCCTATTATAATTGATGCGTTTGCTCTTTGTACTAGTTTGTCTACGGTGTTCTGAAACAATACGGTACAAGTTAATATGGTTTTAATACAGCTGAAATTGTTTGCTCCAATTATTTTAAAATCAGTTTCTCGCTTAATAAATTGCCAAGATACCTTGATAGAAATAAAATCAAGGCGTCCATAATTACGAGTTCAAGTAATATCCTTGGACATGTTTTGTCAAACTATAGTTTATATAAATATAATATACAAAGACATTATCCTAGAGCAAAATATAGCAATATTTCGGCAAAACTAAGGAAAAATAAATAAATATGTAATTATGATTTTTTTTGTGAAAATTTTAAATTAAATAGTTAAACACTGCTTTGCGCTCATCGAATCTCCGAAACATTTCAATTAAAATGTCTCAACATTTTCAACGTATATTATTCAGGAACAAAATTTGAAGTAACTTAAGGGGACCATCAATTTCAATTCACTTACTTTAAACTCCTTGCTCTCCTTGATTCTAAGCTGAGCTCTGGTGATCTCCCCAGCTCTTGGTAATCCCATCATGGCAACCACTGCTTCTTCCTCCGGCAGTGTTGCCAGATGATTGGCTTCGTTGCCAGTAGCCACGGGATGGTCGTCATCTGTGACAAAAAGTTAGAAATTAGGGATTTGGAGACAGAGATATTTTTTTTAGCATTTTTACACATGGAGAATTAAAACTTCGTTATTTAACGTACCTAATTCATGAAAAAACTTCCATTCATCTGTCTGGGGGCTAAATACTTACCCAAAAAAATCCCGGTATGCTAAAAACCCTATCAAATCAACCCCTCAGAGTGGATTTTAATGGAATCTATTATGTTAGTGTCTGTTTTGCTAGAGTGATTCGCAAACTAATTGCGTATCGCGCTCTCAAATTCAGTCGCTTCCATTTTGCCAGTTTATCTACATCGATTTAACACGGAGTTTAAAACAATACGGCGTAAAGGATGTTGTTAAATTGTCAGAATAAAAGCGTTGGTTTTACTAATGGGAAATTGTATGACCATTTGTGCGAGTTTCTGGTTTTATAATAAGTTACAAGCTTCTCTAGCAAGCTTTATTATGCATAGGCATGCATATGCATAGGCACTAGGCATGACTGCTTAGTGTAATATCCTAGATTCAATCTCTGGATTGAACAAAGTGCTGCCCATACTGCCCGGATTGGGCAAAGGCTGAGTCTGGATTCGGATTCTTAAATAGGACTTTTAATATAACTAGCGAAAATGTATTATACACCTCTGCGTAACCATTCGGAAAATACAAGCGTGATGGTTTGTCATGTAACATTATACCCAGGAAAGCTTTTAGCACTAGACAAACAAAAAGCATGCTTTCAGGGACCATAAATTTGCATCCGAAATGGACCAGATTGTATGCTCGTATATCAATCGGACTTATCTGTTAGTGACTCTAGTAGCATCCCATTTACCATTTATATCACAGGCTATTACGGACCTTGTCGCGTGACATGTCCGTGTCACTTATGACCTTGTAACTTCTGCTTCAAAGTAAAACCTATACCTAGGCTTCACCCTAAAATATATTAGGTATGGTACTTTAGTTGGGCAGACCCAACAAAGATCAATTTTTTCCCCCAATTAATAGGCTATTAACTGTATAACAAAAAGCATCAAAAAAGTTTTAACGGCTATAGTTTCAGTTTGCCTAACCTGGGCTTCAATCAGATATGTTAGGTGCAGATAACTAGTTGAACACGGCTTACGCCTCCCCCACATTGGGCGTGCGCGTTCCTCCAGCGTGTGAATGACGCGAACGTTCACGCACGCGGCGTTCGCGTCGTTCACACGCTGGGGGAACGCGCACGCCCAATGTGGGTGAGCCGTTAGCCATAACACCATGGTGTGGAGCCGTAACGTGAAAAAAACCGGCCAAGTGCGAGTCGTACTCGCGCACCGAGGGTTCCGTATCATTTTTGGACGTATAAAGTGAAAAAATCTGGACCGCATAACTAAGTTTGTTTGTGAAGGAATTTTGATGATTTTGAAAAACCTGTACTAGTTAGGAACATCGTTTTATTTTTGGTGCCATATTTAGGTCAATTCCTATCAACTCTAATTATTTCAGATTTTTCGCCCCGCAAACTTCGGAGATAAGGGGGGGGGGAATGGTATTTTTTTGGATATTTTTCATCATATGTCGAAAACTGTGAGACATAAAATAAAATAAAAATATATTTTGAAATGTGAAGATGTGCAGAGAAGCCCTTTCATATGATATGTCACTTGACCTAGTAACCCCACTTTGAAATTTCAGACCCCCACTCCGGCCCCTTTTGCAATGAAAATAATAATATTTTTGGACATTTTTCATTTGCAAATAATTTGAACAAGCATTCTTTATAACTGTTCTAAATATCAAGTCGATAGCATAAGTAGTTGCTGAAATAAGCAGGTGTGACAGACAGACAAACAGACGAAGTCGCACCATAAGGGTTCCTTTTTTACCATTTTGGTACGGAACCCTAAAAACGGCATGACTCCGCATCGTTTCACGGTGTCAGCGCCGCGCCATGACGATGTGGCCTAGCCTTTACGCAGCTAAAGCCCCAAAGCCCCTCAAGCTATGCACGCCAAAAACCACCAATTCCTTGTATCAGAAAAGTTTTAGCCAATATAATTTAACTTGGACGTTTATCTCCAAACTCATCTCGTTGTAGATAATAGCTTCAGGCGTAGCGTAGTTCTTTTTATACCCACTTATATTGTAAGGGAGGACGTGATCTGTATAATCTATGCAACGTTCATGCTCTAGTCTTAGGCACCGCCCAGAATTTTAAATAAGACGTGCATGGGTTGTGTAAGACATGCTGGAGACAGTGTAGGCTTTAATTGGAGGAACACCGGGGTGGTTTTAGTCAGTAAGAGTCTGACAGACCCCCTCGCCCTCCCCAGGGCGGGGGACATCCATGAGGATTTCCACGTCGGAAAAAAAAAAAAAAAAAGGCGTATAAGCCTGATGGCAGTGGCTTAGGACGGTAAAAAGTGAGGAGTTAAAAGTTGCAAGGAAGTGTAGCGTTGCAGGACTACCAATAGTTCAGCTATCGATGTTTACCTAAGAACTAGAAACAATATCGATAATATGAATAGTTAATCTTTTAACAATACTATTGATTTATCAATATTGTTTTAGTGTCATACATATGACTATCGATTATATTATATCTTAATACTATTGGTAGAATTTTGCCACTAGTTTTCAAGGACACAGGTCAATAAGCGCATCTTCAAGAACATTAACGCATACGTAGCATTCAGCAATGAGCATTCGAACAGCAAGCAGTACTAAGCTCGTATGTACGCGAGTAGGTACGAAGTTTTTTTGGAGACAAATAACATTAATTTTATTTATAATTCACAAACGAACGATTAGCTCTGTTAAGCGGCCTGTGCCTTTTAAAAAGAAACACTTTTTAAATATTAATTCACAAAATTAGAGACAACAAAAGTTGGAATATTCTGTATTCGGACTAAATGTTGCGGATTGACTATTTAACGACAATTTATTAAAATAGGTTTTATAAATCTAAAACAACCTTTAAAGCAACATCATCAATTAGCTATTGAAATCGAGCATAACAGCTTGCAACAAAATTTTCACAACCACGTGAACAAACGAACCAATGTTTGCAGTGTCGACGCACCTTAACAGTCACAAAAACTCGATAAAGCATAATCAATTCACAAAAGAACGCACACAAAATTGATATAAAAACGTATTTTTACCAAAATGTCACATACGGGAATTTAGTATGACACGCGTCACTGTAGGAGAGATAATTTGGTATTCCGCTGACTCGACAAGGACGAAGCGATGCGAATAGCGAGTAGGCGAGATGAGTATTCATGTCAGTTTCGGGTAGCTTGGTTTTATCCAGTGTATTTATAAAATATTGTGTGATACAGCATTGATAATACAGCTAGACTATGTTCAATGGCTTTGAGACAAACGTAAATAATGGAAGTCTAACCCTATTGAATTCAAAATCTCGCGATGCACCGTAATTTATTGATTAAATTCATCTTAACTTGTCAGCATAATAACAACCAGCCATTATTATACTGATAAAGACCACGAACATCAACAATTTAGTGATAGTTGAATATAGTGACTTGGGCTAAGGTATTGAAGTAAAAAAGTGAAAAACTTTTTTCCAAAAAAAACAATCGATTTCAATCATTTTACGTTCACTAACTCAGTAACAAAAACCAAACCGACTTCCGAAACTAACATTGTTATGGTTTTTTGAAGTCACATGTTTTTTTGGAAACAATTTTTTTCAAAGTCTTTGATTATGCAGTACCTACATCTCTTCGTACCTTCACTTATTGTATACTAGCTGATCCACCCGGGCTTCGCACGGGTAAAGTTTAGTACACCTACCCCACCCTACACCTACCCTTCACCTACCCTACACCTACCCTACTACACCTACCCTTCACCTACCCTACACATACCCTATACCTACCCTACACCTACCCTTCACCTACCCTACACCTACCCTACACCTACCCTACACTTACCCTACACCTACCCTACACCCCAAACCTCAAAAATAAGTTTCAAGCTTCTAGCTTTAAAAATTACGTAATTTCCATACAAACTTTCATCCCCTATTTCAACCCTTTACAGCCCTTTTTCGCATTAAAAAGTAGCCTATGTCCTTTTTCAGGCTCTAGACTATCTCTGTACCAAATTTCATTTGAATCGGTTCAGTAGTTTAGGCGTGATTGAGTAACAGACAGACAGAGTTACTTTCACATTTATAATATTAGTAAGGATGTAAAAATAATAAATTATGTAACCAAAGTAATGAATACATTCTATTTCGACTGTTATTCTCATTATGATAATGTCTGTCGCTCCAAAGATACGTCGAGCTCATTTGTACAAGTGCCTTCCGAGCTCAATTTGACAAATTAATATAAAGTGTAAGTACTCGCGATTCTGTATTGTTTATGGTTAATGGATTTGAATGCTTTAAAATAATTTTATGATTGGCGTTGGAATTCTCAAAATTTTTAACCGACTTCAAAAAAGGAGGTTCTGTATTCGTCCCGTATGTATGTATGTATGTATTTATGTAAGTATGTAAGTATGTATGTATGTATGTATGTATGTTTGTATGTGCACGATTTTCTCAAAAACTACTGATTCGATTTGGATGGGGTTTTCACTAACTAAAAGGTTTTAGTTTATAATACATTATGTAATCATTCCTATGTACAAAGTTATAGGCATAAATGTACACACTCCGTAGAAGATTTACTGTTGAACGAATTCGTGAAAGTAATCTAACACGGGATAAAGAACTAAAAAGGGAAAAATAAAAAACTTTTTTAACAAAAAATAACCGACTTCAAAAATCCACTACAAAGAAAATAATAATTTTGGTTTCGGAAGTCGGTGGCAAAAAAAAGCAAACAAAAACCAAAGCCACCGACTTCCGAAACCAAAATTATTATTTTCTTTGTAGTGGATTTTTGAAGTCAGTTATTTTTTGTTATTCATTTGTAATTTTGCGTTGCTTTGTTCAAGACAATCTGATGTAGAGGAACTAGATTTTTTTCGACTGTGCATAAAAAGATGCAGCAGAGTAAATAGGTAATATGATGTAAAAGATCTTTTATATTGTCGAAATAACACCATAAAGGCGACATAACATCACGCCTGTATTTTGCATGTAAGGGATCACCATCGCATAAAGAGTCACCCATGGCGACTTTTTGCAGCGATTCAGCAGCGATACAATCGCGAAAAGACCGCGATTCAGTCGCGATGCTGTACCTAATAAACAATAAGCTACCCGCTTCAGTCTTGTCAGCGTCTTCGGGTATTTAGAATGATATAGAGCAGCTAACCTGAAGTTGCTCAAAAATATTAAAGTTAAACGCAGTTTACATTACGCGCAATGTAAGTCTGCAATGTGAGACTGTACGTACACGCGCGAAATTTGAGGGAGCCTAGTATGAGTACCCTAATTGCGTATCTGAATTTCTATCACCATGGCCTTCATTTTGACAGTTCAACAACATTCATTACGGTGTTGAGCTAGTTATCAGAGCACGGACTAAGAAACATACGGCGTAATGGATGTCAAAATCAATCCAATGGTAATAGCAACTGAGTTACGTAATTAGGGTGCAGACCAGTCTACTTAGATTGTACGTTGTTTATGCGAAACATAGCACAAAAAAAAAATATAAAAAAAAATAAACAAAACAAAAGCGCAATGTCCACACCACACTGCACCCGGGGTGCTTAGACTAATTTCGGGTTTGAGCAAAAAATGTACGGGAGCGTAAAAAGTGCTGACGATGCGATGGTAGGCCACCCTTTTTATTTTTTATCTAAAACGATTTTTTGGAACAGCGTATCCGGAGCCGTGTTGTGTAGAAATGATGTCATTCCGTAGTTACGTCAGAAGGACACAAGTTGTTTTTGAAATTTTGTGGTGACGATCGAAACTATGAAATAGAAAAATGGTGAAAATATCACATGAGCTCGAAAACTGTTTTTTTTACAAACAACCATCCTGTTAATTAAGGAATAGAACTTAAACATTTTCGCAAAAAATATTACAATATAGGAATAAGCGTTAATAATTTTGAAAGGACTCGGTTATTAACACTATTCTTACCTAGTACAGATTTACTATAGAAAATTGCGGTTTAGAAATACGGTTTAACTAGCTAAAATCACTTAAAAACTTAAAAGCTTATTGCACTATTAACTGTTTTAATTTGAATTTAAAATAGTTAAAATTTAAATTTTAACTATGGAAATTATAATTTCCAATTTAAGCAAGAATTAAGTATAATAAGATTTAAATTGAATCACGTCTAAAAGTCGTAACACTTTATGTACGTACACTTACAATGTAAACGAATGCAATTAAAATGTAATTTACTTAATCAAACTCTTTGACGACCGAATGAAACAGTAATTTTGTTTTGATTACAAATTGAGCAATTCAACTATTTTTCCCATCCGGTGAGATACCATCTTAGATGGAAACAAGCTTAATTTACGCCGCTTATTAACCGACTTCTTATTAACCGACTTCATTAACCGACTTCAAAAAAGGAGGTTCTGTATTCGTCCCGTATGTATGTATGTATGTATGTAAGTATGTATGTATGTATGTTTGTATGTGCGCGATTTTCTCAAAAACTACTGATTCGATTTGGATGGGGTTTTCACTAACGTAATCTTTTTCTACTTTCAGGAAGGTTTTAGTATATAATACATTATGTAATCATTCCTATGTACAAAGTTATATGCATAAATGTACACACTCCGTAGAAGATTTACTGTTGAACGAATTCCTGAAAGTAATCTAACACGGGATAAAGAACTAAAAAGGGAAAAATTTTTTTTTTTTTTTTTACAAAATTATTATTTTCTTTGTACCTAGTGGATTTTTGAAGTCGGATATTTTTTGTTAAAAAAGTTTTTTATTATGATTCGAGGAATTTACGTTTGACACAACTTGCTTATTTGCAGGTCGCCACTTGCAAGGTGGACCATGGTCACCATGGCTACCTATTTAATACCTATATTTTTTTCCGTTTAACAAACGCGAGACGGTAGATTGTTATCGTGAACTTGAACACGTCTGGTGCGAGTTTCATATCTAAACTCTTTAATATTCTTATGGTTTAACTTCAGGACTCCACGGTTAGTAATCGCACTTGCAAGCAATAGTCCAAAGAAGTAATATAGTCCAAGCAGAAATAAAAATATTTTAAGTCCTGAACATAACAACAACTGCGTACAGCCACAGCTGCCATCACTAGCCATGGCTCGTTCAGTAAACATCTCGTTGTTATAGGAGTTACAATCAGCCGCCTCTGCAGAGCCTGCACGGATGACGAAACGGCAGCTCATGTGCTACTACACTGCCCTGAGGTCGCCACATACAAGACTAAGTACTTCGGAAGCCCAGGTATTCTCCGCGAGATCGCCGACAACATTGAGTGCTGACCTTTCTCGAGTCAGCTCTTAATGTTGCCGGCAATCTCGAGGGGTTAGGGTGGATCGAATAATTTGATTACCCACCCGCACGCAATGCGTCTAGTTGTGAAGTTGCGGAAAACAGCATGTTAAACCATACCATACCATTCCAAGCCCCGAACATATCCGCTAGTTAGTTTAACACGTCTCTTCGATTTGTTTTACTGATTCGCCAATTTCACGCTCTGTGGCAGCGTGTATTTGCACGAGTCTCGACCTACTAACGCAATTTTACCGGATCGTCCCTCCCGATTCGGAACTTTTCATTTTCGGATCGAATTGATGACAAAAAATCGGTCAAATGCGAGTAGAGCTCGCGCCCTGAGGGTTCCATACAAAATCTAACTTTTTTATCGCAGAAAAATATTTTTTATGTGAAGTACATTAACGATGTACCTACTTCTTCATATGCTATGCTTAAATATACGAGAAAACTGATAAGCAGATACCATTTTTTATCAATCAAAATCTAAACTCAGTTCATTTACTATCAGTCTTCGCCTTCTGGTCTAACTTTCGATTACGGGTACCATTGCCCAATAATTGGGTTGTAGCGGTCAGATGGCAATCACTCCACGTAAAATACTGATATTCAGCTACAACTAGTTAGGCTGGAAGCCGACCTCAACATGGTTTGGGAAAAGACTATGTGAATGACAGTTCGACATCAGCTTAAATTGGAATGCGCTGCCGGAGCGGGTGTTCCCCAATAGTTACAATCTGGGCGTCTTCAAGTCGAGAGTAAAATCTCCTATATATTTAATAACATTAAATAAGCATAACATGGCTTTAACATGTTTAAAATTCGCAAAAATATACAGACATTTATAATGTATAGATGGTGACATCGTTTCGATTCTAGCTGCAAAGCTAGAAACATTGAATTGGAGTCTGTAATTAGTCTCCGATAGATGTCACCAATGCTGTTAAGAGGCGTAAATAATTCAATTTCAAGTGATTCAGGCATGTCATTTTTAATACATTGTCATAAATAATGTAAAAAATAGGATTTGATAAAACCAGAAACTCACCAAAATAATAAAAAATTACATGATGTAGGTACATAAATATTAAGAATATAAATAATCCATCTCCATACTGCAAAAAAGACCCTATACACTTAGAAAATGTACGGATGATAAGTAAGATAAGTATACTAAATACATTAGGTACCGCGATAATGTTATAAAAACAAAATAAAGTTTTTATTTTTGTTTACAAGCACTATTGAAAGCTGTTACATATAGCACAAATGTGTCGCATTCTGTGATAATAGGCAGAGTAGATAGGTACGTCATAGTTAAAGTAAAAACAAAGGTCGAAAAAGGATAAAAAAAACTCATTTTATATTTTTTCTCGTTTTAAAGACTGTGCTGTTTTGCCACACTATTGACAACTTTTGTATTTTTTTACAGTAACGTATGTATCTACTACAATACAGGGAGAATTTTTAATTGGTTAATTTTCGAAAATAACAGCGAGCATAATTTATTGATTTCGGCAAAAGAAAACGACTAAAGTTGGTCGTCCTCCTACGCAGATATCGATCAATTTAAAAAGTCTCGGTGTACAATCGGTTGCATTACTAAAAGTAACAAACCATAATCTTACTTGTGCACACATAGATACAGTTCCGATGACAGAAAGCAGAAAAGAGAAGAAGAAAGAAGAATATAAAATAAATATCAAGATGTAAAAAGAAGTAGGAAGTTTAGGTATTATTTTAAATTTCTTTAAGTACCTATCACGAATCATTTTGACGTTACTTTTCGTATAGATGTCAAATCGAAAATATAACAGTCGTATTACGTTTAAGTTTGAATGCAATGCATTTTGCTCCATATAGAGATATGAATAAAGTCTATAAGCAAATTAAATAAGTATTACCTACTCATGTGTAACGAATATTTCCGATTTAAAATTCGCTTACGTTACTCGTGACAACAAAATGATTCGAGTTAGGGGTTGAAAATGGTTGAAAATGGCCGGCCATCACTTCCATGACCTCGTGGAAAGAATAAGAAAGGTTTGTGCCGTAAAAAGAGTAAAAGAGCATGCCTGGCACGACCGACCGCAAAACGTCAAGTCGGAGGTCTCAGGGACCGCTCGCGGTTGCATGGGTAGATCCAGACAATCTGGTCCGTACTTAAATCTCAATGTAATGTAGAGTGGAGAGTAATGTAGGTAATTACTATTAGTCCAGTATTTTAACACTGTTTACTTGTCACTCAGGTCTGTTACCATTCCTTTATCACTACAGTGGTGCAGATTGGGCAAGTTTAAAAAGTGGTGCAAGATAGGACGAGTTTCTGCTTTTGATGTTAAAGCCAAAATCGTTTTTGTATATCAATACTAATAAAGTAAGAGTGAGTCACCGTTGATAAAGGCCACTCCATATCTTTTTTTTAGAGTCGAAACTTAATTTATAATCAGAAAAACTGATCGCATCATTTCAAACACTGCTGACTTTATATATCGATTTAGTTTCAGCAATTGTTACAAATGTTAAATCGTAGTCAAATTGTATTTGCTGAATACATAATGTGATGATATCTAAGCCGAATGTATTTATACAGTCAGTTCTCGAGAACATGCTGATCTATCTCATTAAAGTATAGTAGGAAAAATACGCTTGATTTATTTAACCTATGCGCATTTTGTAACCAGTTACCTATGAGGGGAAGCCGGTACAATAACACAATAACAAAATTATAAACAATTTTGTTTTAATTGTGTCATACCTATCGTTTAATCACTGTATTCACATATTTTGAATAGACAAATTCATTCATGAATTTAACATTAAAATATACAATAAACCTCTTGACTCATACCTCATTCATCAACATAAACATTTAATTTAAGACTCAAGCACCCAAAAATAAGGAAGTCATAAAAAACTTAGCATAGCAAAGTGGCATTTTGTCCCAATTATTCTACAACATAACAGGCAAGAGAAAATCCTATTATAATAAAAAGAGAAGTAAAATGACATCCTGAGCAGTACACATCGCAAGGGGACGCTCGCCCTAAATTGTGGCAATCAAATTATCCTATATACCGACACGGTTGCATTCACGCCGCCATTTGTAAACGGGGACAGATACCCATCTCTTTTACTTTACATCAACCATAAATACTCAAACAGTAATAATTTCTCCAAATGGTGGGATTATTTTGTAGCCTAAAGGTAAAATGAAGCACCATGTTTTATTCTTTAAATCTTTAGTGGAATCTCAAGGATTCTTTACTCATTAATTTTATTAACTAACGATCACAAACTTCGTCTACGAGTTTGACTTTGCGTTCTAATAATTCAAGAAAAATTGGTGAACTTTGTTAATTTTTAACAAAAGTTCTTGTGCCTTTCAATAAATGACTTTTTATATTAATTTTGTTAACGCTTAGAAAAATTAATCTTTTTTATTTATTTAAATTAACTTATCTAATTTAGGATCTTCTTATATTATCCAGTTACTTCTATAGTAATAAATATACAGTTTTATGTACAAATAGAAAAAAAACATTTTTTTTATCTAAAACAAACTAAAGAGCATCAAAAAATTCTTCCACATCGCTGTCGACTGGTCGATGCCCAAAACACAAGCAGCATTAGTATTTATAACTGTTGTCGGTATCCGTCTAGGTATACTTTTGTGGTATAGTACTTTGCAATATTAAACATAGCACCATACAACCGATATTCCAGCTAGATTGTAATTTTATTTACAAGTTTTCCGCTAAACCTTTGCAACCCCAAGGGAAACTAGATTTTCCAAGCAGGTATGAGATAATGCAATCAGTATACAGGATGCGACCCGGTTGTGATGCTTTAAGCCCTGTTCTCACGTGTCGAGTCAAATAAAGCAAGAGTTTTTATTTAGATAATTTTAATATTTTTTTTGTCCGAAGTAGTAGTGATCATTCATTGAGACTGAAAGCGTATTATAAAATACTAGCTTCTGCCCGCGGCTTCGCCCGCGTTTTTGAGATAAAAGGTAGCCTATGTGTTATTCTGCTATTTAAGCTATATTACTGTAAAGTTTCATCAAAATCCGTTCAGTATTTTTTGCGTGAAAGAGTAACAAACATCCATACATCCATCCTCATAAACTTTCACGTTTATAATATTAGTAGGAAGTAGGATTATGTAGAACTTGAATAAAATAACAGCTAGAGGGCTACTTATCAAAGACTGGACGTAATAAAGTCCAATTGAATGAATAAAACAAGTAGAATTTGTACTTCTACAACATCAATTTACAATTACCTTGTTGTCATTTACTCGTAGCTCATTCAAAAATGAAAAATTATCGTTGTTTGCTACTTATAGAGCTGTTGACTTGTAATTACATTTAATTTAGATGTAATCGCACTTCAATTAGTACCGGTAGAGTGCCGATAGAGTGCTGGTAGAGTGCTATAAGAGTGGACAGTATTCTACTCTAATATCTTACGAGGTCTACTTCCACTAATTGAATATCTACACCTATAAACAACGCTAAACGTACTCGTAATTAGGAGAAACAAAATTTTAAACCATATTTTGCTAGTTATTATTATCTAGTACTCTACTGCTAACTCTACTATTGTGAACAAGGCTTTATTCGCATCGATATAAAATATATGGGGTGGCCTTTTTTCGGGAACTTTAGGACAATCTCGTTTTCCAAAAATATTGGTTTTCTTAATTTTATTGTATCACTCGATAAGCATAGAAATTACTTGATTATTCAAATTAATTATATCCACTACTGGATAAAAAGTACGTATAAGGGCGCTCTCGGAATTTTGTATCCTCTCTCGCTCGCACAGAACCATTTTTAAGAATGTTGAATGAAATGAAAAGATGCATTTTTGAAAAATGTAATCTGATAGTGACTACAAAATAATATTAATTTTACAGGTAAAAGATTAAAACACATTTCTACTGTGATATCTAATAAACAAACTTAAAAAACAATTATGATCTGTTTTTGAGGTTTGTTTAACTCATGTGTTTTTAATAATTAAATTGGAGTTTATAATATTATAATTAATATCATTTTGTAGTTCGCTATCAGATTACATTTTTCAAAAATCCATCTTTTCATTTAACATTCTTAAAATATATATATGGTTCTGTGCGAGCGAGAGAGGTGCCGAATGCGAGAGCCCTCTTATGTAATAATTACTAAAAGTTTCAAAATAATCTACTTTACAAAGCAGTAAAAGATTTATATTATGGACTAAAATGACTTCAACATAAGTACGATCAACGTTTAATTTTTTTTCTGATATTCTTTGATATATTGATTTTTTAAATTCATTTTGTATCAATAATGGCGGACCGAATGACATCTTGACGTCTTACCTACTTATAAAATAGAATACCGTACAAGGTTGCCTCGTTCGATTTAATATTCATTATGTATCTTATATGTAGTACGTGATATTGGAAAAATTGTGAATTGAATAATTTCACAAATGCCATAAGAAGTGAAGTGAAATGACTTATTAATTTATTGGATTTATTGGCAAGCCTTGCGTCTGACCGTCATCTCGCCTGATGTTAAGCAATATGCAGTCTACGATAGAGCACGCTTGCCTAGAAGAAACAGATTCACTCGTGACTTGAAGACACCCAGATTGTAACTGTCGGGGAACACCCACTCGGGTAGCGCATTCCACTGTTTGGCGGTTTTCACAATGAAAGTGGCATCAAAGCGCTACGTTCGGGTTTATAGTATATCTACCATGAACCGATGGCGCTTTTTTGTGCTTCTGGCTGTCCGATAGAAAAAAGGGCAGGACGGAATTAGATCAAGCACACTCTCACTTATTAATAAGATGGTACAACCAGCTCAGTCTATCTTGAAGAGGCTTTTTAGGTTTCCGTACCAAAATGGTAAAAAAGGAACCCTTATGGTGCGACTTCGTCTGTCTGTCTGTCTGTCTGTCTGTCTGTCTGTCTGTCTGTCACACCTGATTATTTCAGCAACTACTAATGCTATCGACTTGAAATTTGGAACAATTATAAGGAATGCTTGCCCAACTTTATTGCAAATGAAAAAAGTCAAAAAATATTTTTATTTTCATTGCAAAAGGGGCCGGAGTGGGGGTCCGAAATTTTAAAGTGGGGTTACTAGGTCAAGTGGCATATCATATGAAAGGGCTTGATCTGAACATTTCAAAATATATTTTAATTTTATTTTATGTATCACAGTTTTCGACATATGATGAAAAATGACTGAAAAAATACCATTCCCTCCCCCTTATCTCCGAAGTTTGCGGAGCGAAAAATCTGAAATAATTAGAGCTGATAGGAATTGACCCAAATATGGCACCAAAAATAAAACGATGTTCCTAACTAGTACAGTTTTTTCAAAATCATCAAAATTCCTTCACAAACAAACTTAGTTATGCGGTCCGGTTTTTTTCACTTTATACGTCCAAAAATGATACGGAACCCTCGGTGCGCGAGTACGACTTGCACTTGGCCGGTTTTTTTAGGTAGGCCCACATAATATTACCGATCTACTTAGTATTAAACAGTCTATAATTAAAGATTTTATTTTATTTTTTCTGGTGATAATCAAAATTCACAGTAATCACCATAAAAAAAAAAATTACATCACAAATGTTAGAAGATTCCGACAATCAGAAGTGAAATAATTTACTTCAGTGAGTGGAACAAAATGTCCTATTAAATTATTCAGAGATAACGGTTTGCATAACAAATTTTAGCCTGCTTTCTTTGTGTCCTCATAGCTTCCAAATGTGCTGAATAAATGTGTTTTAATGTTAACTAAGTCTGTGCATTACTTGTGTTTTCCTGTTTTTTTTGCACCTACCTTTGTACTTCATTTGTAGGTGTTAAAATATAATATGACGGCAGGTTAGACAGTGGAAGTATTAAAGAGGTCATTGTACTCATCATTATAAACCACTTTTACTATGGGACCAATCCTGAAATCGCGAAAAAAATAATCAGCCGTTTTATACATTTATGTTCACAGTTGTTCATAATAATGAGTACAATGACCCCTTTGAATATTTCCACTGCCTAACCTGCCATCCAGTATAATACCCGTATATTTCACTTGATCATACAAAGTTCTTTATACAGGACGAGCACTTTTCCCTCGACTTCGTCCGCGTGGCCCACGGGAACTTCATATTTTTCGGGATAAAAAGTAGCCTATGTTACTCAGTGATAATGTAGCTTTCTATTGGTGAAAAAACAGTTCAAATCGGTCCAGTAGTTTCGGAGCCTATTGGGAACAAACAAAAAAATCTTTCCTCTTTATAATATTAGTATAGATGACTGGTTAATCGGACGAATTAAAGAGAGTATTCTTGCGAGTTGCACTCGCACTGAGCACTCAGGAGAAGTGTGTATCCTTCTAAAATAAAATAAAAACTCCGCTTTGTTAGTTCCCCTTATTAAAAAAGTTAGGTCCAATTCCAGTCGACTAGTACGAAAACTATGATGAAGAAGAAATACCGTACCACAGATAATATTATAATACTATACGTACAGATGCCTCATCTCATACAAAGAAATGTGACCGATTTAGCGCGAGCTATCTTCGGGCTATACATTTTTCCGTGCTTAAAACATTTTAAAAAATTTGAACAAATAGTTTTCACAATGTATTTTTTCATGTTCTAAATTTTACACAAACTTCAATAACAAATCGATACATATAACGCCATCTATTATGAGTTATTTCAACAAATGTTACTTTGTTCCTGATGAGACCCCGTGACCGTACCTAAGTTCGCGGGAAAAAACAAAGGAAAGTCTTGTTTTCCGCAAGTTTACTAAGTAGATAGTTCATACCTAAGGCAGTGCCGAGATAGTTAAAACTTTGAATTTAAGTTTACTTTGTGATATTCTAATGCAGTGATAGCCTAGTGGATTAACCATGTGCCTCCCACGGCGAATGGTTCGGGTTCGATCCCGAGGCACGCACCGCTGACTTTTCGAAGTCATGTGCGTATTAGAAATTAATTATCACTTGCTTTAACGGTGAAGGAAAACATCGTGAGGAAACCGGCATGTCCTAGAACCAAAAATTCGAAGACATGTGACGTCCACCAACCCGCACTGGGCCCGCGTGGTGGACTACGGCCCACTCCCTTTCACAGAGGAGGCGTGTGTCCCAGCAGTGGGAACATTATAGGCCGATTATGCTATGCTTATGCTTGTGATATTCTTTCATAAAAGCGTTGGAATAACAGGTTTTGTTGTAGGCCAAATTCTACCGAAATAAATGTAGCTAGGTATGTAACTGTGCCCACGATTCCGTCAAAATGTCGTTATTTTTTTCATACAAAATGTGCCACCCTTTTTCACCTATTTAGGGATGGAATTTCGAAAAATCCTTCCTTAGTGCACCTTTAGGGTACTCAAGGAATATTTTCTTCAAATTTAAAATCTCTAGTTTCACCGGTTTAGTTTGAGCGTTGTTTGTCAGTCAGTCACGGTACTATTTAATAAACATGGACGACTAGCTTCCACTCACGGATTCGCCCGCGTTTTTCGAGGTAAAAAGTCCTATAGTTTATTCCAGACGATAACCTATCTCTGTGCCAAATTTCTTCTGAGTAGATCCGTTTAGCAGTTCTGGCGTGATTGAGTAACAAACATCCAAACTTTCGCATTTATAATTTAGTATAGATGATAAAACGGACTAAAAGTTTTTCTGTAATTTCCTCTGAAATCCGGCTCATTATTTTGACCACTTCCTAATATAAGTTCTATCCATTAAAAGACCAAACACCATTATGAAAATATTACAATTTCGAACTTTCCTCGTAGTCATAATAACGCACACATCAAAATAACACGATATTCTAACTTCGAAAACGTTTTTGTGAACTCCCGAGAAAAGTTTCCAATAAAAATCCTCACGTCACATTTTAGGGTTCCGCTATAAAGTATTCAAGAGGCGAGGATAACGGCTACGTGGGTTCCTTACAAGATCAACATAATGTTTCGGCCCTCAGATTTCTGGGTTATTGTGATTCGACCTCTACTTTGATGGGTGGCAGAAGTTTCACTTTTTATGGAGACCCGTGTTTGGTTTTAGTTTAGGGTATTGTTAACCGACTTGAAAAAGGAAGAGGTTCTCAATTTTACTGTATTTTTTTGCATGTTTGTTACGTGATTTTGAACTGATTTTATAATAATTACACTTTTTTAATTTGGTAGAAAAAGCTTCCGCGGTTGTCCCATATAAATTTTATAAACTTTGGTAGAGTAGTTTTTTAACCAGCTTTAAAAACGGTATTTAGTTCAGTTTGCCTATGTTGGCGATGTAATTATTCATAGCAGAAAGTGATAAGTATGTAGGTTCGGTTAGTGGTAATGAACTCACACTATTCCTGACGTAGTCCACGAAGAGCACCCGTCTCAATGGCACCTGTAGGGCTAACATGCGCGCCGCGACAAATTTAATCGACTGTTTTGTCTCGCTCTTACTCGTGCGAATATGAGACAAATGCACGATAAAAGCGTCGACAAAATTTTGTCGCGGCGCGCATGTTAGGCACTCTGAGCGAATGGCACCTAGCTTAGTCCACGAAAGGCACCTAAGCTAGTCAGAATAGAATAGAAAAACAAAAAATATACTTACCTACCTATAAGTTGAAACCGCCTTCAAAAATATCAGATATAAATAATGAAACAACGTGTGAATCAGTTCCGAGGGTCGCTCGGTGTCGATTCAATTTATTAATAACTGGCTTCTGCCCGCGGCTTCGCCCGCGTTTTTTGGGGTAAAAAGTAGCCTATGTGTTATTCTGATGTTTATGCTATATTACTGTAAAGTTTCATCAAAATCCGTTCAGTAGTTTTTGCGTGAAAGAGTAACAAACATCCATCCATACATCTGTATGGATGGATGTTTGACGTGATGACGTGAACGTGAAAGTTTGTGAGGATGTATAGATATATATCCTCACAAACTTTCACGTTTATAATATTAGTAGGATATCAAAGGGTCACTAACACAACTTGTTTTTCACTTTTTAGTTCACTTTTAAACATGGCAGGTGTTATTTTTTTATTATTTGTTTTTTACCAATTTTAACCATGCTACTCCTTCAACTTTCATTAAAACAATTTGATTTATGTATCTTTAGAAAACATAGGAGCATGTTTAAACTTTTTATTTAATTTTTAATAAATTAATAATGCGTCTAACTCGGGACAGCGCTCCTTGACAAGCGAGTCGTATTGCTCGGTGGACGTACATCGCGTCACGTAAACTCAGCACAGAACACTCAAGCTATACCGCGCCAACCACTCAAGGCCGTTATTGTATAGGCCCTTAATCTATCAATCATAGATAGAATCAATCGATCACCATGAAATACCCTTTACTCCGGATGAAATAAAGTAATAAAACTACCCTTTTTACTATTGAAGGATTGAAGTAAGATTTCGAACTGAATTTAAATGAATGGGATAGAAAATGACATCGCGTTGCAATCTGATAGACTGATCGGATTGCTCGGTGCATTGGATCGAAAAGCGATTATGTTTTTCACGCTATTTTTTCTCGTTTGTGATGTTTAAGAACAAGCAATATCTATGTAGGTATCAATATTAATAGATAATCTCATGCTGTATACCTACCCATATTTTGCCAGTGAGAACCTTATAAAGGTTGGATTCCTATTATAAGATTTTTATCTACCCTCTCTTTCTGTCGCATTTGAAAAACAATTGATTTTGACCTCCAGGAGATTCTCGACAGACAAACGTTTAAATAGTATAAAACCAAGTCGCCTTTGTCTTTCTGTTTGTTCGCTTAGCTCTTAAAAACTACACAATGGATTTTAATGCGGTTTTCACCACCATTTAGAGAATTCATTCCGAAAGGCTTATATGTATAATACGTTAATATTTAACTTAGATATAGCACAAAAATCTTGATGTTTTGACATATGGCCACATCAGGAGATTGCACACATACGAAGCAAGGGCGGGTCGCTAGTCCTAGATAATCCCTTATTTGTCACCTACATAAAAGGGATAGGTCTCTTAGGATCAATACATCGTCCTCCAATTCTATCAAAGGTTCTATTGACTTTCTTTGCGCAAATTGGTCAGCCGACCGAAATGTATTATGATGTTGTGTGTAGGGTCTATAGAGATAGGCCCTTTACGTACCGACCGACAAACAGCAGTTCTGAGGGTCGTGTACGCTATAATAAATCAGCTGGCGTTAGGAATAAAAAAGAAATGGTTTTATTTGCCCGCATTTTTCTAAATATCCAGTCTTTTTGCTCAAAGACTACTTAATGTAAGTGCCAGCGACATGGCGAAAAAGGTATAGTCCGTTAAAAATTAACCCTTTTAACCGTTGAGCTCATAAATTATTTTTATGGATTCTAATTATTGGAACTGGACATTATTGTTTGATATTATTATCTCTAAGTATCTTTGGATAGAATGCAATGTACTCGTAATTAATGAAGAATCAAAAATAAACAAACAAAGGATTATTTTGATTTTTCGAAAGGTGGTGGTGGTTTGTCGTATAAATTCGACTTAGGGCCAAGTTCACCGACAAGATAATAGTCCGCTAAATTGAAAACGGCCGTTTAACGTTTCTTTTAATATACAAAAGTTCATGTTAAAAGGCCGTTTTCAATTTATCGGACTGTTATCTTGTCAGTGAACTTGGCCCTTAGGTGGTTAAAGGGTTTTATTAAACTAAAAAATAAAGTTGAATTAAGAACAACTTCTTTTTTAATAAATCAGATTTTAACATAGCCAAGATCGTGCAGAAAAAATATTTAATAAACTTTTTGTCTTAAATAACCACTTTTAATCAATGTAACAGTTCTTATGAATAATTTAATACACGTTTCCTATTCCCAATATCACGAGAAAGCTTTAAATCAACCCTTGGAAGGTATTCCCGCCAGTTACCAAATTAAACTGATAGGTAATATTTAACCAAGCAAGCATTTGGGGTTATGAGAAAACTCAAATAGCACATAGGTATATGTTATGGGTATAATAATTATGTACGCTGTAGTTGAATTTATGTTTTAGGGAATAGAAATTTGGCTTTATGCAAGTGTGTAATCAAATCATAATCGATTAAAGAAATGCGATCTTTATTAAATTTATTATTTAAAGTCAGTTTTTACCAGAGAATTGATCAAAAGTGATTTATATTAAATAATAAGTCACGAATGAACAGATTACTTTTAGGCAAGCTTGCACCATCGTCGATTGCATCATCGCATAACATGAAGTGAAATAGTGGCCAAATGCAATCCTATCCAATAAAAAAAAAAAACTATTGAGTTGGTTAATAAATAAATTAATTATTAAGTATATTTTTTTATGATATTATTTATACGGACGTATTTATTTAAGATCCTATTTTTACTCCAAAAGTGCAGAAAATACCATTATACGGAACAAACATTATACATTTATTAATATTGTAGGTAAATTAACATGATAATGCTCAGTATAATTGTTACTACTTTTTTTGTAAAATCAGTCTACTGATGCTCACTTCCAAATAAATTATTGTTTCTACCAAAAACCTGCACTTCAATACGTCCTATACGTATTTCATACAAAATATCACAATAGACTAAACAATTAGCCCATTCTACACCTATTCCCTTTCGCATGATTAGGCCTTTTGACAAACCGCCCCACTCAAATTCAAAAGGACCAATTTAATAGCCGACGCCTAAATTAATCACTGGTTTCATTCAATACCTAGGTATTGTTCATAACGACCGAATTAACACTTTGTAAGCGACATCCGATATTGCGTGTACGTAAAATATTACTGATCGAACAGAATCCGGATGCTATATTGTGAACGATTCTGTTTCGTTTCATGGAGTTGGGGTGTAATTGTAGTCTATTTTACGGCTTTCAAAATGCGAGATGATATTCTACGAAATAAAGAATAGACAATGCTATCCAAATGAGAATAGGAATGACATTGCACCGTACGTATTGTGACGTCTTAGCTGTATATTTGTATTGAAAAATTGATTACAATATTATAAAAAAAAAATCGCAAATTATAGTTCGTAAAATATAGCTTGATCTCTGTGACAGATGTCAAATACGAACAAATAATGTCAAAATGCATTAAAAATTTACGGATTTGACATCTGTCACAGAGATCAAGCTATATTTTACGAACTATTCTAATTTTCTTTGCAAGCCTTACTTTTCAAGTGATAGCTGACAGTTCGAGGTCATTGACGTTTCTATTTTAGTTGAATCTCATTGTAGCTTTGGTAGTGTGTTAGTGATAATTATTAATATAAAATAATTTATAATTATAATTTATTTAGAACCTTTAAGAACGAGATAGCAACCCGTTACAATATCTAATTCAATCGGTTCCGTACACCACAAGTCACCGTATTAAGTGATATGAATCGGTACTGGTAAAATTATTTTACTGTAGTACCATTATGAAGTCATTTAGGTTCCTTCAATAAGTTGAAAAGGGCATATAATACCAGTAAGCTGCACTTAGTTCACACACATACATAAACATTAACTACGTAAAGAAACTACACACATATCTACTGATAGAAAAACAAAACACGAACCCACGATTTCAGAAAGACTATTCAATTTTAATTTGCCGTTAACCTTAAGTCAAGTAATTAAAGGACACGGCGGACGCCCATAGAACGCTGGGCTTCAGATTGTGTATGTCGGTACAGATATGAAATTAGTTTGGTGTGATCGAGTATTTCAAGAGTATTTAAATTTATTTTTTATTTGTTTTTGTACGTAATTGGATTAAAGAGAAACCTTTGTATTTGTGAAAGTGAGGTTAAGTATGGTGTAAATGATCCAATGAAGTACAGCCCGACTAATGAGTTCTCAATTCAAAGGTTTTAGTTGCTGTCGACATGATATTCTATGGAGGCACGCGCCAGCCAGCATGCACCCGTTTTTGTTTTATTGGTGTTTTTCAAAATGTCAACGGCATAATCATTTTATTTCTTATTTATTTCGATTTTTGATCCCAATTCTTAATCTCTAAGATAAATTAGGCAAAGAACAATTAAAATATATTTTTATTTTTGGTTAAGCTTTTATTACTGTACCATATTCAGCCCAAAACTACCAACGTCCTTTCAGTCAATCAACCAAAAGGCTGACATAATGGCTCTCATAAACTAGGTTGACAGGTTGACTTCCATTTCTCCTAATACAATGAATGTTGTTGAACTGTCAAAATAAAAGCCATGGTGATTGAAATTGAGTACCGTACGCAATTAGGGTGCCGGTTTCTACGTGTCGGCGGCTTTCATTTCATCCAGCGTGCATGTACTGAACTAGAAAGCGGCAATTGACTTGGTATAAGCAGCGCTTCGACTGCCGCCTTTGGCAAGTGATGTCGGCTTGCCGAAGCCAAAGGCGGCAGACGACCTAGTGTAAGAAAACCTTGATGTTAACAATAAATTAAATAGGCTTTCTGAAACTAGTGGTAAGCTATGTGAGACAGAACAAAAAATTAATGATAAAAAAAATGTTTTTTACAAAAACAGACAAGCAAGACAACTAACTTTACATACACTTCCCAATCCAACGTTACCAAGTTACAAAGTAAGTTGCTACGTCATTAGGACGTCGAGAAGTATCAGATTAAGTATATAATATTTTTTCCCATAAAGGCACATCCAATATCGACCATTTTTCCCGCATTCAGAAATGGCGTTCCAAATTCTTTATAGAAATAAGTTGTCGAAATCGGATGTATCAATCGCGAACCGATATCTCGGATCATTAGGCAATCTTATTTTTTCTTCAATCTATCTTACGTTTACGACGCTGGATGGGAAGGTTTATTACATAAGTATCTAGGTCAGACGAACACAGCCATCTACAAGTAATATAGTTAGCCAGCTAAGTGGCTATCACGTCAATCCATTTTGTATGACAAACATCTGTAATGGACGCAACGCTGGCGTTATTTATAATAATGATATGTTTACGTTATAAGTACCTATCATGTTTAAATGTTTGACTTATTATGCTATTAATGTTACAGTATTACATAGGCATGATTCATAAGAACTTTTAAAACTATAATCAAGTCTTCTAAGGGACATGCGTCAAGATAGCGCGCAAAATTCTATATGAGGAAAATCATAATGTTTTCACTAAATAGTCGTATTTTTTTCGAGGGTGATTTAAAATTTTAAATGATTATTATTTAGTAACTTTATTATCATTAATAGTAACTATAGTATTGAATTTTGATCAACATACAACGTGAAACAGTGCTGCGATTTGCAAAGAACCAAATATATTTTGAAATTCTCGCGATACCTTGACAGATTTAATTGGTTCGCCAAAATTGCACCAACTCATAGTAGAAATGAGATTTGAAAATGGACTACATTACTGCTACATACAATTGTCAAAAATAATAGAGGAGTGACTTTTCTGCCTCAAATATAGGCAATACTGTAGTGGCCTACTATTATTATTATTATATTATATAAGCCTTTATTCAGACACATTTTTATAACAAATTTAAATCTTATAATGACGACTCTAGCGAGTCGATGACACCTTCAACTTGGTCTGTTTGCCCAACTTTGGCAAAGGCCTCCTCCATTTCCTTCCACTCTGTTCTGTTTGTCGCTTTCCTAGTCCATGTTTTTCCTGCTATGATCTTTATTTCGTCTTCCCACCTTCGAAACTGTCTACCTCGTTTCCTTTTTCCGTTTCTTGGGTACCAAAATACAATGTTTTTGTTCCACTTCTCAATACCTCTTATTATGTGACCTGTCCATTTCCACTTAAGTTTCCTTATTCTCGTTGTTATATCTTCTATTTTCGTACGTTTTCTGATGATTTTGTTGCTTATTCTGTCCGATTTTTTTATATTCAACATGCTCCTCTCCATTGCTGTCTGACAGATTTCCATTTTCTTATTTTGTGCTTTGGTGAGTGCCCAAGTTTGGCAGCCGTATGTAAGGACTGGTAGCACGCAGGTGTTGTACAGCTTTGATTTGACGGACATCTTAATTTCTGTGTTTTTCATTATTTCCTTTAGCCGCCAGTAGCATTTCCATGCATTCCCAATTCTAGTATCTATTTCCTTTGACATTATATCAGTGGTTGAGATTTGTTGGCCTAGGTAAGTGTACTCTTTCACGTACTCAATCGGCTTGCCATTTATGATGATAGTGTCTTCGGATGCGTTCGTCATGGCTTTGGTTTTAGAAGTGTTCATCGTTAGTCCTACCATGCGACTTTCTCTTTCTAGGTCTGCGAGCATGTTTTGTAGATGCTCTTTTGTTGTGGCGAATAGTATGATGTCGTCAGCGAATCGTAGGTGGGATAGTTTTTCTCCATTTATGTTTAGTCCATACTGATCCCATTTTAGTTTGCGAAAGATTTCTTCTAGAACAGCTGTAAATAATTTAGGGGATAGTGGGTCCCCTTGGCGTACGCCTCTGTTTATTTTTATTTCTCTTCCCTCTTTTTCCAACTTTATCCTAGCTGTACTAGTAGTGTATACGTTTTTTAAAATTCTAATGTACTTATGTTCGACTCCTTGCTTTTTCAGACAATGCCAGATGTTTTCGTGCTCTATTGAGTCGAATGCCTTGTTGTAATCGATAAAGCAACAATAGAATGGTATATGAAATTCTTTGTTCTTCTCAAAAATTTGTCTTACGGCAAGTATATGGTCTAACGTTGAGTATCCTGTCCTGAAGCCGGCCTGTTCCCTGGGCTGATTTTCATCTAGAGTTCTAGTTATTCGGTATAGGATTACTTTCGCGAAAACTTTATAAATATTGGACATAAGACTGATCGGTCTATAGTTATTTATTTCATCCTTGTCGCCCTTTTTGTGAAGCAAGATGATCGTCGATGTAGTCCATTGTGTTGGGATTTTTTCGGTGTATAGTATGTCGTTGAAAATGTATTTTAATAATGGTGCGACATGGTTTCTGCAGTCTAAAAGCAATTCGTTGTTGATGTCGTCGGGACCAGGAGCTTTATCTTTCCTCTGTGTTTCGATTGCCTTATATATTTCTTCTACTAGTATGGGTGGTACACTATTGTTGTTGTTTAAATCAGTGTTGTCTATCTGACTCTTGCTGGAATACAGGTTTTCATAAAAATTTGTAGCTATTGATAGTATATCTGGTCTTTTAGTCTTGGTCTTGCAGTGTTGGTCTTTCATATTAGGTATCCAATTTGTTTTTTCTGATAAAAAATTAAGAGCCTTTTTTATACCTCCTGTCTTGTTAATATGTTTTTCAAAAGTCTCGAGTCTAAAATGTTCTCTATCTTTTCTCATTTGTCTTTTAATTTCTTTACTTAATTTGCCTATTTCTTCCCTAATATTTTTCGTTTTGTTTGATGTATTAATTAATTTAGACCTTTTCTCTAGAAGTTCGTTCGTTTTTTCTGATATGTGTCTTTTATCTTTTGATTTGCCCTCGATGCAAATTTTTGGTGTTGCTGTTAATATTTCGTGTAGTATATTGTATTTCTGTTGAGTGTTTAAGTGTTGAAGGGATGATTCTGTCACAGAGTTGAGATTTTCTCTAATGGTGGCTATTCTTGCTTTGTTGTTAGATATTGTTGTTTTTATTATGAAAGGTCGACTTGACTTTAGAGAAGATGATGTGTTCAGACATGCTCTAAGCATTCTATGATTACTATTGAAATTGAGGTTTGCAATGGTGCCACAATCATCAAATGATTTGGGTCTGTTCGTTAGAAAATAGTCTATTTCGTTTCTATACCGGCCATCTGGCGATACCCATGTCCATCGTCTAGAAGCTCTTTTTTTGAATTGACTGTTCAGTATTTTCATGTTATTTTCAAAAGCCATTTCTATTAGTTTTTGTCCGTTTCTTGTTCGTTTGCCACTGCTGTAAGGGCCCAGTACGATATCTTCTCCATTCCTTGGTGTTCCAACTTGTGCATTAAAATCACCCATTACAATGCAGTTTTTATGTGCGTGTTCTTTGATGGCGGTATTAAGGGACGAGTAAAATGACTCAATTTCTAAAGTAGTGGATTGCTCGGTTGGTGAATATATTTGCACAATCGACCATACTTCTTTGCTTGGAGGGATCTTCGTATTCAGTATAGCAATTCTTTCCGATATACCAATTATTTCTACAATAAAGTTTTTGAGTTCTTTCTTGATTAAGAACCCCACTCCATGTCTTCCTGGTGTTTCGCCTTTATAATACAGTATGAACTGATCGTACTCGTCGATGGCTTCACCATTTCTTCTTACTTCGCTCAAGCCAATAATATCCCACTTAACATCTTCTATAGAGTATAAAAGTTCTTGTAAGCTCTCTTCTGATCTTAGAGAGAGTGTGTTGTATGTTGCTATGTGTATATATTTAGTATTTTGATGTTTCTTGAGTTCAAAAGCATTCGTTTGAGGCAGGGAGGTAGTATTTGGAGGGTAGTGGTCGTCTTTCCCCGCGGTGACCAACCGTCTTGGGGTGAGTGTTTTGGTTGTTTCGTTGGGTAGATACTTTTTGTTGCTCGATTTGGGTTTCTCGTTGTCGGTGTCTATTCGTCGTTTTTTGTAGTTGTGGGTAGTGACAGTGAAGTGGATCTACCTCGCGCCACGTAATCTAGTATGTTCGTTTTATTAATCTTCTTTGGGGCCGGCGTGGATGGTTGATTTGGCGATTTGTCCGGAGAATCGGTGCAGTCTCTTTTCCTTTTATCTCTTTTATCTTCTTTCGGCTCTTTGGTGACTATTTTATCTTTGACAAAATAACAAATCTTACCCTTTGCCCTTTCTTCCTTTAGTTGGGGCAGAAGTTCCTTCCTCTTCTCCAGGATTTCCTTGCTGAGATCCTCTTTTATATAAATTCCCGCGTCCAGTTTCTTTTTATTCTTGAGGACTTCGTTTCTTCTCCAGTTTGTTGTAAAGGTTGCAAGAATAGGACGTAGTTTATTATCTTTCTTTTCTCCTAGTCGGTAAGCGTTATTTATTTCATGTGAGTTAATGTGAATATTCATGTCTTTTTCAAGCAGTTTTATAATGGATTCGATTGGGGATTCGCTGCGTTGTTCCTCTTTTACCCCAAAGAAAATGATGTTGTTTTTTCTTTTGTGCTCTTCTACTAGCTTGATTTTGTCCTGTAGGATCTTGACTTCCGTCTTCAAGCTTTTATTCTCTTCTACAAGTGCTGTTAGTTTTTCGTTGATTGTTTCTGATACGTTTTTAGTTACTGCTTCGGTTATCTCCCTTGTTTGCGCTGCCATTTCCTCCCTCATAATTTGCCGGAAATTTTCCATTTGTTTATCCATTTTTCTGTTATATTTATTTCCACTTTTTTTTTTTATTTACTTATTTTTAGCAACACGAGATTGGAGTTGGTAACACCAGTTTTAGGTTGGTAATACTAGTTTGAAGCTGGCAACACTAGTTTGAAGCTGGCAACACTAGTTTGGGGCTGGTAACACCAGCAAAGTGTACCATCTGTAGTCTATGGTTACTGTTGTGTTTGGTAGGTTGGTACCTCAAACTGTCACCGAAGAATGATAACGCTTTTTCTAACCTGTTCGACGGTGTCACTAACGAAGAAATTGTTTTGTTTTTGCACTTAAGGCGTCCAATATATTCACAACACGTATATTCGTCACTACTTTCAACGTTGATGATAGTTATAAGTTGTCTGTGTTAATGTTGACGGTGAATTAGAATTATTTTGAAACGAGTAACAACAACAGATGCTCACTGTTCGACACCGGAAACCGGAAAAAAAAAACCTACTATTAAAAAAGTACAAATAAATTATTTTATTTCAAAGAAGGAATAGGCACAACAAAAACGTAAAAGCAAAAACAATAATTTATCACAAAATGGAAAACATAGACGCTTTTAAAGTTTTTGGAGGGAGTATCGCTCCGTCTTTGTCGCGCGAAGCGGACGTAAGTGGTGCTACGTCACTAAGAGGTAGTGCCATCCGTGTCTAGCAAATCATTTTAAAACGCTTATAACTTTGCCAATTTTGTAGATGTTTCATCGGTTTTTTTGGTGTTAATTGTCTTTTTTCAAATAGTTTACAGATTCACAATAAAAAAAAAGTAGTTAACATTTACTAACTATTAACTATTATGAATGTCAATGTCATTGAGAAGAAATGACATTCATTAGATGACCTAGCAGAATTTTTCCTGGAGCAAATAGGTATGTCGGTCCATGTCCTTCCTAATGGCTGACAGATTAACAGGGCATGGGTTGTCCACGTAATTGGGAAATATTACGAATAGATAGAAAGTTGATGGACGTAATTTGAAAAGGTAAATCATTTTGGACGTTGATCAAATTCATGGTATAAAAAAATAAAAGGCCGGTCACGTGCGAGTTATACTCGCTTTATGATCCGATTGTTTCCTAATGACGTCATGACAATTTATTATCTGTATTACACAGATAATAAATAGTCGGTTGAATAATTATCCTTACTAGTGCTGAGATGAGATTACTACTTAATAATTCATTATTGATTAAAGTGATTGCTGCAATCTATCGATATCAAACTCTAATTATAAAAATTAAACGTCCTGTTTTGAGAGCAATATCGTAATTATAAAGCGGTGACTTATAGAGTTCTGCCAATACCCACTGTATTTAAACATAAATAACTGTCTCACATTATTTCTAAAGAGTAAATTCTAACTTTTACCCTCGTTCAAAACCAACCTATTATTTAGCAAAATAACTCGTTCAAAACCGTTGCGTACGTTGCGTCCATTACGTAAATTGCTTCGCTATCACTTACCGGGAGCAAATCGCACAGACACCGATGCCGATGCGTCGGGGAGAAACGTTTCAAACACCTCTGCAGGTTTAGGGTTAAATCATGCACAAATAAAAGGGTAGAATAAGCGATGGAGACTAAGTTATTACGTTTTACAACGCACAGTAATACATCTCGAGTTGTACTACTTTATATGTCAAAAGAAATACAACTCCAGATTTTTTCTGTAAAATAGAATCATGATTTTTTGGTAAATTGTTGTAATAAAAAAATATTATTTTTATTGTATTTTGCTGTGTATTTAATTTGGTCACATTTCACATTCTTGATGTTTCACAAAGTCAAAGTTGTTTTACAACATATTAAGTAAATACAACTTTAGTAACATATACAAGATTCTTGGTTTAGGTACGAAAGTTATATTTTTGGAACTTTATGATATAAAACTTCGTTCATGATAATGATAACGATAAAAACAACAGCAGAAAATTATCAAATTTTCACAAATCAATTACCTATGTTGAAATATGACCAAACCGTACAAAATCATTAACATTCAACTATTCATCAGTATTATTATATTCTAACAAAATCTATATCCAGTAGTGGAAATGTTACAGAAATTGAAATTTGTTAACCAAATGGTAGACTAGAATGAGTCATGCTTATAATAATAAATTGTTTTCAAACATGCTATTCTAATAAAAGATCTATAATTAGTATTGACAGGTATTGTAAACATGCGTTATCTAATAAACAAATGTTTCGCAATTTGATCTGTCAAATTGAATTAAATTTTCGATTATAAAAGTACCTATATATTATTATGCATTGTTAATGTTAGTCTTTCTATATGTTCAACCAAACGAAAAACACTCGCGAATCCGGGTCAGTGACAAAATAATACCTATCTCTGAAACTATGAATGCTAGATCAGTGAAATAAAATACGACGTATGATCAAAAGGTAGAGAGAAAGCTTGTAAGCTCACCAAGCATATTTGGTAACGTTTTCACATCGGTTATTCAACCATTTTACGTGAGCACGAAACCGAGGTTATGGCACAGCTAATTTTGTAGCTAAGTGCTTATACTTTATTTGGTACCAATATTAGCAGCAAACTCCAAATTGAATATCAAACAAAATTAATCTACTGATTCTTATTACTCAATTATTTGCATAATATTTTCTATATGAAAACAAATCCCTTTCAATGCAATCAGTACGACCCATCTGTTTTCTGTAATGATTCAAAAGTATTAAAATTGCGAGAACCCAATATTTTCGTTCAATCTCTAAAATCTTCATTTATTTTATCGCGATCCAAATTGACAGGCCAAATCGCGGCGGCTTAATTTTTGCAATTCAAATTATTCAAATGTCTAGAATACTCATTCAATTGTTTCTCTAAATCTACGTATAAAAAGATGACTAGGTATTATTTAGATAATAAATTACTTTACATTGTTTGTAAAACTCCTAATAAAATCTAATCTATTTCTAAAAACAACTTTTTAAGAGCAAAAAATCGAAACAAAGACACACAACTTTTTTTTTCAAACTAAATATATTCCTTGCAAATATTATTGAAAAAGGATAGAAAACATTAAGAACTGTCAAATTAGGTTACACCCTTATCATGGCAACTAAATTCGCGTTCATGGACTAATTTGGCAGAACCAAATATTTTCCATCGCTGTCTAATTTTTTGCTAGAAAAAGACATAGAGACTAAATTAGTTTAATTTGTAAACAACAGAATCGGCATCAGTATGTATTCCAACTTGGATTATTTAAAGTCGAAGTTTTAGATTACTTGTTCAGATTTTTAGCTCCGATTACCTGCTTGACTAGTACTATTATAGTTTACATATCTACGTTTTTTACACAATGGCTTATGATAACCACAATCTTAACGTTCATTGATATTTAATACAAGCTAATTCTATCATAAAGTAAACACTAGAAAATGACATATAAATTAAATTAAAATAGGTACACATCAGTGGTGAAGGGTTAGGGGAGGCCGGTACAATAAAATAGTAGCAAAATTATAAATAATTCCTTTTTATGTCATACCTATCGCTTAATCACTGTATTTACTTATTTTCAATAGGCGAATTTGTATGACATAAACAAAATATAATTATTGATTATTTTGTTACCATTTTATTGTACCGATTTCCCCTCACCCTTCGTCACTGTTATGTATTTAAAAAGGGAACACAAAAAGTACTGATAACAGTACAATATCTAGACTACTACAACTGTCGTGTACCTACTTAATAATTAGTCAATCAATGCACGTCAGCAATGCAATACCATTAGCCATTGTGTACTGAAATAATTAATATCTATTTAATTTAATAAAATAATCTTACCCCCGAGTAACTCCGGTTCGCCGAGGTTGACGTAAAAGAGGACATCTTTCTCGTAACTGTCTTCTTCTATGATGTGTAGAGGGATGAATTTTCTGTAACAAATAAGAATTTTTCCGTTAGGTTTTTAATAAAAATATATCTACTGGTTGAAAATTTATTTCTCAACTGTAAAATGTTTGTTTTGTTGTTTGAGTTGAATTGGAACGGCGACAGCGATGCGACGGCGATTTCGTGAAAATAAACTCATATAAACATATGTCGGTGGCCGCACTGCAGAAATAACAAGCGAAATTTATTTGTTCACGATATCGCCGTCGCGTCGCTGTCGCCGTTCCAGTGCGGCCGTGGCCTCAGAGGTGGGAAGACCCAAGAAGGACAAGATTTTAGTAGGGTTTGTAAAATAATAAAAGACTGGCCAAAAATAATACGGAAATATTTTTCGTACCCAAAGAAATTGATTAAACATTTTTCACGCAATGGAAGATCGAGAAACACAATTTTTCGTTCAGAACCAAACAGATACATCAATAACAGAAAACAGGCTAAAGTCAAACGCCCATTACATCAAACTCAGATGAGATTCATGTCAAATATTAAAAGCTTTTTTGTTTTCGTCTAAGGTCCTTATCACAGTAGCGATTTGCGAGCGAGTTCAAGGCAAGGCGAGAGCGCAGCGAACGTGCTGCGAATTCACAGCGAGGGTCGCTGAAGTGGGGCGAGGTGAGGTCTGTCGTACGAAAGTGTACAAAATGGCGTCCACGGTGCTATTCGCGGCGTGTTCGCTGCGAACTCCGGACGAACCTGCTGTGCTCTCGCTTCGTTGGGAACTCGCTCGCAAATCGCCACTGTGATAAAGCCCTTAGACACCGAATTTGAATCCATTACAAGTTGTCAGCGACAGGCCTATCGATTATACGAGGAGATAATGGAAAACGTAATAAATTTTATTTGTTACAGAGTTTGTTCATTCACGCCCGCTCTGTTAGACCAGACTTTTGGAGCCAACCAAGCGAAGCGATTTTTGTTTCGATCTAGCATAGCATAACGACACGGCAGAGCGACGGCTCAGTGACCACCCGAGGGAAGAAAAAATGTATCATATTTTGATAAATTTTTTCTTCCCCCATCTTCTTATTTCCTTCCTGACTGCTTTCCCACCTTATTTTCTTCCTGCCTTTCTTCGTTCCTACTTGCCTTCCTTCCTTTCTGCTTTCTTTCCTACCTTCCTTTCTTCCCTCCTCCCTTTCTTTTCGTACTTTCTTCCTTCTTTTCTGCTCTCCTTCCTTTCTCCTTTCCTTCCTTACCGGCAGGTAGGTAAGGAAGGAAAGGAAAAAGAAAGGAAAGTTCTTTCTATACGTTCTCCCTGTCTCCCTTCTTTCTTTTCTTGCTTCCTTGCCTTTCTTTTTTCCTTCCTTCCTCATTTCTTCATTCCGTCCTTCTCCATTCCTATGTTCCTTCTTTCTTTTTTTTTACCTCCCTTCCTCCTTTTCTTCCTCCCTTCCTACTTTTCTTCCTCCCTTCCTTCACGGATGTTATAGTTTTATATTTTACCCTGCCAAAGGCCAGCAATAAACAAACCCCGAAAAAAAAGCAAATAGGTACAACAACTTTTCCCTAGAAACCTATTATGTACAAGAACTTGGCGTTTTTACGTTAGCGATGAGCCCAAACACTCTCAATTACGTTTCGCACGTGATCGTGGTGGGAAACGAACGGTCCCGATTGCTTCTATGGACTTACTTCCTTATGTTAACCGTTTTCCCTTAGAAATTGGTGTGAGGGGAATTTTGAGCAGTCCTACCTCTATTATTTTAGTACTGGATCAAAGTACAGTTGTTTTAGTAAAAAGTAGTATATCAAAAAACGGTAAAAGGTACCTTCATGTTGATTTTTGATAATGTCCTGATAAATTGGAAAATAAGGGGCTCTCACCAGGATAGAGCTTCGAGTGGTGTCTTGTGAGACCCCACCTGTCCTACATAATATTGAAACTTCAATCTTTAACTACAAATGACAAATTTTACAGGAAAACGCTTCAAAGATTCTAACGCGCGTACATAGTGTTCTTCATAGAAATGTTGTGTCGTTTTAATGTTCAATTGGCCGAAGGACACGAAAACAAAAAACACAAATCACGTATCTACCACTTAGGGGATTGTACGTAGAGACCGTCGACCTGCACCCGAATTGCGTAATTCAATTGCTATCACCATGGCATTGTTTTTGACATTCATTACGCCGTATGATTTTTAATCCGTGCTCCTGTAACTAGCTCAACGCCGCAATGGATGTTGTTGAACTGTCAAAATGAAAGCCATGGCGAAAGAAATTGAGTTACGCAATTAGGCTGCTGATCAATTAGGTACTCATAATTTCCCAATCGATTCTCATAAACTCGATAACAATATAATCAGTTATCAACATCTAAATTACCTAATATATGTAGTTGGCTAACAATTCATGACGTGTATGTGTGTCTGCGTCGCTAAGTCTTATCGATTTTGTTGGCAGCCCATCATTTATGTTCCAAGTTTAGAATTGTCCTTTATTTTAACGTAGATGGTGGTTTCTTAGACATATGAAACACGGGAGGTGAGACATTAAAAAATTGTACCTATAAAATTTAGATCGATTAAGCAGAGTCAATTTTCCAAGTGTACGTGCGAAGTAACGAAAAATACTCAAAGGCTTGAAGCCGATTTTGATAAAAATGCATCGTTCGATTTTCATTAACATATTTTTCCTAGCTATGAATACTTGAAGGTAGGATGCAGGAGATGCGCATGCGGGCTTTAAAACACGCAGGTACAAATCCACATGAAAGGAGGCCCTAAATTAGGGCTGCCATAAATGCTGCATCGCCGACCGGGACATTTGGAATGGAAAAAAAAATAGTGTGAAATCAGAATCTTAAAAACCTAAGTTACCTAAGGAACTTTTACGTTTCGTTTTTGGTAAAAATGCGAAAAATTAACGATGATCTATCGAAAAAACGACAGCCTAATTTTCTTAGGTTTATTCTACGTCCCCAGTGCAACTTTTTTTGAAGTCTTACTTTTAAAAGTACCTAACCCCCTTTTGCCCTTTTCGTTTTCCCGTCCACTGCGATGAGGTCAGCAACCAAACACTCGTTCCACATGAGCATTGTGGTTCCAGTATTTCAAAGAGAGATTGGCACATTTTGAGATTTGCTTTTCTTTCGTGTATAGTATGCAAGCAACTATGCATGTCTATGTCTAGACCCTGACGCACTGATTGGGACACTGGGACACAACGCTTCAAACCAGGACAGGTCCTGGTGTACCGGGACGTATGGCAGCCCTACCGTAAATGCGAGAATGAGCGTGTTTCGCGTCTCGTGTTTAACATGTCTGAGTACGTAGTTAATCGGGTGTGTACGTCACAACCTCGCCCGTCTTGAGTTTTGTTGGAAATCATTTTGCTCAAGGCCGTTTATTGATTTTGAACTTTATGCACCTATATCCATTCTGGCTATAAATAGAACTTTTTTAACGGCAATAAAAATTTAGGTCAGGTCAAGTCCAGTCAAAAATAATTCGCCTATCCTTCGCCGTTTCCTGTGTGTTTTACTTGGCAGAAAAAGCGGCACTACTTACTCGTACAGTACGCATCAGTAAATAATATTACACAGTAGTAAATTTTTCACATGATATTTTAATTATAATTGAAAATCTTAGGTGAAAAGTGAGATCCTACTAATATTTATTGTGAGGATGGATTTATGGATGGATGGATGGCGGAAGCCAGTGAAAAAAAAAATATAGTCTGTGGTATAGAGTGCTGCAAGAAAAAAAAAATTAGTAAATTCAATTAATATTTTCGTAATCGATTAATATCAAAATCCGTACAGATGATAATTTACTTATTCTATCTAATAAAATATCATCACACAGTATCGAATTTTACATGTTTAATTAGTAAGTAATCAACAAAATCTCAAAAAAGCGTTTCTAACTCATTCAATAAATAAAATCGATTCATTCAATTATTTAATTGATTGTACCTAATTAGCACTACAATTGAACGTCACTACGTAAGCCAGGTAAATGACCTGTTTGTGTATCTTTTCATTAAAATGGATTGGAATAGTTGTTACTATGTTTACTAATATCACACATCTTAATTTTATTAAAAAGTTATATTTATCACATACAATGTTACCGTACAAATGGCTAACCTATTTCGCAACTTGTAAGTCATCCTATAACCAAGGTGACAACGAGCAAACATACAAATAAATCTAAGCCACGCCACACACGAACCCTCGCGACACCTATAAAAGTAGATGTATCAAAAGCGGTATCATACGGTAGAACCTGAGTTAGGCGAATCACACACCACCCCGCGCTACGCTGCGGGGTGCGTGGCGACGGAACAAAAGCCCTGCGCGTGAATGCGTTTTCAGTGTGTTGCACTACGCGTGATTTCTATACAAATACAGGTACTTGCAAACAACGGAAGATCACGCACTCCCGCGCTACGCTGTGTGATGCGATGCGGTGTGCGAATCGCCTTAAGGCGAAAGGTATTTGTCCACGCGTGAACATACCGCAAGGGTTCCGCGGGTTGCGGTAACGGCGCGGGAGGGCGGCGCGGTGCTGCTTGTTGGCTCCCCCCTACCAACCACATTCACAATACTTACGCCATATTGAAGCGACGCATAATTTTTCATTGTTGTATTAAAATTTAAAGGATATTATAGTTAATTCTAGTGAAGTCGATTGGTTTCATTTATCATCGCCTTCATTTTGGCGACCGTGAAAACAAAATAAGAAGACTGCAATCATCGGATCAACAATAGTTACGATAAAATTTGAAACAAAGAAGTGAGACCGGCGCGTGACCTTTGGACCGACAACGCCGACCGCATGATCGTCAAGTTGAAGAGGCCGATCCGAGGGAAGTACCGCTCGTTCCTTTCTTTATTCCCTAAAGTCCTTTCTATTTGAGTAGCTTTGTTTTTTCGTACTTCAATAATAGTTTTGTTAAAAAAAAAAAAAATACAATTTAAAATAATTTAAAAGATAAAAGTGTGTTCGTGATCGGTTGGCATTAATTTAAATATTTTTCAAAAAAAAAAAAAATGAATATTTTATTGTAACGTACATCGACAAGTACCTACTACCTACTTATTAAGAATACATAGTACGTTACAAAGGACTTATGTTTCTTATGTTTAAGCACTTTGCACTGCTGAAAGCACCTGCTTCTTTATTTACTTTAATACCCATTGTTAAAAATATAAGTGTCTTAACTTTTGCTTATCTGCAAATAGGGATTTGTCTTAACTTTTGCTTAGCTGTAATTAATTAGCAATTTGCATATCACAAGTGAGCCTTAAACTTAAATCGTCTTCATCCATTGCATTTGTTTCCGATTAGTCTGTTTACCGTCCTTTGTTTTATTTGCAAGCCTAAGCTTTGCTTTGCTTCAAAAATATCGCCGAACGTTTCCAGGTCATAACGGTTGGCGCGGCTGTGAGGATAATCCAGTCCGTGTCGCATGAGAATCTAGTGTGCCTGCGCTGCATTGTATACCTACATAACTACGTGCGCCAGGTGCACGGCCGGAACGATCAGCTGATAGATAACAAGGCGGCCATCTTCGTGCTACGCGCTACGAGTGGAGTGTAGAATTGGGTTCGATGCACAGCTTTATTTACCTAGTTCATTAATTATAATTTTTAAATCTTGTTGGTTGGTGATTGAATTTAATGATGTCTACTACTAAAGATTCTGAGTATAGTAAGTTAATTAGAGTACGTGGAAATATAAGAGGACGTTTAACAACAAATACACAGTATATCAACACTTTGAAGTTAGTTGATGTTAATTCTTTGTCTAGTGTCCAAATAATAGAAATTCAATTACATTTAAATAAATGTGAAGCCTTATTCAATGAGTTTGATATTGTACAAAATAAAATTGAGTCATCTTGTGACGAAAAAGAGGTTCAGGAACAGATTAGCTTAAGAGTTTCAATAGAATCTCAATTTATAAATGTTATTTCCACTTTAAAGGATGTGATTCATAAATATGACATTCATAATCGGGTTGAGGGATGTTCTCATTCACACTCTGAAAATATAGGTTCAGTTAAGTTACCAACAATTAAATTGCCTACTTTTGACGGCACTTATTTAAAATGGCTCGAATTTAGGGACACTTTTCAATCTTTAATTCATTTAAATAATTCAATACAAGACATCAATAAGTTTCATTACCTACGATCCTCACTAGAAGGCGGTGCTAATGAGGTAATAAAGTCATTAGAGTTTACCTCAAAAAATTATACCGTTGCGTGGGAGTTACTTTGTAGTAGATTTGATAATAAGAAGATATTAATAAACAATCATCTCAAGGCATTATTTAGTATCGAGTCTCTGAATAAAGAATCGCACAAATCTTTGCGATATTTAGTTGATCTTGTTTCCAAAAACTTAAGAGCGCTTAACACTCTTGGACAGCCCACTGATAAGTGGGACGCTTTAATTATTTTTATGATTACAGCGAAGTTAGATACCACTACGAATATGAAATGGGAAGAATATAGAAATAATTTGTCTGATTTTCCGACCTTAGATCAATTTAATACTTTTATTCGTAATCGGGCTGATATATTGGAAACCACGGCATCGGTCACGTCGGGCCGGGGTGAAAAGGAATTGAGTAATTTAAATGAAAATGTTTGGAATAAAAATAATAATTCTAATTCTCATTCTAATAATTTTAATAAAGATTTTAAAAAAGCAAATACATTTGTCGCCTCGGCCGAGAACATAACCGATTGTCTGTGTTTATATTGCAGTGATCAGGGACATCGTATCTATGATTGTGTTTAATTTAAACAGTTAGATGTTGCTGTAAGAATAAAAGAAATTATGCGTTTGAAGCTTTGCGCTAATTGTTTACGTGAAGGGCACAATGCCCAGCGTTGCCGTCTGAAGGCCATGTGTCGTCTCTGTAAATATAACCATAACACTTTATTGCATATAAATAAACATACAAATAAAAATGATAAGAATGTGGAAAACATAAACTTATCAGTTCAGTCACAGTCTACGTCCTCCGACACTTTGCCTCCAGTCGCATTGTCCGCCGTCGCTGTTAGTCAAGTGTTGTTGTGTACTGCTGTCGTAAAGGTTCGAAATGAAGTTGATAATGAAACTTACCTTGCTCGCGCGTTGTTGGACTGCGGCAGTCAATCTTCTTTCGTAACCGATACTCTGAAAAGAAAATTAAATTTAACAATTCAAACTATTGAACCGCTCCGTATTTCGGGCATTAATAACTTGTCATTCGGCATTAGTGAACGCTGTACTATAGGTATACAAGCACGCAATAATTATTTTAATACTATGATAACATGTCTAGTAGTTCCTCAAGTCACTGGCACTTTGCCTAGTGCTCCTGTTAATGTCCTAGAACTGGACTTACCTCACAATGTTGAGCTTGCAGATCCAGCTTTTCATCGTCCCTCTGAAATTGAGCTGTTGTTAGGTGCAGACATATTTTGGGACTTGGTAGGGTCTAAGCGCATAGCTTTAGGTGTAGGTCGACCAGTTCTTCAGGAATCACTCCTAGGCTGGCTGGTGAGTGGTCCTGTGGGCGACTTTAAACCCGGACACGTCACTTGCAATTTTATGAGAGAAATAAATGATAGTTTACAAAGATTTTGGGAAGTTGAAAAAGTTAATTCAAAATGTAATAATAATATTCTCACTCCCGAGGAAAAGTTATGTGAGTCATACTTTCAAGAAAACGTAAAACGTCTTCCCAATGGGAGATTTTCAATCAAAATGCCGGAAAGAAGGAAAAGGAAGATCCTAAAGAAGCACTTGGTGATTCTTATTATATGGCCAAGAAACGTTTTTTAACATTAGAGAAAAGGCTTGATAAAAATCTTAAGTTAAAACAACAATATAATAATTTCATTAAAGAATACCGTGACTTGGGTCATTTAAGTCAAGTACCACGACCCGGTTTTGGTTATTACTTGCCACACCACGCAGTTATTAAAGAAAAAAGTGAATCAACTAAGCTCAGAGTGGTTTTTGACGCATCTGCCAAAACCACTTCTGGCAAATCATTAAATGACATCCAGCTTGCCATTGTACAGGATGATTTAATTTCTATACTGTTACGTTTTAGATGTTTTAAATATGTAATTACTGGTGATATCCAGAAAATGTACAGGCAAATAGAGATTGATCCTTGTCAGCGCCACCTGCAGCTTATTTTATGGAGGGATAATGAGCCCGTAATAAAAAATAATTCTTTAAAAAATAAAAAAATACAAATAAATAAAATGTCTTATTCTGAGTCAAATTCTCTGTCACACTCACTACAGATTCTGCAGTTAAATACCGTTACGTATGGGACGGCATCGGCGCCCTATTTGAGTACACGATGTTTACTTCAATTAGCGCGTGAATGTTCTGATCCCACAATATCTAATATACTGGAGCACGATATATATATTGATGATATAGAGCTACAGGATCACAATGTAAAGAATCAATTAGGAATATTTATGATAACGTCAAGGATGTACTTAATTCGGCAGGGTTTCCATTACACAAAATTCGAACTAATTGTCCTGAAGTTCTACAAAGAGAAACCACATCCACAACATTAGAAATAAATAAAGAATCTTCTGTTTTAGGTTTAAATTGGTCACCAGTTTCAGATAAGTTACATTTTAGTGTAGACATGAGTAGCAATAAAAAGATAACTAAGCGATCAATTATATCGCTAACTTGTAAAATATTTGACCCGTTGGGTTTATTAAGTGCCTGCATAATTAAGGCTAAAATAATTTTACAATCACTATGGAGCGAAAAACTGGGCTGGGATGATCCAGTGCCATCTCACATTGTTAAAAAATGGTTAGATATAGCTGACAATCTTGAAACATTGTCCAATATTTTAATATTTAGATATGTGCTATGTGACACGTTCACTAATGTCGAATTACATTGTTTTGTAGATGCGTCACACGAAGCATATGGAGCCTGTATCTACTTACGTTCCATGGATGTAGATAACAATGTTGTCGTCAGATTGCTGTGTGCAAAGTCGAGAGTTGCACCTATAAAGGCCATGACCACCCCGCGTTTAGAGTTGTGTGGTGCTTTGCTCGGCGCTCGACTGTCAACAAAGGTACTTCAAGCTATTCGTGTTTCTATTACTAAGAAAGTAATATGGACAGATTCTACTGTAGTATTAGGCTGGGTAAAGGCTCAGCCAAAATTATTGAAGTCTTTTGTTGCCAATCGAGTAGTCGAGATTAATGAACTTACCCAAGGTTTTTACTGGAGACATGTGCCGACTAACCTGAATCCGGCTGATCTGGCTTCTAGAGGGGTCAGTCCTCAACGCTTAGAAGTTGAGCCGTTGTGGTGGGAAGGACCTTCCTTCTTAAAGGAAGAGTCTTCGGCCTGGCCGCAACAGCCGTTCACTTCCATAGATTTACCAGAACTAAAGGTTTGTGTAAATGTAGGGGAAAATGAAAGTTCATTTATTGAATTTTCTAATTACTCAAGTTTAAATAGAATAAAACGCATATTCGCATATGTTTTAAGATTTGTTAATAACTTAAGAAATAAAAATAATAAAATAGTGGGCAGTTTGCAAACAATGGAAATTAATAATTCATTGAATTTGCTGATAAAGTTTAGCCAAAGGGAATGTTTTAAAGATGATTTAAAAGCTTTATCTAATGATAAGCAATTAAATATAAAATCTAAATTATTAGCTTTAAATCCATTTGTTGATGCGGAAGGTTTGCTTAGAGTCGGCGGTCGTATGGCGAACTCTTCATTCGATTATAATAAGAAACATCCCATTATTTTAGATGGAAAACATATGTTTACATGTTTGTTAATGCAACATGAGCATCGACGTCTTTTTCATGCTGGCCCACAGCTACTGCTGTCTTCCATACGTGAGGATTACTGGCCCATTGGTGGAAGACGGTTGTCGCGCAAGGTTGCGAATACTTGTATTATATGTGCACGTTATCGTGGTAAGTCTATTCAGCCTATAATGGGCAACTTGCCATCAGTTAGAACAAATGCTACCTTTCCTTTCTATTCCAGTGGTACTGACTTCGCTGGTCCGTTTATGATTTCGAGTAGAAGGGGAAGGGGTAATCGAATTACTAAGTGTTATCTTTGTCTGTTTGTTTGTCTTAATACAAGAGCAGTGCATTTGGAGGTAGTCAGCGATCTAAGTACAGACGCGTTCCTCTTATGCTTACGGCGGTTTGTGTCGCGACGAGGTAAACCTAATGTTCTTTATTGCGACAACGGCACCAATTTTGTTGGTGCAATTAATGAACTTGGTAAAATTCTACGCTCCGATCGTGCGTTAATTGATGATTTTGTTAGCACTGAGGGCATTAATTTTAAGTTTAGTCCGGCTTATTCACCTCACTTTGGGGGTATTTGGGAAGCAGGTGTAAAGGCAGCTAAATTTCATTTGAAAAGAATAATGGGTAATAGTTCATTAACATTTGAGGAATTAACTACATTGTTTACTCAAGTAGAAGCAATCTTAAATTCTAGACCTCTTTCTCCTATCTCTTCTGATCCCTTTGATTTGACTCCCCTTACCCCCGGGCACTTCCTTATCGGACGGCCACTGATGTCGGTGCCTTCTCTTCCAGCAGAAGAGAGCAAACCAAAATACCACTTGATCGAGAAGTTACGTCGAGACTTTTGGGAGAGATGGCGCAAAGAATTTATAGCTGAATTACAGCAACGTAATAAATGGAAGATCAACAATATTAATCCAAAAATTGGAGATATGGTTATCATCAAAGAAGATAATTTACCTCCTCAACGTTGGCGTCTTGGACGGATTACACGTCTGCATATGGGAGCGGATAATGTATGCCGAGTTGTAGATATCTACACAATAAAGGGAACCATCCGAAGAGCTGTCCATAATATCGTTCGACTGCCAATTGAAGAGGATCTAATTGAAAGCTAGCTCTTTCAAGGGCCGGAAGATGTCCACGCGTGAACATACCGCAAGGGTTCCGCGGGTTGCGGTAACGGCGCGGGAGGGCGGCGCGGTGCTGCTTGTTGGCTCCCCCCTACCAACCACATTCACAATACTTACGCCATATTGAAGCGACGCATAATTTTTCATTGTTGTATTAAAATTTAAAGGATATTATAGTTAATTCTAGTGAAGTCGATTGGTTTCATTTATCATCGCCTTCAGTATTCTTGTGCGATACCACCGGTTCATCAAGAGCGCCTCTTTCGAAGCGCGAATCTAAGCAGCACTACGCTGGTAAATTCGTGTACGACGGCTGGACTGAAGGCTCTGTCAAGGAACCGGTTATTCCCACCGATTTATACCACATACACGATCCTTTGCTGGGTACACCCACCCCTGTCCGATCCTGCACGCATCAATCCCTGGCGTAGCGTAAGCGGGTTACTTTTGGACCCTCTGAAAGGATTGCTCCGCAGCTCGGTGGCCACGTTTTGTGGCTGTTGCGAGTGAGTTTCAAGGCTAAATGACATATGAATTATTCATGCTGAATAATCTTGTAGTTTACCTAGACCTTTGCCGTGAATGTTAACCGAAAAATTGATAAAATGTAAGCAATATCGCATAACGTCATGCCTATACGGGCAATACCAATTATGTCGGGTAATAAGTACTTTTCGAAAGGTTAGACAGAGGTGTATTCTGTATACGTATATAGACAGGATTATTGCCTCGGGCATAAAATTCCTTTATCACTTAATCTCCAACGTAGTGTGTGCATATTGAAGACGTCTATAACTTCGTACACAGGAATTATAAAATACTAGCTTTTGCCCGCGGCTTCGCCCGCGTTTTTGGGATAAAAAGTAGCTTATATGTGTTGCTATATTACTGTAAAGTTCCATCAAAATCCGTTCAGTAGTTTTTGCGTGAAAGAGTAACAAACATCCATCCATCCATACATACATCCTCACAAACTTTCAAATTTATAAATATTAAGTATACATAAGTAAGAAGTAAAATTCCTGAAAGTATATAGATCACGTTAGTGAAATTGGTTCAGTGGTTTTTGAGATTATCGCGGCCATTTAAATGGTTTGTGCTCCTTTTTTAAAGTCGGTTAAAGAGAAGACACTCTTATTACACAAACATATCAGCTGTTCGATATAGTTATTTTGTCGAGTGATATTTGTAGATATCACTCGATATATATTTTTGTATAGAACAGTTAATTTTTTTAATGATTTCTAGGTTACTACCTAATAGGGGTCCTTCAATGCGTCCTTCACTTAATCACACCCTACCTATATAATTTAAGCAGTAATATTAAACAGCCTTCCTAATTAAAATTCTCCTTGATCCACCATTAAATGTTATTTCCCATAAATATTACAGAAATATAACTTCAATTTAGTTGTTAATGGTTTTATTTACGACCACAAGCGTGCCATAAATTATATTCACTACGTTAACCTCATTATGGGGAAGCCTGTTTGGTATCATAATGAGCTAAGAATATTATTATTATGACAACAATTTGGCAGTCGGTGGATGGCAATACTCGTTTAGGCTTGAATAATTATTTGAGTAAGACTAATGGTAAGACTATATCAATTATACAGGGTTACCTACTTGTAAAACACTAACAACCTCGCAGGACTATATTACTAAAATCATAAACAACTACTTTTGTTTTATGACTTTTAACTAAACATGATAGATATACCAAAAATAGACTTTCAAATTTTTGTTGTACTATCCTATCAGATACGTTTTAGATCTGTATTTTGTAGTACGCTACTGAAATAACTTCGTAACGGCTTCCGTGCGCTATTATTTCTAATAATTATTCAGAGTAAGTACCTACGCTACGAGTCCCCGTACTTTCTATGCCAAAGCCAGATAATATTTTTAATTTTGTATGAAAGTAAAATCGATGAATTATAAATGTTGTAAAACAAAAGTTGTTGTTTATTTATAGTTTTTTTTATTTATAGTTTATTTCAATTCTATATTAAAATACATAAAACCAAGTTTATATGATCAATTTAAGCTTAATCTAATATAAATCGACAAGACATCTGTGTCTGAACTAGATAAATTAATATCTGTGACTCAGACAACAGCGCTCTTCCCTAAGAATGTCACAATATAATCTTGCTAACCATTGTGGCCTAACATAAATGGATAAAGTTAATATTGAAAAAGAACATCGTATAAAAGCATGAGTGAATATACTGGCCTCCTTGTGTGTGGAGTGTAGATGAATGAATGTGTGTGGAAGGGTGAGTACGGGCTCTATTGTGCCTTATGATGTTAGTAGATATGTAGATAATAAATAATAGTCATGCGAGGTTATTAGTGTTTTACAAGTAACCCTGTATTACAGCAATTAAGTTAAACAACCGTTCCAGTTGTGCATGTAAGTACTAAAAAATTAAAATGTCAACTAATAAGTATGTGACACGATAGCGCAGTAATTGCAGTGACGCGACGCCACGGTAGGTATGGCAGAGATCGAAGGGTTAAGTTACGTCCCAGTTAGTTTTTTTTAGGGTTAGGTAAAAAGGGACCCTTAAGGTGCGACTTTGTCTGTCCGCCCGTCTGTCACAGCTGCATATTTCACCAACTACTAATGTTATTGACTTGAAATTTAGAACATTTATAAGAAATGAAAAAAGTTCAATAATATTTGTAAGTATTTTCATTGCAAATGGCGCCGAAGTGGGGGTTCGAAATTTTAAAGTGGGGCTACTAGTTTAAGTGGTATATCATATGAAAGGGCTTTGTCTGCACATTTCAAAATATATTTGATTTATATTATAAGCCGTATAGTTTTCGACATATTTGATCTTTTATACACCTATTTAATAACAATAAGATAAGCATAACATAGCTTTATAATGTTTGAAATTCACAAAAATATAAATATTACTCGTAATTATGTATGTTATTGTATCCGCAATAATAGTTTCGGCGTAATTGTCACTGAAATCGTCTGAAAGTTACTTCAAAATCTTAAAAAAATACATTTGTAAAATTATGAACCCTCGAGAGAAATAGGGATGACTGTACGTATTCTTAACCATTTTGCCCATAAACGTTACCCTTGTAACGTTAGTACGTCTATCGTCTATGATATGTACATCTGCTCTCGTGGATCGCGCGTAGCGTGCAGACGCGTAACCGGGTAGCTAAATCTAAGTTAAACCTTTACGATAAAGTAAGTGAGCACTGCGTTTGCACTAGGTACAATACGACAGCCCGTGCGCAAGCAGTGGTGGGGCTAGGGATATCGCGCCGCGCACGCGGCCGCGTGCTGCCTTCGTAAACTGTTACACTGCGCAGCTTTGTTTCCGGTGCCAACGATTCGCGACAAACTGATAACTGATAACATACGGTATCTAACTAAATCTATTATGGAGCGCACACCTCCAAAAAGTGGGCAATATTATGCGTCCGAACCGAATGTAGCGGCTATGACGGATAAGCAATCAATGCCAGGTATGTGGATCAACCCAAGACAGCCTAAAAAGAAGCGAATGGCAATGGAATCGGATAGTGATTCGTCAGGAACAATAGAAACAAGAAGGACTAAAACTGCCTGTTGCTCAACCAATATATTAAATGAGACAATAAATGCTTTCCGAGAGGAAATGAAAGCTATGCATCTTCTCCTCACCACTATGAAAGAAGAACAGAATTCGCGCTTCGTGAGTATGCAGACGGACATATCAGAAATAAAAACTGAAATGGCAGAAATTAAAAAAAACGATACAGACAATGAAAAGACTATCAACTACCTAAAGTCTAATTACGAAGATTTAGATAGATCACAGAAGGAATTCTCAGAAAATATTAAAAAACAAGATAATAAAATAAAAGATATATATCAAAATAAAATATATTTAGAAAAATGCAACAAGGCATTAGAGGAGCGTATTATGATATTGGAGCAAAAGGAACTGAGTAGGAACATTGAACTAGTGCAGGTACAAAAACAAGATGGAGAAAATGTAATGGAAATAGTAGCAAGACTTGCAAAGAAACTACAGTTGAACACTGAAGACATTGAAAAAGCATGGAGGGTTCCTACCCCAGGAGGCGACGGAAAAAACCCACGACCAATAATCATCACACTACGAACAAAGGCAGCCCGGTCAGACTGGTTGAAAACTCGCAAAGAGACAACAATAACAAATCACACAATATACCAAAACAATGATAATTCACAAATATATGTTAATGAGCATCTATCACGTCAAATGCGCCAACTGTTCTGGGCTGTCAAGACAAAATTAAGGGAATCCTACAAATACATCTGGATTCAAAATGCTAAAATTTTAATAAAAAAAGATGACAATGATACAAAAGTACACCACATACGCTTTGAAAGCGATATTGAGAACTACCTGACAAAGAACAAAGAGTAGTCCCTTAAAACAAAAAAAAAATTATAAATTAATAATATTAAGATTTACATTTATTACATTACATACATTTTACAAAACATATTTTCTGTAAAATGGACCTGGATTCGGAATTACAAGATATAGAATATACAAAATACACACAGTTGGATGACTGGTACCAACACGTAAACAAACAATCGACATCACTTCAAGTCATACATATAAATGTGTGCTCACTGAGAAAACATTTCAATGAGCTAACTGTTATATTAAAGGAATGTCTGCCCAGACTGGATTTAATTTGCCTATCGGAAATAAATATTAAAGAAGAAGAAATAAAGATCCATGAGATAAGTGGATTTAATATGCATGCTTTAACAAGAAAAGACAGAAGAGGTGGAGGAATAATTGTTTACGTGAATGACAGAATGCAGTTTAATCTAGTACAGTCCGGTATCACAGCGACGCACGAGTTTGTGCATGGACGGCTAACCATTAACAAATACGCCACTGATATTATAGTTGTATACAGACCGCCAAGCACAAATAAAATAAATTTTGTAACAGAAATTAAAAGATACATCCAAAATATACCAAAACGAAACAACTTAATTATGGTCGGAGATTGTAACATCAACATAATGCATAATAATATGGATTTAACTGCTGACAGGTATCTGAACGCAATGTCGGAGGGGGGATTGCAATGCGGCATACGAGACGTAACTCGGGACGTAGTCACGGGTGATCGCAACGTAACGTCCTGCCTCGATCATGTTTTTGTGCGGACTGAGAAGGTAGGCGATGTTGAAGCATACACGGTAACAACTAAGATTGCGGACCACTACATAACGGGATTAACAGCTGATATGAACATAAAAGAATGCACTCAATCGACAAGAATAACAATACAAAACAAATCAGTGAGTAATAAACTTCACAATGTGGACTGGCAACAATTATTAAACATTAATGATCCTATTGTATTATATAGTAATATGAGTACGATTTTTAGCGACATTTATGAATCTTCCAAACAAGAAACAACAGTTAAGAAACGTGATAGCCAAGCCTGGGTTGATAATACATTACAAAACATGATGGTACACAGAGACGACCTGTTTAGGCGTTGGAAAATGGACCCAAACAATAATAACTTAAGATTACAATACACGAAATACAGAAATAAAACACATAAACTCATAAATGTGGCTAAGAATCGGTATAGACGTAATGAAATAGAAAAATGTAAGGGAGACCTGCGTAAAATATGGGGGAATATTAATAGCTGGCTGGGTAGAAATAAAGTAACAGTAGATAGTGTCATAGAAAAATATTTACATAAAAAAGAATGTTTGGTAACCATTTGTAATAATTTTTGTAACACATTCACAAGGGAAATAGATAATATCAAGCATAAATGTAACAAGACATTTTTAAAAAGACATGAGTATGTTAAACCATGTAATGTCAGTTTTAGGTTCAATAAAGCAACTCCCGCGCTTATTTCCAAAATAATAGACTCGATGGACTGCAACAAGTCGCCGGGATCAGATGGCATTAGGGTAAGAGATCTAAAGGAAATTAAGAACGTCATTAGTCCAGTAATAGCACATTTTATTAACCAATGCGTAAAAGAAAGTAAATACCCAGATAGGTTAAAAGATGCAATCATCAGGCCAATCTACAAACAAGGTTCACACCTGGAATATACAAATTACCGACCCATAGCTATTTTAAGTACAATTAATAAAATCACGGAAAAATTCATAGTTAATCAAATTATAAATTACTTAGATAAAAACGATATAATTGCCGATACTCAACATGGTTTTAGACCAAACAGGAGTACGGCCACGGCGTTAGCAAGATTTACGGACGATGTTAATAATTACCTTAATAACAAAGACATGGTGGTTGCGGTATTTATTGACTTTAAAAAGGCATTTGACACCCTGGATCATGACGGCTTGTTGCAGGCTATGGATGAGTGTGGGATAAGTGGACCAATTAATAGATGGTTTTGTGAATACCTAAAGCAAAGAACTATTCATGTTCGGGTTGCAAATGCTGAAAGTATTGAGGGCGTAGTCAAATATGGTGTTCCTACTGGATCTGTATATGGGCCTGTTGGTTATATTGTCCACGTTAACAGTATGTGTAATGTTATAAAAAAATGTAAAGCGTACATGTACGCGGACGATACGTGTCTGCTATGCAGTGGTAAGGATAAAACCTCCATACAAGAAGCAATACAATACGATTTGGACAATATAATTAAATGGGCACATGACAATGGCATAATAATTAATGTAAATAAAACTAAGTGCATGCCAATATATTCTCCATATGCGCGCAACAAAAACACTGACTTGGATATAAAAGGTCATAGTTATGAATGTCTTCACAATGAAAAATCAAACTGTCAGTGCATTAACTTAGAACAGGTAAAAACATACCGGTACCTAGGACTGACCATTGACACTAAGTTCGCATGGAACATACATGTAGACACAGTTTGTAATAAACTTCGGTCAGTTCTGGGGAAGTTCTATACTCTAAAGCCTATAGTTAAGAGAGGACTACTGTATGCACTGTACTATGCACTTGCTGACTCGATTATCAGTTACGGATTGTGTGGTTATGGACTCACATTCAAAACACACCTAGACAAAATCAAAACACTACAAATACGATTTCTAAAAATGTTAGTGAACAACAGATCTAAACAAAGTTTGAACAAGGAATATGAAAAATTATTTAAAAAGTGCAAGATATTACCAATTGATCAGAAAGTAAAAACTATCATGATTCTGGAACAATATAATATCAATATACATAAAAAAGAGCGAGTACATAACTACCCAACCCGACTTTCAAAGAAAAAGCAACTACATGTCCCAACGGTAAGTAATTATTATGGTAAGCGAACGAGAAGATGGATTACACCTACATTAATAAATGAATTACCTACAGTAGTAATCAGTTGCGCCAAAACTAAAAATCAATTAAAAAGTGTTCTGAGGAAACATTACCTTTCGATGTGTCCATAGTTGCTGCAGTCGGTCGGCGGCGCGGTCGGTCGGTGGGTGTGGTGGGACTAAGTTTGATTACCTTACACTGAGTAGGTACTTTGGAGTGCATAAAACGACATAAATAAATAGTCTCATGATACTCGTTGGCTTGGGCTGCTGAGTGTTAGTGGTGCTGTGCTTGTTTACAGTTGCGATGGTTTGGTGGGTAACTATTCGGTATTCACATACGGAATCGTTGCCCACAGACCCATAGCCTTAGTTTTTAAAATAACTTAGATTTAATCTTATTGCCTTAATTATTAGATTTAACCTTATTACCTTTAACCTTAAATCCACGAGAACCTACTGCCGACAAATTGCTATGCAGTTTGGCAGATGTTAAATAAGTGTATAAATCTGTAACTTTGTGATTTAAATAAATAAAAAAAAAAAAAAACGTGAAAAACATTTGTTCCTGACTGTACCGTTACCTTCAATAACGCTATAACGTATGGGAAGGTCAAAACTATGTGTGGTGCAAGTTAAACGAAAGGGCGAAATCGAATATCCGATTCTTAAGTGATTGAAAAAAATAACCTAACTTCCTATATTTTAAAATTGTTTAGATCTTACTTTAATAATGGCAAATATTTTAGGAGGTAAATTATAGGTAACAAAATTGCTTTTTAGTAAAAACATTTTTTTTATACAATTTCAAAATTAATTAAAATATTATTGATGTTAGTTTGTATGTTTGTTTATTTATGATGACCTTAGTGCCATTCATAATCATAGAAAAATAAAGCTTGTATGCAGACATAATAATCATCAATTATTTTAATTAATTTTTAAAATGTACGAAAAAAGTTTATATATTTTTTTTTAAAAGCATCTTTGTAATCTTTAGATTTACCTCATAAAATATTTGCCATTATTTTAGTAAGACCATATATATTATAAATAACGTAAAACCATTTTCAAACAGATTTTTAACAATGTAACAAGAACATCAACTTGTAAACACATTTAATAAATATCTCTATACTTGTAAAAAGCTTAATTTGCAAAAAGAAGAACATTAACTTAATCTATTTCGTCCATTACCATCCCTCGACTTTAACGACCCATTCAAAAGGTAAATTTATTAAACCCTGATTCAAATGGCCTCATTAGAACGCAAACAAACCTTAAAAACTAAGCCATGAAGACTAGGGTTGAAATATTACAACGTCAAGTAGTACGTACTGCTTTATTAACGACATTATCTCACTTAAATTCATGAAAAATTACCATAAATACCCGCTTCTTTTTTTTTTTTTGAGGATGGGAAATCATCAAATGAACCCTCCCGCTCTGGGTGGAGCGGAAGGGAGTGTTAGACTCTTACTGACTAAAAGCCACCCGTGTTCCTTCCTTAGCCCTTTATGTTCCGGGTCAGCGGTACCCCTTTCGGACTATCCCACTTATAAATACCCGCTAAAGCCCAAAAAATACATTGGGCATGCCCCCTGGGCGCGCCACTGAGCTAAATGTCCAAGCGTACGCTGCATCCCAGATAGACAATACCAACGCCTAAATATTGTGAGTGAGGGAGAATGCCACGGTGAGATTCTCCCTCGAACGTTCGCAAATAAATTGGCAGTTCTCGTGGTGATATCATGCGGCGTGTCGGTACAGAACAGACCGGCTAAATAAAAACAAATAAACATAGCCACAGCCTCAGATCATAGAAACAAGGAGAAATGCCATCATAGCAAATTAGTACGGGGACAACTGATGCCACTTTTAGTACATTTTTCGACACAATTACGCGCATAATTAAGCGCTCCTTGTGAATAAAAAGATCTCTCACGCATTGAACATTCCGCACACCCTCAATCTAACACTGTTAATTGTCACTCAACACTAGCACTAAACTAAAACACTGTATTTATACCATCGATTGTGTTCGGTTCGTCGCCAGCGCGTACTTTTTTAACCGACTTCATTAATTAACCGACTTCAAAAAAAAAAAGGAGGTTCTGTATTCGTCCCATATGTATGTATGTATGTAAGTATGTATGTATGTATGTATGTTTGTATGTGCGTGATTTTCTCAAAAACTACTGATTCGATTTTGATGGGGTTTTCACTAACGTAATCTACATACTTTCAGGAAGGTTTTAGTGTATAATACATTATGTAATCATTCCTATGTACAAAGTTATAGGCATAAATGTACACACTCCGTAGAAGATTTACTGTTGAACGAATTCGTGAAAGTAATCTAACACGGGATAAAGAACTAAAAAGGGAAAAATAAAAAACTTTTTTAACAAAAAATAACCGACTTCAAAAATCCACTACAAAGAAATTAATAATTTTGGTTTCGGAAGTCGGTGGCAAAAAAAAGCAAACAAAAACCAAAGCCACCGACTTCCGAAACCAAAATTATTATTTTCTTTGTAGTGGATTTTTGAAGTCGGTTATTTTTTGTTAAAAAAGTTTTTTTAACACGCTTATCCTTATAACTTGGGCCAAACAAAGCAATAGAAATGGTAAAATGTTCATGTAAAGGAGAAAGGTATGTACGTAACGATGTTTCACGGTCCATAACAGGCGAGGGTTTAATGTGTTTATTGCATTTATAAACGACAAAGCTGGACCTTACAGGTGCGATAATATCACACGCGTTCGGGCCCCTCTTTTCCACTGGGCACTCGGAACAGTGTTTTTTTTCTGGATGAAAGGTCTTCTATGTCCTTTTTTGTACCCCTTACAACGTGCATGCAAAAGGACACTGGCAGACGCCCATAGAACGCTGGGCTTCAGATTGTGTAAGTCGGTACAGATATGAAATCAGTTTGGTATGATCCAGTATTTCAAGAGTTTTTAAATTATTTTTTTTTGTTTTTGTACGTAATTGGGTTAAAGAGAAATCTTCGTATTTGTGACAGTGAGATTAAGGGCGGGTTGCTTCAAACCATCTGTATTCGTAAGTCAGTACGTAATCGTTAAGTCAGTATGAAATTGTCGTACAAGCCGGCATATTTGACGGTTACAGATACGTAACTGTAAGATGAAACAACATGGCCTTAGTATGGTGTGAATGATTCAATGAAGTACAGCCCGACTAATGAGTTCTCAATTCAAAGGTTTTAGTTGCTGTCGACATGATATTCTGTGGAGGCACGCGCCAGCCAGCATGCACCCGTTTTTGTTTTATTGGTTTTTTCAAAATGTCAACGGCAGTATCATTTTATTTCTTATTTATTGCGTTTTTTTATTTCAATTCTTAATCTCTTAGATAAATTAGGCAAAGAACAATTAAAATATATTTTTATTTTTGGCAAAGCTTTTATTACTGTACGAGATCAAGCCCAACACTGCCAACGTCCTTTCGTGATGATCGGTTCAATAGTTTAGGTGTGAAAGGTAACAAACAAACAAACTTATATTCGCATTAATTTATAATATTAGTTAGTATATTGTAATTACATTAGCAAGCGATCGACAGTATATCTACTAGGGGAGCTATATTTAACTGGCGCCGTCTTAACCCAATTACTGAACTAGAAATGTTTGGTCTAGACGCTGAGTCGGCAAACTGCCACCTAGTTTTACACAATTACGATAAGATACTGTTCATTAAGGCGCTGACAAGACCGAATTTCATCGATTCACGCAATTCGCACGCAATAGAGCGAACGGAAAACTGACAAAGAGTATTCAAAAACGGGGTAAAATTGAACAAAATTTGTAATTGTGGCAAAAACAAATGTTATGAGAATACTACCTACATAATTGTATCAAATAACCATATACTTACCTAGATTGATTAAATTTTTTTCGAGATTTTTGATTTTACACATTTCTTCTATTGTGCGAAAATAGTTGAATCGTGTTTTGGGCTCAAAAGTATTTTTTTTTAAGATACGAGTATAAACTATATACTATAAGTAGGTATATTTTCAATTACAAATTGTCATCTCTATTCATTGTCATAAAAATGACAAGGATAAATGTATAATTAAATCAATGGTTAAATTAAGAGGTGTTTAATATTTTTTTTCAATAGTTTTGACCTAATAATAGTGTCGACTATTGACGGATTTTACAACTAAAATATCTCTTGTTGCCTTTTAAGGAAAAACTCATTAATACAGATTTGAGGGCATAAAAACAGTAATCCTTATCCTAAGCATAATTTAACAGATAATCTACTAAACAAAGCCTCCCTCCTTCCTTCCTTTCACATCAAGATTTATTCTACACAGACAGATTCCGTCAGCGAGGATTAGTATTCTTTCCGTACCTTGGATAATCCTATAATTCAGTTAAGAGGCGTATGTCCAATTAGCTTGGCAACGAAACGAGGTAATGATATTAAAAACGTGCTGTGAACACGTGTGCTGATTTATTTAGCCGAAACCTCAGATCATAGAAACAAGGAGATATGCCATCATAGCAAATTAGTACGGGGACAACTGATGCCACTTTTAGTACCTACATTTTTCGACACAATTACGCGCATAATTAAGCGCTCCTTGTGAATAAAAAGATCTCCCACGCATTGAACATTCCGCACACCCTCAATCTAACACTGTTAATCGTCACTCAACACTAGCACTAAACTAAAACACTGTATATCATCGATCGTGTTCGGTTCGTCGCCAGCGCGTTCGTTTTTAATATGAGCAATTTGCTCAAGATCAGGCATCAAGCTCGATAGCGCCTTGGCACATCTCCTTGTTTCTATGATCTGAGGCGGAAACTATATTATGAAATGGGGTAATATTAATTATTATTATTGCCATGTAGGTATATGTATTTTGTGACATTTCTAGCTGCGATAGGACTATTAATCAAAATGTACACTCGACAACATTGACGGTTGACCACTTTTCACCCTTATTACTAAGAACATAAGGGTGAAAAGTGGTCGACCGTCAATGTTGTCGAGTGTACATGAATTTTAGCGCAAATTAGAATGCCGCTTGTGTTAGATATTAAATCTCTTGCAAAAATACATATTTCAAGCATTAAATTAGCCTGTAATTGTTATCTGCACGTTTAGCATGACCAATTCTATCTCTATTCTATTCTACCAAAGAATAGAAAATGTTTTTTCTATCAAATCGTTATCTCTTCTGCCCGAGCACGCGGTGACCCCTGCCTGATTTAGCAGAATTTTGTCTACTGAAGAATAGAGACATTTCTTCTCATTATTGTATGCATAAAACGGTATAAATCTTTCTACAATCTGTCACTTTGTCTATTCTTCTGAAGACAAAACCCTTTTCTATCGTGGTCATGCTAGGCTGGCTGCAAGGCAAAAACTCCTTCTCAGACAGAGTAAACAGATTACTATTTTATCCACATTAATCATACATGAACATGTTACAGAAAATGGCGCAAGTGATTCATGGACGCTCATTAAATTACTCGTCCCCTGTGACCACTGTCAACGCTTCGTTTTATATATAATAGATTAAATATATAATATACACATAACGCTCCCAAGAGCCAGTGCACCCATAAAATTAAATTACTTATAGTAATATTTTAACTGCAGCGCATGCAACTGACATTAAACCTTACGAAAGTTATTTCTTGGGTTTGCAATTTAGATATTTTGCAACGAAGAGAATCTACCATATGGTGGTGGATCAAGATTACATAAGCTCCCATTCACACGAGCGCTTTTTTAACGCGCGTTAACAGCTGTTAAAGGGTCGAAAACGGTCATGTGATACTCGGTGTTGCAAGCGTTTCGTAGGCTGAGGTGATCGTTTACCATCAGGCGGGTCGTAGGCTTGTTTGCCACCATCGTCGTAAAAAAAAAATTACCACCGTATTCACAAAAGATGGTGAACGTGTGATGTGTGGTCTCGAACGCACAGTGTACAGAAAACTCATACGAATATGAAAATAAGGTGAAAGTCAAGGTGAAAACATTTATTTCAATTAGACCAATAAGGTTCATATTCATATAAGCGAATAGGTATAAACAAGCGTTTCATACATAAACCTTAACGTAATACATACAATTTTCATATCTGATTCTTTTGAGTTTTTTGTTTTTTGCACACTTGACTATGAGCCCTCAAAGTAATGTTCATGAATACGGGGTAAGTGTCATCCCTGAGAAAATCTCGAGCGAAGCTCAGTTGCTTAGATATCTACTAATTATTAAACATCCATCAATCGAAATCCCTTAATTTCCTCAAATCCCAAACTAAAGAATATTCAAATTCCTGTTATCAAAAACTCAATAAATCTCTTTTCCCGTAAATCATACTGCCTTTCTACTAAAAAAGAATTTAAAAGATGCACAATTCAGCGCTTAGATATTTGCCATTTATCAAACGTCACTTAAAGAATAGAGAGCAAAAAGTGGCCGGTCCTGCAGCTTAGCATACGACAGGGCCGGATTAGGGTTTAGGAACAAAAAATAACGGTATTAAGTTGCCTAGGAAAATAGAGTGTAGGAATAAAATTATTGAGACGGGCATACCTACCGGGTTGTGTGTACGAAATAATTATAGTGTTTAACACTTTTTATTGCTATATTAATCTATACTTCTATACTAATAATATAAATGCGAAAGTTTGGATGGATGGATGGATAGAGGGATATTGGATGGATGGATGTTTGTTACTCAATCATGCCAGGACGGTTGAACGGATCTAGATGAAATTTGGCACAAAGATAGATTTAAGTCTGTCGCAAGCCTAAGCTATTATTAATCCATAATGTTCGTACTAGGCCTGATATGTGGATCATACAAACATTCTGATCGAAATACTAAAACATCAAAACTTTATCTCAACAGTATATCTATCTGAGATGATATTGTTGGCATCGCTGTCCAATTAGTAACCTCCTCATGTCTTTAAGAGTTGTGAGCGAAGTGCGCGCTCTTCGATTTTATGTCATAGACCGCCATTTTGTATAGCAGTTAGAATTTCTGTTAATGTTATTTCTAGAGCTTTTATAACCTACACGTTTAATAAGGTATTAGACTGGTTGTTTTTTTTTATTAAAAATCCCAACCCAATTAGCGAAAATGTAAAGAAAAACTAATGAAATATTTTAACGAATGATCATGTTATACCTAAGAGTTCTAAACTTAAGTGATAGAAAAAGATAGCACAATAAATTAATACTATGACGTCTTAAAGTAAAAACTCAATAAATTTCACATCTCCCAGAACGTACCTGCCTGTATTGAGCGAAAAGGACGGAGAATTGGGACCTCCAAAAACTTTTAAAGCATATAAACTCCGCTATTGTTTCGTTAATTTCATGATTTTTTGAAACGTCGTTTTCTTTCTAAGTATTTTTTAAGATAAGGTGAAATTCCTAATAGGAAGCTACATTATACTTGAGTGCCATAGCTACATTTCATCCCGAAAAATGCGAAGTTCTTATGAGTCACGCGGACGAAATCGCGAGCAGAGTACTAGTTATGTATAATTGCAACAATGAAACATCAACAACCATCTCAGTCCTCATAAAATTTTATATCACCATAGACAATAAGAGCACATAAAATGCACACACGATAAAATTATTTATTACATCTTGAATCACAGTACCATGCCGTACATTTTATGCAGTTTCCTACCTAACTGTGGACCGATTCCGAGTTATTTTGACGTATCACGTGTAACAAGACATCTAGTTTTATGCTTCCGTTCCCACTAAAGAGTTTAGGGATCTTAAGTCTTGTTATGTCAGATAAAATACTTTTTCATTGTTAATATTACTGTCAGTCGTCAAGTCATTTTGACATCCAGTGAATTGTCAGTTTTTAAATAAATTGTCAGTTAAGATTCCTTTGCGAGACGCGTAAGGTTAGTGAATTGCTTTGAGAATTGATATTTTAATGAACTGTGCCATGCTGCGCCATTGATTAAGCTCATAATAAATGTTGTTATTGCGTTGATTGACTTGTTCTTTGAATTCTATGACTCCCTTCTGAGATACGTTTACACACGTATGGTATCGTAAATGCAAGCAAATTTTGAATTGAAAATATACGTTATTGCTACACAATATCATATAAATTAAATAATTAGTTTCCCTACTTTTTAAAATTAGCAAATTGTATAAAATGTTACAAAAATGTTCTAGGATTCATGTATTTTAGATTCAAATATGCTTACATTTACGATACCATAACTCAAAATAACTCGTGATCGGCCCACTGATGCGGACCTGGACTTTCGAATGGAATTAAACATTGTCGGAATACTTAGGGGTACGTAATAAGTTCTTAGGAGCTGAGATCCATTTTATTCCTTTGAATGTAAGACCTGAAAATATGCGGTAGGCCAAGATCCTGAACCCCACAAATTCATTTAAAGTTAGATTCGATTTTACTTTGTATTTTTTTTCACTTGTTCTATCTCGTTTATTCATTGTATACACATATAATTTACATTTTTAAATATTTCATTACAAAAGATATAAAAAACAAAACATTCGAATCCGACCCTGCCTTTCTCCAGGATATTAAACATAGCCGGAACGCTCCCGAGTAATAAGTTCTAACACGCTTCCATCTGATTTGTTCGTGACATTATTACGTGTGGGACACGATTCTTCACGTGATCCGCGTGTTTCGAGTTTCTTTTAACTTTTTCACGTATTTTTGTTCTACAGTCCGCTGAGAGAATGCGTTCCTGACACTTGATTAATTAGCAATTAATTTCGCACTAAACCATTTTAGTTTGTGGGTTGATGTTATAATAAGAATTTTAGTTAAATTAATGTCAACAGTGCATTTATATTAATTAAAGGCAAAGAAAATATTTTATTTCCCACTTCAAAGTTTCGTCGCCCGTACAATCACGAACTGTCAGGAACACATTATCTCAGCGGCCGGACTGTAGTTGTGATTAAGTAGATAGTTTTAATGACGCTGGTTTAAGTTAGGCAGAGGTTGCAAACATTAGGTACTGATAAAATATGGGTATGCTAAAATAAAACACTATCCAAATGCGATGTTCAAAAGTGTCGCGTGAAAAATGTTGATCTGAGTGTGTCAAAAATCTTTATTTACTTATTTAAATATTCTCGCCTATTTACACACACAATCACAAAGTATTTACCTACAAGTAAACAAAACAATAAACAAAAACAGACATCAAAATTATAAGAATAAAACAAACCATTTAACGCAATGACGTATTATATATAGACACGTCATACACGAACATCACTCTACAAAAAAATGGCGCAAATAATTTAAATAGCGAAATAGCTACATATCGGTGCATAATAATGTGCAAAAAAGGTAAAGAAAACGAATGCCTTACCTAGCATACCTACCTCTTGTTTAGTAGGTTTTTTTTTTCGCAAAATGTTGCAAGAAATGATGTTCAACCAAGAATCTGGTTGGTGCATGACTATATAAATGGTGGGCAATTACCCTACTTTTTGTCGCCATTTTAGATCGTGGGTATTGTATCTATGGTTTACATATCATTGATTTAACGATAATGTTGGTCAGCAACTAATGACGGTTACTTTTCACGTAAAATTCAATAGTAATGACATATCTATTACTACCAGATAAGCCTAGAAGTAAATCTTAAACACACGCCCTTTATCGTTCTCGCCAAAATAGGAGCGTAAATCATCAAGCATTATTCTTATGAGTATTTAATGGTGTTATTAAGTTAAGATATGGGGGTGAAGGCGTGGAAGTTATGGTGTTGGGATCAGGGTTTTATGGCAGTTATTGAGTTCAGAGTTGTTTAATATTGAACGTGTTTTATATTGTAGGTATTACGGAAATTATGAAATCGCAAAAAAAAATCAGCTGTTCCATACATTTTGTTGAGTTATGTGAACATAAATGTATGGAACAGCTGATTTTTTTTTCACGATTTCAGGCTTGGTCCCCTAGTAAAAGTTGTTCATAATGATGAGTACAATGACCCCTTAAAATATTTCCACTGTCTAACCTGCCACCCTGTAGAAATAACAGCGAGAAAAAGTTAGTAGGTAAGGAATAGGATTAAAAGTGAGTAGACTTGAGTAGGAATCCCTTGCTTATACTATGCATAACGAATAAGCAACTATATTTGAAACAATTTAATCAGGTAGTTAGGTAATAAAATCTCTTCAAAATTTTGCTAGATTACTTGGTCTTATTGCTGTGGTTTCAGAATTCAAAATAATTTATTTTTTCTAATTTTAACTCCTTACTCTACTCGTGGGTATCTAAAATGCGTGATAGGTGCTCAATAAAATAATACTATTATCACCACTTAATTTGTTAAGCTTGGCTAATGGCTATAATAGCTATTTCCCTTATGACCGTTCATTATTCTGAGGCCCACCTTAAGAAGTTGATATTTTTTATCTGAGATTTTACAAAAATAACCCTGTCTTATGCATTTTGCGTTTCTGCATATAAGAACTAAGTACTTCACACTACCTCCCTCTGCAACAGTCATTGTTAACGTTTTATTTATTTTTTTAATTTCATTCGCCTGTAAAAAAAAGGCAGGCATCGATCTATAGACCATTCAGCCTCGTTATATTTTCTTATTCTTCTATTTATAATATAAGTAAGGCCAAAGCCAAGTCATCAGTAAATTCTTAAGGCATATGCCATGTAACCTACTAGTGATGAGGGACATTGACAAACACTGTCTTGCCAGGTACCATCACCAATTGTTTGGACGTAATGTCATTCAGTAAATGTAAACTTGTCACTGCATACTCCTTACTAACTCCTGAAACCTAGGTTCAGTGCTATCAAGCCAGCAGCTTAGCACTGGCATCCAAACGATTTCGGTGCTTGTTTTTAATTATCAGAGGCGCCAGAAAATCGATGGTTGATTTATGATGGCTTCGCGGACTACTTCGGGTGCTTCCCGGGACCCCCAGTGGTCCGCGAACTACTGGTTAAGAGCCACTGCTCTATAAATACATAATATTATACACACTTTACAAAGCACAAATCATCCACTTACAAAGCAAATAAACTACGACAGTAACAGTAACGACAGTAACAATTACTTCTTTAATTTCCCCAGAGGAAAAGATACCTACTACTTAAACATAAAGTACCAGTTACACAAAATTAATGATACCGCAATCAATACCGATACTGAAATCAGCACCGGTACCCAGATGTCCAAAGTAGATAAATGATTTCATTTAGGAAAATACTTTACGGGTTATTAGGCCGATAAAGCACCGTATTAATCGTTAGATTGCGGCAGTAAACTTTGAAGATAAAGGTGGTCGTATAAAGCGGTACCGGTATTATTATTATTATAAGGCACTTTTGCTCGTGACTTTGTCCGTATGACCCCCAGGAACTGATATTAAAAAAATATAGCCTGTAGCACTCAGGGATAATGTAGCTTTCTGTTAGTGAAAGATTTTCTAGAATCGGATTAGTAGTTCCGGAGATTTCCTCCTTTATAAATACAAACTTAAAAACTTTTCCCTTTTATAATATTACCAGCCGGCCTAGCGTGACTACGATAGAAACGGGTTTTGTCTACAGAAGAATAGACAAAGTGACAGATTGTAGAAAGATTTCTACCGTTTTATGCATACAATGAAGAGAAGAAATGTTTCTATTCTTTAGTAGACAAAATCCTGATAAGCCAAACACGGGTCGCCGCGTGCTAGGCAGTAGAGATAACGAATTGGATAGAAACTCAGATCATAGAAACAAGGAGATGTGCCAAAGCGCTATCGAGCCTGATCTTGAGCAAATTGCTCATATTAAAAACGTACGCGCTGGCAACGAACCGAACACGATCGATGGTATAAATACAGTGTTTTAGTTTAGTGCTAGTGTTGAGTGACGATTAACAGTGTTAGATTGAGGGTGTGCGGAATGTTCAATGCGTGGGAGATCTTTTTATTCACAAGGAGCGCTTAATTATGCGCGTAATTGTGTCGAAAAATGTACTAAAAGTGGCATCAGTTGTTCCCGTACTAATTTGCTATGCTGGCATATCTCCTTGTTTCTATGATCTGAGGATAGAAAGAACTCTAGTTATTCTTTTGTAGAATAGAGATAGAATGTTAAGGGTTGTAGCGTAATGTTATATACGCCTATACTATTCCTCATGATCATGAATCTGGCTATCATATACCTACAGGGTAAAATTAAAACCAGTGCGGATATTTTAGGAGGTGAAAGTACTCATGAATATGGTCAACTTTTATTAAGGGACCGACACTGAAATATGAAAAAAAAATCAGCTGTTCCATACATTTCGATCGTGTTGTAGTGCATTTTTGTAGGGAACAGCTGATTTTTTTTTTCATATTTCGGTGTCGGTCCCATAATAAAAGTTTATCATATTCATGAGTACTTTCACCTCCTAAAATATCCGCACTGGTTTTAATTTTATCCTGTATTATACTAAAAAAAATTAATCTAGCTGGTAGTTCCAGAGATTACCGCGTTCAAATAAACAAATCAACTTTTTAGCTTTATTATATTGGTATAAATAGTTTAAGTACGTATACACGATGATGTTTCCAAGTGTGCGTGAATGGCCAAGTCCGTAACTATTAAAAATAGCGATTATTACCTTATCAACCAATATCAGGTAAGATAGAGGTCAAACGCAAGCCTATATTTTAGAAAAAGAAATTAATATCTGTTGAGCCCTCCCATACTTCCCTATTCTGTGAATGCTTAGAGGTATTTCACCATGCAATGTTCAAATAAAGAGCCCAAAACGAGCACAGTTAAGGGGTAGCCTGCCGTGTTTTATACTGGATATTGACGGGCTCGTTCTGAAAACTATCCAATCAGAAGTTAATGGAGAATGTTTGCTGTAACTTTTTTATTGTCTTTAAGAAGTAAAACGGCACGTTTTTTTCTACTTATGAAACGTTTTAGTTAGAATTAAAATTCTAAAATAAATATAAAAAAAAATACTTAAAATAAAAGTTTAATTGGCGCGTCTTGTTTATAAAAAATTAATTGAATCCATGCGTCTAGTTTTTGTTTCGTAAAAAGGAACTTGTAATAAGGTTTATAAATGTTTATAATAAAATGAGTTCCACCTTACTGCAAATCTCTGCAAGTTTCGCTCAAAATTGTGTGCACAAAATTCATTTTAATGTAAGTAGGTATTGAAAAACATACTACGTAATTTAGAAACTTTTATGCTAATTAATTTTAGCATAAAGTTCTGTAATTTAGCGTCAGAATACCAAGCTCGTAATTATATGCCAAGTTGAGACCAATGCGGCGTTTAAACCCAAATATTGACTGCGTTGAGAGGCCTAATATTGCAAGAAAATTTCAATGACCTCCCAACTTTAAGGGCTCTCAACTCCGTCGAGGATTCCAGTCAAGAACCTCGGTATGTAAATTGCTTTTGAAAACCATTGTAAACGTTTATTATACTTGTTTCTTGAAATGATTGTTTTTTAAACGTTTCTTGAATTGGGGCTTTTTTGTTTTTATTTGTTTTTTTATTTGCAATGCGTTGCAATGCAAAATTTTTTGATTTAATATTTAAAGCCATTGAATGATTTATTGAAACCAATTTAGGATACAGGAATACGTATAGCGTAAGCGCTTCGCCTTAAGTTCGTAACCCTCAATCTGCGCCTCTTTTACGACTGTTTGCGCACCACTCGAGCCTTTTCATACGAGCCAGTATTCGAGCTAGCATTCGAGCCAGCACTCTCAAGTCTAGCGTGCATTTCGTCAATGCTCAATTATTTTGTATACCGGGTAAAACTGTGTTTAGGTTATTCAAAGATAATAATAATTTTACAATTGTTGCTTTTATTACTTCATTAGAATACAACCTATGCGATAAGAGAAAAATATAAAAGAAACTCAAATTACCTACTTAGGTTTTTTGTCTTTCATTATCTGTGGTCGAAATTCAACCAGTTGAGTTTGTTAAACCATTTTCTATAGGAACATATAATTTTTAGCTTTCTCCAAAAAGGGGTATATTTTTTAGAATGAATAAAGTAATTAGTGTAAGTTATTAAAATGTAAGTGCTTTATGGTCCTATGGACTTTAAACCCAATCTATGTATTTAATAAAACTTTAACACACTGACTGACCTAGGCTACCCAGCCTAAGCCATTGGGTCTAGAAGCATGACATTTTGCACAGGAGTTTCTTAAAACGTAGGTACCTACGTTCCATAAGTACGTGAGCACTAGGATTAATTTTTTGAAAATTAATCACCAATGAATAATCCCATCGGGCACACGGCTAGTATTTAAATAAATGATTAAAAATACGAAGAGAAGATCTATGTCTTTTCTTTATGCCCAAGGCCATAGCCAGGAATTTAGTTCGGAGGATGGGAAATCTGAATAAGAAAGGCAATTAAGAACGACTTTTGAAAAACCGTTTTAACTTTATCAAATAAAATGAGGTCCAACTTAAAATCTAAGCCACATTTCATCTTATTCCGGTGGGATGAACCAGAGATACAGCTTGACTTCTTCGCAGCACTAGCCACCCTGCACTAAGGAGGTCATTTCAAATGGTCAATTCATTGACTTTTGCCCGGTGACTCAATCCGCATGGAGTCACGGGCAAAAGTCTAGTAAGTATAACTATTTCTTTCGTTCTTATTGAAGCGAGAACAGGAACGACGACATCAGCACTATAATGTTATCACGGAGCATTTTTACGACCGCCAAGCGTCCCTTCAGGCTAGTTTTTCGCTTCAGTGAATCTTTATTAGCCAATAACCTTCACAAATCTAAGTTTATTATGGTTCATAATATATTTAAAAGCCACATATTGTTGTAATTTCTTCTGCAAAGTTAAGCAGCGCTTACGACGGTTAGTCAGTAGATGGGTGACCAGTTCTTTTAGGCATAACATAATCAACCTGTATTGTTCCCACTGCTGGGATTCAGGCTTCCTCTCTGTAGGAGCCTCTCAAAGTTAAAGCATTTATTACAATTAGACCATTTACAGGTAGGTACTTTTGAATTGTCAAGGAGGCGGTCAATTGGTCAGAAAGTTGAAGCTAGATGCCCGTTCTAAAGTGTAGATTCAAATTGATACGAACGCGCATGAAACTCCATGGTGACTCTTTTAAATCAAATTATTACAATATCATTGGTTACATTGTTTTTATGTCGGCAGATTCTCTCTCCTTTTTCTTTACATTTTAGTCATATAACTACTACGCCTCAACATGGTTACTATCGGTCACGGATGTCATGATAACCTGTGAGATTCATTACCCCTTCGTTTCTTTGCTTTAAGGTAAAAAGATACAATCCGTTGTAAAAACAATGAACTGTGGTTTATAATAAAGTTGTTTCATGCATTCTGTGTAGTTTTACCGAAGCATGCGCAAGGGACATATCTATTACTCGTAAAAGCAAAAACTTTCTCTCAACTACAATGAAACGAGATTCAGAACTGTGTCATCAAAGTACATTACAGTTATGACAGCAACGTGGTGAAGTGGTTGAGCGATTGGCTGATGCACTGCGTATCATAGGTTAAATTCCCTTACGGAATAATTTGTACTGTCTCCAGATAGTTGCTTCTGAAATTCAATATGACGAATGCTAGACTTTTCTGTTCGCTAAACTGTCATCTGTCGCATTTGAAAAATCAACCTCCCGGAGATCAAAATCAATTGTCTTTTTTTTTTGGACAGACGAAGAGTTATTTAACATTCTCTTGTTACATAAATTATTATTATACACCTGTGACATTTCATAGGGGCGTGGGCCCTGCCGCGCTGATGTGCGTAATAGTCTGTTAGCAATATGTCCCTTCATCGTCGTACAACGGAAATATCAGCCATTATACTCATTTTACTCATCATTATGAACAATTTCTACTATGAGACAAACTGTAAAATAGTAAAAAAAATTATTTCCTACAGTTTGTTAGGTGACTTTGAATTTTTTCCATGAAATGGCTGACCTTTTTCACGATTTCAACAATGATGAGTAGAATAGTTTTGGCTGTAAGACGTCTAAAATATCATAGCATTCATATAAGTAGGTACTCCAACTTTTCATAAGTATGTCAAACGTGCAGTGGCGCGCCTTGAGGGCAAGCCTGAGGGTATTTGACTTAACTTTTATGAATGTAAGTGTTTTTTATTGTACGCTACTCACTTATTTTATTTATTTATTTTATTTATTGTTTATTAATTATAACGGTATACACCAATTACAATAATTATTAAGAAGCCTACCTACTTATTTATAGAGACTTAACTAAAAATAAACCATAAATACCAACTTACCTACTTTAAAAGAAAAGAAAAAAAAATTCAAACAAGACTAAAAAAATTACTTCATTACTTAATTCACTTACATTCATGAAAAATTAAGTCAAATACCCTCGGGCTTGCCCTCTAGGCACGCCACTGCAAACATGAGCCCTTGAAAAAGTGAAACGAAACGCAAAATATTTTTTTTTATATTTTCGTCGTCGACATCGCCTTAACTCGACACACTTAGATTCCTTCACGACTGTTTACCCACGGCCCTTTCACACTCCCCTCCAACGTAAAGCCTTTGCAATCCACTATTTGTATGTCTCACTTCTTTTTTACCCGACTCGTTCTATTCAGTTTTTTGATAGACTATCACTTTGTCAATAGAACGACCTAAGATATTTATAGTACAGTATAGCTAGAGCATTTTTGTCTGAAGTATAATATGTACCTACATAATTATCTAAATTGTTTCTTCTCTTTTTTTACTACGATTTTACTTAATAATAGGAAAAACTGATGTTAGTCTGTTCGGTTTTGTAGTCAGCGTTAATTAAACTCGTACAAAAATCTATACCGGGATTAAATACGCACGCGGTATAGATTTCTGTACCTATTCATCTATTCCTGATCAATATTTCTAAATATACTCAGAGGCACAATTAACCGGCCACCTATGTTTAGTGTCACCACGTTTGTTTAAGTTAAATAAAGCATATCATGATGAATGTTACTTCATAAGTAGCTACTATAGCAATAAATTAAACACTTATTACTCTCACTGCTTTTCTGATTTGTGTTCCCGAAGCATTTTTACGATTTCGAAAGCAAACGTGGTGACACTAAACATAGGTGGCCGGTTAATTGTGCCTCTGAGTATATATCAATCTACAAATTCCTCTAAATAAAGACTTAAAACGGCTAAAGGCCTGTTTTCCCACTTCTAACTATAAAGCGTTTCACGTAAGAACTCCCTTCGCCACTATATTGGCTCCCCTGTCTTTCACTCCTATTTAGGTCATAAAGTTTTATGTTTTTTGTAGATTTATGTGATAAAGTAATGCTTAGGACATTATAAAGTGATGAAAACGAATTAGTGCTGAAAGAAAACTTCCAACACCGATAAAAACGTTGTAGGTTATTATATTAACTTTCAGGGCAGCCAACATAGCGTCGACAAGACTTCTTATGTCTCTCTCTCGCTCTCTACTACATTGAAACCTAAACAGAGTCACAATTGGGATAAATCCGAAATTAAAGTATGTAAAGAACAATGGCCACTTTCCTAACATGCTTGGACTCGGAAAATCTTATAAAAGTTATAACGATGAAACATTTGTCATTTTATTTGCCTATTTATATATAACTACGTTCGGCATTCAATATATTTTTTAAAGCACGGAGAATCGATAAATTACGTATAATGTTGTTTTGTGGTTATGCGGTATATTTATTAAGCTGTAGCATTTTGGATTGAGAGGTTTTTCACATTGAGGTCTAATTTAAGTAGATAGGTATATTAAACCTAGGGTTAAATAATTATCATGATTTTATCCAGTTGAATACAGCCTGGGATTCAATTTATAATCAAAAATAAAATCGATTTAGATTTTAGAAAAAGTATGGATGTCTTTAGGGACGTAAATAAATGTGGATGCGTTCATAAATAAATATTTTATCCTGCGTTTTGTTTCAACCATAAGTTATAATTTTGAAGACGTTTACCTATTATTTCCCGGCTTTTAAAAATAAACTGATGCCATCCATTAATTACATTAACAATGTACTACATTTTGCTGACATTATTATCTTTATAAGAATTAATGTTTTTTCCGAGGCCAAAATGGCCAATGTTCTTTACTGCAACAATACCACAAATGTTTTAAAGTAATACAAGCCAATTCATATATAAGGCGGTAAACAAAAGGTTTTATATAAATCTCTCCTAATAAGAAACCTCACTGTAGTCGAGCGATAGTGCTGTGCTTGGCGCAATTTCACGCCAAGTTGCTCCGAACTTGGACAGACATGTCCAGCGTGGTACGACAGAGACTTTTTTTTATTAAATTCATAGAATTAAAAAATCAAATTGCACTTACTTTTAAAATTGGAAGCAGCAGCGTGGTACGACTGCGACGTTTTGTTTTTTTTTTTTTGTAATGCACAGATAAAAAATCGAATTGCATGTCTTACTTTTAAAATTGGAAGCATCAATCTGGAGTGCATGGTATTATTTCACAAACGAAGGGACCGAATACAGATGTAATGTTATGTTATGCCATCACAAAAAATTAATTCATGACGTCACCAAAATAGAACTGAAGCCTGGAATTAAATCAACGTATCTATGTATGTATCGTAAAAGGTGAAAGCTTTTTTTATGTAAGTATGTCATTCGTAATCACCTCATTCTTTGTACTCTAATGTTTTTACCAAATGTCATAACCTTCAAACAGGGCCGTGGCATGTTCTTTCTGAGACCTTTAGGAGTAAGTAAGTAAATAGAATTTTCCGATTCCTAAATTCTAATGAATGTTATTGGTTGGTAAATAGGTATACGTTTGTCAATATAGGAACGTAAAAGTGTATTTTGCATATAGCATCTCAGTGAGCCCATCACGAATAATTTGGACGTATGGTATCGTAAAAATAAGTGATATTTGAATCTAAAATACATAGAACATTTTGATCCAATTTTATACATAGGTATTGCATATTTTAAAAATTAAGAGAAATAAATAAAGTATTTAATTTATATAAATATTGCGTAGCAAACATATATTTTCAATTCAAAATATGCTTAACACTGGAATGAGCTGCCAGAGTGGGTGTTCCCCGATAGTTACGATCTGGGTGTACAAGTCGCATGAATCGGTTTCTTCTAGGCAAGCGTGCTCCATCATAGACCGCATCATCGCTTAACATCAGGCGAGATGACGGTCAAACACAAGCCTATTAAATTAAAAAAGTTACAATTGCTATAGAAATTCCATAATGAACATAGCAACGGATGAAAACTTCAAAGTGTTGCCTTATTAAAAGAAAATGATAGGTACTGTCGAAGACTTTAAAACTTTCAAATTATTGATTGCACGTAATTGATATTTTAAGTTCCGTATAATTTTATCTTTGGGGTATTAAATGACAAGCTTTGGTTGGGCGTTTGTTAGTGGGCATTTATTTTGAGGGCGTTAATTGATATTTCATTGCTTTATCAACTATACATATACAGGGTGGCAGGTTAGACAGTGGAAGTATTTTAAGGGGTCATTTTACTCATCATTATGAACAACTTTTACTATGGGACCAACCGTGAAATGGCGAAAAAAAAATCAGCTGTTCCATACATTTTGTTGAGTTATGTGAACATAAATGTATGGAACAGCTGATTTTTTTTTCGCCATTTCATATTTCCACTGTTTAACCTGCCACCCTGTATAGCATGTAACAAAAACCCTGTTCGATCCCAAAGGGGGCCATTATGCTCATAATTATAAATAATATATAATATAATATATAATTATAAATTTTACTATGGCACCAACGCCGAAATCGCGAAAAAAAAATCAGCTGTTCCATACATTTGTGTTCCCATGAATCGATAAAATGTATGGACCAGCTGATTTTTTTTAGCTGTTTCGGTGTCATACAAAATATTGTTCATATTGATGAGTATGGCCCCCTTTGGGATCGAACAGGGTTTTTGTTACATGCTGTATAAACTCACGCCTTTTTCCCAAGAAGGTACGCAGAAACCACAGAATGCCTCGTGCTACGATTTTCACATACTCCTTTCGCTTAGTCCACGTTCATACAGGGTCATACATGCCGGTTGCGAGTACTACACACTTGACCTTTTTGAAGCTCAATGTACAGTCAGGGAAAGGGATTCTTTAGCAGGTTCACTATCATTCATAATTGGCCGTATATTCAAACTTCGAAGCAATTCGGATTCGGATTGCTTCGAAGTTTGAATATACGACCAATTATTAATGATAGTGAACCTGCTAAAGAATCCCTTTCCCTGACCGTATGTCCTTCTAGGCCTTCCCGTCCCAGCGTACCTCCCCTCAAAATTATGAATAAGTCAATAAGATTAATGTATTTTTGTAATTATGTAGGTAGATAAAAATTCTACAAAAACAAGAAACATTTAATTCAAATAAAGCACAATGGAACGTTTAATGTAAGACGAGTTAGGTTATCGTAAAACAGGAGGAGACGCGCAAAGTTTTGCGAAATTTCAAGATAAATAACAACTAAAGTTTTGTTTCATACAATTATTATGGAGACGGTTTCGCTCGGGGACATAACTGTGGGCAATATTCACTGATGATATGAGACTGGTAGAGAATATTGCCAAATACAGTCAGAAACAAAAGATAGTTAACACTTTCGTTTTTTATATAAAACTGAACACACAATTATTAAAAAATGTAAAAATTTAAACCCGAGTTTGATTTATCAAAAAATCAAAAAACCCAGCTGCTGGTTTGATTTATTAAAAAAGTCGGTTTAATTTACTAGTTTTATTTTTCAGTAGAGTCGTAGTGTAAAGGTCCTACAAACACAAAAGGGATTTTATTTGATATTTAAAAATATAGGCAATAAATCAATGTCAAAAAAATCAGAGACCGAAATTAACTGAGGAGAAAGTGTGAAATAAAAAAGTTTTTTAGCTGTTTTGAAAGATGCCGTAGGTATAGGGCTGATTTGTCGATAAAAATCAAGCTTCGCCTATGATTCATCATATTTATAACTAGAATTTGAGTTGACCCATTTTGCGTCGATTATGACGCATAGGTACTGAAGTTTTATGTGAAACCAAATGCAACGTAATTTTAACGACTCACTTTGAGCTGCGAAAATTACGCCCAATTGCGCTAATCTGGTCACTTCTCTCCCACCCTTAAGCCCTTATTTTTTCATTTTAAAAACACCCACAGTGATGATGGTCTATTTTTTTACCAAGAATCACACTGTATAATATTCTAAACAATGATAATATCCATTTGCCTCGTTGAATAACAAAATAAATGCAAATGGGTGTATTATGGTGTTACTGTTTCCATATTCCATTCCATTCCATAAAGTGATAATTCAAAATATTTGTCACAATATACTCGTAAATCATGTAGTTAGAAGTAAGTTACGCCTTTCAAACAAAATTACACAAAAATATTCACTATTTTCGCGTTTACTGGTATTTTAGTGGAGGTACACCATTACTGAGATTCGGTGCGAATCATCGAAGTTTTTGATGACATTGGAGAGAAAGAGATAGTACACGCGGCTCGACGTACTTATTTCGTACTCGTTTTGTTGTACATTGATAACTCTGTTTATTAAATGTTTTGTGCATTAGATACAAAAATACTTAAAGGGATAATCGTTCAAAAAGGCAGCCTTATGTTGATTGTACACACTTGCGATCAAATACAAGCTCATCAATAACAAGACGGCCTCGATTATATCCCATTCAACGTCAAGATCACAGCGTGAAGATAAACAAAGCGTCAAGTCAAGCTCCCTCCACAATACCCTTCCTCGAAATAAAGAGAAAAGCGCTTTTTTCTAAAGCCAACCAGCGTCTATGATGAATGACTGTGTTCACAGACATTCTAATTTCAACCCTTTTACGAGTCACTAAGGTTGGAATTCCAGTGGTAAGCGATAGTTAATTATGTCGACACATCATGTGGTATTAATAGGGGGTATGGCCATCATCACGTCTTAATAATGTGTCTCTCACGGTGGCCGCTCATTATTTTTTATGATGTCGGATTTTTTATGGGTATTATAGATTCCTTATAGTTTCTTCATGTCCGTACGTGTGTTACAGCCGTTTTACTCGTAGATGTTAGTGCTATAAAATTGAAATTTTGTAAGATTGTTATTATGAATGAGAACCAGAATCGAGACATCTAACGCATATTCTGAAAAGGAATTACTATGGCAACTATGCCAACCGGGTAAGAACTAGAGATTTTCAATCATATAAAAACTGCATTAATGGATTTAGGTATAAAAATATTTTTTTTGGTAACTGGCAAACCAATAAAATGTCTTATATTTCTTTTTTGGTAAAAAATTAATCTGCTACTTATAACAATCGAAAAGATGTATGGGATCATTTTTAGGGTTCCGTACCTCAAAAGGAAAAACGGAACGTAAGTGGAGCCATCTGCTCATAGATGGCGCCATTGGAAGGGCGCGAGGCATACTCGCACTTGTCCGATTTTTTTTGAAAATTGTATACTTTAAAGCAAAGCCCAAAATGAGACCTTTCACAAAAAGCTCTATTACTTTTATTATCTAAATATGTCTACTAACATTCTTTGCAAATCTGCAAAGCTGTGCAAATCTGAATTGATGATTCCAGTAGCTTTTGGGTCGTTTTTATGGGTCTGCAAATCCGTTAATACCTACTACATTATGACATCAACATTACATTAGCCAAATACCCCAACATTAGAACAAAGTTATTTATGTCTCATTCACAACTTGAGTACATTTTCATCTTTTATTATGAGTTCATTTTTATTCTGTCATAGAAGAATGAGTTATGTCAGAGTGCAGCGTTCCATACAAATGCCCGGAAACTGCTCGTATCTATCATAATGTTACTAAGTATTCGTTTACGAGAAAAATAAGTAGGATTTTTAACCGAATTTGAAAAGGGTGGAGGTATCAATTCAACTGTATGTTTATCCTGTCCTACTAATATTATAAATACGAAAGTTTGTGCGTGGGTGTGTGTGTGTGTGTGTTTTTTACTTCTTAACGCTGAAACGGCTGGACGGATTTAGATGAAATTTGGCAAGGAGGTAGCCTGGGACCTGGAAAAACACATAAGCTACTTTTAATTAATTTTCACGCAGACGAAGTCGCGGGGAACAGCTAGTTAAAATATATGTTACGCAATATCTCCGTCCAATGATTTTTGTGATGATTTATATTTTCCGTATTGTTGATCAGTTGACAGTTGATTTTTTCCAGATTTCAAGCTTGGTCCCGTAATACGGTAGTGTCCTACTATTAAAAAAGTACAAATAAATTATTTTATTTCAAAGAAGGAATAGGCACAACAAAAAAGTAAAAGCAAAAATAATAATTCATCACAAAATGGAAAACACAGACGCTTTTAAAGTTTTTGGAGGGAGTATATCTCCGTCTTTGTCGAGCGAAGCGGACGTAGGTGGTGTTACGTCACTAGTAGTGCCGTCCGTGTCTAGCAAATCATTTTAAAACGCTTATAACTTTGCCAATTTTGTAGAAGTGTCATCGGTTTTTTGGTGTTAATTGTCTTTTTTCAAATAGTCTACAGATTCACAATAAAAAAAATGTAGTTGACATCCCTATTAATCGAATTAGGGCCGTAGGAAGAGGGTTTAATCTCCCATCTTCGATTGTTTTCTAATACAAAAACCCAAAGAAATAGTCGAACACGGGAGATCAAACTCTCTTCTGTGATTTAAACTACGATTGATTTTACGGCCCTTAGTATTGAATATTGAACACCCTCCTTCAACATTACCCTCATTCAAGCAGTCATCCAGTAGATATACAAACGTTTATGATGGGAACACATATGTGTTTGCGATCAAGAAATATATATAAGCCACTTACGATGTCATATTGCGTCGTTTATGCAATATGCTACGTCATTTGTTTCACATTAGGAAGGATAGGGGTGTCGCGATGTACGTGTTATTATTGACAGGACGCTTCCATCAATGGATATTTGATCGAAGACGACGTAAACATTTACATAAAAAATTGTGATCAAACTTCATAAGATATTTTGGATATGGTAGGAGTTGAAGCCAGAGACCGAAAAGGTCACCCGTATAGGGGTTAACCCGGGTTATTTTTTTTGGGTTAGGTGAAAAACCTTGCATAAAGGTTAACCCGTATTCTGGGTTAATCAGCCTAATAATAATAACCGGTTCACGCATAGAGTTCATTTTTGTTCCTTTTTTTTCATTTTTGTTCTATTTCATTCGGGTTAATCAGCAATATTAACCGGTAACGGTATCCGTACTAAAAGATTAACCGGTTACCCAGCATTAGGATTAACCAAAAATATGGGTTAGAGATTTAACCGGTAACCTTTTAACCCGCTTAATCGGGCCCTGGTTGAAGCTATAGGTATTTCTAGTATATTTTTTTTGGCGTAAGTAATCGAAACTTTCTGTAAAAAAAATAGTTTGCTAAAACCAAGATCATAAAAAGAGTGTCTGGCAACACTTGGGGCTTTTGCCCAACCGTGGGATAATATAGGCTAAGAAAACAAATGTACCGTCTATTTGAATAGCATAGATCTATAAAAAGCAAAGATCCTCTCAGCAGTTAGGAAATAATATAAAAAGTATTTTTAGAAAAAACAAAAGAGTTGACTGCGTAATATTTCAATATCAGATCCTATGAACTCCCGCAATAAATACGTATCTAACGACACATCATAAGTTGAAATCCATCAAGCTATTCAAGCTACAGAGCGTTCCAAAGAAATAGACATACGCACATACATTCGATAAACATTATCCTCCTTTTGGAGCAGTCGGGTAAAAACAAAGACAAAAAATAAAATAATCTATTCCACAAAGCATATCTACAGATAACATAAAAATATGACATGACTCATAGAAAACCATCAGATTATAGAAAACACATAACTATAAATTTTCAAATATCACACTCGAGTCGGTTTCAGTGTCATAAATCGCTTTGAAATAAAATGATCATGAATCATACAACGTGATGTAAAGCTGTTCACTAAACATTTATCATTGTCTAAAGTCAGATGTATGCGAAACAATATGCATGACGCTACGATGCTACGCCACGCAGTCATAAGCTACAAATGCTACGCTGCTACGCTGCTACGAAACTACGAACTCACTAACAGTCGGTGGCAGAAAAGGTCATTATGTTTTAAAGGTGACCTTTAAAACTTAATGACCTTTTCTGCAACTGACTGTAAGGCGTTGCTAAACCTTCAATTAAATAATTTGTTTGTTTAGCACTTAAAAATCGTCATTACAGCCTGTATATTTTGTGTGACGCGTCACTATTGACAATAAAATACAGCAATTGTTTTTTCAAAAGTAGTTGTCAATTTTTACGAAACTTTATGAGCGAAAAAACTTCAAATCGCCCATAATAACGTGCCGCTGATACAACAAAACGTCTATGGCATCGTCCTAATAGAACGCGAATCAAATGCGCGATCCTCGTAGGTTCGCGCGAATTTTACTCGTACGAACGCGCGATCAAACATATTGAACTCGAATAGGTGTCCTAACTGACAATCGCACGACGCAGTTGCGCGACTCAAATGTTTGTTAGGACACCTATTCGAGTTCAATATGTTTGATCGCGCGTTCGTACGAGTAAAATTCGCGCGAACCTACGATGATCGCGCATTCGCGTTCTATTAGGACGATGCCTAAGTGTGCGCGCACCTGCTATCGCTTATTGTACGAAGCGAGCCTTCTATATCTATCTATTATGTGGTAGTGGGATTGAACGCCAAGGGTGCGCTTAAGTATCGTCCCTCCTGGAGGCTCCTCTAACGCATTATTCCCTCGCCCTCTCCGTGCCCCAAATAGGTCACATTAGCAAAGCCAGTTTATAGTCATAACCGCACCATATCATTCAATTCATGTTATGTGGGACGTGGTATTATTTATAATGTTTCAAGGCCATTTCAGAACACAAAATGAGAGACATATTGAAGGAATTTTCAGCAGAGATGTTATGGATATGAAAGGAGACTGGCAGACGCCCATAGAACGCTGGGCTTCAGATTGTGTAAGTCGGTACAGATATGAAATTAGTTTGGTGTGGTCGAGTATTTCAAGAGTATTTAAATTCTTTTGTTTTTTTGTTTTTGTACGTAATTGGGTTAAAGAGAAATCTTCGTATTGGTGACAGTGAGGTTAAGTATGGTGTGAATGATCCAATGAAGTACAGCCCGACTAATGAGTTCTCAATTCAAAGGTTTTAGTTGCTGTCGACATGATATTCTGTGGAGGCACGCGCCAGCCAGCATGCACCCGTTTTTGTTTTATTGATTTTTTCAAAATGTCAACGGCTTAATCATTTTATTTCTTATTTAGGTATTTAGATTTTTGATTCAAATTCTTAATCTTTAAGATAAATTAGGCAAAGAATAAATTAAATATATTTTTATTTTTGGTTAAGCTTTTATTACTGTACCAGATCAAGCCCAAAACTGCCAACGTCTTTTCTGATCTGGGTATGGATACGGATATACCGAGTGATTTTTTTTAGCGCCTGGTAAATAATATGATGTGCTGTGTAAGTAGAATAGAAGCCATACAAGAGAGTATTTACTTAGTACCACTGAGATTGTAAAAGTTTCGAATATCCAAAAAATACATCAAAACAAAAAATCCTACGACATTATTACTTGTAGTTACTGTTGTGCCTCGCTCTTGTGTAGATAGTGTTTTCGTTTAGTCTGAGTCTCGAATAACAGTGTTAGATTGAGAGTGTGCGCTATGTTTAATGTGTGGGTGGGTAATTATGACACACACAGCTTTAAAGGTGGCAACAGAGGTGCCCGAAAAAAAATACCATCATAACATATCTCCTTTTCTATGATCTGAGATCCTAACAGACTGTATATTGTGTGAGAAAATGACTATTCGTTTTTCGGTACGTCTGAAAGGGCCCTAATGTATCAAATCTGACGTCATAAAGCCAGTAGTATACCGGACTATGTTCCCTGGTTATTCTTATCTTTACGGACGATTTCCTCTTCGGAATGAGCAGGGCCTTAGGGTCATTTTAATATTGCAAATAAAAGTAGGATACGTAGGTAGTTTCAACTTACTCTGCGATTTACAATATTACATTAAAGTCATAGCTAATTGAAAATATGCAATACACTAATGGAATCATAATTGTTAATTGAGGTGGTATCAATTCATGTTACTACTACACATAATATTATTATGTATAATTATAATATATTATTAGTATCTGTGTCTATGTTCTAAGGCTAAACGAGTGAACCGATTTTCACAAATGAGGTGTCCTTAGATTTTTCATAATTGCATAAATGACACATCCGACATGAATAAAAAAAAACCAACATGGCGGATTTTAGTCGCCATCTATTATATTTTTTAGCTAGTTATTGAAGAGTAATATATTTACGCATCATCAAAATCTATCATCACGTTTTTATGTTTCTTAGTTTTTGAGACAAACTTCTATGATAGACGGACGAACACGGGAATGATCTTTTAAGCGTTCCGTTTTTCCTTTTAAGGTATAGAACCCTAAAAAAGTTACGAACCAAAGCCAGTCTTCATTAAATCTAATAAACTCTATCACGACCTTCTTCTAAAATGATTACGTTGTCGCCACTAAAAAGTATACGACATTGTGAAGGATGTTTTAAACTCGGGTTCAGTCAATAATAATTTAATGATGGAATGAATTTACATAAAACCTTCGTCTTCTGTCATAATGTTATGAGTTTTGAGCCACGAATTCACTAGAAAACATTTGTATTTATACGAAATATCTAGAAGAACAGGCTGATTATAATTAACTGAACAACTAAAAAACTCTTTCTCAATGGAATTAAATTCTTGGCATAATGACAGTTGTCGTGTAATATGTTCATGCTAAAACACTCCTTATGTCATTGAGATATAACTTTAATTTCAATAGAACTTGCGAACTATGTAGAGAGCGTGTCACATAAAAAGTCCTTTCGACGCTATGTTGGCTGCCCTGAATGTCAATATGTTACAACGTTTTTAACGGTGTTGGATGATTTTTTTTTCAGTACCAATTCTCGTTTACCTTTTAGTATCCTAGGTAGGGATTGCAATCCCGCAAGCGCGGGATCCCGCCCTTGCTTGTAAGTCTGCGTAAAGTCGTGAATTTATGGACAAATCGCGCAAAATCCAGTCCAATTTGTCACGTTTGATATTTCTTTTTATCAAACCAATCTCTAAAAATTACTTTTAATTAAAATTAAATTTTAAATAAATGATTAATTTTGCAATTACCTAGACTTACAGGCTTATTACTTGAAAGAGCGGCAAATTTGCCTGGATTTTGCACGATTCATCGACAAAATTTACGATTTTGTATGGTTTCTCAAGCCGGTGGGGGATCCCGCGCTTGCGGGATTGCAATCCCTAATCCTAGGCATTACTTTACCACATAAATGTACAAAAAACATAAAACATAACAGGAGTGAAAGATAGGGGAGCCAATATAGCATTGAAGGGACTTCTTAGGTACACTCGACGTCATTGACGGTCGACCACTTTTAACCCTTATGTTTTTAGTAATAAGGGTGAAAAGTGGTCGACCGTCAATGACGTCGAGTGTGCGTGAAACGCTCTATAAACAAACTTTCTAAGCAATTATTCAAATTTTGTCAATTTGCCATACTGACATTGTTTACATAGTTCGCAACTTCTATTGAAATGAAGTTTACATAGTTTATTTTCTTAGTTCTACAGATAATTTTGAACCGCCTCTTCGTCTCAATGTATAAATAGCTGTCTGTAAAAATGAATAACCCTGAATTCTGAAAGCCTGTTTAATTTAATCGGTTGTCAGACTTGACAACTCATCTATCAAGTGATATGATTGACCAAAGTTATTTCGGTAAACCAATAACAACAGCTAACATATTTGACAGTAGATTTACGAATCAGTTGCTTGACCACGTTTTAAGAAACTGGGGGTTTGATTTGAGCATTACAGGTAAAAGATCAGCTTATGTATTCTGTACCGACACGCCACGCGAGAAATGCCAATTTGTTTACGAACGTTCGAGGGAGAATGTCACGGTGAGATTCTCCCTCGAACGTTCGCAAACAAATTGGCGGTTTTCACGGTGATATCCCGCTGCGTGTCGGTACAGAATAAACAAGCAGTCAGTCAGCAGGTTGGTAGCGGGACAGCTGACTGGCCAGGGTAAGCCAAGCATACCTCAGTATCACCACTCGTGGAGGCTCCAGAGGCCATTCCAGACTAACCTGCATGGTTCTTACATAGTTTAATTTTTTATTGTCTGGACTTTAAAAGAGACCTTGACCTTTGAGTTTGTTTCGGTGTTTCTTCTCAAAGGTAGTCAGATAGGAAACACCGACCTCATCTAGTTTTAAAAGAAAAACTCAATTGACTTGTAAAAGTGTTATTAGTAACCTATTTGCAGAATAAATGATTTCAATTTCAATTTCAATTTCTCCTTTATTAAATCTAATAAATGTATACCAAAAAAGAACGAAAGACAGACATTTAATTTTATCAAATAATGTACGTGATTCGTAAAATGAAATTATTACAGCAAAAAGGAAGGTATTCGGCGACACGACACGACAAAAAATATTCTTGACAATTTGAGACCCATTTTGCATGGAACGCTAAAATAAAAGCAATTTTCATACATTTGCATAAAGTTGAAAATAATTACACAAAGGATTTTAGTGAAACATTTTTGTTCAATTGCCATAAAGAAACGACTCCATAAAAACCTTTTTGCAATAATTAGGTGCAACATAATCCGCGAATATTTTAAATAACCTCCCCACTAATTATCAAACTTTGTTTTAGATCCGAAATTAACATATTATACCCCAGGGTTCAGTTCCCTTTGTCCCTCTAATAAATTAGTCTACAAACTTTATTAAAAGCGGGTTGAAATTCTATGAAAATGATGTACGCTTTTTCGTTTGATACTTTTTTTTTCTAGCTGATTTATTCTGGCGCCACTTTAAAGCTGGGTAAGCGGCATCAATACAACGTACTCAGGAGAGATATTATCACTAATGACCGCTTCAAATAAACCGATGCATTCGGCTCTTTCCCCTACTATCTATTTTTGACATTATTATTTTAACATTATTATTATTATATATTACATTATTTTATTAACTTATGTCGAAATTCAATTTCCAGTAAGAAAAAGAGCCGATATCGATTACTGAAATCGACCACTAATCGGAAGAGGCCTATTTCTGGCAATGTACCATTTTAATTCTCGAATTTATACCAATTGTCTGTCGTTGTTACACTATTAAAAAGACAAAACAATAATCAATGTTTCAAGTGATTTATTAAATATAGATATTCTCAAAAATCGAATGTCGCGAACGAGATTTGAACCCGCGACCTGTGGCGTACCGTGCCAATGCTCTCCCAACTGAGCTGCCGCGACCCGCTCGGTGAACTCGAAATTTGAGATCCCTTTGTAACGCGTAATGAGCGTTTGACGACATCTCTAAGAAACTATTACAGATTCCAACTCAATGCCTTTAACTTTGCAGCTATAGGAACATCGATGCGATATCACCATTTATACATTATAAATGTATTATATATATTTCAAGTGATGTAATAATAAAATATTATTTTATAACTATGTAAATGTTTAGTTGCCAACAATGCTAGATTATTCTGTATCTTGCAGCGAACAGAATTTCTGCTACTCCGCATTGCGCGCTCTATTCAATTATTACGGTAATACAGACATTATGGCGGCCGTATCTGTTAACAGCCTCTAACAGTAGCATTAAACAGTAATGTAGCTTATTTTAATAAAATGTTGGAGGGTAGGTATATTAAACAGAGTGTAATGGCATATTGTGTTATTTCCTCTGCTCTTAAGAGGGTGTGAAGCTGTTTTGGAGTTTTACTTACAATTAAATTGCCTTAACTGAGCAGTGGCCTAGTGCCTCGACTTAAGAGTCGACTTTGGGTTCGAACCTCAGATCATAGAAACAAGGGAGATGTCCCAAAGCGTTATTAAGCTTGACGCATTGATAGGATCATGATCATCATGACGTTTTATTTAGCGTGAACGACGAGTGACGAATAACAGTGTTAGATTTAGGGTGTGCGCCATTTTTAGGGCTTTTACACATTACAAGAAATTTTTTTGTCGAACATGCAGCGGTTAGAAGGACATCGACAAGATATACAGGGTGTAAGGGAAACACTTCCGAAAACGAAGACAGGTGATAGAGCTAGTGATTCTCGATACGATACCATCAAAAAATCGGGAAAAAAAAATACGATTTTACCAACTTTTTTTTGCATTTTTCGTACACTATGCTGTGAGAACAGGTAACTAAAACCAATAATTGCGATTAAATACATTTTTTTTCTTTGCAACATTAACACGCCATGTACTCGTAAATAATATCAGCTGACGCTCGCGCATAACCTCGAGTTCAAAGTACACGCGCTCGCCGACAGCCGCGCGGCCGACGACCCCAGCTCCGCGCGCGCTTTGTTGCTAGCGTGTCAGTGACCTCACGCTTTGTACGGTTTCCATTGCGTGTTTACGAAATATGAAGTCTTGAAAATAATCAATTTAAACCGAAAGGTTATTGGTATCCGTTTGCATTTAGGTTGTATATAATCTACGTTTTGGCTTCGGAAGCGTTCCCCTTACACCCTGTATACGATACGATAACTGCAAAGTTAGAAGCATTGAGTTGGCGTCTGTAATTAGTCTCCGATTGATTTCACCACGCAACGATTAGAAGAGGCGTATTATAAGGAATTTCAAATTTTAACTGGTTCAAGCGAAGACACAGTAGCTGAGTTAGTTAGAGCCTTGCCACGGTACGGCAGAGGTCACGGGTTCAAACCCCGCCTGTGTCAGTTGTTTTTGAAATGTCTTATATGTTCAATAACATCAAGATAAGCATAACCTGGCTTTAACATGTTTCAAGTTCTCAAAAAATATACATTCACATTCATTGATGATGTCAGTGTCAAGCTTAACATCTCACCGTGAAAACTAAGGTGAAGTGAGCGTGGAGTGAGCTGTCAATAGTGTCAATTCCTAGCAAAAACAAACTCACTTCACCTAAGTTTTCACGGTGAGATTTTTAAAGAATCGACCGGCTGAACACATCTCCCTTCTTTCTATGATCTGAGGTCCCGATTACTGCTGAACCGAGTATGTGCTAACAGACCGAGCAGCATTTTTGTCGAGCATTACACATACTCGTTTCCACCGCCCGATTATGCCGAATAATTCCGACCCGCATGCCAATGTGTATTAACTATTACATAGCACGCCTTACTTCTGAAGTCTCACAGCGAATCTGGGTCTTGATCCGAGTGCGAGTTTTTCTAACATATTCGATCGCGTGAGCTTTAACTAAAGCATTTATTTATTTATTTAAATGCCTTAAACTATAATTACAGGTCTTAACATAATGCAATAGCCAAGTCACAATGGGAATTTAGATAATTGAAGCATAGACAATTTTTAATACTACCTACGTACAGATGCCCCATCTCATACAAGGAAACGTGACCGCCGTAACTCGGGCATCCTCGGGTTATATTTTTTTCGTGCTTAGAGGATTTTTTAAAATTATAACAATTTTTTTTCATGGTCTATTTTTTCCGTTTGAATTTTACACAAACTTCATTAACAAATCGATGCATATAACGCCATTCCCCTTTACATTTTCCGCATTTTTTTTCCGTAAGTGATATGAATAGAAAATAGGGAATATTGTCTAGATCATGAAACAAAAGTCATTTCATACTGGTTCCATAGAAAAATATCGCGTAAATCGCGAAAAACTGTTTGCGCAAAAAAATTGCAATAAAAAACAGCGGAAATAGGAGATAGCCGCGGGGGGCGGGTCATTTGAGCTCTATTGTTCTTTTGTAATACGACACTTGAGAGGATAAGCTGATATATTTTTTTAAATTGAACTTTATCAAGAAAAAATCTTTGTTGTGTGTTTTCTTTAAATAGAAATACCCAGTTTGAATATATTAAAAGAAGAAGAAATCATAATTTATAATCTACCGTAACAAAAAAGATTTCGATTATTTAAAGTGATCGCAAACTTTTTTTGTTGTGTGTACATATACGTACGTACATACTCTCGAAAAACTCTACCCTCCTTCTGGAGCAGTCGGCTAAAAAGCAACAGGTTTCTAACTTTTACTGTACTTAAAACATTTTTTTCCGAATCATCTATCAATTTCGACGTCGACCAAATGAATGCGGTCTGTTTTAGAGTCGCATCAATCAACCATATCGCGTTGAACGATTGATAGAAATGATCGAACGGGTGTCGTGACGGCTCTAGCACTTATTTTTAGTATAGCCATCTAAATCTAAAGAAATAAAACTGTATAATTGTCTGTTCGTAATGTCAAAATTACAGATGCACATGAAAACCAAAAAAAAACATTTTTTACATTTTTGTCTGTCTGTTTGTTCAGGCTTATCTCCGAAACGGCTATCTGTCTCTCCCGGCTTATCCTCGAAATGGCCGGACTGATTTTGACAGGACTATTAACGTAACGTCTGCCATTGATATTCGTACACGAAATACCCACTCCATACTATCAAAGCAAATTTTCTCTCGTAAAACCAAAATAAACACAAGTAATTACCATCAGCATCCTATCAAACTAAATTAGACACTCTCGGAACATCCCGCCAATTTGGGCAGTCGATGACGTGTCCGTGACGTCACGGTAATGAGGTCACCGGCTAACGCCGCGCCTTTCAACTAGCGTGACCGGAATTTGCCGAAAGTTGCTATTGTTTATGCTATAATTCCTGGTTTGATTGTACTAAAGTGATTATTTCTAGGAATTTCTGAGGGTTGATTTGGGCAAGTAGAATGGTGGTTTCGCGGGGTTAAGTTTGAAGTACTTGGCAAATTGTAGCATTTAAAAATAATCGTTTCGAAGTTTAGAAAAACGATTTCCTTAGATTGCAGTACCATAACTAATAGCAAACTGAGATTTGAGTGTGTTTCGCGATTTCAAAGGGCACTGGCAGACGCCCATAGAACGCTGGGCTTCAGATTGTGTAAGTCGGTACAGATATGAAATGAGTTTGGTGTGTTCGAGTATTTCAAGAGTATTTAAATTCATTTTTTATTTGTTTTTGTACGTAATTGGGTTAAAGAGAAATCTTCGTATTTGTGACAGTGAGGTTAAGTATGGTGTGAATGATCCAATGAAGTACAGTCCGACTAATGAGTTCTCAATTCAAAGGTTTTAGTTGCTGTCGACATGATATTCTGTAGAGGCACGCGCCAGTCAGCATGCACCCGTTTTTGTTTAGTTGTTTTTTTCAAAATGTCAACGGCATAATCATTTTATTTCTTATTTATTTCGATTTTTTATTCCAATTCTTAATCTCTAAGATAAATTAGGCAAAGAACAATTAAAATATATTTTTATTTTTGGTTAAGCTTTTATTACTGTACCATATCAAGCCCAAAACTGCCGACGTCCTTTGACGCATTGTCTTATCGAATTTCTAACATGAAAAAAATTTGTAACTAAATTCGAAACAGCGAACAAAATTGAGACAAGTGATCATAATAGAGATAAAGAAGGACGTCTACGGCTAGACATAGGACTGCCCCAAGCATAGGCACAACGACCGGTCCTGCACTGACCACATCCAACAGATTCCCGCGACCTTCGCTAGGTCGATAGTCAATAGGTAGAAATACATAGAAATTCGTCCAATAAGTTATAGGACCTGGTAAGCCAAGTTACAGGTACTCATACTTTTAAAAAAAAGTGATTTCAATTGTGTCTACACCGTGAAATTTAAATCAATTTTTATAGAACATTTTTATAGAACAAATTTACAACAATTTTTATAGAACAAACGTTGCTCAAACCATGGTTACTACTGTTTTAAAGCATCAAATAACAAAAGTTTAAAAAGGTAGTAAGCGCGGTTGCATGTCATTGGCTAATGATTTATTTGCATTTCGGCCCACATTAGCCACATGTACTTGTCAGTGCACGTGCACTCTTCTTATCTCTTTTGAATGCTATCGATACAGCGGTGGTGAACTTTAATGTTAGGTACGATTAATGTTTGAGCAACATAAGACTTCTTAATAAATAAAATATTATTGTTCATACTACCAAATATCCTATTATTTGAAACCCCTAATAATAGCGTGTACGGTATCAAAATATCTGCAACAATTTAATACAGTACCTATATAAACTTACGAAGCCTTAGGGTGTATAATAATATTAAATTACACTCGGCGAACCAAACCTGCGAAGGATATGAGGTGACCCTAATACTGATTAACTCGTAACAGGGTTGACCCTAATAAATAATAATAACATTTAAGTGTTATTTATAACCTACGTCATAAATATCAGCGGCTGAGCGTAGGTTTTGTGGTAAACAGCATGACACACACATGCTCACACAACACCAAGTACTGGTTTTAGGTTTACTATATTATTCACATTTATGTTCCCATCACCTGTGATGTATTGTCTATTGGTATAGAAAATCCTAAGTAACTTAATAGCTCTAATTTATATTATGTTATTAGTTTAATAATGGCTGCTTAGGTTGTTGTTATAGTGACAAGTTAAGATGAACCAAAACTTCAACAAATGACGGTGTATCGCGTGATTTTGAATTCAGTAGGGTTAGACTTCCATTGTTTACGTTTTGTCTTAAAGCCAGATGAATATAGTATAGTTTATAATATTAACTAGCTTTTCTCCTATAAATATATAACTATAAAAATTGTAGACACATACAAACAGCTACTAGTCATGAATAAACGCTCGGCTGCTGTCAATTTACAAACAAGTTATCACTAATTAGGTAGATCGTGCGCAGTCAGTGTTAATAATGACCGGTCATTATTGACAATAACCAGATAATTGCAGGTGTGACGTAATTATTGTTTTAATGTATTAATTACGGTATTAATTGTTCAGTAATGGTCGGTATAGTACATCGATGATTATATGTTTATAGTTCGGTAGTAGGTATGTAGTTCCCTAAAAAGATCAGGTTTTTGGTCAGGTGTCCCAAGTATAGTCCAACCTATTACAGCTTGTCCAGATAAAGCGTTTTACGCGCGTACCGATACGCACATAAATCGTACATATACTGGACGCAACATGGCATCCCGAGTATCTGGACTCGAGCGTAAGTAGTTCGCGAGGGAAAAGCGCGCATGTGAACACAATTTATTGGTTTCTAGTATCTCAGCAACGCGCGTCACTGTACGCGAATAAATTGTACTATCTGGACAGGGTCCATGTAGCGCAGATGCAATTATAATTATAATGTAAAAAAAACTAAAATAAAAAACCGGACAAGTGCGAGTATGCCTCGCGCCCTAAGGGTTCCGACATAATGATCATAGATGGCGCTACTGCATACTTTCAATTGGCGCCATCTATGAGCAGATGGCTCCACTTATGGTCCGGTGACTGACGGCGGACAACAAAGTGATCCTATAAGGGTTCCGTTTTTTCCTTTTGAGGTACGGACCCTAAAAAAGTGAAAACCGCTTTCAAAAAGGTTACAATAATGACGCGTAAAACAATTTCGGATGTCGATTCACTTTGCCTGTATTGACGATTCTATTTTATTTTATTATTCAGAGCCAAACATGGTATTATAATCGGTTTGGTTAATGGTAATGAATTCAAGATATTTTTGCAATCGCGTGTATTTGTGTTACTCAAAATAGATAATAAAATTTAAAAAAAAAAACAACAGAATGCTTAATAAACTCCTCCTTTTTTTTGAAGTCAGCTAAAAAACATGATAATGTTGTTTGACTTTTAAAGTTTTTTTCTTAAGTTGATAACAGCCTACGAAATACCTGAAAATTCTCCCACAGTCTGAACTTTGTTTCGTTTAAAAGCTTTCAGACCAACTGTCATCATCAACTCTTATTCTCGTTCCAGAAAACTTGTTTGTACCCCTGTCCCAAAGTTTTGGGCTGCCAAATAACTTCCGCAACATTCTGCGAGATTATTCGTGTTGTATCCTATAGGTACAATGTTGTTATTTATGTATTATATATTCGTCATGTTCTACCAACTTAACTGAAGAGAAAACGCGGGCGGCATTTAGTTAATACAAATGAATTCCCCTGTTTTATCCCTGGATAATGAAGGGCACTAGAGCAAATAATTTTATACCATACAATTTATATCTACCACTATGTTCTTATATTTTCTTTTTTTCCATAAACTAATTATTATCACAGAACTAAGAGCCTTCTAATATGACTAAAATTGGCCAGCCTACTACCGTTAACAGACATCCATCCAACAAAAAACCGGCCAAGTGCGAGTCGTATTAGCGCACCGAGAGTTCCGTATCATTTTTGAACGTATAAACTGAAAAAACCGGACCGCATAACTAAGTTTGTTTGACTTTTGATGCTTTAAAAAAAACTGTACTAGTTAGGAAAATCGTTTTATTTTTGGTGCAATATTTGGGTTAATTTCTATCAACTCTAATCATTTCAGATTTTTCCCTCCCCAAACTTCGGAAATAAGGGGGGGGGGAATAGTACTTTTTCAGATTTTTTTCATCATATGTCGAAATCTGTGAAACATAAAATAAAATTAAAATATATTTTGAAATGTGCAGATCAATCCCTTCCATATGATGTCATTTGACCTAGTAACCCCACTATAAAATTTCGGAAACCCCAATCCGGCCCCTTTTGCAATGAAAATAATTTTTTTTTACTTTTTTTATTTGCAATAAAGTTGGGCAAGCATTTTTTATAACTGTTCCAAATTTCAAGTCGATAGCATTAATAGTAGTTTCTGAAATAAGCAGCCGAGAGACAGACAGACGAAGTCGCACCATAACGGTTGCTTTTTTACCATTTTGGTACGGAACCCTAAAAACGATAAAAAAAATAAGACAAACACATACAGACAAAGCTAAGTCCATCTTATATTACCTTGAAAAATAAAATCTATTCAATTTTGTAGGATGAAACAGAGGATACGAAATTATGATTTTGTATATTTTATTTAGAATAATCAGTCCGAGGTGCAGTTGTCTCTCTTATGCTGTATCTCGGTCGTTCGGGCACAGCGTGACAGCAATACATTTCTGTTAAAACCTTTTCTTCAAATGTCTTACCAACCGCGTTTCCTCATAAGTTAATTTGGTTTTCGTTACATCTATGTAGACACCTATGGCAAACATTTTAGGACGCAAAGGGTAGCCAGTTTTCTGCTGACAACTATTTGAATCGATTTTAAAGACATGTAATTCTGATTCACCCTACCTATAGCTACGTGAATACCACCATCACCTGACAATCAACCTAAAAACCGGCCAAGTGCAAGTCGGACTCGCGCACGAAGGGTTTCGTACCATTATCTGTAAAAACATTGTGTATGTGTTGTATGGGAAATATTTAAATATTTGTTTAATTTAATTATTTATTTTTAAAGTGAATATATAATTAAATATTCTGTTCTACTGTTGCCGTTATCAATATCGAGCAAAAACGAGCAAAAGAATCACGTTTGTTGTACGGGAGCCCCCCTTAAATATTGATTTTATTCTGTTTTTATGTATTTGTTGTTATAGCGGCAACAGACATACATCATCTGTGAAAATTTCAACTGTCTAGCTATCACGGTTCATGAGATACAGCCTGGAGACACACAGACAGACAGACAGACAGACGGACGGACAGCGAAGTCTCAGTAATAGGGTCCCGTTTTTACCCTTTTTTTTTTTTTTTTTTTGAGGATGGGAAATCATCAAATGACCCCTCCCGCTCTGGGCGGAGCGGAAGGGAGTGTCAGACTCTTACTGACTAAAACCCACCCATGTTCCTTCCTTAGCCCTTTTGTCCGGGTCAGCGGTATCCCTTCCGGACAATCCCGCTTTCCCGGCAGGCCTGGGCCCTAATGGGCCCCCTCTCTGATGCTGACATCTCTTTGAGGCGCGCGTGGAACACGTACCCGCCGTTCGGCACGGGCCTGGTCCTGATCGGACGGTGAGCTACCCATTACTCACCGCCCGCAGGCCCGCGCCTACGGTGGCCGGGAGTCGTCACGCGGCTCCCGACGCCCGGAGCGTCTACCGCGGCAGCTTGGACGGGAGAATCTCTCCCTCTCCCGTCCCGCCGCCTCCTTTACTAGCATGACTGCTTCGCAGAAGGAGGCGACTGCCTCCCACTCCCCCTCGCCCCGGACCATGGCTTGAACCAGGGCCGGGCGCGAGAGGTCGCCGCCGCTGCCGATCGCCTCTACGAGGACACGGCGGTGCTCCGCCCATGCAGGGCAGGCCCCCACCGTGTGCTCCACCGTGTCCTCGGGGCGATCAACGCAGTGATGACACCCGGGCGTTTCCTCCCGCCCGATGATGTGCAGGCCTCCCGAAACTTCCGTGTCCGGTGAGGACCTGCGTCAGGCGGTAGGTGAGGACGCCGTGACGTCTCCCTAGCCACTCCTCAAAGAGGGGTCTTACCGCCGCTATTGCGGCGTGCCCCCCGTTTTTACCCTTTGAGTACGAAACCCTAAAAATAGGCACACGCTACTAAGAAACCCCTCACCATCGCATCGCTTCCTGCATTACTATAATTACTTACGCGTAAGGTCGGTTCCGTCGCTAGAACGTCCCTATAATTGAGTTATACGATTGACTCGGAAGTTTTAGTTCCGAAGAACAGTTTACGACTTCAGAAAAAGCGTGTTAAAGTAATTTTGTATTGGGATTTAAATGGTTTAAATTGAAAACGTCAGTGATTCTGGGAATAAATGAACATTTATAAATGAAGATTAGCTGTCCGTCTTTTATTCTACAAATCATAGAAGGAAAACCAAAACGTTTTATCTCTGCACTCACGACAATAAAGTCGTCCATTAGTATTGTCAACTTTTATCTCACCGCAAAATAATTTTAACCTGATTTTAAAATGAGACACAATAAATTAGAACTCATATTGTTTTCAGCCACAAGAAGCCGCTCATGCATCTGCAAATTAATCCAAATCGAAACTATATAAATGAGAAAGTAATTCTGTGTATTTTTAAGCTGTTGTGTTTATTTGAATAACACAATATCTATCTATAAATTGTCAACAAACGCAATTTCTATTGGAACTATAGTGAACTAAATAATTTAGTTCCGTCAAACCTTTCTTCGGTACTAATAAATTCTCTACATTACTCAGTCAGCATGGTTGCTTTATAACATCAGTTCTTTGATGAGTTATTAGACAATTAATATCTTGACATTCCATCCTCATCGTTATGAAATCAAAACAATCTTAATTATAGGGGGATAAAAAAAAAACAAATTTAAAAGGCAATATCTATATCGGAACTGAAGTGATATTTATTTCCGTTAGACCATTCTTCGGAACTAATACATTCACAGCACTAGACAGTCGGCAGAATCGCTTTGTAACATCAGCTCTTTGGACGCAGATTAATGCCGCGGGTCTTGATGAAACAGATACGGATGGAGGGAGAGGATAAAGTAATATGGGTCGGCTAATTAGTGAATAAGATGGACGTAAAGGTATCTCACTAATTTTATTAAATGTAGATGAAAATCTTTACGATTTCGTCCGGCTTGAGGTTTTAGTTAGGTAATGAATTGGTGGACCCACATCATTTTAATGGTTATTTTAATTATAATCTATGAATAGTATAAAGCAAACTAGTGTCTGTCTGTTTGTCCGCTTAGTTTTTCTAATATACACAATGGATTTTAATGCGTTTTTCACCACCATTTAGAGAATATAATACTTTAATATTTACATCAGTAGATTGAACCAGCGCAAAGCAGTAGCTCTAGTATGTAATAATCATAATTTATCAAAAAGAATAAAATAATTCGTTAAACAGTGGCAAAAAAATGGCCGGAAGTTACCAAACCAAGCACCAAGGCAACGACTTTCAAAATGGTGTTCGTTTTTAACCGAGTTAAAAAAAAGATGTGATTGATCAAGCCATCAATATAGTATAGGTACCTTATTATTGATATCATAATAATCAGGAAAAACAATATCGAAAAAAAAACCTTAACCAACACAACATTATTGGCAAAATTATTCTTTCATTTTTCGACACATCGTCCGTTACACCTATTAATTAGAAAGATGCTTTATATACAGGATGGCCCGTTTATAATAGTCCAAAGTTTTTTTTGGTTCAATTTTGTGCAATAACTTTTAATCCAGAAAGGTTTACATAGCTAGAGATTTTAAGAAAAAAATATTGGATCACAACTTCTAAACTGCTGATTTTCGCGGAACACATGTTGCGTTTAGATGAAAACTTAAGTTTTCATCTAAACCTCAGATCATAGAAACAAGGAGATATGCCATCATAGCAAATTAGTACCGGAACAACTGATGCCACTTTTAGTACATTTTTCGACACAATGACGCGCATAATTAAGCGCTCCTTGTGAATAAAAAGATTTCCCACGCACACCCTCAATCTAACACTGTTAATCGTCACTCAACACTAGCACTAAACTAAAACACTGTATTTATACCATCGATCGTGTTCGGTTCGTCGCCAGCGCGTACGTTTTTAATACGAGCAATTTGCTCAAGATCAGGCATCAAGTTCGATAGCGCCTTGGCACATCTCCTTGTTTCTATGATCTGAAATCTAAACGCAACATGTGTTCCACGTAAATTTTTTTTTTGGGTCGCGGCCATACCAATTGTTATGCTCGCGACCCAAAAAAAAATTTGGACTACTATTAAACGGTCTACCCTGTATTTAAATTGGTTCAGTATGAACATAGTTATGTAAGCTTCCTTGTTGAACTTAAGGTAAGTCTACACGTCGCGTGCACAGACGGCAGCTAACGAGATAATTAGACATCACTGGCACGCGACCGTTAATTTTAAATCGTGTGTGCCTGCCTTTATTGTCTTGTACTTATGTAATGTTAGCTAATACCAAGGAATTATGGTAATTTACTTCACAAAGAAATAAAGGGGGAATTGATCGTTTTCTAATGTTTTTATCTATCTTTGATCTATAACTACAAAACAGTACTGTGACCGACTGACAGACAACACATAAGCTAAACTGGTGGACTTATAGCTTTGAAATTAAGAGAAAATATTCCTTGAGTACCCTACAGTAGGTAGTACTCTAGGTCGGCACTGAAAATCAGCGTTACCGGTGTGGCATGTTGAGAAAATTATCTCAATGTTGCCATACCACAACATATTGCACCCAATATTTGCTCCCATAGTTTGGGAAATGCTGACATAGATAAAAGATCAGCCATAAATCAATGTTATTTCCGTACCTAATCAACTAGAAACACTTGATACCTAACCTAGTTTCCCTAACACTTTCTTGAATACAATATTTCCAGTTCCACAGCTTAATCAAGATGCTTGGAGTCAGCCGAGCAATCTGTTACGTCAGGATATTTGATAGAACATCATTTCGTTACATCGCTCGGTTTACGAGATTATTCCTTGTCTCTTCCTTGTCACGTCAATAATCATGTCGAAGATGTATGAGATATTTGCTGGATAAGGCTTTTCTTTCCAGTATATCTGTCTATATTTATTATTCTGACGGCTGCACTAAAAATGTCATCATAACCTTGATAAAATACGTTAACATTTTTTTTCTAAAGCATTAAGAAGCTCTTTTTTCTGGAGATATATTCAGAAATACATGCTACTTCTCAAAAAATATTATTCTTCTTAGGCATTATGATACTCAAAGATATGAAATCAGTAAGATATTATGGGTATCTAGTCTGCAAAAAACTTATTCACCGAAATGATTATGAAATAGAGATGGATCCTATCAAAAATAGAATATTACGGTACCTGCTATTGCACATTAAAAATAATAAGAAAAATACACACGCAGTAAAAAAAAACGTAATTAACATATTTTTTTTTTGTACTAACTTGCAATTTTTTGAAAATTGATACCGACACACAGCTTATAAAAAATCACGCCATTTTACCGTCCAAAATTTGCTGACATCTATTAACAAAGTCAGTCTGGCATATAAAGATAATCTGCAGACAATTTACGAGCAACAACTTTGGATTTAGTACGCGAGTTCATCAGATAATACGTTGTAATATATTTTGATGTAAAATAAACATTTCACGAGTGAGTACGTAAGCTTTTATTACGTCCACGTAATAGGAAAACCCATCGCCATTAACCGAGCACAATTTCAAACTGGAATGAACTGCCATTGTTTATTTATTAATCTATTTATATATACAAATGAATTGCTGTTCGTTAGTCTCGCTAAAACTCAAGAACGGCAGGACCGATTGACTTGAAACTTTGTACAGCTGTTGTAGGGAAGCCAGGGAAGGTTTAAACGAGCATTAAAATGCCGGGCACAGCTAGTGTATTTTTATATAATTTTGGTTTATTATAATTTTGGAATCAATTCGGATCAGTATCAAAAAGTCATAAATCTCATTCACGAACAGTCATTATGAGAGATAGATTAGCATTATATCAGTTTATATACCTACGAAGAAAATATTTTCACAACTCATGAGTGAAAATGGTTCACATTTTGGCGCATACAAAATTACTTTTTCGCCTTGAAGATTAATTAAATATTATTTCGCCTTACGTTTGCATACCATACATTTGTGTTCACATAAATGGACAAAATGTATGGAACAGCTGATTCTTTTTCGCAATTTCAAGGTTGATCCCATAGCAAAAGTTGCTCATAATGATGAATATAATAGTCTCTTTTGAGGAATGTCGCATAATGGGAAACATATTGCACAACTTCATCGAATTAAAAGTACTTCCAGCTCTCATCCTCTCAAGCCACATCTAGTTAAACCATATTTCCTTAATTCCTGTCCTCGATAAACATGCTAAAGGGTGATGATGTCATAATTCCGTTCTACAATATTCTGTCCCTTTTCCACTGCGTATCGTCTCTTTCGCACTGAACGGTTATTAAATGCTAACTGCGTCGTGCGGTTTTTTTCGCATTTTCGAGAATCATTGTTAAAGGGTAAGCTTTAACGGGTTGTCTGATTTTTATGCGGTTAGGGTCTAATTATCCGTGGCATTGCTTTGCCATCTTATTACTTTAAGTGAGTAATTCTCGTAAGGTTAGTTTACCGTAAAGTCAAAGTCAAAAGTCAAAAACATTTATTTCAATTAGACCATTTACAGGCACTTTTGAAATGTCAAACAATATTACAATAGTTGTCAGTCGGTTTGTCCGTTAGTTGAAGCTAGTTGTCCGTTCCAAAACGTAGATTCCTATGGAGAAGAACGAACAAGAACCTCCATGGTTAATCTTTTTCAATATATTCTGTTACAATTTCTTTGATAACAGTGATGCCCTAGTATGTGAGAACTATGTTTAGTAAGGTACAAAATAATAATAATATCAACTAGACAAGTGAAAAAACATTGTTTAGGCAGTCAAGAGATGACCAGCACCAACTGACAGCGCCCGTTCACGGACATGACGTGCGCATCAGCACCGTTCAACTCAACCATTTTGGAGGGAATCGAACGATCCAATACACACGCCACCGTCAGCGGTACCTTTAAGCGAGCATGACGTAATATTGAATATCAATCTGATGTTTCCCGATACACAAAAGTGAATTAGGCAAATAAAATAATTTATAAGATTTTTGTGGCATATTGCATACCGTTGAAAAGGTGATAAACTAGAGAACTTTTGGGAAAATCCGAAGATCACTATCGCTTTTTGGTTTTTTATTTATTGCAATGTAAAGTTGAACTTTAAGTTTATGATTACCTTTTCCAAAAACTTTGTGCTCATGTTAATAAAAACTAGATGTTATTTGCGAGTGATTTTGAATTTAATAGAACCATACAACAGTTAAGATAACAATTAAAATTACATTTTGAGACTGTACCAATAATTATGTTGCTTATAGGAATTTTTCAAAATAAAAAATTTAAATTCGAATTTAAAAAATCTGTGGGATCAAGAATGAGTCATAGGGGCTGAAAATATAGCAAATGACCCCTCCTGTTGGCCAGTAATTTGGTGAACGATGAACCAAACACCCTGTATATCGAATCGTCTCCATTCTATCCTGTACCTACCTATCTGAATAATTCACAAAATAAAGAGAACTCAATAAAAGTTCCCTGTCCTGAATATTTCATCCAGTTTAGTGGGTAAACAAGGAAGGGGCTCATTATCCTAATTGTCAGGTACATCCCGTCCGGAGTAAGGCACAGGTCCCATTGGTAGCGAGGACCTCTGTATGAAGATAATCTACTGTCATACAGTGATGCATGACAGCAATAATACTGCTTGGTCACTTAAAGGGGGCAAATTGAAGTGTTTCAGAGGACATACTCTTTCGAAAGAAATTATATAGGTACTAAAGCAGTGTTCCGCAAACTTTTTGTGTTCAAGATACACTTAGGAAATCTGGAAATTTTGGAGGTACCTACACCATAAATGAAAATCATTTTTTATATCCATAATACAACTTCGTCATTAAGTGACAAAACAAAAGCGCACGGTGAATTTAACTTTAGAAGATTTCCACGGCACACCAGTGTGCCGCGGCACACACTTTGCGGAACACTGTCATCGAGCGATTGATTATTCATTTCGTCAAGACCCGCCTTCAATCTTTCATTAACCTACGGTTATACGAGTATAATAAATTAATTATTCGACTGACAAGTCGTTTCCCGCTAGATATGGGACAAAAACCTAAACATGTTGAGAAGCAACGAAATGGATATAGTGTGGTATTACAAGGGCGTCTTCCTTTTAGTATTATTGCTTATTTAAGCTAAAGCGCTTTTAATATTATGAGTCTGAAATAATTATTTTGTTAGTCTACATACCTACAATAACTCTCCACCACAATTCGCAACCGCATTATTCGATACTTTGGCCGTATCTTGCGAAAACCCTCTGATACTTTAGGGAAAGTACTTGCTAGTGGAAAAAGACCAAGAAAAACTCCCCGGACGCCCTCTAAACTAGGACAAATTCGGGGAACCCCGGACGGATGGCAGCCCTAATCAAATATATGTAGTTAAAAACTATCCCTTCAATTAAATTATAAAAGCCCTCGTTTTTCAACAGCGGGGGTTAATAATGTAACACCTACCTAACTGTCAAACAAAACAGGGGGCGTATGAAGTACACACATCAAAAGTATCTAGGGATCAACATATATTTTTGCAATAACTTTTCTCCTGATTGATATTAATTAAAATTTTCTTTAAGGATTCATCAAATAAAGTGTTTTCGTTTGTCACAGTAACGATAAACCAAGTCACCTTTGCATTAATAAAGAAATTTGCCATTTTCCTAATAAAGGGATTTTTGACATTTGAACCACTAACATTAAAGTTCGAAAAAAAGACTGAAATAACAGTTTTCTTTAAAATTTTATTGGGTAACTTAAACAATTAATAATCCGTGTTTCTACCGCGAACACTAACAACACAAGAACATCGGTTTGGCATACTCAAAATGAGTTCATCCAAATCACGCTGTGGAATGGCCGCCCATGTTCGTTGCAACAACAAAAAAAGGTCTTCTTGCGACTGGATACCCTCCATATTCGGCAGAGCTCTTCTCTGTAGCATATCCCATGCATGCTCAATCGGGTTCAAGTCTGGCGACTGAGCAGGCCAGGGCAGGACATTGATGTTAGCTGCGGCGAGAGTCTGTCTTACAACTCTTGCGGTGTGCGGTCGTGCATTATCATGCATTAACTGAAATAAGGGACCGATTTGCACTTGTAGAGGAACGATGACGTCTGATACAATCGTCTCAGCATAAATTTGAGCGTTGAGGTTGCCTCTGATCCAAATCAACTCAGTTCTTCCGCCGATCCAAATACCCGCCCATACCATGATGGTTCCACCACTATAAGGATGGACTTCCTGGCAGGATTTTAATCGCTGTTGGCGTCCAGGGGTTCTCCAGTGTCGTATACGTCTTGTATCCGGTCTCATACCAAAACGAGACTCATCAGAAAAGCACACGAAACGCCATTGTTCTTCTGCCCAATTTCTGTGTTCAAGAGCCCATTGATATCGAATCCTACGATTGTGCATTGCTATAGGTGGTACCCGTAGCGGTCTTCGGGAATGAAGGTTCACTTCATGCAAGCGGTTTCTGACTGTTTGGTCGCTAATTAAGTTCCCTGAAGAGTGATGAAGCCTCACGGCTAACATCATGGCGGTTATTGTTGGAGCTCTTCGAGTTAAGATTTGAATGTATCGGTCTTGTCTCCGTGTGGTGCAGCGATACCGTCCTCCATGGCGCTCAGCCACGGTACCAGTGCTTCGGTAACGTGTCCAAAGTCGACTGATAACACTCTGACTTGTATTCAGAGCTAAAGCTACAGTACGTTGCCGGGAACCAGCTTCTATCATTCCCACGGCTCTGAGCATTTCTTCCCTGCTTAAATGACGTCGCCGCTCCATAATAACGTTGGTTTTAATCAGTAGTAGGGAAACAGTAGCACTAATAATGTCTTCAATGCGTTGTATGTTTTTATAGGGAAAATATTGACAGCTTATTTTCATCTTTTACTCGAATTTGATTGAGAGTTCCTGATTCAAATTATGAAATGCACCAAAAAGGATCCATATAAATTTATAAAATCATAAATTTATTACAAAGCCACATCTCAATCTCAAGAAATCCGCATAAAAATGCTTGATCCCTAGACACTTTTGATGTGTGTATATAATAATAAATAATAGCCATCATTATTGTTTCGTTCCGAAAAGTAAATGGTAGCACCATTTATTTTTTGCTATTCACGTCATATACAGGCTGTTGCTTTAGTCACCTACATACGTCAAGGTGCTTTATACTCCTGAAAATAATCAGCTGTTCCATACATTTATGTTCACTTATCTCAACAAAATGTATGGAGCAGCAGATTTTTTTTTCACGATTTCAGGGTTGGTTCTATTGTGAAAGTTGTTCATAATGATGAGTACAATGACCCCTTTTCGTACCAAAACTGACTAAAATTACACCCAATATAATAATGATAATTAATAAATTAATACGTTATGGAGGTGATTCTACCCATCATAGTGAACAACTTTCTCAAGAGACCCATATCCGAATTTCTTTGCGTACCTTTTCCCACGCTCTTAAAAAAACTCTTTTCTCAACCTTATTGGCATGGTATAAAAAAATAAATAACCGATAATAAATAATGATAACACTCGAGAATCTGTCTATCCCGAAAATAAATAATTCACCTTCTTGCAAAAATATGTACGAGAAATGGGCTCCCCATTTTTACCAATTTCTTTCGACCTCGAAAAATATGTCGGAGCATCGCTTTCAGATAATCTTAAACGTAGGATCGTAAAAAATAATTTCGTTCATGATACGCATACGAAATTATGTTTAAGCGCTTTTTCTTTATTTTCATATCTGTGATATCTTTTTCGAGAATTTGTGACGGCTGGTCCGCTGAAATTTTTTGGGGGGTAATGTAATACGCAGCTTAAGGATTTTAAAGATTATTATAGAACAAAATACACCTGTGTTCAAGCAAATAACTGTGAATGGAATGCTAAATACGTAATGCATGAATGGCCATAAATGGTGCTTACGCCATAGAACAAGACAAGTTAACCTATTTTTAGGGTTCCGTACCAAAATGGTAAAAAAGGAACCCTTATGGTGCGACTTCGTCTGTCTGTCTGTCTGTCTATCTGTCTGTCTGTCTGTCTGTCTGTCACACCTGCTTATTTCAGCAACTACTAATGGTATCGACTTGAAATTTGGAATAGTTATAAAGAATGCTTGTCCAACTTTATTGCAAATGAAAAAATTAAAAATATATTTTTATTTTCATTGTAAAAGGGGCCGGAGTGGGGGTCCAAAATTTCAAAGTGGGGTTGCTAGGTCAAGTGACATATCATATGAAAGGGCTTGATCTGCACATTTCAAAATATATTTTCATTTAGTTTTATGTCTCGCAGTTTTCGACATATGATGAAAAATGTCTGAAAAAATACCTTTCCCCCCCCCTTATCTCCGAAGTTTGCGGAGTGAAAAATCTGAAATAATTAGAGTTGATAGGAATTGACCCAAATATGGCACCAAAAATAAAACAATGTTCCTAACTAGTACAATTTTTTCAAAATCATCAAAATTCTTTCACAAACAAACTTAGTTTTGCGATCCGGTTTTTTTCACTTTATACGTCCAAAACTGATACGGAACCCTCGGTGCGTGAGTACGACTCGCACTTGGCCGGTTTTTTTTCGAAGAACGCAAGTCATGCCCCAATCACACATACATTATATCTTAAGTCCACGGTTTTTAGGTCAGTTATATATCAGTTTGCAACAATGACGCATATATACAAGCCATGGCAGTCAGCCTGTCTCTTTTGTACCGACACCCCGCCTGATATCACCGCGAGTGTTAATATTTTGTATCTGTGGCAACACTCAGCACAACACTTATGAATCTGCACATCACTATACTTGCAACAAAGATGGCCATTAGAAAATGTTTGTGTTTTCGGCATAATAATCTAATCCAATAGTATCTCTTAATATAATACCACATAAAATACAATCACTGTGTTTAAATAGAAATCCCGGATCATCCTAAATGACATTGAATGTGATAATAATGATGTAATATATTGATTATAATTATTGTAAATGTGAGTACTATGTGGGTTATTATGTTACTGTTATAGATCTCAAGTTCAGTCTGACAGTTTGAGTACTTTAGGGGGCCTACCCAAATGTCCTCTCTGATGGTAATGTTCGTCGGGTCGTTGAGCTCCCTAAGTCTGGGTTGAGCTACCACGATACCCGGCACATGCGTGCACAGTCAGGTCAGGTCCACTCAAATCTGTATGGCTCTTTCCTCTAAAGGCCATTTCAGACTAACCTGCATGGTTTCTTACACAATTTATCTTAATTGTCTGGACTTTAAAAGAGACTGACCTTTGAGTTTGTTTCGGTGTTTCTTCTCAAAGGTAGTCAGATAGGAAACACCGACCTCATCTAGCTTAAAAATCAAAACAATTTTTGACGTGTAAAAGTGTTACCTGTAACCTATTTACAGAATAAAATATCATTTCATCATATCATATCATTTCATTTCATTTCAACCTTTGAGTTTGTTTCGGTGTTTCTTCTCAAAGGTAGTCATATAGGAAACACCGAACTCATCTAGCTTAAAAAAATGTTTTGACGTGTAAAAGTGTTATTTTTAACCTATTTACAAAATAAATATCATTTATCATTTATCATTTACAGCGAGAACTGCGAATTTGTTTGCGAACGTTCGACAGAGAATCTCACCGTGATATTCTCCCTTAAACAAATTGGTTTCTCGCGGTGATATCACGTACGTAGCGTGTCGGTACTAGTGTTGCCCAAAACCGGTCTTGCATCTATCATTTTCACAAGACCAAGATCACCTAATTGCAGCAAGACCGAGATTATGACCAAGATTGAGTGTGCAATACCAAGACCAAGATCACAAACAGGTGTACTGACACAAGATCAAGGTCAAAGACTGGGTTAGTCTCCTCTTGGTCTTGCATTTGGGCAATATTAGTCGGTACAGAATAGACAAACTGGTCATGCCAGTTGCGAGAACTACGTATCTGACCTTTTTAAAGAACATCACCAATTAGATCAGTGTATGTTCTTCAAGGCCGTCTCCCAGTGATTTCACTAACATCTGCCTTATAACTTCGATTTGTTAATAGCCTTTCATTCATCCTCTCAATTTCCATTATTAATGCGGTTCTTAAACTACTTCTATAGACACTAGCTACAAACGTTTTAAATTCAACAATACAATCAGCTATCACAATCCAAATTCAAAAACAGCAAAACATCACCAAAAATTATGTAAAAAAATTACCTCAAAAATAAAAATCATAAAAAAGATTTCCCCACCAAATATTCCCCTAACACCTTTTTAATCCTTACCGGAACCATCGCGGTGAAATTTCGTAAAACACCGTCGTTTATTTTGTGTATACAGTGTACGTTCCCTCATTCGGGTAATCCCCGAGGTGCGTGAAACGGCACCGCCTATTATGTGATCGGGGATTAGGGTAGGGTCTCAGTGACAGCGATGTTGTGCAAATAAAAGGTGTAATAATACATGCGACCTCTATTATGAAATGTTTTCTTAGGACTAATGTAAATAAGTGGATGTGTTCTCTTCCCAAAATATAAAAAGAGGGTTTAAAATAAAAAACCGGCCAAGTGCAAGTCGTACTGGCGCACCGAGGGTTCCGTATCATTTTTGGACGTATAAAGTCAAAAAAACCGGACCGCATAAGTAAGTTTGTTTGTGAAGGAATTTTGATGATTTTGAAAAAAACTATACTTGTTAGGAACATCGTTTTATTTTTGGTGCAATATTTGCGTCAATTCCTATCGGTTCTAATTATTTCAGATTTTTCGCTCTGCAAACTTCGGAGATAAGGGGGGGGAATGGTATTTTTTCAGACATTTTTCATCATATATCGAAAACTGTGAGACATAAAATAAAATAAAAATATATTTTGAAATGTGCAAATCAAGTCCTTTCATATGATATGCCACTTGACCTAGTGACCCCACTTTAAAATTTCGGACCCCGACTCCGGCCCCTTTTGCAATGAAAATAAAAATATTTTTTTATAAAAAAAAACACACTGTATTATTGCACTATTTGATAGCTACTAGTCGCTAATAAGGCGATTTGCACACTGCCCCGCATCACGCAGCGGGGTGCGGGAATGCGTGATCTTACGTTGTTTGCAAGTACCTATGTTTGTATAGAAATCACGCATAGTACAACACACTGAAAATGCATTTACGCGCGGTGTTGCAGATCACGCGCCTACATGCGAAGAAACACGCACCCCCGCGCGTGGGTGCGGGGCAAGACGCAAGGTATGGCACACTGGTATCGTGCGTGATTTCTTGTAGCAATAGCGACATAACATATCTGACATCGACAACATCGAATACTACCTACATATGGTTGCTAAGAAGTTTGTTTTATTTTAAATCTGCCAGTATGAAGAACAAGAAAATCATTGCCATCTAGTGTAATAAATTAGATACTAATGAACTGTTTAACCATAATGTTAAAACAGTTGCTAAGACAACACTAGTAGGTGGCGTATCGTTTTTGCCTCTAGGCCACCGCACCCCCGCGCGTTTTTGCGGAGAAATCTGCATGATCTGCAGATCTGTACTCCCGCACCCGCACGCGTGGCTCCGTCGCCACGCACCCCGCAACGTAGCGCGGGGCGGTGTATGATTCGCCTAAGAGTCAAATTCTGGGAAGTAATGACAAACGAAAAACTACAAATGATGCGGTTTTAATTTTATCACAATCGGCCCCGAGACTTTGAGTATTTTTGTTATTTCTTATAGTTTCGGATTTGGCCATCTACGTATACCTACTTGGAAAATTTACAGAGCCGTAAATTTTTTTTTGAAGATTTGCTTATCAATACGACTTAAATTGATTATGCTAAGCAAATTGCACGTGTTTTGCGATATTTTTAGACTAATAAACAACCAAAAAATAAAACAAAATCTGACACTTTAAAACATGAACCGTCACCGTAAATACTCATGAAATTCTACAACGTCAAATACTACAGTATCAAAGACAGAAACTTTTCTCATTATGTTACCAAGCTGTAACATTAAAATAACATAAATACTTACAGCCACGAATAGGTACGAGGATTCGTAGTAACAATCCGACAAGGGAACGCAAAACCGACAAGAATCCGCTAACCAACGGAGCCGAGTTGTAATTGGATTACCAAGTTAAATTTGAATCCGTATATTTTAGTAAATTATGTTTGATGTTAAGCAAAATAATTTCGATTTTTGGAGGCGATAAAAGAAATTCGGTAGATGAAAAAAAACCTTATTTACAAAAGTAAAGGAGTGTTTATTAATAAAAATAAAAAATATGAAAATGTAATGCGTGTTTAATAAAAAAAATATACTACTGTCCAAATAGGTATGAAATGATGCACAAAAAGATTCAATGAGAAATTAGAGCCTAGATGCGTAGCGCATTTGCTACGCCGACGTAGCTGGCGTAGCTGATAGAGCTACGCCGTAGCATACAATAATTAGTTTGATGGGCTCCCGTCGCGTCGACGCGGTGGCTGATTTATTAGCTTTTGCGATATTGGTTATGGTTCACGACCTAGTGTGACCACATGGATCAAAGTAAATGGGTTGATAAGGATAATCAATACGAGCTGCATCAGAATCATCTTCTATACCTATTAAAAGTACCGTCACTAACCGTGGTAACGCACAAACACTAAAACCGATATCTCTAAAATCACCAGTCGGATTCGAAAAATATTTTTGCATATGATAGCCAGATTTATGAGGAATAGTATAGGCTATTTAACATCGCGCTACAACCCTTAGGAGCCGAGCCACGGGGGTAATAAAGCAGCATCAATCAAGCTGATGCGCTACAAGATTGAATAGCCTCTCTCGTGCAAACAAAATAGCTAAAAGCGCTGGATTATTTAAAAATAAAACAGACAAAGTAGAACTCCTCAGTAAACTCAATTTACTAGCTCGCATAATTAAATTCAAGTGATTTCTTGCCGTTTCATAGTTAAATTCAACATTTTATTTTTGTTTGAGACAAGAGTTTAAGTTTTATGTAGATTTTAGTTAACGCTAAAGTGTGGTTAAGTTAATTAAGTTTTTGGTATGGATGTATTAGACAAGATTTTTGTTATTTTGCTTAGAAAATTCTTGAAAAGTTTACATGTAATCGTTTGGAGGTAACTGACCTGGTTGCAAGTTAACTTAGTTTATACCATTGTAACTTATTAGTACTTTTCGATCATACCGGTGAATGTTTTATGAGTAATTGAAGCGATATCTTTAAAGGTTTTTCGATTTTTAGACAGGAATTCCAACAGTATCATTGTAAATTATAGCTTATGTGTTATTTCGATGTCTAAGCCATATTACTGTGAAGTTTTTATCAAAATCCGTTCAATAGTTTTTGTGTGAAAGAGGTAACAAACATCCATACATCCTCACAAACTTCCACGCTTATAATATTAGTAGGATAGTAGAATTATATCTCCTCTAATAGGACCACACCATCTTTGTACAAACAAAATACTTAATAAGCCGCGAATTCGTAAGCAAACACATAAATTGAAGATGTCTGTCATCAAAACGACGCACGCAACTTCCTCATTTTTTTGTTGTATTTTTGTACGGTGAGTTGGTGACCCTTTTTTGTATCAAATCTTGGCATGTGGTATTTTTCCTGATTTTACGCTTGGGCGCTCAAAAAGGTTGCTTTGTGCGGGTTTTTTTAATCAGTCATTATATTAAATTGAAGATTGTATAAAGACCTGAGATTATGTCATTGAAAAGGTATGTAATTTTCACAAATATGGTAACATTGTAATATAAGTATATGTCTAATACTATACATTATTCTCAAACTGTTTTCTTTAAAATTACCAAAATTACAGAACCTACTTTTATTTAAATTCACCACCACAGTGCGAAAAACAACCCTTAATTATCACAAACGTTTATAATTTAATGACTATTTAATAAAACAGGATTGTGCTGTAGGTAGTAAAGGGGTATCACTCAGATCATAAAAACAAGGAGATATGCCATCATAGCAAATTAGTACGGGAACAACTGTCGCCACTTTTAGTACATTTTTCAACACAATTACAAGCGCCCCTCGTGAATATAAAGATCTCCCACACATTAAAAATTCCGCATACCCTCAATCTAACACTGTTAATCGTCACTCAACACTAGCACTAAACTAAAACACTGTATATCATCGATCGTGTTCGGTTCGTCGCCAGCGTGTACATTTTATATACGGTCAATGTGACCGTATCAAAGCGTCAATTTTAGTAGCGCCTTGGCACATCTCCCTTGTTTCTATGATCTGAGGGGTATCAGCACCCGAATTGCGTAACTCAATTGCTATCACTATGGCATTGTTTTTGACATTCATTACGCCGTATGATTGGTAATCCGTGCTCCCGTAACTAGCTCAACGCCGCAGTGGATGTTGTTGAACTGTCACAATGAAAGCCATGGTGAAAGAAATTGAGTTACGCAATTAGGCTGGTTCAACCAATCTTTCAAGACAATTTGTCTAGGCCACACTATTTGTTGAAGAAAAAAGCAAGTTGCTGCTAAGATATAACTACGCTAACTAATGAAAGAATAATATTACCCTAATGCCCGTTTAGGGCTAACTATATTTACAGAACTGACAATCATTCCGAATGTAAATTAACTTTGTAGAATTTCATTAAACTTTTTTTTTTTATTAAAAGTATTCGTATTTTTTGGTGACTATTTTTGTCGTGAAATGTCATATAAATTCTTATCATGTTTTACCTATCTATATTATAACCTATTCAGTGCATATTTTTTATTTACAATACAATACAATACAATACAATACTCTTTATTGTACACAAAATAAACAAGAAACATTAATATAAAATAGAAATGTACAATGGGCGGTCTTATCGCACTAGGCGATTTCTTCCAGACAACCTTTGGATGGACATGATTAGCAAGAAAAAAAGAAAGGGGTAGTTCTCAGTGTAACAATAAACATGGAGACATTAAATTAAGTGCTAAATAAACCTAAAACAAATAAATAAATATTACAATAAAAATATTTTATATGATATAATTATAATATACACATATACCTATGTAACATAAACAGAAAATAAATATATATCAATATATAAAAAGATGAAGATGAAGAGAAACAATTAGCTATAAGGATAAATAGTGATCCTTGACAAGTCTTTTGAAAGTTGCCAAGGATTGTGCACGTCTAGCTGTAACTGGCAAAGCATTCCATAGCCGAGCAGCCTGGACTGTGAAGGATTTACCAAAGAAGTTGGTAGAATGCATTGGCATTTTTAACGTCAGATTCTCTGATGACCTTAATGATCTCGAATGTGTGTCATGAAGGAACTCGAAACGTTCTTTAAGATAGGAGGGAGTGGAAGGATTGTACAAGATATTGTATAGAAGGTGAAGAATATGTGTATTCCGGCGATAGCGTATTGGAAGCCACTTGAGCTTAGTACGAAATTCAGACACATGATCATATTTGCGTAGACCAAATATAAATCGTATACAGAAATTTTGAAGACGCTCAAGCTTATCAAGTTGGTCCTCGGTGAGATCAAGATAGCTGGTGTCGGCATAGTCAAGGATAGGTAGAAGAAGGGATTGTGCAAGCGCAGTTTTGGTGCCAATTGGCAGAAAGTTGCGTAGTCTCCTCAGAGACCCTGCGGAAGCGAACATTTTACGACTGATTTCCTTTATTTGTGGTTCCCAGGATAGAGTTTTATCAATAAATATCCCCAGATTTTTAACTTTATCACTAACGGGGACCGTAGTGCCATCGAAGACAACCGGTGGAAGTTGTAACCAGTCGACTTTTGAAATCATCCTGGGACTGCCGACCACAATGACCTGGGTCTTTGAAGGATTGACCTTAAGTCCATACGCATTGCTCCATTCGTGTATCAGGTCCAGGTCATGATTAATTGTGTTAACTGCTTCCGACAACTTACCTGGTTCAGCTTTGGAATATATTTGGAGATCATCTGCATAAAGATGGTAGGATGAAAGAAGTCGGTTAGAGATAGTATTGATAAATATTGCGAAGAGTAAAGGAGATAAAACGCCGCCCTGAGGCACGCCGGCAGTGGTATTGCACCAGGAAGAAAAACTTTCTTCTATGCGAACACGCTGCCGACGGCCAAACAGGTAACTACGAAACCAATCAATCACTGTTGGAGATATGTTAAGAGAGCGCAGTATTCCAAGCAGGATGTCAAAATCTACGGTGTTAAAGGCGTTGCTGAAATCAAGGAGCGAGAGAATCGTTAGATTTCCATCCTGCATGGCTGACCTGATGTCGTCCGTAATATTGATCAAGGCTGTAACGGTACTGTGACCAGGACGGAAGCCGGACTGTAAGGGATTGAGGAGATTGTTTTTATATAGAAAGGAGTTAAGCTGCTGATACGTCAATCGTTCGAGTACCTTAGACAGGAATGGCAAAATGGAAATGGGACGATATTCAGAAAAGGATGAAGGATTCGTCTTTTTCGGTAGGGGAATAATTTGGGCTTCTTTCCAAGTAGTTGGAAAACAGCCCCTAGAAACAGAGGAATTGAGGATGTGACAGATGACTGGAAGAACATTATCTAGGATGGGAAGGATCATATTACGGCTGACACAGTCGCTACCAACAGCGTTGGAAGTGATAGCCAAAATACTCTTCTCAACATCACAAGCAGTGAATTGATTAAAGACAAATGCTGAATGTTTAGGGGTTGGAAGACATGAAAGATATTGTAAAGTATTTGCTTTTGTAGTCCTATCACAGTTGGACGAAGAAGAGAAGTGTCGGTTGAGTAAATCAATGTTTAAATCTTTGGGTATGGAATCTTGACGAGATTTTCCAACCCCCAATGTTCTTAGAAATTTCCAAACTTTAGCCGGGTCTCCGTTTTCGACAGAGCTATGAATATGTCGGCGTTGTGCATTCCTACACACCTTATTGCAGTGATTCCGTATAGAAACATATTTTTCTAAATTAAAAGCAGAAGGACGACATTTGTACCTGCTTTTTGCCGCTGCTTTTTTAGACATAATTTCTTTTATATCCTTCGTTAACCAGGGTGCCGGAAGATGTTTTACTTTTATTTTGCGAATCGGAGCATGCACGTCATATAAGCGGACAAGGCTCAAAGTGAAAATGTTGACTTGGTCGTCTACCGACTCCGAAGCCAGTAATGGACCCCAGTCAATGCCGGCGGCATCCCCACGAAGATTGTCAAGGTTCATGCCACCAAAACTACGTTGCAGAAGAACCTTTGACTTTGCTTTAGGAGGACGAATTTTGTATGAGAGAAAAATTAGGTCATGATATGAAAACTCATCGGCTGAGCACTGACCGTGCTTAGCGACATGATCAGGAGATGAGACAATTATAAGATCAAGTAATGAGGGGACAGAGTTGGGAAAATTATGTGTGGCGTTAAGAGGGAGAATCGTTAAGTTCTTAGATTCTACAGCAGAATAAAGAGAAGAGGTACGGGAATCATTTTTGAGAAGGCAAGTATTAAAATCGCCCATAATAATAGTATGACTGTAAGATGGTGTGAGATTTTCCAGAATAGTTTCCAGAGAAGAGAAAAAATCTATGCGTAAAGAGGGACAATAATAAGCGCCAAGTAATACTTTCGTGTGCTGGAGTTCAATTTCCAAGAAAAGATGCTCGCCAGCATTCGCTGGCGGTGGCTGTGTTGACATACTAACAATGGAAAAGGGAATATGAGTGCGTAGATATATGGCAACACCGCCACCACCGCCAACCGCGCGATCATTCCTAACAAGAATGAATCCAGGCAACGAATAGGAGGTGGAAGGGAGACATGGTTTAAGCCATGACTCAGAAACAAGAATAGCATGGATATTCTTACAGTCAAAGTTAACCAGCATATCGGGGAAATGAGCCGGAATACTCTGGGCATTTATATGAACAACATTGAAATTCTTAGGTACATCAGAGAACTGAGAATGAAGTGTGTCAGCCAGAGAAGGAACACTAACAAAGCTGTCATTATCACTATCAGCTGAAAAAAAAGATTCGGTATCACTATCAGACATCTTTAAATTATTATATCTATGTTAAAAATATATAACGGTACAATAAAATATAATATATTATGAACTAAATAAAGCAAAAAATAAATAAATATATATATATATATAATACGGTTACCTAAAATTAATGTTCCAAAAGTATAAATAAATACACTAAAGGTCCACCTGCCAGTTGAGCGCATACAAGAAGAAACATATAAATTTAATTTAAATTAATTTAAAACAATTACACAACAACAAAAATTATCAGTCCGGGTAATACATTTTATGTATAAAAGAAACAAATTACAAGGAAAAGATTTAAAAATAGTGAACATCAAATGTCTTGTCATGTCATGCATATTATTGACGTAATTATAGGGTAGTAAAACGGAACGCAGCGATAGAAAAAGTTGACTGAAAAAGGTAAATAGACATTGACAATGACAGACATCTGATATTGTACAATGGAAAAATGAAAATTTATTTAAATGTGCGGTGTTTTAGAAAACTCTTTAACAGTCACTAATACCTAGTAATAATTTAGCTGTAAATTCATTAACAACATTGCAAAAGTGTGGGTGACATTACAAGAAAAAAAAAGAACTTCACATTTCACAATAACGGACACAATGAAAAGTGTTTAAAAAAGATGCAGTTACTTTTTCATAGCCGCAGCGCGCTTAGGTCTGGATGTCACCACCTTTACGCAGTCTGCTGGGGATGGAGAGTCCTCCTGCGGCTCCTGCTCAATATTATTGATTTCGCGGAGGGAGCTTACCCGATGCCGCGATCCATCCGCACCAAGAACAAAAATGTGGCCCTCCCTAGTCCAACACTTGCTGACGCCAAACTTTTGACGAGCGGCCATAAATGTGTTGTGCCGTGACTTCGTAAGGAACTCCGAGACTGTTATCCCAGAGCCCTTAAACTTTGTCTTGGTGAACCAGATTGTGTCACGTACCACCACGCTCTGAAGTTTGAGCACAATCGGCCTGGGATCATTTTCTGCCCCTTCACGCCCCATACGGTGACACCGCTTGATGTCACTCACCTTAAAATCGGCCATCTGAAGACGCTCCTGGACAACTTTTGCCACAACCTCATCTGTCTCCTCCTTCTTCTTCTCTGGGACACCATGAAGAAGGAGCATCTTACGCCGACCTCGCATCTCAAGGCGGTCAACATCCTGGGCGAGCATCTCAACCTGTTTTTGGAGGCTTCCCAGTGCCTGAAGCGTGAAATCCTTGAACGCTGCAAAATCAGAAGCGAGGTTCACTGTGCTGGATGGAGCGTTGGGGGCCTTCTTAAGCTCTGCTTCGAAGTCGGCCATCCTCTTCTGGAACATCTCCATGACATTGGACAGTGTGTCTTTCATTGCCTCCATATTGTGTTGCTGCTGTTGTACTTGTGAGTGGATTTAAAAATGTAGCACTTGACTGGCAGGTAGGGTAAGTCAGTTGTTGATTTTTATCATGACATAATTGTATTTATATTGGTTTTAATATTTATATATTTTATAGTTGTATTTATATAGTTTAAATATTAAATTAAATTTTAATTTTGGGAGTGCAAAAAAAAGCAGCTACACTTTACAACTACCCTCAAAATTTAAAAAAAAACAAATATTTTTAAAACGCACATAACTAGTTTTGGCAGTTTTAACAGGCCGCTTTTTACCACGTCAAAAACGTGGCATGAAGAACTCTGACTGTATTCCAAAAATACACTGTTTCACAAGTAAACAAACTTACACGCAAATGAAAAAATACTACCTTTAGAAGAAAGGTAGTATTTTTTCATTTACGTGTAAGTAACTTAACCTTTCTTCATAATTACAAAATACTCCTTACTTACTAGTGCGTAAAAGCTCCTCCAAAATTGCCTTCAAAGCATTGCATAAAACTGGTAAAAAAGTATATTTTATGTGAAGACTTCCACGACGTATCTTCGAGTTTAAACGTTAGAACTTGAAGTCATAAACTATACGCCGAAGACCAAGCACGAGTCTGTTTTGATAACTAAGAAATACGACCGAGTAGAGTAACCATTTGGCCGATTTGTACAGGACAAGTATTATAACAAGTTATCATAGAAAGTTGCGATACGGTAAAGGAAATTGAGACGAGTTTTTAATCACTATCCAATTTATTTCTAGGCATTAGGTATTAATCAAAGCACGCGGACGCGATGTGATCAAACGATTTCTCAGTGTAGCTGTTAACGCTGTTGTCTGTTGCAATCTTTATCGATTGTTCGACTAAAAGATTGAATACGATATCGCTACGTACACGTATGTACAATTCATCGTTCCATGTTCAAATCGAACGACGGATCGTTGCGATATAATTGCCTTGTGTATGGGCATTTTAGCTTCAGTTATAATAACAAGATTATATTTCAGAGTTAGCCGTAATTTTACCTATCAGTCAATAGTTAATTTTATGTGAATACTTAACACAGTCGCGGCTCAGTAATACTTCAAAGAATTCGATTACACAAATTGAAAATTGAAGGCCGAATGCAAACAACTGACAAACAATATCACTGGCAAAGAGCGTGCGGACATTTCCTAGAAAATACCCCTATTTATATCAACCCTACATTGGCGAAATTCCCCGAAACAGAGCCGATGAAATATGAAATGAATTCGGCGAAGCATTTGTGATAAGACGTCCAGTAAACCAACGAAACGCGAATCGGTAGAGGCAGATTTAGGTTGAAAAGTTGCAAAGGATTTAGTCCTGAGCTAAAAGTTGGTATACTAAAAGTTGTGATGCCAAAAGTTTAGGATGAATCCTAAGTTAGGTACTTAGTTGGATTGGAGTGAATGTAATTCGGTGTGAGTTTGATGGCGGAAAGTTGTTCCCTGGTTTGAGTATTGATGTGGATATGGATATGGGTGTTCAGTACCTAAAGGGTATCATCATCATCATCATCATCATCATCATCATCATCATCATCATCATCATCATCATCATTGTCACACCGACGAAAAACGTCCACTATTAGACACTGGGCTCACCCAAGCGTAGTAGTCTCAATAAGTATGAAAAAAATTAAGATGTTTTTTTTTTATTTTCTTCATTTTTTTAAATGCCTATATGAATTTTCTCCTTAGCTTTTATGAGGAGCTTAAAATATTCAAAAAAAACATTAAAAAGTAAAAAAAATAATGTGAAACAAAAATTGTGCGAAAAATATTTTTACACAGAATTTTTTTGTTACCTACACCTTATTTTATTTTAGTTTTGTTTGTTCTGTTAACCCTTATACGGGTGAGTGGTATTCGAATCTCTTTCGATTTACTTCAGATCAATCCAAATATTGCCAAACAAAAATCAATCATTATTCCATACATATTGATTTGAATTAACTGTTACTTTTTTGTATTTTTTTTATTTTGTAATTACTTAGCCTGTATATAAGATATTTTATGGATATGTCAAATAAATGTAATCAATTATATTCCGGAAAAAAAATTACTGTTGATTTTTTTCGCAACTTCAACGTTACTCTCGCAGGAAATCGAACGGGAATCGAATATTTTATACGTCTCTCATTTAACCAGTCCGTACCTATAACTTACACTCCAAAAGAAAACGCTGAAATCTCAAATGCATTATTCAAACAGGACTTACAAATGTTCAATTTGCTGGCTGACCTTGATTCGACCCCTCCAGATACGAGGTCATTTAAAATTCTAGTGTTCTCGTAGCAATTCCAAAATATACGAGCTGCACAGACGGAACTCACGACCGACATTTTTTAGTTACAGCTTTATAGATGGGAGATAAATTGTGTAAATTACTTTTGTGGGTGTCTTCAATTGTACGAGTTATCTTATTATTTTAAGTGAGCAATTTTTCACACTAATTTATTATCCCACTAATATTATAAATGCGAAAGTTTGTGTGTTTGTGTATGTGTATGTTTGTTACTTCTTCACGCTGAAACGGCTGGACGGATTTGGATGAATTTTGACAAAGAGGTAGCCTGGGACCTGGAAAAGCACATGAACAAGCCATTTTTTATCCATTTCCACGCAGACGAAGTTGCGGGCAACAGCTAGTGTATATCTATACTGTTATAAAATTGTAAACAAGCTGTGTCTGTACATTGAAGATATTCCAGAAAAAACAGGTGGGATAGGGTACTGGGACGTAACTATACCCAAAGAGATTTTTTTTAGATTTACCGTCTGTTTGTCTGTTTATCTGTTTGTGCGCGCATCACGTAAAAAGTACTGAACGGATTTTGATGTGGTTTTCACAGTTCGATAGCTTGGACTCCAACTTAAAATCTAAGCCACGTTTCATCTAATTCTGATGGGAGAAACCAGAAATACAGCTTGACCTCTTGGTAGTACTAGCCAACCTACACTACGGAGGTCATTTAAACTGGTCAGTTAATTGTAGTCCACGCGGACGGAGTCACGGGCAATAATCTATTAAATACATATAATTGGTTTCTCGGAAACGGCTCCAACATATACGGCCGTACCACAAAATAGATAAACACGTGTTCAACACGAATGCTACCAAAAATAATACGCACTTGTTTCAGCACTAACTTGTCTAAAACAGGTGGGTGTATTATTTTTGGTAGCATTCGCGTTTAACGCGTGTCTATCTTTTTGTGGTACGGCCGAAAATGTTTAACTTTTCTTATTTAAATAGGTGTCATCTTTGAGATAATCCCGAGCGTAGCTTCTTCCCCCAGATACTATTAGTAATGTTAGTAATAATTTAACTTTATTTTTTTGCGATTTCAGGGTTGGTCCCTTAATAAAAGTTACTCATAATGATAATAGCCCCCTTTGAGAAATGTCGCATAAAATGGGAGACACCTAGAACGAAGCAATCCCCAAAATGTTGTATTTATGACTTCTTAATGTTTTGTCTATTTCTTTTACAATGCAACCATGATATTGTAATAACTTGATTCAAAAGAGTAACCGTAGAGTTTCTTGCCCGTTCTTCTCTATAAAACCTACGCTTTGGAATGGGTATCTAGCTTCATCATTCTGACTAACTGATAGACACCTTGACAATTCAAAAGCAGCTGTAAATGCTCTAACTGAAATAAATGCTTTGACTATGACTTTCTCATGTACAAACCTCAGCTATTTCGTAAGCAAATTGTATACCTACCTCAAATCGCCCGTGTACGAACATCAAAGACAGGGTCTATTTGCCGAAACAATGTTGGTGTAGAACACAAATTGAAACAAAACTCGCTTCACAGCGTCGGGTCAACGCCCCGGGTATTGCAAGAATTTCGACCAATTCCGTGGCACACCTATTGCATGGTGCAAGGTAATAGTGGTAAGCGATTTTGGAAAATAATAGAAAAACTTCCCAAAAGTGAAAGAAATGGACGAAATCCTACTATTACGAGTATTATAAACGAGAAAGTTTGTGAGGATGTATGTATGGATGTTTGTTACTTTTTCACACAAAAACTACTGAACGGATATTGATGAAACTTACAGTAATATGGCTTATACATCAGAATAACACATAGGCTACCTAGTTTTAACTACTAAAAAACTAATAATTTCTTGCCTGTATACCAAACTATTTGGTTGACTGTACCTTGTCCTATACAGGATGTCGTCTTCAAAGCGAGTAAATCCCTTCTATTTCTCAAATAATATTTGTATCGAATCCAAATAGAAAAGTAACTGATTTCCTATCACCCGTGTCAGACAGGAACGTGCAAGCTTGATAGAAATTCTTAGAAACACCTGTATGTTGGCCCAAGTTGTAATAATAAAGTTGAATAGTTTTTTTTGCTTATTTGTTTGTTTGTTTAAACGCGCTAATCTCTGGAAATACCAGTCGGATTTGAAAATTTCTTTTTGTATTTGATAGCTCGATTCTCGAGGAAGTTATAGGCTATCATATCATATCATATCACGCTATGACCATTTGGAGTCGAGCAACGGTGGATGAAACCGCGCGGCAATAGCTAGTTATACTGTACTGTAACTATTTATTGAACTATTTATGTATTGGTGTACGGTCATTGCGACATTTTGATCTCAGTTTTTCTAGAACAAACGTTACTCAAACTATGGTCTGTTACCGTTATTTAGCAACGTTTTTCTTTTACTTGTTGAGACCTTGCTTCTTGCCAAATTTCATGATTTTAGGTTAATGGGAAGTACCCTATAGGATTTGATTTATTAGCTAGTCTCAAAATATGCGGCATAAACGGCAGCTCTAAGAAACCACAGACTTAAGTATTTGGTATTAAATTCAACTTGATACCTCCACACGTTCCTGAGAAAAATAGTCTTGACAAACAGACAAATAACAAAGTGACCCTATAAAATAAAGGTTCCTTTTTTCTTTTGAGGTACAAAACCCTAAAAAACAATACTGAATACTTTGAAATCACTTTATCCCTTATACCACACTCTATAATCGTGCATGTAGGTACTCCACTACCACACGTAGCGTGCTCATCAAATCCGCGCAATTTACTTAACTATACGAATCCTCATAAAAACAAGATAAAAAAGTGCAAATCATTGTTTGTTTTTCTCTATTTTTCCTAATTCACTATTCTATTATGAGATGTTGTTTTTCCATCGAGTTTTATGATAAAAGGCGTATTGCGTGAGAGCATAATATTGATGTTATTTACCATGGCGATAAGACATTTCAATAACGACTGACACAGGTTTGAACCCGAAGCCTCTGCCGTACCGTGGCCAGCGCTATAACTGAGCTACTCTGTCTTCGCCTAAATCAGTTGAAATTTGAAATCCTTTATAATACGCCTCTTCTGAGCGTTGGTGACATTTATCGGAGACTAATTACAGACTCCAACTCTGATAAAAGAGTTATTTGGAAACAAACAGTTTATTTGGTACTAACGACCCGCCCCTACTTCGCATGGGTGCAACCTACTGATCTGGTGACAATGTCACCAGATCAGTAGGTTGCACCCATGCGAAATGTCATGTCAAAACATTGAGATTTGTATGCTGTATCTATATAAAATATCATTGCATTCTACACAAAAACCTTATGGAATAAATTCTCTAAATGTTGGTGAAAACCGCATTAAAATCCACTGTGTAGTTTAGAAGAACTAAGCAGACAAACAGACATACGCGAAAAGCGATTTTGCTTTATACAATTTATAGATGGTTGCGTTTGATCATTTTCTTTAGTGATTGATGTTAAGGGTAATTTCATAGTCGCACTTAGCTTTCATAGCCGGGTGGTTAGCGACGCGGGGCACGAGATAGATATGTGTCTTGTAACAAGACACATCTATCTCGCGTTTCACTATTAAACGGTACAAGACTCTTGTACCGTTTAATAGTGAAACGCGTACAAAACTCGTACAATCTTATAGCTTACGAACCGCGCTGGCCGCCCACGCTGCCGGTCAGCGTGACTGTGAAACCAGCCTAAGCAATGATGCTGTCGACAATGATTCGTGACAAACTCCCAATTCAGATTATATCTACCGGTTTTTGAATTAGAGTATAGGCACATACTTATGGAGTATATTCATGTGTAAGTGAAATAAAACCGACCCCAATCTAATAAGGAAAAGGATGGTAAGAGAGATAGATACATAGATTTACTTATTAGTAGTTTGTTAAAACGTTTGTGTTTTTTTCTGTACCTATAGCCTAATATGTTGGTACTTATATCAACAGGTGTGCGGAATAAATTAATTAACATAAAATAAAAACTTGCTGCATCTAGCAAGCCAGCTAAGAGCCGTACAAAAACACAATTGAACAAAATATTTTACATTCTTTTTTAATGCTAACGTTGCATCGAACAAACGTATAAATAATATTCCCTATGCAATCTTACTTGCATAAAACTAAAAAGAACAACAAGATTGTACACTATTGTTACCCTCATAGTTGTGTGTGTTAACCTCTCTCTATCGCTCAAAGGTTTGCTGGTAGAGAACTCAATTTTTGAGTTAAGCTCGCCTTTGTACATACCATATCAATATAAAACTATGTATAAATATTATTATGTGTACAATAAAGAATAAAGAAGATTTGTTCTGTTTGAATACAAAACCACTTTTGTTGCACGTTGGAAAATACCGCGAGTATTTTCCGAGATAGGTTGCATCTGTGGAAAATCTCCACAAAAGATATATTCATAGGTATGCATCCAGGTTTTGTATGGAAAATATTCTAAAGCAGGGTTGCCCAACCTTTGAAGGTAATAATAATAATGATTTTCATTTTCATCAAGTATCTTGACTTGGCACATGAGATTGTCAGCATGTGGGGGGTGGATTCGGCAACCATTGTGCCGATAGTCGTTTCGGCCAATGGACTAATAGCCAAGAGCCTCAACCAACACCTGAGGAGGCTCTCGTTGGGCAGTTGGATCAAGGGCTTGATACAGAGAGCGGTACTTACTTCTGGACACGGCTCGCATTGTTAGGAGGTTCCTCTCTCTGGACCCCTGACCGGCGGTAGCTTGAACCCTGTTCCCGACGCCGGTGGGGTACTATTTTTTATATTTTTAAATGTTTTTTATTTATTTTTTATTGAAATATTTAAAAATGTAAAATATATGTAAATAAAATGAATAAAGAGATGATTTTCATAATTTTGATTCCGTGTCAGCTGGCGAGCTATCTAGTGAATAAAACTTGCCTACACTGTTATGGTAGATAGATATTTAAATTAAACAAAATGTAAAATCATTCATTCACTCACCCTAATCCTAACCTATGTCGGAGATAAGTATTGTATCAAAATGTTGTGTCGGAGAAAAATTCTGTCGGACATGAATCTTGCCGAAGCTAGGCCATGTCACCATTTCCGTTCAGTCTTTTGCTGTAGTCTGTCGAAGTTCAGTCGTACACTTGCCAGACACTGCTACCTCCTCAGATCATAGAAACAAGGAGATATGCCACCATAGCAAATTAGTACGGGAACAACTGTCGCCACTTTTAGTACATTTTTCAACACAATTACAAGCGCCCCTCGTGAATATAAAGATCTCCCACACATTAAAAATTCCGCACACCCGCAATCTAACACTGTTAATCGTCACTCAACACTAGCACTAAACTAAAACACTGTATTTATATCATCGATCGTGTTCGGTTCGTCGCCAGCTTGTACTTTTGTACTACGCCCAATGTGGGCAAATTAAAGCATCAAGCTCAATAGCGCCTTGGCACATCTCCCTTGTTTCTATGATCTGAGGCTACCTCATTTAACATGAATATGACTAATAAGTCAATAGAACTCTGCTTTGAATAACTACTAAAGTAACGGCTTTTAGATCTCACATTTTGTGAAAATGATAGCTACCCTGTTCTAATTTTATATCCTTGACTTACTACCCGCATTCTACAAAATGAATTTAAACATGAAAGACCGCAAAACGGGGACTGATTAAAATATATAATTTCATTATCTCCTTATGAATGTTGCCTTTTCAGTATGTAAGTAAACGCGAAAATATAAAAGCATTTATTCTCTTATTTTTATGGCTTCTTTTTATAGACGTTACAACATAATTATACGAGTACTAGCAAACCCGGCGAACTCCGTTTCGCCACCGTAGTACATGCTATGTATCAGAGATGGCGCTGTATGTGAAAAAAGATTTTCCCGCTTTTCTCTTTAAATTTTCCTGAATTTTCTTTGTTATAAACCTCACGGAGCCCGAGACCTTTCCAACGAATGCAAAACCGTGGAAATCGGTTCGTCCGTTCTGGACTTATATCGTCAGAAAGGGAAACCCGACTTATTTTTATATAATTAATAGATATTAAGCTCTTGTCCGCGGTAGAGAGCACTGCGCTGCGTTGCGACGTCTACGCACTACACTTCTCCGTTGCGTCGTCGACGCAAAACGTACGATCGCAACATAGGCTGGCTTCACAATCACGCTGACCGCCATCGCCAGCGCGGGTGGCCAGCGCGGTACGTAGGTACGATTGTACAAATGTACATTGCGATCGTACGTTTCACTATGAAACGGTACTCGTCTCCCAACTATCTCGTGCCCCGCGCCCCTTACCACCCGCGCCGGCGTAAGCGTGACTATGAAATCGTACGATGGTACGGCTAAGAGCCGCGCCGGTCGCCCGCGCTGGCGGTCAGCGTGACTGTCAAACCAGCTTATGTGGTACTTAGGTATACCACTCAGATCATAGGAACAAGGGAGATGTGCCAAGTGACGAATAACAGTGTTAGAGTTGAGGGTGTGTGGCTTTATTAATGTGTGGCACATCTTTTTATTTTCAAAAGAGCATTTGTAGTTGTGACGCATACTGCATTAAAAGTGGCGACAGCGGTTCCCGTACTAATTTGGTATGATAACATATCTCCTTGTTTCTATGCTCCGAGATCGCGTCTCACACTTATACAACATTATTTTTTGTTTGTGCAAAAGCCGAAATGGGGTCATTGTACTCATCGTTATTACCCTTACTATGGGACCAACCCTGAAATCGCGAAAAAAAATCAGCTGTTCCCATATATTTTGTCGATTTATGTGAACACAAATGAATGGAACAGCTGATTTATTTTACGCGATTTCAGGGTTGGTCCCATAGTAAAAGTTGTTCATAACGATGAGTACAATGACCCCTTTTCGGCTTTTGCATAAACAAAAAATAATGTTGCATAGATAGGTACTTTAACAATGAATCACTGACCTGAGCGTTCAGACGCGTCTAGTTAACTGTCTCACTTAAATCTATTTATAGTTAACAGTCGGGACATCACGTCACGTCCTTTGTCATATTCTTGGAATTCTTGCCTGATGCGTAATGGTCGATTGTATTTTGTTTTACAACCGGCGCAGATAAGAAATGGTATTGAAAATGGCTTCGCGTTTCACTCGCGACGGGTAAAATAGTATAGAGAGCGAGTGTGACAGCGAAAGGTGAATATAGGCGATGCCATTTTCAATCCCGCACTCTTTATCTGCGTATGTTGTATTTTATTTGTATACTACGATGATGGCAAACAAGCGTACGGCCCGCCTGATGGTACTTGCTTACAACAGCGAGTATCACATGAGTATCTCATCTCGCTCTAATCTGGACCAGCCTGACTGGGGAAGTACCTCCATCTTACAGAATACCGCAGCCATAGAAACAAGGGAGATGTGCCAAGGCGCTATTGAGCTTGATGCTTTAATTTGCCCACATTGGGCGTAGTACAAAAGTACACGCTGGCGACGAACCGAGCACGATCGATAATATAAATACAGTGTTTTAGTTCAGTGCTAGTGTTGAGTGACGATGAACAGTGTTCGATTGAGGGTGTGTGGAATTTTTAATGTGTGGGAGATCTTTATATTCACGAGGGGCGCTTGTAATTGTGTTGAAAAATGTACTAAAAGTGGCGTCAGTTGTTCCCGTACTAATTTGCCATGATGGCATATCTCCTTGTTTCTATGATCTGAGAACGCTAGTCTTCGCTAGTGTTGAGTTTCTGTGGTGAGTAAGGTCGCCAGAGCTCCTGAGGATGCGTTGTGTTGAACAGAAGGACTCACAGTCGGGGCCCCTTGGGAAGATTTGATTGGTAAAATTTAAATGGGTCCCGACTGTGAGTCGTTCTGTTCTGCATTAGAATTTATGATTTTTGTTTTATGTGTGTATCGATTATAAAACTATTTCAATTGTGTAGTTATTTTGTATTACATAACAGAATTCTAAACTACTGGGCTTGTTTCTTTCTTTTTAGTTTTTATTAAAGTTAATTCTTCACGTATTTTTTAAAATTAGTTTTTCTGCAGTCGGGTTTTTTGTTTTTCTTTAAATTATTATTTTTTATTTTATACTTTTTAGTTATTCACTGTTTTTTTGTTTGTATATCGTTAATACTTGACATAAAAACTTAAATCAATAAGTAAGAATTAGCGAGAATGATTGCTTTGTTAAACAACTTTAAATCGTTATATATCCTGAACTATTATTTAAAATGAAAAATGATAAAAGGAACCTAAAGATGATTTTAAAATACCTATTCAACGACACCCCACTTGACATAGTTCATAAACTTTTTTTTTCATTTTGACAATATGGCGTCTGGTTGTCGCTGTAGTGAATTTTGATTACCTACTATTATGTCTTTAGTGACACTCGCAAGGTTAAGACGAATCGATTGACGTAAGAATTATCAAAATCGGCCTACGCATTTGGTCTCTAGAACGCCACATAGAAACAAACATACATACATACATACATACATAGACTGATAAACACATTACCCTCCTTTGCGTCGCGCAGTCGGGTAATTACTGAGTACCGTTCGTAGTTCGTAACTAGTTAGCGAATCAGACGCCTCCAGTAAATAGGAACTAAACCATTTGAGGACATTCCGTGGCCATTAGATAGCTTACCAACGACTACCACCACAAAATGCAGTGATGGCAACCCTTATTTCAATAATGTTAAGACTGATTTTCGATTGTCTCCTTGCCTTTATAACTTTGTCTCGTTTGCCGAGTCAACAACTTTACATTTGCGTTTAATTCAGTGATGCGCTATTAGAATTAGTGTGGGGTTTCGAGTTTCGGGGGCGCATTTACAAAGCGGTCGTCAATGCTATTTAGATGATATCGGAAATATCCGTTCTGTTATCGCATTTCGAACCTAGTTCTGTTTATTTACTAGTTTTTGCTTGAGGCTAAATTTAGAAATTACGTTGGTATATCTGATGGAGATAATCGCTTTATTAGCATTATTTTAGAGTAAGACGTTTCTTTGTTCTAGTGGTTGAAGCGCGTTTACTAAACGTCGGGTACTGAGTTCGATATCTGCGTCAGGCAAAGTGAATATGAGCTCTGAAAGTCGTTAACAATGTGTCCGCCCCTCTAATTTTCCAACCATGTTTTCGAAAAATCTGAAAAAAAAATAAGCTGCAGCACCATATAGGTACCTACACACTTTCGATTATAATTGATTGGAACAAAATACCAAAACAAGTATTTTAACCGACTTCAAAAAAGGAGGAGGTTCTCAATTTAACGGAATATTTTTTAAAATATCTGCTGTTATCAATTTTGAGTTTAACCAACCGCAAAAATAACTTTCTATCTCATAATAATATCATGAAATCTGAAATATTCCTTGCTACGGAACCATACACTGTGCGTTTTGCCCTAATTTTTTTTTCAAGTTTCTTTTTGTTTGAATTTAATTATTTCAAGAACAATTATAACAAATACACACTATCAACTTAAAAGAGAACTTAATACTACTTGTATTGCTAACTAAAATGCAATCGCGTGTCGATTATCAACCGTAAGAAGAACATTAAACTTTGTAGGAAACTATCTAAGTGCCATCTCTCACGAAACAGTTTCAGGCGGCACTGGAAATATCAACCGCGACAGCGCGTCTACTAACTTTACTGTTGGTAATGTCATACTTTTGTTTTAAAGGTGAGCGCACATTATGGTCGAAGCCAGCGTAATAATGCGAAACAAAATATATACCGGTTTTTAGGGTTCCGTACCTCAAAAGGAAAAACGGAACCCTTATAGGATCACTTTGTTGTCCGCCGTCAGTCACCGGACCATAAGTGAAGCCATCTGCTAATAGATGGCGCCATTGGAAGTATGCTGTAGCGCCATCTATGATCATATTTCGGAACCCTTTGGGCGCGAGGCATACTCGCACTTGTCCGGTTTTATTTTTTTGCAATAGTATCGTGCTGTCGAGAAAACGAAAGTATCTAACATGAAAGCAAGATTTTTTTTATATTAGGGGAAGATAGAAATTATTACCCCCTTTTTTAAAATGTATTTTTCTAAAAAATAAAATACAAAAAAAAAACAGGAATTAATTTACAAAGTTACATTTTATAATGGCGAGCGCACTCGCCACGAGCCGTTGGCTGATCTATCTTGATATTATAAAAATGTTGTGCAACACGCGACTAAGGGCAGGTTGCTTCAAACCATCTGTATCCGTAAGTCAGTACGTAATCGTTAAGTCAGTATGAAATTGTCGTACAAGCCGCCATATTTGACGGTTACAGATACGTAACTGTAAGATGAAACAACATGGCCTTAGAGTCCTAATTTAAGTGACACGTTACTTGCTGTGCTCGAGCGGTGCTGTTATAATGAGTGATGTTCTTAACCCTTCTCCTACCATACAGAAACAAACTTGAAAACACATGCGAGCCTCCCCTAAAATCATAAAAACGTACATCAAAAACTCATAACTCAAGTGCTCAAACTACGAAAGGGTATTCACAGTCCGTAAACAAAATATCAAATGTATGAAAACTTCACATTTCCCCGCGGAAATATACGGATAGGGTACGAATAAAATCCTTTGGAAATGACCTTACTCCCCTACTTTGCTATCTGATTTCGGATACGCCTCCGACTGGGAGCTCGAATTTATGTTGGCTACCTATGTTGATTGGTGAGTCGTTTTTTTTTTTATCGAAACTGTACTAGGTTTGATTTACTTTTCGGTTGAGCAAAGGTACCAAGGGAATATGGCATTCAAATGTCTGCCAAAACTTAGATTTTATCGAGCGTATTAGATTATTTTTGAAATCTTTAAAACATAGTATAACTAGGTGTTACAATGCACTAATAAAACATGTCTGAATAAACTTAACATGACCTAAAATACTATGGTCAACGATGTTATTTAAAAAAAAAAAATAGGCATTCTCAAATAAGTCTTAAGTAAGAAAGAAGACTGTCTCCTCGTGACCACGGTAAATGCAACTTGATCAAAACGTCGAGGTTAATCCAAATACTGATATTTTGATGTTTGTGAAAAGTCCCGATCCAATTAAAAAACATCTATACAATTTGCAAAAGTTCAAAAACTACAGTTTTAAGGCTTTTTAGCCCAACCCTCAAATAATGCAAATTCTCCACTATCATAGCACCAATCATCACGAGCATGGCCACTCTAAACCCGATAGCACTTATAGCCTAAGTAACGACCATGCCTGTAATACATACAGGCATGTTTAGCTACCAGCTACAGCTACTTACGAGCACATCGCGAGCGATACGAGCACTCCACTTGAGAGTTTAGCATAACAAATTGCGTACGGGGTAAGTTCCATAATTAATGTTAGCTGGTTACAGTTACCGTAGCAGATGCAGGGTTAACGAAACTAGAAGGCGATGCCTTTTATCCGTATATTACAAAGGATCTTGTTATTCAATAAAAATAAAATAAAAGGTAGGTATTTGCCCAAAATAAGATAACAAAATCAAGCTCATAATGTTTTTTAAATATGCACATAAATTTTCAATTTGTGTTGATGAAAATTGAAGCAGTAACATGGTTACAATTGATAAAAATAGGGATGAATTTATGTATTTTTTTATCTTTCTTGTTGTTCATATAAAAAACCGCGTCATTGCTCAAATCTTGAAGATTGTATATTTTTTTGAAGTAAGTAGTCTCTCTAATCAACGAAAAATCTTGCTACAAAGTTAGGATTCCCGCTTTTTCGAGAAAAGGGGCCTTAATCAAACGTAGATTACAATAAAGGAGGTTCTGCTTGCTATTGTCTTGTAAATCTTGTAATCTTATTGTTCCCTTGATAAAAATTTGCCACCGTTACGATTCTCTTAGGTGTTGTTAGAAGGTATAGGATTAAGCATATCAGGATAGATGTTGGAATCAGCTTGATGCTTGTATTTAATATTTAACCGTGAACTTTAAAAACCGAGGGGTGTTATAAGTTTGACGCTTGTCAAACGCAAGCCTATTTTCAAATAAAAAAAAATGTCTATGTCCGTAGCTCCCAAAACTTTCACAGCACAAAAATGCAGGAAAAAGATCGAAAATGTTTCATTTGTCGTTATTCACATAAAAAATGCGATTACTTATACACTTACTGTTTTTTTTAGTTAAATCGGGACTTTTCGCGCACAAACAATCAAAAATATCAGTATTTTGATTAACCTCGACGTTTCCATCAAGTTGCATTGACAGTAGTCACGAGAAGACTATTATTACGATTATTATTAATAAGACTACGAGAAGATTGTTTGTGCGCGAAAAGTCCTGATATAATTAAAAAACATGTGTACAATTCGCGAAAGTTTAAAAATCTCACTTAATTTCGTACAGAACACTCAGAACACTTTATTCTGATTTACACTACATTTTTTCCAGACAGTTTTTATCTTCTATTACTTTGTATGCAATCATGAGTCTTTCACTACCGGGCGACGATATGGAGTAATTAGTGCACAGTGGGGCGATTCGCGTCGCTCAAATTGACTCTCTTTTATGACTTCTATTCGCTATTTCGCTTACTGTAATATTGTATGGACCCAAATGCAAGGTACCTAATTTCGGCTAACTCACATTGAAAGGCGAATAACGCTAGTGTGTCTCTACCCTAATAGCCGGTCCACATTATTCTAGTAGCATTCCAGTCCAGCGATCGATACCAGTACTGGAATGCCACTGGAATAATGTGAACGCCACTGGAATGCACTGGAATTTACCCATTCCAGTGAACAATCTAGCGTTGAGTTAGTTTCGGTATTTCTTCTCAAAGTTAGTCAGATAGGAAACACCGACCTCATTTAGTTTAAAAAAATATATTGACATGTAAAAGTGTTAGGTACTTATAACCTATTTTCAGAATAAATATAATTTAATTACGTAGATAGCCAATACAGTGCTGGATTAAACGTTGAACAGTAAACACGCATTATTGTTTTTTGTGAACAATGACTAAAATTAATTACCTAATGACTGAAACACCTAATTCAGATGATATTGTAAATGTAATAAATTATGATTTTCTAACATGAAACCTTCGATCTTGATCGAAGCATGAAACATCTAAAGTTCTTCTGTCAATGATATTGATACAGAACTCAATGTAATAAATTACGTTTGTCGCTAGTTCGATATCTAATATTGTGGGCTTGTGGGTAAATTACCCCGTACCCTTGTAGGCGATGTGGGGGCTACATGGACAACTTTATTAATACATGTTTGTGGTATTAATATTATACCGTCTGGTTGTAATATTGTGTATTGATCGATATCGAAGGTTAAGCTAGGTTGACATGTGCCACGTTCAGGGCCGGATTAGGGCAGGGCAACAAGGGCTCTAGCCCTGGGCCTCACAAGAAATGGGCTACCTGTCAAAAATAAAAAAGTTCACATCCATAAGGTACTTAATTATTTTAAAAACATTTAGATATTTCACTATTTAACGTTAACTATTTGTTTAATTCTGTTCGATGAGTATTTTATTTTAATGAGATAAATTATTGAAAAACTCTGAAAACATGTTTTTTTGCAGTACGCATGCGGTCACGGCATGCGGGTGTTTCCTCATTCGTGCTTGGCGAATATGGATACTCCAATCATTTTTCTGTCTGTTTTACCATAACTTTGGTTTATGTTGTAGTAGCGAATCCAACTAAAATAAAAACAATTTGTTTTAACTTAAAACATGATTTTCAACAAGGAACAGAGATTTTGCCCAGTCTATTGTCCTCGCTTAAAACGGTATTTTAAACAGAGGTAAAATCCGAATTTAAACTGTAATTAAAATTAACAGTTAAACATTAGACACGATAAGATAACATTAAACAAAACATTCTCAAACATAATTTTGTAAGTAAAACAATAGAAGCGTTAACTCTAAATACAGGTTGTTTCCAAATTATAACGGTATTTTTCCTTACGTTATGGCAGGTGAAGATTCGGTTTTTTTCCCGACTTGAGATCGAATTTTGACATTACTTCAAGCGGGTGTCCCATTATAATAAAAAGTGTAGACGTGAAGGTTATGTATGGAACATAACATGCGATGAATGGCATGACTGATAGCACTCGTTGTCCTTTCCACGAAATTTTTGAAGGAGAAGTTATCTCGTACTGCGGCCATTTGGATTCGCCACCAAGATCATGCAATTTGACGCCATCGGATTTTTTTCTTTGTAGTTTTTGCAAGACGAGGTATATGCCAATAACCCAAGAACAATTCCTAAACAAATAGAAAGATTCGACGCGCCATTGATGATAATGAACCGGTGCTATCTCAAAATGTCAAAAATGTTGTAAGAAGAAGCAACAAATGGCAATTTTCATACATATATTGAGTTCTTTAAATAACCTCTATGTCTACACTCTCCTTAGACTAAGTACCTTCATCTTAAAAAATACCTTCATAACTGCGTTTCATAGGCTTCAGTAACCGCTTACCATCAGGCAGACCCTCAGATCATAGAAACAAGGAGATGTGCCAAGGCGCTATCGAGCTTGATGCCTGATCTTGAGCAAATTGCTCATATTAAAAACACACGCGCTGGCGACGAACCGAATACGATCGATGGTATAAATACAGTGTTTTAGTTTAGTGCTAGTGTTGAGTGACGATTAACAGTGTTATATTGAGGGTGTGCGAAATGTTCAATGCGTGGGAGATCTTTTTATTCACAAGGAGCGCTTAATTATGCGCGTAATTGTGTCGAAAAGTGTACTAAAAGTGGCATCAGTTGTTCCCGTACTAATTTGCTATGATGGCATATCTCCTTGTTTTTATGATCTGAGGGCAGACCGTATGCCTGTTTTTCACGATCTTCGTATAATAGTACATTATGATATAAGTGCGGTAAGTTGAAAATTACAACCGAGGCGATATTGCTAGTCCGAGCCGTAGGGAGGGCTACAAGAAAGAAGAGGCTGTAATTATCAAAGCACACGTATGTCATACGACGTTTTATAAAATATTTGCGAGGAAATAAATAAAACTCGTAAAACAATACAGCGAAATGAAAAAGCGCGCAGAATAATTTTTACTTGTTCACAAATTAAGGATGCGCGCGCATCAGCGCTGTCTTTAAGGCAAAGGCACAAAAAACAGCCAGTATTACTAATAAGGTAAATTAATATTTTTGTGTTTTTGTTACAGATAAATGGTTGTAATTTATTGTGAAAATCAATTAAATTAAAAAATTAAATGTTTATTTATGTATTATATTTTATCTCCCAAAGTTAATTCTATTCATAAAATGTTGACATCAAAACTCTTTGCTAAGATTTAAAAAAGTACCGTTCGTTTTAGACGGAGCATCATAAACCGTGCGTTTTACATTACATTACCGCACAAGTGCGTAATGAGATACATTACGATTCTTTAATTGGTGAAATAAGAGACCCTTTACGAGCAAATGTGTTATAAAAAATTACATGAATTCGGAAACACCCTATATAAACACTATTTAACACGTTGTATATTTAAACTTTAACATAGTAGCAGTAGTATGAAGGTTAAATGTAACGTTTAGATCTGAACCATTGCTTTGATCCTAAATCAACACTAGCAGGATCTTCTTTGGTCCTAACCTCAGATCATAGAAACAAGGGAGATGTGCCAAGGTGCTATCGAGCTTGATGCCTGATCTTGAGCAAATTGCTCATAATAAAAACGTACGCGCTGGCGACGAACCGATCACGATCGATGGTATAAAAACAGGGTTTTAGTTTAGTGTTAGGGTTGAGTGACGATTAACAGTGTTAGATTGAGGGTGTGCGGAATGTTTAATGCGTGGGAATTCTTTTTATTCACAAGGAGCGCATAATTATACGCGTAATTGTGTCGAAAAATGTACTAAGAGTGCCATCAGTTGTTCCCGTACTAATTTGCTATGATGGCATAACTCCTTGTTTCTATGATCTGAGGTCCTAACGCAGCCACCAGCTGTCGACTGATAGAAATATAGTACTTTAGTAAGTTAGTCTAGCTAGTGCTAGGTAAATAGAAGCTTTTTCAGGTCGTTTATTTTATGTTATACTATTGCCGTTATTTATTATGTTGTACTATTGACTCCGTTCGCGTAGAAGTAAAAAAATAATACAATGTCGTTATTTTCTTGATACTTTGCGGAATGGAGGAATGAGGTGGAATATCCCTCCATTGAAAAGAGAAGACCCTCCGACCAGACCGGATGGTCTGGCGGGCCACTAACGAACACTCTAAGCCTTAGAGCGTTCTTGCGTGTTCGGACGTGAAGCGTTTTTGTGTTCTAGCAATTCGTTCGGCTGATCTAAACATGTTTTGTGCAAGAATTATACAGTTCTTGGTTTTCATTTTTGCTCCTTGATATTTTGGTGTAAACGCTGAAAATGACATTTCGTTTACTAGCTCTTTGTTTGTTTGGTTTAGATATACAGGTAAATACTCACACAACGTAAACATTTGATCAAACAGGAGCATTCTAGCGAATCAACGAAGCTACGAACTTTCTGCCAAGCCGAGCAATTCTTATGTTCCGTCGTCGGCCCTAGACGACAAGCCCTATTTTTTTTATTTTTTTTTTGTTTATTTATTTCAGTATCCATATAAAATTATTTATATTCAGTTCATAATGACGAACGAACGACGAATGACGAACCTATATGACGAACATTTACTTGAGCGTTCTCTAAAATGATCGACGAAATTTTAATGTTCGTACCGACGCCTGGCTCTATTCGTTGTTTCACGCCTTTTTCACACCTCCGCCGCGAAACTATAGCAGCGAAACGGCAGTTATACAGTCCGCCTGGCTTATCCGTTGTACGACAAGCGAAACAGAAGTGAAACTGCCTGTTCTAACGTGCAGATTTGATTATGATTCTATCTCTTTCCCGCGAGATTTCGTGCACCTACACGGAAGCCGGTTACACCTCCGCGTTTATTAATATCCGCGTTTACTAACTTAGCAGTTTCGCATCATTATTTTCGCGGCGGAGGTGTAATATAGATGTCAGATCGACGAAATTTAAAAACGGCGAATGCTCTATATTTTGTCCTTTATAGTTATAGTTATTGTTATAAAAACCAGCATTATTCTGCGTACATAAGGCAGTTTCGACTAAGTATTCTCTCAGTGCCCTCGCCTCCCTCATTGAGTGTCTCAGTAAGTATCATGTCGCACAAACGACCCGTTTAGGGACGATTTGTATATAACACGGACGTGATCACGTATTCCGAAGCGATGCGTACGTTTGTAGCTTGCGTAACTACTAATTTTTTTTTTATCAAGGAAAAAAGGTATTTTTTAAGCATCTCTGCTCCAATCATTGAACATTACGAAAGATATCTTACTTTAATGGATATTTGGATGTTTTTTCAGTGGCAGCCGAAGCGAAAATATTTGGAAATACCAAATCGCCATTTTGAAGTCATTAGATAAGCGGAGTGATCAATGCTCGTTCTTGTATTTGTATGAGGAGCGGAAAGAGACTGCTGAGCATAGGGTCCTGAGTTTGATCCCCGAGACAAATAAAGTGCTTTTCAGTCTTTCAACAAAATTTAGCTCGAAGTTTTGTGCTCGGTTAGTGGCTTGGCTTGGCTTGCCCCATGCAGTGCTGGGTCATGGAAAATGTTTCATGAGAAAAAATGTTTTTCAGTAATAAATAATACTTTTCTTTGGCACTTTGCATTCCTGACAAAAGTTTATGATAATGTGCTCTATAAATAATATAAATATATTTTTTCTGAAAAATATTCAAAAATAATCTTCCATTTGTATTTTTTAGATAATTACACAACTCGATAGATAAAAGATAACTGGCGAAGTGTAAGTGTTATACACCTCTACCGATGCCTTGGGGAATATAGGTGCGATGTTATTTTCCAATAACGAGGGTGCTTGTTCCGCACGCCTTCCCTTCACCATAAACATTACCTAGTGATTTATGTTTATGGTGTGATTAAATTCTATGGTGGAATGGCGGTGAAAATCCCAATGTTCTCACAGATTATCATTGTAATAAGGTGGAGTAGCGGTACCGTTGAGCGCCGTGGAATTCCACTTACGCGGCAGATTAAATTGTACATTATATGGGGTTCCCCAAGGAGTGACGTGACGGAGGTTGGAATCAAATAACAGAGCTCCGTGTCAAACCAATCTGTATGTAGAATTATATTGTTTACATTTACATACAAAACATTTTTTACAGAGTAAATTGTAATCTATACTAATATAATAAAGCTGAAGAGTTTGTTTGAACGCGCTAATCTCTGGAACTACCATTCGGATTTGAAAAAATATTTTTGTATATTATAGCCAAATTCATGAGGAATAGTACAGGCTATTTTACATCACGCTACGACCCTTAGGACCCGAGCAATGGCGGTTAAAACAAGGGGCACAGCTAGTTTTAAAAATAAAAATACTAAAAGTTATTTGTACAAAATAAAAAAATCAAATTATGCTCCTTTATTTGCTAAAGACGCACATAAATCAAATTTTTTTGATAAAAATTAAAGGAGTAACATGGTTACAACTGGTACAAAATAGGGGTGACTATAATAGTATGATTTTTTAAAACTTTCTTGTTATTATTACAAAAAAATAAACAAACCACAGCATTTCTCATATCTTGAAGATTTATTTAATAAAAATTTACTACATGTATAGTTGCTATAGATAACAATCGAAAAATCTTGCCACAAAGTTAAAGTTTCACACTTTTACGGGAAGAGGGGTCTTCATTAGCTTAATTCAAGTTACCTACATTCTCTGAAACACTTCAAGCCACATTTTTCTTCGAAATCAATACTCGCCATTGAATTTAAGTGCCGTGGCGTGCCCGGATGCGTGCGTTGGATAAGCAGTAATCCAAAACGACTAATATTTATTACGGCGGCGGGCGAGCCAAGGTACCATCATAAACTGAACTAATTAACTTCTAGAAAAATATTTTATAGACTAGCGATACGAAACCGGCGGTTCAGTTTTATTGCGAGTTAAAAGTTTTTATAGTACCTACCTATCATGCCCTTAGGGCTAAGTTCACCGAGAAGATAACAGCCCGATAAATTGAAAACGGCCGTATAACATTATTTTTTATATAGAAAAAGGTATGTTAAACGGCCGTTTTTAATTAAAATGTATAAATATAAATGATTCTTTTTATAGTAACAGCGCCCGCCATTGCCCGACTTTGCCTGACAGCTCTAGCGACACATCTCACGGGCCACGGGACATTTGTCCCTTAGCGAATATAACGTTTAAGGTCTCATCACAAACAGAGAAGGAAGCACTGATCACTGCGCATGCGTGTTGATTTGAGCCCATAAATTACATATTATTTCGTGTACGTAATAATTATAGCACTTCATATTAAAGTTTCGCAACTGTTCATACACAAACCAATTTTCATTAATTATGTCTAACTTAATTAATGTACGGTACTTAATAACTTGCGTGTTAGTTAAATTAGTTTTTGCTTAACCAATAACATACTTTGGAAAGAGTTTATTAATGGAATATTGTGGGCCATTAAAACAGTCTTCGTGAACGATGTTAATAAGGTCAGCGGTTTTCAAAAATAAGTGGTCTTAGGGCCGTAATATCAATCGTAGCTTAACCACGGAAGAGAGTTTAATCTCCCGCCTTCGATTGCTTTCTAATACAAAAACCTAAAAAAACAATCGAAGACGGGAGATTTAACGCTCTTCTGTGGTTTAAACTACGATTAATCTTACGGCCAAAACGTCTAATAAACATAAAACAATCTAAAAACAAAATAACAGTGATTTTATTCATAAAAACAACATAAAACAACGCTAGAACACGTTACAGCAAGAACACGACTTGCATATCGCGCCGAGTTAACCTGTTAATATCCTAAACCCATAAAAGTGTACTAGCTATCGACAGTGGAATTACCATGCGGCAGCGATAGGTTAGGATAGAAAATTGTGTGGTGACTGTGAATATCAATCACAGTTGAGTGTACGGTAAACGTAATATACGCCGCTCATTTTTTTTTTTTTTTTGCCCCACACTAGGATTTCTCCTGTGTCGTGGGTGCGTTTACAAACACAAATTTCACATACACAAACAGCCAGACCTATGTGCAATGCGGGAATCGAACCCGCGACACGTCGCGCAGCAGCCAATCTCTCAGCCACTGCGACAACCGTGCGGTCAATTAAATTATGAAGTTAAAATACGTGGCCATAAATATAAGAAGGAAAGACATAATCGGATACCTTCAGCTTTATAGAGCGTCATCTCTGCACGAGGCACCAATAATCCGGTATCTAATAACAAGTCAGCGACAAAACGTCACATATACCTAGGTATAAAAGGGGAGATATAATTATTATGTTATGTTTTTTTAGATAGGTCGCGGTCTGCTTCACTTTGGAAACCACCCTTTCAAAAACCTATTTACTCCTTTCCTGAAGAACTTCATACTTTTAGTTAAAACCTTGGTAGGAAGCTCGTTTCACAATCCGAGCGTTTGCGGGAAGAAATTCTTCTCAAATACGATGCGTGACCATTTTGGTTCTAATGTTGAGGATAAACTTTCTGCCGATGGCGGACGGTCCGATAGTAGAAAGCAGGGACCGAAACCGGTATGACCAATACCTGTATTATTTCGGTTACAACCTTTTTTATTTTTACAGATATTTTTAAAGGTAACCTTAATTTTTTAATTGAATACCTACTACCAGTAAAATACCGGTTACCGAAATAAAAATAACCTTTATCTTACACGTGCCGTCCGTGGGCATAAATCAAAGGGCAGGTAGCGCTTGTGTGTGTAAAACCGGTATTAAAATGGTAACCTTTATCTTGGTTACCCAAATAGCAGTAACCTTAATCTTAAAGGTAACCGAAATTGTTCGATACCTGGTAGAAAGTGGCAGTCGGCATTATGTCGAACGATTCCTGGAAAGTTCGGAATACAACCCATTATACAAGCAGAAGAACACACACAAGCAGGCGACGCCTCCCCTTAGACATATCTCTTGTTGACTATAAACATTACAAAGTGATAAGTTTACTTCGAAAATGCCGTAACGAGAGCATATCTTATTCAGGCGCCAATATTCACGTCTAGTTGCCACCATTATTTCGGATAAACTTTTACGTACACATGTGCAAGATATTGTGGCCGCATTGTCTAGTTTACTAGGATGTAGCGTTAGGAAGGGAAAATGGAGAGGTATTTTTATGGCTTCGTACCTTAAAAGGAAAAACGGAATACAAAAAAGCAACTACATCGCTAAGGGGCCGTCCATTAATCACGTGATGCTCGAAAGGGGGGGAGGGGGTTCGGAAAAAATCACGAAATATCACAAGGGGGGAGGGGGGGGGGTGTAGTGAGACATCACGTGTATTTATTTTTTCGTTGAACGCGCGATTGCTAAACAGAAAAAAAAAATGCTGTATTTAAAGATAATATTTTGAAAAAAATTAAGATAATTTGTACCAAAAAAATACACGTGATTTTGGTTAGGGGGGGAGGGGTTAGTCAAAAACCTCACCACGTATCACCAGGGGGGAGGGCGGGTCAAAAGTCAAAAGTCTGTATTAGGGAAATTCTATCAGTTGAACAGAGTACTAAATAAGCACACGTTAATGATTGTATATTATGTATATTATGCACTTGCTGACTCACTGATTAGTTATGGACTTATTGTGTATGGGCGAACGTTTATAACATACTTGAATGATATAAAAAAATTACAGATTAGACTAATTAAGTTCCTAGTAAGCAAACAAGTAAAAAAACAGTGTAATAAAGACTATGATCAATTGTTTCCTATTTGTAAGATTCTACCAATAGATAAAAAAGTTAATTATTTGATAGGTTTGGAACACTATTATAGTGATGAATATAAAGTAACTGTTAAAAATAAATATAATACAAGAAGTGTTAGAGAGACAAGACTAGTTAAACCAAAGGTGACAAATTACTATGGAGAAAGAACGTCAGCATTCTTAGTACCAAAAGTATTTAATAAAATAGATTTATTAAGAAAAAACCCTAAAATAAGCAATAATTTGTTAAAAAAAAATTGAGGGATTTCTTTCTCGGTGATGAGTGGACGTCATCAGGCCATGGAACACAAAGCAAATAAAATAATAAGATATCAGTCAACGTCTACTGTCACCGAGAGATAAACCCACACCATGAATGCAAGCAGCAGTTATTTAGAAAACATGTTATATTGTTTCATTTGAAAGACTAATTTAAGTTAGTTAAGTAAGTTATATAATGTTAAAAAAGAGCGCATCTCGCCAGTAAACTTAGCAGTTTGGCGAGTACATAACTGTGTGATCTATGTAAATTAAGAAAATAAATAAATAATAAAAAAAAAAATAAAAAAAAAGTTTCTAAAAAACATCACGTGATTAATGGACGTCCCCTAATTACTGAATGCTACAAGTATGAGGGGTTTAGAGCTAAGCCGCTGTATCAACATCCAGAAAAGTGACTAAATCACTGATCTTAACAAAATAAATAAAAAAACTGTTGGGAAGGTATGCGTGCAAAACAGCCATCGCTCAGATTATAATATTATTGCTGTGACGCGCACGGAGCCAGCCACAGCACTAATTTACCCAGCGAAACCGAAACCGAAACTTCCATATAAGGTCATATTATAATCTTATATGGAAGTTTCGGTTTCGGTTTCGGCCTTAAGTTTCGGTTTCGGTCGGACCTCAGATCATAGAAACAAGGAGATATGCCATCATAGCAAATTAGTACGGGAACAACTGATGCCACTTTTAGTACATTTTTCGACACAATTACGCGCATAATTAAGCCCTCCCTGTGAATAAAAAGATCTCCCACGCATAAAACATTCCGTACACCCTCAATCTAACACTGTTAATCGTCACTCAACACTAGCACTAAACTAAAACACTGTATTTATACCATCGATCGTGTTCGGTTCGTCGCCAGCACGTACGTTTTTATTATGAGCAATTTGCTTAAGATCAGGCATCAAGCTCGATAGCGCCTTGGCACATCTCCCTTGTTTCTATGATCTGAGGGTCGGACACTACCAGCGCTATTTACGCCGCTCACTGTAAAACGTAAAATTCTTCGACAATTTTTTCGCCGCTTCCGCTAAACCACCCCTTAACAACACTTAAAATTCCAACCATAACCCAAACAAAAAGGTGCTCGAAAAGTAAACAAAAAGCTAGATTTTGCAACGCGACGAACTTCGTTAATACGTAAAGTTCTCAAGTAGTCGCAGCTTTGCCGAAGTGAGAGTTGAGTGCAGGGACTTGAATTAATTCCGCGCTGTGCCAATAAGTCTGCCCTGCCTCCACTGTCGCATTAATGAGAGTTGCCAACTTAGTTCCGGTTACAGGAACCACATCGTCATATTAACCCATGACTTCGGTGCAAGCGCACGACCTAATATTTGTATGACTATATTAATTTTGTTTCGGATCTGAATGTTTGTGTAGACTTGCGTTTGTAAACTCACTTGCAATAGTTGCAATACTGGAGAAATTCTTAGCATGGGGCATCGTATTTAAGGGCGCTCTCGGAATTTCTTCTCCTCTCTCGCTCGCACAGAACCATTTTTAAGAATGTAGAATGAAAATATGCATTTCTGAAAAATTTAATCTCATAGTGAACTATATTAGACTCATAAATCATTACATTAAAGAAATCCTAGTTTGCCGGCGATTTCTCACTTCAAACGACTTTGAAACTTCGTCGGGGCGCGCTGCGGAACAACTGTCAAACTTTGACAGCCGTAGTAAGTCGCACTTTCAGAAAATAAGAACTGAACTTGAAAACTAAGTTAGTTGTACATATTACAGTTCTTTAATTTACTTTAAACGTTTCCTAAATTCTGGCAATTCGGACAAGAATAAAAAAACGAAACCTTTCTGTTATGAAAAGTTCTTTCTGTTTAAAGAAATAAAGTTTATTTGGCCACAATTTTTATACTCAGCAAATAAAAAACTTATGCTTAAATATTACGGGCCTTACGGCTCTGCCAAATAGGTCCAATATATCAAAAAATCTGTCTAACGACCTACAGATAACACCACAACAACCACACATAACATCCTTATGTTAATATACAACAGCTGCCATCTTGTTTCCCCTCCCGCCATTCGAAGTCAATACAAAAATTAATCCATTTTATTACAATAATAACAAGAAAAACCCAATTTCTTCTGTTCGTAAAAGGAACACATATGTGAGAAAACAGAGGCGTAACATAACTGTTTTCGACGCCATTTTATGGGACACTAGAGGGGAATAAAAGGAACACTCTTTGCCCAAAGGGCAAATAAACGGGGGATCCCAATATTGACTTTATCACTCATATGGTAACAATGGAGTGATTGATAACAATTGGTACACTGGATTCAAGGAGACGTAACGTCAAAAATATTTGGTTTAGAACTTAATTAAGCTTAGGGCGCCTTCAAATTAGCCGCGCGGTGGCAGCGCGGCTGCAGCGCTGCTGCCGCGCTGCAACTGCTAGGTTCGAGCATCATAGTGTTGTACATTTAGTTTTACGACGGACGCTGACAAAAACAGAACAACATTTCTACAGTTTGTTATTTACTATAGCTTAATATATATATTTTTTTGTAAACAGGAGTCAAAGGTACGGGCTGTAAACCAGCGCTTGGCAACCCACTAGGGAATCTAAGCAATATGCTGACGCCCGAACCATTTGCTTCCCGTATTAAAGTATTTTTGTCATTTTGCATTACAGCACGTACCTACCTAGGTCCAAAATAAGTGCTGTAATGCTGAAAACAATAAACCTTTATTCTATTCTATTTTAAACAAAAACTACGTGCGCATCGTCACTAGTCGATCGATGAAATGACGCGCGACCGCAGCGCGGGTGTAGCGCTGCAGTCGCGCGTTCTTTATTTACATGGATTAACAAAGCAGCGCTGCAGCCGCGCTGCCACCGCGCGACACTTTACGGTAAATTTGAAGACGCCCTTACTTTGCACGTTACATAGAACTAAGCTCAAAATACAAATAAATTGCGCCACGTGATAACAGTAGGAACCCAGGAGCCTACTTATGTGTTAGTACTATGTTGTGTACACCAAATGTAAAAGTTTTGACGACTAATCTTTTGTGACGCACTAATGACGGTCTGGACGGTAGTTAAAAAAATATTTTTGTGTAATGTGTGTAGTTGAGTTGTAATACTATTTGTCAGAACGGCAATATGTTTTTTTTTTTTAAACGTTGCCCCACACCAAGATTTCTCCTGTGTCGTGGGTGCGTTTACAAACACAAATTTCACATACACAAACAGCCAGACCAGTGTGCAATGCGGGAATCGAAACCGCGACACGTCGCGCAGCAGCCAATCTCTCAGCCACTGCGACAACCGTGCGGTCTTGTTAATTACAATGTTCAAAATATAGTTCTGATATAGTCATCAGTGTCATAATGGTATCCTTCTAACAAACAAGGACAAACGAGTACAAGGACATATTCTAAACTGGCACATAAATAACAAAAAATATTACGACAAAACAAATTCAAATTAAATTGAAAAAAACCGGGCAAGAGCGTGTCGAACCACGCACAGTTTAGGGTTCCGTAGGAAGAAGTATTTCAGTCTTCCAACTGCAAACATAAGTTTGTATTTCCTAAAATTATAATGAAATACAAAGTTATTTTTGCGGTCAAAACTGAAAATAGTGAATATTTCAAAAAGTTATCAACGTATCTTGGTCAAACTAATTTTAATCAAGAGTGTTTATTAGATTCCATAAGCTTGAAATTTTTCAGATTTTTTGTAATTTTCCAATCGCGTCATCGCGATTGGAAAATTACAGGGGGGGACACATTGTAAACGACTTTCGAAGCTCCTAGTTCGCTAAATATGCACTTAAATAAAAAAGTCATTTAGAAACATTTCTGTTATTTTCAAAGACCTATCCAACGATACCCCACATGAAGCGGTGCGTGAAAATATTTTTTTTTCATCCTTCATGTTCATGTTTGCCCCCCCCCCCCTCTAATTATTTTATTTTTTATAATTTCGCTACAGGTTTTTATAGCGGCTTACAGAAGACATCTACCTGTGAATTTTCACACATATTAGTTATGAACTATAGATTTTACGAGGGTGTGACAGACGGACAGACAGACAGACAGACGGACATGACGAAACTATAAGGGTTCCTAGTTTTACTACGGAACCCTAAAAAGCTTTTACTGGTATAGACAGGACTTAAACCAGGAACAAAACGAGCGAGTCGAGTGGATTGTCCCATATTACAATGGCGCCAAGCCACCGGCGGCTGCGCCAACACGTTAGATGGATGATTGTCGCGATATCGGTGACAACCCTACCAGGGAGTACATCCTATATTTAAGGCAGGTGAGAGGTGAGATACTATCGAGATTTTCATTTAACAAACAGTAAGTTCTTGGTTTGGAGTCTCCTTGTATCAATTAATTTGGCCTTTATTAATAAACGCAAATATACCTATGTAAGGGTGTCCCAGGGGTATCCAGGTGTGTGTAATTAATGGATAAAACGTAACGCTCACCTGATTTCCAACAAGTAATTTGAATAGTTTAAAATCCGTCACGGTAACCAAGTTTTTGTTAAACAACTAAAAAGTTCAAAACAAAATAATTTTTCAAGCAGCCTGATGTATGGAATTGGTTTTAATGAGTTATATATTATTTAATGGCTTTTATTTTAGGCGAATCACACACCGCCCCGCGCTACGCTGCGGGGTGCGTGGTGACGGAACAAAAATCCCGCGCGTGAATGCGTTTTCAGTGTGTTGCACCATGCGTGATTTCTATACAAATTGACCGCACGGTTGTCGCAGTGGCTGAGAGATTGGCTGCTGCGCGACGTGTCGCGGGTTCGATTCCCGCATTGCACATAGGTCTGGCTGTTTGTGTATGTGAAATTTGTGTTTGCAAACGCACCCACGACACAGGAGAAATCCTAGTGTGGGGCAACGTTTTAAAAAAAATATAAAATATAAAACATAAATATAAATACAGGTAGGTACTTGCAAACAACGGAACATCACGCGCCCCCGCGCTACGCTGCGTGATGCGGGGCAGTGTGCGAATCGCCTTAGTCTGTATATGCAGTGTCACCTGCGCTATTAATGAAACGAATGTAAGGACACTTCATTTGTTAAAATCGGTTCACTTGTTTAACCTCTAGGAGAGAACATTGACACAAACATACGAAGACAAAATATGACCCTCCTTTTGGTCTCCGCAGTCGGGTAAAAAACTATTTCAAGGGGTAAAGTTGGCAACAGTCTGCGCTTAATGTCTGTGCATTGATTATGCATTAGGACCAACAGCTTCCAAGAAAAAGTACGGAAGAACCCTTTATTGAAAACGTTTTGTACAACAGCCAGTCGTATCGAAACGGTTTTATGAAGGCATAGTCTGGTACAGGAATTGAGCATGCAAATTGAGCTGTAAAGGTTTTTATGGCCGTGTGTTTAGACCTTGTTTGTATAAGCCGAATCTCGCATAAAGTTGGCTCGATTAAAGTGGGGATACTTTACCTTTTTAGGGTTTTTGGTGTCTGTAACATTATGCATGTTTGGAACAAAGACCACTTTTTATTGATAAATCTACAGTATGTTTAACAAGCTGCTTGATTAGTTAACACTAGGGTCCGCCGTTTTGGGGCGCTGACCAACGGTTATAAAAATTTCTTGGTGCGTAATTTTACAACATAAAAAAATATTTTGTACGCAACCTTCAGGGCGAGAGTCCTACTCGCACTTATCCAGTTTTCTAGACGAAAACATTGCATATTTTGTTTTCATGAGATTAAATTCTTTTTGAGCAACGGTACCCACGAAATGCACAGTTTAGAGGTCAACCTTTTGATACCTGAAAGCGGCCTGAATTCCATTTTATGTGTCCAGACTTCCGAGCTATTTAGGCCGGCCGCATATTGTAAGAAAAATTCTGATAGAAAATTTCCGACGCGCATCGAACCACCCCGCACATCTAACAGAATTTTTACTTCAGCGATGCCGAGTTCAGTTCATAATCCATGCTCGATACTGAAGCAAACTGATGGTATGCGGGGTCTAACAAAATGTATGGAGTGCGGGCCATCCGACATTCTGATCAGATAAATTTCTGACGTTCCGGTTGGCGTGCATCAGACGGACAAATAGTACGGTAAAAATCTGACAGTCTGCGTAATCTAGTACTGTAGCTAAAATAACCCTTTATACAAAACACTATGTATTTTTTTACATTAACAATTATAGTACCACACTTTGGTAGACAGAAATAACTAGAAACTCAGGGGTGAGTAGTTCGCTGGCAATACAGGTCTTCAGGTCTTCAGGTAATGTGGCTGGAGAACTTAACTGGTGGGCTATTGCTGGATCAAGAGGTGCGCGCGGTTTTTTTTTTTTTGACAGGGCCTCTCGCAGTTGGCTTCTAACAGCCGTCACTGCTTAACGCGGACTTCTGGTGAGGACTTACAAATTCCTCCAGCCAGGCTTAAAACTAAGGTAAACTACAAACTAAGCGACTACACGCTAAGGGCACCCCCTACTGGGGTACGGACCTCGGCTTAGGGCGTCGCTGGGGGGAGGACAACTAGAGGGAGGGGCTACTAGCTGGAACGGATTAATATGATTTAGGGACATATTTAAATCTACAGGCTCAGCGCGGGCTAGCTCGAGCAAGGGTCGGTTAGGGGACTGAATCATACTCGGCGGCGGACTCGGGTCATGATGGGGACGTCGCGACGGGCCTCGTCGGCGAGGTCGGAATGGTACAGGAGCGCGCGGCCACCACGCGACGCTTATATAGCGGCCGGCTCGGCGCATCGGCTCAGACGGGACGACCACCAACGACACCGTCACAGTACAAAATCTGTACTAATACTCGTATAATAAAGCTGAAGCCTTCGTTTGTTTGTTTGAACGCGCTAATCTCTGGAACCACCAGTCGGATTCGAAAAAATCTTTTTGTGTATCATAGCCAGATTTATGAGAATTAGTATAAGTTATTCAGCATCACGCTACCACCCTTAGGAGCCGAGCAACGAGAGTGAAACCGCTGGGCACAGCTAGTCTATACTAATATTAAAAGAGGTAAAGTTTGTAAGTTTAGGTTAGTTAGTTAGTTTTGTAAGTGGTAATCTCCGGAACTACTGATCCGATTCTGAAAATTCTTTCACTAATAGGAAGCTGCATTATCACTGAGTGCTATAGGCTACTTTTTATTTCGGAAAAATGCACACTGGTTCACGCGGACGAAGTTGCGGGCAAAGTGCTAGTAAATAATATAAGCAGAGAGCCTTCCGAGCTTCGGAATTTTTCTAACATAAAATTCATAATGTGCGGTCAGCCTTAAACGCCTTATCTAGATCCCTCGTGACTAGAATTCTAGTCCGAACTTTGACAATAGAATGGAGTAATGGACGTGTTACCATCAAACGTGGAATATTGCCAGAAATGTGGCAGGTATTGGGAGACGGGAATGATTAGTTAGCTGTTTGGCAATTGGAAATATGGCCAGGTAAACAGGGATGTAAGAAGCGAAGTAACTACAATGTTTGGCATGAATCCAGAGTACGAGGCTGCTAAGAATTTCCGAATGGAAATCCTGATAACCTTTTTTATTCTCCCTAGCATCGAACTCAGGCCTTAGCAGTCACGCTTGCGACCACAAGACCGACAAACCACAATTCTATGACCTCAATCTATACATTCTATACCTAATAAGGTTACACCCACGTCATGCTTTTTGTAGGTCCGACAATTGGGTCGAAATTTTCGCCGACTATTGTCACTGATTCTGTGATTTCGCCTATCTGTCTGTCTGTCACTGCTGGTTATTTCAGCAACTACGAATGCTATTGATTTCAAATTTGCAACAATTATAAGGAATGCTTGCCCAGCTTCTTGGCAAGTGATGTGTTAAAAATATTTTTAGGATAATTGAAAAAGAGGGCTGAAGTGGGGGTTCGAAATATAAAAGTGGGGTCATTAGGTTTAATGCCATATCATATGAAAGGGCTTAATCTGCACATTTCAAAATACATTTTCATTTTCTTTCATGTCTTATAGTTTTCGACATAATATGATGAAAAATGTCTAAAAAAATTGCATTCCCCCCTTATCTCAGAAGTTTGCAGAGCGAAAAATCTGAATAAATTAGAGTTCATAGGAATTTATCTATAATATATTGCACTAAAAATAAAACGATGTTCCTGACTAGTATAGTTTTTTCAAAATCATCAAAATTCCTTCATAAACAATCTTAGTTATGCGGTCCGGCTTTTTAACTTTTAAACGTCCAAGGATGGTGCAAAACTCGGTGCGCGAGTACGACTCGCACTTGGCCGGTTTTTTTACCGATTGTCGGACGTGGATGGGCAGCCTTAAGGCGACGGTAAATGGTAACGGCCGTAAATCTCAAGTTTTAAATCTCTTATTTCGCCGTCAAATAATGCAGGTTAGTTGTGCAATTTTTTATGTTAAACTAGAACATATATACATCAATCGTACCTGTGAATATTTAACTATTGTAGTAAAATACTTAATGAAATAAATTCATGAATTCCTGTCTACCCAAAACATAAAAACGTAATTACTTTCAAATCGCTTAAGATATTTTCATGATTTGTTTTGTGTGAAAAGACTATGTTACTACCTATAATATTGCCTGTTACTTTTTTTTATATTTTAGATACTAAAAAGTAATAATACGTCTAATTCTGCACAGCGCGCTCCTTGATAGGCGAGTCGTATTGCTCGGTGGACGTATGAGCTCAGCGCAGAACACTCAAGCTATACCGCCCAAATCACTCAAGGCCGTTGGCAGTTATCAGCGCCTTACACAAAAACAATGGACGCATTCTATTCACTGTATGTCCACTCAAAGAAGTTTTAATTGTTTGCACAGCTTCTGTCCAAATCTCATTGTAAGCGTAGAGGCTGCCTTTGTATTGTTTTTGTAAGTCTACGCTCGGACGTTGTATGTAGGAACTACAGACAACTAAACAACTGAGAAGTCACATAGTCGCGTAGAGTGTTAGACTGCTAGACAAAATGTACAAAAATAATGCCTTTACTGTAGTGCTACAAAATAATTAAATTTATGAAAAAATAAAGTAGCTACACGCTTTAGAAATTTTTGTCCAGCGAAACGACTATCGAACTTGGAACTGTGCTATTACTAAGCGTTTTTAAATTATGAAGTCAGTATGTTTAGTGTTATATTTTACTAACAATAATTATTTTTTTTAACATATTTCATTCGTTTTTTCTCTGTTGCTTTTATTTTCGTTAATTGGTTATGGATTTCTAATAAAAAAAATACAGTCAATTATTTTGGCCTAGCATAAGCATAGCATAATCGGCCTATAATGTTCCCACTGCTGGGACACAGGCCTCCTCTCTGTGAGAGAGAGTGGGCCGTAGTCCACCACGCGGGCCTAGTGCGGGTTGGTGGACGTCACATGTCTTCGAATTTTTGGTTCTAGGACATGCCGGTTTCCTCACGATGTTTTCCTTCACCGTTAAAGCAAGTGATATTTAATTTCTAATACGCACATGACTTTTCGAAGTCAGTGCGTGCCTCGGGATCGAACTCGAACTATTCGCCGTGGGAGGCACATGGCTAGACCACTAGGCTATCACTGCTGCTAGGCCTAGACGTAGGTATAATTGTAGAGGCTACAAACGGCTATCTGTGGTTTTACGGCTTTACGGCTAGCTGTTCACTATGAAATTACATGCGGTTTGTGCAATTGAATACGACTACTTTGTTGGTCTTGTGGTCTAGGTTCGATCACCGAGCTCAGAAAATTGTTATTTTATGTGTTTCTAGGATTTTTTAGTGGCAATCGGTTCTCAATTTCTTTGTAATCGTTCAATTAAAGTCTGTTTCTATGTCAGGCGGAAAAAAGGACTTCAGGAATAACCAGCAAGGAATAATAAGCAGCCTTATTGACATTTACTTAATAAAATTATTAGATAACGTTTAATTGCAAAACTTTCAAAACTCTATTAGATACTAATTATATGGAAACTGTTTTGGATGATGTTTTGCTATTTTGTACTATCTTTTTATTATACTGTATAGGTTTGTTATTAATACTGAAAGACCGATTCAGTAGTGCGTTTCGATAACGCGCGTCAATAGCGCGTGAATTACTTCAAAAAGTCGCCATGGGCGACCTTCTAGGCTAAGAACGCACAGGCAGGTGGCTTGCTTAGCGGCTAGAGCCTAGATAGTCATCTAGTGATTAGCTTAGTAAAACGAACGTTTTAGAATGTTCGCGACCGGCCGCACTGCGCGCTTGGCGCCTAGCTAGTCGCTCCGCAGCGCGCAGTGCGGCCGGTCCCGAACATTCTAAAACGTTCGTTTTACTAAGCTAGTCACTATACTCGGAATTTTAATTCGATTCCAAATTTGACAATTTCAGTGTTGCAACGTTATGACAAGTACTAAATAGTGACGTTGCGAAATTATTCGATATGGAAATGGAATATTTCCGGATCGATTCTTCTCGTTTATAATTTTATTCTAGTAAACTAAGTATATCAGGAAATTAAATATTTCTGAACCGATAATTTAGTTTTGACGATTAATTAACGATCTGAGACTTTTCTTTTATAATTGTGTGTGAAATAAATAAAAAAATTGTTTATCGATTGTTTATCGATTTTTGTGTTCATCACTACACTATTATATGTGGTATCATTATTTCACAAAATGACAGTAGCTAATGTCAAATCTGGAATCGAATTAAAATTCTGACTATAGATGACTATCTAGGCTCTAAGCGCTAAGCAAGCCACCTGCCTGTGCGTTTTCACGCTTAGTGTCATTATCTGTTTTTCCGCCTGCCCAACAAACATAGGTACTATATAAGTAAATACATTTTACACATTGTCGCCTTGTCGCCGTTTCGACAGATGTATTTCCTTTGTCCTGCAGCATCCTGCTAGTGAAAAGTTAGCCAGCACCTAATTTCAGCGACATGTGTCCGACATACTAACTTCGACACAGCTCCAAAATTAAAAGAAGCTAAAGCAACGGTTTACGCTCCGTACAAATTGAAATAATCAACGGTCTGCAGCCGACTGCAGTGAAATAAACGTCTGATTGGCTTAAATTTTTTAGAAAGAAGAAATAGACTAAGGTCCTTTTTTTTACAATCTAATTAGAAAGTAAACAAACCCAATTTCGATATAATGATCACACAAACACTCACTAAATGGAATTCGTAACACATCAATCCGTATTTTGAAGGTTTCAGCTTGATACTTCACCACTTTTTCCAACAACATTCGTTCGATTAGCATTAAATAATTGTATTTGAAAAATAGAAGAAATATCCTAGACTTTCTTAGACGAAAAGTGAGGTTAGAATACAGATAAAAAATCATATATTATCTTGAGTCTTGAGTGCTGTTCGAAAAACATAGTTCAATTTATTCAATTAAAATATTTGTAATCGATTAATAAATCATTTTTTCTATATGTTTAAAACAATGTGAAATTCATTCGCAATCAAACACATTAATTTTAGGTCATAGATCAATAAAATCAATTGAAATAAAAAATAACGTTTATTACTTACCTATTCAATTAATAAAATCGAATCGTTCAATTATTTAATTGAACTGTAATTGGCAGTACGATTGGACATCACTAAACAAGTTATTGACTTGTTTGTTTACCTTCTTATTAGATTGTAAAAAAACGGACCATAATTATTCATTAATTAAACTTAATACGAAGTGCTTTCCTTGGAGATGTACGGTCACGGAAAGGGATTCTTTAGGAGGTTCACTATCATTCATAATTGGTCGTTTATTCAAGCTTTTTTTATTTTTACAGTTTCATTGATATAACACTTTTAACTATATACAAATTACTTAAAAGCTTAAAGCATTACAATTTCCTTTCAATCAGTGAAAATATTTCTCAAAATATCATAGATTCATGTTTTTTAATTATAACGGGACTTTTCGCGCACAAACATAATCAAAATATCAGAATTTTGACTAACCTCGACGTTTCGAAAAGTCCCGTTATAATTAAAAAAACATGTGTACAATTCGCGAAAGTTTATATAAAAAGTACAATCATAGAATCATACCACCACCAAATGAAAACCATATCCATTGAATTATTTCAGCACTGTTTAATTAATATTCCCAGAAATATTTAACATACTACGAGTACTTTTGAATTTAATTAAATCACATGACCGCAAAACATCGCAATTCATTATGAGACGTAAATGGTTCGTGAACTTACACGAAATTACGCGTCAACAAAAGGTTCATTCACACACACCAGTCATGTCACGGTCACGTCATCGTGAAATCACCGATTAGTCACGTCAAAAAAAAATTTTTTAACAAAAAATAACCGACTTCAAAAATCCACTACAAAGAAAATAATAATTTTGGTTTCGGAAGTCGGTGGCTTTGGTTTTTGTTTGCTTTTTTTTGCCACCGACTTCCGAAACCAAAATTATTATTTTCTTTGTAGTGGATTTTTGAAGTCGGTTATTTTTGGTTAAAAAAGTTTTTTATTTTTCCGTTTTTAGTTCTTTATCCCGTGTTAGATTACTTTCACGAATTCGTTCAACAGTAAATCTTCTACGGAGTGTGTACATTTATGCCTATAACTTTGTACATAGGAATGATTACATAATGTATTATATACTAAAACCTTCCTGAGTAAGTAAGTAAGTAGTAAGTAGTAAGTACGTAGATTACGTTAGTGAAAACCCCATCCAAATCGAATCAGTAGTTTTTGAGAAAATCGCGCACATACAAACATACATACATACATACATACATACTTACATACATACTTACATACATACGGGACGAATACAAAACTTCCTTTTTGAAGTCAGTTAAAAAAAAATAGTTTATTAGAAGTGATAGGCCAGCAATCTCACACGCCAGTTACGTCTCGACCGGCACGTCTCAGTCATCGTCACGTCACCGGCACTTAAAAATATGTAGGTATTGTTGCAAACAGTTGCGAACGAAAGATGGACACCGAAAAATTAATTGGGGCAGTAAAAAATTACAAAGTTTTCTAATGATTTTTCACATCCTAAATGCTAAGTACAAAAACCAAAGGAATAAGATCGGTGAAACGTGGCATTGTAACTAAGCCATTGCTGTGACTAACTGACTTACCACATATTCACACATACCACGACACACGTCCATAATTTCGACGTGACTGATCGTGCGGTGATGTGACGGTGATGCGACTGATGTATGTTATGTAGAGCATAGTACTTACTATGCTCCGTCGATTGCAAAGAATTATGAGAAGTTGTGTCATTAAAGAAAGAGGAGGTTCTTGGTTAAATAATAGATACGCTGTTCATGGATGGGTACTTACTCGTTTCGTTTTGTATTGAGAGAGTTGTGCTTTGGAGACGTTTTTTTAAAAAAAAAGAAAATACACTGTAGATTTTCCACCATGACTAATTTTTCAAAGACAATTTTTATTGAACACTAAATTGACAAACTGTCGAATTGTCAGAATATCACTTGTCACCTATCGTCTGTCAGTGTCACGTTTATTAAATAGGCCACTGATATTAGGTGCCACTCAAATCTGAGGACACTTTTTCATGACTCTTATTGATAATATCAAATAAGGCTGCCACCACTGAACAGCTGTAATTAATGCTATTTTAATTAGCTCATTAAATTAACATAATAATGATCGACGTCCTTAAGCCCGTTAATTACCTTCATTAACCATAGTTGCGGCTTTAGTACGTACAATAAATTAAGTCCTCTTTTGTTTGTTTTAACCGACATATAAAAATGATGTTTTTTTATGTTATCGATGGCGCTGTGGCGATCAAAACCTATTCAGTGGGCCTAGCACGAATAGTTTTGACGTATGGTATCGTAACGTAAGCGAATTTTGAGTCTAAAATGCAGCAGTCCTAGAACATTTTCATAACTTTTTATACAATTTGCACTTTTCGATAAATACATAGATATAAATAAAGTATTTTAATTTATAGAAATATCGTGTAGAAACGTATGTTTTCAATTTAAAATATGCTTACGTTTACGATACGCAACGTCAAAATTGTTTGTGGTACGCTCTCAGAATGTGTAAATACAGTGAATAAACGATTCGAATAGATATGACATTATGTTAAACGGAATTATTTATATTTTTATTGTACCGATTTCCCCTCACCCTTCACCACTGCTTGTTATAACCGAACTTTGTCCCCAACGCCGTCGCAGATGGCACAAAACACTTTGCCGGCACGTTCAGATGTAGTTATAGAAGTACCAGCTTAAACTTCGCAAATTAGACGGTTCGAGACAAGTTATTGCTAGAAACATATTATATTTGGTACAGCAACAATATAAACAAACAAATATTTTCAGAAAAAAATAAACTCGACTGCGTAGTATTTTTTGACGTGTAGGATCGTTAACGTAAGCATATTTTGAATTTAAAATACAGCAGTCCTGGAACATTTACATAAAATTTTATACATTTTGCATATTTTAAAAAATAAAGAGAAATTAATTAAGTATTTAATTTATATAAATATTGTGTAACAAACGTGTATTTTCAATTCAAAATATGCTTACGTTAACGATACTACACGTCAAAAAAACTCATGATCGGGGTACTGTTTAGTTACCCTATGTTACTCCCATAATAAGAACAAATCTAACGACACTTCTTAAGCTAAAATCCATCAAGCCGTTAGCCATAGTGATGCCATTAATAACTAGAATTGGCCTTTTGGGGTCTGAATTTGGGCCCGGTTCATGGCATACAGCAGTTATTATAGTGGACTAGCTACTGCCTATGATAAAGTCACAATGAACAGTCACGGTTCGAAAACCTTTGTCAGTTGTCAAATTCTTTCCCTTATCAAGTTAGGTCACTTAATATAACAAAGGTTAAAATAGCATACGCCTTTTTAATGGCTTGGCCAAAGTAATCATTATTATAAACAAATCTGTCCAATCTGTCAGTGTCACATGCTTACTTCTTTTTGCGTCATTCTGTGATTTTGTCGCAATAAATCTATATCTATACCAGTCTATACTAATATTATAAAGAGGAAAGATTTTTTTGTTTGTTTGTTTGTACCGAATAGGCTCCGAAACTGGACCGATTTTAAAAATTCTTTCACTAATAGAAAGCTACATTATCACTGAGGAACATAGGCTACTTTTTTCCCGAAAAAATGCACAGTTCCACACACAGTTGTGGGACACGAGGACGGAGTCGCGGGCGAAGTATATTTATTGTGTCAAAATCACAGAATGACAGTCTCAATAAAGCAGTACCCCTATCATGAGTTTTTTTGACGTGTAGTTTCGTTCACGTAAGCATAATTTGAATCTAAAATACAACAGTCCTAGAACATTTTGATAAAATTTTATACAATATGCACATTTAAAAAAATACAGAGAATTTAATTAAGTATTTCAGTTATATAAATATTGTGTAACAAACGTATATTTTCAATTCAAAATATGCTTACGTTAACGATACTATGTACGTCAAAAAATCTCATGATCGGGGTACAGATTTTATCGTGCATTGAGCAAACAAAACTAGACATTAAGATGACGAACGTTTTCTTACTGTAAACGTACAACATATAACACGTACTTGTACATTGTTCAATAATCTCTAAACTTAGCACGAGGATAAGGAAAATGAGAGAAATCTAGGACACACCGATCCAAACGTGATCTTAGAAAATGTGGAGCCGGGAATATTCGAAACGGTCCGTGATAGTAAAACTCTATGAAAGTAAGTAAAGAAAATCTATACATAGTGGATACCTACTTCTATTGGGCGGCCTTAATTTCTTTGAAAACTGGCCATCTATTCACCGATCGGGTAAAATGTAATAAGAAATTTTCCGATATTAAATTTTAGTCACTGACCCCAATTTTGTCCCGTCCCCCAATTTAGAATCACTGTATAAAAACGGAATCGAATCTATAACGAAAAATTTTCTTAGGAAACCCCTTCTGTATCCCATCCCACTAATATTATAACTAATATTATTATAAATGCGAAAGTTTGTGTGTGTGTATGTGTGTGTATGTATGTTTGTTACTTCTTCACGCTGAAACGGCTGGATGGATTTGGATGAAATTTGGCAAAGAGGTAGCCTGGGACCTGTAATAACACATAGGTTACTTTTTATCCCGGAAAATGCGGGCGAAGCCGCGGGCGGAAGCTAGTAATATTAAAAATGCGAAAGTATTTCTTGGTTTGTCCTTTTTTCACGCAGGATCGAAGCTACGGACCGCCATGATTTTTTGCATAAAGATATTTTATGGGTCAAATAGTGACATACGCTATTTTTATCCCCATAATACGTTCTCGTGGGATGATTGCCGACCTCCACGTAAGAGAAACCGTGGGAAAAACTGGTAACATATTTTACCTGGCAATGGGTTTAAACCACAGGAATTACCATTTAATGTGGATTAAAATAAATTACAAAGTACGGTGTCTAAGCAAATCAATCGTCAAATAAATAACGTGAAGTTTTAAAACGGGTACTAACACAGTCAAAAATAACAAAATTATTGATTTATATTTCTTAAAAATAACAAAAGAAAAGGATAGAAGATATTAAAGCTGTCCCTTTACACCTCAAGTCATATACCCCATCAACCCTCTTGTCAATACCCCTTGCACCTCTATTTTTCCTTTTCACCCAAAAATACCCCAAAACTTGCGCTTACTTTTCACGGCAAACATAAAGGGAAACATGTGGAACGTAATTGAAGACGTAAGAAAGTTCTCGAAGGAATTATTTTATTACCAAAGAGCGTGGTAACCTTCGTGTTATTTTAGATGTGCACGCGATGTTTTAATTTGGGCTCGGATCAATCATGGGTTAGGTGTAAACAGAAATAAATACCTACTAGGTATTTAGAGTTCCGTACCTTAAAAGGAAAAAAGGAGGGTTCCTTTTTTCCTTTTAAGGTACGGAACTCTAAATATATAGAATCACTTTGTTATCCGTCTATTTTCTGTCAAAACCCTTTTTCTCAGGCACGCGTCAAGTCACAAGTTGAAAGGAGACGTTTCATTTTTGTATGGAACTTTGGCCATAACATGTACACTTTAAAAAACCTGGGAAATGAATGAATAGAATAAAGTAATATTTTTATACAATAAAATGATATTAAAGACTAAATTCCAGTTACCCTGTTGTTCCGATTACAGTACCTTCTAACATTAAGTAGGACACAAAAACATGAAAATAACTTAAACACAACAGTCTTATTTAGAGGGAAGCAACAACACAATCACGATAAATTACGCTCAACAACATTTGAGCTCCTTTCCAAAAAATCCGCAAAAAGTTCTCGAATTTCTTAATAAAATAAATGAACAATATGAAATGGGGTAAAACAGGTTTGGGGGAGAACGTATACCGGTATACCTATATCGCATTTCTTATGCAAAGGTCGGGGGACAATCTGGGAACAAATGTGTTGTCTCCCATTGAAATATCTGGGATTGCATGCGTAGTACCCCATTATGGGGTACCTGAAATTTTTTCAGTTTATTTGAATATATTTTGGTTGCCTGAAATCGGGTATTCTTAGATTTTTTCACGTCGATAGGGGCGTGTGGATGTCGTATGGTGACGGTAAATCAATGGGGTTGTTCCAAGGGTGGGATTTGCCCCATAAATGATGGGAATCTTTAGTTGATAAATGTCAGAACTTTTGCCGATGACACAATTCCGATAAGACTGTATTTTCATGGATATAGTCGTTTCGTCCTAAGGTAAACTTTATAAAATGCTTTGGACGGCTCTCCTTTAAAGCACAGCGATGGAATGTCCGCCTCCTATGCTAATGGCCGTAGCTTCGATTCCGTTACTAGGCCAAGTATTTACACGGCCTGGGTTTTCTTTTTCTGAAGTCTAGGTATTTGTGAATCATAAATATTTACGAATCCTAATGTATTGCTGAGGTTTTTCGTAACAGTTTATTTAGCAATGTCTTTGGTCTCGTAACGTTTTATAGGCAAGAACAATAAGCGTCTTCTTTCGCTTGATGTTTTTAGGGTTCCGTACCAAAATGGTGAAAAAGGAACCCTTATGGTGCGACTTCGTCTGTCTGTCACACCTGCTTATTTCAGCAACTACTAATGCTATCGACTTGAAATTTGGAACAGTTATAAAGAATGCTTGACCAACTTTATTGCAAATTAAAAAAGTCAAAAAATATTTTTATTTTCATTGCAAAAGGGGCCGGAGTGGGGGTCCAAAATTTTAAAGTGGGGTTACTAGGTCAAATGGCTTATCATATGAAAGGGCTTGATCTGTACATTTCAAAATATATTTTTATTTTATTTTATGTTTCACAGTTTTCGACATATGATGAAAACTGTCCGAAAAAATACCATTCCCGCCCCCTTATCTCCGAAGTTTGCGGAGCGAAAAATCTGGAATAATTAGAGCTGATAGGAATTGACCCAAATATTGCACCAAAAATAAAACGATGTTCCTAACTAGTACAGTTTTTTCAAAATCGTCAAAATTCCTTCACAAACAAACTTACTTATGCGGTCCGATTTTTGCGCGAGTACGACTCGCACTTGGCCGGTTTTTTTTTTTTCAATTACCATAAGCCGTCTTTAGCTTGAAAACGCACAGGCAGGTGGCTTGCTTAGAGCCTAGAGCCTAGATAGTCACCTAGCGACTAGCTTAGCAAAACGAACGTTTTAGAATGTTCGCGACCGGCCGCACTGCGCGCTGCGAAGCGATTAGCTAGGCGCCAACCGCGCAGTGCGGCCGGTCGCGAACATTCTAAAACATTCGTTTTAGAATGCGCTGGAAGGCGTTAAGCAAGCCACCTGCCTGTGCGCTTTCACGCTTAGGGTATAGCTATGGTCGCATGTTTAGTTCCGTGGTCGCATGCCACCTCAGATCATAGAAACAAGGAGCTATGCCATCATAGCAAATTAGTACGGGAACAACTGATGCCACTTATAGTACATTTTTCGACTCAATTACGCGCATAATTAAGCGCTCCTTGTGAATAATAAGATCTCCCACGCATTGAACATTCCGCACACCCTCAATCTAACACTGTTAATCGTCACTCAACACTAGCACTAAACTAAAACACTGTATTTATACCATCGATCGTGTTCGGTTCGTCGCCAGCGCGTACGTTTTTAATATGAGCAATTTGCTCAAGATCAGGCATCAAGCTCGATGGCGCCTTGGCACATCTCCTTGTTTCTATAATCTGAGCATGCCACCGTATTACTGACTCCACAGGGCGGCATGCGATTACGGCTATACCCTGGATATTAAAACGTTGATTTATTACAATTTTCACAACACTGAATTCCTAAAGTATAAGAGAAAATTTACATACAAAATATTTTCTCGTTCCATGCTTTTCAGTTTGATTATTTTCGTAGTATTTAACATTTTTTTTTTCTGGAATATCTCCAATGTACAGACACGGCTTTTTACAATTTTATAATAGTACAGAAGTTGACAACCGCCAGTCTAAAACCATAATATAATAGTGCAGTACCGGTACGAAGCTATTACAAATTTGATAGTTGAGCCGACTCCAAGGCGCTCTGAATAATTTGATTCAAATTAACAGTTTGATGCCTGCCAGGCACTGCTTTAACGTCATAATTTTAGACGTATTTTAGTAGTAGAGATTATTCCGTCTCTAAGTTTGAGCTAGGTTCGTGGTCTATAGATTTAACCTCAATTAGACTACTAGACTAAGGGTGCGTTTCCAACAGAGCTGTGCGATGCAGATTAGCAGTGCGCGAGGAAAAATCCGCTAATAGGATTAGTTTATTTTATTAGCCTCACTCAGCGCAACTATGGTACAAAAAGGCTTAGCTGAGCGAGGTCTTTGTACATTCAAAACAAACGAGAGGTGTTTGATGGACGCGAATGAACAAGGCGTTCGAAAAATATATGCGAGGCAGTGCAAATAACCTCAGACTATTACACCGCATCCTCGCACAGCATGAATGAAAAGAGCCCGCTTAGCAGTCCTCGCACCGCTTAGCTTCCTCGTTCAGCTTTGGAGGAAAGAGATTCACCGTTTCAGAGCTCTGCTACGCTACTTCGCGCCTTGTGTTATAGTAGCCCAAAGTATTAAATTGTAAGAAATTTATTGCTACGTATTTTCGATGACTCACTCTGAGAGGCATAAAATACACCTGGAGAAGCTTGTCGTGCAAAATGCAGAAATTAAATGATTTCAACAAAAAAAAAATGTAACCATTATAACTATAAAATGCGGTTACCCTAACGCTGCTTTCTGCGCCAAACTTAGCTATTTGGACAGCCTGAAAGGAATTCCGAAAGCCGACATCGACACAATTCGCAACGTGAAGCCACAAATGGGTTTACAAGGGAGGAGAGTACAGTCATATAGTGGCTCCATTATAAACTTGCTAATGTTAGGTCCTCGGGGGCGCCTGAAGGACCAAAACCTTCTAAATGCGTGTGGCACGCATCTAGTGCGGTTCCGCACCGGGCAGGGTCGTTTGAATAATTAAAGAACTCAATAAATTTAAGGTCCTACCAAAATAGTTGCTCAAATAAATTTAAACGGATTAAATCGTATGTATTATTGATTTTTTCTGACGTTTCGAGGACTTTGCAGCGTTCAAAGTGTTCAAAACGTCAGGAAAAATCGTATGTTTGATCAAAACGATACATATTTCTCTTTTCAGTTCATCTCTACTTTCTTCAACGTTATTCTAACGTAGGTACCTATCCGGATATAAGGTCGTGTTACAGCACCTAACTCGTGACCCAAGCATTAGGCTGTGGAAAGCGGGATTGTCCGGAAGGGATACCGCTGACCCGGACAAAAGGGCTAAGGAAGGAACACGGGTGGGTTTTAGTCAGTAAGAGTCTGACACTCCCTTCCGCTCCGCCCAGAGCGGGAGGGGTCATTTGATGATTTCCCATCCTCAAAAAAAAAAAAAAAAAGCATTAAGCTGTCTTCAGACTACGCTATACTATAAAGCATTATAGCATATAGCTCATAGCACAACGATATCGCCCACCATACATTGTTATGGACACGTTCACACTGTGCTATACTATATATTATTGGATTTTTATGGTGCGCTATGCTATATAATATAGCGTAGTCTGAAGACAGCTTAACTCAAGACTAGTTTCAACAGTGGCGAAGGGTCAGTTTTTGTAAGAGGTAAGCCGGAGCTACAAATGCTTATCTGGCCACAAAAAGATAATTAATAAAAGTAGGCAATACTGCTTGTACTATTTTTTTAAAGGGAAGTCCGTAGGAATCGTATTGTAGGGACCATTCGCCACTGAGTTTCAAGCTACTTGATTGATTGAAACTTGTCTCATGCTTGAGTTTTGTTCTGTAATACGACCTTACATGACCCTGCTTTGAATAGTTTAGTCGACTTAACAAAGTACACAATTGAAAAACGGGACTAAATACTAAATCCTTTACAACGCTAAATACAAACTAAGTTGGTCATTTGGAATTTAAATTAGTCCTTTGAATCCCGAATTACCGATTGAGTCAACCTTAATCAACTGAGAGGTTATAACTGTGTTAGCGACTTGAGTAATTTGAATTTGGTCGTGTTAAGCTGTGGTCAGACATGACATGCATTTAGTGTATTGCAATCTACTTGTCATTACGTGGTCAGCAATTTCATTTGTTGCATTATTTAGTAGGCAATCGTAGACGAGTGACTTAGATCAGAGAACAGTAGAAGGCTCATTTATACAGAGAAATATTTGAATTATCATGAAACTTTGAATGTAATATAAATAACTTTAGTTTGGTTTTAACCATAAAGCTGTCTTCAGACTACGCTATACTATATAGTATAGCGCATGCTATATAGTATAGCGCGCCATACAAAGCCATACTATATAATATAGCACAGTGTGAACGTGTCCATAGCAATGTATGGTGCGCGATATTGTCGTGCTATGAGCTATATGCTATAATGCTATATAGTATAGCGTAGTCTGAAATGAGCTTTATGATCGCGTAGTTCATAATGATGCGCAGCGATGCTCTCGCTACGCTACGCAACTCGCTACGGCGTAGCTCCAACAGTGCTACGAACGCGTAGCCTCCATGCTCCAGTAGCACACATTTTTAATGAATCTATTCTACAACATTTTGTTTTCAGATAGGTATATATTATTTTTGCTACCTAATGCATCAGTACCCTAAATTCATTAGGATATCTAAGATAGGGTAGATCTATACAGGGTGGCATGTTAGACAGTGGAAATATTTTAAGGGATCATTGTACTCATCAATATGAACTACTTTTACTATGGGACCAACTCTGAAATCGTGAAAAAAAATCAGCTGTTCCATACATTTATGTTCACATAACTCAACAAAATGTATGGAACAGCAGATTTTTTTTTCGCGATTTCGGGGTTGCTCCCATAGTAAAAGTTAAAGATGTTCATAATGATAAGTACAATGACCCCTTGAAATATTTCCACTGTCTAACCTGCCACCCTGTATAAACAACGAAAAGTACAATACATCCCTTCAAAAGACGATATTAAAGTAAGTTATATCTGTTCCAAGCATGTTCCTCAGTTTAGTTAAATATCTGCTAACGCTCAAACCGCCTACTAGCAGTTAACAAAACTTGGTGAACGACAAAGTTTTATGGGATACACACAAACAAGTTAAAGGTTAACTTTTAAGTAGTTTAATTATAGCGTGGTTTTGTTTGGCGTACTAATTACTTTATATGCCTACTAGCACTTTGCCCGTGACTTTGTCCGCTTAACCCAAAGGAACTTTGCTTGTCAGTTGTTTTTGGGAATGTCTTATAAATATTTAATAACATTATATAAGCATAACATGGCTTTAACATGTTTAAAATTCGCAAATATATACATTTATAATGTATAGATGGTGATATCATATCGATGTCCTTCTACCTGCAAAGGTAGAAACATTGAGTTGGAATCTGTAATTAGTCTCCGATAGACGTCACCAACGCTCCTAAGAGGCGTAAAAAGAGGTTTCCAATTACAACTGACTCAGACACGACACCGTAGCTCAGTGGTTAAGAGCGTTACCCCGGTATAGGCAGAGGTCGCAGGTTCGATTCCTGCCTGTGTCAGTTGTTTTTGGGAATGTCTTATATATTTAAGAACTTTGCTATTTTTGGGATAAGAAATAGTCTATTGCGCTCAGCCTGCTTAGCATGACCAATTGTATATCTGTTCTACCAAAGAATAGACAAAATTCTTTATATCCAAATCGTTATCTCTTCTGTGTGAGCACGCGGCGACCCGCAGCTCAATTTCTATCACCATGGCCTTCATTTTGACAGTTCAACAACATTCATTGCGGCGTTTAGTTAGTTACGGGAGCACGGATTATGAAACATACAGCGTAATGAACGTCAAAATCAATGCCATGGTGATAGCAATTGAGTTACGCAATTACTGAAGAATAGAGACATTTCTTCTCTTCATTGTATGCATAAAACGGTAGAAATGTTTCTATAATCTGTCACTTTGTTTATTTTTCTGTAGACAAAACCCGTTTCTATCGTGGTCATGCTAGGCTGGCTGGAATAATGTAGCTTCTTATTAAGTCGATTATCTCTTTTTAAAGCTCGATTTATTGTTATTAAATATATAAGACTCGATATATTGCTTGGTACTAGTAAGTCGTTATAGATAATTTCCTCGCAGCTCAATTTAATTCCGATTATCGCAATTGCAATGCAAAATGGACTTAAAAATAGGTTATTTCTTGGAATTCTTTGAATCGATGGTGACCTTGACCTTGATAGCTGAACCACAGACATCATTCGATCTAGTCTTGACCTTTATTTGTAGACTTTAGGCGTGACTTGACGATATTATAGACGAAATTTGGGTGGCGCCTACTTATAAATCTAAAGACATTAATTTATGTTGTCCTCAATACATTAAGTTTGGCGTCATTCATTTATATGGATGATTTAGGGGTCGACCATGTCTTATTTTTTCATACAAGGGGATGGGAAAGAATCTTGATAGTTCTTACGTAAGGTCACAAAAAAGCGCAGAGTTAATTACAACCAAAAAATAAAAATTACTAGTACCTTTATGGGTACAAATAAACATTCCTAAAAATTGTTAATTTAAAAATAAACATTGAAAAAAACCAAACGTGTTTTTTTCCTTTAGATTCTTACATAATAAATATTAAACAGGGGGGGGGCGGTCAGCTTATTCTAAAGCGTAGTCACACCGTCAGCTAACGAGCGAGCGGGCGTGCCGGGCGAGTATCGTTTCACCACTTCTCATACTTCGGTTTACACCCCGAACTACAGAGATAAGCTACGTCAGCGATACAAAGCTTCATGATTGTTATAGTTTCCCTCGCCGCCAGTTCGCACCTTGCGCGCTAGCTGGCGGTGTGGCCTGCGCTTTATTTTTTCTTATACAGGGGGGGAGAGAAAGGGGTCAAAAACTAAGAAAAAATACAGAATACTACAGCCAAATAACGCTACTACTATTTCATATTAATTTCAACTTGATCCCTCGACGCGTTCCTGAGAAAATGGGTCTTCACAGAGATATAACGAGGTTATCATAAAAGGGTTCCTTTTTCATTTTCAGGTACGGAACCCTAAAAACAAGATACATGCAAAACTTGGGGAAGACTGTAATTATACAAAAGATAAGTAGCAAGGTAAGTTTAACTTTTTTAACTTATGTTGTACATGTGCTAAGTAGTCAAGTCTTTGCTCTCGCTTGTTTGAGAATATCTTAAGTTTAAAAAGTTATAATGCACGCAATAACAAAGAATATTGCTTGCATAGTACATGCATATGAATTTTTGTTAGATACGTAATTCGCTTTTTGACTGTACTACTTATTTTTCTCCTAGTTCAAGTAGGTACTTATTTTCACTCGTTCAATCGTTCGTTAATTTTACAAAATTTTCATTTTCTATTTTAAATCTTGAAATGTTTAGTGGAGACTTTAATCTACCAGTAGCGAAAGTTTAGAATAACCCAATACAATAAAATAGTAATAAAATTATAAATAATTTCGTTCTACTTATGTTATACCTATTCGCTTATTCAAAATATGTAAATAGAAACGAATAGGTATGACATAAGTCGGAATTTTGTTACTATTTTATTGTACCAACGTTTCAACCTTCGGTACTGCATTACATACTTTAAGTTACTTTACTACTTGGTAAAATATGTTTGCAATAAAATAACTTGATTTTTATCGATAATATTAATAAAACAGAGTAATAAACACAGATATAGAGTAGGCTAGATAGAGACACCCTTACCACAAATAATATATCCACGCATTAAACGCGAATACTACCAAAAATAATACACACTTGTTTTAGACAAGTTAGTGCTAAAACAAGTGTGTATTATTTTTGGTAGCATTCGCGTTTAACGCGTGTCTATCTTTTTTGTGGTACGGCCCAGAGCGTTTAACAAAACAACTTCCTTCGACGCTGTATTGGCTCCCGTCTGTCACTCCTGTCTAGGTCTTAATGTTCTATGTTTTTTATAGATTTATTTGTCAAACCAATGCCTAGGACACTAAAAAGTGGTGCACGAGAATTGGTTCTGAAAAAAAACTTCCAACATCGTTAAAAACAATAAAAACGTTACATTGTTAACAACAATGTTAACATTCAGGGCAGCCAACATGGCGTTGAAATGACTTGTTATATGAAACGCTCTATGCCATGGTCACTAAATATAAGAAAATGGGCGAACTATTTTTCCCTACCTACGATGACGTCACGCATGTCATTTAAGCTCTTTAGGCAACCTTTAAAAAGATTTTACAATTAATAATGGCACAATTTGGCATTTTTATGTCTTCAACAACTTATCAAGTTTCACCGGCGCGTTTGAAAGCAAACGTAAGTTTAAGTAGGAACGAGGCAAGTAGGTGCATTTCACAAACTATTCGGGCACGCCAGGACGGGTGGCTTGCGGTATCTAGCCTAATCTATATCTGTATATAAACTCGCACTAAAAACGTTAAAAACATCTCACGGTGTATGACCAAGGCAGTAAATTTTACTGACTAACTTTATGGTATAATAGAAAATCTATTTACGGTTCAAATTACAAAAGTTAAGCAAGTAACAAGCGCTTTAGCCAAAAAAGTTATACTTTAGATACGCTTAACTTGTCGGCAAGCCAAATTTTTGTGATAGACGGAGGTAATCAAGTCATAATGTTCATAGATTTCGTTGGACGGGCAATTTTTTGAATCTGTTTGTAGAGAGATATCGAAATAGAAATGTTAGAGAATAAACTCAAGTGCATTTCATCATAAGAAAGAAAGGAAATCAATTTATTTTGCTCTCGCCGGATACATGCTAGCAATGTTAATAATAAAAAGGTTTGCCAAAAGACCACAATCTGTGCATTCAATAAAAAATAAATAAAAAAAATTATCCAGACTACGGCCTGCTTATGAAATTTCCATAATGGAATATCCAATGACACTGTGCCCGATGCAGAGATCGAACCAATGACCTGACGCTAGACCCACAAGACCTATTAGACTACAGGAATACCCTAAAATGAATTAGTAAACTAAGTTCAACTAAATTAAAGCTCTAAACTTAGATTAAGGTAAGCGTAAACCGCAATCAATCAAGATTTACGCTTAAACTTAAGTACAATGTAAGTTACTTAACTTAACAAACGTGCAGGTGGAGCATGCAGTAACTTACGTAACATTTCACCGCAGTATTAGGAAAAACGGTCCACTTAGTTTTAAGCATGTGTTGCTTAAGTTAGCGTTATTTTCAAGCAAGCAATGAAAATGTATGTTTGGGAGCATACGTGATTGGAAAGAAAATCTTTTTTGGAAACTTTATCACCCCTTCAAGAATACAATTTCAAAGAAATCCCTCCTTAGTTTACCTTTAGTACTCAATCAATATTTCCTCCAAAGAATAATCAGCAAATCTGCCTCACCCCCCAAGCATTAAGATATACCAATGGATCGACGAAATACAAGATTATGATATTATTAAGTTGACACATTTAGAAGGCCATAACTCCGAACGGACTAACAATTGAGACAAGTCGTAATAATAACAAATATTCACCTTAAAGAGCTCTATCCATTGATGTATGTCTAAATGCTGTTGGGAGATGAGGAGGGCAAATACCCATAGTTGGGTGCCCAATCTCCATCAAATCTCTAGGTTCACCGGTTTAGACTGTGCGTTGTCTATATATTCACGGTAGGCACATACTGTTTTAGAAGAGGCTTTTACAGATCATTCGACAGTAAGTACTGATGTAGCCAAAATAACATGAAGGGTTATTTTAACTAGAGTAGGGAAATAAAGCAAATACCTTTATACAAAACACTATGTATTTTTTTTACATTAACTATTATGGTACCACACTTTGGTAGACAGAAATAACTAGAAACTCAGGGGTGAGTAGTTCGCTGGCAATACGGGTCTTCAGGTCTTCAGGTAATGTGGCTGGAGAACTTAACTGGTGGTCAGCCGCTGGATCAAGAGGGCGCGCGGCCACCACGCGCCGCTTATATAGCGATAGGCTCCGCCCATCGGCTGCAGCGACGATCACCGTCACACTGACTAGATTATAATAGCTCTATTCCACCTAGAACTGGCATCCGTCCGGGTTTTCCCGCATTTGTCCTAGTTTGGAAGGGCGTTTGGGGGTTCGCAAAAAGTGTCCGGGTAAAACCAGGACGCCTGTCGCGTTAACAATTTCATTCCTTTTCTATTCCACCAATTAATTCCTCGCAGCACACAGAAACATATAATATATGGCTTAGGTACTACTACGAAAGCAGTGCCTCTTGTGGCTAATTTCAAAAATTTCATATTTTTTAATAATCTAAAATGTGTCCGGGAAAACATTTCGATTTCTACCAAATGGCCGATGTTTTTGAAGTCTTTGGCCTGTGTCGGCAGTTTAGATGACTCTAATTCCACCCATAACTGCCAGCAAAAACATGGGTATAGTGCGAACACTTAAAGTTAACGAAACATGTTTACACAGATCGCGCAGTTACAAAGTCTGGAGATAGAATTGTTTGAGTAATTTAGCAAATATACGTTTTTTGGTCTCATTTCTCATTTTAGTCCGGGCGCGCTCACTGGAGCGTACTTACTGAAGTACGCTCCAGTGAGCGCGCACGGTGGCAAAGCACTGGCTTTGCCACCGTGAAATACTGTCCAACTAATAATAAAAAGAAAATAATTAATAATATAAAAGAACCAATAGAAATAATAATAATAATTTATAAATTTTAAATGATTTTTAATTATTTATAGAAATATTTAAAAATGTAAATTTAATAATTATAAAATATAACCTGTAATATTTAGTTATTAAATAAAACCCAATAATAATTAGTAATGAATAGTAAAAATAATCTAATAATAATATTTAAATGATTTTTAACTATTTATAGCAATATTTAAAAATATGAATTTGATATGTATACTAATACCTACATAAAATATAACCTATAATAAAATATAATTTAATATAATTAATAACAATTGGTACCTACCTATCAAATAAAAAAAAAAAAAAAAAAAAAAAAACAATACCTCTGCTATCCTTTTTCATTCCCTTCCGAAGTAACCTACGTAAACAAACAACCTTAGATACATACACACCCACTCACCCCCCCCCCCCCATACACACACACTCCTACTCTATTAACACCTACACTCCACACATAGGTATATACTCACTCCCACACACGTAAGAGAACTGGAATACCTTACCCTAATTTATTTATTGATGTACTTATTATTTAATATTAATAGTTAATACTCAATAGTTATAATAGTTAATATTTTTATTCAGTGTACTTCTTATTAATGCTGGAACGCATATGTCTCCCCTCTTGGAGGTGGGCGCTAATAGCTGCGACACAGTTTATAAACTAATGTAGCTGTTAACGTACACAACATTTTGTAAATTTGTTTATGTTCCAATAAAATATTTGATTTGATTTGATTTGAACTTATCATATGGAGCAGTGATTGCCTAGTGGCAATGGGCCCAACGCGTCTATCCTAAATGATATACCTTGTAGAAACTCCCTATAGAGTTGTGGTTGGGTATAGTTAGGATGACGGTCGCGAGATATTGCAACTCCTAAACGTACCCGAATTCGATTGTTTTAGCAAGGGTATGTTTTTTTTTTTTTTTTTTTGAGGATGGGAAATCATCAAATGACCCCTCCCGCTCTAGGGTGGAGCGAAAGGGAGTGTCAGACTCTTACTGACTAAAACCCACCCGTGTTCCTTCCTTAGCCCTTTATGATTCGGGTCAGCGGTATCCCTTTCGGACAATCCCACTTTCCCGGCAGGCTTGGGCCCTAGTGGGCCCCCTCTTCGATGCTGACATCTCTTTGAGGCGCGCGTGGAACACGTACGCGCCGTTCGGCACGGGCCTGGTCCTGATCGGACGGTGAGCTAGCAGGGTATGATTGGGACCGCGTTTTGGACCCGACTTGTCCCCCGACAGGTGCAGATTTTGTACTGAAATATACTGTGAATATACGACCAATTATGAAAGTTGTGAACCGGCTAAAGAATCCCTTTCCCTGTGTGTACAATTTGTCTTATTTGCTTACCGTCAAGTCGTCAATAGCCTATCAGTTAAATACTAAAAACAGCCATTAAAAAATCTCAGTTTAATTATTTCCAAGACTACCCCACATGCCAAACACTTCAACAATCGCAAACCCTATCAGCGTCATGATATCAATCATTATAATCGAATAAAAACAACAGTAGGTATCAAATAACGTAAACAAAAACATTATTAAAGTTAAAAAACTTCAACAACACGTAAATAAGCCTAAAACATTTGTTAATTTAACGTCGAAAAGGGAATATAAAATTGTCCCTTCCAAAGTACAAAGTTTGTTGCTCCAGTTAACGTAATAAACTCTGAGTTACGGTTTTGATACAGGGGTGTACTTACTTATTTCGGAGTAGAAGTTATGTTTTTAACTGGGAACTTAAATAAGGCCGATAATAGCAGCATTCGGTATTATCGAATTAGAATCAGCGTAATTACGGAACGCAATTGCAATGGCTTTCAGTTTGACAGTTCAATCATTAAGAGGCTTAGAAGACCCAATTTAATCGATTCATACAATTCCCGCCCGTAAAAGCTGTCACGCACAGGTCACAATAGAGTGCACGGAAAACTGTCAAAACGTGTTCAAAAAGTGGGCAAAATTGATGAAAATTTGTAATTGCGGCGAAAATATTAACTTTATGAGAAATCTAACACAGTATTACGTTAGTATGTAGCTTGTAGAATAATATGATAAAAAAATAGATTTATTGCATGTATATTATTATAGTTTTTATTCGTTAAAAGAAGTTTTTAGAGGTATCTTCGTGATTTTTTTCTATCGAGCGAAAATAATGGAATCGTGTTTTCAGCACAATACTTAACTAGCATATATCCTGAAGAAAATCATATATTTTTCTGATATTTTTCTCTGCAGTGGATCATATATTTTAAGGCCTTATAAAATTTGCGTTTAGGTCCTGTAGTCGCCTTAATAATACGCGAAGAGAAAACGTTGTACCCCTTTGTAAGCACAATTATTGTGCACACGGAGAAGTGTGAGATTTAGCAGAGTTAAAGTTTATATAGAGAGAGAGTGCAGAACGCTAAAATTAATATTTTTTCGCACAAAACACTTTAACATAAACAATCGAAATCAAATCAAAGTCAAAATCAAAGTCAAAAAAAAAATTATAGTCGAATTTCGACCACAGGCTATGCTAGTAATTTATATTAAATACTAGCTGTTCCCCGCGGTTTCACCCCCGTTGCTCGGCTCCTACGGGTCGAAGCGTGATGTTAAATACTATTTCTGCTTTTACAACTTCTCATGAATATGGCTATCATATACAAAAATAATGAATAAAAACCGGCCAAATGCGAGTCGTACTCGCGCACCGAGGGTTCCGTATTATTTTTGGACGAATAAAGCGTAAAAATCCGGACCGCATAACTAAGTTTGTTTGTGAAGGAATTTTGATGATTTTGAAAAAACTGTACTAGTTAGGAACGTTTTATTTTTGGTGCCATATTTGGGTCAATTCCTATCAACTCTAATTATTTCAGATTTTTCGCCCCGCAAACTTCGGAGATAAAGGGATGGTATTTTTTTGGACATTTTTCATCACATGGCGAAAACTGTGGAACATAAAATAAAATAAAAATATATTTTGAAATGTGCAGATCAAGCCCTTTCATAATATATGATATGCCATTTGACCTAGTAACCCCACTTTAAAATTTCGGACCCCCACTCCGGCCCCTTTTGCAATGAAAATAAAAATATTTTTGGATTTTTTTCATTTGCAATAAAATTGAACAAGCATTCTTTATAACTGTTCCAAATTTCAAGTCGATAGCATAAGTAGTTGCTGAAATAAGCAGGTGTGACAGACAGACAGACGAAGTCGCAACATAAGGGTTCCTTTTTTACCATTTTGGTACGGAACCCTAAAAACCGACTAGTAGTTCCAGAGATTAGCGCCTTCAAACAAACATACTAACTCTTCAGCTTTATAATATTAGTATAGATAAAGCCTTGCAAATATTAAAATCGTAAATTTTAAAAGCACAAAAAAATAACCGTTTCAAAAAGCTACTGAGGCGAGATCAACCAACAAAATCGCCATTAAAAATCTCCGAGAAATAAGATTGACACAATTATTAAAAAGTCACAGAGTACGAGAAACTGAGCGCTGTCTGCTTCATATCTTTTTAACCGACTTAAAAAAGGAGGTTCTGTATTCGTCCCGTATGTAGGTATGTATGTATGTTTGTATGTGCGCGATTTTCTCAAAAACTACTGATTTGATTTGGATGGGGTTTTCATTAACGTAATCTACATACTTTCAGGAAGGTTTTAGTATATAATACATTATGTAATATAAAGAAAATAATAATTTTAGTTTGGGAAGTCGGTGGCTTTGGTTTTTGTTTGCTTTTTTTTGCCACTGACTTCCGAAACCAAAATTATTATTTTTTTAAAAATTATTATTGGTTTCGGTTATTTTTTGTTAAAAAAGTTTTTTTTAATCCTTAATTACTGTTCAAAAGAAAGACAATTATTTATATACATATATTAACTAGTTGTTCCCTGCGACTTCTTTCGTGAAATCGTGACAAAAAGATTTGCGGATGTGCGCATAATAGTTCACCAAAGTTTCATCGCCATCGGCCGCTATTTTTTTAAATAAATGATTACTTTCTATTTAACAATCATTTGATTCGATTCAGAATCAGAAGATATCGACATTCAAACATGGTATAAGTCCCGGCGTCAGTCTTGATCACAAACGTCACCTGCGCACTAACTGTTTTTCGGTCTCATTGGCGGAATGAAGAAGACGGGGGGCGCCGAGGCTGCAGGCGATTGGTTCGTCAGTCGATGCTCGTCGTCTAATTGGACCATTCTCTGTTACGTATTGTCAACTGTCTATTGTCTATTGGACGGAAAATATACATGCACGATCTGTGATCATCTTTAATGCCGGTACCTATACCTATGTAGGTACTTATACTTATACATGAAGCGGCTTCTGACACTTTTTGATACATGTTCAGCATCTTGATGATTTTACACACACTTTTCTTTACTACATCGCAAACGCCGTAAGGAAAACGCAATTTAGATCATAAATCACGAACATTTACATTTTTTATATCTAATTCCCGATAGCTTTAAACGATCGGCACATTATGACCTATGCTAACACAGTTGAATCAGCAAGATTTATTCCATCGCAAAAAATACTTTATTTTTACTGCCATTAGATTCAAATTCACTTGCTATCAGCAATGGCTTTCAGTAATATATTTTATTCGAATTGGAAAAAGGGTTTCAACAGTTTTTTGATGACGAAAACATTATTTCGATTGTTAAAGCATCGTCATTGCTTAATTCTAGGGTCAGCCATTTTATTCCCTGTTATTCTACACATATTCAGTAGCCAACCAAAATCCTTGGTAATTAATCAATTGGGATTAGTGTAGATCTCAGATCATAGAAACAAGGAGATGTGCCAAGGCGCTATCGAGCTTCTTGAGCAAATTGCCCATATTAAAAACGTACGCGCTGGCGACGAACCGAACACGATCGATGGTATAAATACAGTGTTTTAGTTTAGTGCTAGTGTTGAGTGGCGATTAACAGTGTTAGATTGAGGGTGTGCGGAATGTTCAATGCGTGGGAGATCTTTTTATTCACAAGGAGCGCTTAATTATGCGCGTATTGTGTCGAAAAATGTACTAAAAGTGGCATCAGTTGTTCCCGTACTAATTTGCTATGATGGCATATCTCCTTGTTTCTATGATCTGAGGTGTAGATCCATTGCCTATTGTCTCTACAAATACCAACCCATACTAACGATGTTAGACTAGATTATCAGCAACAAAAGACAAACAATTATCAAAAGACGAATGAATTAAATGATGTCATGGAAGGTTTTCGTTCTAATAAAATGTAAGATCGGAATTAAGGATTTTTTTTTGTGTAGGTATTTGTGTGTTTTGTACACACGCCGACCGACACGCCGCATGATGTCACCGCGAGAACTGCCAATTTGTTTGCGAACGTTCGAGGGAGAATCTCACCGTGACATTCTCCCTCGAACGTTTGCAAACAAATTGGCAGTTTGATATCACGCGGCGTGTCAATACAGCAGACTGGCTGTTGATGATAACAGAACTTAATAATAAAACAAGTTTAAACGGATTAAATCGCGTATATTACGGATTTTTACAGAGTTTTCCTGACGTTTCGAACACTTTGCAGCGTTCGTGGTCGCAGGACGACTGAGGCGGTAGGCGTCATTTAATTAGGTAATTTTTCTATAAATTAGCTGTCATGACGCCTACCACCTCAGTCGTCCTGCGACCACGAACGCTGCAAAGTGTTCGAAACGTCAGGAAAACTCTGTAAAAATCCGTAATATACGCGATTTAATCCGTTTAAACTTGTTTTATTATAATGTGTAATAATCGCGAAATCCTAAGACATTATTATGATAACAGAACTGTAATCACTTTAACTGTTTATAATACAGCAATTGCTAAGTTGTAAGAACCTTCCACATTAATCGAAAACACCAATTCCCCTAATGATACAACATGATACAGCAATTTCACAGTGAAATTCCAACAAACACTTTCCTTCAAATAGTTTAAGTACCGTTCAAAACTATGGCAAGGTTATGGAAACATTTGCCCTATAGATAGCAAAGGTGACATGACCGAAGGATTATCTAAAAGGGATTATTTCAGAATAACATTGGCGAGCAAGGGCTGTCGGATCACGCAACGACCCGGCACTAATCGCACGACCAATCTATACCTCATTTGGCACTTACACGGCTTCAGGGAAACCCTACAACATCAATTTTTTTCGGTATTGCACATCGGTGACAAGAACGGCTTAGCAAGACTTCCGCATAAATGTAATTACGTGGTAAACGCTCGTTAATATTTATTTGATCCAACGGAATTCATCGATGGAACGGAATAGGATAATTTAGATTAATTGCCGAAAATTACGATTTACGAGTCATTTGTCAATTTCGTTAATAAGGAAACTAGTTAATGTGACAGTCTTAAATTACAGCGTAAATTATCCATCATTCCGAAAATCAAGAATCTAAAATACCTACATTCAAAGAAAATGATTTACACCTATAGCCTATAGCACCTTTCCGCTATCGGTATATTCAAATTAACTATCAATGTCTAGAATTACTACTACTACTACTCTGTGACTTTTTATTAAATATTCAAGTAAAGATGCTACTTAAATTTCTAATTTAATATTACATGAAACAACTTTAACTACTAGTAGACTTACTTTCCAATACCCGCAAGTAGTGGGGTGTGGAACGCGCTAATTCGCCGTGAACACGTACCGTCTATAATTTTGTAATTTAGCTCAAGTCGATGATCGTCTTCAACTGTAGTTTACTATGTTGACTCATGAATATGAAATACGTATATTTAGGTACTTATTAGAGTATAAAATATAACGACAGTTGTAAATAATATAGTGAAATGTTCAGACATAAATAATCGTAAAAACAGAGGCAATTTGTTTGATCTTAACCCTGAAAACGTCAAAAAGTTATAAATATAGGGTACTCACTCAGTTTCGTTGTTTTCGAAAATCACGCTGCCTTGAGCTGACTCGTACTGCGTACCGTTCTTCGCGGTGCCATCTTCCGTCCAATACGGCACCCTGACCTTGCCGCGGGCGCCTGCTGTCCTCACGACTCTCAAGTCGTAAGTCCCCACCGACTCCGTCAGCTCAAAGTCACGTTGTGGGAAAGAGAACACACCAGAATGGTCATCGTCCAAAATCACCACTGTCGCTGTTGATGGAGATGCTAAACAAGCTCCTCTGGGGGATGTCAAACGCACGTAAAAATACTCGTCTTCTTCAAAGACGTCGTCGTCGATCACTTGAACGCTGAAGGTCTTCTCTGTCTCCCCGTGTCTGAAGACTAGAGACCCTTGGGTGGCGACGTAGTCTGACGCGGCCTCTGCTGTTCCATCTTCAGTAGTGTAATTCACTGTTACTTCCCCGTTCAAGTCACCAGCTCTTACGACTCTCACTTCGAATGTCCCGCAGTTCTCCATTACGGTGTAGTGGTCCGGATCGAATCGGACGTTCGGCCCGCGTGGCTCAAGTGACATAGATCCTGATTCTCGTCGCTGTAGCTCTGCCTTAACTTCGCTCAGATCACTTTGAGCTCGTTCAGATATTTTTCTAGAGAAATCGCCTCCACCTGTCATTTTACGAGTGGCAGCAACTCGGTAAAACGCCCTCGACTTCGGACCGCGTGACATCAATGTCTCTAGAGCCATTCTTTCTACAGTTTCCAAATCTTCTTCAGGATGTTGCCTTCTTAATTCTTTAAGTACTGTTACATACTCTCTTCTAGACTTTTCTTGTTCTCTACCTTCATCGTCTTCAGATATGAAATCATCTCCTCCCGGCTTTAGAGCCATTTCAACTGAGCCGTCTCCTTCGCCTTCTACAATGACTCCTCTTTCGTTGACTCTATAGCCTTTCTTCAAATATTTATACATGAGTAATCGGCGGTCGGCGATGTATGCTGTTAAAACCGTTGCTGGGAAGAAGAAAAAAGTCACTAACCCTTCCCAAACTTCGACTTCATTGGGTGAGATGACAGCTAATATGAGATAGAGCCACACATACGCAAAGATGGACCACGTTGCTGTCACAAGGAACACTCTAAGATGTTTAATCTTCCTAACTTCTCCATCTGGTATCACCACAACACAGATGGCTATGATCACAAACAAGTTATAAGCAGCCGATCCCACGATTGTACCGGGTCCTAACTCGCCAGCTTCGAAGTCCTTCCCAGCTATTTCAATTACGGATAATAAGATCTCGGGCGCACTAGATCCTAACGCCATCAAAGTTAAATTAGCGACGGTCTCATTCCATACTCTAACGACAACAATCTGATCGCTGCCATTTCGCCGCACGCGCACCTCCTTCTCCCTTGACGTTATAACTTCTATGGCGCCCATAAATCTGTCTGAGACGATGGACACTCCGATGAAGAGGTACATGAGGCAAAGAAAGTAGATGATGCCTCGGAAGACGAGCTCGTAGATGGGCACATCCTCGAGAGGCTGCCACGCGGGGAGGACGAGCCCATCGAAACATGCGAGGACGTGGTGGGGGGTTGTGTTGCGCGAAGCGAGACGCGCAGACGGCTCGGCGCGTGTCACCACGCAGCAAGCCGCGATCGCGGCGAGCGCGAGCCGCATGCCGCGTAAGTGGCGGCGACCGGCGCTGCACGAGCCCGGCGCCCGACTGAGCGTCGCGACCAAACGACGCCCCGCCCCTCACCCGCGCCCGTTGTTTCCTTATACAGCGCCAGAATATACAGTAGTTTAACTACAAACAAACCGGGACGTGATTTGGTAGCCGAAGTTTATGTCAACATTCGATTTGAAACTGCCAAAGTCTATCACTGTTCTATATTGGCGATCTGTCATCCGACACTTGGGTCATCAGTCAAACAGTATCCGATATTTTATTTTTGTTTCTATGGAGTAATTTTTTGTTTGAAATGCTGTTTTTCTTGGACTGTAGTAGTGGCTCTTAAGCCGCAGAGCTGTTCCTGTACGCGCACGTTTCACCTTACTTGATGGAGTTTTATTGGCGATGCGGCCCGTAAACTTGGCGGTAGAAAAAAGCTTATTAGCCGAGCCAAGGGGACTTATTAAAACTTAGTTTTGGGCTCAGGTATTTTATTTTATTTTATTTTATTTTATTTTATTCGGAAAACTTACAGCTAGTATACTCACAATGTTTGTTAATGGTACAAAAGTGAGGGCCATTTACAAGTTTTCACATGTAAATACTTAATTACAATCAAAATAAAGAGCGGTAAACAAATATACCCAAAAACACAACACAATAAACAACGTAATAGTTGCAGGTACAAGGCTTATTTCTCTAAAAAGAAACTTTTCACTAGTATTTTTTTTAGCTGAGAAACACTGGTATTGAATATATCTAAGTTATGTTCAGAAGAGAGTCTATTAAACCCTCTGCTCACACGTATTAAGAATGAGTTCTGCCTGTAAGTGCATTTAGAAGGGGGGACATACAATAAGCTAGGATTGCGCAGCATTCTGGAATGAGTTACAAATCCTAAACTGCCTAGCAGCTCAGGGCAGTCAATAGTACCATTTGCAATCTTAAGAAGATATGTCATATCTGCAATGCGCCTGCGCTCATACAAGGGCAGGATGTGAAATCTCTTACACCGCACTATGTAATTAGAAGTATATTTTCGCGTTTTATACTGCAAAAAGCGTAGAAATCGCTTTTGGATGCGCTCAATTCGATCTATGTAGACATTATAGTTTGGATTCCACACTTGCGAGGCGTATTCTAAATGGCTGCGGACAAAAGCACAATAGAGAATTTTAAATGTTTTCACGTTTTTAAAATCAGCTGAGAACCTGAGTATAAAGCCAAGTGCTTTGGAAGCTTTACTTACAATATTTTCAATGTGTGCATCAAACAGCAACTTAGCGTCAAACGTAACACCCAGGTCCCTGACAGCACATATCCTGTTCATAATAGTGTTTTGTAGCTTATACTGAAAGGTAATAGGACGTGGTTTGCGAGTGTAGGTACTAACAAAGCACTTGGACACATTAAGTTCAAGTTTGTTAAGAAGACAGTAATTTTGCAGTTCATCCAAATCTCGTTGGAGCCTAAAACAGTCACTAGGTTCCGATACAGGACATAAGATTTTCATATCATCGGCGTATAGAATAATTTTGGAAAACGTAAAACATGTGCCAATATCATTGATAAAAATTATAAAGAGTAATGGACCCAGAAGGGATCCCTGTGGTATGCCTGAGGGTATTTGAACAGCGACAGAACTATGTCCGTTTAAAACTACTGTTTGACAGCGATTCTCAATATAAGAAGTAAACCACCTGAACAAGTCTCCCCTAATACCCACTTCAAGTAATTTACGTAACAGGATGATGTGGTCTATACGATCGAATGCCTTGCTGTAGTCTGTATAGACCACATCAACCTGTGAGGGTTCAGACATAGTACGCGTCAAGTAGTCAGAACAGACGAGCAGGTTAGACACTATAGATCTATTCCTCAGAAAACCATGCTGATAGCCATTCAGAGATTGTTTAATAGCATGGTAGACGGAAGAATAAACAATTTTTTCTAAAACCTTAGCAAATAAGCAAAGCTTAGATATCGGCCTGTAGTTCTCTACATGGTCTTTTGGGCCTTTTTTATGTACAGGGGTAATGAAAGCTGTCTTCCAAACAAGCGGTACCACTCCCTCAGACAGAGAACGCCGATATATTAATGTGAGGGGTAAAGATAAACTTTGCGCGCACCGGGTTATAAGGATAGCAGGGATACCATCAGGCCCCGCTGACTTATTTAGATCTATAGCTTTAAGAAGCTTGAGTACCTCGGTCTCACTAACTTCAATTGTGCCTATATCTGAGGCAGTGGTCCGGTAAAGGCTATGCATATCACTATCCAAATCAGTTCTAACGGAAGTCGTGTTCTGAAGAAAATTAAATTTAAAAAAGTCACTAAACATATTGCATATTTCGTCTCCCTGTCCGGATGAACAATGACCATACTTCATAGTCGATGGATATGTACTAGAGGATTGTTGCTTACTTTTTATGAAAGACCAGAAAGTTTTAGGTGATTTATTAATACTATTCTCTATTACCTTAATATAATCATCATACATTTCCTTTTCTAATAATTTGGCACGATTTCTTAAAATTAAAAACGAATCATAGTCCGATAAATTACCATACTTTTTATATTTGGAGTGATATTTATGTTTTTCTTTTAAAATTTTAATAAGAGGAGTTTTAAACCAAGGGGGGTATTTAGACATAGATTTTACCAATTTAGTAGGGATAAAAGTTTCACATAAATTATTTAGTCTAGTATACAATAATGACAAAGCATCCTCTACCGTTCCCTTGCTGAGATCAGTATGCCAGTCGAAACTATCGAGTTCTTTTGCAATCGAAGTGAAGTCCGCTAGTCGATAAATGAACTTTTTTCTTTCCTGAACTGGGAGCGTATTATACTCAACAAAGTCTGCAAAAATGCTAAGTGCTACGTGATGGGGGTCTTCAGGTACTAAAGGGTCACAACACTTATCGATGGTTAAGTGGTTGTTACAAAAAACTAAGTCCAAGACTCGATCATTGACGTTCCTATGGCCGTTGAACTGGAGTAAATTACATGTGTTTAAAATATCAAAAAATTCTGACTGATTTGATCCATGAATATTCTCCGGATAAAAAGAGTGCCCATCATCAGCCACTTGCCATATTAAATTTGGTAAATTAAAGTCTCCTATGATGATAAAAGTGTCAGTAAGGTGATTTAATACGATATCATTTAACTTAGTGTAAAAACATGCTAATTGTGTTGATAATGAGTGCCCTAAGCTTTGTTTGCAGAGATAAATAGTACAAATGTGCAGTTTATATGACGTCTTAGGTTTAGAACGTTTTAAAGTTAGAGTTACCCATATGTCTTCGGCAGATGAGCGCCAGTCAACGCGCTCCTCTGCAATGAGGTCACGCCGAACTGCAATAAGAACACCTCCTCCGAGCGTCTGATTTGTATTGGTGTAGTTTCTGTCACGCCTCCAAACAAGATAACGATCATCAAACATTTCACTATTATTAAAGTCCTCTTTTAGCCACGTCTCAGTTAAACATATTACATCATAGTTATTTACACACATATTTCTAAAGAAACTTGATGTTTTTGTCCGCAAGCCACGTACGTTTTGGTGGTAAATATTAAGGCCTTTTAAAAGGTGGAATTATTAGCATCAAGAATAACAAATACAAAAACAATAGTAGTAAAATAATAGCAACATTATTAAAGTGTGGTGGTTTGCTTAGAATAGAAAAGATTACATAGAAGTCTCGTACAAATAAATTAGGCATCATCCATTTACTTACGATCAGCATATCATTATAAATACGAGAATAAGAACATTTCCTAATATGTCGTACAGTGCAAAATATCCAATTAAGAAAGCAAGATTTAAAAGAAGCAATAGTTACATTATTTTTGTTAAAATGCGGCGGTTCAAGTAAATTAAGTGCAGAGCTAATTGGGCAAAAAGCAGCTTTATGTTGTGTTAGATAAGACACATAATAGAAATAAGTAGCTAATAAATAAAAACGATTAACGCAGGTAACAAAAAAAACTGACCCGAGCGATGGAACAATAGCGAGCCGTACCAATGCAGCTAATGAATAGAATGAGCAGATAAGGGCGTACATACCAGTGTTTCTCAAACATGTGACAGTAATCGCATCAAAACAAGACAAAATTAAAAGATTTTTTAAATTATTTTCTTCAGATCCAGTTCTGATTTGATTGTGTATGTAGGGGAGGTGGCATTCTTCTTCACAAGAATTTTGCAGTTTTTCACCCAAATATAAGAAAAATTCTTCTCCTTGGCCAGAATTTTTGCCTTGTTTAGTAGCTGCTTGTTTTCAAGTGTCAGGTGATCATTGACGAAAACCTTGCTTCCACCATTAAGACCGAGATCAGTTGCTGTAATTGCATGTTTTTTAGCTGCGGCTATGAAATCGTCTCTCATGTAGCGATTGTGTACGGCTACAATAATATTTTTGGCGTCTTTATTATTGCGTTGGGGAACCCTGGCAATGTAATTTATATGATTCTTCGAGACCTCACAGTTAATTTTTTCGCTAATTTTAGCCACAATCGCGAAGAGGTTTTCCGACTCGGTTACTGGAACTCCTTTAATCTCTATATTATTCAATCGCGATCTTTGCTCATTTTCGCGCATGGTTATTTCAAAACGCTCAAGGCGAAGCTCGAACCGGGACATGTCCTCCTGTGTTTTTTGTAGGGACTCAATCTGTCTATCAACTTCAACCAATCTGTCCGTGAGCTGATCAACTGAAGTATGAACGAAAGTTAGCGAATTTTTTACCTCTAATATCTCGCTTTGCAAGGTCTTGAGGTCTGAAATATCCGCTTGTATCAACTTCACGTTTTCTATTAACAGAGGCAATGGTGCTAACTGTTCCGTGAGTTTTCTAAGCTCGAGATGGATATTTTCCAGTTCACCAGATGTAGCTTTACCCGACTTCCCAGGGGGTGGATTAGAAGGACTCGCCAAACCAGTTTTACAGGCACTGCACTTCCACGTGTTTTTCCTATCCCCAAGCTTGCGGTACCCTGCCTCGGTAATACCAGCACAGGGGAAATCATACTGATTGAGGCACAATGTACACTGCACGCCTGTATAGACTGCACACTGTATAGACGACTTTATTGAAGTTCATTAGAAGTAAAGTTGGGATTCCTCAGAGTTTAAGTTTAACTCATATAGAAATGTGTGACTGTTTTTTTTTTCTTTTTATTTCTTTATAAGAATACTTTGTTACCGACTTTTTAGCTACGAAGACAAAAATTGAGTGAATTTGAATAACCCTCTGATTCAGAGGTGTTCTTTTCTCCCCTTAGGTGTCGTAAAATAAATTAAATTTGAAGAAATAAACCAAGTATGAGCACTTGTATTAAACAGGAGTCTTCATCTCTGTGAGGATTTTCTGGGTCAGGTCAGATGATACTCATCTAAAAGATTGTTCTAGGTCTGAATATACATAATTATGAGATTTTTGACCTTAGAAGCACGGTACATGAGAAATCCTGATATTTTTTGAAACCCGATAATTTCGAGTAGGTCTCGCGCCCTGAGAGTTCCGCACAAAATATAGGTAAGTTTGTAATCGCAAAAAAAATGTGAAATTAAACAAATTAAAGATTTCCGGATTTTTTCCCATAGTCATAAAAATCATAAAAATATACATAGTATTTCAAGATTTCATATTATAAACATAAAAATATATTGTGTAAAAAATTACTAAAAAACTAAATTGTAGTCACAGTCTAGAGTCTAAAGCTTGTTCTAGAACGGTGCTCTAACATACATCTCGATTCAATACAAATCTAGTTATTAATAACTAGATTTGTATTGAATCTGTTTGAATTTTAGATTCAATCTTGAATACCTTTTGAGACGGGCTATTGAGATTAGAATCCATTAAGCTTATAAGAACCGGGAATTTTTCAAAACATTTTTTATTTGTTGTATATTACTATTTTCTCAAAATTCAGTTCGGACCTTACTCAAGTGACCGCACATAATCGGTATAGGTAACGTTATTTTTCAAGCAATTGTTAATACTACATATTTAATTTTTTTATAGGTAGGTACTATTAGACTGGACCTGGCGCAGTCACAGCCGATGCCTTAAGGGGGCCTCATAGGCTCATACCCCAGTCGAAGATTTTGGGGAGGGTAATACCGACTAATGCCGACGTGCTAAACCGTGAATTACCGTATTTCGAAAATTTTTATACGATTTTGGGGAGGGTCATGACCCCTACGCCCCCCCCCCCCCATCTGACCGCCACTGGACTGGACTAATATTTTAGATTATACATTTTTTTTTTTATGTTTAAAACTTTTGTGGATTATGACGTCAAACAGAAATTAGGCGTAATTACAGATGTAAAACTCAAGGCTCAAGGGCTAATACCGTTTCCGTAACAGATGGGCGAGTTCTACCACCATATTGTGGCTCGCCAGTATAGCTCGCGGAATCGGAATTGGTGTAGCCAGAGGGCCTATCACGAACAATTTTGACGTAGCGTATCGTAAACGTAACGTAAACGTAAAACGTAAAACGTAAACGTAAGTAATATTTATATAAATTAAATAATTTATTTATATCTCTGTATTTATTAAAGGTTTATGTTTAACTTACCACCAGATATAGTAACAAATAGCAGACAAAAGTAGTACCTAAATGATCACCAAAATGAAACTCGCATTTTAATGTAAAATTACAACCAAAGTTTTAACACTTTGCTATCCTATTTAAGTAAAATGACTCCAAGTAGGTAAATCATGAGTAACCCAAAAATAGTAAATGATCACCAAAATTAAACCAACATTTTAAAGTAAAATTATAACCAATTTTTTTAAATTCTGCTATCCTATAACAAAATGAGTCCAAATAAATCATTGTTATCCCAAAAGTAGTAAATGATCACCAAAATTATACCAGCGTTTTAATGTAAATTATCTCTCTTTCGCAGTCTACAAACAAACAAACAAAATATAACTTTTTTGGACTTACAAGGGGGAGGGAGGTGGTCGACGGAGCCCCGCTACGCGGGGCTCCTATTTCCGTCTGCAAGGTTAAAAGTAACCTAACACGAAGGGGTTGACGGGGGCTTCGTTCGCTCGCTTTGTTCGCTCACTGAAGCCCCCGTCAACCCCTTCGAACCTAAATTGTCCGTATCAGGGTGTCCAAGTTCCCGAGCTTGCTTCGCTCGCTCTTGGACCCTAGTTAGGTATGTTACTCAAATGAAACATGTGTGTGTGTGTGTGTGTATGTTTGTGTGTGTGTTTGTTACTTCTTCACGCTGAAACGGCTGGACGGATTTGGATGAAATTTGGCACACAGATAGATTATAGTCTGGAATAACACATAGGCTACCTTTTATCCCGAAAAACGCAGGCAAGGCCGCGGGCGGAAGCTAGTTTGGTAATAAGCCTACATTTTATGTCCATTAATAGTGGTTTATTTGGGCAGAAATAGCGCATTAATTTGCTCGCTAAGAGTTGGTGATCATTTACTACATTTGGTGTTCGAATACAATTTGAAGTGCAGTCGTGACTAAAATAGCTAGTACTATTGTAATTTTAGACTTTATTTTTCTGGTGTTAAGTAGATATTTTTGGTTACAAAACTAAGGGTATCAAAGCATTTTATGGTGGTCATTATATTTATCCCCTTTATTAAAATGCACAAATTGCATAAAATGTTATCAAAATGTTTTAGGACAGCTGTATTTTAGATTCACGCTTACGTTTACAATACCGTACTCAGATCATAGAAACAAGGGAGATGTGCCAAGGCGCTATCGAGCTTGATGCCTGATTTTGAGCAAATAGCTCATACTAAAAACGTACGCGCTGGCGACGAACCGAACACGATCGATGGTATAAATACAGTGTTTTAGTTTAGTGCTAGTGCTGAGTGACGATTAACAGTGTTAGATTGAGGGTGTGCGGAATGTTCAATGCGTGGGAGATCTTTTTATTCACAAGGAGCGCTTAATTATGCGCGTAATTGTGTCGAAAAATGTACTAAAAGTGGCATCAGTTGTTCCCGTACTAATTTGCTATGATGGCATATCTCCTTGTTTCTATGATCTGAGATACCGTACGTAAAATGTTTCGTGCTAGGCCCACAGGTCTTAAAACCGCAGTTAACATTACAGCGGTTAACTTTAGGGGGGTTTTGTTGCTAGCCCGTCCATCTAAAGCCTGCAATACATGTTGGCCGAGCGTTGTCGAGTGAAGGCCAATACCAACATGTAGACGGTATATTTGCCTTGTCTTGCTATCGCTCGGTGTCACTTGCCTAGTTGGTTGAGTATAGACAAGCGCCAACGTGTATAGACCTCATTTGAGGTAGCTTGCCACAACTTGCAGTCGCTCGCGATCGCTTGCCTCACTTCGGAGCGGTGTCGGTTTTTCTGCACAAATCAAAGGCGCTCGCTGTGGCGCTTGCGCGCGCTCGGACAATAGTGTTCACATGTTTGTCCGCGCGCTATTATGCGGTTGACGTCAAACTTGCCGAACGTCTAGACAGTAGCGCTTGCCTTGTGTCAATTTGTCTAGGCTCGCGTTGGTCTAAGCTCGGCCAACATGTATTGCAGGCTTAAAGAACATTATGTTCGCCGTACCGAAACGTCGTGAATTATTCGTATTAAGTTCTAGATTATAATGAATAGGGGTAATAAATATACTTGAAAGTGGAAATTATTAAGGGTAGTATCGTTACTAGGTATAAAAAGAATTTGTGGTCGTAATTAGAATGAATTCGTCATAACAGCTCAATGGATTCGAGTCGAACACGCGAGCTTTCAATCGGGCAGTCAATAACCTACACTTTAGGGTAGGTGTTTGTCGTTCAAGGGTAAAAATAACATTATTAAGCGACTTCAAAAAGGATAGTTTCGCGTCTCGCTTACCTATATTATGGCCGCACTGCAGAAACGACAATTGACATTTGTTCACGAAATCGCCGTCGCGTCGCTATCGCCGTACTAGTGCGGTCGCGGTCTTAGGGGCCTTAGACTGCAGTGGCAAAGGGTCAATTTTTGTAAGAGGTAAGCTGAAGCTACAAATGCTTACCTGGTCACGAAATGCTAATTAATATAGGTACTTAGGAGGTAATACTGTGCTATTTTTGAAAGGGAAGCCGGTAGGAATATTGTAGTGACCCTTCGCCACTGTTAGACTGGAAAACCGACCCCAACCCAGTCGAGATGAAACATAGGTAGAAAAGGTTTTCTTTAAAACATTTATTAGTACTTCTTATGTCATTAAAGTTTAAATTTAAGTGTTCTCGCGTGCCGCAGACGGCTCGCGTGCCCCATACAATGTATTTAATCGTACCATATTGGACACACCAACTTTATCGCACTCTCCACAATTGAAAGTACTTATTAAGAACCTTTGCGGCCGCCACCAAGTACCATTTAGTGCTCGAATGCCTAAAACATTTATGGTTAAGTTGTAAGCTCGGATGTTAGAAAAAAAAAGTTCTGTATTCGAATCTTAAACCGATGTCAAAAAAGAAGTATTTTGTTTATAATTTAAACGACATCAAATTAGGCAGTTCTGTATTTTTTTAACTGGTATTAAAAACGGTGTTTTAGCTAATTTTCATATAAATATAACTGTTCCGATTTTTCTAAGATTACTAGGAAGACATAGATTATCCTTTACCGTATAGTGGGACACCATAGACTAACAAACAAATCACAAAAAAATACCAGTTTAAAAAAAAACTGGCTTATTAAATGGCCAAACAATGTTAAAACCCAAAAAAAAAATATAAATCGTTCCACCATCAATTTGTTCCTCCACCCAGATCAGAATCACATCAATTTCTCATAGGACCACTTAATTGGTCTCCTGTGCATGACAGCAGTACATGAATCATTTCTCACTCAACCCCACTTTGCTCACGTGAGCATTAATGATATTCTGCTAATTTTCACAACGGTAACTAATTAAGTAGCAATTAGCGATAATTATGTTCACTGATGTGTGTTCCATTAGAAACCGCGATGAGGGGCTCATGGCTAAATGACAGCCGTGCTGATCGATCGATCTACGAGGTTAAGCTACACTTGCCGCGGTCATTCCTTATATGGGTGACCGTTCTTTACACATCGAGACCCCTCCATGCCTCGGAGAGCATGTTAAACAGTCGGTCCCGGTTGTCATAGGAATAACTTTGACAGTTGTTTCGGGTAGTCAGGAGCCCGAAAGTCCGCCAACTGGTCTATTATTAAGAAAGAAGAAGAAAGAAAAAACATTTATTTGGCAACACACAAAGACACACAGACCAAACAAAAATAAAAAAATAATAATAAAGAAAAGTTAAAATTATAATATTATTATGGTTGCTATGTGCCTAGCGGCTTTGCCAAATGGGTCCAGTTCAGCATAAATGCCAGGCCACTAGTGCCTGGCGCTGGTTTTCAACTGGACCCAATTGGAGACGTGACGGATGTAAACCTAAACCAGTTTGAACATAATAATAAATACATACAAAACTAAATAAATACACCTATTAATTAATAATTATATATAATGTGTGTTTATATAAATGCATAATGTGTGTTAATAACATAAAAATACAAAGCGGAAATTAAAAGGGGCGAAGAAAGGAAGAAAAAAAACATACCCTACTCGGTAACAATAATAGTAGATTGTTATACAAGGGTGGAAAGAAATCAATTCCCATACGAGGTATTTAGACGCACGAGCGAAGCGAGGGCGGCTATAGTTCGAGTGGGAATTGATGACTTTCACCCGTGTTAAACACTCTACTTTTCATTTCAAATATAAGGAAAGTAAAAAATAGTAGTTTTCTTTAACGGAATTGGGGGTCGACATTTCAGAATCGCTTGAACTCATTTTTAATCAAATAATTTCGGTACAGAGTTAGTATCCCGCCAAATTATACATAAATAGTCTTTTTTAATTTAAATTTCAAATATGGAACACACCGCCCGCGTCACCGCCGCGGGCCATCCCACTTTAATAGGTATTTTTTTTAATTCACATTGGCCGTATACACTCACAAGACCGCAGCATTTTTTTTTTAATCGATATTTTTCTTAATTATGTAAAAAAAATTATAGCCGACTAAATAACCAATTTTAGTTCTATTTTTAAAATTCATTCCCGCCCTAGGGAGGGAAGCAATTACTATGAATCTTTCCCGCCCAAGGGAGGGAAGCATCGTTTTCGACCCGCTGCTCTGATCAAACAAACACTACTTTCCGAATATGAGAAATGAAAAACAATTATTATGTAAAGTAAGCCTATTGCGTTGTCACACTGTTCAATAGGATTTTACAAAAAATATTATTATTAGTATTACCGAGGGGCTCGTGGCTAAATGACAGCCGCGCTGATCGATCGATCTGCGAGGTTAAGCTGCGCTTGCCGCGGTCAGTCCTTGGATGGGTGACCGTTCTTTACACATCGAGACCCCTCCGTGCCTCGGAGAGCACGTTAAGCAGTCGGTCCCGGTTGTCATAGGAATATCTTTGACAATCGTTACGGGTAGTCAGACAGAAGCCCTAAAAGACTGACAGCTGGTCTAACATTCGAATACCGGTATTACCCATTAATTGGGTTGTGGAGGTCAGATGGCAGTCGCTCCTCGTAAAATATTGATATTCAGCCGAAACTAGTTAGACTGGAAGCCGACCCCAATATAATTTGGGAATAGGCTAGGCACATGATGATGATGATTATTATTAGTATTACCCAATAATTGGATTGTGGAGGTCAGATGACAATCGCTCCACACAAAATATTGATATTCAGCCGCAACTAGTAACACCGGAAGCCGATGTTAATCTAGTTTAGGGAAAAGGCTAGGTGGATGATGTACCGTTAGTACGTAGGGGGTGAAATCTGCCCTGTGATTGGAGAACTTGTCCCGGAGTCGCTAGCTTTGAAGAAGCTTCCAGGTACAACTTGATGAAATAAAACTCTGCTTGAGGATGAAAATAGGTATGTATAGGTAGGTACCGGCGTGAGTTATGACAGCATGAGTTAGCACAGATCGCGCATGTACGTTTTATGCCCAACAGACAATAGACAGTTGACAATACGTAATAGAGAATAGTCCAATGGATGACGAGCGTCGACTGACGAAACAATCGCGTGCGGCGTCTTCATTCCGCCAAAAGAGACCGAAAAATTAACTAATGCGCAGGTGACGTTTGTGTTCATGATTCGTGCCGGTACCTATACCTATTTAAGAGGGCCAACGCATTTTTTCACCTCTCTCGCTCGCACAGAACCATATTTGTAAGAATGTTAAATAAAAAGATTCATTTTTGAAAAATGTAATCACCTAGCGAATTACAAAATAATTCGAGAATAGGTGGTATTGTGTAACCGCTGGTGTGGTTTCGTAAATCAAAAAGTGCGACCACTTCGCCGGTGACCTTGATTCCATACCAAACCGCGTCTTTGTAAAACTTCAAACCAATACATATTTTCTTTCAATCCTCTTCCGCTCCACACAAAAAATCCATTAGACAAGGGTATAATAAAACGGTATTCAGTGATTAATTTTCACTGTCTCCTCGCCTGATAAAATAAGACATTCACGGCTTGGCGAAGCTCTAATGGATTGCAAACATTTCTTTCTCTTCAGGAAAAACAACGGTAACACTTATGGAGTGAGGTAGGTACGGCGATATGATTATCATCCACCTAGGGCGGGTTGCTTCAAACCATCTGTATCCGTAAGTCAGTACGTAATCGTTAAGTCAGTATGAAATTGTCATACAAGCCGCCATATTTGACGGTTACAGATACGTAACTGTAAGATGAAACAACGTGGCCCTAGTCTTTTCTCAAAGAGTCTAATCAAATGCGGCTGAATATCAATTTTTAACTGACTTCAAAAAAGGAAGTTCCGTATTTCAACCATTTGTATGTATGTCCGCGATTTTCTCAAAAATTACTAAACTAATTTCGATATTTTTTTCACTTACGTAATCTATATACTTTCAGGAAGGTTTTAGGTAATACATTAGGTAATCGTTCCTATGTACGAAGTTATATGCATTAGTGTATAGGCAGGGAATGGGATTCTTTAGCAGGTCCACTATTATTCATATACAGGGTGGCAGGGTAGACAGTGGAAATATTTTAAGGGGTCATTGTACTCAACATTATGAACAACTTTTACTATGGGACCAACGCTGAAATCGCGAAAAAAAAATCTGCTGTTCCATACATTTATGTTCACAAAACTCAACAAAATGTATGGAACAGCTGATTTTTTTTTCGCGATTTCAGTGTTGGTCCCATAGTAAAAGTTGTTCATAATGATCAGTACAATGACCCCTTAAAATATTTCCACTGTCTAACCTGCCACCCTGTATATTCAAACTTCGAACCAAATCCGAATCCGAATTGCTTTCAAGTTTTAAAATACGATTACAATTATGAATGATAGTGGTGGACCTGCTATAGAATCCCTTTCCCTGACCGTACACAGTTACGTAGAACAATATTTGCTCGGGTGCTTGGTAATTATCCAGGGATAAAACAGGGATACGTTTGTATCGACAAAACGCCGCCCGCGTTTGCTCTTTACCTCACAGATCGATCGATCACCGCGGCTGTAATTTAGCCATGAGCCCCTATAATAGAGGGGTTTCATAAAACAAGACGTTCACGACTTAGCGAAGCTCTAATGCAGGGCTTCCCAACCAGTGGGGCGCACCTCCCTAGGATAGAGATGAAAAGGAGGGCCCCAATATTCGTAAATATGCTTTCTTTCACTTTAATTATTCTTACACGAAAGTTTGAATTTATAATACATAAAAATATGAAATGATTGTTTTGTTTTTTTATTATTTTATTGTAACAATGAAAATATGAAAAGGGGCGGGCATAAGTATATCTATACTAATTTTAAAAAGCTGAAGAGTTTGTTTGTTTGTTTGAACGCGCTAATCTCTGGAACTACCAGTCGAATTCGAAAAATTGTTTTTGTATATAGCCAGATTTATAGTATAGGCTATTTAACATTATGCTACAACCTCTGGGAGCCAAGCAACGGGGGTGAACTCGCGGGGAACAACTAGTTTTTTATAATCTGGGAAGGCCTTACGCCACAAAAGGTTGGGAATCCCTGTTCTAATGGATAGCAAACACTTTTTCTTCATCATGAAAAACAGCCACCACTTATGAATGGAGGTATGGCGTTATAATGATACTGTTAAATTGTTTTCGATGTTATCAGCGTTTATTACGACTGTCAAATGCAGGTTTAAGTGGTCATGTTTAATTAATTACAGCTTTAAAACGCATTAAACGCACAGGTTCTAATAATGCTCACCTCGACCAAACATTTGGGTAAGGATTTTTAGCACGTGTGCTTGTTTAAATTGTTAAATTGTTTTACCCGACTACAGCTCAGCAAAGAAAGGGTAATGTATTTAACACAATGCAATTCCAACTTTTTTAATTTTTTTTTTATTCATTGATAGGCTTGCGTTTGACCAGCATCTCGCCTGATGTTAAGCAATGATGCGGTCTACGATGGAGCACGCTTGCCTAGAAGAAACCGATTCACTCGTGACTTGAAGATGCCCAGGTTGTAACTGCTCGAAACACCCACTCGGGCAGCGCATTCCACTGCTTGGCGGTTTTCACAACTCGTTGGAATCAATTAACCTGCAAATTTTACTGCATAATTTATCCTTAAAAACTTATGATAAAAATCGCATTGCCATTACTGCGTAACTCAGATAGATTTTAAATAGAATTACTGAGTAGGTAATAGGTATACAGCTGCTACCCATCCCACGCGAATCACAGTTAACTACGTAAACGGTTCAAATCGTTGCTCTGTATTTATAGTTTCCTACCATTATATAGCTCGTTATTATTAAGACATTGTGGCATTATTGTATGCTCTTTGTTCTAATGCAATCTATACTAGACTAATATTATAAAACCATCCATTGCTTGGCTCCTAAGGGTCGTAGCGTGATGTTCAATAGCCTATACTATTCCTCATAAACCTGGCTATCATATACAAATAGAGTTTTTCGAATTTGACTAGTTGTTCCAGAGATTAGCGCGTTCAAACAAACAAACAAACTTTAAAGATTTAAAATGCTTTTTTGTTTCTAAAATTGTTTACTATTGGTTCGAGAGTGGCTAGGTGGGGGGGGGGGCAGCTACCCCTCCCCCCCTCCCTGCCTGTACCCGGCTACGCCCTTGCCTGTGCCTCAGCACTAGAAACATTTTATTGGCTGATTATACTATGCTATGCATGGAAAGGTATTTAGTAATACTGCCATACCTCCAGAGACGACGGATTTATGCTAAGTATCGGCAAACCAATTTGCTTGGAGCTTGAGCTCAAAATGATATATTGTGACAGGCTGACCTACCTAACGTGAAGTGTAAGAGGTCCCACAGTTACTTGCTTCTCAGGGACGCGGACTGAGGCGAGCGATGTTTTAATAACACCTAAAGGTGGATCCAAACATTGTGAGGCATGCGCTGCGCACGCCTCGCAATGCACGGCTCGATATACATTTGCACATGCCTCACCACGAATATGAACGTCCACACATTGCAAAGCATGTGATGTGCGCTGTGCGCGGCGCATGCCTCGCAATGTTTAGATCAACCTTTACACATTAATTGATTAAGGTTACTTTTCTGAAGTAGAAAAAACGCGAACTAAGAGCTTTGATTCCACTTTCACTGTGAGAACTGCCAAACAGTGGAATGCGCTGCCTGAGTGGATGTTCCCCGATAGTTATTATGTGGGTGTCTTCAAGTCGCGAGTGAATCGATTTCTTCCAGGCAAGTATGTTTCCATCGTAAACCGCATCATCGCTCAACATTAGACGAGATGACGATGGCGGTCAAACGTAAGCTTAAAAAAAAACACCCACTCGGACAGCGCATTCCAGTATTTAACGGTTGAAAGTGGAATCAAAGCGCTTTGTTCAGGTTTTTTGGTATATCAAACATGAACCAATGGCGCTTTTTCGTTCTTCTGGCCGTCCAATAGAAAAAAGGGCAGGAGGGAATTAGATCATGCAGATCTGAAGCACTCTCCGAAATGTATAAGTATATAATATTCTATATTTTTTCGTGTAGGTTAAAAAACATATTATTTTCTGAAACAATTCGTCACGTAATTCAAAGGACGTCGGCAGTTTTGGGCTTGATATGGTACAGTAATAAAAGCTTAACCAAAAATAAAAATATATTTTAATTGTTCTTTGCCTAATTTATCTTAGAGATTAAGAATTGGAATAAAAAATCGAAATAAATAAGAAATAAAATGATTATGCCGTTGACATTTTGAAAAAAACAACTAACCAAAAACGGGTGCATGCTGACTGGCGCGTGCCTCTACAGAATATCATGTCGACAGCAACTAAAACCTTTGAATTGAGAACTCATTAGTCGGACTGTACTTCATTGGATCATTCACACCATACTTAACCTCACTGTCACAAATACGAAGATTTCTCTTTAACCCAATTACGTACAAAAACAAATAAAAAATGAATTTAAATACTCTTGAAATACTCGAACACACCAAACTCATTTCATATCTGTACCGACTTACACAATCTGAAGCCCAGCGTTCTATGGGCGTCTGCCAGTGCCCTTTCACTCAATAAAACTATTAATCTTTGCCTCAATTTGTCGAATTCAATCATTTGTCAGTGTTGAACACAATTGAATCTTCAATGCGAAGACGTTGAATTGAGGATCGCTCATCAATTGTCCTCAAAAGAAACGGTTTGAGGAGAGAATCGTCTTACAAGAACGGCTGTCTAAAAGTACAATGAGGTGTCAGTTTATATTTGCCATTGGAACCCGAGATTGAAATTCAGCAAAATATGGTGGAAACACGACCATTTTCTACTAAATTTGTCCCAATTCAGAAAATCAGCGCCGAAAATTAAACTATTCCAACTGAAATAAGGTCCATTTGTAGATTTACATAGCTTTTATTTTTTTTCTGTTTTAATTTATTGTCGAAGTGAATGACTGAGTATAACAAAATTATTTTCTTCGTTATTTTTATTTTATTCTTACTTTCTTTCTATTTAACGTTTTTAGGGTTCCGTACCCGAAGGGTGCCTATTACTAAACATACGCCGTCTGTCCGGCCATCCGTCCACCTGTCACAGGGCTGTATATTATGAACCGTTATAGCAAGATGTATGTAATAACTGAGAAATTTTCACAGAATACGCGAAAATATGGCCGCTATCATGACAAATAATAATAATATTAAAATGTCAAAACCCAAGGGGGTCTCTATACTACTGGAACGAATCCATTAGAGATAGAGTCCGACTCACACTTGACCGGATTTTTTTCATCCCTAATACACGAAGAAATCGCAGTTTATATTTTAAGCGAATAGATCAGTCCGTTATCAAACAGTACTTAGGTATCATCTTACTTAACACAATTACCTTCAGTCACCGCCCGCTAAAGCATGCTATATGACCGAAGCCTCATAGTGCGTCACTGATAGAATTATGAGAACATTAAATTCGTTGAAGATATCTATAAATAAAGTTAAGTTATTCATTTATACAGTGTCGCTGTTAAGTTATTAGGTCCGCCATGATTTCGGAGCTCATCCATTTGTGCTAAAGATGGCCATCGAGGGTTCTTTTAAAAATAATGCATTAATTGGCAACCACGAGCGCTGGGTGGGAATCCACCCCCCTGCCCTGAAAAAAAATACTACACAGAATATATTTTATTTTTTTATTGTTATTAAATAGGCACTGCACGTAAAGGGCACTGGCAGACGCCCATAGAACGCTGGGCTTCAGATTGTGTAAGTCGGTACAGATATGAAATTAGTTTGGTGTGATCGAGTATTTCAAGAGTATTTAAATTCATTTTTTATTTATTTTTGTACGTAATTGGGTTAAAGAGAAATCTTCGTATTTCTGACAGTGAGGTTAAGTATGGTGTGAATGATCCAGTGAAGTACAGCCCGACTAATGAGTTCTCAATTCAAAGGTTTTAGTTGCTGTCGACATGATATTCTGTGGAGGCATGCGCCAGCCAGCATGCACCCGTTTTTGTTTTATTTGGTTTTTTCAAAATGTCAACGGCATAATCATTTTATTTCTTATTTATTTCGATTTTTGATTCCAATTCTTAATCTCTAAGATAAATTAGGCAAAGAACAATTAAAATATATTTATACCATTCCCCCTCTAAAAAGCTTATTTTATTCACTGAAAACAGTGAATAAAAAGCACTTTTACTCACTGTTTTGATGTTTGAAAATGGAACACACCAATGTATTCGACCACAGATTTAAAGAACCTATGCTAGATGCGGCACGTTATTAGATTGTATGAAAACCGAACGTGTCATCTTTTTTATACCTACGATAACTTCACCCCAGCCATTTAGTGATGTGCTCAGAGTAAACAGAATTGTTTCAATCACTAAGCGTCACTGAGCTAACAGACTTTTTTTAGTACGAACAGTCGAACATGCAGGGCACGCTTGGTCGTGGCTTGCCGTATCTAGTGTAAGTGTAATCTGTGTATTCGACCTATATTGATGTGTACTAAATTCAATTTGATTGGTCGATATTTTCGACAAGGAGTTTAGCATTAGAATAAAAACTGTTTTGTGTTCTTTGCTGTCCTTAGTAAATTGGCGCTATTTTGAATACTGTAAGTTGTACGAACACAAAGTTTAGTGTTACTTTAATCTTTAATTTTGTGTTTGTTTAGTATTGTTCTAATCGATTAAAAATGCATTCTAGTGATGCGGCGGCCGATATAGTGGAAAGGTGGAAAGCTTGCTACCCAAAAAATCACGGCTGGTTTACATCAAAGCCAATTTAACTTTACTTTTTCTTCATTATATGTATATTTTCACTTAAATCTTTATTTTTCTCGTAGTCATGGTATAAAGTATAGTATGCAACTCTTGAATAAAACGGATTTATATCGAGGGCCATGAATCGCTCGCGTCGCTCAGGATTCTAACACTTGAATCACTCGCTACGCTCGTGATTCAATCATCATGAATCACTCCCTACGGTCGTGATTCAATCGTTAGAATCCTTCACTAGCTCGTGATTCATCTATGGCCCTCGCTTTAAATCCGTCCTTTATTCACTAATTGCATAATATACTATTTTATTTTTGGTTATGCTTTTATTACTGTACCATATCAAGCCCAAAACTGCCGACGTCCTTTCTGATTGTACCTATTTACCTATAATTATAAGGATACACTGTTATACATAATATTTTATTAATTTATAGGTACCTAGTATACCTAATGTGAAGATGCAGATGCATCTCTCTGAAAATAATCCTGCCGGCGCCCATATTGGCAACCCCCATTTTTTAGATAATAAAAGCAGTGAATATAGAGATAATTAAGCCGTTGGAAGCCGTCTATGTGATAACCACATACTTTTGAGAAACCACATATAACATTAGCAGTCTTTAATCAACCTACCATACTGCTTACTTTCTCAAATAAAATATCCATATAATATCTATGCAAATAAAACGTCGTTCCATCTCCTGTCAATCCCAAAGCAATCAAAATCCAGCCTGTACCAAAGCATTCGAGTTAAAGCTATACGTTTGACGATGCCGTCATGTTTACAGCTACGACTGTTCTAAGACTGTTGTATTTTCAATTCAAAATATGCTTACGTTAACGAAATTATACGTCAAAAAAACTCATGATAGGGGTACAGTACCCCTATCATGAGTTTTTTTGACGTATATTCGCGTTCACGAATTTGTGTAAAATGTATACGCGTTACTGCAGGTACGGACTAAGGCTGTGTCCCAAATAGGCAAACTGTGAGCATCTGACTGAGTTTGCGGCGTATCGGTTGAGTAAGCGCTTCCATATATTTGAAATGGTCGAGTGTCCACAGTTTGCTAGCTTGCGCTAACAGTTTGCTACTGCAATTTGTTAGCGCAAACTCAGTCAGCCGCTCACAGTTTGCCCATTGGGGACACAGCCTTAGTCCGTACCTGCAGCATCGCGTATACATTTTACACAAATTCGTGAACGCGAACTGTATCCACCTGTACGCGTATTCAACATACCTAGATTACGCGTACATTGGAACGCTGTAAAAACTTCATATAAGTACGGTACCTAAATAAATAGTATTTGTTATCATTCTCCTGCCCTTATCAAAATCTATTTGTGGTCGGCGCAGCATGTCCTCTCTTCCACATATTTCTAAAAGCCGTCATTTCAGCACATCGTCATTTCCTCAAAGCTGATATGGCCAAAAAGGGATTTCTGGCTGTCATCTTTCACACAATCCATCCATCGTTTCTTTGGTCTTCAGCACAATTCAAAAAAAATTGTGGGTTTATTCCGGTTCGTATAACTACGCCCAACTTCTTAAAATCCCGCACGCTGCCCGCAAACCAATTATTTTTTATCTGAACTTATAAAATCGATTTCTAGCGCAACCCAACTTCAACGTTGGCCGATAAGGATCCTTACCATATCCGGTATCCGGGAATTTAAAACGGGACTGCGTATTGATCTCAGATCATAGAAAAAAGGAGATATGCCATCATAGCAAATTAGTACGGGAACCACTGTCGCCACTTTTAGAACTGTTTGCGACTAGTGTTGCCCAAAATCGGTCTTGCAACAATCATTTTCGCGAGATCAAGACTACCTAATTACAGCAAGACTAAGACCACGACCAAGAATGAATGTACAATGCTAAAACTAAGACCACGACTATGGGTATTGACGCAGAACCGAGACCAAAGACGGGGTTAGACTCGTCTCGGTCTTGCATTTGGGCAACACTATTTGCGACACAATTACAGGCGCTCCTTGTGAATATAAGAGCCATATTGCATTAGGATGCCAGCAGCGTTTGCATCCGCTTTGGCGTCACTGCTGGCGTCCTAATATTATGATATTGCTCTAAAGTTCTCCCACACATTAAAAAATTTACACACCCTCAATCTAACACTGTTATTCGTCACTCATCACTAGCACTAAACTAAAACACTGTATTTATATATCATCAATCGCGTTCGGTCCGTCGCCAGCGTGTACGTTTTAAATATATTATGGTAAATGTGACTATTTCAAAGCGTCAAGCTCAATAGCGTCTTGGCACATCTCCCTTGTTTCTATGATCTGAGGTATTGACCTATATTCCGGGATATACCGCATTTATCTAGAGCAAACGGTTTGGCTTCCTTATTCCAACAATTTTGCGGTTTATTAAAGGCTGTGGAAAAAGGAAAATTTGACGCGTAAGTCGCATACGTTTACACATTTTTTGGAGTTGTTCTACAGTTTTAACGTGAACACGTTTTTAAAAAAGCTTCCACATAAAAGTCCCGTCTGAGTTAGCGATGAAACGATTTCGTTGTCGCCAAAAATTTTAATATATTTCTTGACAAGGGTTGTATCGCCAAGTTTTGTATATATTCTGAAAATAGACCGCTGTTCATTGCCTGTTAGGGTACGCCATCGTCCGCCTATGTAGATGTTGTAAGGTATATGGTGAATTCATTACCACTAACCGAACCTAATAAAACTTTTTGCTATAAAAATAATAAATGATTACCTATATCGTCAAAAAAAATTAACGACGTCACACGACATAATGGCGGCTAAAATCCGCCATGTTTTTTTTTTTTTCATAATCCATATAGCCTATGTTACCCGCAGCCTAATTGCGTAACTCAATTTCTTTCACCATGGCTTTCATTTTCACAGTTCAACAACATCCATTGCCGCGTTGAGCTAGTTACGGGAGCACGGATTAACAATCATACGGCGTAATGAATGTCAAAAACAATGCCATGGTGATAGCAATTGAGTTACGCAATTAGGGTGCAGGACCATAACAACGAAATGATTGACACCTCATTTTTCAAAATCGGATGAGTAGTTTAGGCGCTACGGTGGAACACACTTAAATACAAACGTACATACTTAATATACTGCTAAAATCATAACCTTTGCCTTTGCCGAAGTTGGGTAAAAATAGACAAGTGAACTAAATAGCGTTTATTGAAGCTGGTTAAAATCTAGTCAACCAATGTTCGTAGGGACTACCGGATGACTTTTTTCTATCAAATAAAACCACAATAAAAATTTGTTCATATTATTTTGGTGAATATATCCGATACCAGGGTATAAAAAAAATACGGTCGAATTCATATCTCCGCTTTTTTGAAGTCAGTTAAAAATCATTGTGATATTTTTCGATTTTCACGCGAAAGGACACAGCTAGTTCACAAAACATCGAAACTCCGTTTGTTTTCGCCTCCACGCTATACCTTCGTCATCAAAACAAAATGGCATCGCCGCAAACTTTCCCCTGGCAGCCCAGGGGAAGGATCGCCATGTTGTCAACGCCAGGGTACGAATGCTAATCGTTATTGTTATTATTCGACATAGTTTTGTTCAAATTACTGCGGTGAAGTTTGTACAAACAGCGTTGATACTTAGGGAAACAGGTATTTTTAGTACCAACCTACTGTTACAATGTTACATACGATGGACGTTTGCTAACTAAAAATATAATGTACTAGGCTTTTGCCCGTGACTTCGTCCGCGTAGACTACAATAAATTTACCATTTTATATGAGCTCATTAGTTTGAGGTGGCTAATACTATGAAATGGTTACGAACAGACCAAACTGTACCCTGGTTCATCCCACCGGAATTAAATGTAATGTGGCTTAGATTTTAATTTGGAATTCAAGCTACCAAACTGTGGAAACCACATTAAAGTTCGTTCAGTACTTTACACGTGATGCGCAAGCAGACAAAAAAAATCGGGATGATTACGTCCTAGTACCCTATCCCGACTGTTTTTTTCTGGAATATCTTCAATGTACAGACACGGTTTTTTTACAGTTTTACAATAATCTTTACTTAAAAGTTTTTTTTGTATGTCCATGACGCAAAGCCCCTCGTTTAACTTCGACTCCCCTGGGTTCAGGTTCAAAACACGGAGGAAATATTCCTCTGTGGTTCAAAACTTGTCGAGCAATTCCGAAACGAATCCGTGAGTAATACCCCTTAAACATAAAGTTATTATCCATAGCAATTGACCTTAACTATTTTAACCGACTTCACATTTATTATAGGTATGTACCTACTCATTATTAATTAATTTCATCATTAATTTCTTGCATATTTTCCAAAGACCAACACAACAAAGCTAACGGCCCGCCATGTTGCTATCTCGTATCCGTTTCCGGTCGCCGCTGCCGCTGGGCCGTCGTTCCGGTATCTTCCTTCAGCTAATTGTCTATGATTTCCTTGCGATATAATTTACAGGATGGCGAGTGAGTTGCTTCTTGTTCCTGTTCATTCATTCCTTTCATTCGGTCATAACTTTTTGATAGTAAACGATGTGAATGGTTATTACGCCGAGAAGACGCTGGTATCCGCAACCGCAAATAACAGATTTTTTAGTCAAAATTGAAACTATTTTTGACCAAAACCAAAGACGTTGATCAAGAATAGTTTTAACTAAAAATATCGTTCAAAACTAAGTAGGTACCTACCTAGTTTTAACTAAAGAAGTCCTTCCTGAAATTCTGAAAATTACGTTAAAGACAAAAATAATCAAAATTGGTTCTATAGTTTTTGAGAAAATCGCGAACAGACAAACAAATATACAGACATCCAAGCCGGTCGAACTCAAACCTTTATTTGAAGTCAGTTTAAAAAAATCTTGTCGTAGAAAACCATAGCATTCATCACACACTCACACCCACACACACATTGATAGGTAAAGACATGCCGATGGAGCTGCCTGAAAGTGCTACAAACTAGATCCTATCTATCATTGACTGGTCACGGCCTGCGGATCCATTTTATGATGATCGCAGGCGCCGCGCCCAAACCTATACGTTTTATTACTAGGGGAATGGTTTCAGTGAACGCGAGTAGATAGGTAATATTTTCTACTTGATTTTTGCCCGTGACTTCGTTCGCGTAGACATTTTAAATGACCTCCTTAGTGTAGGGTGGCTAGTACTACGAAGAGGTCAAGCTGTATCTTTGGTCTATCCCACCAAAATTACATGAAATCGGGCTTAGATTTTAAGTTGGATCCCAAACTACCAAACTGTGAAAACCACATCAAAATCCGTTTAGTACTTTTTGTGTGTTGCTCGCACAAACAGATGAACAGACAAAAATTCAAAAAAAATATTTTTGGCCATGGTTACGTCCCGGTACTCTTACCCGACTGTTTTTCTGGAATATCTTCAATGTGCAGAGACGGATTTTTTACAGTTTTATAATAGTACCTACTTACTGTACTTATCATGAGTTTTTTTGACGTATAGATTCGTTAATGTAAGCATATTTTGAATTGAAATTGTACGTTTGCTACACAATATTTATATAAATGAAATACTTAATTAATTTCTCTGTATTTTTAAAAATATGCAAATTGTATGAAATTTTATCAAAATGTTCTAGGACTGTTGTATTTTAGATTCAAAATATGCTTACATTAACGAAACTATACGTAAAAAAAAACTCATGTTGTAATGTTAATGAAAACGAATTCCAGGTAGACGCACATTAACTTGTCCGCGCCGAATGTAAAGAGTTTTAGATTTCTTTATGTGAAATCTTATGAAACCTATTGCCAAAAAACCAAAAATCCGCAGCGAATCGGGCGTATCATCGGAAAAATTCGGAAGGCACCCAAAATCAACATGAGCACCGTCTTGTATTTCATTGTTAATAATTAGTTATACCTAGGTACCGGCACGAGTCTCTTTGGTGGAATGAAGAAGACGGGTGGCGCCGAGACTACACACGATTGGTTCGTCAGTCGATGCTCGTCGTCTAATTGGACCATTCTCTATTACGTATTGTCTATTGGGCCGAAAATGTACATGTGCGATCTGTGCTCATAATTCACGCTGCAACCTATACCCGCTGACAGTGAGACCCCACAGCATCCCACGGAGCGTATCCTTCCCGCTGTTTTTATTAACTATTCACCGCGCAGCGGCCGGGCATTCGATGCCAGCCCATCACGTCGCTCATTACGTTAATAAAATGAAAGCTAGATTTTATTTACACCAATAGTGGCGGTTCGTTAGCGCGGTTGCTATGTCCGCCATTTTATCAGATACCTGCTACTACTATGCCTGCTGTTCCCCGCTGATTAACCCCCTTTACTCGGTTCCTAAGGATCAAATCAAAATAATTTATTTGCATTAAACATGCTTAACATGCGTACCGTACCTAATTATTTAAAATACTCCTTAACGCGACTGCTCGTAAAAAAGATATTAACAATAGGCAACAAAGGAAATGTTATATTAAAAAAAACCGGCCAAGTGCGAGTCATACTCGCGCACCGAGGGTTCCGTATCAGTTTTGGACGTATAAAGTGAAAAAAACCGGACCGCAAAACTAAGTTTGTTTGTGAAAGAAATTTGATGATTTTGAAAAAACTGTACTAGTTAGGAACATTGTTTTATTTTTGGTGCCATATTTGGGTCAATTCCTATCAACTCTAATTATTTCAGATTTTTCACTCCGCAAACTTCGGAGATAAGGGGGGGGAATGGTATTTTTTCGGACATTTTTCATCATATGTCGAAAACTGTGAGACATAAAATTAAATAAAAATATATATTATTTTGAAATGATCAAGCCCTTTCATATGATATGTTACTTGACCTAGTAACCCCACTTCGAAATTTTGGACCCCCACTCCGGCCCCTTTTGCAATGAAAATAAAAATATTTTTTTAATTTTTTCATTTGCAATAAAGTTGGACAAGCATTTTTTATAACTGTTCCAAATTTCAAGTCGATAGCATTAGTAGTTGCTGAAATAAGCAGGTGTGACAAGAAAAGAAAAGAAAGAAAAAACATTTATTTGGCACAACAGATAGACACACAGACAAAAAATTAATAAAAAATAAAATACAAGGTCTTAAAATTAAAGTAGCTGCTGTGTGCCTAGCGGCTTTGCCAAATAGGTCCAGTTCAGCATAAATGCCAGACCACTAGTGCCTGGCGCTGGTTTTCAACTGGACCTAGTTGTGAGTTGGACGTATCGGATGTAAACCAGTTCGAACATAGTACCTAATAGATAGATATAAACTATAATAAATAGATATTGCTGTTAATTAATATATATATTAGGTCTTTACCTATGAAATTGCCGTTCTGCAGCACTGGCCATTTCAAATCAAAATAATTTTTGTTTGGCTAAGAATTCTAATTTCAAATTAATTTTATTTTAAAAACATGGATTTTTTTTTCCAAAAGTAGTCATTTGTTTATTGATTAGTGTTACATTTTCTTCGCATTTCAATATTTTTTGTCATCATGGATACGTAAAAAATTCGAGTAATTATGGAATACGAGTACCGTCGTGGCAGCAACGCGGCATAAGCGGCACGCAACATCAACGACGCTTACGGAGCTAACACTAGAAACCAACGCACCACCTGTTATTGGTTTGCTCGCTTCCGTTCTGGAAATTTCGACCTGAAAAATGAACCTCGCGGTCGTCCGAACACTTTGGTCGACAATGACGAATTAAATGTGATTGTGGAAGCTGATGATACACAATCTACGGCTGAATTAGCAGCAGCTTTCGACGTTAGCGTCAAAACAATATTGGTCCATTTGCGTCAAATTGGCAAGGCAAAAAAGCTTGACAAATGGGTGCCCCACGAACTCAATGATCGCCAGCGCGAAGTACGCGTCGAGACGTGCCTTGCACTGCTCAATAGACACACAAATGAAGGAATTTTGAACCGCATTGTTACCTGCGATGAGAAATGGATTCTGTTTGATAACCGCAAGCGCTCAGCAAATTGGTTGGATCCTGGTTCAGCACCTAGACAATGCCCTAAACGAAAACTTACCCCTAGAAAAGTGATGGTCACTGTTTGGTGGCCTAGCGCCGGTGTGATTCATCACAGCTTCTTACCAAACGGGGTGAGCATTACTGCAGATGTGTACTGTGAAGAACTGAACACAATGATGAAGAAGCTGGCACATCTCCAACCAGCATTGGTCAATCGCTCGTCTCTGCTGCTCCTGCACGACAACGCGCGACCTCATACTGCACAGCAGACGGTCTCCAAGTTGCATGAACTGGGGTTGGAAGCTCTCCGTTATCCGCCCTACTCACCAGACCTTGCGCCTACAGACTACTACTTTTTCCAGAATTTGGATAACTATTAGCGGGAAAAAAATTCAATACACGAGAGGCAGTACAAAATGCCTTTGAAGCTTTTGTTGCCTCCCGTCCAGCTGATTTCTTTAAGAAGGGCATCAATAAACTGCCACTGCATTGGCAAAGATGCATTGATTGCATGGGTTATTACTTCGATTAATACAAATAAAAAATACATGAAAAAAAATCGTTTAAATTTTTTCATACAAAACGGCAATTTCATAGGTAAAGACCTATTATATAAGTGCATGTGTTTATTTTAATACAAGGTGAGTGTTAATAGCATAGAAATACAGAGCGCAAAATAAAATAAGTAAATTAGCATTAAAGAAAAGAAAACATACCCATTTCGCAACAATAAAACAAATATGAATATGAATGCCTATCGTATTACGTTGTCACACTGTTAGAACAGGAGTTTACAAAAAATAAATTAAATATAAGACTATATAGATACAGATAAAAGTGTTAAAACCTGTTCCCAGCAAGACGGACGTAAGTCGTAACCGGCGAACAAAGAATACAGCTGTAGGTATCGGTAGGCATTGTACCTAATCTGATTTGTCTTGTTCAGTGCGCGGCACACCGTTGAACATGGCGGTTCGGTATTAAAATTTACATGTTTTTTTTTTGTACGTTGTGAAACTGTGACCCAAAGAAGGCTGATCCTGACCCTATGGTGAGTACGAACAAGTAAACATTGATCATAATAGGTGGGGTACAGTCATTTCTCATTTACACGTAATAATTAATTAATTAATTAATGTTGGCGATTTTTATTGCAGGTTTGATCAAACACAAACACAAACGTCGCGGGTCAAGTGGGCTCACAGCCCTTATTGGATGATGGCAGGACACAGTCAGTGCCCCAAACCATCACTGGATGCACCCATTATGAGCGGGCCAGGCACAGAGGGTATGTTTTGGATACAAATTATCAAAGAGTAAAATAATATTAAAAATATTAAAAAAAAAGAATAATAACAATATATAACTAATTAATAACTAATAATTTATTGTAGAAATATTTAGTACTGTAAATTATAATATATTTAGAATTGTGTGTATATTATATATGAAAATTATATTATGTAGGTATTATAGAGTGAATAAAAGTAAGTAAATTCAATTCCGGTATAATTATTAGAATTATGATTCCTTTTTTATTTTTCCAGGCTTCGCAATAACGAGGGTACGTCCATGTTGCGCGCGGGGCATAGCAACCGTCCTGCACCGGTAACATCGGGTGAAGCAAGAAGAAGTGAGACACAGCGAGCGTGAGCAATACCGCCATAATCTCGACTTTCCCGACGTCACCAACACATGGACACTCACACACGCCCTCACACTACACAGACATTAAATAATTGAGACATTCAGCCTAGTCATGTCTAGCTTCCGTTGCGCATCTATGACAGACAGACAGACATGACAGACAGACAGACAGACAGACGTAGTCGCACCATAAGGGTTCCTTTTTTACCATTTTGGTACGGAACCCTAAAAACGGAAATACATACAGGTTAAAAACATTACCCTTCTTTTGGGAAAGCGTTACTGAATGATTATAATGCGGCTTTACGGAGTGAAGACCACGAAATCGTAGCACCGCTACGGCGTAGGCGTAGCTTTCTCCGTGAAATCGTAGCACTGCTACGGCGTAGCTAATTATGTAGTCAATTGGCAATCTACTATTTACCAAAGAATTGAATTGAAGAAACTTGTTTAAGTACGTTATGCATCACCATAATCATTGTTTAGGTACCTTAACATCACAAAACTTTAATATGGCTAATTATGTATTCAATCGGCAATCTACTATTTACCAATTAATTCAGCACTAGATATAATGTCTGAGTTCTCAAGATCTAGGCCACGATTTGTATTCCGAACAAGCTTCTAAGTTTGTCGAAACAAGCGCTTGAAAATTTTTGTGTTTATATTAGAAACGATTGTTTGACACCCTCGGGAATTACTTCAGCATTACACTGTAAAAGAGCTTTAAAAGAAGTTTGAATTACAAAGTGAACAATTTTGTATGTTGTACGGTCTGGTCCGGTCACGGTCCTGACTTGCGGGGCTTGCCGCAAGCCAGGCGGTAGGTAGGATAGGCCCGAGCAGGCTAGGGCCCAGCTCTTGCGACCTAAATATAAACTAGATCACATAGTTCGTTCATACAATTAGAGAGAAATGAAATAGACAATCTACCACTATCCAGTCTCGGGCCCAGGGCTTGTGTGGAGCCACCCGGGCCCTTCTGACCCAGTCCAACCCTGTTTCGCTGAGTCAACTTTAGCCTGGCATAACATGTAAACGCTTCTGCCCTTCAAAAAATAAGCATAACAACCTTCTATTTTAACTCAATATAACCAACATAATATAATCATAATTTAGTAACACCAAAACGCACCTTGAAAACAAAACTGACACTACACGAAAAATGACGATATTCGAAATCAAACTTTTTACGAAAACTTTAAACGTGATTTCCAATAAAGACATTTTTTCGTTTAGTGTCAGTTTTGTTTTCAAGGTGCGAAAAGTGTTAATAATTTTGTTTCACAATTTTAAGCGATTAATTGTGTTGGTATCGTGTTGCGGTCCAACACGTGCGTGTAAAATGTGGAACACCAACAAACCACACGCCAAATGTCCGCCCTTTTTTAACACAAGTCTTTGGTTTTATGGGCACTCGGGGTTAAAAACAAATAAATCTTTTGAGCGGAATTTAATGGGTTTTACATCTGATTGTGTGATGTTTGTGTTTTTCATGTCAAAAGGTGACAATTTTTTGCCAAAAAAAGACTGAGTTTGATAGATATCAAACTCAGTCTTTTTTTCGGGGTTATTTATAAATTTAAAATGTTAGTTTCTCCGAAAATAAGTTTCAAGCGTGTCCAGCTATCTATTACGTAAAGTATGATTTACGATCTTTGTTAGATTTCATAAACAAAACAAATCTCCCTAGCATGAGATGTTATTTTACGAAAAACCGTTATAGCTATCTAGCTTTATGAAACAGGTTTATGAAACATCTCATGCTATAGCTATAACGGTTTTTCGTAAAATAACATCTGTGAATGATGATGTCATTGTGAATAAAAAGATCTCCCACGCATTGAACATTCCGCACACCCTCAGTCTAACACTGTTAATCGTCACTCAACACTAGCACTAAATTAAAACATTGTTTTATACCATCGATCGTGTTCGGTTCGTCGCTAGCGCGTACGTTTTTAATATGAGCAATTTGCTCAAGATCAGGCATCAAGTTCGATAGCGCCTTGGCACATCTCCTTGTTTCTATGATCTGAGGTTACGACGCTCTACAAAGCTGCAGCTAGCCGATTATCTCTTTCTCAAACTTGACGTGTAATATTTACTGCCGGTAAGACATAACTTATACATTCATTATCTGCCTCGCTCCCTGTACCGCAGTCGTGAACACATACAATATGCGTCAACACGACACGTCTCGCGCGTCGCCGCGTCGCCCGCTGCAATGAATTTCTGAACACCCAATACGAAGTGCACTGCGAACTAAAGTTTAGTACACACTGGTAAGAGTAAATATTATATCCACTTTAGAGCTTCGTCGAGAGCTCAGATCATAGAAACAAGGACATGTGCCAAGGCGCTATCGAGCTTGATGCCTGATCTTGAGCAAATTGCTCATATTAAAAACGTACGCGCTGGCGACGAACCGAACACGATTGATGGTATAAATACAATGTTTTAGTTTAGTGCTAGTGTTGAGCGATGATTAACAGTGTTAGATTGAGGGTGTGCGGAATGTTCAATGCGGGGGAGATCTTTTTATTCACAAGGAGCGCTTAATTATGCGCGTAATTGTGTCGAAAAATGTACTAAAAGTGGCATCAGTTGTTCCCGTACTAATTTGCTATGATGGCAATCTCCTTGTTTCTATGATCTGAGGTCGAGAGCTTGATAGTTTATTTCTTTACGTACATATTGTAGTGTCAGTTCACTAGTAAAGGTACCTTATGTATAGCCGGTAAAGAGTTATGCACACCCTCATATTCTGCAATTCATTAGCTATCGATTACAAAAAGAACAACCTTAAAATATACCTAAGTAGTGACGAAGTTTTTTTTTTAAAGATATTCATCAAAATTCTGCAGTTCGCTGTGGCAACAGCTTAGCAACAAACTGGTCCCTCGCTGACTACACAGCACACCCTCAGGAGCTTTGGCGACCTTACTCACCACAAGAACACAACAAGCTATTGAAGAATAGCGTTATTTGCCTGTGGTATTCTGTAAGGTGGAGGTACACTCGACGCCATTTACGGTCGACCACTTTTCGCCCTTATTACTAAGAACATTAGGGTGAAAAGTGGTCGACCGTAAATGGCGTCGAGTGTGCATTCCCAGTCTTTTGTGACCGACCGGGCTAACATGCGCGCCGCGACAAATTTTGTCGACTGTTTTGTCTCACTCTTACTCGTGCGAATATGAGACAAATGCATGATAAAAGCGTCGACAAAAATTTTATCGCGGCGCGCATGTTAGGCGCTCTGGATTAATTACCTACTCGTGAGTAATTCTTTTCATCTCAAAACATTGCTGAATCACTTTTCACGACACTCTTCAGTAACAATGTAGTCGTAACAGCCTTAGGGTGCCTTTCCACCAGAGATGTGCTATGCAGCTATGCTACGAAAATGTAAAAGCTAAGCTACGAAACTATGTGACCGTTTCCACTGATGCTATGCTATGTTAGCTGTGCGAGGAAGATGCGCAGCTCGAGCTATGCGACGTATCGACAATAGGGTCGAGCGGCGGCGCGATGAGGGGAGATACACCACTCGCGACCATCCATAGCACGCATCCATAGCTCGCATTCATAGCACGCATCCACAGCACGCAACCTTCCATATAAAAAACGTAGCTTAGTTGAATCCGTTTCCACCAGTGCTATGCTATGTGGACCAATGAATATGATTGATGGATATCAAACAATCCACAGCCACGTAGCATAGCACATCTCTGGTGGAAAAGCACCCTTATAGGTACCTAGAACAGTACCTACTTAATGCCCGTCACCAAGGGAATCGTTTCCCATAACTCAGACACAAAATAACAAAATGGTGTCGCGGTGAGCTGTTTGTCAGGGCCGCCATTAGCCAGTAATGCGGCATAACATTTTCTTAATGGACAACATAGTGTAATAAAGAAATAACTAAGCATTTTGGTATTCTGAGCGACAGTTTTAAGGGATTGAGTTTTCTGTCCTTAATCACAGTGTAACTATTATAATTATACTCCTTAGGGCCTTATCGCAGTAGCGATTTGCAAGTGAATTCAAGGCGAGGCGAGAGCGCAGCGGGCTTGCCGCGAGTTCGCAGCGAGCGCGCACCGAACACGCAGCGGGCGCGCAATGTTAGCGCTGAAGTGTGGCGGGGTGGTATGTCTGTCGTACGAGAGTGTACTACATGGCATCCATGGTGCCATTCGCGTTGCGAAGCGTGCGCGGCACATACTTACCTCGCAAGTGTCTGGATCCACCATGTTTTGATCAACAAATCCTGAGCTGTAAATTGAAAAAAACGTAAGAAAATTTGAATTTTTCGACTACCTTAGTACGTCCCCAGTTCCGGAGTACAGCCGTGAAAACGTAAATAACAGACAAATATTTATGAGAAAAGATGAATACAACTTTCTTTCCTAAGGGACCATCACACCGGCTAATGTTTTGGTAGATAAAACGCCAAGATCTCTTCAATATCGGTGTATATTTTGCGGTAAAGTCGCCTTTGTATTCTGTTCGCGTTGCAGCCTCTAGTGGTATAAAGGTAGGGGTAGAAAGTAAGCGGTCTTCTATAATCGTGTTGTAAGCTACACACTAATATTTCATGAAGTGATAAAAAGATTGACCACTCAGAAGGTAGCGAGCCTAACTGCCCAGTGTCGGAGGTACCAAGGCTTTGAAAAATATTTATTATAACATTTGTAAATAAATAAAAAAAGTAGTTTCGACTGTAGCACGTATTGAACTGAGCAGCGACAGTGCAGCATCATATTTTCATTAGGACACACTTTCGGGAACTATGGCGTCACATTTCATGTGTAGTGCAATGTTTTAATATCCGCAGAGTAGCTTGATCACGAGGGCGACATGCGACTACGGCTATACCCTGGATATTAAAACGTTGATTTATTAATTTTTTATAACTTATGATTCCTTAGTCTAGAGACGACTTTCAGGCTATCAGACAGGAATATTAACTTGTTTCTTTGCTTTCCAGTTCGATTTTTGTCGTAGTTGAGTTTTAGTTTTTTTAACACCTTTTTAGTTTATTCTACAATCCCAAAACTCAAATTCAAATCAGTCTTACTTCGCAAACCCGCGTTTTTAGTAGCCCTACCTGTTTACAAGGCCAGATAAGGTATAGGCTGCGCTAGTCAGAGCGGCGCCCAGGGAATCTACCGGTATGCGTCCAACACCTTCATGCTGATAAGACTTATTTACCTACACAAAAACATCTGAAATAACAACATATTTTATGTGGTTCAAGGGCCTTATGGCGCTTGGAAACGTCCGTTTTTTCAACAGAAAACAGGCCCTTTTTCACCGGATTTGCGGTGTTGTTTAGATTGTATGCACCGGACACCGGTTCCGTGAAACAAGATTAGCTACCGGCGTCAGTTATGAGCACAGATCGCGCGTGTACATTTTCGACCCAATAGACTATAGACAGTTAACAATACGTAATGGAGAATAGTCCAATAGACGACGAGCATTGACTGACGAACCAATCGCGTGCAGCCTCGGCGCCCCCCGTCTTCTTTATTCCGCCAAAGAGACCGAAAAAACAGCTAATGTGCAGGTGACGTTTGTGCTCATGACTAATACCGGTACCTATACCTATCTATTGTACACATCGAGTTTGAAAAAGAGATAATCGGCTAGCTTCGGTTTTATAGCTTTTAAGTACTACTTACCTACTTATTTCTTTATTTTCATTTTTTAAATAGGTACTTAAATCCAATTTAAATGTCATTGTAATAAATGTAAATCTGCGAACGTTTCTTACATACAACGGCTCATCGACTGCGAAATACAGCACGTCCATACATTACCACTGCAAACTTACCTTTACTGATAACCCGAAGGAAAATAAACCTTAACGCCTTGCTATAGGGGTGGTATAGGTGTTACGGATATATTGGCAGCTAAGCTGGGACATGTTGGAACATGGTTTTGGAACACAGCCAGCTTGTCGACCATTGTTTGCGCCACTAACTCATAGAGGTATTTCAGTTTTGTAAAATCTGAAGCTTATGAACAATGTTTTGTTGCTGAATTTTAGGCATTGTGGGTAGATTTTAGATCATAAAAACAAGGAGATATTTTATCATAGCGAATTAGTATGGGAATCACTATCACCAGTTTTAAAGCAGTGTGCGCCAACTACAAACGCTCCTTTGTAAATAGGTAGGTATATACCTATTTACAAAGGAGCGTTTAAAAAAATCCTTTAAAACTGGTGACAGTGATTCCCATACTAATTCGCTATGATAAAGATCTCCCACACATTAAAAAACCGGCCAAGTGCGAGTCGTACTCGCGCACCGAGGGTTCCATATCATTTTTGGACGTATAAAGTGAAAAAAACCGGACCGCATAACTATGTTTGTTTGTGAAGGAATTTTGATGATTTTGAAAAAACTGTACTAGTTAGGAACATCGTTTTATTTTTGATGCAATATTTGGGTCAATTCTTATCAGCTCTAATTATTTCAGATTTTTCGCTCCGAAAACTTCGGAGATAAGGGGGGGGACATTTTTCATCATATGTCGAAAACTGTGAGACATAAAATAAAATGAAAATATATTTTGAAATTTGCAGATCAAGCCCTTTCATATGATATGCCACTTGACCTAGTAACCCCACTTTGAAATTTCAGACCCCCACTCCGGCCCCTTTTGCAATGAAAATAAAAAAATATTTTTTAACTTTTTTCATTTGCAATAAAGTTGGGCAAACATTCTTTATAACTGTTCCAAATTTCAAGTTGATAGCATTAGTAGTTGCTGAAATAAGCAGGTGTGACAGACAGACAGACAGACGAAGTCTCACCATAAGGGTTCGTTTTTTTACCATTTTATTTTACCAGTGACACTGTTCGTCACTGGTCACTAACACTAAACTAAAACCTGTCGAGATTAGAACCCATGATCTAAGACTTACCACTGGGCCACCTCCGCTCCTTATCAAACCTAGCTTCCGTCCGCGGTTTTCGGGATATAAAGCCTATGTGCTATTCTAGACTATAATCTATCTCTGTGCAGATCATTTTTTCATCCAGATCCGTACAGCCGTTTCAGCGTAAAAAAGTATCAAACATACACACAGACTTTCGCATTTATAATACGAGTATTAGTGAGATATTAAGATTAAAAAATATTCGTGTCACAAAATTCCGGGACACATCTGGTATTTCATCTCAGTCCAATATTGGGAACATTCCGACTAGAAGGCCCGAATTTAATATAAAATATAATACATTTGTACTGTGTGTTTAGGCCAGTCGTTATTGAGTGAGGCCCCGCGAGGCCCGTTGTATAAACTATGAAATTCGTCTATTTTGGGCCAATTTTGTAAGTTGGTGATTTTTGGCCAAGTGAGATTTTTGCTATATTTTTACGACGACCTATAGGTAAAAAAATAACAATTGTTCGTATTTGGGAAGCGAATTACCGTCAACACGACATCGTTCAACATGAACGCGGCAGGTACGGACAGCATACATGAATAATAATTGATACGCCTGTCTGTGGAACGTGCAGCACCTACTATTTTGTGAGAGAATAATATTTTATATTGTTTTTTTATAGGAAAATAAATGTTTTTACGTTGTTCTACATTGTTACCTCAATACCTAAGGGTTACGCAGTGTTATTTACGCTACTTAGGTATATTAAGGACGGCCAGAAACACGAAAAAGCGCGCCATCGGTTCATGGTTGATATACCTACCAAAAACCCGAACAAAGCGCTTTGATTCCACTTTCATTGTGAAAACCGCCAAACAGTGGAATACGCTGCCGAAGTGGGTGTTCCCCGATAGTTACAATCTAGGTATCTTCAAGTCGCGAGTGGATCGGTTTCTTCTAGACAAGCGTGCTCCATCAAGCTCCACCAACATCAGGCGAGATGGCGGTCAAACGCAAGCCTATTAGATACTGAAAAACGTGAGCCTTCCTGCGTGAAAGGCATTCTATATTTGAGAAGAAACCCAGAATTAAAGATAGTTAACATAAAAACAAAAAACCCGAGCTCTGAACCGGGCGGGCAAGTCTCCAGCGAGGCCAAATCACATGGATTCATACGTCTGATCGTTCGCTGGAACTTGCTCGTATACGCTTTGTTCAACGAAGTGTGCTCTGAACTTGAAGCGACAGTATCTATTCTGCGCAATGCACTACACGATATATGGCATCTCTGCTTCTCATATACTTAGGTACAATACTTGATTTACGTTTAACTTTAAAGGAAATGCGGGCGTCGTTTGAGAAACGTTTTCCTGTTTTATCCCTGAACGAGCTGTTCCCCGCGGTTTCACCCCCGTCACTCGGCTCCTAAGGGTCGTAGCGTAATGTTAAGCGTATACTATTCCTCATGAATCTGGCTATCATAATAATATACAAAAAGATTTTTTCGGATCCGACTGGTAGTTCCAGAGATTAGCGCGTTCAGAAAACAAACGAACTCTTCAAATTTATAATATTATTAGGTAGGTATAGATAATAGCACTATTAAAAAATAATAATTATCAGCCCTGTTTATAAACTGTCCCACTGCTGGGCCTCCTCTCAAATGAGAGGGGGTAGGCCATAGTCCACCTAGTCCACCACGCTGGCCAAGTGCGGGTTGGCAGACTTCACACACCTTCAAGAATTTTATGGAGAACTTTTAGGCATACAGGTTTCCTCGCGATGTTTTCCTTCACCGTTATAGCGAGCGATAGGTTATTAATTTCTAATACGCACGTGACTGAAAAGTCAGCGGTGCATGCCTCGGGATCGCACTCGAACCATCATTCGCCGTGGAAGGCTCATGGTTAAACCACTTCTAAGCTATAGAACAAATATGTTTTATACCTTCAACCTACTCGTATATCTGTCGCTGTTCTGTTCCTATGTTTTGATTTATTTAAATGTGAAAAATTGCGATGAACTTCCGCAATTGCGGAAGCAGAAGCATAAGTCTGTTGCATCACGACTAAGAAGTGACGCTATGAGCTATGACAATGAAAGAGGCAATATGGATGCAGAGTTTTATTGCTCAATAATAAAGCATGCCGTACTCAAGGTCATATTCAGGAACATTAGGATTTGCATTGCCAGGCTCCGATTCTTCTTTCTCTGGTTCTTCCTCCTCTGGCTTTATCTGAACACCGCCCATACGCCTGGCACTGAAGAACTTCGTCAACTCCGGATGTAACCGTAAAAGCTTGCTCAACTTACCTTTGTTAACCGTACCGTTCACAATTATGTCTCTATACGTGTCGTTGCTCATGAAAGCTTCGTTCATACTTCCAATTTGATCTAATCTCTGTTGCATGTTCTCGTCTATTTTCACCAGTTCAAACTCATGAACGTTCACAACTGCTTTACGGTCCTTCCTATACTGCTTTTTCATCATTTCTATGAACCTTTTCAGTTCTTTCGTCTTCCTCTTCCGTTGAGCTGTTCCGTTTCTAAAAGCTCTGTTCAATATTTTCCTGATCTCTGTTATGATTCTTCTGATACTCTTTTTGATTCGTTTTTTTCTCTTATCCCTTTCTCTTTTCCGTTTACTGCTTTCGGCTTTGCGTTTTTTTTTCGCGTCTTCTTTTGAGCCGTTTTGGACGTTTTTCTCGTTGGAGTCAGTGGAGAAGCTGCTACCTTCAAAGGACATGTCCAGCCCTTGGTACAAGTCGTAGTTGGTTAACTGGAGAGCGCAGCAAATGAATGAGGTCCTACCACAGAAGTAGTCACCTCGATATATGCGATACTCTGGGTGGCATTCTGCGGGTAGCATGCAGGAACCCCATGGCATGTCGTGTTGGTTAGGATCCCCGCAGGGAACTCCCCATGGCCCTTAAAGAATTATTAGAATACTCATCCATCATAAAACTAAAATTGTAAGTTAAAGTATATGACTGGTTAAGTGGTTATTGAGACCAAACCTATGAAGACTAAAATCCAAAAAAACATGGCTGATAATATCTTTGAGTTAGTCTCATTAGAGTTTTATAATAGTATAGATTAGTTCGTCTAGCCCTGTCGGTAGGATATGTCGCAACCAGCTATGAGTAAAAAGCCTGCTTCGTCTTTGCGAGTGCCCCCATAACTAATGGTAGGTACTTATACTTACTAGCTGCCACCATGTTGACCACGTCGCCCCTGGGTTGCGTTGAGTTAAGCGCCTCAAACTTCTTCTGCATCCAGTGCTCATCCCACTCGTCCATCCAGAACTTCGTCTCCATGTCAGTATCCTCATGAGAGTCATAATAGGAATCGTCCTTATTTCTTCTTCTATAGTTTCGGGATCTTGTACGCCTCAACTCATTTAATACTGGGTCCATGTGGAAATAATGTCTTCCAATTCGTTTGTCAAGGTTTTCAGTCAACTTTGAGGACGGTAAATCACGTCCAATGTCTTTCTCGTGTGTTCTGATATGTTTCAGAACACTGACTTTATTTTGAGCCGATTTCTTATCTTTCGCATCTTCCTGTTTTTTATGTTGGAAGTACCTCATTGAACCTCGGGATTTTGGGATGCCCCCGTCTGCCTTATCGTCTCGAGATCCTTCCAATATTGATAGAACATTTTTTTTGAGATCTGAATATACAGATCCTTGAATAGCGTTAAGAGACAAAATCAATAACGATATGTAAAAATACCTCATGTTATTTCGACATGTTTACTATCAGAAATTTTCCTATAAAAGAGTAGGACCGCGAAATCTTTATCGGGAAATATTAAAATGAATATTGAAACCATTAAATATTTATGGATAAATTTATTTTACATAAGTGTTTTGATAAATTCTAGTTGGACCATAAAATATAGGTGGTGTACATAGTGCGTGTGCATTTAGTCGTTAAAATGACGAATAATGCTACATACAAAAGGAGACTCCAATCCCACGAATCCAGATTTTGTTCCTCCATTAGTATTCTTGTCCTAGTGCTCCCATCAAAGAAAAATACATTATACAACGAAAAGGATACTTTTATTTAAAGCTGCATTACAAGATCCAATCTGAAGAGTGCTAGATTAGTGCCACAATGCTAAGTAAAGGAGCTGTACTAGCAGTGGAAAATCCAGAAATAATTTTGAATGGGGGGCGCAGTGGCGGTCCAAGGGGGTCATAGGTGTCGTGACTCCCCAAAATAATTTAGAAAAATGGGCGAAACTCGGTAATTCACGGTATAGTCGGCACTAATCGGTATGACCCCCCTCCAAGGTCCAGCTGCGACCGCGCCTGGGGGGCGAGAGTTCATTCAGATACCATATTGGGGGAGCTAAGTCGTCGAGTCGCGCAGCGCAGCGCAAGTCCGTTGGGACCTTTACAATTATTTAATTTAATCTATGACTGCAACTACGGCTTCTGATTTTTCTAACCATACTCTATGGTCATGATCTTTATTCGCGGGAAAGTTCCTCTTGGCACCGCAAGTATTACATGTCCACTGTATGATTTTTGATTTATTTTTTCTTTTGATTTTCATATTAGCTGTCACTTTATGAATGAGCATGCACCGGCACTTCTTGCAGATCTGCCTTTTTATGTCAGGATGTCTGTAACATTATAAAATTAAATTATAATTCAGATCAAAGTTAAAACAACTTTTTTTTAAGCTGCTTCTAAATCTGAAACAAAATCCCTTTATCATTAGTAGAGATCGGATAATTGGATGCATACACCTACACTTCACTTTTTCCCACAATAATATGGACATGCCTCTGAATAAATTTATTGTTTGTCTTAAAAACTTTTAAAAAACATTTCGTCTCAGTAATAATATTAACAGTTGGAGTTGTACGTAAAAGTATATGTATAATATAGGCATGGACAATTTTGTCTGATTTGATGCAAACATTACCAACATACATTCCTATCACATTGAAATCGTACTAACACATTAATGAAATACTATAAAATTAATAAAATAATCAGTAAGTATGTATTATTAAAAAAATCAGAAAGGTATATCCACATTATTTTTTCGTTGAAATAAAAGTAATGTTTAGGTAAATATGCATTGCATCCGATTATCCGATATGTAATCATTAGGGTTAAAAAGCTAGAATAATTTCAATAACTACTGTTCTTGCAACTTTGTCTGCATATTATTCTATCAGTTTCACAACACTAGTTTCTAATGTAACTCCCAATAGGATGTTGAATATATTTTTTTTATTGTGAATCTGTAAACTATTTAAAAAAAGATAATTAACACCAAAAAAACCGATGAAACATCTACAAAATTGGCAAAGTTATAAGCGTTTCAAAATGATTTGCTAGACACGGACGGCATGCATGATAAGTGACGTAACACCACCTATGTCCGCTTCGCGCGACAAAGACGGAGCGATACTCCCTCCAAAAATTTTAAAAGCGTCTATGTTTTCCATTTTGGGATATTTTTTTTTTTTTACTTTTTTGTAATTCCTATTCCCTCTTTGGAATAAAATAATTTATTTGTACTTTTTTAATAGTAGTCCACTACCGTATTAAGGAGGATGCTGCTCTTCCCTCAGATATAATCATAAAAAAACAAGCCAGCGTTAAACAGCGGTCAGTCAGCCTTAGAGGCGAACCCACAGGACAAACCTCAATAATAACACATTCAAATATTTAAAAAAAAATAATTACACTTACATCTTCAAAACATTTTTCTTGGCAACATTCACCATCAGATTTCCATAGTATGATGATAGGGCTGGATTTTTGTCAGCAATATGTTTACCAATCTGAAAAAAAAAAAAAAAAACTGTTCTGCAAGTCAACCAAAAATAAGACACGGAGTGTCCACCAACCCGACCTGGGCCAGTGGCGGTCGGAAGGGGGGTCGTTGGTATGATCCCCCCAGTCTTTGGCTGCGACCACGCCTGCACTGGGCCCGCGTGGTAGATTACGACCTTCTCATAAAGAGGAGGCCTAGACACCCAGCAGTGGGAACAATATAGGATGTTTATGATCTAATAACATAACTCATAAAAACATTCGAGGTTGTTGGACCACTTTTGGTACACTGTAAAAGGTTCGAAACTTACTTGGTACAGGTAATTCATGCGCTGAAATGAATCATTCCCAAAAACCTTCTTCATTTAAATTAATCAACAATGTAATTTCAAGATTTAATTTTCTAACCTCGCAGCAACAATCAACTTCAACTTCAACTCTTGATTTAATGGCCTTTGTGGAAAAGTCACCACAATTTTGCCAATATCACGTTAGTGCTAGACTGTCACATGAAGGAGGTTGTTCAGTAAAAACACTAAAAACGGTGAAAACTGAAAAGTTTGAAGGGTGAAAATTATGAGAATGACATAACAATGACAGGATATATATATTTATTTATTTATTTTTTATTTTTTTTTAACCCTAGAGTTATAAACAAATAGTAACATATTTAAAATACTAAATATCAAATAAGTACATACATATATACATATCAATAGATAAGTACACGAATGCTATACGTATGTATAATACACAAATACAATACACCCTACTACAACTTTATTTTATTTATTTCAATAAACTTACATAGTATATATACAAATCGAGTAAATACAAGGGGGAGAAGGCATTTAATGGAAGTAGGACGAGGGATATGAGGAGGAATGATATCATAAAGAGAGATTTTGATTCCATGAGTTATTTAAAGTGGTTGACAAAGAAGCACAGATATCATGGGAATAAATTTCAGAATGTTCAAGTGAGCCAGTATGAATAGCATTTTTAGCACATGAATCAGCTGATTCGTTACCATGAATACCTATGTGACCAGGAATCCAGGCTAAAACAATATTAATACCAAGATTGTGGCATTGAAAAAGCAGATTTCTTATTTTAAAGATAATAGGGAATCTGGATTTAGATCTGAAAGGATTGGATAAAATGGCCTGAAGACAACTCTTCGAATCCGAGAATATTATTGAGTTATTTAAGCTATGAGAAATAACAAATGAAATGGCTTCAAAAATGGCAATAGATTCACCCGTAAAAACTGATGTAACCGAAGGGCATTTGTAATTTAAAATGATTTTAGTAGAAGGAATCCAAACGGCAACCCCAACCGGGCCATCGTCAGAGACTTTGGAAGCATCAGTAAATATATATACCCAGTTGTTATATTCAGAGGAAAGTTTTCTGATAAAAAAACTGTTTGCTATTGGCGTACTTTTGCTGATCCCAAAGTCCAATATAACCTCAGGCTGGAATACCAGGGCGTCATAAGGCAAAGAATAAAGGGGTAATAAGGAGCTTTGAAAAAGTGGGCTAGGAAGGCGAGTGAACTGAACAAAAGCACGAAGGAGACACGGAGGATTGATATTTGTGCGTCTACAAGAGTCAAAAATAGTGGATAATTGGTCTAACTTACGTAGAAGAGGGTGATCAGAATTTTGCACGAGTTTAAAGAAAAACCTATTAGCGAGATATTGTCTTCGAATGGAAGGAGGGGGATCGCCACATTCAACTTGCATAGCATTAATAGGAGACGATTTCATCGCTCCGAGAATTATACGTAAACATTTTGACTGGATTTTATCAAGCTTTTGAAGGCCAGATTTGTTACAAGGATCTAATAGAAACATTCCATAATCCAAATGGCTACGAACCATGGCGTTATATAATAATTTTTGAGTGTAAGGGTGAGCACCCCACCAAACCCCAGAAAGAGACCGCAGAATATTAATATTTCTTTCACATTTTTGAGAAACAAAGTCAGTATGATCAGTGCCTGATAACTTTGAATCTAACCAGATTCCTAGGAATTTGACTTTATTTACTTGAGGAATATTTTCTCCATTGATTTTAATATCAACAGGAGAAGGTAACCTTTTTTTATTGAAAACGACTACAGAGCTCTTAGGAGCCGATAAAGACAATCCATGTAGAAGGAGCCAATCAGACAGGTACTCAAGGGCAGAATTTAGCCGTTCAGTAGCATCTTCCAGAGATTTTACGGAAAGGTAAAGAGTCAAATCATCGGCATACTGTAAAATTTGGCAAAATGAGTCCACTGATGAATGAAGGTCAAAAGTATATAGGCTAAAAAGAAGAGGACTAAGTACTGAGCCTTGCGGTAAGCCTTTCCAGATTGTTCTAGGGGATAGAAGGGAATCGTGGGATTTAATGGAGATGGTTCTCTCCATCAACAGGTTGCATATGAAACGGACCAGCTTCTTAGGAATATTCAGTTGATGGACTAGTTTATCCCTGAGTACCGAGAGCAATACGTTATCATATGCTGATGCGATATCTAGAAAAACTCCCACCAAATACTGTTTATTTAGTAAAGAGATGCGAATGTCAGTTGTTAATATACTAAGACTATCTAAAGTACACATACCCTTTCTGAAACCAAATTGGGATATGGGCAGCAATCTCTCACTTTCAACAAGCCACTCCAGACGGTGTTTGAGCATATGCTCTGTGACCTTACATAACACTGATGATAAAGCAATAGGTCTATAGCTATTTGGATCAGACGAGTTCTTACCAGGTTTAATAACTGGGATTAACGTTTGGACTTTCCATGATTGAGGAACAAAACCATAATCATAGCAGATATTAACAAGGTCCAGGTAATATTTCTTTGTTTCATTGGAGGAATTTTTTAAAAATGAGTACGGAATACCATCTGCCCCAGGGGAGGAGTCCACGAGACCATCAAGCGCCAGCTGAAGCTCAGAAAATGAGAATGGCGCGTCAAAATTGCTGACAGAAGGAAGGAAGACTGGAGGAGAAGGGAAAGTTTCCAGATTTGGAACTGAAGGTGGAGATAGTTTATCAGAAAAATCTTCCAGCCAAGAAGATGGATCATTGGCTGAAATATCAGTAATACTACAGGAACCTCTGTATCTTTTAATTTGCTTCCAAACAATGGATGAAGGGGATCTAGGGGATAAATTCTTACAATAACGGCGCCACCCTTCCTTTTTCTTTTTTGAAAGAAGTCTAGTGGCTTTTGCAGCTTTACTTTGGTAGTTTAAAAAGTTTTGTAGGGTCATTGAATCTTTATATTGTTCTTCTGCTATTTTTCTTTCCTTGACGACTGATGTACATTCTGAATCCCACCAAGGAGTTGAAACTTTAAAGTTGTAAGGTTTTTTAAGAGGGAAATTATCATCAGCACTGGCAATAACCGATTCAACGAATTTGGAATAGCAATCAGCGAGATTGTTTTCGTCAGGAGGGGGAAGAGATACTAGTTTACTTTCTAGGGATGTAGAATAGGAGGACCACTTTGCATCCTTTAATCTATATTTAAGAGAAGGGTTAAAATTGCGCATTGGCATAACGCCTTCTGTTACGGACGATACGTCATAATGTACCTACTGCGTACTCGCCGCGAGTGATATGTGTGTGTGTGTGCCTATATTGTGTTGTGATTGTATTGTATGTGTATTAGAGTCAAAGTAAATGTGTTATATTCTGTAATAATTGTAATATTAAATAATAAACTGTCTTGAATATAAAGAATGTCTGTATTATCTATAAATTGTGTAAAAGTTAATTAAAAGTTAGAGTTCCGGTGTGGTGCGGGGATACGTGTCTCAACCAATCACAGGTGTCATAGCCGCGCATATTAGGGAACGCCAACGACGCGGCGGCGCGGCGCCAATCATCGTCCAGTTCGCGCGCATAGCTTAGTTGAGACGGTCATTATTAGCAAAAGCACACGTAATCCCGCGCCACACAGGGCCTCTTGAAGTTTAAACGTTTTGGCTAGTTTATTTGAAGTCACATCCCCTACACAATCCCAGTAATAGTACTGTGGCGGAGAAGTCTGCCGGCTATCCGTCACATTGGTGGTCCTTTAGAGTCGGATCTCGTAGGTTGGAAGTGCTAGCTAAAATGCCCGTCACGCGATCGATCAGTCTCGGTCGCCCGCGAACCCGTGCCCGACAGGCTTTGGATCTCGCAGCCGCCGCCGGCAACCTGCCGTCGGCGTCAGATGCCGCGGTCACCGACAAGGACAACCTGCCGTTGGCGTCCCCCGAGATTGCCGCCATTGCCGTCGCGCCCACGCCGCCGCCGCCTACCGAACAATCGAAGATCGAGGCCCAGCCATCGTCGCTAGTGCTAGTCGCTAAATCAAAATCGCGCATGTCTCAACGTGCGTTACGTCTCGCCAAGGCCAAAGAAGACCACCTCCGCCTTCAGGTCGAGCTAGCCGCCGCTCGAATTGAAGCCATGGAAAATGAGTCATCGGATAGTAAAAGAACCGATAGTGAAGTCTCGTCGCGACGAGCTGCAAGAAAAGTAGGAGAGTGGTTGAACGACAGTGAGCCGCATCTCGCCGTGGCGGCCGCCGCAAAAGTGCGTAGCAGGACGCCATCGCCCGCGCCGCCCCCGCCGCCACCAAGCGACGCCGTCGCCGACACCACGCGCGCCGCCATTACCGACGCTCGCGCCGTAGCCGCCGCCATGTTACCGCAGCCGACCTCTGACACCAAGCCTACCTCGCGTCCACGTACCGACATGCAAGAGCTAGCCGCTGCGATTGCCCTCGCCTCGCGATCGAATCGATTCATCTTGGACCTGCCGTTCTTCGATGGATCTCATCAACAATGGCTCTATTTTCGTGCGGCGTACAACGAGGCATCGTCATCTTTATCCGAAGCGGAAAACATCGCAAGACTACGTCGCAGTTTACGCGGGAAAGCGCGGGAAGCGGTATGCAGCCTACTAATATACGGCGCCGCGAAATCTGATGTAATTATGAAAACATTAGAAGCTCGCTTCGGTCGCCCCGACACAATCGCCCTCGCCGAGCTGGAGAGTTTACGTTCCCTGCCACGCCTCACCGACACTCCTAAAGACATTTGTATTTACGCGAATAGAGTGAGCAACATCGTCGCTACATTGAATGCATTGAAACGAGTTCACTACTTGTATAACCCGGAAGCTGTGAAAAATACAATCGAAAAGCTTACGCCCGCGATGCGGTACCGGTGGTACGACTTTGCCGCCGAAAATCAAGAGGAAGCGGACCTCTTAAAATTGTCGAAGTTTCTGGAACGCGAAGCTGATAGGTGCAGCGCCTATGCCCAGCCAGAAAACAATAAAGAAAGCAACGAGGTACGACGCGTTCATAAAACATATAGTGTCAGCAATAAAGGCGTAACTACATCTAAGAAATGTCGGGTATGTTCCGGTGATGACCATAAACTCACGGAGTGCTCAAAATTTACAAACGCAAGTGTCAATGACAGGTGGGACATCGCCAAAACACAACGTTTGTGCTTTTCGTGCCTCAAATTGCGAACAAAAGCACATCGTTGCTTCAGAAGGAAGTGTGGTATTAATGAGTGTACATACACACACCACAAGTTACTACATAACAATAGTGAGCCGACCGCACAAGTAGATAATAATAATATGAAAAATATGCCCGGTAGAAGCGAGACAGTCGCGTCAACAAGAGTGGCGGTAGGTATACAAACATACCTTAAAGTGATACCGGTGCGCATCTTCGGACCGGCGGGAGTAGTGAGCACTCACGCTCTCTTGGACGACGGGTCGACAGTGAGCATTATCGACGCTGAGTTAGCAAAGGTGATAGGAATTACCGGCCCGCAAGATCCGATTTACATCAAAACAATAGGTGATAACAAAGTAACGTTATCAAACTCGTGCCGAGTTACGTTTTCGATTCAAGGTTCATCGACTCAAGACTTTAAAATCCACGCTCGCACCATGGATTGTATGCAGTTGTCACCTCAAGCAGTCACAGAGGAGGATCTTGTCGGCTGTAGCCACCTCGAGGACATCGCCAGTCAACTGAAATATGATGCAGCGGAGCCACGTCTACTTATAGGTCAGGATAACTGGCACCTACTCACCGTTACGGAGGTACGTCAAGGCGATATGCAACAACCTGTCGCCTCACTTACGCCGCTGGGGTGGGTACTCCATGGTGCACACATGCGCACACTAGGCCGAATAACTCAACATGTCAACTTCATCAACACCCCACGTGAAGATGCCAGCATGGATGAACAGCTGAAGGATTATTTTGCTCTGGAGTCATTACCTATAATACCGAAACGACCCCTTAATGATCCGGAGGAACGCGCCCTTAATAAATTAAAATCAGAAGTGCGTGTCAATGAACTCGGTCAATATGAAGTGCCCCTCTTATGGAAGCGAGAAGACATCACTATGCCTTACAACTATGACAGTGCCTCACGTCGATTAAATAGTATAGAAAAGAAGTTGGACCGCGACCCAGTCCTCAAACAAAAGTACACTGAACAAATGGATGCGCTTATGAAAAGTGGATATGCTGAACGTGTATGTGAACCCGAAGAGAAGAGTAAACGAGTATGGTACTTACCTCATTTTGCCGTATTTAATCCAATGAAGCCCGGCAAAGTTAGGATTGTTCACGATGCAGCTGCAAAGACAAAAGGTATTTCATTAAATGATTGTTTACTTACTGGCCCAGACTTGCTTCAGTCGCTCCCAGGTGTATTTATGCGGTTCCGACAGCATGAAGTAGCCGTTACCAGTGATATCAAAGAAATGTTCCTCAGACTGAAGGTGAAACCCGAAGATCGTGATGCACTGCGATACCTGTGGAGGGGAGAACGTCGTGATAATGATCCACCCGATGTGTATAAAATGTCTTCATTGATTTTTGGAGCTACTTGTTCACCTTCCATTGCGATTTATGTCAAAAATGAAAATGCTCGCAGATATAGAACAGTTCAACCCGAAGCCTGCTCAGCAGTAATAAGAAACCATTATGTGGACGATTACATCTGTAGTTTCAGAACGTGTGAAGAAGCTATAAAAATATCACAGGAAGTTAAGAACATTCACAAACAAGCAGATTTTGAATTACGAAAATGGACATCAAACTCATTAGCAGTATTGAATGCGCTTGATCCGAGCGCTACACAGCCGTCAGTCATTAATGTGCTGGGATTGAATTGGAGACCTGGTCAAGACAACATCACTTTCAACCTGGACCTTTTGAGACTGCCACCTAATAGTTTGAATAACAACACTCCGACAAAGAGAGAGACACTGAAAATATTAATGTCATTGTATGACCCGCTCGGACTGGCCTCCCCGGTGACGTCCAAAGCGAAACAAATATTACAAGAAATATGGCGCCGTGGAACTGACTGGGACCAACGCATAAATGAAGATCTTGCCCAACAGTGGACTACATGGGTACATCATCTACAGAACTTAAAAAACATATCTGTACCTAGATGTTACTATAGGTATAGTGATGCTGTTTCAGTGCAACTTCACGTCTTCGTCGACGCGACTGAAGTCGCATACGCCGCTGTTCTGTACTGGCGCGTCACCACACCCGACGGTGGAATCTTTGTGTCATTGGTCGCAGCGAAGTCTAAAGTTGCACCCCTGAAACTCATGTCAATCCCGCGCCTGGAATTACAAGCTGCAGTCCTCGGTACTCGCATGGCAACAGCTGTCATCGAAGAACATGATCGGAAGCCCGACTCGAAGACATTCTGGACTGACAGTAAGACTGCACTCACATGGATCAAAACAGGTGCGAGATCGTATCGCCCCTTTGTCGCACATAGAATTGCCGCCATTGAAGAACAGAGTTCAACGACCGAATGGCGCTGGGTGCCTACAAAATTCAATGTTGCAGATGACGCGACACGCGACGTACCAAGTGAGTTCACCTCTACTCATCGATGGTACCAGGGACCACAGTTCTTACGGGAAGACTCCGCTACATGGCCAACAGACAAAACTGAAGTAATCATAACAGGCGAAGAAAAAACCACATTATTGTGTAATATTCTCAACGCAACAAACAGTATTAAAAATGTGATACCGGAGTACAAGAACTTCAATAGGTATGAAAAACTTCTTCGTTCCACTGCAAGAGTACTACAATTCATACATCTCTGCCGCACTACGAAAAAACAACAAACCGTGAATGCCTACAAACGAACTACAAAGAATAAAGAAAATGACCCAGACTGGAAGCGACAAAGTACGCTCAAGAAAACAAAATAAAATAAAAATAATTCAACTGTAATAATGAAGAAATATATACCTATAGAATCACATCATTTATTACGTGCCGAAGAATTACTGATAAAATTATCGCAAGAAGAAAAATTTTATACCGTAATAAATAATTTACGAAATAATGAAGCCATATCCAGAAATAGTCGACTTGGAAAGATATCAGTGGAATTGATAAACGATGTTTTAGTCGTGAAAAGTAGAATTGATGCGGCTCGCGATATTACAGATATACAGAAGAGGCCGCCTATACTTGACGGTGATCACTACATAAGTCGACTATACATCGATTACATACATAGAAGACTACTACATACTGGAGTCGAACAAACAATAAATGAATGTCGACAAAGATACTGGATACTTCGACTTCGTCCCATAACCCGTTTCATTGTTCACAGATGTTTACTATGTCGCATTAAGAGAGCGACTCCACCTGAACCACCTACTGGAGACCTGCCGTACTGCAGGTTGGCTCATCACAGCCGGCCTTTCACGTACGCAGGTGTCGACTACTTCGGCCCGCTCACGGTAACCGTGGGCCGCTCCGTTCACAAGAGGTACGTCGCGCTCTTCACTTGTTTGACGACGCGCGCTGTACACCTTGAGATGGCTGCCTCGCTGAGCACCGAGTCCGCAGTCATGGCGCTGCGCAGGATGATAGCGCGCCGTGGCTGCCCCACCGAGATATGGTCCGATAACGGGACAAACCTTCGCGGCGCCGACAAGGAGTTGAGACGATCGATCGACCACGCGACCCAAGATGAGGCGAGCAAGCGGGTCATCAGCTGGCGCTTCATACCCCCAGGCGCTCCGTTTATGGGCGGCGCTTGGGAACGCCTCGTGAGAAGTGTGAAGACTGCGCTCACCGCCGTGCTCCACGAGCGCCACCCCACCGAGGAAGTCCTGATGACGCTGCTTGTAGAAGTGGAGTTCACCGTGAATAGTAGACCTCTTACACACGTGTCGGTGGAACCTGACGACCCTGAAGCCCTGACACCCAACCACTTCGTGCTTCACGGACCAGCCGGCAGCCCCATACCAGGTACTTTCGACGACAAAGACCTCATTCGACGCTCACACTGGCGTGCGTCACAACGCCTGGCTGACATGTACTGGACAAGATGGCTTCAGGAGTACCTACCTGAGCTGCAGCGCCGGCGACAACCCAATGGAAAAGGATCTATACTGAAGGTTGGAGACGTCGTACTCATAGTTGACCACACGCTGCCGCGAAACATGTGGCCGATGGGCGTTGTCACTGCTACTTACCCCGGCAAGGATGGCGTCGTGAGAGTGGCTGACGTCCGGACGAAGGGAGGTACGCTGCGACGACCTGTAAAGAAGCTTGTCATCATGCCCACCGAGCCAGAACAGATCGCCCTCCACTAAACCGGGAATTGAACCGACTGCCAGTCGGTTCACGGCGGGAGAAATGTTACGGACGATACGTCATAATGTACCTACTGCGTACTCGCCGCGAGTGATATGTGTGTGTGTGTGCCTATATTGTGTTGTGATTGTATTGTATGTGTATTAGAGTCAAAGTAAATGTGTTATATTCTGTAATAATTGTAATATTAAATAATAAACTGTCTTGAATATAAAGAATGTCTGTATTATCTATAAATTGTGTAAAAGTTAATTAAAAGTTAGAGTTCCGGTGTGGTGCGGGGATACGTGTCTCAACCAATCACAGGTGTCATAGCCGCGCATATTAGGGAACGCCAACGACGCGGCGGCGCGGCGCCAATCATCGTCCAGTTCGCGCGCATAGCTTAGTTGAGACGGTCATTATTAGCAAAAGCACACGTAATCCCGCGCCACACAGGGCCTCTTGAAGTTTAAACGTTTTGGCTAGTTTATTTGAAGTCACATCCCCTACACAATCCCAGTAATAGTACTGTGGCGGAGAAGTCTGCCGGCTATCCGTCACACCTTCAGAAACAGATACCAGAATAGGGAAATGGTCACTTCCATAAGAGTGAGGCAGGATACTCCACGAAACGATAGAAGCTAGCGAAGCAGAACATATTGTAAGATCCACAGCCGAATTAGGGTTTTGAGTAGGACGTACTCTTCTAGTAGGGGAACCATTATTGATAACGCAAAGGTTCGCTTCATCAACAATTTCAAGGAGAGAAAGACCGAAGTGGTCATCATGACTTGAACCCCATGAGCAATGGTGAGCATTTAAGTCACCCATAAAAATGATTGGGGGAGGAACTGAGGAGATTATGCATAAAAGATCAGGAATTAAGCGTGAATGAGGATGGGCTATGTAGACAGAGAGGAAGGTAATATTAAAGGCCCTGATGGCCACAATATTGATGTCAGGAGAGATAGAGGGTAGGGGGATATGGGAGAATGGAAGGGAGCGCCTAACAAATAGAGCACTACCTGCATATCCATCGGCCCTGTCATCCCGGAGGCAGGAGTAACCTGAAACTCGAAAACGAGAGCCAGGCACCAACCAGGTCTCCGAGATGGCGATGATAGACGGGTGAAATTTATTTATTAGGAAAAGAAGTTCAGGCTTCCTCGGACGGATGCTTTGAGCGTTCCACTGAAGAACGGAGACTGGATCCATAATTAGTGCTAATGGAGAGAATCTGGGAAAGTTTTTGGGCAACGTGGGGCGGTAGGTTTGAATTATTACGTGAAACTAGACTAATAATTAGAGACAGAAGTAGTTCCAGAAGACTATCCTCTTGAGTAGACCCTGAAAGAGAAGAATTCTGGGAAAGGGCAAACCCGTTGGGGAGAGATGAGGGTTCATCAGCCACAATAGAATGATGGGCAATCCTGTCATATGATTTACCTAAGGGAGCTCTGGGACGCGGAGAAGAGAAAACAGTCTTTCTGTAAGAGACAGAGGGAGAAGGGCTGGAGGAGGTTGGGACAGGCTGGGAAGGAGGGTAAGGAAATTGAGAAGGGGGAATATTTTGTGTCACTTCGGAATACAGTTTTGTGACTTTAGGTAGGGATCTTGACGCCTCTTCGTATGATAGGTTTTCTTGAGACATGAGGAGCTTTATCGACTTCTGCCTCCCCTGTTCGGGACAACTACCACTATAGGCAAAATGGTTTCCCAAACAGTGGATGCAGGTAGCCCTGGACTCGACAATGTCACAGCTATCCCCGGTATGTGGTTGTGTGCAACGGTAACATCTTGCCTTAGAGCGACACTGCGCTTTGACGTGACCAAAACGGCAACAATTTTGGCATTGGATCGTTGGATACTGGTATATCTCAACGGGCAGGGAGGTGTGATAGGAGAAAACACGTTGTGGGAGGACTTGGCCTTGAAAAGTTATCACTATTGTTTGGGTAGGGAGCCAAGCTGTCTTACCCTCCTCTCTCACCTTTCGGTTCAGCCTACGAGCTTTCAATATTATTCCACAACCTTCAGGGAGGACCACTGATTCCACAAATTCGTCCATGGACATATCGACCGGCACTTGGCGGACAACACCCATTTTGGTAATGTTGTAGGAAGGGATGGTAACTTCGTATTTGTTCAAATGCAAAATAGGGTTATCGAGGAACTTATTGGCTGCGATAGCTGTGGTAAACTCAACCGATATTTTGTTCCTGCCTACTCTTTTTACACCGTCAGGACAGATATTGCTAATTTTGTTTGAGAATAGGAATTGGCCAAACTTAATTGGGCGGATAGTCGTCCCAGCAGATGGATCCGGTTCGGACCTGGAGACGTGGACAATATATGGTCCTTTGTCCGATGGGTTGTAGGCTTTGATGCCTACCACCAGATTTGGGTGAACATACATTGTCTGTATAGATGCGACAGCCATCTCTTTGTCTATGATTGTTTTTTTCGCTGACACAACCTCATTTGCTTCGTCGTCACCTAACCTACGCTTACCGTACGAATACGAGCTGTTGGCTTCTGGGGGGTCCGGGGGTTTCGGTGGGGGATCGGGTGAGGGGTGAGTATCCATAATGGACACCCAGCAAATAATTCCTTAAGAAGAAAAGGGGGGTTCAGCTATAAAAATAGTTAAAATTCACTCAACGAAAAAATAACAACCTCACTAACACACGTGACAGCTAGGTCCACTTTTCACTCGATCTTGACGATCTTGTCCAGCAACAATCAACACATCAACACAATATTTTGACATTTGAACTGACACTTGACCACAGAACAATATTACTCTAGCGAGCACTTGACAGATAAGAAATAGAAACAGCTGATCAAAACATAGGCTGTGATTGGCGGATTCAAATCTTGTCCTTTCCGCCATGAAATTACATTAAAATTCATTTCTAAACGCTTTTTATAGTTTTAATTAATACAATGTTTATTTTTATGGCTATGTAAATAAGTACAAGCGTTTTATTACTTCTATAAAGAAATATTTAGATTTAAAACAGATTAAGATTGTAGTACAAATAATTGAACAATTTAATTTGGTTTTGGGTGGCCAGTTTTTATAGGTACTAAGATTATTTCTGGTCGATTCCCAACATTAAAGAATCCAGCTTCCGGCACTAGAAAATAATGTATTAGAAAAAGACAACTAATATAAAACCAAGAGAAGTGCACGCGAGATAGCGAACTTTTTATGCAACATAAGTCGTAAATTTTCAATAGTATACTCAGAGTAGTCATAGACTAATATGTATATAGAGAGTAGTCAGAGTGCCGGAACGCGCCTGTTGATTTATTTCTGGTGAAATCCCGATTTTTAAATTAATTTTATTTAACTTTATCTTCTGACTTTATATCGTTCTTCTTTTGTAACAACTTTCTATAAAACTGGTATTACATTGAATTTAACGACATACAACAAAGTTTAATATTGTTTCGTAATTTTTTAATGTCCTTAATTGACCCTTACATAAATTAGAAATATTACACAATGTTGTCAAATAAACCCATTTTAATATCACGAATTACGAATAAAGGAAGGTGTTTTAGATGTTTTGCATCGAAATCAGACGTTGGAGAGATTGAAATTCCGTTTACAAATGGGTAAGTTTGAGGTTATGTTTTTAAAGGTTATTTATGGTCGATTTCATACTTTTTTTTAATAGAAATCATTATTTCAGTAAATAGAACTGCGAAAATATTTCGTATTCCGTCAGAAAGCCAATTGCAACAACTTAAACTGTCCAATATTTTTTGGAGTAATAACTCCAAAAAATATTGGACAGTTTGACAAAAATCAAAAAATATGACAACTACTCTTGTAATCATGTTCCATGTAATTGTAATGATGATGAACCATTGTATTCTTTAGCATACTGTTCACATCCCCAGGACCGTACTAAACTTCACAACTGGCCGCTATGCCAGATTTGCGGACGGAGCCTGTGTGGCTTCACTGGGAAACACCGCTATCTTATCAACGGTGGTGTCTAAGGCTAAACAAAGTTCTTCATCGTTCCTGCCCCTCGTGGTAGATTACAGACAGAAAGCAGCGGCTGCAGGACGAATACCAACAAATTTTCTTAGAAGAGAATTGGGTAAGATTAAATTTTATTTATAATTTCATGCCACGGTTTCACCTGCATCTTACTTCTTTTACCTGGACAAGTATACTATGTCCTTACTCTGTGTTCAAGCTGACTTGATGCCTAATTTCATAAAAATCAGTTCAGCGATGTAACTGATAATACATAACAGAGTTATTTTGGCACATATAACTTTATAGGTCAACCACTTAACCCTTTCTCTGTCGCATTTGAAAAACAATTGATTTTGACCTCCAGAAGGCTTCTCGAAGGATAAACGTTTATCTATGTCAATTACATTCCCACTCAATTAAATGGTAAGCCTTTAATTTATTAATCGTTCATCTGTCGATCAACCTGATTCAGGTTGAAATCAATTGTCTGTCAATTGTAACAGTCGAAGGGAAATTAATTTTAAAAGTTTTGAAAATATTTTTATTAAATCCCATTAAAGAGCACTCTCCCCATCTCTGGGGAATCAATCAGTTTATAATCAGTATAAATAAAACAAAGTTATATTATTTTGTCTTTTTCTGTATTTTTGTTTCTGTCATGTGACCTATACCTACACTATCTATTTATAATCTTTTTTTCAGGCCCAACTGAACGTGAAATCCTAACCTCACGTCTCATTGACCGGTCTCTACGGCCTCTGTTTCCACACAACTACTTCTATGACACACAGATAGTCTGCAATATGCTCGCTGTAGACTCCACGAACCCTCCAGAAACCGTTGCCATTAACGCAGCCAGTGCAGCTTTAGCGTTGTCCGATGTGCCTTGGAATGGACCTATTGGTGCTGTGAGGTATATACCTATTAACCGTTTTTTTATGTTATGTGGTGGAAATGGGACATACCCAGGATTTGCTCAAGGGTTTGGCAAAAGTAAGAAAACTCGATAGTAGTTACCTAAAAATGCATAATATTGTTAAGTAATATTTAACCCAACCCCTGCCCCATAGACTTAGTTAAGGTTTCCCAACCTTTTCCTAAGACAGACACCAAGCACCTCCTCCATAAATTACGTGAGGCGATTGTTCGACCCCCTATCCCCCTCGGTGAGGTGTCGTGAGATTTGGCTCGACCCCCCTCTTGCCCCCCTACCTAATCTCACGTGAGATTTTTCAAATGCCTATTTCAAGTTTACATACCCTTCGTATGCTCCTGAACGTGCAGACATGTTCCATTAATTTTGTCAAGCAATATGAATATTTTACATTTATCTATGAAAATATTTTTTTTTATACAGACTAGGTCAAATAGACAATGAAGTGATAATCAACCCGACGCGCAAGGACCTTGAGAAGTCGATCCTGAACATGGTGGTAGCCGCCACCAGCCGCAACCTCATCGTGATGATGGAGGGCAGCGCGCAGGATATCCTGCAGCAGGATCTGCTCAAGGCCATCAAATTAGGTATGAAAGTAAGTCCAAACTATAAATTTTTTTAAAGTCGGTTAAAAATCCAACTGATGCAAGTAGGACATTTGGTAGTCTTGTGTTCAGAACAGAAGTTAGCCAGTGGTCGCTGGTTTCTAAATCAATACATGTGTAGCGACATCTACCGATTACAGCGAAGACTACCTACACATCTAGACAGCTGACAGTGACAACTAGTCAAATGTCACTACATGACGTCTATCGTCAAAATCCTACATCGCGCAAGCAGAGTTTGCGACGCAATTAGCATAATATACATATACAGAAACCCGACATCAACTGTCGGGGCAGTGGCCCGCCAGACAAGAACACCCGGTCTGGTAGGAGAATCCTCCCTTTTCAATAAGACCTGTCTTTCTAACTCACCAATCTATTTTTTTAGGCACCAAAGAGGCTCAGCACATAGTGAGAGGCATAGAGAAACTTCAGAAGGACCACGGCAAGCGGAAGCGCCAGTACGAATCACAGACGCCACTTCCGCAGAGCATTGTGGACTCCATCACTACGCTGTCTTCGATGAAGATTAGGGAAATACTTAGGTGAGCAATTTGAAGCATCCTTCATTTATAACACACTAGACCAGGGATGGCGAACCTTTTTACAATTGCGTGCCATATTAACTTGAAAAACTATAACTATGCCGTGCCATTTCTTAAGAAAGTAAGGAAAATAAAAACAAAATTACTCACATTACTACATTCTGTTTTGTTGAAAAGGTAATGAAAATTAAACCTATGTTGTTGCCGTGAAAACATTTTTCTGTCGCGTGCCACCTTTGGCACGCGTGCCATAGGTTCGCCATCCCTGCACTAGACATTTAACGGCGACTCCGTCCACGTGGACTGCAATGAAATTACCAGTTTAAATGACCTCCGTAGTGTAGGGTGGCTAGTACTACCAAGAGGTCAAGCTGTATCTCTGGTTTATCGCAGCAGAATTAGATGAAACGTAACTTAGATTTTAAGTTGGACCTTAAGCTTTCGAACGACGTGATACGCGCACAAACAGACAAACTGACAAAAGTTAAAAAAATATTTTTGGGTATGGTTACGTCCCAGTACCCTATGCCGACTGTTTTTTCTGGAATATCTTCAATGTACAGACACGGCTTTTTTACAATTTTATAATAGTATAGATCAGTGATGGGCAAAGGGCAAAGTACGGCCCGCGGGCCAGCTCCGGCCCGCCGACGGTCCTTTGACGACATTTGTGCAAGTGTGTAATGCTGTAATGTTTTTATATGATTAAAAGTTTCAACACAAAATGCATTTTTCCTATAATTTTGGCCCTCTTCTGAAATTTCTTAAACTTTTTGCCCCCCCCCCCCCCCCTATTAAGAAAGTTTGCCCACCACTGGTATGGATAGATTCCGTTGCACATAACCTATTCGCCTATTGAAAATAATAATACAGTGAATAAACTAATAGGTATGACTTAAGTAAGTAAAACTGCATTATTTTCAATTTTGTTACTATTTTATTCTACCAGCTTGCTTGTATCAGTGGCGAAGGGTGAATCCCTTCGCCACTGATACACTATACAGTATTAAACATATTTTTGTAGCTGACTGTACATTCTTCGACGCTGTGATTCGTATTCTCGATGCTCAAACATTAACCTAAATTAATAATAGATTTACTGGTTTTAGAGTAATCTCTACTCAATACAGGCCAATATTTTAAAACTTTTAAATTTTCAGTGACTTTTCCCATGACAAAATGTCCCGTGACAACGCGATATCGGAGCTCCGTCAGACAGTGTTGAACCAACTGCGAGACACTGAGGCCGACGTCACACAGTTGCAAGACTGCTTCAACGCGAACCTGCGGCAAATATTCAGAGATATGATCCTCGAGACGGATGTACGGTGTGATGGGCGGCATCTAGATGAGCTCAGGAAAATTAGCTGTGAGGTAAGGAAATCTTGGAACTTATCATTAAGTAAATAAAATTATTAAAAAGATGTTTGTCTAAAACCATAATGTACTTATATTTTTAGGGTTCCATACCAAAATGGTAAAAAAGGAACCCTTATGGTGCGACTTCGTCTGTCTGTCTGTCACACCTACTTATTTCAGCAACTACTTATGCTATCGACTTGAAATTTGGAACAGTTATAAAGAATGCTTGTTCAACTTTATTGCAAATGAAAAAAGTACAAAAATATTTTTATTTTCATTGCAAAAGGGACCGGAGTGGGAGTCCGAAATTTCAAAGTGGGGTTACTAGGTCAAGTGACATATCATATTCTTTTTTTTTTCTTTTTTTTAAAAAACTTTGCCCCACTCTAGGATGGTCGATAGCATAAGTAGTTGCTGAAATAAGCAGGTGTGACAGACAGACAGACAGACGAAGTCGCACCATAAGGGTTCCTTTTTTACCATTTTGGTACGGAACCCTAAAAAATTAAAAATATAAAAAATCCCTATAGTACGCTCAAACGTCTTTGTAAATTTTTCCACCTGCCATAGAAACGGACTATAATTTTATTATGATGTATTATATCAGGTGTCCCTATACGAGCCCCTACACGGCAGCTCGGTGTTCCAACGCGGACAGACGCAGGTTCTGTGCACGGTCGCGTTCGACTCGCCGGAGAGCGCGCTCAAAATGGACACCCTCACTATGTTGACTAGGTGAGTGACGTATAGTACGCAGGGGCGGTCCGAGAGGGTATGAGTGACGGATACGACGCTCCACAAAGCCGAAGATAGCCGATTATCTCTTTACTGCCGGCTACAGGTTAGCTTGTGGTTTAGTGTTTTAATTTCCATCTCTTAGCCTCCCTCCCCCCCTTTATATCTCCTCCTCCCCAAATAATGTCTGGATCCGCCGCTAAATTGAAACAACACAAACTCTCACATGAAATGCTGAATGCAAAATCTTGGTTTTAGGCCCGATATTTCAATCGCTACATAAAATTAATTTCTATGAATAAACTATATCGGTTTCAGTCTAACACCTACACCCTTACCACAAAAAAGATAGACACGCGTTAAACGCGAATGCTACCAAAAATAATACGCACTTGTTTTAGACAAGTTAGTGCTAAAACAAGTGCGTATTATTTTTGGTAGCATTCGTGTTGAACACGTGTTTATCTTTTTTTGGTACGGCCCCTAATGTTTTATGAAATCGATATAGTTTAATCGTTCGTTAATTTAATATTTTCTGTCACAGTGGCATAAAAGAGAAGAGCTTCTTTCTGCACTACGAGTTCCCGTCGTACGCGACGGGCGAGGTGGGGCGGGGCGGAGCGCCCGGGCGGCGCGAGGCGGGCCACGGAGCCCTGGCCGAGCGCGGCCTGCTGCCCGTCGTGCCGCACCAGCCCTACACCGTGCGGCTCACGGCCGAGGTGCTCGAGTCCAATGGTCAGTCATTATTAATTTCATACTAACTGACCCGCCCCGGCTTCGCACGGACGAGAGTGTAGTTACTTCGGCTAGTTTCGGCTCGCCTCGCGAAACTTCCACTCGGTGTCGTTTTTGCGCCCGAGTCAAAGGACCCGAGAGTACCTCGCGAAGTTACACGAGTGTGTGGTGACGTGTTCTGATGAACTTCGGCCGACTTCGGCTAGGAACTTCGCGAGTACAGGCTGGCCGTTGAGGGAATGCGTTCCTGAAACTTTGTTACTTTAGCACTAAGCTGTTTTAGTTATTTTATAGATTGATATTATAATAAAAAAATTAGTTAAATTATTATTTATTATCAATAGTGCATAATTATAAACTATAAAAATATTTTTAATCGTAAAATATTTTCCACTTCAGTCTCGTCGCCTGTCTTCGCCCATACATTTACAAACTGTCAGGAATGCATTCTCTGAGCGGCCGAACTGTAGTGTAGTGGGTGCTTAATTTAATATGTTCAGTACCCCTATCATGAGTTTTTTTGACGTATAGTTTCGTTAACGCATATTTTGAATTTAAAATACAGCAGTCCTGGGACATTTTGATAAAATTTTATACAATTTGCACATTTTAAAGAATACAGAGAAATTAATTAAGTATTTCATTTATATAAATATTGTGTGACAAACGTGTATTTTCAATTCAAAATATGCTTACGTTAACGATACTACACGTCAAAAAAACTCATGATCGGGGTGCTGGTCCTTCCAGGGTCCAGTTCCATGGCGTCAGTGTGCGGCGGATCCCTCGCGCTGCTGGACGCCGGCGTGGCGCTGGCGGCGCCGGCCGCCGGAGTCGCCATCGGGCTGGTCTCCAAGCAGGACGCCCAGGGACAGATCGCGGACTACAGGATCCTCACTGATTTGTTAGTGAGTCCGTGACCTTTCTCTCTAGTGACTGTGCTTTATCAAAACATCTACGCTTTGGAACGGGCATCTAGCTTCATCATTATTACTAACTGACAGACTCCTTGACAATTCAAAAGTACCTGTAATTGGTCTAATTGAAATAAATGCTTTGACTTTGACTTTGACATTTTTTACAAAAAAACAACAAATAACATTTAAAAAAAAATTTTTTTTTTGGAAGTTGGTGGCTTTGGTTTTTGTTTGCTTTTTTGCCACCGACTTCCGAAACTAGTTGGTTGTCTTTTTAGTTATAAAAAAAGTTTTTTTATTTTTTCCTTTTCCAGTACTTTGATCAATATAATTATGTTCAGTAATTTTGGCGTGAAAGAGTAACAAAAATCCATCCATCCTTTCGCGTTTATAATATTAATAGGCTAGATAATATTCTCTACTAGCTTTTGTCCGCGGCTTCGCCCGTGTTTTTCGGGATAAAAGGTAGCCTGTGTGTTATTCTGATGCATAAGCAATTTACTGTAAAGTTTCATCAGAATACGTTCAGTACTTTTTGCGTGAAAGAGTAACAAATTCCATACATACATTCTCACAAACCTTCGCGTTTATAATATTAGTAGGATTAATTATTTTTTTTCTCTATTCCCAGGGCATAGAAGACTATATGGGCGATATGGATTTCAAAGTCGCAGGCACCAAAAAGGGCATCACGGCGCTCCAAGCGGACGTCAAAGTGTCCGGCTTGCCGCTCAAGATCGTCATGGAGTCCATACAGAAGGCGTGTGACGCTAAGAGCAAGATCATCGATATTATGAACCAGTGCATCGATAAACCGAGGTTTGTAGCTCAACACTTCGAAAGATTACTTTTATGACGGATTTGAACTTAATTAGGGTTCCGTACTTCAAAAGGAAAAACGGAACCCTTATAGGATCACATTGTTGTCCGTCTGTCACTGGACCATAAGTGGAGCCATCTACTCATAGATGGCGAGATATGTTATATCTACTATGATGTAGTAGCGGCATAGATGGCGATTTTGCATAATATTTCGGAACCCTTAAGGCGCGAGTCGTACTCTCACTTGTCCGGTTTTTAGGGTTCCGTAGTAAAACTAGGAACCCTTATAGTTTCGTCATGTCCGTCTGTCTGTCTGTCCGTCTGTCTATCCGTCTGTCACACCCTCGTCAAATCTACAGTTCATAACCAATTTGTTTGAAACTTCGCAAATAGATGTCTTCTGTGAGCTGCTATAAAGGCCTGTAGTGAAATTACAAAAAATAAAATAATTAGGGGTGTCCCCCATACATGAAACTGAGGGATGAAAAAAAGTATTTACGCTCACCCCTTTGTATGGGGTATCGTTCAATAGGTCTTTGAAAATAACATAGAGGTTTCTAAATGATTTTTTAATTAAGTGCTTATTTAGTAAACTACGAGCTCCGAAAGTCGTTAACAATGTGTCCCCCCCCCCTGTAGTTTTCCAACCCCTTTATGCAAAAATCTAAAAAAAATCAAGCTTATAGCATTTAATAAATACTTTCGATTAAAATTGGTTTGAACAAGATACGTCAATAACTTTTTGAAATATTCACTATTTTCAGTTTTGAGTTTGACAACCGCAAAAATAACTTATGTTTGCAGTCGGAAGACTGAAATACTTCTTGCTACGGAACCCTAGACTGAGCGTAGTCCGACACGCTCTTGCCCGGTTTTTTTTTATCATTAGAGCCTATTCTAGCATCAAGTCTTTCTTTCTCTATGGTTGGCATAGCTGCCATAGTGCCATTCCTATTAAAAAACGCGCCGTGTATACAAAATACTGTCATATTTCAGACAGGGGCACAAAGACAACATGCCAGTTATCGAGGAGATGGAGGTGGAAGTCCACAAGAGGCCCAAACTCCTCGGCATGGGCGGTGCCAACTTGAAGAAGCTGTACGTTCAAACTGGTGTACAGGTAATTAATACTAAGGGCGGGTTGCTTCAAACCATCTGTATCCGTAAGTCAGTACGTAATCGTTAAGTATGAAATTGTCGTACAAGCCGCCATATTTGACGGTTACAGATACGTAACTGTAAGATGAAACAACATGGCCTAATACTAGCTGTTCCCCGCGGTTTCACCCCTATTGCTCGGCTCCTAAGGGTCGACACGTGATGCTAAATAGCCTATACTATTCCTCATGAATTTGACTGTCTTAAACAATTATTTTTTTTATAATTCGTCTGGTAGTTCCAGAGATTCGCGCGTTTAAACATACAAAAAACTCTTCAGCTTTATAATATTAGTAAAGATAATAAAGCTAAAGAGTTTGTTTGTTTGAACGCGCCAATCTCTGGAACTGCCAGTCGGATTCGAAAAATTCTTTCTGTATATGATAGCCAGATTAATGAGGTATAGGCTATTTAACATCACGCTACGACCCTTAGGAGCGGAGCAATGGGGGTGAGACCGCAGGGAACAGTACTAGCTGTTTCCTTAAAAAAAAGTGTCTGTGAAAAAACATTGAAATTTTTTACCCGACTGCAAGGAAAAGTTATGTGTTTTTACCCGACTGCGAGGAAAGGTTATGTCTTTCGCGCCTATCTTTGTAATATTTTTTATTCCCTCATATCTTCCAAACCACTCGAGGGATTTCTTTAATTATGGTATCGTTAGATTCGTCTCATTAGTCCAAGTGTTCTTAGATAGGAGTTAAAAAAATGTCGCTTGTTGGCGTCATATTGTCTTCAAACATTTTTTTGATTTTTTTTTTATTCGTAGGTGACGCCCATAGACGATATAAAATACAGCGTGTTCGCGCCTTCCCAAGCGGCTATGGACGAGGCCCGCAGTCGGATAGAGGGCTGGCTGAGCGCTGACAGGACGCCGGACCTCGAGTTCGGGGCTATTTACAAGGCTAGAGTGGTGGACGTCAAGGATATTGGGGTGCTGGTCACGCTGTTCACGGGAATGACGCCCGCGCTGGTTCATAATACGCAGCTGGATCATAGGAAGGTAAAAAAGTGCGGTCGGGGGTACCCTCCTCAGGAACGAAGTTCCAGTAATCTAGGTATAGATACCGGCAGGGATCATGATCACAGATCGCGCATGTACATTTTCGGCCCAATAGATAGTTGACAATACGTAATAGAGTATACAATAGACGACGAGCATTGACTGACGAGTCAATCGCAGGCAGCATCGGCGGCCCCCGTCTTCTTCATTCCGTCAACGAGACCGAAAAATCAGCTAGTGCATAGCTGACGTTTGTGATCAAGAGTGGTGCCGCTAGTTATACATATTTTTACACGGTAAAATTACGCGTATCATTTTCCAATCCGGCGACCGCAAGCGCGTTTGCCGAGAGTTTTTAGATTTATGGAGGGGCATAACGCTATTTTCATTACGTGAAGATTTCTAACAGTTAAAATTGTTAACTTTAGCCCCAACAAATCCTAACACCTAATTTATCCCACAGATAATGCACCCATCAGTGTTAGGACTGGAAGTCGGCTCCGAGATCCAGGTGAAGTACTTCGGACGAGACCCGGTGTCCGGCCAAGTGCGGCTCTCGCGGAAAGTGCTCACCTCCCCCCCGCCCGGCGTCGTGAAGAAACTCGACAAGAGCTAGGGTACACTGTGATATTATAGGCTATTCATATTTTTAGGGTTCCGTACCTCAAAAGGAGAACGGAATCCTTATAGGATCAGTTTGTTGTCCGTCTGTCGTGACCCTGAGTGGAGCCATCTGCTCATAGATGGCGCCACTAGAAGTATGCAGTAGCGCCATCTATGATCAAGATATGACATCTACTATGATGTAATAGCGGCATAGATGGAGCTATTGCATATTTCGGAACCCCACTTGTCCGGTTTCTTTGTATAATGCTAGAAAAATTTCCGTGTGGGGCCTTAGGGTTTGTCCAGATAAGGGCTCGTACAGCGTATCGGCGATATCGGTCGTGCCAATTCGCAATACTACAGAATAAAGCCGCGTCTCCTGCGACGTGTTTTCGTGTTCAATTGAACGACGAACATGTTTTCCGTCACGTGGTCGAGTGATTTTGCTAAAGAAAACGCGTAGACCACGCCCCTTTTTGTTAATTAAACATGTTCGATGTTCAATGAACACGCGCAGGAGACCCGCCTTAACTCAAAGACAGTTTGGTCATTCTCAGGCGTCTCATTGTTTGGTTTATTTCGGTGGCACATTTTTTTTTAATTTACTGGGACATTTTAAAGGAAATACCTGTACCCTCTGCTACTAATACTCTTTAAGTTAAATCTAGATTCGATATTTCCTGTTAAAATGTCCTTATTAACAGAAAAAATGGTGCCACCGAAATCAACCAAATAATGGGACACCTGCTGGGCTAACATGCGCGCCGCGACAAAATTTTGTCGACGCTTTTATCGTGCATTTGTCTCGTATTTGCACGAGAAAGAGCGAGACAAAACGGTCGACAAAATTTTGTCGCAGCGCGCATGTTAGCCCAGCTGAGAATGACCCAGTTAAATAAATAGCGACTCTTGCAACAATGGTGCGTGCCTAAAATTATATTAACCTGTTACCTGTAAGGCAGTCTCTTTCTATCGCGTAACTCTATCACTTCTGAGGCGTAAACCCACTGAACTGCCTCCCCGGGAAGGCACGTCGATATACTTGCACCTTATTAGCTAAAGTGCGGAGGGCGCCAGACCTGTCAGAGGCCCTAGACAAGCTGCTTTTCTGTTAGCGTTCACGCCAAACGCTACGGACAAAATGTATGGAATTGACATTTGTGAGTCACGTGACTTTTCCGCAGGTAATGTCATTGCCATACATTTTAGACGTAGCGTCTGGCGTGAACGCTAACAGAAAAGCAACTTGTCTAGGGCCTCAGAACTGCTATACACGCGCAGTCCAAGAGAAATTGGTTCAAAATCGAGAAATGTAGATAAAATGAATGCTCTGTCTGATGTAACAATGTTTGGATCGGAAGTGGCGGTACATTAATTAAAATTAAGACCTACGACTACGTATATAGTCCCGGATTTTGCTAATAATATATCTACAGCAGAATAATTCTTGTTAACATATGTTTTATGTTATGTTTTTCGTCAATTCATTGCAATATGAAGCAGCAGATTTTTTGTGCGATCGAGTCTGCAGCCGAGCAATCTCTGATGAAATTTCATACTCTATCGCACAGTCGTCTGCGATAAACGTAACACCCTGTTCACGTTTGTCGGGTGTCGGATCGGTTTTTTAATCGGATATCGCTGCCTCTATACAAACTAGTCAAACAACGGTGTCGGTTAAATGTGAACAGCTTCATACAAAATGCTGTGCCACTAGACTGCCGTGCTTACGATAATCGCAGTAAGTCGATTTTTTTTCGATATTTAGTTAAATACATATTTGGAATTTAGAGATTGAGATCTACATTTCTGTATATTTAATTCAATTCAAATCATTTATTTGCTAGAACATGATATGTACAATGGTCTCACAGTTTTAAAGTTCCGACATATTCTGCCACATGCGGCGTGCAAAATACGAGTAATTATGAAGTTAGAAACAATTCAATTAATATTATACTTAAATTAATACTCAATTACAAAAAATGTTATTATCTTATATTATATATTTTTTATTATTATATCTTGTCGTCAATAAATTCTTTAACACTATAATAAGTTTTGTTTAGTAATAGGTTATGTAACTGTTTTTTGAACAATGTGAGGCGTTGTTGAGCAAGGCTTTGAGGAAGGTGATTAAATATTCTAATACACATACAGTACACGTTTCTTTTAAATACTTCTAAATGTATTGGCGGCATGCGTAATCTGTTTGTGTCTGGATCGGCTATTCACATTATGACTAAATTTTTCAAAAAAAAATATTTATTTAAATTGAGTAGGTATAAAAAAATGCGACTAACGCTGAGTTGCAGAAAAGGTCATTAAGTTTTAAAGGAGACTTTAACGATAGAAATCGTATGGGTAAATGCCTCCATTAAAATTTAATTATCTTTCTGGAACCGACCGTTACTGCGTTTATTGTAAGCACGGCAGTAGAGCACCTGACATTATGTCGGGCCCGACACCCGACAAATATGAACGAGAGAGTTAGGCGATTCGCAGACCGCACCGCATCACGCAGCGTAGCGCGGGAGTGCGTGATCTTCCGTTGTTTGCAAGTACCTGTATTTGTATCGAAATCACGCGTGGTGCAACACACTGAAAACGCGTTCACGCGCGGGGCTTTTGTTCCGTCGCCACGCACCCCGCAGCGTAGCGCGGCAAGGTGTGTGATTCGCCTTAATTAACAATATTTTTGTCTGTCTTTAATTTTTTTCTCATAATCTGAGAACGGTGTCTCTCTTCAAAAAAATTACAGTATTACAGAGCTAGAGATGTCTGGCCCACATTTCAAGACAGGCTGTTCTATGTATTATTACTATATGTTTAGTATAATAATTATGTTGACTGTTAAAATCTGTAAATAAGTAGCAATAAATTAAATTCTAATTAATTTTCTGGTTTTTAATTTGCATTAATTCTTCACTGACCATTGCTCTTTTTAATACAGTCCCAAACTAGGAAAAGTATAATTACTTTTCCTAGTTTGGGACTGTACTTTTTCTAGTCTGGGAGACAGGAGTCAAAATTGAATGTGTCACTTTTATACAGCTACCGTGTCATACTGTTATTATATTAAATAAAACACAAATAATCTCTTTAATTGTATATTGAGAAATAATCTGTACATGCTATGAAAATATTGTATCACAAAAGGACGTTTCACCGAAGGCACTAAATCGCGACCCGAGCCGGCGGGCAGTCGGGCGGCCCACTAGCGAGCGGGCACAATATACAACGTACCAATATCTATACATAGCGACAACCGCCCGCCAGCCCACACTTACACTACAACAAAGTGTCAAAAAATAAAGGAATAACAGTACTTCTTACACAATAAACGATTAAATACGTAAAAAAATATCGATACAAAAACGTAAACAATTAACATGTCAAGTTTCACATCTTTAATACTTGCAGTCTTTGATTTCGTTGTGACTACCAGCATTAAATTAACATTAATTAAATAATATTTATTAATTACACATTTCTTTTCAAACTATTTACAAATATTCGATGAAAATATAAATATTGTAATTCGATTAGGAATGCTCTGCGCAGAGCGAGATAACTAGAGATACCTAACACCGTGCACGTAGACAAAGAGGTGGCAACCGGCCAATGGGTTTACGGTTGCAGTCCACTTCTGCGGTCATACACAGGCAAGACAGATTCAATTTGTCAACAGAAGTGACGGGAAAAACTACAAAAAATCCTTATTATAAACTGGTGTAAAAAAATAATATTTATAGATTTTTATACAGTTTTATTTCCGATCTCCCTCTGCTGACAAACCATCGGAACTATTCAAATACATATTTAGACACAAAACGTTAACGTCCCTAAATATTTGGCGAAAAAAATATCTATCTTAAAGTCTACATATCGCCTATAACTACGTTTACGTAAAAGGGTAAGTATCAAAAATGGTTTATATTTCCTTACACTTAAAAATTAATTAAATAATATCGCAAAAATGAACTGCAACGCTAAATAAACAAACTCGTTTTTCATCTTAATTCTGTTAGTGGAAAAATTAATCAAAATAAAATTCAAACACGGTCATATTTGAGATCAGTCTGACTAAAACCGTTGCCACCAAATTTTAAAGGCGTGTGCATACTTAAGCCACAATTCATAGTCAAAAAAACTTAATTATAAGGTGTTCGTATATTATGCAGAATACCAAGTACTTTTAAATGGCAATAATTTAGACTTGGCGCGTTTCAGGTACGCTTTTGTAACATGCGTAGCGTTTTTTTTTTATTTTCATTATTATGATATTTTTTATACGTCGGCGCAATGGAGTTTACTTGACTGACATAATGTGACACACCACGGATGTCCCACAAAAAGGACATATCTTTGCTCTAGTTAAAATGCTACATTTTTACAATACTGACGGTTTAAGTTAATCCAACCCCACAGACTATAAACTATAAATAAATATAAACGCATGATCTGTAAAGTTAAATTCACTTCAATAATTTATTAAAATCACAATCAAAATAGCTGCTTTAGTAATCATTTGTAACATCGAGAAGACAGCCCATAATAACATAACATCACGCATCAGTTGTGATCAAGCCCCATGATAAAGTCATATAATTTCCCAAAATTAGGTATTATTTTTTAATATCAGTCAAGTATATTCGAGCTCCCCGACTATACTCCCAAAAAACTTGTAACACTTACGATTTAGAGAGGCAACATTTAATGTTAGTTTTACCTTATTCAATGGCAAGATTTCCTCGAATGTTTTTAATATCATATTACGACGTATTCTGCGACAACGCGACTCGATAAAAAATCTACGTGAAAAAATGTCGCAAAAAACGTCTATAGCCTCTTTTGCCGCAAAAAAATCGCCAAAATCGTCGTTTCTTGTCATTATCGAAATGCACGTTTACAATGAACATGAGTATTTTAAATTTTCGAGGTTAGTTTCTGGTTATGAGTTCATCATTTTGTTAAAAAACCATGAACTATTCGGATGACGATCGAAGAAACCAGTTCAAATCTGAACTTATAAATATAATTAATTCATCTTGTATACTGGGATTTCTTTAGAAATACATCTGATAAATATATCGGAACATAATTGACTCATTGTAATCAAAAGGCACTGTATGAACGCATAAGGCACTAATTCCCGATTCCTCATTTTTTGCGAAATAACCCTCTTACCTATTTTAATACGACTATACCTACTTTCAATTGGATCAACATAAAAATTTAAAACAGTTTTTTTACCCACAAAATTGCAACTTTTAATCGAATTATTTCTGTTAACTGATCTAGTATAAGTAAGAGGGGTATACCGTCCAGCTCACTGGCTCAGGCCGAAGATCTTGAGCGCGTTGAAGGCGGTGGCGAGCGCCACGTCCTCGGGCTTCTGGCCGAGGAAGCCGGCGATCAGCTCCACGATGGCCGGCAGGGCGCACGGCTCGTTGCGTTGAAATGTGCAGTAGCGGTTCACGAAGGTCATCGATCTAGAGACAGATAGTATTTCTTTTTACATTGCTATCATTTAAATAAAATAACCTTTATCTACTACTACTATTCTAAACGTGACATAATAATTAACTGGTTTATAACAGTATAAATATTGCTTGAATGTTACTTATATTGGTGACGATTCTGTTGAACATCCCACTAAACTAATTTTAATCACATTAGATCTCTCTTCTACAAATATCATTGAAAAAGGACAGAAAATATTTAGAACTGTCAAATTAGTCCATGCCCTTGTTATTTACGGGAAAATAGTCATGACCTTTTGCGATTGCGACTAAATTGACATTAAAACTATTCAAGTGGACTAATTTAACAGGATTAAATATCTGCTATCCCTCTCTCATGTTTTATATTAGAAAGAGACTTATTAAGACTAAATTAGTTTAGTTCGTAAACAACAGAATCGGCACCAATATGTACTCTGTGTAAATAAGTTAATTATTTATATTAGTAGTAGTCGCCTGTGGCGTAGGCCGCTTCTAAACCTTTCCATACATATCTTTCCCGTGCCTCTCGCATCCATAAGTGTCCACATCTCTGGTTGAAGTCTATCATTATAGGTTGCATTATTCCTGTTAGGCGAGTATCAGGATATTTAGACAGTGTACGTGTAAGAGAGTAAGCAACTGACCTCAAAGGGAGCCAATTATACTCATTATTATGAGCAACTTTCGAATTAGCGAAAAAAAATCAGGTATTACATATATTTTATTTGGAGGATCGAACATTCCAGGTTGCTAGGCCGCGCCTGACCGTTGCACTATTGTCCATAAAATTATATTCGTTGTAAATAGAGTAAAAAACACGCAATTTATTTCTTCATTGTTTTGCCTCAGATCATAGAAACAAAGAGATATGCCATCATAGCAAATTAGTACCGGAACAACTGATGCCACTTTTAGTACATTTTTTGACACAATTACGCGCATATTTAAGCGCTCCTTGTGAATAAAAAGATCTCCCACGCATTAAACATTCCGCACACCCTCAATTTAACACTGTTAATCGTCATTCAACACTAGCACTAAACTAAAACACTGTATTTATACCATCGATCGTGTTCGGTTCGTCGCCAGCGCGTACGTTTTTAATATGAGCAATTTGCTCAAGATCAGGCATCAAGCTCGATAGCGCCTTGGCACATCTCCCTTGTTTCTATGATCTGAGTTTACACCGCTATTCGCTTAATTCTGGAGTTACGTGTAAAGAGTATTAATTAAGCTTCAGAAGAATTGAGATCATCAACGGCACTTTAAGACAATCATACATTACATATAGCTACAACAACAAAAATAGCACATTGCACGATTATTTTGTTATGTTATTTAATTCTGTTATCAATGCTGAAAGAGTTTGTTATCTTATCATTATCGTGCTTGTCGGTAAACATCGATGTCTAGCGCGAAACGTATATCTAGATAATTTTTATATCTTCCAGGTTTAATCATTTATTGCAATTTTATTGAACTGATTTTTTTGTTTTTTATTTATTAGCAAGTATTAAGACGGGTGTCCTGCGACGTGTTCGAGTGTTCATTAATCATCGAACATGTTTAATGAACAAAAGAGGGGCGTGGCCTACGCGTTTTGTTTGGCAAAACACTCGACCACGTGACGGAAAACATGTTCTATGTTTAATGAACGCTCAAACACGTCGCAGGAGACCCGCCTTTAGAGTTCGACCGAATTTCGTTTTTGTTTTTCGGCCATTTTCGTCCAAAATATCCATTTTCGGCCGGGTTCGTTATCGGTCGGAAGAAAATGAAAGCAAATCAATACAATTTATTTATTCAGATAAAATCCACAGACAGGCGCAGTAATTTATTAGGATAAAATGCAGATAAATTGCTTTTTTAACCGACTTCAAAAAAGGAGGTTCTGTATTCGTCTCGTATGTATGTATGTATGTATGTATGTATGTTTGTATGTGCGCGATTTTCTCAACAACTACTGATTCGAGTTTTTTTTTCGCATATAATATCAAATTGTTTATGAATCATTTATGTTTTCGAGACAAGAAGTTTAATGTTCGTAACATTCAATTTAAATTGTTAAATTTAATCGTGCGCACATTTTAATTGCATTTACGCTTTAGTCACGTCAATTTCACGGTACAATATAAAACTAGTAACAATGCGTTAAAGCTGACTAAACTGCGAAATACAGAAATAGACCATTTTTAGGGTTCCGTACCAAAATGGTAAAAAAGGGCCTATTATGGTGCGACTTCGTCTGTCTGTCACACCTGCTTATTTCAGCAACTACTAATGCTATCGACTTGAAATTTGGAACAGTTATAAAAAATGCTTACCCAACTTTACACTGCAAATGAAAAAAGTCAAAAAAATAATTAAATTTTCATTGCAAAAGGAGCCGGAGTGGGGGTCCGAAATTTTAAAGTGGGGTTACTAGGTCAAGTGGCATATCATATGAAAGGGCTTGATCTGTACATTTCAAAATATATTTTCATTTTATTTTATGTCTCACAGTTTTCGACATATGATGAAAAATGTCTGAAAAAATACCATTCCCCCCCCCCCCCCTTATCTCCGAAGTTTGCGGAGTGATAAATCTGAAATAATTAGAGCTGATAGGAATTGACCCAAATATTGCACCAAAAATAAAACGATGTTCCTAACTAGTTTTCTCAAAATCATCAAAATTCCTTCACAAAAAAGCTTAGTTATGCGGTCCGGTTTTTTTCACTTTATACGTCCAAAAATGATACGGAACCCTCGGTGCGCGAGTACGACTCGCACTTGGCCGGTTTTTTTTTTTAACTTTATCCCGCACTCTAGCTAGTGCGTAATTAATGAGTTTATAAATTTCACATTTTACATACACAAACACAAACGTGAATCGAATCAGCGACACATCGCACAGCAGCCAATCACATCATTGCACCGTTTCGTCTACTTTTGAAACGGGGAGGTAATTTAATTTTGAAACAAAGAGGTAATTCAATAATTTTTGAAACGAAGTAGATACTTTTTCAACTCACCTTTCTGTCAAAGAGTCCTTCACGTGCAATGGCAGCTTGGAAGCCCTCATATTCGGGTACATGAACGGCGAATCGGTTTCCACCAGCAACTTGTCCAGAGGCAGTAATCTTTCTGACAGAAGTCTTCTGATGCCACCATCGGACTTATCCTTACAAATGTACCCGGTAATGCCTAGGTAGAACCCTTTCTCGATATATTTAAGACCCTGTTCCACGGAGCCGGTGAACGAATGGATCACGACGGCTGGAAGACGACTGCCGAATTCGTCTAGAATCTTTATTAGGTCATCTTGGGCCTCTTTTTCGTGGACGAATAGGGGCTTCCTTAGTTCGCATGCCATTTCAACCTGTAATAAAAGAAAGTGTGTGAATATTAGATTTTTTTTTACGAATCGTGACATTACGAAGTTAATACCTCATCATCTGCCTAGCCTTTTCCCAAATTATATTGGGGTCGGCTTCCAGTCTAACTAATTTCGGCTGAATATCAATATTTTACGGGGAGCGACTGCCATCTGACCTCCACAATCCAATTAATGGGTAATACCGGTATTCGAATGTTAGACCAGCTGTCAGACTTTAGGGCTTCTGACTACCCGTAACGATTGTCAAAGATATTCCTATGACAACCGGGACCGACTGCTTAACGTGCTCTCCGAGGCACGGAGGGGTCTTCGAAGAATACCTATGAAAAAAAACTTAAAATCTTTTTGAAGGCGGTTTTAACTTTTCTTTTAAACATGTTCTTTTATTTTTCTACTTTGAGTGACATAAGCACACGCGATTACCTACAGTTTAATTTTAATTAAGTATAATTTTATTTAAGTTTAAGAAATATATATAAGGTGCTTTCAAAATATCTGCCACGGCTTTAATGGGAGGTAGTATTGTGTTTATAGATTACAATAGTGAAGAACTTTCGTACCCCGGAACAGTTAATTCAATTTGAGAAAATAAAGAAGTTACTCTACTCTGCATAATGTGGTTCACAAATTACGCGCGATGTGTCGCTTCGTCAATGAAAAGAACTGCTATCTCTTTCCATCTGTTCTGTGAATGAAAACTGATATCAGCTGACTAGTTCGTCACTACCTAATCTACTAAAATTTATACGTACTTTTTTGTATGAAAAAAAAATATGACACATAATCAATAATTTATCTTTACTATTTATTTATTTATTTATATACTCTTTATTGTACACCACTAGTAACAATATAGAACAAGGCTTAAAAATAATAATGTACAATGGGCGGTCTTATCGCACAAGGCGATCTCTTCCAGACAACCTTTGGATGGACTGAATGATAGGAGAAGATATTGGGCAGTCTAGGTGTACATAGGTACCTACATAAAATTACTTTGACACAAATAATTATAAATACTTAACAATATAAAATAAAATAATAACTTGATCAATTGTAAACTGATAAATATTCAATACAAATGAGAAAGTAGCAAGATTAAAGTGACAGGTAATGCTCTTTTACCATTTTTTTAAAAACAGCAATAGATTGAGCACGTCTCACGTTAAGAGGTAGTGCATTCCACAGTCGAGCTGCTTCTATAGTGAAGGATTTATCAAGAAATGAGGTGGAATGCAATCGAATTTTTAATTTTAGATTTGCTGATGACCTCAAGGACTTAGAATGTGTGTCACAAAGGAACTCAAAACGTTCTTTAAGATAAAAAGGGGTGGAAGGTTTGTAGGAAGGAACTATTGTAATCTATAAACACAATACTGTCTCCCATTGCAGCCGTGGGAGATATTTTTATAGCACCTTATATATTAAAAATGTATAGGCAATTTATTATGTGTAAATAAGATGAATAAAGGAAATTATAATAACAATATTCCCGCCGCTTGCTTATCTCTAAATGGTATAAACCAAACTTGTTTGTCTGTGTATTCGCTTGGTACTTCTAGACTACTTAACAGATTCAGATGCGGTTTTACCATCCTTTAGTTTAGAGAATTTCTTGAGGAATGTTTGAGTATAATACATTCACCATATTATAATACTGCCCCCGAGCGAAACCAAGTCGAATCGCTACTAAAAAAACTATAACAATATAAGGAAGTTTTTGCTGTTAAACTCATGTTTTTCAAAAGCCTGGAGTGAACGGATGACACACATAGGAAAACATATTTTAACGGTGACGTCAGGCAAAACAGATGAATCAACTTCTTATCAAACCACACAACTTCCCAGAGTCAACACACTGTATCATGCTGTAATACAACTATACAGGGTGGCAGGTTAAATAGTGGAAATACTTTAAGGGGTCATTGTACTCATCACTATGAACAACTTTTACTATGGGACCAACCCTGAAATTGCGAAAAAAATATCAGCTGTTCCATACATTTTGTTGAATTATGTGAACATAAATGTATGGAACAGCTGATTTTTTTTTGAGTAAAATTTTCTATCTACAGTATTAAGAGTACTTTCGCTTCAAGTGGCATTACAAAATTCCACCCTGTATATACAACCTATAAGTACACAACCTACACCAACAAATTATTGTTATTATAAAGAAAAACAGATTTCAGTTTTAAACTGTAACCCTACTAATAAGCTGTTCCCCGCGGTTTCACCCTCATTGCTCCGCTCCTAAGGGTCGTAGCGTGATATTAAATAGCCTATACTATTCCTCATGAATCTGGCTATCATATACGAATAATTTCTCGAATCCGACTGGTAGTTCCAGAGATAAGCGCGTTCAAACAAACGAACTCTTCAGCTTTATAATATTAGTATAGATACAGGATAAAATTAAAACCAGTGCGGATATTTTAGGAGGTGAAAGTACTCAGGAATATGATCAACTTTTATTATGGGGCCGACACTGAAATATGAAAAAAAATCAACTGTTCCATACATTTTGATCGTGTTGTACTGCACTTTTGTAGGGAACAGCCGATTTTTATTTTCATATTTCAGTGTCGGTCCCATAATAAAAGTTGATCATATTCATGAGTACTTTCACCTCCTAAAATATCCGCACTGGGTTTAATTTTACCCTGTATATTCAAAAAGCGTCTTCTCTCCACATTTATATAAAGGCAGAATGCCATTAATTGCTCCCGTTGATCGCCATCTAAACCTGTATGGACGTGAGTCGACGTCTGGTCGCTAAATATAGCTTGACGTTGTTAGTCCTTTGATCGTGCGCGCTTCCACGATGTTTCCGTCGTTTGGATGGATTTTAATATTTTAGAAGTCGTAACATAACTAGCGAAAAATTAGTTTACACCTACACCTCTGCCTAGCCCTTAAGGGGATGCAGAACTGATGTTATACATATTATGAGACTTAATATTTAGAGACTTTATACACCGTGACACTTTAGCCGTCTTTAGGTGCCTACGAACGACCCAATTTGGGTCAAATTGGGTCTCCCGGATTCGCTCTACAGATCGGGCGTCAAATCGGGTTGTTCGTAGGCACCTTTACAACTGAAAGGGAGTAATTAATATACTCGTCATTATGTACAATTTTTACGGGATTTTATGGGACCAACCCTGACTGAAGTCGTGAAAAGTCAGCTCTTCTTCGAAAAAAAATTCAAAGACACTCGACGAAATGTAGGGATTAGATCTTATTTTATTTTTGGAGCCTCAAACCTCCCTCAAATAATTGAAAACTGCATAAAAATCTGTCAATTAGTTTGGAAGTACTAAGCGAATACAATACAGACAAAAGTCTTTGTTTTATACTATTTAGAGATTGTAAAAACTACTGTTTTAAAGTAGGTATAACCGGTAGTATAATTTATACACATATGGTTGTTATCTTTATGAATCAATTGTTACGTATGCACGTGTGAATACATATTTATTTATACATAAATACTTTCCATTTTCTTACAAACATCCATTGCTAGCGGTGTGCTGTGCGATCAATATAGGAGGACGCCCTTGAGTGGGGTCGCACTAACTTTATATTGATATTTCAACATATTCTTTACAAAACTTTCTTGTCTCGATTTAACTGAAGTTATATTTTTTGTTGTTTTTGTGTGCCATAAACAATACACGCGATTACAGCAATCGCGGGTGATTTGGAAATCTGAACCGATTTCGGCAATTTTTTTTATGTTTGCTTTATCAGAATTTTGTCTACTGAAGAATAGAGACATTTCTTCTCCTCATTGTATGCATAAAACGGTAGAAATCTTTCTACAATCTGTCACTTTGTTTATTCTTCTGTAGACAAAACCCGTTTCTATCGTGGTCATGCTAGGCCTGCAGTAAGTAAATTAATGCAATTCTCATTGTTTAATATGTTTCACCCTCAGATCATAGAAACAAGGAGATGTGCCAAGGCGCTATCGAACTTGATGCCTAATCTTGTGCAAATTGCTCATATTAAAAACGTACGCGCTGGCGACGAACCGAACACGATCGATGGTATAAATACCTACAGTGTTTTAGTTTAGTGCTAGTGTTGAGTGACGATTAACAGTGTTAGATTAAGGGTGTGCGGAATGTTCAATGCGTGGGAGATCTTTTTATTCACAAGGAGCGCTAATTATGCGCGCAATTGTGTCGACAAATGTACTAAAAGTGGCATCAGTTGTTCCCGTACTAATTTGCTATGATGGCATATCTCCTTGTTTCTATGATCTGAGGTTTCACCTCACGGAAAATGACCTCAATATTTAACTCCACAGTCATCAAACCACGTCATGTGCTGAAAATGTGCAAAGCGACCAATCGTCTGCTATAGTTTTCAATTCGGAAATACTTATTGCCACTAATGAAACCTTCAATTTGTGTGTGCATTCACGTAGGCACAATATAAGTGGGTACCTATTGATAATTTTGCAATAGGTACGTATTTATTTTTGCTTCGTTGTTGGACTATGGCCGTTCACAATCTATACTTATAATAAGAATGTAAATTCCACGTGTCTGTACATTGCATATATTTGCATAAAAATAATATGGGGGACTAAAAATAAGTAATAAAGTAAATGACAGTTAGAATTAATATCTGTCTGTTTGTCTGTCTGTTTGCCTGTCGGTTTGTCTGTCTGTTTGCCTGTCGGTTTGTCTGTCTGTTTGTCTGTGTGTTTGAACACGCATCAAATCAATACTACTGAATTGATTATGAGGAAGTAGAAAGAAATGTATAGGCAGTATCTTGAGGTAAGATTTAGTCTTTATTTCATTAAAATGGGTCCATTCTATCAAAAGTTATTACAGAAAATCTATCAGTCAGGAGTAACTTTGCTAACATGTATTATGGCCGGGTCCACATAATGTATTTGTTCAATCCAATCACCGTATCTGTATCGCCGACGCGTATCATGCGAGTGGTGATACTTAATCATTGCAGTTAATTGGTAATAGGTTAGTGATAATTATGTTAATTGCGTGGTGGTGATTGGTGATAGATGATATCAGATATGTGTGTCGTAACGATTGGTGAAACATTAGGGGTAAGATTGATACTGATCGATTCTGTGTGCTGCATGGTTTTTGTGTGGTGTGGTGGCATAATATTATTATTGTTTGTCGATTTTTATGCAGATGATGAAGTAGCATACCTATTACCTACATATCATTGTTCTTTAATGAAATAACGACCTCATGTTATTTTCCGACTTCCACGCGGACGGAGTCGCGGGCACAGCTGGTCTATACTAATATTATAAAGCTGAAGAGTTTGTTTGAACGCACTAATCTCTGGAACTACCAGTCGGATTCAAAAAAATCTTTTTGTATATGATAGCCAGATTCACGAGGAATAGTATCCCCTACTATTCTACTTACCTATATCAATTAATAACCATAACTACATACTACAATAGACAAATACCAAAAATAATTCAATATTTAAATTCGATACACCTACCTACCTACTTATAAAATAATCATTTAATATACTTATAAAATGTAATAAATTTTAGTATTAAAAAACAGTGAAATATAATAAAAACCTACCTACCTACTTAAATACAACTAATATTTAAATAACTATAATAAATAGCGCTCTTCCTCTCTCCTACCTACAAATTAAATTGTGCTGTGCCCGACAGGGTCCTTATAGAACCTATAGACTTAAGCCTACCACCTGTAATACATAAGGAATGCAATAAATAATTGAGTATTGAGTATTGAGTATAGGCTATTTAACATCACGCTACGACCCTTAGGAGTCTAGCAGTGGGGGTGAAACCGCGGGAAATAACTAGTAACTGATATATCGGCTCTTTCCCCTACTAAAGATAGATTTTTGACATACGCTCTGTAGAAGTAATGTCAAAAATCTATCTCTACTAAGGTAAAGAGCCGATAGATCGGTTATTGGGAACGGCCACTAGTCCACACAGACTGAGCAGCCTCGCGAGGCATTTACTTATTATCTTATTCTGTCTGACACCTACTGAAATGATAAGACAATCAATAAAGGTCTTCCACAGTTACAAGTAGCTGGTTGAAATATGTCAAGGTGACTTTGTTTAAGTATCAGCCTGTAAAATTCCGCCATTACACCAAGGTCTGTCTATCAATACTTAATTATTCATTAAATGGAGCAAATTAACAAGTATAATGCGCCTGCCAGACTATGCTCCTTGCGCTGCTCATCGCTATGCTCCTCGCGCTACCGTGATTTGCCGCGATGTTGCCCTCTCTGCCCACACACTGCTCTACTCGCGCAATTAATCGCGACGCTCCTCACTTGTCATTTGCCTTGGTGAGACAATGGACGTTGAAACGGTGGCAGCGTGCGCGCTATGCATTTTTAGTATAGCTAATTATATTAATGTAGTAAAAAGAAATATACATCGTCGTCGTCGTCCTCGCCAACGGAGATGGTGGATCACATTTATTCAATAAACATTAACACTTTTTCATTTGACCATTCCATGCTTGGCGACGACATAATTTCCAATTTTGCATACGCGTGCGTCTTGCGCGAGCGTTCGATGCGGACTGCGACACAGAACAATATTACTCTGGACTGCGACCGCGCGATTATGTGGCCAGCCACTCGCACTCGTATAGCCGGTCCTTTGACTCGCGCGCAAAAACCGACAAAATAGGGAGCAGTGGGCAGGACGAGGAGCATGACGTGTGGCATGACGAGTAATGTTGCCACACTATGTCTCTGCCTCCTTTCCTCGTTACTTCCCATGCCACTCATCGAGTGTGTGGCAGGCGCATAATGATGCGGTTCAAAAATATCACAAAAAGAGTAAAACAGTTTCGGAAGTCTGAGATTTTTTTATTTGGTTTCATTTGGCACCGACTTCCGAAACTGTTTCACACAACATTAATGTGATTTTTTTTTTGCTGTTTTAACTTTTTTTAACATTTTTTTGCATTTATGTAAACATAATTGAATACATAATTATATTTTGTATGGCCTGCAATCTAAAGAGTCCTCCATATCCGTTATTTTTCAAAAAATGTACATGTGAAAAATACGTTTTGATTCTTTTCGCGTTTCTGATCGCTAATAGCGGTCTAAAACAGGTCATGACTGCATGCCTGACTCAGAACTTGAGCGTTGCAAAATGGGACCAGCACTCGAATTAGATCCGTGCCAACGTACAGGAAGATAAAAGTACAAGTGTTTTATGTGTAAGGTCAACGCCAAGGTCAATTCTTTTCTTGGAACGAAGTTCCTTAACGCCGCTTCCAGTAGAAGTTGACTGGAAGAAATCGTAATAAAAGTCGGAAGCCTGGAAGCCTGACAACTGGTTTAACTTTAGAACTGTGTACGCACGGGTACAGATCAAGCATTTCCAGTATAAGCTGATCTCGCATTGTATAGGATTTCCTTACAGTGAGAGGTCAGTGTAAACTGGGAATGTATAGCTTGATGTGTAGCCGTGTGTACTAACTTTCTAAATGTCAGCCGCGGGCTACGCTTCTCTTAGAGCATAATTCCTATAGACCATGGAGTTGCTAAGCGGCGAATCATCGAATAACATTTTCTACCACTTTTTGCGGGGGGCGAGGTGAACACGTATAGCACACACAGCCGGCCTAGCATGACCACGATAGAAACGGGTTTTGTCTACATAGAAATAGACAAAGTGACAGATTTCATTCATAAAACGTAGAAATGTTTCTACAATCTGTCACTTTGTCTATTTCTATGTAGACAAAACCCGTTTCTATCGTGGTCATGCTAGGCCGGCAGATACATGCTTACAGATTGTACCTAAATTAAAACCATGCTGGTGCATAATTTATACTTACATGGTATCACAGATTTGAAGTAGCAGACCATCTTTTACAAGAGGAAATACACAAATTAAACTATTTCCACAATGACAGCTGTCGCGCATGAATTAGTCTTTCTATGGCCAAATCGGTTCGATGGGCAGTGTACTTTGCCAGAGGGGTTCGCCTGGCTTTGGTAACTCTATAGTAAATACTGAGTTCTTGTCTCACCAACAAAACAAAATTATTTATTTACAAATTACACTGCTGTAACTTTCCTATACTGTAACAAAGCGATGCGCAGGCGCATGCACTGTACAAATTTAACCCGAGCGGATCAATGGCAGTAATGATATATTCGCACGTCGTGTTTAAATGAAAATTAGCGTGTAATTGTGAGCGGTGATCATTCAACACTCATATAAGTTAGTAATGCTATAGAATTACGACTATTTTCAACACCAGTGGATGAGATAATCGGTGTTTGTTCTTAATTACATATCAGAAACGAAGAAATATTACTGCATCGTTGTTCCAGTCACATGATCACGTCTACACTAATATTACAAGGCTCAAGAGTTTGTTCGTTTGAACGCGCTAATCCCTGGAACTATCAGTCAGCATGTATATGATAGCCAGATTCGTGAGGAAAAATTAATTAATACTAATACTAGCTGTTCCCCGCGGTTTCGCCCCTATTGCTCGGCTCCTAAGGGCAGGCGCGGTCCCAGCCGACGATTTTGCGGGGGTCATACCGCAGCTGAAGACTTTAGGGGGGGGGGGAGTCATACCGATTAATGCCGACGTGATATACCGTGAATCGTACTTAGTACGTACGGTAGTTCCAGAGATTCGCGCGTTTAAACAAACAAAAAACTCTTCAGCTTTATAATATTAGTAAAGATAATAAAGCTAAAAAGTTTGTTTGAACGCGCCAATCTCTGGAACTACCAGTCGGATTCGAAAAATTATTTTTGTATATGATAGCCAGATTCGTGAGGAATAGTATAGGCTATTTAACATCACGCTACGACCCTTAGGAGCCGAGCAACGGGGGTAAAACCGCGGGGAACCGCTTGTTATACATAATTATCTATTCTCTGACATAACTCGCTCTGGCATCATGCCAAATACAGCTTCAGCAAAACATTGTAGTTTTAATAGCCAGCTATTTACAGTTTCAGCTATATTTGGTCACGTGTAGCTTCTTTGTTTGCTGAATGAATAAGCGCCGGCAGTAGGGTTGCCACCCGTACTTTATGATAAAGTATTGCATGTTTTTCTGGCAACAAAATTGTATTCTATTCTTTTTGAGGACAATAAAGTGCGTGAAAATACATACTTTATTTTTCTAGGATTCGTACACTTTAATACATGTAGATTGCAAAGATTCTGTGAAGCAGTGACAATTATTATTTTTATCAGTCTTTAACAAAAATAGCAATAAAAATATGTTTTTAAGCAAAATAAATCATACTACTTTATTTTGACAAAATGTACTTTTTTTTCGTAGGTATCTTTAACAACCAATATAATATGTAAGTACTTTATTTGCTTAAGTAAAAGGTGGTAACCCTAGTCAATAGTGAGATTGTATCTTGGTGAAACTGAAATCGTTATGGATTGAAAAACAAGTAAAATTGCTAATCAATGCAACACCGACTCATAAGATTAAGAGAAGTTTAATACGCAGAGAAATCTCTTGAATTAAAGAAAGAAACGTGTTTATTCAATAATAATACTTTTCCTAGGATAAACCCTATTATCTACCTATTATTTTTAATGCGGTTTATTTAGAGAATTTCTTCCGAAAGGTTCATGTCTAAAATTTTAGAGAAAAAGTGCGAATTTCGTAAGTTTCTGTATATGTGTATTTGTGAAGGGTAATCTCCGGATACTGATCCGATTCTGAAACTTCTTTCACTAATTATCGTGAAAGAAATTTCAGATTCGGATCAGTGGTAGCACTTAAAAAGCTACATTATCCGCGAGTCCTATAATACTTTTTATCCCGAGAAAATGCAGTTTCTGTGTGCAGACAAAGTTGCGAAAATGCTAGTGTATAATAAAACTTTATACGCGAATGGAATTACGGCACAGCTAGACACATAATATACATATTGTTTGTGCAGTCTGAAAGTAAATATAATTTTTATAGCCACTGATTACGGGCTCCAATATAAAAGTTATGAATGGAAGGCATTTAATTGATTAATTGTTTTTTGCATTTAACAGATTGATTGTTTCAACTGTACTCTGAGTGAATTCACACGGGCCGCATTTTGTAAAATCACTCTTGATTGTTCATAACTTCATAATAATATACCTAATTGTAAGTCTAATCTCTGAAAGCTATTATAACTATAACTACACTATTGTATTAGGCAAGCCTGTGATGATAGTTGTATGTGTTAAATAAATAATAAAATAAAATAAAATAAATAAATAAATAAAAAATTTTGTTTATCAAACTCGATACAGTACGTGGCAGTAAATAATGCACATCGAGCTTCAGAAAGAAATATTTACAAAACGTCACATATGAGTGACGGATACGACGCTTTACAAAGCCGAAGCTAGCCGATTATCTCTTTCTCAAACTCGATGTCAATATTTATTGCCGGGTACTGTACTGCTGCTATTGACTGGGAACGTTCAGCGCATCTCGTTGGCGGCTGATTCATCTCTATTGAATCCAGTAAGTGTTCTATTGAAGAGATTGGATAAGCGACGATACGGTTGATATATGCGGGTTCACGTCGTGTTTAAGGGTTCTGGATCAATCCAGATTATTGTATTGAGTGTGTACCTCAGATCATAGAAACAAGGGAGATGTGCCAAGGCGCTATCGAGCTTGATGTCTGATCTTGAGCAAATTGCTCATATTAAAAACGTACGCGCTGGCGACGAACCGAACACGATCGATGGTATAAATACAGTGTTTTAGTTTAGTGCTAGTTAGTGTTGAGTGACGATTAACAGTGTTAAATTGAGGGTGTGCGGAATGTTTAATGCGTGGGAGATCTTTTTATTCACAAGGAGCGCTTAATTATGCGCGTAATTGTGTCGAAAAATGTACTAAAAGTGGCATCAGTTGTTCCGGTACTAATTTGCTATGATGGCATATCTCCTTGTTTCTATGATCTGAGGTGTGTACAGATGTACCCACAGAAATCTATACCTACTAATATAATAAAAATGAAGAGTTTGTTTAATTAAACGCGCTAATCTCTGGAACTACCAGAAAAAATCTTTTTGCATATGATAGCCAAATTCATGAGAAATAGTATAGCTATTTAACATCACGCTACGACCCTTAGGAGCCGAGCAACGGAGTGACACCGCGGGGAAACCATCAATAATTGCTAAAAAACCTCGCCTTAAACGACGGGATCGGCACTACCGGGGTCGACGCAACAATTTTTCCCAACTGTCCCGTTAACGGGACGACCGGGGTGGATGGGAGTTACCCGCCAACACTGACCTGTCGTTTGAACACGTCGCGCTGCACGTGCGGCTCGGAGAAGTCCTTGCTGTAGTTGAGGCCGCACTCGCCCACCGCCACGCACTCCGGCGCAGCCGCGATCTCGTGCAGCTCGCCCCACATGTCCTCCTCTATCATAGACTTCGCATCGTGGGGGTGAACGCCTGGACCGAAAGATAGACGTTTTAATTTAAACTTTTAAACGTTTTTAGGGTTCCGTACCTCAAAAGGAAAAACGGAACCCTTATAGGATCACTTTGTCGTCCGTCTGTCCGTGGCAAGTGCAAGCATCTGCTCATAGATGGCGCGACTAGAAGAAGTATGTAATAGCGGCATCTTGCTCATAGATGGCACTATCGCATATTTCTAGTGGAATATTTTATTTTATGTACCTACCTAATATTATCTACATACATGTAATTAATGTTATTAAATATATAAGAGATTTTCAAAAACATCTGACACAGGCGGGGTTTGAACCCGCGACCTGTGCCTCACCGTGACATCGCTCTAACCAACTGAGCTACTGTGTCATGCCTCTTTTTACGCCTCTTAAGAGCTAAGAGTTCTTAAGATAGATAAATTTTAAGCACAAAAACTGGGACGTAACTATACCCAAAAAGATTTATTTTTTGTCTGTTTGTCTGTTTGTGCGCGCATCACGCAAAAAGTACTGAACGGATTTTGATGTGGTTTTCACAGTTCGATAGCTTAGGGTCCAACTTAAAATCTAAGCCACGTTTCACCTGATTCCGCTGAAAAAAAACATAGATACAGCTTGACCTCTTGGTAGTACTAGCCAACCTACACGACGGAGGTCATTTAAACTGGTCAGTTCATTGTAGTCCACGTGGACGGAGTCGCGGGCAAAAGTCTAGTTTTAAAACTAAAAATTGTTTTAACGCCTCCGCAAATGAGGCGGCAATCGCTGCCGTATATGATCCACCCTCAGATCATAGAAACAATGAGATGTGCCAAGGCGCTATCGAGCTTGATGCCTGATCTTGAGCAAATTTCTCATATTAAAAACGTACGCGCTGGCGACGAACCGAACACGATCGATGGTATAAATACAGTGTTTTAGTTTAGTGCTAGTGTTGAGTGACGATTAACGGTGTTAGATTAAGGGTGTGCGGAATGTTCAATGCGTGGGAGATCTTTTTATTCACAAGGAGCGCTTAATTATGCGCGTAATTGTGTCGAAAAATGTACTAAAAGTGGCATCAGTTGTTCCCGTACTAATTTGCTATATATCTCCTTGTTTCTATGATCTGAGGATCCACCTAAGATTCTAGCCGGAAGATGTGGTCCATTTAAAATAGTTTATAATTACATACTCCAATTCGCAATTACTTACAATCTTACCTACATGCAGTCATTAAGATTATGCACATGAATTTATAACAGAGAGAGTTACAAAATTTTAATTATACTCCTAGTAAAAGTAGGGCAATTAGCCGCTTTGTACATTTAATTAAATATTTGAATATAAATCTGTGCCATAAGGAAGTGCTTGTCTGTTTGTAGTCATATGGTTTTCTAGAAAACCGCTGGACCAATTTTGATGGAGTTTTTACCAACATGCTCATTGCATAACACGCTTCCGTCGACAATCGCTTTCATTTAGATATTTCAACAATATACATTGCGTTGATCTAATCGTCTCGGGCAGACGAACATTCCAAACTTTAGGAAGAAGTTTAGAAGCAATGGATCTTAATGTGTGTTACACAGTTTGGGCCAATTTCACCAAGCTCTGTTAGTTGCTAACTCCCTTACTAATAGACGCCTCTTAATGTTAACTACTGATTAAATATACAACTATCCTTGTCATTTGTATGACAATGAATAGAGATGACAATTGACTTAAGAGCTGTTTAATTTCGTCGACGTGTTTAACATCGTCGATAGGTAAGGAGGCAAATGTCCCATTAAGCATTTTGACATGCAAAACAGTCGCAATGACAACCGTCCAAAGGTTTAACGGGACATTCAGCAACTAACAGAGCTTGGTGAAATTAGCCCTTAGTCTGCTAATTTAAATTAATGTTTTGGTGACTATCTGTTTTCATCGTTATTAAATAAGGGATTTAAAAAAACCTGTAACTGCAAAGTTGTAGGCATTGAGATGAAGTCTTTTATTAGTCTCCGATATTTATGTCACCAACGCTCCTAAGAGGAGAGAAGAGAAATTTTAAATCTAAATTTCAACTAATTTGGATGAGACACGACACGGTAGTGACGGTAGCTCGGTAGAGCAGCGGCACGGTACGGCAGCGATCGCAAGTTCATTTCTCAAATGCAAATCTCTTAACGTATATTTAAAATTATTATGTTAACACTTACTGTATTTCATCGAAATATTTTATTTTATTTTATTCGGAAAACTTACAGCTAGTATATATAGAGGGTGGCAGGTTAAACAGTGGAAATATTTTAAGGGGTCATTGTACTCATCATTATGAACAACTTTTACTATGGGACCAACGCTGAAATCGCGAAAAAAAAATCAGCTGTTCCATACATTTTGTTGAGTTATGAGAACATAAATGTATGGAACAGCTGATTTTTTTTCGCGATTTCACGGTTCGTCCCATAGTAAAAGTTGTTCATAATGATGAGTACAATGACCCCTTAAAATATTTCCTCTGTTTAACCTGCCACCCTGTATATCTGTGATAGTTTAACCGTAACAACATAAGAAACAAACCGACTCGCTATCGTATTAATTTATTCATATTGTAAATAAAAACAGTGGCAGTTTAATTAATGAATGCATATTAACAGTCATTATGATTAATTAATGTCACACAACTGTCTTGTTATTGAATAGCTAATAATGACCGATAAGCTTAATTGATTAGTAAAAGATTTGAATGACATAAAATTTAAACTAATACTTATTAAACATAGTTATTTTTTTATTTAGTTGTTTTTGTAACTTTATTTTTTTAGATAAATGATATCTAAGATATTCTTATCTAGGTAGATGATATGAGGACTCTTGTATCATCTTTAGATCTGATATTCTGATATTGAATATCTCAAATATCCCAATATTGATCTCACTTCAGCTATTCAAGGTCTTAAATATTCCTACATAAAAGTCACAAATATCTTATGTAAGTATACATATAAGGCGTGCCCGAACCCGAACAAGTTTCCGCCCACAGAAATCTAAATAATACATCAATAGAAGTCGCAAAGGCGCGTAACCTTGGCGCCGCTTTCGAGTAAATTATGTAAGGCGATACCAAAACATCGAGAGCGCGCGTTTAAAAATGTGGCGTATGTGAACGGAATTAAGTTTATTTTATATTGCATTGGATGCACTGACATTGACTGTGAACCGGCGACTCGCGTCTGAGTAAAATGTAGTAGATAACATTTGTATTGACTTATAATAATAATATGAGCCCTGTTTATAAACTACATATCCCTCTGCTGGGCACGGGCCTCCTCTCAGAATGAAAAGGGGTAGGCCATAGTCCACCATGCGGGTTTGCTTCATGGAGAATTTTCAGGCATGCAGGTTCCCTCACGATGTTTTCCTTCACCGTTAAAGCAAGTGATAATTAATTTCTAATACGCACATGACTCCGAAAAGTCAGCGGTGCGTGCTTCGGGATCGAACTCGAACTGTTCGCCGTGGGAGGCACATGGTTAAACCACTAGGCTATCACTGCAGGCTATCGCTGTATTTATTATTTAGTATCACTGCACTGCAGGGTATTGCTGTATTGACTGTATGATTTAGGTTTCTGTGAGCCCACCTAATGAAAGATATGAGAGACTCACCGGCTGTCGAGTATATTGTGCTGGGATAGAGGCGAGTCAGTCGTAGGGCTTCCTTACTGTTGCGCACTGAAGTTCCCGTCACCATGATCTTTTGGACACCTGCACAAACAATTATATATTTAACAAAACAATAATTATACAGGGTGGCAGGTTAGACAGTGGAAATATTTTAAGGGGTCATTGTACTCATCCTTATGAACAACTTTTACTATGGGACCAACACTGAAATCGCGAAGAAAAAATCAGCTGTTCCATACATTTTGTAGAGTTATGAGTACATAAATGTATGGAACAGCTGATTTATTTTTTCATTATTGTTTTTACTCAGTGTGTAATCTTTCTTTGTAACATAAATGATGATGAAATAAATGTGGATTATTTTATTAATGTTAAATTGAACTTTGGAAGATGAAGACATTCTGCACAGACCTCAAATAAATTGTGATAAAGACAGGAAGATGATGACAATGACACGGCATGGTTGTCGATAGCTGAGCGATTGGCTAATGCGTAAGGTGTCAAGGGTTTGATTCCCGTTTGAACAAAAATATTTGTTTTGGGTCTGAATTTTGTGATGTGAGATTTGTCTTTGTTAAAACTACCAAAATATGGGAGAAATTCTAGTGTGGTAGTGATGTGTGTATGTAGGAGGCAATCTCTGGAACTACTGATCCGATTCTGAAAATTCTTTCACTAATAGGAAGCTACATTACCCCTGAGTGCTATGACACTTTATATCCTGAAAAAATGCACAGTTCCTGTGGGTCATGCCTGCTAGTCAATACCTATGAGAAGTCAGAAATTTTACATATTTGTTTTACAAATTTTTTTTAGATTCTCACTAGAATTTAAATTAAAATGCCTTTAATGTGTGATATTTACTGTCTAAGGAGATAGTTTTAAAGTTTTATTGTACAATAAAAGTATTCTTGGCCTAACATCAAGTAAAAGAGAACAACAGCAGGCCGGCTATGTATTAGTCACCGTTTAAATTTAAAAATAATATTTCTTAAGAAAACTACATCGACCACATGGTAGGTAGGTATAATTATTTATCTTTATTACTAGACTCGTACATAGTAATTGCTTACTACCTACTTTCATAATTGAAAATAAAGTGCTACATCATATTTATTGCACACATAAAAATACATAACATTCCAAGCATAAAAAAAAAAACATAGCATGACAATAACCCAGTAACTAGCGAGGTATTCAATGTGCAATCATTCTAAATGAATAAATTACATTTAACGTGAGTGTCGGCATTGTAACACAAAATCATTGCACTCACGCAATCACACATATGTTTTTTTTATTTCTTTTTTTAACCAACCTGCATCTTTTGCCCTTTGCAAAACAGAATCGAGATCACGGCCGTATTTCTTGTTCGTCAAGTTCGCGCCAATGTCGATTACAATAAGATTCTCGTAACATCCCTTCAGTTCTTCAGATATTTGGGTTTCTTCAGACGTCATCCTCGGATTTGTATGAAGCTTATTAAACGGTGTTTACCTAAAATATTACGTTGATATCACTATTTTTTCTCGAGATTTATGTTATGCTGAAGTTGGAGGTGTACTTACAAATTGTATCAAACACTCCTGCTAAATAAGCTTCTGTTATTTTTAATGACTAGTCGAACGGTTCACCCACTTCACTGAGCTGCCACCATGTTTTTGAAGCGTGTTTTCCTTGTCTTTCTTGACACACTTCAAATTGCATGTGTCAAGCAGTTAATTAAATTCGAGTTTTGATTGGTTGAAAATACATTAACCGTATGTTTGATAGGTTGATTTAGATTGAACAATAAACGCAAAGATAGCAAGTGAAACTTACTCTGCGTTTAATTAAACAAAACATGAACTGTGCAGTTAATAAAAAATATCAGCGAATTTTGCTATCCTAAGTGACCTGACTGATTTATAGATAATGCATTCACATGCTACACCCAGAGATTTGAGTAAAGAAATGCTATTAATTTGTTCTAATTTCTCCTAATGAATGTAACAAAACGTCAGAAACATTCGAAAACTTAGTGACTGAAACCTGTTTGCCTCGCAAATTAAATACCTATTTTATGAAGTTAATCTAGATCTTTTGTTTTTATCGCCTATCAGACAATGTGCATTTTAAACATATTTTTATCTTTCTTGAGACTTTTACAAAGTATTTGTTTCAGTCTAAAAAGTACCATGATTATCGGAATAACCAAGTACACTGAACGTTTTATTAGCTTTTTAAATCTGTCAAACAGCAATCAGCTGATTGACAGTGACAGCTGTTTTTTTTATATTACGACAAAATTAAATATTCTCTGGAAAGCAGAAATGCAGAACAATTTTTGGTACCAAAACTACCTCTGCAAATAAATAGCATTATAACCATCTGGAAAAATACGAAGTCGTAATCGTACTCAAAACGGAAAATAATTAAAGGAATTCTAAATTTGACAAAATGCCGGTGGGACAGTTCGCTAGAAAGAACTTGGTAGCCCTTGTAATGGTGCCACTCATCGTGGGTGCTCACTACGGCTGGTATCGACTGCAATACAACGACTCCCTGGTGTCTCAGGAAGAGAGGAACAAACTGCCGATCACAAAAGTAATTTCTGAATTATAATCACGTTTTATTATATAGCGGGAATTACATTACGAAACTAGTGTCGTGAAACTATAGTTCAACAACTATAATCATGATCGTGATTGAGGTTACAGTATTTTATTGGCCAATCTACAATCTGAACAAATTGTTATGCACCCAGACACACAAAATTTCTTAAATTTTAGCCCTCCACTGAAGTCATTATCTCGGGTGGACCATGTTTCAAACTGTTGTTATGCTATAGTTTCACGACACGAGTTTTCTAATGTAAATCCCGTTTTATAATAGTTCATGATTGCGTGTGCTCGGAAAGTCTGTTATTGTGAATGTTTTCGTAATTAAAATATAGTTAGTACCTACAGTTTTAGTTTTTGTGTCCCCATAACAATTCTCGTTTACTAATGGTTTGGTGTACCACATGTTATTTAGTTAATCCTTCAGAGGACTGACTGCCTGTGTATACCAAGATTTATTCAGCGTACAGTCTGCACAATGTAACATGACCAGGCTAAAGTTGGTTCACTGAGACATTCATATGTGTACGATCGCTAAGAAAACAGTCAAAAGTAGGCAATGAGCATTGTTGTTTAAAAGAAAAATACTTTTTCGGTTATTTCTTGATTTAAGTAGGGAGGCATATAGGTAATTAGCTATTTAAATTAGCAGCTATTCATGACTTGGCCAAGTAAGATAGTGCAGACTGTAATAGTCCGGTTTAATTGGAGATAACCTTTAGACAGAATTTATTTGTACTTGTAGGGTGAGATTAATAAATGTTACGTAGCCATGTTCTTTGGCTTAACATATTCATATCACTGTCGCACAACTGACAAACTCAAGTGCAAGATAGAGATGGAAATATATCTAAGCCAAGGGAGTACTAAGTAACATTTATTTGTCTCGGCCATAGTGTTGATCTTTGTACCTACTGATCTACAGTTTCAAGTCAGTATGCTCTTCCTTATCCTAGTTTTATATTCCTTGTTCCTTAGGATTAACACTGAAAATAACTGGTGATCTTCCTCATCCCTGATGGATGGGTCCTCTTACAAAGTTGTATCAAGCTGACACTGCTGACAGGCATGTATAATTGTATATGTTCATATTCATATGAGTTTTCTTCACACTGTGCGTTTGAGACGTCATAGTAATGTTTGTGAATAAGGGGTTAAGTCTAGTGTAATAAGGGGTGCACCCATTGCCATTACCCAGGCACAAATCCAGACTCCAGGCTGTCACTGAGAATTTTCTAATAGAAAACCCCAATAAAAATTACCTAATCCTGAACACTAATTGTTAGCATAGTCTTGTTAAAGCATGAATTTTTTTATTCATATTTTTGCAAAAATAGATAGCGCCAGTTTGTGACTTAAATATTGGGCTAGTGGCCCTTCATCTATTATACTGGCCCTTCACTCCCGTCTGGGTATTTGACCTAATATTCGCGTTATTTGGCTAATACAAATTATACCCTATATCTATTGATGTAAAGATTATTTTATATTAGCGAAATAACGCGAATACATGGTGAAACTCGCCAAGGCAAATCCTGTCTTAAGGTATAGTTCAATAGTCTCATTTTCAATAGCACTTTTCTTGTTTTTCAGGCATTGAAAAGTTTAGGCCTGTCTGATTGATAACACCAACCTTGCCTTGTAAATATTTATGGAACTCTAAACTTAAGAAGATAGTGTTGTTGTAAGGTACCTAACATAAATTATGATAATTAGTTTTAATTAATAATTTTACAATAAAAAGCGTAAATTAATATAATTGAATGTTTTATTCAGGGATAATAATTAGGGGTTTTTGAAAAAACATCTTGATTTTTTTATTGTAACTTTGTAAGTAAGACCACATATTTTGTACATACATAGACACATACATAATTACATACATAGGCTGTTTAAACTCATTATCCTTCCTTTTCCGTAGTCGGATAAAAAGGGACACCCATACCTAATTATTATATTGCAGTGTTTCGGTTTATATTTAATTTTTTTATGTTAATTATTCCACTATGTTAGTTATTCCTCTAAGAGCAGACTTGACACTTCATAGTAGGTACAGCTCCTGCCGGCCTAGCATGACCACGATAGAAACGGGTTTTGTCTACATAGAAATAGACAAAGTGACAGATTGTAGAAACATTTCTACGTTTTATGAATGAAATCTGTCACTTTGTCTATTTCTATGTAGACAAAACCCGTTTCTATCGTGGTCATGCTAGGCCGGCTGGAGTCATCCTGGAGCTGTCGCAAATAAAAGGCGATATAAATATGAAGATCCATTTAATCACAACGAGGGTAGTATGCGCTCGCGCGGCGCTAGTCAGATGGTCGGCAGGTGACTCCTGGAGTCGAGCTCCGACTTCTTGTTCTTGGTGTGCTGGTTCCGGTCCGTCACTATCAGCTGCGGCAGCAGGGGTGATGACTGCACCTGTAATGAAACTACGCTTTTAGGGCTCCAAAGTAATTATACAACGTTATTCTTAGCTAAGTACAAAATCAGTACAATTTATTACGGAAACAACAATATATAATATAGTTTCTAATTCCTACACGCAACAACCAGTTACCTACTTTAAATTACGATACACGCTAAATTACTCTCTGTTTACAATTAATTTACTAGGTACAATAGATACAAAAAAAATAATAATTTAATGCATAATGCCGTCTAACAGAAATGCGTGGTCCTAAACACAGTCCTAAATGGGGGTTCTTTGGACTCATATCAAAGCAACATTTGATAGAATACATTTTATAAAAAAATCAGACAAAAATGTTTCAACTCTCCATACGAATTGACCCGAATACCTCATGCCATTTGTATGGAGTCGAAAAAAAATGACCGATATTTTTTGCAACTCGGAATCAGCACTGATTCTCTGAATAAAGGGTGATTCCATAGTCCCGCTGGCCAGCGCGGCTCGTAAGCCATACAATCGTATGCGTTTTGTACACGTCTCACTATGAAACGGTACAAGACACGTCTATCCCGTGGCCCTCGCCGCTTACCATCCGCGCCGGTGTAAGCGCGACTGTGAAATCACCTTAAGAGTCCAAAAACTCCCTTATTTAAGACCACGGGGGTGATTCTCGCGGGTTCGATATGAATATCACCTTCGATATTTATATTGCAACAACTGTCAAAATGGTAGGAATTTTGACAGTTGTTGCAATATACATAATTCGAAGGTGATATCATATCGAACCCGCGAGAATCACCTCCCACGCATCTCTCATGTTGTTGAAATAGAAGATTCTACGGCCGTACATTTAAGTTCATGTCGCGGCACTGCACCGCACGAGCGGTACCTACTATCTATAGTGCGCAATGGGAAGCGATCATTTCTTTTTGCTCTTCTTCTTTGAAGAGGTCGCTACGACGCTCGTTTCTGCGGGCGTTTCTTCAGGCATCTCTTCGGCCGCAGCGGAACGATCCGCGAACTCACGCTGTAGAGTTATGTTAAGTTGTCAACAGGCCTATAAACCTGATCATAATACTCGTAAGATGTCAACAGGCCTATAGACTAAGGCCATGTTGTTTCAACTTACAGTTACGTATTAGACCAGGGCCGAAGCCTTCAAAAATGGTAAAAAATGAAAAAAAATTACAGTAGGATGAAACCCATTAGAAAAGGAGGGGAATATGATCAAAATGAAAGGAAAAATAAATTACGGTCGATCCGAGTTCGGGAAAGGGGGGGGGTGAGTTTTTAAGGGTAAAAAATGGTTTTCCTTGATTTCCGGCAAAACTACAAGTCCTATGGAAAAAAGTTAAATGGCAAAGTTGTAGGTAATAAAAAGATCTACAACTTTTGTATTTGTAATTTTTTCACATAACCTCAAAATTTAGGTGAAAAATTCAAAAAACCAAGTTTTGGGTTTTTTATTTTTATCTTTTTCAAAAATGTTTTTTTTTCTACGAAATTTGGTGAAAACTTACCTTATTATGTCCCAAATACACTGTAATTTATTTGATTTAAAATATTTATTTTTTCGCCTTATTTTAACTTAATATCAAAAAAGCACCCTAATTTTCAATCGAAAATTCTGACGTCAAAATATCAGCTTTTTTCAAAAAGTTTGGGGGCTTTTTGTTCGTTGAAATATCTACTTTCTGATGGTGTAAAAAAAATATACATTACCATAGGAAATGTTCTCAGAAAATGCAAAAAATTGAAAAAAACTCAAATTCGAATTTTTTTTTTTTTCACCTAAATTTTGAGGTTATGTGAAAAAATTGCAAATACAAAAGTTGTAGATCTTTTTATTACCTACAACTTTGCCATTTAACTTTTTTCCATAGGACTTGTAGTTTTGCCGGAAATCAAGGAAAACCATTTTTTCCCCTTAAAAACTCACCCCCTCCCACTTCCCGAACTCGGATCGACCGTAATTTATTTTTCCTTTCATTTTGATCATATTCCCCTCCTTTTCTAATGGGTTTCATCCTACTGTAATTTTTTTTGGTTTCAAAAATTATCGACCCTGGTCTATATCTGTAACCGTCAAATATGGCGGCATGTACGACAATTTCATACTGACTTAACGATTACGTACTGACTTACGGATACAGATGGTATGAAGCAACCCGCCCTAAGACTCAAATCATATAAACAAGGGAGATGTGCCAAGGCGCTACTGAGCTTGACGCTTTGCAATGATCAATGTGATCATTTTGCTGACGGACCGAACGCAATTGATGATTTATACAGGGTCCTTTGGGGCACGAAACTTGGTCGGGCCTCACGATGGCGGGGCGGCGCGACGGCGATGATACAAAAGTGTAGAAGACTACAAGGTGTATTCAAATAATGAAAAATTGTTAAGAGGGAACAGGGCGTGAGATTCTCCATACAAACGTATTCCCCTTTTTTCTTCCTGAATAATGGCTCTAGAGTATTTTTTTTTTGTTTCATAAAATCAAGGTCTGCTGTATACATGTCCCTGTCATTTTCTTTTTTTCAGCAACTAATTAGTAAAGAAAATATGACCCTCCAAAAATCACAAAAAATTACCTATTTTTACCGCCGTGATTAGAGGACTACCAGACAATTTAGAAAAGTTTTTAACATAAAAGAAAATGATAGGATACCTACTCTTTTTTTAAATACGTAAAAAAAAGTTTCGAGGAGAAAAAGGGGGAATACGAAACGTCAATCTCGTAAATTTTTTTGTGATATTATCGGTCTGAGCTGCAGCTGTCCCTATCACACACTACGGGGGTTGTTCCGGCGCAGCGCGACGGCAATAGTTTCTTCAAATACCTATTCTTCAAATTCCTCGCAGGCCCCGTTCCCTCTTAAGTCCAAAAATTACGTGTATTCCGTGACTCAGTTGAAAACCAGAATGACAAGCATGATTTTACAAAAAACTTAAAATTAACACATCAGCATGCTAACACACTAATTAGCTTCGTTGCTCCTTATTTGTCGCAGGCGCTCATATAGTGTGTGCTATACATAAAGTCGCAGGCGCTTGAACAAAAAGCATTGCAGTCGCTGTCGCCCGTTTCGTGCCCGTCGCTATACTGTGCAATGCTCAGATCATAGAAACAAGGAGATATGCCATCATAGCAAATTAGTACGGGAACAACTGTCGCCACTTTCAGTACATTTTTCGACACAATTACAAGCGCTCCTTGTGAATAAAAAGATCTCCCACACATTAAAAATTCCGCACACCCTCAATCTATCACTGTTAATCGTTACTCAACACTAGCACTAAACTAAAACACTGTATTTATATCATCGATCGTGTTCGGTTCGTCGCCAGCGTGTACTTTTTATATACGGTCAATGTGACCGTATGAAAGCGTCAAGCTCAATAGCGCCTTGGCACATCTCCCTTGTTTCTATGATCTGAGGTGCAATGCTTGTGTTTACATCGGCGTCGCGCCGCTGCCGCCATCGTGAGGCCCGACCAAGTTTCGTGCCCGCAGCATTACACTTTTGCCGCCAGTGTAGTGACCGTCCTTTGTTACTGGTTAGGTACTGGTAATATGTCGGCAATCCAAGAGAGATTATTTGCAACCATATGACCCCTATACAAATGTCAAAAATTTTCCTGGTATTGGAATTTTACCTGGTAAACCCTTTACCAGGAAAAATTTAAAAGATTCGATAATCACAGAATCATACCTGTGCTCTTCTAGCCTTCTCGTACTCTTCGTGGTCTGAATGTGGTACTGTGAAGAGGAAGTTCTCGAAGATGGGGTGCCTCAGGAGCTGTTCGCACGTCCACCTCATCATAGGGTCTTTGTCTAGGCATTTCTGAAAGAGGACAATAAAAGAGATTCAACTAAAGTCCGTTCGCTCATTTAGTGTCGTCCGTTGTTCAAAGGCGGCGCCTTGTCGGTGTCTTTGAACGGCGACACAAAATTAATAAATGGATTACGTATATATTAGATACGTTTCACACATTACATGGCATTAAAATAGGTATAAGTAGGTACCGGCAGGAATCATGATCACAGATCGCGCACGTAAATTTTTGGCCCAATAGGCAATAAACAGGTCAATACGTAATAGAGAATAGTCCAATAGACGACGAGCATCGACTGACGAACCAATCGCGTGCAGCTTCGGCGCCCCCCTTCTTCATTCCGCCCAAGATAACGAAAAATTAGCTAATGCGCAGGTGTAGTGTTGGGTTTCTTTCTGCCCGGGATAAAACTCCGTTTCGAGTTTATTCCCGGGCATAAACCCAACAATATAGCTGGTTTTCTGCCCGGGAAAAAAAACCTTTCGGAGTTTTTTCCCGGGCAGAAACCCAACACACTACGTAGGTGACGTTTGTGTTCATAACTGCTGCCGCTACCTATCTATACCTACATAAATAGTCTGAGCAACAACTCACATTCATAAAGTCTAACACCAGGTCGTTGCAGGCGTACCGCTGCGGGATCTTCTTCTCCAGCGGCTCCAGGGTCGTGGGCTCCGGCAGCGCCATGCCCTGCAAGCATTGCTTCAACACTGCACTCTTTTTTAAACTGCTCACTACGATTGTTCCTGGTAATTATAGCACTGGTGCTGACTCTGTTATACCGCATTAAACTAGTTTTAACTTTTAATCTATCCGTATTTCTTTCGTACAAATAACGACACGGGGATCGAACCCAGGACCCTACGCTCAGCAGTCGCGCTTGTCGACCACTAGACCAACGAGGCAGTCATTAACAAATATAATTGAAAAAGTATAGATGAAGAACTTTCGAATCGTACTAATATTATAAACGTGAAAGTTTGTGAGGATGTAAAGATGTATGGATGTTTGTTACTCTTTCACGCAAAAACTACTGAACGGATTTTGATGAAACTTCACAGTAATATAGCTTATACATCAGAATAACACATAGGCTTTATGCTTATAGGCTTTAGGCATTATACTTTTATATGTGTTTCTTGTGTGTACATAAATAAATGAATAGGCTACTTTTTATCCCAAAAACGCGGGCGAAGCCGCGGGCGGAAGCTAGTCTATCATTAAGCTGTATAAGCTGCTGCTGTTTTTTTTTGTTTGATTGTTTGTTTGTTTAAACATGCTAATCTCTGGAACTACCAGTCGAATTTGAAAAAATCATTTTGCAATTGATAGCCCAATTCTCTATGAAGGTTATAGGCTATTATTGAAATCACGCTACGACCCTTAGGAGCCGATGGCGGGCGACACCGCGTGGCACAGCTAGTATCAAAATAACTTACCTGAAAAAAGGTATTTTGTGAGAATATAGTCATGTGCCTTGGCAGGAGGTCCCCAAGGGTCTTCCGTATTAGGTATAACTGGTCGAGGTCGCTCTTGCCGGGCCATATCGCCTCGCCCGACAGGAGCTCGGCAAACACGCAACCTTGAAAGAGACGAAGCGCCTGATGAATACTAAGACCGTTAGTGAATGTGAAAATATTAGGCGCTTGGACGGACTGAAGCTGATTTAGTTTGTGAGTGTTTTTGCCACCAACTCCCAAAAAAATGTACATACCTACGTGCATTTCAGTCGAGATAAATATAGTGTCCATATTTCTTTCTCGCTTTTTCGGTAGCCAGTTGTTTATTTTTTGCGTTTTTTTGGGTGATTTTTAGGGTTCCGTACCAAAATGGTAAAAAAGGAACCCTTATGGTGCGACTTCGTCTGTCTGTCTGTCTGTCTGTCTGTCTGTCTGTCTGTCACACCCGCTTATTTCAGGAACTACTAATGCTATCAACTTGAAATTTGGAACAGTTATAAAGAATGCTTATTCAACTTTATTGCAAATGAATAAAGTAAAAAAATGTTTTTATTTTCATTGCAAAAGGGGCCGGAGTGGGGGTCCGAAATTTTAAAGTGGGGTTACTAGGTCAAGTGGCATATTATATGAAAGGGCTTGATCTGCACATTTCAAAATATATTTTTATTTTATTTTTGGTCTCACAGTTTTCGACATATGATAAAAAATGTCTGAAATAATACCATTCCCCCCCCCTTATCTCCGAAGTTTGCGGAGCGAAAAATCTGAAATAATTAGAGCTGATAGGAATTGACCCAAATATTGCACCAAAAATAATACGATGTTCCTAACTAGTACAGTTTTTTTCAAAATCATCAAAATTCCTTCACAAACGAACTTTACTTATGCAGTCCGGTTTTTTTCACTTTATACGTCCAAAAATGATACGGAACCCTCGGTGCGCGAGTACGACTCGCACTTGGCCGGTTTTTTCGCTTTTTAGTAGGTACCCCATACCAACATTTATTACTTAGGCACTTGCACAAATTCGTGTACGACTACGTGAAATCAAAACAAAATAAAGGAAATACCTATCTAAAGACGAATTTTGCTTTTTACCCGACTGCGCGACGCAAAGGAGGGTAATGTGTTTATCAGTCTATGTATGTATGTATGTTTGTTTCTATGTGGCGTTCTAGAGACCAAATGCGTAGGCCGATTTTGATAATTCTTACGTCAATCGATTCGTCTTAACCTTGCGAGTGTCACTAAAGACATAACAGTAATCAAAATTCACCACAGCGACAACCAGACGCCATATTGTAAAATGAAAAAAAAAAAAGTTGATGAACTATGTCAAGTGGGGTGTCGTTGAATAGGTATTTTAAAATCATTTTTAGGTTCCTTTTATCATTTTTCATTTTAAATAATAGTTTAGGATATATAACGATTTAAAGTTGCTTAACAAAGCAATCATTCTCGCTAATTCACCCCTGGGCTGGCACGCGCTGCCCGGAGTTTAACGATATACAAACAAAAAAACAGTGAAAAATGGCCGATTTTTAGCGTCTTCAAAAAGTTTGTTTTCCTCAAAACCTATCATGTGGGGTATCAAAATGAAGGGCTCGAAAAGAAGATTACGAAAACATATATAAATACATTAAAAACTAAAAAGTGAAAAATAAAAATAGTATCTAAATTAAAAATAAAAAAAACTCGACTGCCATAAAACAACTAAAAAGTTCAAAACAAGAGCACTTTTCAAGCAGTCTGATGCAGTTGGTGGCATAAAATCTAAGATTGAACACAAATAATTGCCACCAACTGCATCAGACTGCTTGAAAAGTGCTCTTGTTTTGAACTTTTTAGTTGTTTTATGGCAGTCGGGTTTTTTTAATTTTTAATTTACTATTTTTATTTGAATTCGGTTTATACATACTTAAAAGGCGGACATTCTAAATATTTGACCGATTAGCGATAACATAGAGTCAATGTGGGCAAACGCTTGCCTGTAAGCATAATATTTTGAATTGAAAATACACGTTTGTTACACAATATTTATATAAATTAAATACTTAATTAATTTCTCTGTATTTTTTAAAATGTGCAAATTGTATAAAATTTTATCAAAATGTTCCAGGACTGCTGTATTTTAAATTCAAAATATGCTTACGTTAACGAAACTATACGTCAAAAAAACTCATGATCGGGGTACTGTTCACGCATCGGGAAACACAGATTCCGATAAGGAGTTACACCGGCAAAGAGTTCCATTTCGCGGTAGATTAGCGTTACAAAAAATGCAATGCTGGACCGCTTAGTGCGTATTGGCGGAATATACACTATTTGACGGTGACGCATCGCCGTAATGGCTTATGACCAAGCCCTTTACTCCTTGATGTGCTGATATTGATGGTAGGTACATACCTATAGCCCAAACGTCGACCGGGGTACTGTACATGGTGTCGCCGACCAGCAGTTCGGGCGCGCGGTACCACCGCGTCGCCACGTAGTCTGTGTAGCTCTCTCCGGGACCTGGACATGTATAGTGAAAAAAGGCTGTTAGCTACTGTTTTGTTTACAAGAAAAAAATAGCATAGTTCGTGTTTTGCCCAATTAGTATTGGACTCCTCACAACAAAGATATTTTTTAAATTGGCATCACTGATAACCCCCTACATAATTAAGGGCCTTATCACTCGCTTGCAAATCGCTACCGTGATAAGGCCCTAAAAGCTGAATGAGTCGAGGAAACATCAGCCTACTGAAGAGCGTGACCGATTAATGAATAAAGCTTTTGGACAATCCCGAGTCCATGAAAGGTGCGTTCAGCAATATTAGGCTAATGAAATCCAAGAGGTCGCTAATATCTTTTTGATTTATGACAGAGCTGAATTGTCAGACCACAAATACCTCTGGGTACCTACGTGCAATGCCCCGATTGTAAGGAAAACATACACCAAACTGTAGATTCAAACCAACACAATCGAACTCAAACGGAGCCCTTCATAAGCTCATCACGCATGAAAGTCTCCGATTGAGGCGGAAACAAGACGGGAAATCCCGAAACGCAATTCAACTTTTTTATTTATCCAAGTATTAATACAAGTTATTCTTAGCCGTGTATACCTAATACCGCTACAAAACACGAAATAACAACATCTAGGTATACCTATTAATATTCCGCAAACTAGCTGTAGGAGGTATTAAATTAATATACCTAGGTACGTACCGTCCTAGTTAACATTACAAAGGAGTATAGTCTCGAAAGGCCAAAGGTAAAGGCTATGCACGATCCGCGAATAGATAGTTCTTTGTAGTTTGATTAATGACTGAGGAACCTCACGTAGGATGTAACATGGAACCTATAGAAAACCTTGGCTATTTATAGCCTTCCGTGACTGCGTTCGTGTCTAAACATGGCTTGCATAACGAAAGGTTACTTTTGTTCGTGATTGACAGCTTTTTATTAGATCAGTTCCTACCAACCGATTGATGGGAAAGGACAATGCAATAATATGGTACCATGGAGGTGGTCTCATGATGGAGCTGGGAGGATGGCTATAGGAACTCCTCAACTCCGTCGTGTTTGGACTCGTTGGATTTGTCTTGACAGTAGGTACCACAGACCTATGATATGGTGTCCAGGGTTTCATGATGGAGTTGGGAAGTAGTCATTATATAAGCTTGTGAAAAATGTTTTCAACATAAAATTTATTAAACAATACATGACGACGCGACGATGGCAATTAAGCGTAGGTACGGCCCGCCTGATATTAAGTGGGAAACGCTTGCAACACCGAGTACCTATCACATGCATGCAGCGGCGTGCATTCTATATAGGCAACTAGGCAGTGCCTACCTCATAAGATTCAATTAAACTATTACTAGATACCTATATGTATAAATAAAGTCCATCATATTAAAATATTATAATTAAATACTTATTTTATTTTACGTATAATGAAACGTAACATTCAATAAGAAACCAACTATGACGCGCCAGAAAGCACTCGCATTGACTGCCTTTCAAATTCACGCACACTCAAGCGATCTCTGCATATTCATATACACACGCATACTTCTTTAGGATAATACGACAAAAGCATAAATCACGGCTTTGCCATGCCTAACGCAATGACTTTTGACATTCGCAATTTATTCGACCTTCGTAGGCATGCTTACGAAGGTCGATAAATTCCTTCCCTCACGCCATCTATCGTGAAGTTAAGAAAACTCATCGATCGTTCGTTCCGCAGAGATTCGCAAACTATAATTCAACCAAATTTAAAAACAATAGTTCACAGACGTTATACTGCTCAAATATAACTTTGCAATTTATTTGTATTATAGGTTGTTCATAAAATGTTTGCAGTCGACTCTAAATCAAAACACGTGTGCGTCGAATTGCATAAAATACATAATGTAATTCATAAATCTTTCTATTGTTATTTTGTTTTGTGATGTGATTATGTGATAACTATAAAAGGAATTGCTGCGTAGGTATGTGTGAATATAGATAAATTACAGTGCTTAGTTTGTGGTAAAGATGAAATATATTTATTTTGATAAATTACGTGCAAAATCAGGATTCGTTTGTTGACCAAAACAAAATAGTAAGTACCCTATCTATCCTTTGTCTTGTCATCAGTTGTGTATCCGTGTATCAATATCTATCATTCAATAGTGAGATGTGGTTGTAAAATATCCAACCTACAAAAAGAGATGAACCGAGTAAAAAACACATTTTTACATAATTATACTAATATACTTACGTCTAGTAACCAAATACAGATTTTTAGGCTTCCATAGTAATACTAGTAGGTACCTAACTGTCCCACGTCCCACCCTCGTAAAAATTACAGTTCTTAACCGGTTGGTATGAAACTTCGCAGGTAGATAGGTATAATTCTTCTGTTCTATAAAATAACTGAGGGATCAAAATAAATATTTTCACGCTCCCCTTTATCTGGAGGTATCGTATGTAAGTGTAAAGTGAAATGAGCTCCAAAAATCATTAGGTAGGTACGTTAACTATGTATTGGCCCTTTACCTTATCAACCACGTTATCAAAAAATCTGAAGAAATCAATCTCGTAGCACATAATAAACAATTTCGATTCAAATTAGTTTTAACAAAATACGTCAATTCGTTTTTGAAATTTTCGCTATTTTGCTAACCGCAAACATAACTTTGTATTTCATAATAATATTATGAAATACAAACTTATTTTTGCGGTCGGCTGAAATGACATGCCTAGTTTTTTTTTTTTTTTCTCCATCTGCCTAGAGCCTACCAAGTTCGAAATCCAATGCACGCCGCTGCATGCATGCTGCCAACCCATTATAATGAGGAGTCACTGTGCCAAAAGCCAGGGTCGGTCCTAGGGCGGTGTGAGCGGTGCGACCGCACCGGGCGCCATCCAAGGGGCGCCGAAATCAACCGAAACTTGAGACAAACGACGCCCGACCGATCACATCACCATCGCGATGGCGATGATTGGTCGAGCGCTCAAGTCGCACGACTCACGGGAAATAAATCAACTGCTTTAACATTAAGTAAAGTATTTTATTTTGAGGGGCGCCACTTTTAGATCTCGCACCGCCTAAAAATTTTGATAGGACCGGCACTGCCAAAAGCTTACAGGTGAAGCAGGCCTGCAGGCCCCTCTGTCAACACAGCGCATCCTCAGTAGCTCTGTTCACCTTATTCACCACAGGAACATAACACTACCGAGTAGTGTTTGGCTGTGGTTGCTCTGCTGATTTTTTTTCGTGATTTCAGAGTTGATCCCATAGTAAAACTTGTTCATAATTATGAGTACTATGACCCTTTTTTGGCTTTCGCATTAACTAATAATAACGTTGTATACGAAAATCAAAATGGCGGGCATAAGCTAGCTATCTCTATCATTAGGTAAAATTAGTGTTGAGCTTACCCCATAATCTACTAAGACCGTGAATTTAAAGCAAGTAAGTACAGTAATTTTAGGGTTTTACCGTCTCTGAAGACAGCCTTGGCAATGCGATAGTGTTCGAGGTCGATGCGGTTTTTTATGGGTTGCAGTGCGGTAACTGATACGTAGTATCTACTAGTACGTCTATGGGTAACTGTGGTTTATTTACTTCATAGAGTGCCATGGTAAGAATGCCATAAAATTATGCACCATAAACAAGATTACCATGGCACTCTAGGATAGTACGTACGTAGGATAGTACGTACGTTTTAGTTTAGTGCTAGTATTGAGTGACGATTAACAGTGTTAGATTGAGGGTGTGCGGAATGTTCAATGCGTGGGAGATCTCTTTATTCACAAGGAGCGCTTAATTATGCGCGTAATTGTGTCGAAAAGTGTACTAAAAGTGGCATCAGTTGTTCCCGTATTAATTTGCTATGATGGCATATCTCCTTGTTTCTATGATCTGAGGGTATACCTATCACTTTTTATCTCAAGAGCTGCGAGCATTGTGCAAGAGTAAGTATTCCACTTAGAATATGCGCGAGAGCATTGTGAAATGTGCTGACATTATGTTCTTGCAAGTATGCCAGGGTCGGCAGGGGTTTCGCGTTTGTTGCTTGATTTTATAATTGGATATTGATTTGTTATCTAATATCGATTTTGGAGATAGTAACAATGCTGGCCCCTCCCAGCATTGTCAGATTGGCATTGGTAGAATCCATTGATCTAACTTTATGATGATTCAGTCTAATTCTGAGGTGGACCTGAAGGATCCTTCAAAAATATCGAACCATGGATGAGGAAGTCCTCTCTTCTCCATGATTTCTCATGAAAAACCCAAGATAAGAATTTCGCGGATTACGGATACGCACAGCACATGATACAGTAGAGACAATTTTCATAAAATAACATAACGCCGACACTACCCAAAAGGTCAGGCAGAGGTAATATAATCATTAATCGGTAGGTACACCCACATTTCGCCATTCTGTTGACATGTCCCATGTAAATAGAGCCTATTTCCATTAGCCGGGGACAAATTCTAACTCCAAACTTGCTACTAAAAACTAATCGAATCACATAAAAGTCATTAATTTTATGTATTTAGGTGTTTTATGTGATAGTTATAGATAATGTAGTATACCTTTGGTTTACAAAAGAGTCGAGTCGAAATCAAATTAGAAGATCTGTATCAAATTCGATTAAGTATTCATTTCGAGTTCATGACCAAACGACATGATGGCGTGATGCGATTTACGCTTGTATGGTGTGGTGTCAGACTTCTTTTTTTTATTCGACGATAGTGACAAACTGACATACGGCTCGCCTTATGGTAAGTAAGCGGTTATACCGTAGCCTATGAAACGCTTGCTATACCTAGCTTTTATGCGCCCGGGGCGAGCATCTAAAACTGCGCCCTTAAAAAAAAAACCGGCCAAGTGCGAGTCGTACTCGCGCACCGAGGGTTCCGTATAATTTTTGGACGTATAAAGTGAAAAAAACCGGACCGCATAACTAAGTTTGTTTGTGAAGGAATTTTGATGATTTTGAAAAAACTGTACTAGTTAGTTAGTTAACATCGTTTTATTTTTGGTGCCATATTTGGGTCAATTCCTACCAACCCTAATTATTACAGATTTTTCGCTCCGCAAACTTCGAAGATAAGGGGGGGGGAATGGTATTTTTTCAGACATTTTTCATCATATGTCGAAAACTGTGAGACATAAAATAAAATGAAAATATATTTTGAAATGTGCAGATCAAGCCCTTTCATATGATATGTCACTTGACCTAGTAACCCCACTTTGAAACTTTGGACCCCCACTCCGGCCCCTTTTGCAATGAAAATAAAAATATTTTTTGACTTTTTTCATTTGCAATATAGTTGAACAAGCATTCTTTATAACTGTTCCAAATTTCAAGTCGATAGCATTAGTAGTTGCTGAAATAAACAGGTGTGACAGACAGACAGACAGACGAAGTCGCACCATAAGGGTTCCTTTTTTACCATTTTGGTACAGAACCCTAATTACGACTTTCATTGACATTATTGATATTTTATTCGGTACGTGGTCCAATTAAAGTCATTTAAATATTTAAATTATACTATTTAGCATAGTACATTCATCAGATTGACCTTTTAAATGAGTCCGGCTCACCTTGAGAAACAGGTGTGACAGACAGACAGACAGACGAAGTCGCACCATAAGGGTTCCTTTTTTACCATTTTGGTACGGAACCCATTAGGGTTCCGTACCAAAATGGTAAAAATAATATATATAATATTAATATATAATATTCTAATTTGAAACTTGGTCCTAATTTGGTCATTTCTGCGCCCCTCCAGGGTCTGCGCCCTGTGCCTGGGCACCGCTGGCACCGCACTAGTTACGGCACTGCGTACATGCGCGTTGCTGACCCTTTAAAATGAGGATTCGCTGTGCTGACAGACAGCTTAGAGGACAAGCCGGTCCCCCGCTGTCAACACAGCACATCCTCAGGAGCTCTAGCGACCTAACTCACCACTGGAACACAACGCTACCGAAGCGTAGGTAAGAGTGTTATTTGGCTGTATTATTCTGTCAGATGGAGCCTGGAGGTGCTTAATCATCATCTGCCTAGCCTTTTCCCAAATTATATTGGGGTCGGCTTCCAATCTAACTAGTTCCGGCTGAATATCAATATTTTACGTGGAGCGACTGCCATCTGACCTGCACAACCCAATTAATGGGTAATACCGGTATTCGAATGTTAGACCAGCTGTCAGACTTTTAGGGCTTCTGACTACCCGTAGGTAACGATTGTCAAAGATATTCCTATGACAACCGGGACCGACTGCTTAACGTGCTCTCCGAGGCACGGAGGGGTCTCGATGTGTAAAGAACGGTCACCCATCCAAGGACTGACCGCGGCAAGCGCAGCTTAACCTCGCAGATCGATCGATCAGCGCGGCTGTCATTTAGCCACGAGCCCCCCTGGAGGTGCTTAATGTAAACAAAAAATTATACCTACAGTTAGGTAGGTATTCATTTGTTCAAAACAAGCAGGTGTTAAAACGTTTTTCTATCGCAAATCTTTTTCCAAAACATCAATCGAATACAGACGAATAAACCACCGAATTAGTGAACATTAAAAGCTGAAATCGATAACATTTTTTCATGCTCACGTGCAAAACAAATAACTTGGATCATGCGACGTATGTATTAACCTATGAGTAGGTAGGTACGGTATGGGACGGCCGTAAATATCGTACATATTTAAATAAAACCAGTATGTCTGAGCTATTCGAAGGAGTTAGAGGGTAGTTCTCTTGATTACATTGTTTCAAGTGCTTTAAGATCGAGTCGAAATGCGATGGAAAATAGTAAAGGGTGCAGTACTTGCTTTGAAAGGTCATGACATGGAGTAGGAATACTTTTTTATACATAAATTCATGCAACACTGTTTGCCATGGTTTGCGATAATAATCTCAACCAAGTTTCAAATGAATTTAGTTATAAGCAACACAGTAGGTACCTTTATAATAATGTCTTAACCAAGTTATAAATGAATTTAGTAGGCAAGCAATGCAGTAACTGTTTGGTGGCAGAAATAGCTACTTAAGTACCTACTAGTTATGGTGTTAGAATTTCCCCGGAGATCTAATTCTATACAGTTTACTTGGTGTAAACTATTAACTTGGTGTAAACTGTTTACTTACTGTAAACTGTTTACTTGCTGTCAAATTATCAATGGCAAAACAAGAAACTATTGTTCTTGTCACTCTCGAGGCGACATTAAAATTTCCTTTACACGAGTTACACATTACATGGAAAGATTTTAAAAGTAATGCGTTTTGATTGCGGCTTACGCGTTAATTCAATAACAATTATTAAATTTTATCCGGAAAAAAACTCAAATAAATAAAGAATTATAAGACTATTACGTTAAACATCCTCAACCCAAAAGAAAATATTTTTTTTATTTTATTTAATAAGGCTTGCGTTTGACCGCCTTCTCGCTTGACGACGCGGTCTACGATGGAGCACGCTTGCCTAGAAGAAACCGATTCACTCGCGACTTGAAAACACCCAGATATCGAGGAACACCTGCTCCATTTCATTCCATTTCTATATTTCCGAAAAAAAATACACTTCCCTAATTTTAAGGCAATCGGGACTGCAATAAAATTATGCGTATGAACCGTGGTATGAACATTATGATGTATGCACCCCACCCTATAACATAATACGTCAATATTGCTCGTATCAGCCGTTTAAATTGGCCAAAGAGGCCGATCGCCGATAAGCTCAGCCTGAAAAACGGTCTACATAGCTTATCGCTCACCTAGATCGAGGCTCGCTGGCAAGGAAATGTGGTTAGGCCGCAGAGTACACCTATTTGTTAGAATCTCAGATCATAGAAACAAGGAGATAATTTTAACATGGCTAAGGCCGAATTATCCATAAGGCCTAGGGGCCCCGCATCGCTTAAGGGCCCGCGCACCGAAAAAAAACAGTAAGTAGTAAAAAAATAGCGTAAATTTGAATGTAATTGTATGGTGGTAAAAAAAATCTAGGAACTTAGAAAAGGGGCCCCAAGAATAGTATTGCCTAGGAGCTCCGACATGGTTAATCGTCCCTGAACATGGCAAGTACTACGGGAGCCGCGCTATCGCCACTTCTAGGCAGTATGCATCAGAGTCACAAGTACAAACGCTTCTTTGTAAATTTATATAGGGATCTCCCACACATCCTCAATCTAACACTGTTATTCATCACATGTCACTCACACTAAAATAAAACACTGTAATTAATCATCGATCGCGTTCGGTCCGTCCAACTCACAGAACAGTTTGTTCTTTATTCCGTGGTCCAACTCATGACGAAGCGTCAACTCGTTCCCCTTTTCGGGTGTTTGTTCTTGCATATTTCGTCTGCTATGACCTGTCGCAATAGAGTTATTTGGCATTCTGTGGTTTGATTTTTCGTTCACGTTTCGTAGACGTTCGTACAAAGTTATCACGGCGTGCAAAATGATAAACGTCAAATCCGACCTATTAGGCCGCGGCCGCGCTGGTACGGCGACAGCGACGCGACGGCGATTCCGTGAAAACAAACTCATAAAAACATATTATGTCGGTGGCCGCACTGCAGAAACGACAAGCTTTCGCCATTTATTTGTTCACAAAATCGCCGTCGCGTCGCTGTCGCCGTACCAGTGCGGCCGCGGCCTTATATTGCGACAGGTGTAGTCCGTCAGCGTTCATTCATTCAGTGATTTATTCAATACGCTCGTCAGTTGCAGTGCAGTAGCGTCGCGGAACTATAAATAGTTTCAGTATCGATAGTTGACGAGAAAATAATAGAAAGTATCGATAGTATTACCACCTGTCATTTATATCGTTACTATTGATAATGATGAGCAATACTATTGGTAATGTCGATACCAATTTTTAGTATTGGGCATTTTGCGCTATCGTCATTATTGATATAGTATTAGTCCAGTCATTTTAGCATAAAATGTATGGGCAACCTCGGAATGAGAGATAATAAGCAGAATTTTCGTATATAAAATCGCAAAAAACAGTTTGTTTTGACCTTTGACCTTGAAAATCTTACGACCCGGCACGAGATTTTATGAGACTTTTGAGGCAACTTTTAAAATGCCAAAATGAAGGTATATACGAAAATTCAGCTTATTATCTCTCATTCTTAGGTTGATTGCTAAAATGACTGGACTAATATTGGACAGGTGTTAGTAGTGCTATCGATATTATGATTGTTGAGGTCATGCACCATAGTCTCGATAAACTATCTATTATTCATTCACAACGCTACAGTTGTGCAATCATGTAGAATTGAAGGGCCACTGCATAAAAAAAAAACCGGCCAAGTGCGAGTCGTACTCGCGCACTAAGGGTTCCGTATCAGTTTTGGACGTATAAAGTGAAAAAAACCCAAAACTAAGTTTGTTTGCGAAAGAATTTCGATGATTTTGAAAAAACTGTACTAGTTAGGAACATCGTTTTATTTTTGGTGCCATATTTGGGTCAATTCCTATCAACCCTAATTATTTCAGATTTTTCGCTCCGTTAACTTCGGAAATAAGGGGGGGAATGGTATTTTTTCAGACATTTTTCATCATATGTCGAAAACTGTGAGACATAAAATAAAATGAAAATATATTTTGAAATGTGCAGATCAAGCCCTTTCATATGATATGTCATTAGACCCAGTAACCCCACTTTGAAATTTTCGACCCCCACTCCGGCCCCTTTTGCAATGAAAATAAAAATATTTATTATTTTTTTTCATTTGCAATAAAGTTGGACAAGCATTCTTTATAACTGTTCCAAATGTCAAGTCGATAGCATTAGTAGTTGCTGAAATAAGCAGGTGTGACAGACAGACGAAGTCGCACCATAAGGGTTCTTTTTTTACCATTTTGGTACGGACGGAACCCTAATTACGACTTTCATTGACATTATTGATATTTTATTCGGTACGTGGTCCAATTAAAGTTATTTAAATATTTAAATTATACTATTTAGCATAGTACATTCATCAGATTGACCTTTTAAATGAGTCCGGCTCACCTTGAGTTAATTTTAAATTGAAATTAGAGGTTTACCCGTCTGATGGTGAGGACAATGAACCGAGGACAGGATTAACATAAAGGGCACTGGCAGACGCCCATAGAACGCTGGGCCTCAGATTGTGTAAGTCGGTACAGATATGAAATTAGTTTGGTGTGATCGAGTATTTCAAGAGTATTTAAATTCATTTTTTATTTGTTTTTGTACGTAATTGGGTTAAAGAGAAATATTCTTATTTCTGACAGTGAGGTTAAGTATGGTGTGAATGATCCAGTGAAGTACAGTCCGACTAATGAGTTCTCAATTCAAAGGTTTTAGTTGCTGTCACCATGATAATCTGTGGAAGCACGCGCCAGCCAGCATGCACCCGTTTTTGTTTTAGTGGTTTTTTCAAAATGTCAATGGCATAATCATTTTATTTCTTATTTATTTCGATTTTTGATTCCAATTCTTAATCTCTGAGATAAATTAGGCAAAGAACAATTAAAATATATTTTTATTTTTGGTTAAGCTTTTATTACTGTACCATATCAAGCCTAAAACTGCCGACGTCCTTTTATATATTTAGATAAGTCTAGATATATTCATATCCTCCTTATTAAAAAACGTGGATTTAGTATAATTTTTAGAAGTCTAGATCTACTGGTTTAGACTTTGCCATTCGTACATTACTGTAAGTCTGTAACTGACTTACTGACTGACAGACAAGACATAAGAACGGACTTACAGGCAAGTCTTATAGATATAAAAGACTAGCTGTTAACCGCGGTTTCACCCCCATTGTTCGGCGCCTAAGGGTCGTAGCGTCATATTAAATAGCTTATACTTACTATTCCTCATAAATCTGGCTATCATATACGTAGTTCCAGAGATTAGCGCGTTCAAACAAACAAACTCTTCAGCTTTATAATATAGAAAGAAAGAAAGAAAGAAAATTATTTATTTGACACTCGCACAGTAGGTCAATTACATGGGTAGGTACATACAGAAAAATAGAAAACAAAAGTATGAAATAAAAAAAATAAAAGTACAAGGTAAGGTAAAATAGTAAAACCTGTACGAGGCCAAAAGGCTCCTATCTCAGCATAGTGCCACGACATTTAAAAATAAATACCGCAGCGCTGGTATTCTGATAGGGCCACTGGTATAAGTATGGATAATTATAACTACCTTCTACTTCTAACTAGGTACCTCAAGCTCAAGTTTATTATCCTTAGTTGGAGGGGTTACAGAGAAAACTTGCAATGTGCAACCCACATTCATTGTAGCGTTTAAAAAAATGTATCAAAATGAGATAGTTACTAGCTCTCCTGCGGACGTCCACGCCGAAGGGGATCATGGTATGGACCGAGTACTCCGACGAACAGCTGCCACCTGGTGAAGGAAGGGTATTAAGGATAGGATAGGATAGTGCTAGGAATTGGTAGGAAGTTGGTTAAGTATGCTACATGGGACCTTCGATAACGTGTTCACGATCGAATATGTTATGTTATGCTCCTGACATCCATAATGAGCTGATTCGACTCTGCGCACTGAATAATTATCTCCGTAGCAGAAAACATCGGCTTCTAGACGTGCCTTCATGTCGGACTGCAGCCCGTGCTGCATCTCCCATACCGCGCGTATTGACCGCACTAAATAAGCTCGTGGAAGCCAACCCGGACTGCGATCTATTCTATAATAAATTCGCCAATTTAATGGTTATATACCTACTTTTTTTGGAAAATAATAAGATTTGAATCATTTCTATTATCAGTCTATGTTTGTAATTATTATAATTTTATACTTTGATTTATGTAATTGGTGTGTATATGCCGTGTAAATCAATAAAATAAAATAAAAATAAATAAATAAATGTTAAAAAAAAAACTCGCACTAGGCACTCTGCACCCTAATTTCGTAACTCCTATCACCATGGCTTTCATTTTGATAGTTTAGCAACATTCATTGCGGCATTGAACTAGTTACGGTAGCATGGAATAAGAAACATACAGCGTAATGAATGTCAAAATCAATGACATGGTGATAGCGACTGAGTTTCCTTTGATCAGCACCAATTAGGGTACTGATCAAAGGAAAGCATACGTGCGCGCATATACTTACCTACAATTAGTTTCAAAGCGATTATTCCATACTTTTCTTTAATCAGTCCAAATATGACACCAACGATTGATTACAAGTGTGTTCAACCTCTAAGTTTCACGAAAATATTCAAACTTGGCATAGTGGTACCGTATATTTACGAAAGTTTGAAAATAATCTTATTATTTTTAATGCAAGTTTATACACTTAATAAACAAGTTAATATCTATAAGTAGGTACATACAATATGCAAGCACATTAAATAATTTTATGGATAGACACAATACTCGTAAAATATTAACAACTCCACACTTTTGTTCAAAAGGTGTGAAAATTTACATTATCATATTATATTCCTGATTTGACCTCATAACCATAAAAATGGTGTTAAAAAATTTTATATCTAAGATTATATCCGCCTTTGTATGATTTACGATTACCTTTTGCATAATAAATTGCGAATTAAAATATCGAACGAGAAATATCAATGAGCTAATCATTAAGTCCTGAATCGGAGACCAGAACAACCTTGATAGAAGTTATTTTGGTACTGAGGAGAGTACAAACTTAATTAAGGCCTAAGTTCACGGACAAGATGACAGTCCAATAAATTGAAAATGGCTGTTTAACATATCTTTTTCCATTTAAAAAGTCGTGTTAAACGGCCATTTTCAACATAACGGACTTATCTTGTCGGTGAACTTGGCCATAGGTATTACGATTACAGCAAATAATTTGAACATTGACGCAATAATTTGATTTTGTGTATTTTGCCCCCAAATGCATCAAAGCGTACATGCACAGACTTTCCCCCACTACGCTGAAAATGTTCAAGTTATTTGCCGGATACCTACATATCGGATGCCTTACGCCTACATTGGAGCAGCTACAAAGACTTGAAGATTCCAGAAAAGTGAGATTATATTAGAGAATGCATAGGTTTGTAGAGGTCGATCGGTTTCGGGGGGCGTCGCTTCGTGCTTGCAGTTATGAAATTTATAACCAGTCAGCGGCCCGAAGCGGCGAACCCTAGTACCAATTGGTTGAGGGGCACATGCATGATGATAATATGTAGTAAGATGCGCGCCACGGTTTTCATTTCATTAGAAATTATTTTATACTTTTTAGTCCGTTTTAAAATCGTAGGTCTTTAAATAAATATCTGATTATTATTAAATTATTTATTTTATACCATTCCCCCTCTAAAAAGCTTATTTTATTCACTGAAAACAGTGAATAAAAAGCACTTTTACTCACTGTTTTGATGTTTGAAAATGGAACACACCAATGTATTCGACCACAGATTTAAAGAACCTATGCTAGATGCGGCACGTTATTAGATTGTATGAAAACCGAACGTGTCATCTTTTTCATACCTACGATAACTTCACCCCAGCCATTTAGTGATGTGCTCAGAGTAAACAGAATTGTTTCAATCACTAAGCGTCACTGAGCTAACAGACTTTTTTTAGTACGAACAGTCGAACATGCAGGGCACGCTTGGTCGTGGCTTGCCGTATCTAGTGTAAGTGTAATCTGTGTATTCGACCTATATTGATGTGTTCTAAATTCAATTTGATTGGTCGACATTTTCGACAAGGAGTTTAGCATTAGAATAAAAACTGTTTTGTGTTCTTTGCTGTCCTTAGTAAATTGGCGCTATTTTGAATACTGTAAGTTGTACGAACACAAAGTTTAGTGTTACTTTAATCTTTAATTTTGTGTTTGTTTAGTGTTGTTCTAATCGATTAAAAATGCATTCTAGTGATGAAGATGTGTTAACACCTGAGTTTGTGAAAGAGAGGGCGGCCGATATAGTGGAAAGGTGGAAAGCTTGCTACCCAAAAAATCACGGCTGGTTTACATCAAAGCCAATTTAACTTTACTTTTTCTTCATTATATGTATATTTTCACTTAAATCTTTCTTTTTCTCGTAGTCATGGTATAAAGTATAGTATGCAACTCTTGAATAAAACGGATTTATATCGAGGGCCATGAATCGCTCGCGTCGCTCAGGATTCTAACACTTGAATCACTCGCTACGCTCGTGATTCAATCATCATGAATCACTCCCTACGGTCGTGATTCAATCGTTAGAATCCTTCACTAGCTCGTGATTCATCTATGGCCCTCGCTTTAAATCCGTCCTTTATTCACTAATTGCATAATATACTATTTTTACCTTGTCACGATCGACTGGATTAACAGCGACCGGTTCGCCACCTTTACCCTATAAGGGTTCCGTTTTTCCTAATAATGGCAAAATCACAAAAATATACGCACTGATCATCCTCGCGAATCCGAAGTCGCACAGTTTGACGACGCCCTCGCTCGTCAGCAGGATGTTCTCCGGCTTCACGTCCCTGTGGATGCAGTTGTGTCGATGGCAGTACGCCACGCCCTGCAGCGTCTGCCAGATGATCTGCTTCGACAGGAGCTCTGGACAGCCCTGGGAAAGGAGGACTTGTGTTAGACGCCAGTAAAACTGCCTGATTGGTGGGATTCTACAAACGAATGATCCTTAGGATGATTTCACAGTCGCGCGGATGGTAAGCGGCGCGGCGGCGCGGGCCATGAGATAGACGTGTCTTGTACCGCTTCATAGTGAGACGCGTACAAAACGCGTACGATTGTATGGCTTACGAGCCGCGATGGCCGCCCGTGCTGACGGTCAGTGCGACTATGAAATCACCCTTACTCCTATTACTCCGAATCAATAATGCAATGCAATATTTAATGTTAATTGCCTCACTACAGTCTCAAATAATCAATGATGCCTGATGCAACGATCATCTAAACTCTAAACAGTTGGAAGGTCGTACAATACATTGACACAAATATTTGCAATTTATTGCAAACATTGTGAGCAAAATTTTTAATTACTGATTGTCTCAGGCGATATCTGTCGAGATTTGTTGAAAATAAGTTTAAATTCCAATGTTAATAATTATGTTTGCAATGTTAAATGCCAATATATTAAAAATATAATAATGTTATCCCTGTTCGAAAAGCAATAGGTGTACAATAAATAAGAAACATGGTTTTTATAAAAAACTTCGATTGTTTTATTTGCAGGGTCCGTCTACGCAGATGCTACGCACGTGTGCTACGCGTAGCGTGTCTGCTACGGGAATGTGCTACGCGCGCCTACCAAAGGAATCATCCGGGCCCTTGGGTGCCCTTGGCGCTTATGTGTCTTTTATTCATTACTAGCTTCCACCTGCGGCTTCGCCCGCGTTTTTGGGATAAAAAGTAGCCTATGTGCTATTCTAATGTATGAGCTATATTACTGTAAAGTTTCAACAAAATCCGTTCAGTTGTTTTTGCGTGAAAGAGTAACAAACATCCATACATCCATCGGTACATCCTCACAAACTTTCGCATTTATAATAATAGTAGGAATAGTTACTAATAGTAATTATTACTATTAGGTTTGGTTGAAACGATCTGAATACCTATATCGCATTGTTTCTTCAATGCAAGCGGTAAACTTAGACCAAAATAAACTAGATTGAAATAAAGTTAATTAATAATTATGTCTAACTAAAATTTGGCAAAAAATCTAGTAATTTATTAGTCAATTTATATTCTGTTGCCAATTTCATACGTCCTTAGCTGCTTTTAATAAAAAATATGGCCTAATAGATTTAAATGTAGTCATTAATTCTACTTACGTTATTTGTCTAGACAAATTATTATTTTATTTATTTATTTATTAATTATCAACGAGGACTGCCAAGAGTATACATTAAATGGACATTAATTAACACTGTTTGATACATCCTACAAGATGAAAAATGAGTGTAATATGTCTTATTTAACATGAAGTGATAAATTATATTTATCACATGATTTATAGTCAGTGGCGAATTTCAACAGCCTATTAATGTTGTCAAATCATTATGTTGAATTCCATCAAGCTGTTTAGGCTACAGCGCGTGCCAAAGAATACATAGACATACATACAGTCGAAAAACATTACCCTCATTACTAATTTATAATGTATAGATGGTGACATCGTATCGATGTCCTTCTAGCTGCAAAGTTAGAGACATTGAGTTGGAGTCCGTAATTAGTCTCCGATAGACGTCACCAACGCTCTTAAGAGGCGTAAAAAGAGGTTTCCAATTTTAACTAATTCAGATATGACACCGTGGCTCAGTTGGTTAGAGCGCTGCCCCGGTTTAGGCAGAGGTCGCGGGTTCAAACGCTGCCTGTGTCAGTTGTGGTGGCAGGTTAGACAGTGAAAATATTTAAAAGGGTCATTGTACTCATCATTACATTTTGTTGGGTTATGTGAACATAAATGTATGGAACAGCTGATTTTCTTTTCGCGATTTCAGGGCTGGTTCCATAGTAAAAGTTGTTCATTATGATGAATACAATGACCCCTTTAAATATTTCCACTGTCAAACCCGCCACCCTGTATATTTAATAACATAACCCTCTTTAGTCGGGTAAAAAATACTTGAATATAGCATCGTAAAGGTAAGGGTTCATTCACACCAGCTATTAGCCGCGGTTGCATGCCACTGCGGCTCGTAAGTCGTAATGCGGCGAACCGCTTCACTAATGCCATCCCCAATCATTAGAGCTAGGTAATTGGCTGTTACCGATAACCTGAAACCATTTGGTTTTATAAGCTACGTAACTATAAAATGAACGGAAAATTAACCGTTTTGTTGCTCGTAACTTCGAAGAAATGTTTTAATTCTGAGAATAACAGTACATACAAAAACCCTGTTCGATCCCAAAGGGGGCTCATCATTATGAACAACTTTTACTATGGCACCGACGCTGAAATCGCGAAAAAGAAATCAGCTGTTCCATACATTTGTGTTCACATGAATCGATAATATGTACGGAACAGCTGTTTTTTTTGCGATTTCAGGGTTGTGTCACACAAAGTATTGTTCATAATGATGAGTAGGTTAAGGTGTAATGGCCCCCTTTGGGATCGAACAGGGTTTTCGTTATAAATGCTGTATTTTGGAAGAAACTATAATTTGACTATAGTCACATATTAGGTACCTACGAATGCTAATGATAAAAAATCATTACCCTTCCTTTTGGCTTTGCCGAAGTCGGGTAAAAAGGACGAAATTAAAAGTTTGGAAACCTAATCAGCCACAATAATGTATGAAATCGAATGGAACATAATTTCGACGACTCGCTTTATTGGCGCAAATAATTATAAATTCATATCTGGATAAATAAATAATATAGATACTTACATTCATAGAACTATTAAATTCAAAATTATTGGCCATTGATTCACTATTCAATTTGTCAGACAACACAACGCGGTCAACCTTTCAACAGTTACTGTGCCAACTATTCAAGGTTCTATGCCCGGAAATGGACCAAATGCGGTCTTCTGTGAAGAAAGTCTGACCCAAAAACAGCTTTTGACACTATGCCACCATTGCAATGGCACGACACTGCTCAACTTGTTTTTTACACAAAAGATCATAATATTATTGGCTTCGCAAATTTCGCAATGTAGGTTACCGTGAGTGAGACTCAATGGGACATACGCCGAAAGAAAATAAATGCCCTATATACTCCATATGAAGAAACTAAGTTGAGGTACAGAGTCTGTACTACAGACTATAACAAATATGAAGATAGTAGAAAACACCTTTGCCTATAAATAATATAAAACAAAGTGGCTTTGCGTGTCTGTTTGTCGATTAATCCTTCTAAACTATACTTAATGGATTTTAATATGGTTTTCATCACCATTTAGAGAATTTATTTCGGATTGTTAATGTGTTTAATATGTTATATTTAACTAAGGCACAACCCAGAAATCGCGATGTTGTGACATGTTGCCACATAGTAGATTGCTCCCATGCGAAGTAGGGGCGGGTCGCTAGTTAAACAAAAAAAAAAGAAAAACAAAATAAGAAACTCGTGACAAAAAAAAACCATTAAGAAAAAGAAAATACTTCCCCTGAAATTGCAAACACCCACGTTCGCATACCGTGACGTCACAGATCGCGTGATACACGTACGTGTCACGCTGTCCAGTCTACCTGACGCGACAGTCTTGTACGAAACGCTTGACATTCCAAATTATTTTTATGTAAATCTTAACCGTACAGCTGATACGGTCGAAATTGCAATTTTTTGCGTGTGTGTGTGTGTGTGTGGGTGTGTGTGTATGTTTGTTACTTCTTCACGCTGAAACGGCTGGACGGATTTGGATGAAATTTGGCACACAGATAGATTATAGTCTGGAATAACACATAGGCTACCTTTTATCCCGAAAAACGCGGGCGAAGCCGCGGGCGGAAGCTAGTAGGCTATAAAACGCTGGCAACACCGAGTATCACATGCGCGTTGCCGACCCTTTGCAATAACGGTTCGCTGTGTCGACAGCTTAGAGAACAAGCAGGTCCCCCTTTTGTGAACAGAGCTCTAGCGACCTTACTCACCACAGGAACACAACACTACTATTTCTTCATTCTAATTCAAAAATCATTTAAATGTTTTCATTGACATCATAATTTTTGGGTTAGTGGTTAAAAATAAAGCGAGAGTTCATAAAATGAATCTTATTCAGATTTATGAAGTTATTTTCTATCAAATCTGTACCCCGATCATGAGTTTTTTTGACGTATAGTTACGTTAATGTAAGCATATTTTAAATTGAAAATATAAGTTTGCTACACAACATTTATATAAATTAAATACTTAATTAATTTCTCTGTATTTTTTAAAATGTGTATATTGTATAAATTTTTATCAAAATGTTCTAGGGCTGTTATATTTTAAATTCAAAATATGCTCACGTTAACGATACTATACGTCAAAAAAACTCATGATAGGGGTACTGTTCTCTAAAAAAATAAATTGTGCGTGTGTATTAACCCAAACCCTTTAACCGGTACAAAGATGAAAATACATCGAAGCTCGCGATAAAATCGATCGAAAAACGCTTAACAAAAATAGAATCGCGACTCGACTTTTTATTTGTTGTGCCGACGAAGACGTTTTTGTTAACCTTTGCCATTTTAAACCGGTTGCGGGGTTGTGCTCGTGACAGACTGACAGTAACCCTTTAACTACTACTGAAATAAAAAAAATGGGTGCTATCCAACTGATCCAACATGCTTTTAAATGTTTGCTCTTGGCACGACTCATACAAAATTTATACAGGATGGTAGGTTAGACAGTGGAAATTGGACAATTGGTCCCATAGTAAAAGTTGTTCACAATGATGAGTACAATGACCCCTTAAAATATTTCCACTGTCTAACCTACCACCTTGTATAGTCAATATCGGCGACCGCGAAAGACCACAACAGCAGAAGCTGTCACCGACAAGCGACACTATAGTGGTTCCTATACATTTTCCATGAGATTGTAGGAAGGTACATACATTCCGAGCGCGGCAACACTGTTGCCTGTCGCCTCCTGAACATTTATTATATGTGCCACTGCCGCCTTCCATTGCGGTCGGTCACTGTCCGAATTGTGCCTTTAAATGCTTGCCGCAGTGTAAAGAACATCATTGCATTGAACTACGCAAGTAATATTGTTTGTTTAATGCACGCGTTCTAAAGTTCTAACTTTAGATAAGTACCTACCTACGTGGTACCTACACTCAGACAAACAAAGGACGAGGAAGAGACTTGCGAAATTTTTTAAAACGGACTAAAAAGTATATAATAATTTCTGATGAAATGAAAAACGTGGAGCGCATGCAATAGATACCTAATAGTAAGATGCGCCCCACGTATTTCATTTCACCAGAAATTATTTTATACTTTTTAGTCCGTTTAAAAACGTGTTTTATTTTTTATTTATTTTATTAAATGATAGGAACTTAGCAGAAGAACACGCACAACATGAGTGAATAGAAGTTCAGTTAAAGATGGTTTGTTGTCTTCTTCGTCGATTTCATTGACTGCGCCACTCGAGGCTATGGGAAAAACCAAGAAAAGCCACCACCATTTCTTTTGTTTTCTAGCGAGTAATTTATCTATTGGAGAGTTTAGATATTTCAATGTTTTAGCCTCGCCGCACAAAAACTCGCGACAGCTACAAAATGCCGCCACTGAGCTGGCTACAGTTTTCATACATTTAAACATGGACTCAAATCGCTGTTACTCGCTTCACTGCTATTAGAGACTTAGATCCATATAGCTTATCAAATATGTTGGAGTTAGTAGCTATTTCAGGCAACTTAATTGTCAAGGTGAACATGAGCTAATTAAAACATAAAAATACTATTTATAACATTAGGCTTATAAATTGTTAAACAATTAAATTCATGTTTAAGTGAATGAACATGAAACATTCAGTAGCTACTTAGTTTAAAACTTATTTTTGTATGTATCCTAATAGTTTTTTTTTTGAGAAGTTGCGAATGCGCTTGTTATTCATGAATTTTATTGACCTTTCAAAACATGATTTTTTAATTTTTTGCGACGAATTTTTACGATAGCTCGCCCGGCTCGCTCGCTCGCTAGGTGGCGGTGTGGGCTGAAGCCGCTGTCTTCGCCGATGATGTAAATAGGTACGCAAGCACAAAAACTAGTACTATCCAGACAGATATTTTATTATCTAACAATTTCCTAACAATATTTTAAGAATGCGTACAAACCGTGTGGCACGTGTAAACTGGCCTTAATATTGTGACGAATGAATAATAAGTCTTACTTAATTTCTTTAGTTAAAATTATGTAAAATGTCAGCTTGACCTTCAAGTAGCTTTTTTTGGTTATTCTAATAAAATTGGCCAACAGATATTTTAGTGCTTTATTGTGAGTAACAAAATACAGACTGTATAAAAAAGTACGGTCTGGTGCGGGCCGAACTCTCGTGGAGAGGGTTCCGTACCATTCCGTTTTCCATAAAACCTTTAAGACTCAGGATTTTCATTTAGGTTTCCCTGTAAATTATAAGTGAGGACCTTTTTTTTCAATATTTTTAAGGTTTTATAGTTCCGAAGACATGGGGATGATAGATTTTTGTATAATATTCATTCAAATTTCTTTAACTACGCATATATATTTTAAAATAAAAATATATATTTCTGCTGCTGTTGATGCACTTGCAAAATACTTATATATTTTTTTCTTATTTTCTAATTTTCCCCTAAGAATTAACCCCAATATCGAAATTCATATGCGATGAGTCCGTGATTGGGTCATCTAACACTAATGTGTACCAAACTTAATGTTTTTCGTCCAGTGGATTCGGAGAAAATAAGCTGGCTGTGACACACGGATAAACAGACAGAGACACGGGTGATCCTATAAAGGTTCCGTTTTTATCCGATACGGTACCCGAAAAACCATAAAAACTACAGACGATACAAAGCCAAAGAATTTTACATAACTGTCATCAAATCCAGTTATCACAATTACGCGCCATAAAAAAACAAGGCCGCCATTTTGATATTTTAACGTCATTAACTGATCGTCTGCGATTAAGGGTCACGGTCAACCGTCTGGAAATGAAAATATACAGAAAATATACCTAGGTAAAGAAGGCCTACTGTATTACTATATTACTATCGATTTTCGTACTTCTAAAAATATCGACAGTATTATTTCATAGATAGCTTTGATTATTTAATAATAAATACTCACTTGAGAAATTACTTCCTTACACTGTTTTCCCTAAAAGTGCATGATAATTACTCCCTTATGTACACTATTATCTTTATCATGATATCAGGAGAAATAGGATAAAATAGCATTTGAATGCATCTCTGCTGTGAGCTAGACAGATGCGAATTTGAAGGAAATGTAAAATCCACAGTGTTCTTTTAATTTAACCTGCTATTTTATGTTACTTAGAAGGAATTAATCATTATCAATTATACGGATTAATTTCTTAAAAAAAATCTTTAAATGCAATAGAACTGACTTTTAAAAATAAAATAACGTCTCCATGAAGCAAATTTTCCTATCTACAATATTTAAATTAAAGTACTAAGTTTTCCCTCCGTATGGCATAGCCGTAGGACGCCTAGTTCCGTATTATTATTTCGGGGTCTAAATAAGCCTATTTTTATATTGGCCTCGATTTTAATTAAGCATTTTTAGAAATGTTTAGATTTGAAATAAGTATTCGAGACCAGAGCGATCAATATTTTGGAAATTGAGCCAAATGCACCTGTTTATTGTCTCTGTCATAATAAAACGGAGTTTTCTAGTTGATGATAACGAGTAAGAACCTTTGACACGCAATGTCGAATTATATGCTGTAGTAATAAGGAGTAAGGTGAAAAAGTAGAAACTGTAGCAAGGTCATTTGACCTTTTTATAGTTCGTTAACATGGATCGATTTCCTGTAAATATTTCTTTAGAACATTTCATGTTTCTCTTTGTACTAATACTTAATGTCAATCACTGTCAGTTCGAGTTGATATTTGTGGCCTTATAGTTAATTTTTTCTTCTTTAAAAAGTTGTCCACACTAAAGGCTCATGTACACGGAGAGAGATTTTCGTCTCGCACATGCAATTATCGTAAAAATATAAAACACTTGCCTCATGTAACCTTAAAGTACGATATCCGCATCAGGAAGGGCGAATATCTCCTCGTCTTTGAATGTTGGAAGTCTCCATGTAAACAAAATTTTTATAAATGTCTCGAATGACGAGTCTCGCCTTCAAAACGATTCAAACCGATTTGTGCGATACTCGTATGAACTTGAAAAAATGTCATACTAGATCGAGTTTAGACAAGTCGAGAAATCGTAAGCATACAGCGTGGCGCTACCATGGTGACATTAATTTAATATATGTATACGGTTTTACATTTTCATTTTATAAATAAATTTTAATTCCATAAAACGTTATTATTTATTTATTTATTTCAAATTTTAGAAAATAGCATCTTGGAGCAACCTGTACTTAAAGAACAGCCCAGCGGTCATTTGCCGGGGTCACGGATTCTAGCATCATATCAATGAAATGAAACGAATAAGCAATACTAATAAGATGAAACAAACGCAAAGAGTAGGCGTATTATTTAGTTTGTTGGAAAAAAATATTTTTTCAATTTAAGATTGTTTTTACCTGTCTTATTGAATACGATTTATGGCCACTAACCCTATCTGTGTGTTCAATTAATGTCCCATGGCAGCGCCATGCTGTATATTATTTATGTCGCCTTGCAGCATGTCTTGTCGTGTAAACAATCACACATGGCGATTATCACCCCAACGAGTATTGTATGACATTATAATCGTAGGCGAGTTTTTGTTTTCCGCTTAAATGTAAACACATAAGTGCCAGAATCGCCTAAAATCGTCGCCTACAATAATCGCATGCATATTCTCGCCACAAAACGTGCGAGAAACTCTCTCCATGTAAATGAGCCTTAAGTGTCTGAATATCGTAGTTGAGTTCAAAATTATATAACTCACATACACAGACACCTAGACCAGAACAACTGTAGGCCATATATGTTCAATATATCTCACATTGTTCTCACATATTAGAGCATAAATGTAAACAAAGAAATTGTATATTTGAATTAGTTGAAAAAGAGTAACCATGGAGTTTCTTGTCCGTTCTTCTCCATAGGAATCTACGTTTTGGAACGGACAACTAGCTTCAACTAACGGACAAACTGACTGACAACTATTGCTTGACTATTCGAAAGTGCCTGTAAATGGTCTAATTGAAATAAATGTTTTGACTTTGACTTTGACTTTTGACTATGCGGGAATGAGACATGCAACACGCATTGCTATAGCTAATGCAACTGCACCAACCGTACATACCGTCTTGGCTACTATATAGGCTCCCTAGGTAGCATAAGCATAGCATAATCGGCCTATAATGTTCCCACTGCTGGGACACAGGCCTCCTCTCTGTGAGAGGCCACCACGCGGGCCTAGTGCGGGTTGGTGGACGTCACATATCTTCGAATTTTTGGTTCTAGGACATGCCGGTTTCCTCACGATGTTTTCCTTCACCGTTAAAGCAAGTGATAATTAATTTCTAATACGCACATGACTTCGAAAAGTCAGCGGTGCGTGCCTCGGGATCGAACTCGAACCATTCGCCGTGGGAGGCACATGGTTAATCCACTAGGCTATCACTGCACTGCTCCCTAGGTAATCAAGTTATATTATGAAGAAGTCAGAAGAATGTCTAAATCATATGATATATTTTTTTTTAAATACACGAGACAAAAAATTTATGAATCCTAATTGTATGTAAATTAATGACACCTCTGTGTACCTACCTATGTATTTAAAAAAATCGTGGGACATTTTATCGCCACAAATAAATAAATAGAATGAGTCGCGCGCTAAACACATACACGAGTCTGTTGACCGCGGGGCGTAGCTTGCCGTAGCGCCCGTAGCACAAATTCGTAGCGAAACCGTGTTTTCTAATCACCCCCCTACGGTCCAGGGCGGGGCGGGGTAGAGTTAGTCGTAGCAGGCGTAGCACCCGTAGCACAAAGTCGTAGCGAAGCTATACAGGACGAATAGCAGCATCCTTTTTTAAGGGTGCATTACGGCAAATCGTGTTATGGGATTTCAATAAGTTTATATAGAAAACGTAAAGTAGTAGCCACGAAAAAAAACGTCTCATAAGCTGAAGAGTTTGACTGTTCTTTAAAAAAATCGCTTTAAGGATAAACCTTGTAGATGATGTAAAAAAAAATTTGAAAATCACTAAAAACGTGCCAAAAAGCACCGCCATACTTTCATAATTTTGAAATGAAAGTTTTGTGAATTTGACACAATAAAGAACAGAGAACCCGCGATTTTTTTCTGTTTTACATAACAATGTTGCCGTTTAGTGTAAAAAAATCGCAATTTGTTTGCCTTTTTTTCCCGAAAAATCCATAAAAATTATAATTCAGAAAAATTCAGCAAGTTTGTGATTTTTTTACACAGAAAAGACGTATTGATATGGGAAAAAAAAAACCATCAGCTACTACTCTGTTCTTTGTAGCCTATAATTAAGTTAATTTAATTAAGTGTTTGTTCTTATTTACGCTAAAGTTATGGTTCTACGGCAGTGCTTTTTCCACTTTTTCAATATTTTTTTTACATTAATCTATAAGGTTTATTTTCGACACGATTTCATTAGCCACTAGTGAAATTCTTTAGCTAGTCAGACCTTTTTTTTCGTAGCTACTACTTTACTTTTTCTATATAAAGTTATGGTTTTCCCGTAAGCCTTTTGCATGGTGCTGACCCTTAACAATGCTGGTTTTAACTTTAAACGCTTTATTGTAATTATAGGATATAACACGTATGGTCCGGGATTAAAGTACCTGTACCAAACATTTTAAACTTTTTTGTTTGTTATATATTTTAACTTTTTTTCATAGTTCAAAATTGCATTTTTTTTTCTGTAAACTGTTGTTGTTCCAAAGAAATTATTTATATTCTATTTAACGAAGTGTCATTAGGTTTGTCCAGCTCGGAGTCCAGCTTTGTGGCCGGTTAATTGCAATCTTACTGACAAATATGGGTATACCGAATAAACTGAATGACACTGCCTAACTCCTCGGGGAAAAGAGGCGTGATGTTAATGTTATAAAAATACTAAGGTTTTATACTCACAGCAGGATACTTCTCCAGTTCATGCAGCACTGTGTGGTCGCAGTATTCGAACACAAGGTGCAACTTGCGCTTGCGACGAAACACCTCGATCAGGTTCACAAGGTTCGGATGTTTTAGGTTCTGGGAACAACAAAAAATATAATAAATATTTTGCTTATTTTTTGGGACTGGATACGCGCTATCCCGACTGTTTTTTCTGGAATATTTTCAACGTACAGACACGGCTTTTTATAGTTTCATAAACGTAGTTTTGACCTGTTAAAAAATCACAAAAATTTTAATATGATAGAAGATGTCTTTCATAAATTCGGTATTGTAGTTAAGCAGACTTGCAGGTCCGTTTAACCTTGTATCGCGCAGATCTTACAATATAATGGTAAAAACCTACTTAGGAATTCCTACGAAGGAATCATTTTGAGACACTTACACTCTTACCACAAAAAAGATAGACACGCGTTAAACGCGAATGCTACCAATAATAATACACACTTGTTTTAGACAAGTTAGTGCTAAAACAAGTGCGTATTATTTTTGATAGCATTCGAGTTTAACGCGTGTCTATCTTTTTTGTGGTACGGGTGTAAGTGTATATATTTTAATATAAGTACATTATATAATTATTCAAATAACATTGAACATAGATACAGCATGCATTAAAATCTTAATTCGCATTCCGGACACCTAAAATGTCAACTAACCGTTTTTAATCAAAAAATATTAATTTATTAATAACATCGCCGAGCCACATGCGCATGAAATTAATATCAATTAGCGGAGACTAATAAATTAATCTATGATCTACTTATACCTAATATTAACAGGTTTACTTAAACAAGTGTGTATTATTTTTGGTAGCATTCGCGTTTAACGCGTGTCTATCTTTTTTGTGGTAAGGGTGATTATGTTAACAAGTTACAGGTAAATAAATGCTAACATCCATAACTATACCTACTTAAAGCGACATTACCTTAGATCATAGAAACCAGGGAGATATGCACAGGCCATATTGAGCTTGACGTTTTGACATGATCAAAATGTTGCCGACTGACCGAACACAATCGATGATTTATATATATGTAGTAGTGAGTTTAGTGTGTAAAATCGATCCTACTAAATAATACTAAGAACAAATACCTATCGCAATATCGCAGCACGCAATAAGTAGTGCAAGTGTTCTACTTGTATCGCGTCATTATTATCGCCGCAATGTATAAGATCGCTTGCGTCCTAATAAAAAAACCAGCCAAGTGCGAGTCGTACCCGCGCACCGAGGGTTCCGTATCAGTTTTGGACGTATAAAGTGAAAAAAACCGGACCGCAAAACTAAGTTTGTTTGTGAAAGAATTTTGATGATTTTGAAAAAACTGTACTAGTTAGGAACATCGTTTTATTTTTGGTGCCATATTTGAGTCAATTCCTATCAACTCTAATTATTTCAGATTTTTTACTCCGCAAACTTCGGAGATAAGGGGGGGGAATGGTATTGATTCAGACATTTTTCATCATTATGTCGAAAACTGTGATACATAAAATTAAATAAAAATATATTTTGAAATTTGCAAATCAAGCCCTTTCATATGATATGTGATTTGACCTAGTAACCCCACTTTGAAATTTTGGACCTCCACTCCGGCCCCTTTTGCAATGAAAATAAAAATATTTTTTTAATTTTTTTATGTGCAATAAAGTTGGGCAAGCGTTTTTTATAACTGTTCCAAATTTCAAGTCGATAGCATTAGTAGTTGCTGAAATAAGCAGGTGTGACAGACAGACGAAGTCACACCATAAGGGTTCCTTTTTTACCATTTTGGTACGGAACCCTAAAAACTAAGAACAAATATCGCAATAACGCTTGCGATATTATCGACGATATTATCGCACCTGTGCGAGCCCGCCTTTTAGTTACTTCGGTAGAGGGAACCACAGGAGCCAAGGGAAAAAATCTTCTAATAAATACATGTCATCATTATCGACACGCATACGTAGTTTCCGAAGGGTTGGGTACATGTAAAGGTTAACGTACTTACACAGTATTTCAACTATCGTTATATGATGGGGGCGAGTCCATCAACCTAATCCATAGTAGATACAAGGTTTTGGCCACGCTTACATCCACGTGGTTTTCAATGCATTTGCCGTTAATTTTCTATATACTAATATTATAAAGAGGTAAAGTTTGTAAGTTTGTATGTAGGGGATAATCTCCGGAACTACTGATCCGATTCTGAAAATTATTTCACTATAATAGGAAGCTGCATAATCACTGAGTGCTAGGCTACTTTTTATCCCGGAAAAATGCACAGTGGGTCACGCGGACGAAGTCGCGGGCAAAGTGCTAGTTTCCTAGCTAAACTTAAACACTTTTTTAAACATGTTTAGGGACTATTTATTAATTTATTTAAGACCTGTATTATCTACCACATGTGACACTAATAAAGAATTGAATTGAATTAAATTAGTGCAATTTCTAGTTTCCTGATAAAATAAAAGTACCTACTGCAGTTTAAATTAAATTAATTCAATCATGCGAGTCATTTAATTTGATACATTAAAGAATACGACGTAGTTGAATGATTACTTGATTACTATTTCTAATTCTAAGTACTGAAATATAAAGTAAATAGATACTTAGGTACAGAGGGCCGATTTCGTTCAACGAGTGAAAAGACTGCATGCACATATACACGTCTTCACGCAGCATTCGGCATTCGTTTGAGAATCGGAATAAGATAAATCTCAAATAAAATAATATTACTTTAAAAATATACACGGTCGCAGGTTAGACAGTGGAAATATTTCAAGGGGTCATTGTACTCATCATTATGAACAACTTTTACTATGGGACCAACCCTGAAATCGCGAAAATAAATCAGCTGTTCCATACATTTATGATCACATAACTCAACAAAATGTATGGAACATCTGATTTTTTTTTCGCGATTTCAGGCTTGGTCCCATAGTAAGAGTTGTTCATAATGATGAGTACGATGACCCCTTTAAATATTTCCACTGTTTAACCTGCCACCCTGTATACTATAGGTACGGTACCGGCTTTTGCCTTTTGTTTTTCGGGATTGTAAAAGGTAACCTATGTGTTATTCTGATGTATAAGTCTTTGGCTGCGACCGCACCTGAATACCTACTTATTGATCTCACGTCTATATATGTACACGTGTGTGCATGGAGCATTTAATTCCTCTGTGCGTGTGTGTTATCGGTCGTTGTACATAGCCAGCCTCGGATCTTGTATTATTTCGAGGTGGGGCAAAAACTGAAAAATGCCGCCCCCGCCCGACAATATTTTTCTTATCATCATCATAATTTCAGCCATAACACGCCCACTGATGCTGATGGACATAGGCCTCCCCTAAAAAATGCCACAACGACCGGTCTAGCGCTGTTCTTTGCGATTACTACGCTTGGTAGACGAATACATTACTCAGTGTATTCGTCTACCAAGCTTGAATTTGCCGCCCTCTGAATTTGCCGCCCGGGGCATGGGCCCCGGCTAGCCCCCCCCCTAGATCCGGGGCTGTACATAGCTAGCCTTCTGTGTCTATTTAGGTATATTATGACAGATACGATGGCCACCTTGTGTTTCCCATGTTCATTTTGAATGCACAAATCGATATTGGCGGCCACTTTGCTCTCTTTATAAGTGCTCATAGCCTTGGCAGGGTTGCGACTGGAGCAATAACTTAAACGTCAACATTGCCACGGGAAAAAGAATAATCACAGAATGGATTTATTTTTTGGAAACCGGATGTTCTAGAACCAAACATTCGAGGACCCCCCCCTCTAATCTCACGTGAGATTTTTTAAAATGCGTATATTTAGTGTAGGTAATTACGTTAATCAGCTGTGCTTGATTGCGTTGGATTATTTAAAAAAACATAATTTGCTTGATTATTTTTATTTAAGACTAGTTTGTTTCACATAATTTAACTCAGTTTTCTACGGAAAAAAATTAACTACGTAATATTTGCTGAAGAGACCCCCCCGTTCCCCCACGTGAGATTGGGTGATATTAATTACGTGAGGCGTTTAGGGGGGGCCCTAAACTCCACATATAATAAATGGACTCCCCCTTTTCGGTCGCCCAAGGAATCGCAAATCTTTGTATCAATGTTTGTGCTTAAATAGGACCTTCGTCATGCTTAATTTCAGACCAAAACATTTCTCATATGACATGATCACATGACAGAATAGTTATCTATTACAATAATTATGTTCCATCAATTTAGATAATGATCGCATGACACAACATTAATTAGTGAAGTAATATTTATGTGTAATTATTTCATTAGTGTTCTGTTACACGACAACATAATGAATTACCTAAGTAGATTGGTAAAGAGAAGATTAATCAAATAATGAAGAAGATCATCGCAGGTCAGCGAAATTGACATATGATTTTATTTATAGATCATATTAAAAATTACTTTTGTAAGTAAGAAGTACCTAACAGACCTAACAGTCGTGAAAGTCGTTTTTTTTTACTTTTTCTAACGATTTTCCTATTTCCTGGCCGTTACTTACAAAAAATATGAAAACGATCCTTTTACCACAAGCTAAGTACTTTCTATTTATTAAATTGTTGATTTGCTTCAATTCTGTGAATGGTTAAAATGCTCCTATTCTGTGGTTAAAACCGAATTAACGAACCGATTTAGGCAAAGAGATGATTGGAAAGACATTTGACGGTACGACAGTAAAAATCGAGGTAGGTTTGTAATGATCTTTAGGGCCGTAAGATCAAACGTAGTTTAAACCACAGAAGAGAGTTTAATCTCCCGTCTTCGATTGTTTCTTTGGGTTTTTGTATTAGAAAACAATCCAAGACTCTCTTCTCGATCGAATCAAAGACTGTGGTTTAAACTACGATTGATCTAAATCTTACCTTGAGCATCCGTATCTCCCTGAGCGCGATCTTGCGTATGAGCGGGTCGTCTTCGTTCTCGACGAACTTCTTGACGGCGACGATCTCGCCGGTGTCGCGGTTGCGGCACTTGTACACGAGCCCGTACGAGCCTTCGCCGAGCTTCGCGAGCTTTTCGTAGCGCTCCATCGCGCGACTGCTCGCGCGGGACCTGTTGGGAACACAGCGTGTAATGGACGCACATACACAGATTACGGGACCTTATATTACTCTGTGAACACTGCTATTTCTGCGCACTACGTGGTAGAGCGTTGCTGTAGCCAGCAGATGTCTGCGGCAAGGTGACTGACGATTTCCCTCAATCATACAGGGTGGCAGGTTAGACAGTGGAAATATTTTAAGGGGTCATTGTACTCATCATTATGAACAACTTTTACTATGGGACCAACCCTGAAATCGCTAAAATAAAATCAGCTGTTCCATACATTTTGTTGAGTTATGTGAACATAAATGTATGGAACAGCTGATTTTTTTTTCGCGATTTCAGGGTTGGTCCCATAGTAAAAGTTGTTCACAATTATGAGTACAATGACCCCTTAAAATATTTCTACTGTCTAACCTGCCACCCTGTATATTTAAATGGCAGATATAGAAACAAAGGTTTAAACAACCGAAATGCACGGGGGCTCTCGAGTCATACCTTATATCTACTCAGAATGTTTCATTGCATGTTACATTGTATGAGTCTGTACGCGAATAAGATACCTAAAAGCGATCACTTCCGGCGATACGATAGCTCGATTGATGTCCCGTCTCATCTTGTCACTGTAATTTTAACCTAAGAAAAGTGTACTGCATAATTTAATTCTGCTCTCCAACATAATTTGTAGAAGCAGGAATATCTGTAGGTATGTTTATAATAGTTCCAATTTATTTTAGCTTAAACATAACCTAGACGTCCAGATGTATCATGGAAAACTAAAGACAATTTTGACGTTAGTCTTTTCTTGTTGAATCAAAAAGAAGATAGGTAGGTAGGTAATTATTGGATCTTCTTTCTAATATCAAAGTTTTACGATTTCATCCGCTTAACCTTTTCCCAACTAGGTTGGAGTCGGATTCCAGTATAACTAGTTGCGGCTAAAGACCAGTTGATGTCAGTCAGTTGTAAAAGTTTTTCGCGGTTAACTTCTAATTTTTATTTTTTGCGACCCGCCCCAAATTCGTACAGGTACATAAAGGTGCGTACGACCCTCAGATCATAGAAACAAGGAGATGTGCCAAGGCGCTATCGAGCTTGATGCCTGATCTTGAGCAAACTGCTCATATTAAAAACTTACGCGCTGGCGACGAACCGAACACGATCGATGGTTTATATACAGTGTTTTAGTTTAGTGCTAGTGTTGAGTGACGATTAACAGTGTTAGATTGAGGGTGTGCGGAATGTTCAATGCGTGGGAGATCTTGTTATTCACAAGGAGCGCTTAATTATGCACGTAATTGTGTTGAAAAATTTACTAAAAGTGGCATCAGTTGTTCCCGTACTAATTTGCAATGATGGCATATCTCCTTGTTTCTATGATCTAAGGTACGACCCAACTTTACGCCTGATTCATCCGGATCGGCTAGTTTACAGATCGGGCGTCAAGTTAGGTCGTTCGTACGCACCTTTATGTACCTGTACGAAGATGGGGCGGCCGCGAAATACTATGACAATTATTTAATTAAACTGTCGTCTACATGTCTACCTCCTATAATAGTACAAAGAAATTATATATTATCGCATAAACTATGATAAGTTATCAGCTATCGAACACGTTTCAATTAATCTAATTGCGTATTAGATCATTATTGCTTGTAATTTCTTTACTATCTAATCATCATTAACTGCATTTATCATTTAATAAGTGCAGGTGTCACGTTCATTGATATTTATTATTGTTACGTCCGTACTTAGTAATGTTTTTAAAATGTACTATGCAATAATTTTGGCCCCATGATGAATGTAGAATGTAGAACGTAACAATCCAGTTAACCAATCCTCATTTGGCAACGCGCGTGTGATAGGTACTCGGTGTTGCAAATGTTGGTAACTGCTTACCATCAAGCGGCCCATCTGTCTATTTGTCACCATCGTCGTGTAAAAAAAATACCTACCTCTACAATACAGTACCCCTATCATGAGTTTTTTTGACGTGTAGTATCGTTAACGTAAGCATATTTTGAATTGAAAATACACGTTTGTTACACAATATTTATATAAATTAAATACTTAATTAATTTCTCTGTATTTTTTAAAATGTGCAAATTGTATAAAATTTTATCAAAATGTGCCAGAACTGCTGTATTTAAAATTCAAAATATGCTTACGTTACCGAAACTATACGTCAAAAAAACTCATGATAGGGGTACAGTTAGTTATTCATAAACTTGTTAGATTCTGTTTTATTCATATTCTGTGTCAAAGGAGAACGTATTGTCTAAGTTAGGGGATGTTTTCAAGTTCAAGTTCGCTACTAATTTAACTAAACTGGGGTAAACATTAACTTTGTCACCCCTGTTTTTAATTCGTGTCAGTTTTAGACTATATATCGTGCTTTTTAACCGACTTCAAAAAGGAGGTTCTGTATTCGTCCCGTATGTATGTATGTTTGTATGTGCGCGATTTTCTCAATAACTACTGATTCTATTTGGATGGGGTTTTCACTAACGTAATCTACATACTTTCAGGAAGGTTTTAGTATATAATACATTATGTAATCATTCCTATGTACAAAGTTATATGCATAAATGTACACACTCCGTAGAAGATTTACTGTTGAACGAATTCGTGAAAGTAATCTAACACGGGATAAAGAACTAAAAAGGGAAAAATAAAAAACTTTTTTAACAAAAAATAACCGACTTCAAAAATCCACTACAAAGAAAATAATAATTTTGGTTTCGGAAGTCGGTGGCAAAAAAAGCAATCAAAAACCAAAGCCACCGACTTCCGAAACCAAAATTATTATTTTCTTTGTAGTGGATTTTTGAAGTCGGTTATTTTTTGTTAAAAAAGTTTTTTATTTGGCGTATCTTTAAGGTACACAGAGACTACAGAAATAAATAGGTAGGTGCCTATCACTTGATTACCGTAATCATGAAATTTAATACTATTATTGCTATTATCTATTTTGCGTTCGCTTTAGCTACCTACTACGTAGTACGTAACTGATCGTAACTAACTTTATTAAACAAAAGGGCTTCTTTATAAAGGGCTGGGAATGAGATAGGCTCGCGATTGACCACTATCGCTTAGCTTTAGGTGAGATAGTGGCACTACACGCTTGAAGATAGTGCAATCTTGCTTAGTCGTATAATTAATTTTACTTGAGACTTGAATCCTTGGTTATAATCATTAATTAAATAAGTAGGTAATAAGTTCCACGGGTTCCACCTCCCACCCAGGCAAAATTATGTAGCTTTAAGTGGTAGATACATTTTTTATGACATTGACATATCTAAGCCATTTTGTACGTATCATATAGGTATGAACACGAGAGGCTCGTGGCTAAATGACGGCCGCGCTGATCGATCGATCTGCGAGGTTAAGCTGCGCTTGCCGCGGTCAGTCCTTGGATGGGTGACCGTTCTTTACACATCGAGACCCCTCCGTGGCTCGGAAAGCACGTTAAGCAGTCGGTCCCGGTTGTCATAGGAATATCTTTGACAATCGTTACGGGTAGTCAGAAGCCCTAAAGTCTGACAGCTGGTCTTACATTCGAATACCGGTATTACCCATTAATTGGGTTGTGGAGGTCAGATGGCAGTCGCTTCACGTAAAATATTGATATTCAGCCAAAACTAGTTAGACGGGATGCCGACCCCAATATAATTTGGGAAAAAGGCTAGGCAGATGATGATGATGATATAGGTATGAACACGGTATGAAGCATTTAATCCTCTGCAGCTGTCTAACAGCGTGATGAATAGTATCACATAGGTACCTATTTTCACATCCACAATTTATTAGAAAACGACACTGAAAAAAATGGTTTATCGGATTTACCAAATTAGCAAAGGTTGGCTGAATTACATGGATACTACGATAAATATAACAAAACCTCGCTATTGAAGTTACAAGACTAAAGAGGTTGAAGTTGGTACCAGTGTTCTGATGTAAATCAACAAAGAGTATTGTACAGGACCGAAATCAACCGCAAACTTTGGCAACATTTACGCATAATCTGTTAATTACTGTTCTGTGGTTAAATCCAACCTAACATTTTTTTCAGTGGAGCGATGTAGGTAGGTACGTGACGTGAGATTAATATTATCCTACATATGGTTGAGTATCGCTATTGTTATAGGTCTGTATGTAGCTAAGTAGGTACTTAAAAAGCTACGAATAAGGTATAAAATTAAAAGAAAGCTCCAATTTTAGAACTAAGTAGATAAGCATAAATTTAATATATCTATTTGTATTGATTTAAAAAAATCCTAAAGGATCATTGCAGTAGCTACTTAAATCTTTTTAACTACATAATAGGTAGGTACAACAATAACTAAGCTAAAAATTAAACTCGTATTTTCACATCACAGATCTTTTATGAATTGATCGTACCACAATCTTAGTTACCTTCTCGGTAGCAGCGGCAGGTTGTTGCCGAATAACCACAACCGTTTATCACCGAACCATTTCTCCATACAGGATGCCACGTTGTTCCACAGTTTGATTCGCGAACAGTCCCACACAATAGAATCCTTCATTCGCGTATCAGAACGTGAAAACCCGCGAGCATATCCCGCCAAAATGTATGTCAAAATTCGCGCCGGTCCCGTAAATTGACAGTGATGATGATTTTTTTTTAATTGAGCACGAGTTGTCGTTACGAGAGCTGCCAAGCTTTTAGTTGTGGTTGTAGAGAATATCGATCGGTGTTTTGTTTACAGTTTGTGTCGGCCTGTGTACATGACAACCGCGGTGGTAGGGCGGATTGTAGGCTAGAAGACCGACTTCTTTTTTATATTTTATTTCTATGTATATTTTTACAAAAGAAACAATCGTAACGTGGAATTTTAATTATCTTTGAAACGGGTATGTAATGACTTAGCTATTTGCTAAGTTTAGAACTTTAGACTACCTACTGTCTGGAACTTGTAGAGAATAGGGTAGACTTTTCGCGCAATGGAACGATACAGGCTTAAAATAACGAGACGTCTTGTGTATTCATTACTGTATATTACAGAGATATTAAGACCAAAACTAACTTACCAAATGTCTGTTTTATAATCTCTTCCTCACTTGTTTTCTAATCTACAGTAGGTACTACCTACGTACGCGTAATCTAGACTAAGTTTTCCGTTCTAATACCAGCCAGGTTATCCAGAAATTCGAACACACAGAAGCAGAATGTACTTGTACGACGCCATTCACACGAACTTCAGTCCCATCAACTGAGATTACGCGTATTTTTTAATATATTAATCGAAAGTTTACCTATTACGCTTTATTTAAATATCAAAAATACCCAAAAGAATAGATAAATAACTAGATACCGTAAATTCAGTTTAGTCTCCGAGAGTAAAAAAAACTGATAAAAAAATTATAAAAGTCACCGTTAGATGCCTGTCTCCTAGACTACTACACTTTCATAAAGATTTCATGCATGGTGGTATCTAGAGTCCCCAATCGTTATCGATGTTAAATACATATCGATGTCGTATGGGGTCCCCTACATGAGGGCATGCATTATACTTTAATGCCTAAGTCGCAGCCATTTACAATTAAATTACAGTCGAGTTGGGTAGGTTACACTTTGAACACTTTTTTCAGATTTTTACGGCAATACCTATTTAAAAAAATATTAAATTAGTCGAAATTCTTTCATGCTCATAATTTAATTAAAATGACGAATTTATCATTTTTTGTGGAGAAAATCGCGCTTTAGGTACAGGTAGGGCTGCCATCCGTCCGGGGTTCCCCGGATTTGTCCTAGTTTAGAGGGCGTCCGGGGAGCGTCCGGTAGGGGTTTCCAAAAAGTGTCCGAATCCCGGACACTTTTTGTGTCAGGGGAATCCTGATTGATTAAAAGCTAAGCTCGTAACCATAATTCAGTCAATTTATCGGGGGCGTCCGGGAAAAATACTCAAATTTCACCGGCAATTTAGGTGATGGCAGCCCTAGGTACAGGCGAAGGTACAAAGTTCGCTGTAGGCTACTACTACCCACTAACTTTCTTGGTCTTACTTGGTAAAGAGCTCTACTACTGTAGAGGTAGAGCTTTTTGTGAAAGAGCTCTTCCGGGGAGGTACAACCACCTACCACCGTACTATTTTTGCCGCTAAGCAGCATTTGAAGTCGTGATTTGAAAGGTAGATCCCGTACCTACCCTTCAGATATTTTTAGCGGTTAGAAACATCGTTCTATTTTTCCTGTAACCTATACTAATAGTATAAAGCTGAAGAGATTGTTTGAACGCGCTAATCTCTGGAACTGCCTATCGGATTCAAAAAAATATTTTTGTATATGATAGCCAGATTCATGAGGATTAATAAAGGCTATTTAACATCACGCTACGACCAGGCGCGGTCGCAGCCGACGATTTTGGGGGGGTCATACCGCAGCTGAAGGCTTTACGGGGGGTCATACCGATTAATGCCGACGTACTATACTGTGAATTACCGTGTTTGGCGCATTTTTGTACGATTTTGGGGGGGTCATGTCCCCCGTGACCCCCCCCCCCCCCTGGGACCGCGCCTGGCTACGACCCTTAGGAGTCGAGCAACGGGGGTGAAACCGCGCGGAACAGCTAGTATTTACATAAACTGTTATGAACTCTATGAAAGTACCTAATTATTTTGTTAGGTACACTAGAGTCCCGGATGGACAATTATTTTTTTAAACGAAAATAATGTTAGGGGTGGGTGCTTCGTATGAAAACGTACCCTTACTCAATTACAATACCCCACAGTAATACTAATAAGTACCTACAATTTGAATAATTTCATCGTAATTTAAAACTTTTGTACACGCGAAGTTTTTCATAGCCAACGTTCGACTCAATCCAGGATTATTGACTGACGAGTTTACGACTTCCAGTGTAGAAAATAATGTTTCCAACTTGATTTTATGATACTTATAGGACATTTTTTTAAACAATAAGCTATTAAGTCCATATTTACGGGTTATTTTTCCAATTTCTTTTGTTAATGGGTTAATATTTTTGATGCGATTGCAAGTTTTGTTTATTAGATCCATAATTTCCATTAGGGACCACCCCACCAGTCTTAATCGGGTAGAGATCATCTTATCTAAAACTGAATGCCCCTGCACTAGTCCTGATTGTTTCAATGTGTGAGAGACGAAACACATTGCAGTAAGTTTGCAGCAGTCGGCAGTGTCTACTGTGAACTTGGACTCGCCAATGACGAAGACACTACACTACTTACTTTGCATGTGAGCGTAATAACATATCTTAACTTAGTTTGGGCGAGAGCGAGAGGTACCCGTAGGTAAATTACCCAATTAATGGAATATGGACCTCTAATAAATTACGACCTTAATTTATTAGTAGCCTTCATTAATTTTAATTTAAAGTTCACACTAGTAGTTCAAACTACATAATTTATTACCCCTCTCCCTATTTACGATGTATAATTTATATCCCCACTTGAAGTAGAGGGTGCTCGTGTAGTTAATGCATAATCATTTCATGCAATTTACATAATGTGGTGTCGTGGAACAGAGTCATTTTCGGATACAATTTCCACTAGGTTCGTAAGTTGGGATATAACGATTGCAGATAGGCATAATTAGGCTAAGCAATGTGCTAAATGACTGGTACAGATAATCTATTTCACGAAGTCCGTTTAACTTTCGTTGTGTGTGTAATGTGTACCGAGATCGTGACTGAGCGCTGCCACGCTTACGCACACTAAAGCATTGTATATATGCACGCCTACAACATTCATAACCCAACGGACTTCGTGAAATAGATTATCTGTAAGCCGAATTATTGCAGAGACATAAGTCCTATTTCGTCAACACTCTAGTGAAAGTTCAAGAGAACAATGCAAGTTTCCGAGACTCCTTACTAAAGGTTCATGCACACACTTAAAGTAAGTCACGTCCGTCACTATCAAGTTAATTACCGCTCAGTCACGTGATCAGGTCCAATTATATTACAGACTAGCACTTTGCCCGCGACTTCGTCCGCGTGTCCCACAGGAACTGCGCATTTTTTCGGGATAAAAAGTAGCCTATGTTACTCAGTGATAATGTAGCTTTCTACTGGTGAAAGATTTTTTTGAATCGGTCCAGTAGTTTCGGAGCCTATTCAATGCAAACAAATAATCAAATCTTTCCTCTTTATAATATTAAATTAGATGATGTAAAAAAATCTTGAAAAGAAAAGAAAATATTGAAAAAAAAAATGTTGAGGTACCTACGGAATCCTCGGTGCGCGGGTGGGACTCGTACTTGCCCGGATTTTTAATACGACAATGGCAAACAGTCGTAGGTAGGCCTATGGTCCTTCATGGTAAAGTTACCGTAGCGAATGCTTGCAACACCGAGTACCTACCTATCACATGCGCGTTGTCGATCCTTTTTAATGAGGATTCGCTGTAGGTAGCGAAACAAGTCCCCCGCTGCCAACACAGCGTATCCTCATTCCTCAGATGCTCTGACCTTACTCACTACAACACTCACTAACACGGCGAACAGTATTATTTGATGTTATTTAACTCATGGGGGGTGATTCTCGCGGGTTCGATATTGATATCGAATTCGATATATATTGCAACAAATGTCAAAATGGTAGGGATTTTGACAGTTGCTGCAATATATATCGAATTCGATATCAATATCGAACCCGCGAGAATCACCCCCCAAGTTGGCCATTTGGCGAATTAGTCCTTTTACGAATTAGGCTGTGTCCCCAATAGGCAAACTGTGAGCGGCTGACTGAGTTTGCGCCGTAGGTATATAGGTATCGGTTTAAGACGCCCTTCCTTAAAAGTATTTGAAATGGAGTGTCCACAATGTGCGCTAACAACTTGCTACTGCAATTTGTTAGCGCAAACTCAGTCAGCCGCTCACAGTTTGCCTATTGGGGACACAGCCTTAATAGTCCTTTCACGAATGAGTCCTTTCACGAATTAGGCAATACTATTTAGTCCTTTTGAGAATTAGCCTTTTCGCGAATAAGTCCTTTCGAGAACTAGTCCGTTCGCGAATTGGCCCTTTTGAAACTCGGGTGCCATTTTGCGAATTAGGCATTATCCGACTAAACGGCGTTATTTTGCTATGATACCTACCTATTCTTTAAAGTAGAGGTACTTCCCCAATCGGGCTGCTCCAGATTTGGGCGAGATATCCCACTCAAAGAGTTGATCCTACTGTGCCACTCAATACAAAACAACCGGACAATGAGGGTTCCGTACAAACTTAATTATGTATGTGGATAGTTCATCCATCCCGGCAATCGAAATAATAATTATGTACTTACTTATAAAATAAGATATTATATGAGATGCCGCTATTACAGTATACTTCTAATGGCGCCATCTATGAGTAGCTAACTCTACTCGGTCAGGTCTTGACACACCAACAGACGTACAACAAAGTGATCCTTTATGAGTTCCGTTTTTAGGGTTCCGTACCAAAATGGTAAAAAAGGAACCCTTATTTCAGCAACGACTAATGCTATCGACTTGAAATTTGAAACAGTTATAAAAAATGCTTGTTCAACTTTATTGCAAATGAAAAAATTCCAAAAATATTTTTATTTTCATTGCAAAAGGGGCCGGAGTGGGGGTCCAAAATTTCAAAGTGGGGTTACTAGGTCAAGTGACATATCATATGAAAGGGTTTGATGTGCACATTTCAAAATATATTTTTATTTTATTTTATGTCTCACAGTTATCGACATATGATGAAAAATGTCTGAAAAAATACCATTCCCCCCCCCCTTATCTCCGAAGTTTGCGGGACGAAAAATCTGAAATAATTAGAGCTGCTAAGAATTGACCCAAATATGGCACCAAAAATAGAACGATGTTCCTAACTGGTACAGTTTTTTCAAAATCATCAAAATTCCTTCACAAACAAACTTAGTTATGCGGTCCGGGTTTTTTTCACTTTATACGTCCAAAACTGATACGGAACCCTCGGTGCGCGAGTACGACTCGCACTTGGCCGGTTTTTTTAATGAAATTGCGTCGTACAGTTTGCGTCCGCAATGGCTCCATCTAGACAGCCTTAATCGGCTCCTAGATCTACATTAACATTGCACAGTATTTTTATTGTGAAATAATAACGAATAAGTAATCCTAAACACTTTCTAATCCTAAACCGAAAATCCAAAAACTTTGGGCAAGACGTATGATCGGTAGGGGCAGGCGCGGTCCCAGCTGACAATTTTGGGGGGGTCATACCGCAGCCGAAGACTTTGGGGGGTCATAGTGATTAATGCCCACGTGCTATACAGTGAATTAACGTGTTTGGCGCATTTTTGTACGATTTTGGGGGAGGTCATGACCCCCGTGACCCCCCCCCCCTGGGACCGCGCCTGGGTAGGGGCCGCCTACGAAAAACTTACTATAGGTAATTGGGTAACTTATACCTATTTGACCAAATCAAATTATACTACTTCAATCATTTTATTGCTAGGTAACATGTTGTAGGTACAATATGTACAAGGCGGGGGGATACGCGGGGGGGGTTGAGTTTAAGTTTACAATAATGCCTAGGATACTAAAGAGTGGTGAACGAGAATTGGTAATTGGTAGGTATGTACCACAGAGGAATTGTGTTTTTCCTCCGTGGTATGTAAGTACTGAAAGAAAAATTCCAACACCGATATAAATAAACGTTGTGCAATATGTACTTATACAGGGTGGCAGGTTAAACAGTGGAAATATTTTAAGGGGTCATTGTACTCATCATTATGAACAACTTTTACTATGGGACCAACCCTGAAATCGCGAAAAAAAAACAGCAGTTCCATACATTTTGTTGAGTTATGTGAACATAAATGTATGCATGTAGGTATGTATGGGAACAGCTGATTTTTTTTTCGCGATTTCAGGGTTGGTCCCATAACTCCCATATTAAAAGTTGTTCATAATGATGAGTACAATGACCCCTTAAAATATTTCCACTGTCTAAGCTGCCACCCTGTATATGTATTATTGACGTTCAGGGCAGCCAACATAGCGTCACAGTCTATAAATCTTTATACTGTGATAGCTACGAAGGAACTTCTTACGTAAAATGCTCTCTACCTACCCCCTTACCTATAGACGATGATTAAATTAAACAGCTCTTAGGTCAATTGTCATCTCTATTCATTGTCATACAAATGACAAGGGTAGACAGGGTAGTTGACGTAGGTACCTAGTTGACGGTATACCTATTAATCGGTGGTTAAGGGGGTAAATGTTTCAATGGAGTTAACTATTTCGTGTACCTACCTACCTACCTACATTCAGAATTTACCTCTATAATACATAAATGTAGGTACCTACCTACTAAATGATTGTTAACAATGATATAATTATTATCTAACGAATAAACGACAAATGAATAAGAAACTATGCCTGCCTCTCTCAAGAGTCCCAAGTTGATTCATAGGTAGGTACCTACTATTAGAATTTAGTTTGATCCAATTCCTTCTAAAATAGCAGTCTTTGTGGTCATATATTTACGAAATGCTAATTAATATCGTAAAAAATCAATTTCAATTTATCACTGAACCACACCAAACCACACACACTTTGAGAAACTCAGTTGAGAAAGGTAGAAAAGAGCAAGAGCCAGCTGTTTTGTCTATCTATCTCACTTACACACACTGCTGTCGGTATGCCTGATTTTCTATCTCTTTCATTTACCTATCGTGATCGTGATTCGCTGTTGGTTCATTTCATTCGTTCAATCTTGTTCATGCGCTGGTCGCAGTGTTGCCAACTTAGCACCTTTCACGCTAGATCTAGCAATTTTTTGATGTCAGCCAGCTACATTTTTTTGAAACTTGCAGCAGTTGTAGCCTTGTAGCGTAGCTAAACTTTTTAACCACTTTTTTTGGCAATTTTTAGCGGTCAGGATTTTATAAACTTTTCTAGATGTAGGATTGATTAATTATTAATTAATGATAAACGAGGAATAGAATGAGTATAATAACTCTAAATTATGTCTTCTGCAGTGTAGACTCCCTCAGAAAAAAGGAGCCAATGCTGTTGGCGCTGCTTGCAATTATATTTTGCTACAATAATCTCTTAAATATGAAACAGATTACAGTTGAAAAGTATTCTGAAAAGGAGGAAATACCTAGAACAAGATGATTTTGTAGAACCTCAGCCATCGACATCTTTAAATTTACTTTAAGATAATAATTTTAAACCTAATTTATAAATACATTTGTGTTCAATCATTATTCCTTCAGAATTAATCAATAAATTATCATACGTATGTAAGTATAGATTTTAATTTTTTTTATTGCTTATCTACTTAATAAAGTTCTAGCAACAGTAGTAACTTAAGGTGCGGTTAAGCGGGCTAGTTTTTTTAACAATTTCTTGCTGCAATTGTATAGCTGTGAGTTAAGATCTATATCGTACAACTCAGTAGAACATGTAACATCATTTAATTTCATTGCAATATCGTCGGGCCATACTGCAAGATTGCGGAAATTGTTCTAATGAGTTTTACGATATAAATCTGAACTCACGGCTATATAATTGCAGCAAGAAATTGTCACAAAACTAGCCCGTTTAACCGCACCTTAAAACGAGTACACATTTCGGGCAATCTAGCAACTGTTTACAAAATATTTAGCTACATTATTAAGGCACCAGTTGGCAACACTGGATGGTCGTCGTTTCGTTTCATTCCTGTCAAAAACTCGCGTACGAGAACACGTAATTGCCCGATTTCTCAATCAATGATCATTGTTATTGTTTGTGAACGGTAAAATGTAATGATAAACGTACAGTCGTCGCGTCCGTTAACACCGCTAATATTTTAACGTCCTTACTAAAATATTATGGTGTAATCCGGTGTACATTTGCGCTCGTTATGAAATAAGTGAAACTTTACGAACCTCAATGGGTTTTGCAAATTGTAATATTGTAGCAAGGTCGTGACTTTTTGAGATGAAAATCTAAATTATGTAGTGAACTGATGCGTGCTCCCGTCGTTTGTTGTACTTTAGTGTGTTGTAAATTAGTGTTGTGACAGTGAAAAGTTGACTGAACAATGGGTTCTACGGGGCTAACCCTGGCAGACTTGCCAAATATTTTTATTATGATCGGCGCTCTCGTGGCGCTGTTCGTAATGTTAGTCATTCTACTCAGGTAAGCTCGCAGTTACAGATAAGGAATACGCCTAAAAATAATGTGTAGATCATTGTTATCCTTCAGAATGTACTAGATTGTTTCGTTCTGGCTAACCCATATCAATGAAAATAATGAATATTTATGTTACGAATTCATAGGTACAATTTATTTTAATTAGCGGTTTGTTTGTCTGTAACAAGTGATTGGAGCCTATTTGGCTCCCCTCCCATAAAATAATTGGCTCAATCTAGAAATGCTTTCAATAACTCTCTGAAGTCTCTGGTATTGGCTGTATGGGCTCAGCTCCCTTTGCCTGTCCCAAAGAGGGACGAAAAGAACCAAAAAAAAAAAAGTGGTGTAATGATCTACCTACATAAAATTACCTACCTTGTAAGTTCTATAGAATTAAGTACCAAAAAACTTAGTATATACTTAAGTGTCTGTGATAAAGAAAGCTACTCTCAAAAGAGCACACAATTCTCACTTTCTCTTTATCATGTTTGCTGTTGGTTTATCAAACTGGAATTTGAAAGTGAAAATAGCATAAAATAACATGTTAGTCTTTGAAGTATTTACAGTTGTCATAATGGTAGATACCTAGATAATATAGCTGCTACTTTCACTGTTTCACTGCTGCAATAACAAACAATAAAAAATCTATTGTCTCCCTACAAGTATGCTGTTAAACTAAGTATTAAATAGAATTTAAAACGATATCAAAATGTTTTTATGACCAACCTAAGCAACCTCAAATTCTTGTATTGATTGTAGTATTGATTGTCAACCAAAACATTTGCCTATAAATAAAAAGATTATTATTTTATACGCTAGCTATGGAAAAGAAAAGCTCTAATAAATACAACAAAGTATTCTGTAATACTTTGTTGTCTCTGTATGTGTCAGTCCCAATATGGGATAATAGGATATTCATAACAATTTAAAATCCTGGCAACATTTTATTTGTCAAAATAGTCTAAAAACATACCTCACTATCATTGAAAACCTGTAACTTACCAATTCTTATTTTTTTTATAAAGAGTCACTAAAATGTTATTATATTTTATGTAAATAGATACCTAAGAACAGTAAGAACTGAGCTTATGAATATTCAAAATTAAATACATATAATTATTATTGTACTTTATTCATAACATTAATAAATGAATATTTATAATCATAATCTTAATATTCTCATAAGTTGACATTGAGAGAATGTTGGAGCTTAGAAATATAATTTCTGTGATTTATGAGCCGATTATGTGATTATTTTTTTATCTGGTAGACGAAGCCTGCATGGTCATATGACAGTTTTATTAAATTTGGTTGAGTAGTTTTCTAATCAGCTTTATAAACTCAGGTATTTCATTAACTTCATCTATATTGATGATGTATTCATTTTTAGGGTTCCGTACGTCAAAAGGAAAAACGGAACCCTTATAGGATCACTTTGTTGTTCGCCGTCAGTCACCGGACCATAAGTGGAGCCATGTGCTCATAGATGGCGCCATTGGAAGTATGCAGTAGCGCCATCTATGATCATAATTCGGAACCCTTAGGGCGCGAGGCATACTCGCACTTGTCCGGTTTTTTTTTTATTGTATTCACACTGCGAAACGTGGTACTTATGCAGCCTATGTAGGTACACAAATTCAGGAAAGTAATTGATCTTGAGATAACATTCAAAAGAGATTAACATTAGCCGGATAGCAAGGTGGCAATCGTGCTGAATGGCTAAAGTGCATTAAACATACATTTCTGTGCCTCCTGTGCTAAGTGATATAACTCGAGTTGTACCCTTTTTGTGATTTTCACATGAGCATTATCAAAAAAAAAAAACCTGTTTTTTGGTCTAACTCACGTTCTTCTATCTGCTATAGTTTCGGAGATAATTTTGTGCAAAGTGATACAACTATAGGGATTTTGGCAAAAAATTCGTGACAATCGATATTTGTCAAGTTGTAACCCCAAAACCGGTCACTTAACACACTATTTTTCGTGCTTCGTGATTTAAATGCTATTGTATTTAACTTCACATTTTATTTTTCAGTATATTTATCGTGAATTTTGATGTGACTAGAGTAATATCCCTTTGAACAAATTCTTTTGCTACATTTTGCTAGAATTATTATTCTAATGAGTTATTAGACGTTTTAACTTCATGTATATCAGTTTACACTAAGCCAATTTGTTGGTGCAAGCTTGGTGCAACGTAATTTAACTGTACAAGTATCATAATTAACTTAATTTTAGCACATAAAAAACTAAGTAAAAGTTACAAGTCGCAGGTTTTTCATGAATTACTTCCAAAATTAAATATCTATCAAAAACTCTAAATTATATAGAGAAAGAAAATGTTTTGTTCTACAAAAGAGTGCACTGATATATAACATAGCCCACTTAATTAACGAACTAGATTTTTTTAAACTTGTTTTTGCTGTCCTGTAAAATGACGTTTTTTGACTTGTATCACTTATCACAGGAGGCACAGATTTAAATATTGCTACTTCTGTTATGTGTAGGATATAAAAAAAATCTTCAAAAAATTATTTATTTAAAATCCATAAGATGTATTGTTTAGTAGCAGTATCAGTGGCGAAGGGTCCCTACAATACGACTCCTAAAGGCTTCCCTTTGAAAAATAGCACAGGCAGTATTGCCTAGTTTTATTAACTAGCTTTTCGTGGCCAAGTAAGCATTTGTAGCTCCGACTTCCCTCTAACAAAAACGGACCCTTCGCCACTGAGCAGTATAATAGTTAATTTAGTGTGTGTAGTTAATTAGTTAGGTATACAAAATTTAACTCAGCACTGGATTTGAATTTATAGGTAAGCTATCTGAAAAAATATCAATAACAAAGACAATATTTGCTGTAGATGAAACCAGACCAGATAAAGTATCTAAGTATCCATATTATAAAGAGACATATCAGTGCACTATGTACCTATGTGCTGTTATAACTGATTAGATAAAAGAAAAGTACAAATGTACTTAAAGTTGTAATGTTGTTAGCAAAAATAGACTCATCCACTGTTGGATGTTTTAATGTTGTCAAATTAATTCTGTTTGCAGGAGAGACATACTTAGGGTTGCCAGATATTATCCTAAAATGTCCTCCTTATCTTTAATTTGTCCTCCTATTCCGCCTTTTTCCAAAATTTTATGGTTCTCGCTAATTAAAGCGCAATAGCAGCTTTGCTCTATTGCACTCTTCTTTTTCTTTCCTGACTTTACCTTGGTAAAGTCAGGAAAATCGTCATATCATGTTATTAAAATAAAATAAAAAACTTCTTCAATTGTAAACATCCTTTTTTTTGAAATCCTTCTTATTAGACCCATCAGCCCTTCTTTTTCAAATTATCACCTGGCAACCTAGCAGTGGCAAAGGGTCCCTACAATACGATTCCTACCAGCTTCCCTATTTATAATTAGCTTTTCGTGGCCAGGTAAGCATTTGTAGCTCTGCCTTACCTCTTACAAAAATTTACCCTTCACCACTGCAACCTAGACATATCTTTCTGTGCTTCTGCACAAATATAATCCACCAATGGGAACATAGTCTAGAGTCTAGAACTACATAGATGCTTTGATTTGCAGGAGAGACAAATCCTTCAAACAATTAATTGCATTAGTGTGTCCAAGCTCTAAGTAACTAACTAGCTCATCATAATAGCTTCTAGACTATGTAATTTATCTTGTTTTACATAATAATTTTCTGTATAGAACTCAAGACTGTTATTAGATTCTATTATATTGTTAAAGGCTAGGGATCAAATTTGCAGCTCTCTGTCATATCTTTTAAGTGATAATTATGTAACAGTGACTGTTGCATTTAAGACGCATGCAGTATGTAATTGATGCACTTAAGACCATGATGCTATTATAAACATTTAAAATAATTATGATTATGGTGTGAAACTTGTTATTAGAGATTTCATCATGTAACTAATTGACACTTCAACAGAGAATTAAACACTTACCTAGTTCCTACGAAATCTTTGGAAATTATAAAAATTACCCCCTTACTTAATTACGCCTCATAACTTTAACCACTGATTAAATATCCTTGTCATTTGTATGACAATGAATAGCGATGACAATCGACATTAAGAGATGTTTAATTTAATCATCGTCTATAAGTAAGGGGGTTAGTGTTTTAATTTTAAAAGATTTCTGTCAATGTTCTTAGTGATAGAATCCATTTGTGCAGAAGCACAGAAAGGTATGTCTAGGTTGCCACTGATGATGGTCTAATAAAGAGGATTTCCAAAAAATGACTCACAACTAATTAGGGCTGCCATACGTCCCGGTAAATCGGGACATGTCCCGGTTTGAAGCGTTGTGTCAAGCAGGATAACTGACTTACTGACCAGGACACCGGTCCTGGTCAGTAAGTCCGTTATCCTGCTTTGGTAGATAGACATAGTAACATATACACTACAGCAAATCTCACAAAACATGCCAATCTCTCTTTGTAATCCCAGGTCACAATGCTCATGTGGAACGGGTGTTTTCGTTGATCTCATCGCAGTGGACGATAATACGAAAAGGGTGAAAAAGGGATAATATAAAAAAGTCAGAACTTCAAAATAATACGAGTACGAATGGGCAAAGAAATGTTGCACTGAGAACGTTGAGTTAGCCTAAGAAAATAAGGACGTTTTTAGGGTTCCGTACCAAAATTTAATTATTATTATGTATTACGTATTTTCATGGCAAAAGGGGCCGGAGTGGGGGTCCGAAATTTCAAAGTGGGGTTACTAAGTCAAGTTCAAGTTACATATCATATGAAAGGGCTTGATTTGCACATTTAAAAATATATTTTTATTTTATTTTACGTCTCACAGTTTTCGACATATGATGAAAAATGTCCAAAAAAATACCATTCCCCCCCCCCCTTATTAATTATTTCAGATTTTTTGCCCCGCAAACTTCGGAAGTTTGCGGGGCGAAAAATCTGAAATAATTAGAGTTGATAGGAATTGACCCAAATATGGCACCAAAAATAAAACGATGTTCCTAACTAGTACAGTTTTTTCAAAATCATCAAAATTCCTTTACAAACAAAGTTAGTTATGCGGTCCGGATTTTTTCACTTTATACGTCCAAAAATGATACGAAACCCTCGGTGCGCGAGTACGACTCGCACTCGGCCGGTTTTTTTTAAAAGTTCCTCCTTGGTGTCCAGTCAAAAGTGTCTGGTTTTACATTTTCTTTTTAGGATTCCGTACCAAAATGGTAAAAAAGGAACCCTTATGGTGCGACTTCGTCTGTCTGTCTGTCTGTCTGTCTGTCTGTCTGTCTGTCTGTCACACCTGTTTATTTCAGCAACTACTAATGCTATCGACTTGAAATTTGGAACAGTTATAAAAAATGCTTGTCCAACTATATTGCAAATGAAAAAAGTAAAAAAATATTTTTATTTTCATTGCAAAAGGGGCCGGAGTGGGGGTCCAAAATTTCAAAGTGGGGTTACTAGGTCAAGTGACATATCATATGAAAGGGCTTGATCTGCACATTTCAAAATATATTTTTATTTTATTTTATGTCTCACAGTTTTCGACATATGATGAAAAATGTCAAAAAAAATACCATTCCCCCCCCCTTATCTCCGAAGTTTGCGGGGCGAAAAATCTGAAATAATTAGAGTTGATAGGAATTGACCCAAATATGGCACCAAAAATACAACGATGTTCCTAACTAGTACAGTTTTTTCAAAATCATCAAAATTCCTTCACAAACAAACTTAGTTATGCGGTCCGGTTTTTTTCACTTTATACGTCCAAAAATGATACGGAACCCTCGGTGCGCGAGTACGACTCGCACTCGGCCGGTTTTTTTTTAAAAGTTCCTCCTTGGTGTCCAGTCAAAAGTGTCTGGTTTTACATTTTCTTTTTCTATTCCAAATGTCGGCGTTTCAGCTTTTATGGCAGCCCTAAGTATCGAATACTGAATAGGTACTCTCCTTCAATACCTATTTCCCTCTTTTAACCTAACGAGACTGTATACATTATGGATTATTAATTAATGTTTTAATTGACACCTACGGCATTGGTAGTCCTTGTGGGGGTTATGAGTGAGGTGCTTACTTAATTACTATTTAATTTGATTGAAATTGAATCCGTAATTCCCTAGATGACTCAACCTGACATCACGACTAGGTATTAAATTTGTAATTATGAAGGAGAATAATTTATTGTGTTAGTTGAGCTCGCGATTCCATCTGCTTGAGAGCCTTACAGAAGTCATTAATATACCTACTAGCTGTGTCTTGCAATGCCTTTTTTAATCATTTTTTTGTCAAAAACCTTCCTGCAGGGCTAACATGCGCGCCGCGACAAATTTTGTCGACTGTTTTGTCTCGCTCTTACTCGTGCGAATACGAGACAAATGCACGATAAAAGCGTCGACAATATTTCGTATTCGCACGAGTAAGAGCGAGACAAAACAGTCGACAAAATTTGTCGCGGCGCGCATGTTAGCCCTGCTGGGCGCGCGCACATCAACTGTACACACTGTCCCACATTATCTGACCCCCCTTAGAAATAAAAAACATTCTAAGAGGGGTCAGACAATGTGGGGCACTGACTGTACATAGTCTCAACTCAATCAAATAAACGATGCGCATGCGCATACGTAGTAACAAATAGATAAACATTAATTTTTATACAAGGTAGGTACCTACTAGTTCTAGTACTAGTTTTTGTATGGACCAATACTCTTTTTTCGTGAATTCAAGGTTGGTCCCGTAACTCCCGTAGGTAGTTCAAATACTGAAATATCCTCCTTCATTACGTGTAAACATGATGCATTATTATGGCCGAATATGGCCTCACATAAATTCGGTTGCTTTATAAATGCTTATGACCTATCAGTATCACCCAGTAGACTAATACAACAGCGAATTCTGTAGCCCTACTCAGAAGTCACTTTATTAGAGGTCTAAAAGAGGTCAAAGAAGTTCTTATAGCTTCTGTCTTTACTGCTTTTAGTTCACTGAGAATAACGTAGTATAACTTTGGATTTCAGAATAAAAATGTAAGATTGGTTCAATAATGGGCTGACAAGAAATCGTTTTTATACATACGATAGTTACAAAAAGTCTTGTAATGTTCATTCAATATCGAGACCACCCAGTAAATCTATAAAAAAACATCTAATTAAGTCATTAGGTTAATAGACCAATCATCTGCAACTAAAATTGTTATTGAAGCACGCATTGATTAATCCTATTGTATCTGAGACGTGTAACAGATAGGTAGCGGCGTATCTTCCGTTATTAATTTGTTGCTGTTTCCGTCAAGCAACCGTGAACTATGTAGATAGATACGAAAATATATGTATATGACAGAGGAGAAATTAGAATAGCCTGGATTCATTAGTCCAGTTAAATCTACAGTTTTTTTGCCAAAAGGTCAAGGCCACGGTACCTATACCTAGTAGACCCTACTAAAGTAAGGTTTTCTAAGTTATTATTATTAATCATTATTGTAAGTTTATTTATTTTTTAAGTTATTCCCACGAATAGTAACTTACACTTTTTGCGAAAGAGACAAAAAATGCTAAAATTACGGAACGTAGGTTTCTGGAAATCAAATATAATAGACAACAGACAACTTCCTGTTATTATAACATTATAGATTTCATGTCCTTTTAACATTATCGACAGGTTTACTTTACTACGTGTACATAGACTCACGGTTTTTTCTATGGGGGTTGGCAGATTAGTTAACCGCGTAGGGCAAATCGGGGGCCATAATGTACCACGTTGAGGCACAGCCCCAATCCGTTGTTATAACTCAGAACATAAGTAAAATGCTCAAGGGTATGCCATTTACAAGAATGAGCATGTGGGGTTAGGCAATTTTGATTTGAAATATGTAATTTCCTTCGGTATATTCGTGTTCTTCACGCTTCTGCCCCTCCCAAGGTAACCAGCATTAGGCAATATTGCAAAGTTCCGAAAAATTTACTTATCTTGTTTTTTTTTATCCAATATATTTTCCAACTTTACATAACTGATGAATATGTTTTTTTAAATATGTTATTTTATTTAATTTAGTTCAGTTCATTTATTTATAATTCTCAAAAATAACAAGTCATTCGAATACATCCTCATTCAATAGTAGGTACCTACTTATAGAAAACTGATAATTTATTGATGGCTTGTGGTATTAATTGGGCCACAGCTGTCTTGTCTATAATATTATAGCTACTGATTCTCAGGTAGGTATATGAATTTGTTATTTAAGTTGCCATGGGAAAGGTTATGTGATTGTTCATTCTTCCTTTTCAAATAAATTATCCAATTATTTTATTGTGTAATGTGGGAATCAATTGAACATGTCCTATGATTCAATGACAAGCAATAGATTGGCTTCTATTCCCTATTGTTATATTTCCGAGTGTGTGAGACTGAATGAAACATCCTGCTTGCTGCTCTCAATATAGGAACTTAACCTTTGGTTCACTGGGTGCTCTGTCTTGATTTTGAAGATCTCCTTAAAAGATCAATATAAGTAAAAAATAATTTGACACGTTAGCATAATCAGCCTATAATGTTTCCACTACTGGGGCACAGGCCTCGTCTATGAGATGGAGTGGACCGTAGTCTACCACGCGGGCCCAGTGCGGGTTGGTGGACGTCACATGTTTTAGAATTTTTGGTTCTAGGACATGCCGGTTTCCTCACGACGTTTTCCTTCACCGCTAAAGCATGACACGTTATTAAGTACATTTTTTGGATATGTAATGCATTGCTATAAAACTTACATAGCACTATTGCTAAGATGAAAAAGAAAGTAGAAGGATAGAAAGTATAAATTTCTCCTTTGATACAAAATCAAATTAATAGGAACTATCTAATCCATATACTCATATTAGAAATGCGAAAGTAACTGTCTGCTTGAAACCACTGAAACGATCGTAATGAAATTTGTCAAAGAGGTGACGTGGCAGACGCGGTTGCAGCCGACGATTTTGTGGGGGGGGTCATACCAAGGCTTTAGGGGGGGTCATACCCATTAATGCCGACGTGCTATACCGTGAATTACCGTGTTTGACGCATTTTTGTACGATTTTGGGGGGGTCATGTCCCCCGTGACCCCCCCCCCCCCCTGGGACCGCGCCTGTGACGTGGAACCTGCAAAAGGACCTAAGCTACTTTTCATCCTGAATAGATAATAAATACAAAACTTTTTTAACAAAAAATAACCGACTTCAAAAATCCACTACAAAGAAAATAATAATTTTGGTTTCGGAAGTCGGTGGCTTTGGTTTTTGTTTGATTTTTTTGCCACCGACTTCCGAAACCAAAATTATTATTTTCTTTGTAGTGAATTTTTGAAGTCGGTTATTTTTTGTTAAAAAAGTTTTTTATTTTTCCCTTTTTAACCGACTTCAAAAAAGGAGGTTCTGTATTCGTCCCGTATGTATGTATGTATGTATGTATGTATGTATGTATGTATATATGTATGTTTGTATGTGCGCGATTTTCTCAAAAACTACTGATTCGATTTGGATGGGGTTTTCACTACCGTAATCTACATACTTTGAGGAAGGTTTTAGTATATAATACATTAGGTAATCATTCCTATGTACAAAGTTATATGCATAAATGTACACACTACGTAGAAGATTTACTGTTGAACGAAGTCGTTAAAGTAATCTAACGCGAGATAAAGAACTAAAAAGGGAAAAATAAAAAACTTTTTTCACAAAAAATAACCGACTTCAAAAAGCCACTACAAAGAAAATAATAATTTTGGTTTCGGAAGTCGGTGGCAAAAAAAGCAAACAAAAACCAAAGCTACCGACTTCCGAAACCAAAATTATTATTTTCTTTGTAGTGGCTTTTTGAAGTCGGTTATTTTTTGTGAAAAAAGTTTTTTAGTTCTTTATCCCGTGTTAGAACTTTCACGAATTCGTTCTACAGTAAATCTTCTACGGAGTGTGTACATTTATGCATATAACTTTGTACATAGGAATGATTACATAATGTATTATATACTAAAACCTTCCTGAAAGTATGTAGATTACGTTAGTGAAAACCCCATCTAAATCGAATCAGTAGTTTTTGAGAAAATCGCGCACATACAAACATACATACATACGGGACGAATACAGAACCTCCTTTTTTGAAGTCGGTTAAAAATACACGCAACCGAAGTCCGAAGCAACAGCTAGTCTGAATATAAACAACACAATTCGTCAATGAATAGTAACAATCATTCGCTAACAAGCCTTTCCAACCGGAGGGATTGCTTTCTAGTCTAACCAGATGATGCTAAGTGTAGCCCAATTATTCCAAGGTCACCAAATTATTATATTCTAACCCTATAATTGGAGGTTTCACATAAAATTAATAGCGTATTTCCGCAGCTATGCCCTTGATATTTGTACTAGGTATGAAATCTAAACCAGTGGGAGCCCATATTTTGTAAGTAACGCATATATAATCTTACGTCAAATGAAGCTTGTTTACCGTATTGTAACATACGTTGGCGCTTAAATATTAAAGTAAAATCTTGTTTTGCTAAAAAAGGAAGTAAATATAATTACGATAGTGCGGGATACTACGTATTTTATTTCGGTGTTAGGAGATTGTGTTGTTGATGTTGACACAGTCATAATAAAATAACGTATTTTTATTGCAGTCATTTAGGAAATGCGGGATTTACGTGAGTTGCAGAAAAGGTCATTAAGTTTTAAAGGAGACTAACGATAGAAATTGTATGGGTAATGCCTTGATAAAAATTTAATTATCTTTCTGCAAGCGACCGATAGGCTAACAATCTAAATAAAACCCACTTTATTAGGTTTGGCAACCCTCAATGGAATGATTTGTGAGGTGATGCATGCATGGGCACGTGCATTATAAGTATTATATCTGAGATTAATCTATCTAGTATCAATCAATCAATTGCCGTAAGTTAGTTTCACAATATCCCGAAAATAGCTTGACTGATTCCATTTTTTTTGCCTCAATCAATACTAGCCGGCCTAGCATGACCACGATAGAAACGGGTTTTGTCCTTGTATACATAGAAATAGACAAAGTGACAGATTTCATTCATAAAACGTAGAAATGTTTCTACAATCTGTCACTTTGTCTATTTCTATGTAGACAAAACCCGTTTCTATCGTGGTCATGCTAGGCCGGCTGGGGTGGTTTAGAAACAAAAATAAAAAAATCAAAATAGGTCATTCGGACAAGACAACAATCTGTCGACTCCGCTAGTAAACAATAATTCTTTAAATTATAATCAGCCTTCAGCGATCGACACCTTGAAAGTAAATTGCAATCATTATCTGAAATTAATAGAGGATAATAACGGAATCATGATGGCCAAGAAATTAGGTTTGACATTAGAACTGGTTGAAGAATGCTGCGTACCCACATGTGGCGCAATACAGTTAGCAAATACTGACAGTTTAGCCTAAACTTGTGACTTGCTTTTGAATCTGAGTTCTTGAAAAATACTTTTAATTGTTAGTATATTTTTTTCAAAATCTGTAAATCCATGAAATAACTTCAATAGTTATGTAGGTAGGTACGATCTCTTAAGAACATCTCCCTGTAGCTACAATGGTTGAGGTAGCCCCTTATTGTCCGATATTAAGTCATCAGTAGGTATCACCCTGTATAGCAAGCACCACATGAGCAATCTTCTCCGATGAAAACCGTTTTCTAAACGACTGGTTTACAATGTAGGTAATAAAGTCTTACGTGTAGTATATGCACGAAAGTCCGAAACAATTCCAATATTGTAAATCGAATAGAATTTCTATGACTGAAATGTACATAATATAACATTACGCCTGTATTCCTTTAGGGGTTAGGCAGAGATGTATGTATAGCACACTCACATTTCGCCAGTTATGTTAAAGTCCTATCTAATGGGGGCGAGCTTATTGCCCCTAACCGGGCACAAATCCAGGATCTGGGTTACTTAAAAAAAAAAAGCCGGCCAAGTGCGAATCGTACCCGCGCACCGAGGGTTCCGTATCATTTTTGGACGTATAAAGTGAAAAAAACCGGACCGCATAGCTAAGTTATTAATTAGGTACCTACTACCTACCAAAATATTGTATGCATCTTTTTATTGCTCGTGGCAATTTATTTGTTATTTTACGATTACTATGTAGTATAGTAATACAAAATCAATAAATATTGATTTCACGTACCTATGTTAATTTTATAACTTACACGTACTTAATTTTAAGATTTATAAAATTATAAAACTGCTAGTTAAGAATTTAAAATTTATTTCTGGATATACCTACTATACAACCATAAAATCTTTTATTAGAAACAATAATTAGATACTTAATTTAAATAATAAATGTACAGACTACAGAGTACTTATTAAGTTATTACAATTTATTCTGACCTTCTTTTCTTTTAATTTATTCTATTAGTGATACGTGTTTAATACTTAAAATAAAAACCGGCCAAGTGCGAGTCGTACTCGCGCACCGAGGGTTCCGTATCATTTCTAGACGTATAAAGTGAAAAACTCCGGACCGCATAACTAAGTTTGTTTGTGAAGGATTTTTGATGATTTTGAAATAACTGTACTAGTTAGTAACATTGTTTTATTTTTGGTGCCATATTTGGGTCAATTTCTATCAACTCTAATTATTTCAGATTTTTCGCCCCGCAAACTTCGGAGATAAGGGGGGGGGAATGGTATTTTTGTGGACATTTTTCATCATATGTCGAAAACTGTGAGACATAAAATAAAATAAAAATATATTTTGAAATGTGCAAATTAAGCCCTTTCATATGATATGTCACTTGACCTAGTAACCCCACTTTGAAATTTCGGACCCCCACTCCGGCCCCTTTTGCAATGAAAATAAAAATATTTTTGGACTTTTCTAATTTACAATAAAGTTGAACAAGCATTTTTTATAACTGTTCCAAATTTCAAGTCGATAGCATAAGTAGTTGCTGAAATAAGCAGGTGTGACAGACAGACAGACAGAGGAAGTCGCACCATAAGGGTTCCTTTTTTACCATTTTGGTATGGAACCCTAAAAATCGTAATGTCTGCGTTGTTCATTTATGTATAAGTAATTTTGATAGCAATATTGTATATCTTTAAGTATATTAATCGTGAAATACCAACGGACAGACAGACGGACATTACCATACCATTAGGATGTCTTGTTTGAATACGGAACCATAAAAAAGTTGACTCTACAATCCCAATCCTAACTAATATTAAATGCGAAAAGTGAGTTTGTTACCTTTTCACGCCTAAACCACTTTACCGATCATCATGAAATTTTGCATATACGTTGTCAGGGGTACAGAAATGGACATAGGGTACCTTTCATCCAGAAAAAAGTACTGTTCCCGAGGGAAGAACAATAACTTTCGACGATCACAAATGCTTTAGGACGCGACGAATCCTCATTTTAAAGGGTCGGCTTAACAACTCGCATACGTGATACTCGGTTTATACGCCGCTGTAGCTGTTTACCATCAGGCGGGCCGTACGCCTGTACGCCACCACCATATCGTTGTATAAAAAAACCGGTCAAGTGCGAGTTGTACTCGCGCACCGAGGGTTCCGTATCATTTTTGGACGTATAAAGTGAAAAAAACCGGACCGCAAAACTAAGTTTGTTTGTGAAGGAATTTAGATAATTTTGAAAAAACTGTACTAGCTAGGAACATCGTTTTATTTTTGGTGCAATATTTGGGTCAATTCCTATCAGCTCTAATTATTTCAGATTTTTCGCTCCGTAAACTTCGGAGATAAGGCCCCCCTTATCTCCGAAGTTTACGGAGCGAAAAATCTGAAATAATTAGAGGGAATGGTATTTTTTCAGAAATTTTTCAACATATGTTGAAAACTGTGAGACATAAAATAAAATAAAAATATACTTTGAAATGTGCATATCAAGCCCTTTCATATGATATGTCACTTGACTTAGTAACACCACTTTAAAATTTCGGACCCCCACTCCGGCCCCTTTTGCAATGAAACTAAAAACATTTTTTAACTTCAATCACTTGCAATAAAGCTGGGTAAGCATTTTTTATAATTGTTCCAAATTTGAAGTCGATAGCATTAGTAGTTACTGAAATAACCAGGTGTGACAGACAGACGAAGTCGCACCATAAGGGTTCCTTTTTTACCATTTTGGCACGGAACCCTAAAAACATAAAATATACTCTTGTTTGCAGGAACATGGAGGTGATAGGCATAATGGGCGAGGGTCGAGAGGACGCGTGGGCGCGCACTATGCAGCCGCCCAGACTCCTCATGCAGAGGGTGCACATACCTTTTACGTTTAAGGTGCAGGAGAACGCGCCTTTAGGTTATAATGGTAAGTTTATTTTTTTTAATAATCGACCTAGAAAAAGAGCTCTTTTTTGCACTTTTCCTATTTTCTTTAGCTTGTCATTACTTATTTTTTTTTCGAGTTTTTTCTAAAGTATAATCTTATAATGACTAGCTGTCGTCCCCGACTTGGCTAGTACCTCTACCTATACTAATTTCAACAACGGCTTATGAGGAAGTTTCAATGTTATTTCATTTACAATTTCTCCGATCGTTACAAAAACATAATAACATGAATACGTGATTCCGTGCACAAACAAAAACTAAGTAACAGAAAAAATGTATCATTTTCCTGTTCCATGCATTTTCTTTTGCTTCCAGTCACCTTATAGTACTTCCTAATGCTAAAGTTCCCCGATCAGATTTAGTAAGACTACTTTCAATCCATTGAAGGTCGGACTCGATTAGGTACTAGGTTGGACGTGAATGCGAAATTTCGCCATACATTATATTTGTATTGAACCTACAATCTATACAGGCTGCTGTTTTATGGCCGTTCCCAATAACCGATGTACTGGCTCTTTACCCTACTAGAGGCAGCAGTGGCGAAGGGTCAGTTTTTGTAAGAGAAGAAGCCGGAGCTACAAATGCTTACCTGGCCACGAAAAGCTAATTAATAAAAGTAGGCTAAGTAGCTAGTAATACTGTCTGTGTTATTTTTCAAAGGGAAGCCGGTGGGAATCGTATCGTAGGGAACCTTCGCCACTGAGAGGCAGATTTTTTGACATTACTTCTAGTATTAGAGCTTATGTCAAAAATCGATCTTTAGGGGAAAGAGCCGATGGATCGGTTATTGCGGACGGCCATTAGTCACCTGCATGTCTCATCCGTCAAGGGGTTATTTTTACCCGTCATACTGGACAAGTTTCGCTATGATACCCATATCCCATGTAGGACACTGGACCTCGCATACTGCAGGGCTCCGTAGCAAGGAGTATTTGGGGGCCCGGCATGCAGTGTCCCCAGCCAAGTCGAGCAAAAACAAAGGCACAGCCGTACCATCCTTTTCTCGAAGCCATGCAGGATATTTTTGATCCCCCCTGTAACTTCGATGTGGATAAAGCTAGAAGCCTAAATCAGTGACCAAAAGAGCATAATATAACTAGATAGGTATATATTCCTAAATTACATTCATTTTGAATTTTTAACTTCAAAAAAGGAGGTTCTGTATTCGTCCCGTATGTATGTTATGTATGTAAGTATGTATGTATGTATGTTTGTATGTGCACAATTTTCTCAAAAACTACTGATTCGATTTGGATGGGGTTTTCACTAACGTAATCTACATACTTTCAGGAAGGTTTTAGTATATAATACATTATGTAATCGTTCCTATGTACAAAGTTATATGCATAAATGTACACACTCCGTAGAAGGTTTACTGTTGAACGAATGCGTGAAAGTAATCTAACACGGGATAAAGAACTAAAAAGGGAAAAATAAAAAACTTTTTTAACAAAAAATAACCGACTTCAAAAATCCACTACAAAGAAAATAATAATTTTGGTTTCGGAAGTCGGTGGCAAAAAAAAGCAAACAAAAACCAAAGCCACCGACTTCCGAAACCAAAATTATTATTTTCTTTGTAGTGGATTTTTGAAGTCGGTTATTTTTTGTTAAAAAAGTTTTTTATACTCCCTTAATTTTTTTTGGAATTTTCCACCCCATTGTTGAAAAGTTAAGAGGGGAAGAGACTTTTTACTTTATGCTATTTTTCTCCGTGACATTCTCCCTCGAACGTTCGCAAATAAATTGACAGTTCTCGTGGTGATATCACACGAAGTGTCGGTACAGGGGGTCTACTCTGTAAGTCCGTCAACAAAGATAGGGGCCCGTCCGAAAGTACAATAGACATAAGATTCCGTCAAAACAAGTGTCAAATTAAATTTTACGGACGGATAAAAACACATCGGCAGTAGGGACAACTGTCAAATCGTGCTATAGGTACTTAAGATTAGTTTGGGGCCCGACCTAAGAATGAATGTTCTTAGTTCGGGCCCCAAACTAATCTTAAGTCCGTAGGTGATGCGGAGTAAGAAACGCCCGTAACTAAGGTCGAAACAACGGTTTTCGTGCTTAGAGAGTAGACCCCCTGAATCGGGCAGCAAAACAATCAAGACGGAACCAGCAATTCTGTATCCCAAATAGACATAGGAGCACACATTTAAACAAAATAATTATGCATCGTTTGGCAAAGTGACACAACGCATTGGCCAATTAGGTCACGAGATGCGATGCAGTACATGATGCAAGTACCCCGGTCATTACGGGTAATATCCTAATCGAGATATGGGCAATGTGAAAACAACTTTGTATATTGAACATAGGGTGTATTTCTGACTGGTTAGTGTTTAACTAGTGGTTTAGAATGACTAGATAAACATGTTTTATACTAGTGATCCCCTAACTATGTTTACATAAATGTAATCTATAGAGTAGATACACTTAGGTAAACATAGGGTATCATAGCGTTGTCATACTTAGGCCCAAGTTCACCGACAAGATAACAGTCCGTTATTTTGGAAACAGCTGTTTATCATATCTTTTTCTATACAAAATGTCATGTTAAACGGCCGTTTTCAATTTATCGGACTGTTATCTTGTCGGTGAACTGTACCCTTAGCCTATAAACTGATTAGGCCCATCATTTCGGCCGCTTTAAGGGCAGATCCAGGGATTCGCTGGGTTCATGACTCCCCCTTGGGCTGGGCTTAAGTCGACCACTGATAATATTTCTAATCTAAAAAAAATACAGTAGTAAATTACACATAGTGAGCACCCCCTGACTCGAAGGCTTGATCCGCCCTTAGGCCGCTCAGTACACCTTACAGTGGTTCATCGCCCATACATTTGAGAGGACTTGAGAATGTCCATGTTTGTGACATAATCTGTGTATCAATGTCCCGGACTGCATGTATAGCAGTTGGGGACATGAACTCCTCCGCAAGCGCAACCCCTGCACGATTGTTCTGCGAAAATCCTCGTTTTGAACGGCTATAAGGTACTCCTTATAGCCGTTCAAAACGAGGATTTTTAGGCTTAAGCTACTTTTATTTTAGAAAAGTTCCGCACAAAAAAGGCCCCATAAAATCCAATATTTTTATAGACTTAATTTTAACCGTGCGATGCCGAGGCGGGTTAATTTGCTCCATAAGGTAGAATCGGTGAAAGTATAAACAACCAACTGACTGCTTTCGCCCCATAAGGACCAGTTAAGAAGTATTGCACCTCAGATCATAGAAACAAGGAGATATGCCATCATAGCAAATTAGTACGGGAACAACTGATGCCACTTTTAGTACATTTTTCGACACAATTACGCGCATTATAATAGCGCTCCTTGTGAATAAAAAGGTCTCCCACGCATTAAACATTCCGCACACCCTGAATCTGTATTTATACCATTGATCGTGTTCGGTTCGTCGCCAGCGCGTACGTTTTTAATATGAGCAATTTGCTCAAGATCAGGCATCAAGCTCAATAGCGCCTTGGCACATCTCCTTGTTTCTATGATCTGAGTATTGCACCTAAGCCAGTTAAACTTCACTATTCGCGTAATCCTAACATAAACGCTAACGGTACAGGTTTGTACGCACTAGTCAAGTTACGTAGTATTTAGATAACTATGTTATTGTTACGATAATACGCGCTTGGCTTGAGTCGTGTCGTTAACCTTACGCATTTTTTGCGGGAATTCTTCAAATTGGTTGTAAAAAAGTCATCAAATAAATTCAACACGCTGACGTAACAAGGTGCTAATATAATGCTCGTCAGATCATAGAAATAAGGAGATATGATATCATAGCAAATTAGTACGGGTACCGCTGTCGCCACTTTTTAAAGCAGTGTGCGTAACAACTGCAAATGTTCCTTTGTAAATATAGAGATCTGCCACACATTACAAATGCCGCACACCCTCAATCAACTCTGTTATTCGTCACTTGTCACTCACTAAACTAAAACACTGTATAAATAATCAATCGCTCTCGGTCAGTCGGCAACGTGATCACATTGATCATGTCAAAGCGTCAAACTCAATAGTGCATTGGCACATCACCCTTGTTTCAAACGCGGTGCAGGCGGCGTTTCCATACATGGTAGGTAATTAAGTTACAATCATCATAATATTGCACAGAATAAAGCTTTTCAATTTTCAAGATCAGGACTCAAGGGTCACAATCTGAGGAAATTGGCTGGCTTACTAAACGATTTAAGTACCTGACAGAGGTTTCCACCAATCTGAGCTGAATGCATACACACAGTGGTGCGTCTAGAAATTATTTTTGGGGGGCTTAGGGTTAATCCATCCGTATACATATTTTGGAGGGGGTGGCCTAAGGATTAGAAATCAATAAACGAATCACTATTCTAAACTAAAATCTCTCAGCAATTAAGATTGGGGGAGAGGATCCGCCCCGTAGGGTCCCCTGTATCCGCTCCCATACATTATGATTGACTGATCTCAAAAACAAAATCGTGAAGCGTTTGAAGAAATGTACCATCAACCGTGACCAACATCAGTGTCATGGATCACAGACAATGTAGAAAGCGAGTCAGTTACGAAGACAATTGCTCGACGTACCAGCAGTGATACACGCTTTTGTGTTCGTTCCACCAATCCACGTGATGTAAACACTGTCTTTAGTCAACCTTTGTGACTTTCCACGTGCGAATATACCGTACAGTAAGCGGCAAAAACAGTTCGGTATTTAATAAACAAGTCAGCGACAAAACGTCTCATACGTTGCTCGTGACGGATATTATATCTCTTTCTCAAACTCGATGTGTAATATTTACTGCCGGGTATTGTACCAGGATTTTACGACAGCGAAAGTTTGAATTAAAAAGGAAAAACAATGAAAAAAATTGATGAAACTTCAAAGCTAGGTGCAAGGCTGCAGCTTCAAATAAGTCACCTAAAGGAAAGTTTAAGCTGTGTGTTGATGATGAAAACATCTTCATTATCCATTATATCCTCCTTTAGAATGCGCTCCCTCTGAACATCAGGATGGCAATCAGTCAGTTTAGGCACGTGAACTGAACACCTTCGCAAGGAGTTTGCGGAGTTATTCTAGCGGTGATTTGTGGAAATTCGTATATTACTTTTTACTTGCCACAGTATATTTTGATTATATCTATTTAAGCCTGTATCATATATTTCCATTTTGTTCACCTGCCATGTTTTGTCTCCGCGTCACCCTAAGGTAGACCGGCAGAAAATTTCCAAGGCATTAAGTCCGCCTATGTGCAGTTATATGCTCTTATAGAGCGTTAAATAAAACAATAATCAACAGAGGCCCTGGACAAATTGCTTTTCTGTTAGCGTTCACGCCAAACAATAAGCACAAAATGTATGGCAATGACATTACCTGCGGAAAAGTCACGTGACTCACAAATGTCACTTCCATACATTTTATCCGTAGCGTTTGACGTTAACGCTAACAAAAAGTAACTTGTCTAGGGCCTCTGATCATCCACTAAGTCAGGCCGCACACCAGAGCTGCATACAAGGAATGCTTTAGGCAGCAATTACTGCGCCCATACATTATGTGCGTACCTACAATGTAGTTTAAATGTATGGGCCGCAGCAATTGCTGCCTAAAGCATTTGCTGTATGCTGCTCTGGTGTGCGGCCTGCCTAACCCGCACTGGGCCTGCGTGGTGGACTATGGCCCACTCCCTCTCACGGAGAGGACGTCCGAGTCGTAGCAGTGCCACAGTATAGGCTGATTATGATAATCAACCGATTAAGGAGACTGCTGACCTTGAACTCCCCTTACTATTGGAGGGGGAAATGCCGCAATCAACGTTTGGTGAATCATAAGGTTAATTATGCTGTCTCGGCTATTTTAGCGCCAGAACGTGTGACGTCATCGAAAGTCGCACTCGCGAAACGAGACAAAGTAATGGGGGGAATCCTCCTCTGTCTCAGAATTTTAACGGTAATATGCATTGCGATTGCCTTTGTATTGATTGATTCTATAAATCCCAGCAGTGTGTGCGACCTTCACACAGTTTGCAGGTTGCAAATCTTGTGGTTGCAAAATGAATATTTGCTTTAAAAAAGGAAAGGTGTAACCAATATGGTTTTTTTTTTCGACATTTGCACTTGTCGACACCTTATTGTGGTTCACTGTGCTGTGATTGATTACAAATTATTCAGCATAGTCAAATGTTATTGTACTTATCATCTTTTTTATGCCATAAGTATTTAGTTAATTAGATTAGTAGTTGGGCAATAGACCAAGCTGTCCTTATTTCACAAATTCAGCGACACGACGCCATCTGTGAGTGTGACAAACATTGGAAAACCAAGATGGCGGAAAATTATGTCCAAATGTCTTCGGCTTTGTTTGATTCAAACAATGCGAGCCTTTGTGTTGTAATTCCTTTATTTTAGTTGGCGTATGCAAATAACCCGTGATTCATATTGAAACACTATTTCTAGCTACCTATATTGAAAACTTGATTGAAGGCATTTAGGTCTTTTTAGGGTTCCGTACCAAAATGGTAAAAAAGGAACCTAAGGGTTCCTTTTGGTGCGACTTCGTCTGTCTGTCTGTCTGTCTGTCACACCTGCTTATTTCAGCAACTACTTATGCTATCGACTTGAAATTTGGAACAATTATAAAGAATGCTTGTTCAACTTTATTGCAAATGAAAAAAGTCCAAAAATATTTTTATTTTCATTGCAAAAGGGGCCGGAGTGGGGGTCCAAAATTTTAAAGTGGGGTTACTAGGTCAAGTGACATATCATATGAAAGGGCTTGATTTGCACATTTCAAAATATATTTTCATTTTATTTTATGTTTCACAGTTTTCGACATATGAAGAAAAATGTCCAAAAAAATACCATTCCTTCCCTTCTTCTTCTTCCTTCTTCCCTTATCTCCGAAGTTTGCGGGGCGAAAAATCTGAAATAATTAGGGTTGATACGAATTGACCCAAATATGGCACCAAAAATAAAACGATGTTCCTAACTAGTACAGTTTTTTTCAAAATCATCAAAATCCCTTCACAAACAAACTTAGTTATGCGGTCCGGATTTTTTCACTTTATACGTCCAAATATGATACGGAACCCTCGGTGCGCGAGTACGACTCGCACTTGGCCGGTTTTTTTTTGTTTTGTAACACGCTATTTGTCCAAAGAGAGGAATCTTTAAACAATACGCGCCGCGTCCAGGACCGAATCAAGCCCTTGATCCAACTGCATAACGAGAGCCTTCTCAGGTCGAGGCTTTTGGCTAGTAGGCCATTGGCTGCGTAGACGCTTGCAGTTGGCGACGGCAGCGCTGCTGCCGCTGCAGTCGGTCACTGTCGTTGGTGAAAAACAGGTTCAGCAGTCATTGTGCCGAAAGTCGTTACAGCCAATGACCTACTAGCCAAGAGCATCGACCTAAGAAGTCTCTTGTTACGCAGTTGGATCAAGGGCTTGATTCAGTCCTGGACACGGCGCGTATTGTTTGAAGATTCTATCACTAGTGGTTTCTATACAGTCATTTGCTACGAGATTGTATGAAGGTACATTCCGAGTGCTCCAGTACATCTATTTGCTCCCCTAGCCGAGTTGCTTTTTTTGTTAGCGTTTACGCCAAAGACAAGTACAAAAATGTATGGCAATGACATTACCAGCGAAAAAGTTACGTGACCTCACTAATGTCATTGCATACATTATACATACATTTTGTACCTACTTATCGTTTGGCGTAAACGCTAACAGAAACGCAACTTGGCTAGGGCCTCTACTGTGCCGCTGCCGTCTATGTCTGCCGCTCCAGCACGCTTAGCATGACCGATTCTATCTATATTCTACCAACGAATAGACAAAGTTCTTTCTATTCAACTCGTTATCTCTTTGCCTGAGCACGCGGCGACCTGTGCTTGGCTTATCAGAATGTTGTCTACTGAAGAATAGAAACATTTCTTCTCTTTATTGTATGCATAGAACGGTAGAAATCTTTCAGACAAAACCCGTTTCTATCGTGGACATGCTAGGCTAGTTGGTCGCTGTCACCAGTGGCCAAATTGTACTACCTTCAGTAGTATTTGTGGGTCACAGTCCGATCTGTGATTAACACGTTCACCCAATTATTGTGCGTGTTTACCTCTCGCAACTGAAATACTACTTTAATTTTGTATAGACTGGTGTAGATAATTATAACAAAAATACGCCATTTTTCTTGGCACGTAACACTTGAGGACAAACAAACATTTTCTAGAATTTGTAGAGAGCTTCGAAAGTGCGCGCTATCTTTAGCCAAAATAAAAGTAGATAAGTATTTCCTTTGAAGAGGAAATGTTTATTTAAATGAGATACTTTTCAGTAACATCGTACAACATTTAAATCGATTCGTGTCAGCTGAATAGGTTTTGTATTTAGTGTACATACGTTAGCGTTTAACCTCATTTTCATTTAGGGTGGTAACACTTGTAATTCGCCCGCAATTCCGGGATTCTCCCGGAATCTGGCATACGTCACACCAAGTTATGGAAGTCTCCCGGCTCCCAGATTTCAAAAAGAAACTCCATTATTGTCACTCCCATAATGAAGACGAATCTAACAACAACTCAAATATGTTGATATCCATCCGTTTAGGCTACAAAGAGTGCCAAAAAAATAGACATATACATGTGAGTTGGGTAAAATAATAATAACACTGCCCGACGCGAAGATCGAACTCAAGATTGCAGCAATAGCACTAGCGACTAGACCAAGGCACTTCAAAACAGAAACATTTCCGAAAGTCTTTTAACGTGCGCCCAGTCTTAAGAATTATGTTATTCTGTTGCTAAAGCTGACCTGTATTCATGTTATTGCATACACGTGATGCGATTGTCGCAACGTTTTTAATCACTTTTACTGCTCAAACGTGACTGAATTAATTAAACTTCATAATGAGCAATAATTCAACAATTTTATTGTCCGTCGAGATAAAAAGTCGAAGTAAAAGTTGAACTTTTTACACCTTCAGAAGGTTCTGTGTAATTACTAACCTTCCCTGATTCACTTGGAAGTCGCTCAACCAATTTCAAACCCAAGTGGGAAGATGCTATTTCGTAACTCAACAATAGCCATTGCTTTATTGAATACAAGCTGTTTCCCGCGGTTTCACCGCCGTTGCTCGGCTCCTAAGGGTCGTAGCGTGATGTTAAATAGCCTATACTATTCCTCATGAATCTGGCTATCATATGCAAAAATAATTTTTCAAATCCGACTAGTAGATCCAGAGATTAGTGCGTTCAAACAAACACAATCTTAAGCTTTATAATATTAGTATAGATTTAAAAAAAAAAACCGGCCAAGTGCGAGTCGTACTCGCGCACCGAGGGTTCCGTATCAGTTTTGGACGTATAAAGTGAAAAAATCTGGACCGCATAACTAAGTTTGTTTGAGAAGGAATTTTGATGATTTTGAAAAAACTGTACTAGTTAGAACATCGTTTTATTTTTGGTGCCATATTTGGGTCAATTCCTATCAACCCTAATTATTTCAGATTTTTCGCGCCGCATACTTCGGAGATAAGGGGGGGAATAGTATTTTTTTGGACATTTTTCATCATATGTCGAAAACTATGAGACATAAAATAAAATTAAAATATATTTTGAAATGTGCAGATCAAGCCCTTTCATATGATATGTCACTTGACCTAGTAACCCCACTTTAAAATTTTGGACCCCCACTCCGGCCCCTTTTGCAATGAAAATAAAAATATTTTTGGAATTTTTCATTTGCAATAAAGTTGAACAATTATTCTTTATAACTGTTTCAAATTTCAAGTCGATAGCATAAGTAGTTGCTGAAATAAGCAGTTGTGACAGACAGACAGACGAAGTCGCACCATAAGGGTTCCTTTTTTACCATTTTGGTATCCGTACCAACATGGTAAAAAAGGAACCCTTAGGTGCGACTTCGTCTGTCTGTCTGTCTGTCTACCCTAATCAACTGATGCGGACGGGATTTTAACCAGTGACCTTTGCCAATATAGCTTTGACATGTTTTAAATTCACAAAAATACACTAGGTTTTCTAGTACCTAGTCCTGAAGACAAATCTTCTAATGATATGAAGCAATAGATAATGTCGAACTGTCAAAATAGCATAGCATCATCGAATTATAATGTTCCCAATGCTGGAACACAGGCCTCCTCTCTGTGAGAGGGAGTGCGCCGTAGTCACATGCCTTCGATTGTAGTTTTTAAACTTTCGCGAATTGTACACATGTTTTCAATTGGACGTAGTTATGCAAAATAGAACCAACCCACAAAACTGGTGAAATTGAGTTATTGGTACCAACAGAATCTACGAATCAACTTTCATATATTCAAAAAAGATCCAAGCTGCTTGAGACACTCTTTACTCATATTATTGAAAGCTGCCAAGGATACCAACCCTAGATTGAGTCACTTTTAAAAAAAATTACAGACCCATGTGGCATAGTACCTATAGATCTTAAGCTTTTTCATTACGCAAAACAGAACCAAGCTAAACCAAAACATATGGCAATACAGAACCAACCCACAAAACAGTAATTTTGCAATAAGGAACCGTCAGGTTTTTGATCATAAACGGATACTAAAATCTCACTAAAATCCAAATAATGTATTGTCTTATATCGTCATCAATACTAACCTTAACCTAGTAAAGTTGTTTATCTCAAATAACTTACCTATTTGTTTCTACACACTTCAGAAACAAAAATCTAATTATCTCTAAAGTACCTTTTTGTGGGTTGGTTCTATTTTGCATAACTACGTCCAATTATATCGGGACTTTTCGCGCACAAACATAATCAAAATATAAGCATTTTGACTAACCTCGACGTTTCGATCAAGTTGCATTGACCGTGGTCACGAGAAGACTCGAGGTTAGTCAAAATGCTTATATTTTGATTATGTTTGTGCGCGAAAAGTCCCGATATAATTGAAAACACATGTCTTCGATTTTTTTTGGTTCTAAGTCATCCGGTTTCTTCACGATGTTTTCCCTCACCGTTTTTAGAGCAGTGGTGATAGCACGAATTGCACAAAGTGTGCGCCTACCGGGGTTACCACGCCCTAAGATTGGGCCACCACTGCTCCCACTGGGGCACCACTAATCCCCAAAAAAAGTGCTGTTATAATCGTGTGTTACGCAGTTAGGCCTTATTTAGACGATGCATCCAATCGTTACACCCTCAAGATGCTTATTGCTTAAGTACGTCAGAAGACGTCTATATAACTAGGTATATTTTTGCCGTGCTGTTTATTCGTGCTTTAAAACAGCATCACAGCATGAAAAACCAACAGCCAAACAGTCGTTTAATACTTGTCGCAAGATATCTGCAATGCGCGCCTCTACTCTAGGCAGTGGCCATGTTTAGTACGTTCACTCCATATGTCCGCATGTTTACTGTTCAGTGTAAATCGTTTATTCAATTTCCTGGACAGATAGGTATGTAAAGGCACACTGCTTGCAGGGAAAGTGTGCCTTTTAATCTATACTATCTATACTAATATTATAAACAGGAAAGATTTTTTTGTTTGTTTGTACCGAATAGGATCCGAAACTACTGGACCGATTTTAAAAATTCTTTCACTAATAGAAAGCTACATTATCACTGAGTAACATAGGCTACTTTTTATCCCGAAAAAATGCACAGTTCCTGTGGGACACGCGGACGAAGTCGCGAGCGAAGTGCTAGTTAAATATAAAAGAGATTTAAAAAACCAACTGACGCGGGCGGGTCTTGAGCCCGCGACCTCTGCCGAACCGTGGCATCGCTCGAACCAACTGAGCCACCGTGTCTTACCCACGTGATACACTTATACCAAGTCCAACAATTCTATCCTCACAATATTCAGCCGCAATTGTTACTTTAGGAAAACAGGATGGGGCAATTATACTATATCCAACTGGCTTTGAGACAAAACGTAAACAATCTAACCCGACCAAATTCAAAACCAAAACATCAACAAATTACGGTGCATTGTGTTTTCGAATTCAGTAAGGTTAGACTTCCATTGTTTACGTTTTGTCACAAAGCCAGCTGACTATAGTATAGTCCTGTAATAGCTCCATCTCACTCTCACATTGAAATACTCTTCGAACACGTTGTCCTCCTCCTGCCCACATGGGCTCCTGTGCCACATTTGGCCAACAAGTCAAGCTCCAAATCATACCTACCCTACGGCTGAATGAACTCGCTTGCACTTTCCAGTCACTAAACCGGTGACCGTGATCGCAATGTAAGCCATGCAAATAGCATGTTAAGTGCGACCACATTTGCATTCATACGTTAAAAACACTCGCGATAGGTACTTAGGTACCTACTTACTATCGAAATGTTGTTTTTGACACGTTTACTTTTACCTTGGACTAGAATAGAAAGATTTTAAAATAAAAATGTGCCTAGGTTTTTCGCTATTAATATTTGAGATGCCCCTAATTTTCTTTGTCGCCTTTCCAACATTTTCAAACCACCTGTTCATAAGAACTCCTAGTAGTAGTTGTCTTCTTTATAATCGATCCCTCAATGCTGAGGACCTCAGATCATAGAAACAAGGGAGATGTGCCAAGGCGCTATTGAGCTTGACGCTTTCATACGGTCACATTGACCGTATATAAAAAGTACACGCTGGCGACGAACCGAACACGATCGATGATATAAATACAGTGTTTTAGTTTAGTGCTAGTGTTGAGTGACGATTAACAGTGTTAGATTGAGGGTATGCGGAATTTTTAATGTGTGGGAGATCTTTATATTCACGAGGGGCGCTTGTAATTGTGTTGAAAAATGTACTAAAAGTGACAACAGTTGTTCCTGTACTAATTTGCTATGATGGCATATCTCTTTGTTTCTATGATCTGAGCTGAGGACCATCTAGTCTCCTTGGCACAGCTTGGCAGCAAATAGCCACTTTTGTGACTTCCTGAAAGAAGAGTCCCAAGGTGAAGGCTTTCAACCAAAAATCCTTTTTTTATCGCAAAACTGCCGGAATAAATTTTGATAGAAAATATCGTGTGACTTCTATTTATTCATACACGAATTTCGCACATCTTTTCGTAGCATCCTTTCAGATTAATAGCACTTATTATACACGTAAAAAAAGGCTTAAACATACAACCGCACATGGCGAACCTATAAGGGTTCCTTGATTGATTGATGAAGCCTGAAAACTGGGTGACATTTCTGTGTGATTTGTCTTGTACAATCCCTAGGGCGCCTCTTACGACACACATCTGGGCCTATTTTTAGGTCAGCCTACACTGACAAATTCTCATTAGTCTACGCAGATACCTACGTCATGTATTGTCGACTAGTGGCCGTTCCCAATATTCGATCTATCGGCTTTTTACCCTACTAAAGATCGAATTGAGAACTCTTTGTGAGAAAACTGATCCGGGGAAGTACGTGCCTACTACCCTTAGAGGCTAGTACACACATAAACAGATACTGCGATGCTGTTCCCACGAATTTCAGTCCCATCCACTTAGATCGCACGTGTTGTAACAATTGCGTTACTATACCTGTATTTGAAAGCCGTCCAAATCAACTTTTTAATCCAAAATTGGTATTAAAAAATAACTACTAGACAACCTTCAAAAGTGTATCGAAATATGCACTTTAAATGGTTAAGTATTGCACTCAAACAACATTCACTAACATTCAAATATTAACACTCTCTTTTACACATTCTTTTATTTATTATCGCAATAGCAACCCGCCCCTGTTTGTGCTTATGACGGGTCCAATCTACTGATGTGGCGAAATGTCAGAACATTGAGATTTCTGTGCTGTATTGTATCTAAGTTTAGTATACAAGCATATAAACCTTCAATTTCAATTTCAATTTATTTATTTCCAAGAACATGGTACAATAGATCTTAAAAATACATAATTCGTCGCACATATTCTACCAGCATTTGGTGTGGAAATTTTGTTGTACAGTTTTGCATGCATGTCCATAAAAATTAGGTAGGTACGGCAGTTTTTAAATTATTATAAGTGATACTTATTTTATAATTAATTTGCAATAATAAATGTCATAAAACAATAAATATACCTATTGAATTAATTTTATCAAATGTCAAAATTTATATCAAGTAATTTTTTTTTTTTTACTTCGGTCGCCTGTAAAAATAAAAAAAAAAATAAGAAAGACTGGCATCGATCTATAGACCATTCAGCCTTTAGATATCAAGTAATCAAGTTCACAGCTGACCGCAGAGAAATTATTGCCATTTCCAAAAAAATAAAATGTTACAAAATTAAATATAGATTGTCAATGTCAAAATTAAATTATGCTAAGTTATTCGTCAAATTGTCATGATTATTATATAATTAAATAATAAGTAATTAAAATCTGTAATTAATAAATTCATTGATTGAATAAAATGTTTTATCCAAGAGCCACTCAAACACATTGCTCTTGAATTTCATAATTGGTAACGATTTTATAATGGCGGGTAGTTTGTTGTAAATTTTTATTGCCATACAGAAGGCGTTCCTAGAATGTAAATGCAATCTTTGACGCGGAACCAACAGTTTATACGGGTCTCTGCTGTTCGTTTTGTTTAAAGCTTCATCATGTAGTTGAAACATTATTTTGTGGATGTTTTTTCCTTCCGGAATAAATTCTCTAAATGGTGGTGAAAACAGCATTAAATAGCATAGTAGTTTAGAAGTTTAAATTGTGGCTGGACGCACACCTCTTTACAGCCTATCTTTTCTTCCACTGGATTTCACAAATTGGATGGGATTGGGTCATCACAATCCAATCAACACACTAAACAAGAGCTTCGTCAAAATATTATCATTTTATTTGTACTTGTTACTAATCGGTCCAGCCGTTTTGAAGAGCTGCCAACACAGACAGACAGACAGTAAATTAACGTGTTATTTTGCTAGAGGCGATTGCGCAAATATTTTTACCAAAATATTTTGGCGAAGGAATTACGCGATATGAAAACAAAATCTTCGTAGAAAAACAGTGTCTTATTAATTTATTAAAGACGCCATACTTTATTGAACGTATTGATAATCTAATGAATGAAACATCTACCAACCAGTTTGATGTAGGTAATTTTTTTATTATTCTACGATAAAAACCGAAAAACTAAAACATATTCGATCGAGAATCGAGAATCAGACAAAAATTATGAATTCTTTTATTTTGCATAACAAAACAGTCTTCGTATTCGTTGCGTAGGCGACTGTGACGTGTCGAAAGAAGCGTTCAATGTCAGGTGCGCGCGCGCCGGTGCAGATTAGCTTCTGTCCTGTGTGTGTGGTCATACGTGTCACATTTTGCAGTTGTATTGGTTATTAATTTACGACTTTCGGATCTCTGAATTTAATATAAAGCACCTAAATAAAAAAGTCACTTACCAAAACCTATCCAACGATGTCCCCATGAAGGGGCGCATGAAATTATTACATATTTTAATCCCTCAGTTTCATGTATGGAGTGCCCCCTAAATATTATTTTTTTTCGCAATTTCACTACTCGCCTTTTTGGCGGTTTACAAATGACACCTACTAGCAAAGTTTCATACAAATAAGTTTAAAAACTGTACATTTCACAAGGGTGTGGCAGACAGACAGACAGACTCGACGAAACTATTAAACAACCAGTTTTATTAGCACTGCCGCATTGGCAAGAGATTCATCAATATGCGTAAAGATACCGCGTCTTGAATTCATAATATAAGATAAATATTTACACCCTTACCACAAAAAAGATAAGAACGCGAATGCTACCAAAAATAATACACACTTGTTTTAGACAAGCTAGTGCTAAAACAAGTGCGGATTATTTTTGGTAGCATTCGTGTTGAACACGTGTTTATCTTTTTTGTGGTACGGCCCAATATTTTTAGCGCATTTGTTTGGCGTATGACCGAGTGTGTCACTCTAAATATTCAGTGGTTCCCAACCGGGGTCCGCGAAACAGGCGGTGCGGCGACGCAACGCTCGCGGAATTTTGAAATTTAGGGTCCGCACACCGACCGATAAAGTCCTAATGGTCTCTGGTCAAAAAAAGGTTGAGGACCACTGCTTGTCGAAGACTTGGTGTACCATCTGGGGGTTCACCGAAACTGCCCGCTTCAACTAGAAAAAATCACAATTATTGTAATTTTTTTAAATCTTGAACCTTTCGGAATATTAGTCCTAAAGATTATTTTTAAATGTTTTTTTTTTAACTAAGGGAACAATCAGGCATCAGCATCGCTCAACATTCTAGGTGTGCGACCTGCTGCATCTATCAAAAACTCTCCTATAAACTAGACATATCTGTCACTGTTCCTTGTCAATAATTATGACCTGTATTGTTTCAGGTGTGAACTGCTGCGTATCCTCGACAGTGAGGTACTGGCACGCGAGCTGGTGGGGAGCTCCCGTGCGGGAGTTACATAGGACGCTGTGGGGCTCCTTGGCCGAGATCCTTGCGTCTAATAACTTCAACTTTACTAAGTAAGTAATCTTTATTGAAATCTTATACCGTGTCGATAGCGTTAGAACACGGACGCTTTATCGTCAGCAGCTAAGTGTTCACCAGTTCCGCCTAAGCCGGCCTTCATTGATGCCGGTCTCACGTACTGATACAACTTATGTCTAATGAAGCTCCGTACTTGCTGAGCTGACGTCCAGAGGCGTGTCATTCTCGCTGTGGCTGATATGATCAGCGCGGAAGGGTAGACGGTCTTAAGGAGCGCAGACTAAAATCTTAAGGGGTAGACATGTAAGCCCTAAAATGAGCAGAAACTGGGGAACTGGTTACCACATGAAGTCTCTTGGCATTCATTTTGGTAGGGGATGATCCTGTCTCGCGACTTGGCTGTAAAGAGACAAGTAAGTTTCAAAATCATTAATTTAAAAACGTTTTATGTATCTCATCAGCGAAAAACTAAAACAACTGTCGCGTTATCGTTCGACGGGGCGAATTGAGGTAGGCATTCGACACCCATATTTGGTAATATGACTAATAGGCATTTAGATTTCTGTGAGTGTGGCTGATTCATTTTCCGTGATTTTATTTACCTACCGTCTATTTTGGTACTAAATAAACATACTTAATTTGTTAACTGAATATGAATAATACATTTGGTAAATAAGCGGAATTAATGTGAGGAATTTATAGGTGTTAACGGTAGATTATGTTGTTGACAGACATATTATTAACAGGCTTCGGATAAGGAGCTTCTGTCTGTAACTCATCTCTGTTTATGAGGAAAAGGCCGTGTCTTCCTCAAGGACAAGAACAACTGCCAAGTAAGCTTGGTAATCAAGACAATATTGACTAACGTTGCCAGGTGTCCCGATTTGCGCGGGACGGCCCGATATTTATCGTCGATATTGATCAGGATACCAAATGTTTATGACTTGAAGATGCCAAATGATTCGGACTAAAACGATTTTGAGTCCGAGTCGAATTTATACGACAAAAAAAAAAAAAAACCAACCGAATGCAGAACCTCCTCCTTTTTGGAAGTCGGTTAAAAACCACCACGACCACATTAATTTATTAGTGTTTATTTTGTTTTTTTTTCATTAATTAACGTTTCATTCTATCCAATACATCAATCATCAGTTTTCACACTGACTTCTATTAATTAGGAGCCATAAAATTCACGATTTATGAGCTAGTAGGTGGTTAAAATAATACAACTATCCTTGTCAATTCTATCCAATGAATAGAGATGACAATTGGCTTAGAGCTATTTAATTTAATCATCGTTAATAAGTAAGTCATTTACATGTAAAGACAGCCCCGTTAGAATTGTGTTTATGATAAGCACTGCAATGCAGTTTCCTTGAATTTCGAGTTATTTGCAAACGAGGTTACAAATGATTAAATTGTTGGTTATTTCAATCATTTGTCCGTGAACTCTATGGTTGTCCTGTGTGTAACCGTTAATAGCAGAACAGTAGATTTAGAACATTAAGGGGCATTTTCACCAACCTATCAATATCTGTTCAATAAGCTAAAGATAAGATTTTTGACAGATTTTCTATACAAAATCTGTCAAAAATTTAAACTTAATTGACAGATTCCTTTATTGATAGGTTGGTGAAATAGCCCCTAAATATACTTACAGTATGTTAATTAACGAAAGGGGTTCCAGTTAACCGGTAATACTATAGCATCCATCACTGGCAAAGGGTGATTTTTGTACAATGTTTGTACTTTAACGGATAAACTCAAAAATTAATTAAACTATTTCTAAAATTCTTCGACCTATAGAAAGCTACATTATCAGCGAGTAACATAGGCTGTATTTTTGCTATTTTCTTTTCAAAAATATTATAGATCTCTATGAAAATTGCAATAATGTAACCCAAGGTATCAAAAATTTGCCTATAAAAGTAATTGTTTGGCGTGCGCTACAAAAACGGATGATACATAAAATGAACTACATGTTTATAGTCCTCATCATTACCCACATAAAAGTTATTTGTCTAACTACCTATTATAGTGAAGTCACAATAACTACTATTTGGTCGGAGGTGATTCATATCAACGCGTAGACTGTCACGCCTTCTACTAGGTACCTACGTAGTCGTACTGGAACTGGTATTAGTAGTTCAGAAGTCAATTACTCATTTCTTTTATAGAACATGCAGTGATTCATTTTCAACCAAACGTGTTCATGTGCGTTGAATGTAGTATGCTCTTCTTAAACGTTGATCAATAGTTATTGATTGTTGTACGAAGATACACACTTGGCGGGTTCATCTCCTCTGGATAACTTTCGTTTAACTTATTTGGCAGATGACAAATTCCAATCCGGAGACTGAATTTGGTGCTGTATTTGTAGACCTCGGATAGTAATAGGGGTCCGGTTGAACAAGTACCTATGCGATGGGAACTGTCATTGCCACTGGCTAGCGAGCGATGGAAACTGTCAATCGAGGGTCTTAAAAGGTGTTCTCACGAGGCGAATGAAAACGGTCAACTTGAAATTCGCGAATTGAATAACAATTAGTGTCCGACCGAAGGTTCGGTTTCGGCCAGTTTCGGCCAAAAAATCAGGTTTCGGCTACAGTTTCGGTTTCGGCCAGAAATCGGCCGAAACTTCGGCCGCGCCGAACCCAAAAACAAACATTGCACGGAGAGAGAGATAAATATTCTTGTTCCAAATTCAATTATTATTTTTTATACATTTATTCTACTTATATCCGTGGAAAAAAATACACTAGATTTTAAGATACAATAGACGTTTTAAGATGTCTACGTAAGTTTCGGTTTCGGCCGAAACTGAGACCGTGGCCGAAGATTCGGTTTCGGCTGAAAATCCTGTTTCGGTCGGACACTAATAACAATCGTATCATGAGAACACGCTTCAATAAAGACGATCAACTTTTTACTGCAAATAGTTTTCGCTTTTACTTGATCAAATAAAAGTTTTGACCGACTGATTCGCCCCGTAAGAACGCATAACAGTTTCCTATTAATTTATGATTTTCATAATAATGCGTTTGTTGAGCGAGGTGTGTCAAATTTTTTTTTCTTTGTGTCGATTTGTTTTTTTTATTTGATGCACGTACGGTACGCTTTAAAGATTAACATCGATTTACCAAGCATAGTGTTTATGTTTATTCTAATATCAAATCACATTATCTCCAAGAATTTAAGATACTTAATTATCTTATCAGAATTGTAATTAATATGTACTTCAATGTATTATTCTAGTATTTCAATCCATCCAATCAAATTCTTTCCGAACTCGTTTGACATTGGCAGCGATTTTATAAAGAACATCATTTCATAATTTACGTAACAAAATAATAAAAACCTGTTTGTTTTTAAAAGGTTTCCTAATAGCTTAATTAATTACTTGTTTAATACCGCCTAAACGATGGTGAATCATTTTCATAACAACGTCTCCGGCCCGGGCGAGGTTATTATACAGAGTCACTTAGGGGATAAAATTTCATTACAGCTAAATGTCATTTAGTCTGCTTTACTTCCTGTGACATCATGCAAAGCTTTCTTTATTTGTAGTTTAAAAAAAATGTTTGATGTCCAAGGGTTGGCCCGTTGGCCGCTATGTTGTCTCACCGATTCATCGGACTAATATGGTGTAGTTGATGCTGTTACTTAAATCCATTTAGCCATTTTGGTGATCTCGTGGGAACTCTTCTTATCCGTTATAAAGTTGCTCTGGGGTAAGTATAAGCTATTAACAACTTCAAGTTTGATTAAAATCTATCCAACCGTTCCTGCGCTATTCCGCAACAAAGTCATTGATAACGTTCCCAAAAAATAAACTAAAATCTTTTAGATCGATGATATAATCATTACTTGACATCTTTAAAATATTGGGAAAATATGCACATCCACAGTTTTGGTAGAGTATTTTTATAATACGAGCTACTCGTGGTTTCGCTCGCATTCCATATAACTGGATTAAAAATCCGCGTCTGATAAATAATATTTATTCTATAAATTAGGTAAATATAGCACTTACACGTCAATATATTTTTTACAAGATAAACACAATTTAAAAAAAAAAAAAACAAAAAACCCAACAGCGTAATATTTAAATATTATGTCACTGCCACAATGAAGATGTATCTAACGACACCTCATACGTTGAAATCCGTCAAGCGGTTTAGGCTACAGAGCGTGTCAAATATACATACATATATATAAGAAATATACATACATACACTGGAAAAACATTAGCCTCTTAAGGGCTGTCGGGTAAAAACTAGATGATGTCAGTGATTCCTCTGAGAAAAACACCGAAACAAACTTAAAGGTCAAGGCCTCATTCACCACACCACAAGTCACGCATTTAATGATTACGTTACGTAAGAACAATGCAGGTTAATGTCTGAAATCGTCCAAGTCATACGGTCGTTATGTACAGTTATAGTACAGTGACTGCCTCGTTGGTCCAGTGGTCACAAGCGTGACTGCTGAGCGAGGGATCGCGGGTTCGTACCCTGGGTCGGGCAATTTTTTTCCATTACGAAATTCTTATCAGCCCCGGATCTTGAATTATTTTGAGGCGGGGAAAAAACTGAAAAATACCGCCCCTGCCCGACAATATTTTTACCCCTATCATCATCATTTCAGCCATAACACGCCAACCGGTCGGGGAATACAGGCCTGATGTTATGACACTTATGATTATGACGAACAGTTGTCGCGAGATGGTGTGATGTTCAAATGGCCCACTGACCGTGTCGCGATACTGTTATACACTCAGATCATAGAAACAAGGGTGATGTACCAAGGCGCTATCGAGCTTGATGCCTGATCTTGAGCAAATTGCTCATATTAAATACGTACGCGCTGGCGACGAACCGAACACGATCGATGGTATAAATACAGTGTTTTAGTTTAGTGCTAGTGTTGAGTGACGATTAACAGTGTTAGATTGAGGGTGTGCGGAATGTTCAATGCGTGGGAGATCTTTTTATTCACAAGGAGCGCTTAATTATGCGCGTAATTGTGTTGAAAAATGTACTAAAAGTGGCATCAGTTGTTCCCGTACTAATTTGCTATGATGGCATATCTCCTTGTTTCTATGATCTGAGGTTATACACTAGTGTACAATAGTCTGTTTGCTTTGTGTGGCCGCGATGTGTGAAGTAGTGTGAACTATAGCGATGTACGGTTACTATGGCAACGCGGCTCCTATACGCGTAGCATCTATTCCATCTCTATTCTACCAAGAACAGACAAAGCTCTTTCTATTCAACTCATTATCTCTTCTGCCCAAGCACGCGGCGACCCGTGCTTGGCGTTGCAGACTTTTGTCGACTGAAGAAATGTTTCTTCGGTAGAAATCTTTCTACAATCTGTCATTTTGTCTACTCTTCCGTTGACAAAACCCTTTTCTATAGGTGGTCATGATAGGCGTGTTGGGCAGTACTCATTTCAAGCTTGTTAAGAGTTGATAGATGAGCTAAGCTGTTGCTACACTCAATGTTGTAGTTTCGTTTCCTTTGACAAATGTTTGGTATTGATAATGCCCTTCAGAAAGGTCACTGTACTCGCAAACGGCACGTGTATACGGCCAGATTCATGAACGTGGGTAAAGCAAAGGAATCGAAGCACATGTCGTTCTTTCGCCTTTCTATCCCCATGGGGAGGTTTATAATTTGTTTTAAGTGTTTGTTATTTCATTGATTTTGGTTTGATGTGTACTTAGGTACATATTGTTAGTTTTGCTTCTAGACTACACTTTGTATTATTCCTTCTAAAGAACGCTGGCGTGTCTCTGTCTTTATTATTTGGACGATATTCTTCTCAATATTCACTAGTATTTCTGTGTTATTTTACAAAACCTGAAGCAACCTCACTTCCTAACTGTGTCCTTGCTTGGCAAGTCCAGCTCCACTGGTTGTTGTAACTACGTCCTGTTTGACGCAACGGTGGTACTTCAACAGTTTTTAATTTTTCCTTCCTTTCAGTTGTATTTCAAGAGAGGCTCGTTAGTCCTTTGAGAAGATTTTGGTTGTAATTTATCCAGTAAATAGTGCGTAGTAATACATTTGAAAGTCTCTTGTGTAGTCGTGTTAAGCTAAGACAATTAGATTTTCGCAATGAAATGTGTTTGTTTTAAGTTTTAACCAATTGGTAACTGACAGTAGGAATCTGGCGTGTTTATTTCATATTTTATGGTGATAAATAATAAGGTTCGGTTTTACCGCTATCTCATCTGATGATTTATCAGTGATACGTTTTTATTTTCTAGCGAAATATTTCTGTACCGTTTTGTATACCGGTACCTATATAAAGAGATAAGTAAAAGAGAACACTAACAAAATGTACAAAATACACAAGTTCGAAAAAAATTAACGAAAAATAAGTGCACAAACGCCCTTAACGGTACCGAAATCGTATAAAGGTTAAATAACGGTATAGCACAACCTTTATTTATAAAGGTATCGGTAGCTCAACCTTTATTTCAAACCGGTACCATTCGTGCGAATCATCCAATAACCCATATTTTTGAGGTACCTTAACCTCTAACCGTGACCGCTTTCAGTCCCAGAATACGAGTATTTACTGCCACGTATTGTAACCTATTCACTCAATAGTTCTATAACTAGGTAACGTCCTTCGATCATCACTTGCGCCAACATTATCTAGTACCAGTGGCGAAAGGTCCCTACAATACGATTCCTACCGGCTTCCCTTTGAAAAATAGCACAGGCAGTATTGCCTACTTTTATTAAACTTTTCGTGGCCAGATAAAGATAAGCATTTCTAGCTAGTCTAGTACACAATACACAACAGGGGCAGTACCATGACGTGTTAAAACCATCATTGTTCCACTGTAAACAAGGGATAGCGCTATTCGTGCTGTATAGTGCCATCCCTCTCTCACAGCGGAATAATGATGGCAATAACACGTCGTGGTACGGCCCCAGCTATGATTCACGGTCAACCGTAACAGTTAGGTAAATGAACATTGTTTATAGACAACCGTTACACTGACACCGAGACATAGTTCGCATCTGTTCTTCAGTTTATATTACGGTGTCCGACTTTATAGTCCTTTCGGTTTCCAAGAATGCTGTATGACGTACCTTGGACGAAACTGGAAAGGATTGTCCTTTTATTACAAGCTTTTATTTAAGGGCGCTCTCGGAATTTTGTCTCCTTTCTCGCTCGCACAGAACCATTTTTAAGAATGTTGAATGAAAAGATGCATTTTTGAAAAATGTAATCTGATAGTAAACTACAAAATAATATTAATTTTAACATTTCTACTGTGAATCTGTAAAAGAAAAACAACATAAAACTTATTCTTTTCTTCTCGAATGGGTGTCTGTGTTATACGGGTTATACCCAAGTTAAGCCAACCATGCTCTATGGAGCAAGCCTCAATAGGCTTGTTCCAAACTCCTCTTTGCTATTTAGAAGAATTTATTTATTTAACAACAGTATTTACATCTTAACAGTCTTAACATTTGACATCGTAACATTTGATTCTTAGCTTGGATTCCCAGTTCAGGCAGGGTATTTGAACTTCCAAGAACGATTTGTCCGATATCGCTCTACTTCTAGAAGAAACAATGAGGCCTTACCACAAAAAAAGATAAACATCTGTTAAACACGAATGCTACCAAAAATAATACACACTTGTTTTAGACAAGTTAGTGCTAAAACAATTGCCTATTATTTTTGGTAGCATTCGTGTTGAACGTGTGTTGAACAGATGTTTATTTTTTTGTGGTACGGCTGTGGATGTTTATAATTATCGATTCGTTTTCTCAAGTCCATAGAGATACAATAAAATTAATCAAACAATGTTTTTCAAAATATACATGAATTGAATCGGCACTTATGGTGTTTAATTTACATGCGGGAAATCAAAAGAAAAACCTATTAGACTGATCGACTTCAAACAAATTGCAATTGTTTCGTCATATAACAAAAAATGTTTAGCTGTCATTGCTGTCACTTGTCAAGAATCATAGTGATGCGAAATATGATAATTAGCGTCTCTTGCGAATTGGCAAAAAGTAACACTTATGGAATCACTCAGACGTCTGTCTGTCACAGGATCTAACAGAATCGAAAAATAGTTATTTTGAGCATCACTTTGGCTTACCTTTGAAGAAAATACCATTAAACACAAGGCATTTTCACCTTACCTCCATTAATCATTGTGATTGTAAATGTAAATGCCTAAAACAAATACAATACCTACTAACAGCCAGTTTCACGCCCTCTCCATAACTCCGTTTAATGTATTTGATAGATTATTTCATACAAATTCTGATCAGTTCTTTAATGTAACTGGCAGATAGTACCAATCGGTAGACTGTAAAACTGACCTTAAATGTTGCTTTCCGAAAATCAAATCTCACTATGATATGGGACTGGTAATTATTACTTCCTAGGAAATAAGACAGCGGAGACCAATCATTAATCGTAGAAAAAACTTCAATACTTACTGTACCTAATATGAACATTTAATTGTTCAGATATAAATTAGAGACCGACCGAAAAGGAACTTTTTTCGACCAAAGCCTAAACCAAAATTCGGCCTAAGTTGTATTTTAGGCCGAAAACAGAAACTGTATTTTTTTTGTTTGTCTATAGGTTTTTGTTTGGTAAAAGAAATACAGCGCCATTTAAACTTGAATCATATTTATTTATTTGTGGGCACTCATTTCTCAGTCAAAATTCGAAACCGGAACCGAAATTCGGTCGGACCCCAGCTGGTATAACAGGTATGTTTTAATAAATAGAGCAATGAACTCGACCAGAATCTAACTTCTGGTCTGAGTAAAGGTCACGATTAATTGGATGTCTTTTTTTTTGGGACGTTTTTATTAGCTAACTGTAGGCGTTGTTTACTTTTAATTGACCGGTTTGCCGTATTGTGGGTGTCGTTCGAGGAGACTACAGTTTACTAATTAAAGGCGGAAGCTTTTCGTACATTGTTTTAATCATAAAATAAGTATTTCTCACTTCTAACTTCCTTCAGAGTTAAGGTCAGCATGCTGAGCATGACCAATTCTATCTCTATTCTACCAAAGAATAGACAAAGTTCTTTCTATCCAACTCGTTATCTCTTCTGCCCAAGCACGCGGTGGTTTATCAGAATTTTGTCTACTGAAGAATAGAAACATTTCTTCTCTTCATTTTATGTATAAAACGGTAGAATCTTTCTACAATCTGTCACTTTGTCTATTCTTTTGTAGACAAAACCCGTTTCTATTGTGGTCATGCTAGGCCGGCAGGTAAGAATTTGCCGAGATATTAGTTTAGTAGCTAATGAATGAAATAATACAAGGATGCGAATATGTAAACGAAAATTCAATTAGTATCGCCTTCCCGGCTGAGCTGCCAAGCAAATTTTACCTTCCACTGCTAGACATAAATGCCCTCAACCATCGCCACAAGAAGCTCCCATCATTGCTTGTAGAGCGGATGGTCAATCCTCCTTTAAATCCCGGAAAATTCTACACTTTATACGCGGGTGACGTTTTGGATGCAGTTTATAACAGCTCTGAAAACATTAAACATAATGTACTACATGCCAGTAAACCAATAAAATTGCCATTTCGTAAATAACATCGTTTCCTTTTTGCAGTAAAACCGAATTGTTGTTATGTCGTAACAGATAAGCAAGCAGGTCAAGTGCAAGTAGTTTTATTACAAATGGTTAAACTTATACGCATTACTGAATGATGAGTCTTCTCTATGGGTATTGGGTAACACGGTCGTTTCTAGATTAACGTTCGGCTATTACTGTATAAAAGTAAAGAAAATCAAATTCTTTAATACGATCTCAAGCGTTAACTAATGAGACACAATTAATTATATATTGTTGCCGACCTCTAGGAAACCGGCTGATGGTCCAGAGTTTATGTTGGGTATTCTGATGTAACATAATGGAACCCTAACAGTAACTCGGCGATAGGGTGCTCTGCAACGAGGTATCTTTAACATCTACTAACAGAAAGTATCAGGAATGGTATCGATTAGTGCCCATTCTCTCATTAGGGTCTATTTTAGCAGACACCGGAGAAACACGGTGAGAGAGCATCAAGGTAGCCTTTGACACCAAACACAGAGGGTAGAAGCAAAAACTATAAGTAGGTACCCATCCTCTCCTCGAAGCCACGGTGGTAATGCAACTCAAAGAGCGGCTGAGGAGACTAGTTCTAGTACGCAAGTGGTATAATCAAGAGGAAACAAAGACACGGTACATTTATGTTGTATAATAAAAACAGATTCCATCGATAGCTCTTTAAGTAATGTTGGATGAATCATCTCATCAATAATAATTGTTCTACAAACAACAATGTTTACACTTGACCTAATCAACACATTAAAAGTGTATGATTATTCAGTTTAGGCATTGTGTTCAGATACACATTTTAAAATTCGGGTATAGGTATTTAACCGTTTGCCAAAACACATTAGCGTGCGGGTTTTTTCGTGTTTGTTTGAATGACACTTGAGATAATTGAAAAGCAAACTTAATCTGATAACCTAGTATTGACATAAGATAAAATATGGCTTACTTATACTTCGTATTCGGCTTGTCTGAGATCAAACTCCCGTTATGGACATAGCGTTGTTTTTTCACGACTACAATCTAATTGAAATATAAATACGGAGTTTGGTATTTGCAAACTGCATAGAAAAACTTTTGGAAATGTTGAATGCCGAAACCTACACTATGGTGGTGTGCACAAAGCAACATAGGAAGTGCTGACAGACAGACACAGACACTATGATTAATACATACAGGTTCTGATTCGGACTCAAACATGGACTGTCACACAAATTCCCACCTTGTCAACAACGCCGCTTATCCTTTTAAATTCGCCTTGAATCTGAAGTAAGTTGCTAAGATAATAAGATACTAAGAGGAGGGAAGACCTGCCTAATGCACAATGATGACGATTCGACGACACATAATAATATGAGTTGTCGATCCGTCTTCATTGTGTAAGTGACAGTCAGGTTTTTTATTATTTTGACTTTGAACTAAAGATGACAAAATAACAAAATTGTTTCTTGAGCTAAGCAACGTGGAAACGGTTATTGATAAGCAGTACCGTTGCGACACACATAATGCTTATATATCTAGGTTCCATTGTGCCTCTATCACAAATCCGTGCCACTGGGTTTTGTAAACAACTATATTAGAACTTAGAACGTAGGTAGTATAGGGTTATGTTTCGGACACTGCACTTCTGGAGGAACTGTTTTGTCTGGCTAGAAACAGAGAATAGTGGAGAAGAACTATTCAAACAAGAAGAGATTTAACCTGATAAGCTGAAGATTTGTGACTATCAAGCTGATCGGTATTGGATCCCTGGATTTGAGAATTATGTCGTAAAGGCCAAGCACCAGTTATTAGAGTATAAAGTTATTAGTTTTGGTTTCCATTCGAATATTTCTTTGGAATTAGAACACGCTCATGTTTATTTCAAGATTTGTATGTCAGGAGACCGTGAACAAACCAATCGCAAGTTATGTCTTTCAATCGAAAATATTAATAAATATTGATTTGTAGTAACATAGGTATGTACGTTAGTTGTTTCATTAGGTATTTCGAGGCCGCGTAGTTAGGTGTGAAGATTTTCGTTGTAACGTGCATTCGTTATTCCGTGATTCGATGTCAAAATGTTTTCGTTGTTATGATTTTCGATGCTTTGTGCTTTTGTCATTACATTATTCGTTATTGCAAACTTTCGGCTTTGTGTTATTCTGCGTATCATGTTTCGAAGTCACATAGCGGACCTTTAGTGTTACCGCTTTCTGCACCCAGTCGAGATATGTTAGTCATTACTACATAAACTACATTTGAAATCGATTCAAGTAGGTATATCATGACTCTATTTTCGGTAATTGACCTCGAGGTCAGATAGCACTCGTAAGCTTCCAATTACATGATGACTGATAGTGGGCTACCACTATTCCTGAGAAGAATAATAAAGTGTTCCGTTAGTAGTTCTTCTTCAAACAAAACTCCTGAACCCACGTCTTCGGAACAAACAATAGCATCTGTGAGCTGTTACGTCAGAATTTGAATTGCCGATTGTACGTCAAAGCAGTTATTTCATTAGACAGTTCTCAAGGAGTAGTCGGTCAGTTAGTCAAGAAAGTCGAAGCTAGATTAGTAAAGAGTAGAATACTTGTTTATAAAAACCGTATTCAAATTGACCCTGGAAAAGTTCTGCATAATAATAATTATATAGATAACATCACATATCTTCGACCGCAGACGTGCTGTTTATCATCAACGTCCATTGTTTTCCACTGTCATTTCGCAACAGCCGCCGCCGTGTCAACATACTCACCTGCGACCTAGTCTATTGTTTCAAATCTTCACACTTTTGTTTAAATAATTACAGGGCTGGGGTCTTACTATGTCGTCATATTATTATGGCCCCGGGATATTCCACGATCTATAATGATTAAGCAAGTCTGATCAGTGTCATATTGATATAAAAAAAGATGTAGTACTATAATTCTTCATTGTCAAATTGAAAAGGGTCATGGTTGATTTTTAGTATAATTATCTTCAAACTCTACTTCAACAGCCATGAAAGACGTGAAGCCATGAAGTCCAGCAAAAAGAGGTTCAAAAACATTTCGTCGTCTTCTCTCATTCTCTTTTTGTTTGACTTCTATAGATTGTTCTTATAGCGAAGCACGTGTGGGGCATTGTTCATTTTCACATGGCGACGCAGCTATCTCAGTTCTGTTTTCAGAATGCAGAATCGGCTCTTTTAAGAATAGCTTTGGCCACGGTTTTATCCCTATAGAACTCAGGAACGATTTTCCACTAGGTGAATCTAATTTTTAACCCCCAACGCAGAAGGTCTGATAAGTTTGTGAATTACCTGTCTGTGGCATCGTAGCTCCCAAAGGGATGAACCAATTTTGATTTAGTTGTTTGAATTGCTTGAGAGTGTTCTTAGTTATGATTCAATGAAATCTGTTCAGCCGTTTTTCCACTATGTTACAGACTATACAAACAAACAGGTTCACATAAAATAACAATATAGAGCACTAAGTTTAAGCTCTAATTTCTATGCTACAAAGGCACCTACTGACCCACCCAACCCCAACGTCTGACTGCTGTTCTACATTTGGCATAATGAAATGTGTTGTAATGCAATTGCCGGCAAGACCTAAAGGGTCCCTGAAACGATCAATTGCGATTGTCAATATTCACCTGATTGACGCTCATTCATGCTATTATTGATCGTTTACTTTATGCAATTGAAGCGATTGTCAATATTTTGACACGTAATCACCTAAATATTGATCAACCGCAATTGATCGTTTCAGGAACCCTTAAGAATGACGCAAAACACACAAGAATAGTGTAAAAGGGAGACTAATGCCTTGCAATGAGAGGGAAACTGATGCTGATGATAAAAATGAAAGTGTCTTGTAAGCTATAGGCCACACGGCTAATGCAGATGAAACTGAGTATTTATAATGCAAATCGCGTCGCGCGAATGAATGTCACTCTGTCATTGTACCAGCGGCCGTGACTTATTGCAACATCATGAATTCATTAAAGCGATGACAGCACCTAGGTAACGGTGTGCATCGTGCGTCTATCAGAATCTGAAGTCACTAGCAGTGCGATCCAGACCATTACGATAAAAAACGAAATAAATTACAAATCGTTGCTATAGTATAAATGGTCAATATTGATATATTCGACCACGTATTTACTAGACGAATCGTCCCCTAATGAATAAAAGGCCACCATAGCTGAAATTATTTATAATTCATGAGCTATGGCGTCAATTTCGATAAAATTACTTTCGATAAGGTTCCTACTCCACTGCCTCTAAATAATTTTTTATCTACGGCTTTCGTTATTGGGCTTTCCTTATAACCAACAATTTTCATCTCGAAGGATATTGGTCTCATTAAAACGCTTGGCACGTGGATCGGCATTCGATATAAGGATAAAGCCTCTTGAATTGTCTGTACCTATACCTACACTACTTACATGGAAAACCCAATCAAATGCGTTTTGTGTTATTTGTCGGTTGACATAAACCTAAAGAAATGGGTAGGTAGTAAAAAAAACCGGCCAAGTGCGAGTCGTACTCGCGCACCGAGGGTTCCGTATCCGTTTTGGACGTATAAAGTGAAAAAAACCGGACCGCATAACTAAGTTTGTTTGTGAAGGAATTTTGATGATTTTGAAAAAACTGTAATAGTTAGGAACATCGTTTTATTTTTGGTGCCATATTTGGGTCAATTCCTATCAACTCTAATTATTTCAGATTTTTCGCTCCGCAAACTTCGGAGATAAGGGCGGGTAATGGTATTTTTTCAGACATTTTTCATCATATGTCGTAAACTGTGAGACATAAAATAAAATGAAAATATATTTTGAAATGTGCAGATCAAGCCCTTTCATATGATAGGTATATCACTTGACCTAGCAACCCCACTTTAAAATTTCGGACCCCCACTCCGGCCCCTTTTGCAATGATAATAAAAAAAAAATTGACTTCTTTCATTTGCAATAAAATTGGGCAAGCATTCTTTATAACTGTTCCAAATTTCAAGTCGATAGCATTAGTAGTTGCTGAAATATGCAGGTGTGACAGACAGACAGATAGACGAAGTCGCCATAAGGTCACCATAAGGGTTCCTTTATTACCATTTTGGTACGGAACCCTAAAAATGGTGACTAGTATAGAGTATAAAGCTTCCTTGTCCGAAATACAATTTAATTTTTAAAAATGTCTTCAGTAATTTTCGAGATGGTATCGAACAAACAAGTGTTTATAGAGAGCAGTTTCACTATAAACAGCGGACGAAGAAATAATAATACATCGCGTTGTGTAGTTTCTGCCTACCCCATGAGAGAGGAGGGAGAGGGAGGGGAGAGGGTTATATGGCTACTGCAGATATTTGGCAGCATCTATTTAAACTCAAACATGAGGAAATAGTTTCTGTTAAACATTTCCTCGTTTCGGTAGGTATCCAATTAACCGACAAGCGCTATTAATATTTCAACACAACCGTACACTTGTATGATTTCTATATTAACGATAAAAAATCTAGACACATCACCCTCCTGCCCTGATCTCAATCTATTTGTGGTCAGCAGCATGTCTTTTACTTCCATACTTCTCTATCAGTCGTCATCTCAGCATTCACCCCCTTTCTGCCCATATCATCTTTGACAATCCATCCACCGTTTCCTTGGTCTTCCTCTATTTTTATAGTCATCCACATTCATACTCAGTCTTTCTTGCGAGATGATCATATGTCCATACCAGGTATACCAACCAAGAAAAAACAATTGCCGCACAGCTCACAACAAATCAAGCGTCACCATCAAGCAAAAAATGTCATCAAAGAGAATCCTGAAGTTTTCCATTGTTTATTAGAATAACAACTCTGACCTCAATAAATTCATACTATACAAATATAATTGAAGTCTGTCTGTGATTCCGGAATAACTGCCTTTTCTTATGCTCATATTATTGTTCTTCGACATTAGGTATCTAAAACTCAAACACCTGGTTTTTTCATTGTATTTTTTGTCTGTTTAGTCGGAATAATCACCGAAACGCCTGAATCGATTTTGAATGAATTGCTGAATGAATCTTTGGAACAGGTTTGAGTACTTTGCAAAAAGTGATCTAGGCTACTTTGTTTTTATCTCCAAAATATACTCAGAGGCACAATTAACCGGCCACAGACCTATGTTTAGTGTCACCACGTTTGCTTTCGAAATCGTAAAAATGCTTCGGGAACACAAATCAGAAAAGCAGTGAGAGTACCTAATAAGTGTTTAATTTATTGCTATAGTAGCTACTTATGAAGTAACATTCATCATGATATGCTTTATTTAACTTAAACAAACGTGGTGACACTAAACATAGGTGGCTGGTTAATTGTGCCCCTGAGTATATTTTGGGATTCTGATTAAAAAAATAAAGGCAACAGTTTACGCGGGCGAAGTTGCGACAAACAGCTAGTGGACAATACGAATGAAGCGAACAGTACCTCATGAATTCATGATTGAACGGTTCGTTGAAGCTGTCATCTGCCACATTCCCACGCTTCGAACGCCTTGTATCGTCTGATGCTAATAAAGTGATAGGTCATTCTGAATATTCCGTTTGACGCGTTGAATACGGTTTAGGAATAACACTTCTATGACTGACAGTCATACTACTTGTATGTTATCGAGAAAGTGTGACACAGTTTTGGAGAAATTCGAAGATATTTCAGCGGTAGGTATGTGGCTGGACTCAAATGTGCCAAAGTTAAAGCATAGAAAGATGTGTGTAAGATTAAATCGACGTACACTACGTCGACGCTGCATTCGACGACATAAACCAATATAACATAATATCAGATTACACCACGCCTGTATTCCTCGAAGGGATAGGCAGAGGTAAGATTACACCTACATTTCGCCATATCTCAGCCAGCACGCTTAGCATAACCAATTCTATCTCTATTCTACCAAAGACTAGACAAAACTCGATCTATCCAAATCCTTCTCTCTTCTCCCCGAGCACGCGGTGACCTTGGCTTATCAGAATTTTGTCTACTGAAGAATAGAAACATTTCTTCTCGTCATTGTATGCATAAAATGGTAGAATTTATTCTACAATCTGTCACTGGGGTTTTGTCTATTCTTCTGTAGACAAAACCTGTTTCTATCGTGGTCATGCTAGGCCGGCAGGTAATTATTATTTTATTAGATTATTACACAACAATGATCCACGTGTTAGTTACAAATAGCTTAAAACTATGTTAGTACTTTATAATTTAGAATAAATAACAGTAATAAATATAATATAAATATTTCAAGCCAGACCGTGATCACTTCTGCCAAACCAACACCTGCATGAAGTGATTCATGATTGGCGAATCTACTTTATCTACGAGTAATGCTAGGTCTCATATAATAGGGGGCGAGCCGGGCACAAATCCAGACTCGCATGACATAATCGATATTTTTTAGATTGTATCATGTGAGTGATCGTTAAAAGTTCCGTGATCATAAAGGCCACAAGTCGACAAACCTGGAAGGCAAGGAATTTACCCTGATAAAGCCGAAAGGGCAACACATTCTCTTAATTGATGGCTATCTACGGAATCAACACTGTATTCTTATACAAATATACAGCTTCCTGTAATGTTACTGCAATTATCTTTAAAAGTAATGTTAAGGGAACTGATTCGTAAGCAATGTTGACTTAAACTTTATAAGGTGTATCTGCCTCAGACATTTCCTTGTTTTTGGATTCAATTTATTGAGAGCCAGATACTTAATTAGCGCTCGAAGGAGCGGCCATGTTTTCCGGAATCCATGAGGATAAAGGGTATTATTTTTAATTATATTTTATCACCCTTATTCATGATTCATAATACCGATTGATTATGTTGAAGTGTTTACTTAATTTAAATGTATCGAATCGGATTATTGTAGGTACTTTGAAGTCTTATTACCATGATTGTTTCGTTCTAAAACAGGGGCAGTGCTATTCACCCTGTCCCTGTGTACAGGATGAGTTCGCTTCTGTTGAGTACATCATCATCCGCCTAGCCTTTTCCCAAACATGATTGGGGTCGGCTTCTAGTCTAACTGGTTGCGGCTGAATATCAATATTTTACATGGAGCGACTGCCATCTGACTTCCACAACCCAATTATTGGGGAATATCGGTATTCGAATGTTAGACCAGTTGTCAGACTTTTGGGCTCCTGACTACCCGTAACGACTGTCAAAGATATTCCTATGACAACCGGGACCGACTGTTTAACGTGCTCTCCGAGGCACGGAGGGGTCTCGATGTGTAAAGAACGGTCACCCATCCAAGGACTGACCGCGGCAAGCGCAGCTTAACCTCGCAGATCGCTCAATCAGCGCGGCTGTCATTTAGCCACAAGCCCCCCAGCTTCTGTTGAGTACAGACACCGGCAAATAACTTGAACCTTGACTGCGCATTAGTCGATTTTGTGCATTTTGACCTAAATGCAAGAAAGCGTACGTGCGCAGACTTTCCCCCACTACGCTGCTTTTGCTCAAGTTGTTTGCCGGATAATATACGAAAGATATTTTCATTATGTATTCAGTACATAATATTATTTTAGCTTCGGTAATTCAGTATTAATCGTGTAGTTTAATAATTAAAATTTGTCATAATAATATTCCATGTAGGTAATTTTCCTATAGTGTAGATGGCTGTTGACATTACGTAACTTATTGTTATTATAGGTAGTCATTAATTATATTTTGCATAATACCATCTTTGAATATTTCAAAACTAACATCTATTATTATCTTTAAAGTCACAATAATAATGTCGTCTGTGACCTTACTTAGGGTAAAAAATAATATATATAAATACCTATTATCCTTATTTATATCTGATTTATTGAATATTTTATTATATTACTAGCACTTTGTGTTTTGTTTTACTGCACTCTGAGATAATGTAGCTTCCTATTAGTGAAAGAATTTTCAGAATTGGGCCAGTAGTTCCGGAGATTACACTTTACATAATATACACAAACCCACAAAATTTGCACTCTCTCTTCATAATATTAGTATAGACTAGCTTTTGCCCACAACTTCGTTCGCGTCGGTAATCATCGCGGGCGTGAGCTCAACTCACCTAAGCTTCATCGCAATAGACGAAATGGTATAAGGATCGCTTGGAAGACGAACACGTACACATTTCCCGCGACTTCGTTCGCGTCAGAAACCTTCGAGGGAGTGCCCATAATAACTGTACAAAGTTAAAACATTTATTTTTCTACAACTTAGGTGTAACATAAATGCATGGTCATATTTAAGGGGGTTGTTTGGACTCCAATTCAAAGTGACATTTAATTGGCGAAATGAAAAAAAAATTACAGTTTTTTTCCACCCTCCATACGAATTGACCCGACCAGCTAACGCCATTTTGTTGTGACCTTTTTTTTTTCATTTGACCTATCATCTACGTTTTGTCAATCATTTTACCGAAATAGGCATTGTTTAAAGTTTTTTGGAGACATCTAAGTACTTATTACTGTTGTTGATACCTACCAACTTAGTGCCAAATATTTGGAGATTAGCATACAATGCTCATTGTGAGCTAACCTATACCTAAATTCTGACCTAACCTAGAAATTAAACTATTAAATACACACATAATGTATCCCCGGCGTGGGTTAACCCGTCATACGCGAACGTTAAATACACGAGACAATAGATTTTTTGTGTCTGTTAAAAGAAAGCGGTAGATACCTACCATCAAAAAACGTTGCCTCAGACTAGGAATATCACCCGTATTATGGATGCGTTCACAGGCACAAATCTCACATAGGTGCACAGACACCTAGAGCCAGGCCCATTCAGCCATTGTTCTATGCAGCAAATGCAGATACTGCGTCAACCGTGTCTGTAATCAACAAATATGGCGGCCCGAATGACACAGGTGGCCCTAATGATCTGGTCGCACACATGCAAGTATGCATCGATGTCTGTAGCCAAACCTTCACGAAGACTTCGACACTTCGGGTGAAGCCGAAGGCACTTCGCAATAACACTGAGGAATGACACGAAGGAATGCAGCCACGCACCCGCCGTAGGCTGAAAACGAAGTTTTCTTGCACAAATGTTATCGCCCTGTATATGCCTAGACCATAAGACTCATCATTTATTAAAATACCAAAAATTCTTGCGATTCACGTCATGATGATAAATATTTTCTTTTCAGAAGCAACCCTCACGACGAGAAGCCCCTCAAGCTATCCACGGAGGAGCCCCTCCACCTGGGACCACCTCCTCGGTCCTGCTACCCGCTCGTGGTGATCCTGGCGCGAGATCTACGGGATACTGGAGAGCTGAGGCCTGATGATACGGTGAGGATATGGCAGAGTCGGACTGGCCATATAGTTGGCGTATGACTGGCTTTTGCCTGCGCGGGCCCCCCACGGTCCTGGCTTGCGGGGCTTGCCCCAAGCCAGGTGGTAGGTAGGATAGGGGGCCCGCGCAGGCTAGGTCCCAGCTCTTGCGACCTAAATGTAAACTAGAACAGATAGTTCGTTCATACAATTCGAGAGAAATGAAATAGACAATCTACCATTATCCAGTCTTGGACCCCGGGCTTGTGGGAAGCCACCCGGGCCCTTCCGGCCCAGTCCGACCCTGGGATATGGACAGTGAAATGGTGAACTAGCCTCAGACTGTCGGTCATCTCTTGCAACCTTGAACTTAATTTTCTTAAGTATAGAGTTCAGATTAGTATACAGGTGCGTCCCCATCGCGGAAATTTCAGTGAGCGTTTGTTCGTGGAAATTGCAAGCCGATCATTCGTTTTGGAAGAAAAGTGATGATGATTTGAAAATGCGGTGCTCACCGGATTCGGGAACGTCTGCACCAATGTCATGCTCGCGAACGAAGGTCCGCAAAGGAAAATTAATCTTTTCATGGCTGTCTGCGACACGCTTATCTGAAGATAATTTTAAAGTGCTTTCGGCGCTGCGCTGACGTAGCAGCTTGAGTTGAAGCAACTGTAATTTTTTTACAAGATTCCGATAGAAGACAAAACGGTTATCGATATTAGAAACTCGCAACTAGAGTTGCTCCGTCTGCGCACTTCAAGTTATATGAAAATCGTCATAAACAGCTAGTTGCGTAGTGCCAATTTTCAAAATTGCTAGATAGCGCTACCACATAAAAAGTCCCTTCGACGCTATGTTGGCTGCCCTGAATGTCCATATATTGCAACGTTTTTAACGGTGTTGGAAGTGTTTTTTCAATACCAATTCTCGTTCACCACTTTTAAGTGTCCTAGGCATTACTATAACACATAAATCCACAAACAATATTTAATATTATGACCTATATCTATACGTCTGCACAACGCCTCCAGATATGCTCAATATTTGTCAATCAATCAGTGTCAAATTTGTGATTGATGTTAGCTACAGACCCTTTGTAAATGTTGTCACCTTAACCTTGCATTGCATTGAGTCACTTCAGTACAAAAAATCCTAAATAAACCCGAGCGACCTCTGAAACTCCAGCCAAGGACTCAAGACCCCAGCCCGATCAATAATGCAAATAAAATTCTTACTCAAACACGCGGCAAAAATACCTGCGCACCTTTTTGCAGCCTTATCAATATTTTAAGGTGATGTGTACTGTTCCACCAATGTGCTTAAGGCGCTAATAACTGCCAACGGCCTTGAGTGATTTGTGTGGTATAGCTTGAGTGTTCTGCGCTGAGCTCAAGCAACGTGACATACGTCCACCGAGCAATACGACTCGCCTATCAAGGAGCGCACTGTGCCGAATTAGACGTATTATTACTTTTTAGTATCTAAAATATAAATTTTAAAAAAAAGTAACAGGCAATATTATAGGTAGTAACATAGTCTTTTTACACAAAACAAACCAAACAAGGTTTTTATGTTTTGGGTAGACAGTAATTCATGAATTTATTTCAATAAGTATTTTACTACAATAGTTAAATATTCACAGGTACGATTGATGTACATATGTTCTAGTTTATATAAATATATATTTATAAAAATGCACAACTAACCTGCATTATTTGACGGCGAAATAAGAGATTTAAACTTGAGAATTACGGCCGTTACCATTTACCGTCGCCTTAACTTTCATTTACAGACAGTAAAAAGAAGTTTTCGTGTCTGTCTGTTTGTCCGCTTGGTTCCTATTAAACTTCACAATGGATTATTATTAAACATTATAAGAGATTTCAAAAACAACTGACGCGGGCAAGAGTTATTTATGCAATCTCCTTTGACATGTTTAAAAATTCACAAAATATACATTCATAATGGATTTTAATGCGGTTTTCACCACCATTTAGGGAGTTTATTCTGGAAGTGGAGTGGAATTGTTTAATACGTTAATATTTAACTTGATACAGAAATCGCGATGCTTTGTCGCCACATCAGTAGATTGTGAGAGATACTGAGATAGAGATGAGTGCGTGGCAGGGGCGGGTCGCTAGTAATAATATAAATACGAAAGTAACTCTGTTTGGTATGATTTCACGGTAAAACTGTTGGTATGGAGATAGCTTGGAACCTGCCGGGCTAACATGCGCGCCGCGACAAATTTTGTCGACTGTTTTGTCTCGCTCTTACTCGTGCGAAGACGAGACAAATGCACGATAAAAGCGTTGACAAAATTTTGTCCGCCCGGCTGGAGAAGGATATAAGATACTTTTTCCCCGGGTACATTAAGTAGTTCCATTAGGATGTGAGGGAAACCGCGAGCAACAGCTAGTTTTATTTAAGGTGTTAAAAAATTAACTCTAATTTCGTGAATTTGCTCGGTATTGAAAAACAAGCTTAAGTATTATAAACAAGATGCTTGGAGAGGTTATTTTTTTTGGATTTAATGTTATGGAAAAAATCTGCAGTGTGTTTACATCATTTGAATGGCGCGGGACGGGCGCTGGCGCAGCGGCGCCTAAGGACCTACCTACCGTTTACAGTGCGCCTACTGAATAATTTATGTGATGAACTTACAAGTACCTACCTAATGAAAATGTTTATTTTTTAAGTTATTTTTCAACACTTTATACAGGGTGGCAGGTTAGACAGTGGAAATACGAAAAAGGGTCATTGATAAAATAAAATCAGCTGTTCCATACATTTATGTTCACATAACAAAATGTATGGAACACCTGATTTTTTTTCGCGATTTCAGGGTTGGTACGGCTGTTAACTGAAGCGCCGGCAGCCGATAGCGGTTTGAAATAGGTGCAAAAAAAATCATTCATATTGAATACCTATAGCATAAGCATAGCATAATCGGCCTATAATGTTCCCACTGCTGGGACACAGGCCTCCTCTGTGAGAGGGAGTGGGCCGTAGTCCACCACGCGGGCCCAGTGCGGGTTGGTGGACGTCACATGTCTTCGAAGTTTTGGTTCTAGGACATGCCGGTTTCCTCACGATGTTTTCCTTCACCGTTAAAGCAAGTGATAATTATTTTCTAATACGCACATGACTTCGAAAAGTCAGCGGTGCGTGCCCAGGGATCGAACTCGAACCATTCGCCGTGGGAGGCACATGGTTAAACTAGGCTATCACTGCTTGTTTCACTTGATACACTTTGATGATATCACTTTGTTGAATACCTATAATATGTTAAAATGCATGTTTATTATTGCAGGTGGCGTTAATAAGCGTGGTGCACATCAGAGATGACCAGTGTCCATTGCCGAGCGGCGTCATTGCGCAGTACTTGAAGCAAGCGAACGGACACCTGTCCTGTTTGAAGGTAAGAGTCAGAAGCACTTTCCTAGAACAAAGATAGTCCAGAAAGCCAGTTCTAGTAATTAACTTAGCACTATGACTGCGTAGCTTAGGTGTTCCGCATCTTGAAGAAAAAATATTCAAAATTATATGCAAAAATTCTGATAGAGAAAGGTAGAAAAGGGGAGAGCCTCCCCGCCCCTTTTTGAGTCCCACTGTCTACGGATCTCTAAATCTGGGCTTGTCTCTGAGTGACTGATCATTTAGATTCCTTGGTTCCGCAATGTTGTTCCGTTGTTGGAATCTTCTGTCAAAAATTTCTCAATACCAGTACGGAGTAAATGGCATACCTACTCGTCATATACCGCAGTCGACCCTTTTGGAAAAATGGCGTAAAGCTTTGTAGGTATATGTATGTACAAACAACATTGTCCCATTCATTTCATTGTGATTTAATTTCAATACAGCATTTTAATGTCTTCTTGATGCAAATATGTCTGTTTCTTGACCATTAAGTTATTGATAGTGTAATAAATATGATTAAGTACTCATACAATTGTTAAGTACACCTATATATTATATTCAATTGTCTTTGAGACAGAATGTAAACAATGGAAGTGTAACTCTACTGAATTCAAAATCATGCGATGCACCGTAATTTGTTGATGTTTTAGTTCAGTATAATAATAAGGCGGGACTTTGAATTTGGTCGGGTTAAACTTCTTTAATTCATTGTTTTTATGTTTATGAATATGGTTGACATTTGCATAGGGGTCATATGATCTCTCTTACATCCCCTTAACAGATTACCGACATATTCTCAATAACCCTGTATATGTATTGACAATGTATTTATACTGGCTGTTGATTTATTGACCTGAGAGGGTGATTCTACCAGTCATACTGAATAATCCCTATGAGATCAATATCCAATTCGAAAAAAAATTAAACAACTTTTCATACATTCTGACTACTACTTTTGTATTATTTTGCCGATATTTGGTTGTTTTTTTTTTGACGAATCGGATATGAGAATCACTCCCTTTATGATTGCAGGTGACTAAAGCAACAACCAAAACCCCAAATCTGCTATTGAATTTGTCATAATCGTGTCAGAATAGTCTCTCAATGACATCGTTTTGACCATTGACGAAAGAGATAGTCTTACTCTAAGCCAATGAGCACTTAGGTTTTGACAGTTATGAAAGAAAGAAAGAAGAAAGAAAGAAAAATTATTTATTGAACTCGCACAACATATAGGTAATAGAAAAGATACAAAAAAAAAAAAAACTTTAGTAAGAGTAAAAAATAAAAAAAAACAGTTTAAAAAATAAAAATAAAAGTAAAACCTGGTGCGAGGCCAAAAGGCCACTATCTCAGCATAATGCTGCGACCTAAAAGTGCCGCAGCGCTGGTATTCTGATAGGGCCCAGCGATGCCACGGGCAGCTACGGTAATAAATAATTTCTATAAATAAATAAAAAAAATAAAATAGCAGATCCAATAGATATCATGTTATGTGTTTAAGTGTGTTCGTGTAAAATGCACTTGACTTCGACGATCCACTTTATTAGAACACGCCATACCATAGAGTATCCATGTCTATGGAATGTATCTATGTCTATGGAATGTGTCTATGCCGACGCCGCGCCGGCGCCATTGGCGGAAAGATTCTGACAGCTTGTCGTTATAATCCAAACATTAAAATTATAAATTAGCAAATCGATTCATCATACAAAACAAATAAATAGGTATAATACAACTACAATGTTTTGTTAGTAAAAATACAATTGTAACAGTGTAACATGAATTATGCAATCGTTACGTTTTGTGTGTAGTGTAAACCATGTACTTATAAAAAAACAAGATGTGAATAACATTGATCATTGTGAATAACACAATGATCATTATGCAGTCATTAAGACACCATTGTTACACTTGGGGCCCAGTATTGATGTGTTATTGTCGTGCCAGCAACTGTACGTGAGCGGCGAGTGCGGGCCGGCGGAGGGCTACGGCGCGGCGCACGCGGAGGCGCTGTGCTGCGTGTGCGCGTCGCACCCGCTGTCGCGCGCGCTGCTGCCGTGCCGCCACGCCTGCCTGTGCGCAGACTGCCTGCGTACGTACATAACTAGTTATTGTTTTATTTTAAATTAAATGTTATTTTTTCATGAATGTAAGTGAGCACTTAAACTCATGAAAAATTAACATAAATACCCTCGGGCTTGCCCTCTAGGCACGCCACTGCTAACTAGTAAAGGGATCTCCATGATCACGTGAGCCTCGAAAGTGGGAGAGGGGGTTTGGAAAAAATCATGAAATATAACAAGGGTGTAGTGAGATATCACGTGTATTAATTATTTCCTATCTGGACATCTTTCTCGCAGTGCTTAATTTTCCAAAATTAAATTAGATTAAACCTGCATTTAATAGTATATTATGCAATTAGTGAATAAAGGACGGATTTAAAGCGAGGGCCATATAGATGAATCACGAGCTAGTGAAGGATTCTAACGATTGAATTTCGACCGTAGGGAGTGATTCATGATGATTGAATCACGAGTGTAGCGAGTGATTCAAGTGTTAGAATCCTGAGCGACGCGAGCGATTCATGGCCCTCGATATAAATCCGTTTTATTCAAGAGTTGCATACTATACTTTATACCATGACTACGAGAAAAAGAAAGATTTAAGTGAAAATATACATATAATGAAGAAAAAGTAAAGTTAAATTGGCTTTGATGTAAACCAGCCGTGATTTTTTGGGTAGCAAGCTTTCCACCTTTCCACTATATCGGCCGCCCTCTCTTTCACAAACTCAGGTGTTAACACATCTTCATCACTAGAATGCATTTTTAATCGATTAGAACAACACTAAACAAACACAAAATTAAAGATTAAAGTAACACTAAACTTGTGTTCGTACAACTTACAGTATTCAAAATAGCGCCAATTTACTAAGGACAGCAAAGAACACAAAACAGTTTTTATTCTAATGCTAAACTCCTTGTCGAAAATGTCGACCAATCAAATTGAATTTAGAACACATCAATATAGGTCGAATACACAGATTACACTTACACTAGATACGGCAAGCCACGACCAAGCGTGCCCTGCATGTTTGACTGTTCGTACTAAAAAAAGTCTGTTAGCTCAGTGACGCTTAGTGATTGAAACAATTCTGTTTACTCTGAGCACATCACTAAATGGCTGGGGTGAAGTTATCGTAGGTATAAAAAAGATGACACGTTCGGTTTTCATACAATATAATAACGTGCCGCATCTAGCATAGGTTCTTTAAATCTGTGGTCGAATACATTGGTGTGTTCCATTTTCAAACATCAAAACAGTGAGTAAAAGTGTTTTTTATTCACTGTTTTCAGTGAATAAAATAAGCTTTTTAGAGGGGGAATGGTATAAAGATAATATTCTGACACTGAGTTGCAGAAAAGGTCGTTAAGTTTTAAAGGAGACTTTAACGATAGAAATTGTATGGGTAATGTCTCCTTTAAAATTTAATTATCTTTCTGCAACCGACCGTGAAAATTTTTAGATACTTACGTTGTTTAAAAAAAAGACACGTGATTTTGGTTAGGGGGGGTTAGTCTAAAACCACGTATCACCAGGGGAGACGGAGGTTAAAAAGTTGCTAAAAACATCACGTGATTAATGGACGACCTCTAACTATACCCACCACATTTTTTAACCGCTTATCTAGTCTGGCTGAACGGAAGCCGTTTCGTGCTATTTCATGGTGCTGACGATAAAAAAAAAAACCGGCCAAGTGCGAGTCGTACTCGCGCACCGAGGGTTCCGTATAATTTTTGGACGTATAAAGTGAAAAAATCCGGACCGCATAACTAAGTTTGTTTGTGAAGGAATTTTGATGATTTTGAAAAAACTGTACTAGTTAGGAACATCGTTTTATTTTTGGTGCCATATTTGGGTCAATTCCTATCAACTCTAATTATTTCAGATTTTTCGCTCCGCAAACTTCGGAGATAAGGGGGGGGGAACGGTATTTTTTCAGACATTTTTCATCATTATGTCGAAAACTGTGAGACATAAAATTAAATAAAAATATATTTTGAAATGTGCAAATTAAGCCCTTTCATATGATATGTCACTTGACCTAGTCACCTCACTTTGAAATTTTGGACCCCCACTCCGGCCCCTTTTGCAATGAAAATAAAAATATTTTTTCACTTTTTTCATTTGCAATAAAGTTGGACAAGCACTTTTTATAACTGTTCCAAATTTCAAGTCGATAGCATTAGTAGTTGCTGAAATAACCAGGTGTGACAGACAGACAGACAGACAGACAGACAGACAGACAGACAGACAGACAGACGAAGTCGCACCATAAGGGTTCCTTTTTTACCATTTTGGTACGGAACCCTAATATACAACGCCCATATGAGGCGTAGTAAAATAGATTGCAAATTTCAACTGATTCAGACGACACAGTAGCTCAGTTGGTTAGAGCAACGCCACGGGGCAGCAGAGGTCGCGGGTTCAAATCCCGCCCGTGTCAGTTGTCCCTTTCAATCGGCATCATAAAAATACAGGATGTTTCATATTTGGTCGGTTCGATTCCCAGATGAAGCAAGCAACTTTTTCAAAATCTTTGAATGCAGTATTAGTTAATTTTAAAAATAAAGTGAAGTTTCCATGACTTCCTATCTCAGATATTTAAAGTACTTTCCCTCCATGCATTGCCGTGGGACAACCTGTATAAATCAATCGTGTTACCTACTAACGTGGGTGCGTCTAAAACAAAAAACCTCACATATAATGTCGAGACAACTATTTTTAGGTCAAACAAGTAGGTATTTGTTTCGTGCGGGAATCGAACAGTACGCCAGCCTTTCGGTAATCTTCCTCAGAGTTATTCCAGCCTAGCTAAACTTGATAGTTGCGCTCACAAACTTGCAATCAGTCCGTGTAATACTTACAAAAGGTTACAGGAAGCCAACTGATTAGGAAAACATTGATATGTCTCTGTTACACGGGACTAAGAGTCCCGGACCTTCAGTGCCGAAGCCAACACGTAGAGGCCCTTTATGACAGCTTTTTAATAAAATTGAATGGTGACATAGCTGGTGATTATCCTTGTATGCACTATAGAAATACACCCAAGGATAACCACCAGCTTATGCAGGACTATTGCAATATATATGTGGAAAAAAGAAACTACTTTGGCTATTGTGGTGGGATGGTAGTGGACTAAGTTAAGGGGAACTATAGGAACCTATGGCGCCTGCCGAAACAATGTATGTGCACACGTAAAAATGGCAGACAAAATGACATTGATATTATTGTTATAAAATATAATGATAATGCTAATTTCGTAGTAATCACTATAGCAACGTGCAGCTATTAACAGACTTAAATAATTGTGTGACTTCATTATATGGAAATAATAATAATTACATTTTAATTACTTTGACGCGTGACGTGATACGAATAGAAATCTTATAGCTTATTTACGTGGTAAAGAGATCAGCTTCGCTTGACCAACCCGATATACTATGCGATCGCGATAAGAATAGGAACGTCAATGACCTCGCAACTATCACTTGAAAAGTAATTGTTACAAAGAAAATTAATTGGCGAATCAATAACGTTATTTTTTTACTTTATTTTACTGAGTCTTTGATTTACCAAATCTATTGTAATAGATTTTTAATACAAAACAGCTCAATTTTCAATACAAATGCAAAGTCCTATTCTTATTTTGTATGCATAGTAAATGCATATGGCCCATTCCCAATAATGGATCTATCGCCTCTTTCCCCTGATAGAGATAGATTTTTGACATAAGTTTTATAGACGTAATGTCAAAAATCTTATACCTCTATCTACTCTCCTTTTGGGCTTCGCCGCAGTCGGGTAAAAAGGCAAATGAAGGCGGCATCGACCTCGTAAACGAGCTATTACGATAATTCATTTTGTCATTAAGATTAAGAGTTAATTACATGTTCTTGGAATCGGTTAGGAGATTCCAAATCCGTTATGTTTAATTGTTTCATTAATTAATTTAATCAGAATCATAAATCACTGTCAACCTAGCCTTTTCCCAACTAGTTCGGGTTTCCAATCTTACTAGATGCCATTGAAAATCGATATTTTCAGTAATAAGCTCATAAATAAAAGAAAAATACAAAATTCTTTTTTAGAAGTAAAATCAATACTTACTTATTATAACAAGACTAGAAAGTTCTGGCATAAGAATAATAGATAATATGAGCATAGAATGTAATCTCCTTTGTCCGTGCCCAAAATGCCCCGTAATAAATACCTACTTCCCCTCCCAGCGTGCTTCCCCGCTGTCGCCATACGGATTCCGCCAGGGCTACCTATTTCCTATTTCATACTGACATTTTTGTTTATCAAACGCGAGACGGTAGGCTATTATCGTGATCTACAATACTGTTGCAAGAGTTTCATTTCTATACCCGTATTATTTGTTAACCGACTGCGGCGAAGCCTAAAACGAGGGTAATGTTTTTAAACTTATGGTTCTGGTCTAAGCAAATTTAATTTGCTCTTATATTTATTATATGTAATAATTATAGTAAACATAAACATTGATGTTCTGTTTACAATAGTTATTTCTACACGTGTCACGGTAGCTTGATTTACTTTACAGTTAGGGTTGCCAACTTATTTTTTTCAACAAATATAGTATTTTCGATGATATTACCTGCTAAAATATTGTAGATGGAGAAAAAATAATGTAAGTAGTAACTGTTTTAAATTAATAATTTATACTTTAAACGAATATATTCTACTGTTTTAAGCCTTTTTTTTATTCTGTTTTATTTGAAATAAATAATGTCCAATTAAAGTACAGTAGTTTCGCCAATCGCCTACTATTTTTTTATTTTAAAATACCTAGTATTTGGAATCCTATAATATTTTAGGGTTGGCAACCCTATTTACAGGGCGCGCCAAGCGATTATCTTTGACCCACACTTCCTTATTCGAGCGATATATATTTTATAGCTTATTGTTTCATTTAATTACAACATTGCGACATAACAAGGGCACTTATTGTAATTCAATAGTACTTACATTGATTTATGATATATGTAGTTGTTGTTATAGGGTAGATGATATACACTCGCGAGCAATGAATCCAGTCGGTCTCAAAAACTACTCAGTAGAAGCTAATACAAACTTTATTTTCACAGATAAATGAGAATGAAGACTAAGCCCTAAGTTCACCGACAAGGTAACAGTCCGTTAAATTGAAAACGGCTGTTTATGACAACTTTTTCTATACAAAAAGTCATGTTAAACAGCCGTTTCAATTTATCGGACTGTTATCTTGTCGGTGAACTTACCCCTTATTACATTACAGTTTTTAATGATTCTTAGTTTCGGAGATGTTAAGATTATACGAGTAGTTACCGACCTGATTACATAGCTAGTCTATCTCTTTATTTACAATCTCGAAACAGTTTGATAAAAGAAAGCAACAAAAAAAAATATCTTAAAAAACTTACTACAAAAAAGATAAACATCTGTTGAACAAGAATTATACTAAAAATAATACACAGTTGCTTTAGCACTAACTTGTCTAAAACAAGTGTGTATTATTTTTGGTATCATTCTTGTTCAACAGATGTTTATCTTTTTTGTAGTAAGACGGTTAACCTCTTCGCTATAGCGTCTGCACAGTATCGCTTGCAACTAATACTGTGGCACATGCCAACCAATTGTTATTCCGATCAGTGCTGCGTTCAGGCTGTCAATACAAATGCAGCCAGCTCTCAATGTCAGGCCAGCGCCTTGAGAACGACCTTAGGAAACGGATCTTAACCTCTTTGGATCAAGGATCGGTTATGTTAGGTATGGGAGCCGGTTTTAGTTTTTGCCAGTTGTAATGTTTTTCAACTGTTTGTACTTATTTTTTGTAGTGATTTCAAGGTTGATCCTGTAGTTAACAAAACTAGTATCGAATACCTACTAAATATATAGGAGATTTTCTAAAACAACTGACTCAGGCGGGCATTGAACCCGCGACCTCTACCTCGCCGTGGTATCGCTCTAACCAACTGAGCTACAGTGTCATACCTGAATCAGTTGAAATTGGAAATCTCTTTTTACGCCTCTTAAGAGCGTTGGTGACATCTATCGGAAACTAATTACAGACTCCAACTCAATGCTTCTAACTTTGCAGCTAGAAGGACATTGGGGGACATAGGGGAGCCTGTAATTAGTTTCCACCACACCACTAATAACAATAATAATATGAGCCCTGTTTATAGACTGCCTCACTGCTGGGCACGAACCTCTCAGAATGAGAGGGGATAGGCCATAGTCCACCATGCTGGCCAAGTGCGGGTTGGCAGACTTCACACACTTTCAAGAACTTTATCCTCCTGAGACCCAAGGTATAAAATAAAGTCGTATCCTCTTGATTTTTGGAATAAGTAGTAGTCTGAACCTAAGGACTTCAGCAAAAATAAAAATAAAAATCCCCTCCTCCCCATAAGGCAAAAAAAGGGGGTATCACGGATGATACTTTGGGTTCTAATCAAACACAAAAGTGTATTATTTACGTTTTATTTAAAATATTTTAATTCTAATTTATTGCAAGTGAAAATCAGAAAAACAGTTTCTATTGACATTAAAACATAAGAATATGTTACAGGTGGAACATTTCACAAAAGTTTGCTGACTGCATTCTACATTTCGATCTATTGGTTTGATTGCCTTTGGCACATACGGGCAAGTGCTTTGCTTCCTTTACCCTTTGTGACGTATGGGGCATCGGTTCCACAAGACTATGGGGTCTTCTCCGAGTCGGTGGTACTTGTTCTTCTTCTATTGGAAACGGAGGTCGTAGGTTTGATGTCAGTCTGGGACTCATACGTGGGCTGTTGCGAGATAAACGCTCTAAACTAGGACTGGAACACTGCGATTGAAATTGCATGGTACCGCCATAGATCAAATGTTTAGCCAAGTCCATTTTGAAATCTAGTTACTGCATAATTTGCTTCCGGGGAAGACCACACCTCACAGCATCTTGACGATATTCTATCCAAGCTGCTCCAGACGCAAAATCAAAAAAAAATTGAAGTTAGGGTGGATTTTCCATGGGCTGACTTTCCAATGGCGGGTCTGCATCAAAGGTATTATTGAAGTTTTCTGAACGGTTCCAAGTTAGTGGTCGGTTAATGGCTCGTGTCTGATGATCATGACTAACAACGTTAGACAAAGGCCTGTCATCCGACTCCTCCCACTCACTATCAGGATCTCGAGATCCTATAACTTCTTCGAGGATCTGATGATCCTGAGGGTATTCATCCACGTCATCATCGTTTTCGTCAAAGTCTTCGCAATCGGAGACATCTAGATTCACCAGAAACTCAGTTATCAGATTGTCTTCCAAACCTGCAAAAATAATAAATAAATGTGATAAGCGCCCAAAGTATCACCATTGATATCGAAAAAAATCGGCTAAAATAAGTACGTTTGTAAAACACTTTAACAACTTTCTTAGTGTCAATTGCGAATTTAGTCATTTTTCTATTCGAAACAGTTAAAAAAGTTATGCAAAAGTAATTAAAACCAATATTTACCTTTTTTGTTCGCCGACATGTCGTTACTCGCAAAAAAAAAAACACGCAAGTGAATATAAACAACTGTCAAACTCCGTTGAATTAAACGAAACCACATTTTGACGACACACAGTCTTACCAAGTAACTTACTACGTACTTATTTCACGGCAAAACTGCTAGATAACCCGGAAAAAAAATATTTTATCCCGGTATCATAGATGATACCATGGGTCTCAGGAGGTTATGCAGAAATTTCAGGCATGCAGGCACAAAAAATTCTTAACCGTGCCGTCTGTTAGTTAACGCTAGACAGATAGAAAGAAAGAAAAATGTTTATTTGTGAAAACGCCCAGAAGGAGTTCAGGAAAACAAGCAGCAACAATCCACAATTAGTTTTATTGTTCGACTTCAACAGACTCAGCCGATATTATAATACTAATCACCGTGCTTCACACTTCAACGCTCGCATTCGAATGGCTGACCGTTTCTCTAGCATGTTTGACACTGATCATCCCCTTCCATAACTGTCAGTGTCAAACATGTCGATCCTTCAGTTATTTTATTTAATTACCCACAAAAATGTGAGATACATATTAAATCAATGAATGAATGTAACAGTCGGCCATCCGTCACAGTAACGAGTCCCTTCGTTATGGCTATACTTATTTATGATAAGTAGTTCATATTGTCACTTATTCTATGTTTATTAATTGGCAAAGTATGTGACTCCCTATAACTTTGTTGGGTACTATACTACTATACTACTAATCACATATGATTTTCATTACGACATAGCACAAATCATTCTATAAATATCACTAGAAATCGTGCAAGAGGAGTTACTTCTATTCTTTCACTACCATCTTGACCGAAGTCGCTATCCCTATCATGTCACTACAGCTCGCGAGGGGACGGCTACTTCTATTCTTTCGCCGCCACCCTGCGCTAAATCTAGTTATATACTCGCTGTCATAATATCACTACAGCCTACAAGCGGGTAGCTACTTCTATTCTTTCACCACCAACTTGGTAGGCTTGTCCTACATAACACTCATGCTCGGCTCACGTCCGCTCGAGCTCCGAGTTATGCAGACAGTTTCGCTTTTCCACTTAATCTCTAAATACATCACAACAACAATAACGTGATACAGTGTTACAACTCTGGTTTTTGTCACAACTAAGTAATTTAATCAGCGTCGCTTTCGTCACTTGAGGAACAAGCGGGTGCGTTAAAACTCATCCACGGATAAATTTTATCGACAGCCACTACATTTTCATATGGCTTACCCTTTCTAGTGAGCGGTGTATCAACTATGAGGTATCGATCATTGGGAAGTATGCTTTTGATTCGGTATGGGCCCTGACATTTGGGTTCTAATTTCTTTGATTTTCCTGATCCTCCTGCTATGTTTCGTACAACTCTAACTAGATCACCTATCTTAAATTCTGTAGCCTTTTTGCGACCCTTATCAAATCTTTCTTTTGTCTTTATTTGGTTACTTTCTATTCTCTCACGCGCATTCGCTCTTATATCGTCAATATCCTCTACCTTTTCACTTTCGTCAATTTCCTCAGATATCGTGTTCAGTATACCATCGGACGGATTTCCTACCTTGCGGCCGAACAATAATTCAGTAGGTGATCTCCTTGTAATATCATGCATTGTGGTGTTAATACCTAACTGCACGTCTGGTAAATATACATCCCAAGTATCTTCAGCTTTCCCATGAGTCATACTGCCTAACGAGGCCAGAACTGTGCGGTTGCACCGCTCTACTTGGCCGTTAGCACGTGGAGTTGCGACTGCATTGAGAATGTGTTTAACTCCAACTGATTGTATAAATGCCCTGAACCTTTTACTGGTAAAGCTCGTCCCGCGGTCAGTGATAAGACGCTTTGGTGGGCCAAACAAACTAAAATACGTTTTAAAAACCTTAATGCTCGCCTTGCTTTTAGTACTTCGAACTGCTGACAGATACACGTACTTGGTGAAGGCATCTATGATAATGAGTATGTAGGCGTTACCGCGTTTACTTTTGGGAAAGGGACCGAGATGATCTGCGTGCAGCGTATGAAGTGGCACATCTACTTTTGGGATCGGGTGCAAACCTCCTTCCTTGGATCCCGATGGAATCTTGTGATGTGCACACTCTAAACATGCCATGACGTATTTTCGGATAAACTTCCTCATTTTCGGAAACCAGAACAGGGATTTAATTCGCTGCAGGGTTTTCTCAAAGCCAAAATGACCTATTTCGTCATGATTGGCCTTGAGGACCTGCCAACGAACCCCCCTAGGCACCAGCCACCTCAATTCACCATTCTCAACGACTCGGAATACCCGTCCATTTTTGACTTGATATTCCTTGTGAATGGCGGCAATCTTAGAGGTTTCAGGATCTTGTAGAATATCCTTTATGCGTTTAACCTCTTCGTCTGCTGACTGAACAGTTGTGATCCAGTCATCAACTTTCACAGGCATTATGTCCAATACGTGAACTGGTTCCTGCTCTATTACGGTGGCTCCTCTGCTCAACGCATCCACATGTGCCATTCTCTCGCCTGGACGGTACTCAATATCACAATCATATTCTAAAAATTGTATCCACCAACGCGAAATGCGAGGTACCAGGTCTCGTTTCGTGAAGGTGGATCGCAGAGCATTGCAGTCAGATACTATTGTGAATTTAATACCTAAGAGGTATGTCCGAAATTTATGTCAGTTTGAAAAGTTCTGTCAGCCTCCTGATAAATGTTTAAGATATCTAATGTAGTATTTCGTGACACAACTCTTGCCCTTGAAATGAGAGAACCTTGCTTAAACCGAAGAGTTTGCGATCCAACATTTTGAACCAGTACGCGACCGACGCCGTTACACAACTGGTACTCACCAGGCAGTAAATAATATTCCACCCCTGGTTTTCCCCTAATTGATCCACCTACGTAAACGTTGCCACTATAGGTATCACCGCCAGAACTAACTACTATCGCCTTTAGCTTACCGATCTCGATGTCAGTATCATCGACAGTTATCAGAGTTAATTTGACAATTTTATCTAATTCGACAGTTTCGAACAGAAGGTCGGAAGCGGTCTTGACTATTCTCAGTCCAGGGCGTTCGGTAAAGCTATGTCCAAGCAAAACCGGCACATTAATAACCGAATCGTCGACGACAAGTACTTCTACCTTTTCTTCCTTGACGTTTTGTACCTCAACGCAGACAAGTGCTTTACCAATAGGTAGGTAGGTGACGTTACCTAATCCCCTCAATAATGGGCCCTCTACCGCCTCCCATTTGATATTTAACTTGCTCGCGTCGTTCTTTCGGATTAACGTAGCCTGACTACCTAAATCTACCTGACATGGAATATCTATGCCATTTATTTTAATACCAATCTTGTATTTATCATCTTCAATGTCATCGATAGCAACTTCCAGTACATTTTTAGATCTATTTTGAGCAGAACTGGTTTGAACACTACTATTATTGTTAGTTCCAGTAATACTAATCTTTTTGGGACAATTACTTGAGTTATGACCTAGAAAATTACAATCACTACATTTATTTATAGGCTTACGACATTGCCAGCTCATGTGCCCAGGATCATTACAATTGAAACAAGTCACACTTCCCTTAGATCGACCCCTCATCGCGCCGTTGTGGCGCTGTGGCGTGCTAGTCGAGGTTGAACTAAAGTTTGAGGACCGCGTATCTTTCGATTGAGTATCCCTCTTAAACTCATGGACATCCCGCGTTTGTTGATTTCTAACCGTTTTGAAAAATTCTAAGGTTTCCTCGGGCTTATCAAACTTCCCAGCCTGCGCGCTCAACCGAACACCTTTATCGTCTATCCCAAATATAATACAGTCCACCGCTTGTTTCCCAAATATTTTACAACGGTTAAGTAAATTAATTTTCGAGAAATAATATAACTCAAGTGACTCACCAGGGCGTGCCTTTCTGTTGAGCATTTCCGTCAGCAATTCCGCGTAATTTTCAGTTGATGGAAAGGATTCCTTTAACAAACTCTTCCATTGCGACCACGTATGCTTAATAGAAGGCAGGCCCTGATACCAAGTTTTGGCATGTCCAGTCAATTTGGGCAGGGCATAGTGGACCGTTTGCTTGTCGTTCCAATTATAAATTTCTGTACACTCGTCTACTTTGTTTAACCAGATATCAATGGTTTGTTCCTTCGAGAGTGGATCAAACTCTGGGATAACGTTATTTAATGAGGATGAAAGAAACGGTTCACGGTCCCTACCCTTAAAAATATTTACAAATTCTTCAAAAAAATCAGTACGATCAGAGTACCTCGACCTCTTGCGTTCCGGGCTTCTTTCGTCACTTTTAGGAGGGGTGGATGCTTGCCGCGAGCGGGCAGTAAATGGCCCGTTGCTAGTTGACGCTTCAGTACCCCTACGACGTTCATTTCGCCTTGACAGTTCATCCTCTAATAGACGCAACCTTTGATACAAGTCTTCGTCATTGTTTGATTCTCCGCGACCTACGTTTGGGTTGTGACGATCACTGCCATGCCGAGTACGGCTACGGCGTAATCGCCTGCTTACCCCTCCGTCATTGCGACTTCGACTCCTACTCCGTTTATATCGAGTATCACCTCGTTGGCTGTCGCTCCTAGTACGGCTTCGGCTACGACGATCACCCTCACGAACTCTTGGACTTCGCCCCTCTGGTTGGGTAGAATGTCTCGAGGGAGTCTCTCTCCTACGTCGTCCAACTTCCTCACGCTCATTCATCTGGAACTCGTCCACACGATTTGTATTAGTTTATCGCCTAATAATATACCACTCTAGACACTGCAATTGCACTGCATTATGATTGACCTATATGCGTTACAATACACATTTCACGAGTGCGAAATACATATTTAATAATTAAAATGAAATATTTAATTTAATAAAATATCATATTCGTCATGCGGGTATCGAACCCGTGGCACGCAGGACAATGGGACAATTGCAAATCGCCGACTATCCAATATGAATAAAATAAAAGGTACATATTCACAATAATTTATCTAAGAAATAATCTTTAGTTATTTAATAGAGTAAATATTATGATAATTATTATTTTGTGGCTAGGGTACACTTCAAAATTACTAATGGTGTAATTCGAGGCAAAGTTTTGCATCGTTAGGAATTTGTATCAATTTAATCCAATTGCATCCACTTATTGTCACGTTAATTCGTAAAAAAAAAAAACCTGTTTTACTGTAGCTTTTGAGATTACCAAGCTAAATGAATACATATTTTGAGGATTTTGACATGTTTTTAAAACAAACCGACGTATCTGACGCCATTAAGACACACCCTACAAATACGATAGAATATTTGCGAAATTATGATAAAGTAACATCGAAACATATTTTCGAATGTGGTTCGTAGGCTTTGGTATAATTAGGTAAATACCTAAACTTACATATTTATGTGTTTATCTCAAGTGGTTTACCTTGCTCGTGTGGATGAATAACTGTAATCCGTTGTAATCTACTCGATCGTCACTATATTTTGCAAGCCATTTCATATTATTTAACTAGTTATACATTTTCCTTGATCAATTAATGTATATTTCATGTTTTCAAATTAATCAGTGAAAAAAAATATGAAAGTCATAATAACCGTACCTTTGAACAGTGGTGGGCGTTGCAAAAACGGTATGTTTTTGCTGTAATCCCACTTCTGAGCTGAAAACGCCCAGAAGGAGTTCAGGAAAACAAGCAGCAACAATCCACAATTAGTTTTATTGTTCGACTTCAACAGACTCAGCCGATATTATAATACTAATCACCGTGCTTCACACTTCAACGCTCGCATTCGAATGGCTGACCGTTTCTCTAGCATGTTTGACACTGATCATCCCCTTCCATAACTGTCAGTGTCAAACATGTCGATCCTTCAGTTATTTTATTTAATTACCCACAAAAATGTGAGATACATATTAAATCAATGAATGAATGTAACATTTGGAACATTTTGAGACACGTACAGAAAAGGAACAATTATTTCCACTATAAAAAAATATTGCTTACCTCCACGTACATAATTATTCAATAAAGTATTATGAATGAAAAAAGAATCAATAGACAAGGTGTAGATAGGATAAATAAAAAACCGGCCAAGTGCGAGTCGTACTCGCGCACCGAGGGTTCCGAATCATTTTTGGACGTATAATGTGAAAAAATCCGGACCGCATAACTAAGTTTGTTTGTGAAGGAATTTTGATGATTTTGAAAAAACTGTACTAGTTAGGATCATCGTTTTATTTTTGGTGCCATATTTGAGTCAATTACTATCAACTCTAATTATTTTAGATTTTTCGCCCCGCAAACTTCGAAGTCGCACCATAAGGGTTCCTTTTTTACCATTTTGGTACGGAACCCTAAAAATCTGTAGAGGGTAGTACCTAGTAGGTATTACGATTCCACGAATTATACGAATCGTAAGTCATCGAAGGCGTGTCTCAAGGTTGCTCCAAATGGGTATCCAACTCAGCATAAGCCAGGCAGGGTACCTGACGCTGGTATTCTACTGGATCCCTTTTCCGACACACGAGTACCGAGCATACCGAAAGTATATTTTAATTAAAATAAAATAAGGAAAAACTGTTTTGCGAAGTAGACGTGAATAATTAGATAGACCGCTAGACCTAAAATCACACACACGGTCGGTTGCACAAAGATAATTAAATTTTAATGGAGGCATTACCCATACAATTTCTATCGTTAGTCTCCTTTAAAACTTAATGACCTTTTCTGCAACTCAGCGACAGACTGTTATTAAAACACATTAATTAACAATCATCATCTGCCTACTGCCTAGCCTTTTAATTATATTGGGGTCGGCATCCAGTCTAACTAGTTTTGGCTGAATATCAATATTTTACGTGGAGCGACTGCCATCTGACCCCCACAACCCAATTAATGGGTAATACCGGTATTCGAATATTAGACCAGCTGTCAGACTTTTAGGGCTTCTGACTACCCGTAACGATTGTCAAAGATATTCCCATAGGAATATCTTTGACAATCGTTACGGGTTGTCATAACAACCGGGACCGACTGCTTAACGTGCTCTCCGAGGCACGGAGGGGTCTCGATGTGTAAAGAACGGTCACCCATCCAAGGACTAACCGCGGCAAGCGCAGCTTAACCTCGCAGATCGATCGATCAGCGCGGCCGTCATTTAGCCACGAGCCCCTCAAAAAACACATTAATTAACAATGTCCCCTCTATTCCCCAGCTAAGCTGGACAAGTGTCCGATCTGCCGCAGCATGATCACCAGCTACTTCTGCATCCGCAACGACGACGAGCGCGAGCTGTCGGAGCTCAAGCAGCAGCGGTTCTTCAACCGGAGACTCTTCAACCTGTTCCACTACCATTAGCGAGGTAACCCTTGTTATGTACTATAGTCTGTTTTAGGGTTCCGTACCTCAAAAGGAAAAACGGAACCCTTATAGGATCACTTTGTTGTCCGCCGTCAGTCACCGGACCATAAGTGGAGCCATCTGCTCATAGATGGCGCCATTGGAAGTGTACAGTAGCGCCATCTATGATCATATTTCGGAACCCTTAGGGCGCGAGGCATACTCGCACTTGTCCGGTTTTTGTTTTTTAACAAACGAGTACTGAGTATGTCTCTCGCACATTTCCGATATTGACAGAGTGAGATGGGTCATGGGTGGGGGTGGGGCCAACGCCTTTGTTCTTGCTTTGAAATTGTTAAGGCACGTTCATATTGAATAGGTACTTCTAAAATTTACTGTAGAGAAAATTAAATTATTATTTTATGATTTAAATTTGCATACTTTTAGTATATTCGTAACGAAATTTTCTGTTCGCGTTATATGATATTTTGATAATAAATAACAATAAAACAATATTGTAGTGAAAAAAAAATCAGCTGTTCCATACATTTTGATCGTGTTGTGGTGCATTTTTGTAGGGAGCAGCTGATTTTTTTTTCATATTTCAGTGTCGGTCCCATAATAAAAGTTGATCATATTCATGAGTACTTTCACCTCTTAAAATATCCGCACTGGTTTTAATTTTACCCTGTATATTTAATATAATAAATAATTTATAATGTTTCGATACATTATTTTCAAAATGCCAAAAGTGGGTAAGCAAAAAGAATGTTTACCTTGTACACTCACTAAAACACGTGCGACGCGCAGGTCGATGGCTTACATGTAACTACAGCGTTTGTGTGGAACGGACTTTATGTTGATTACGTGGACCAATAGAAACGCAGTCAACATTTTCAGTACTCGTTTGTTAAAAAAAAACCGGACAAGTGCGAGTATGCCTCGCGCCCTAAGGGTTCCGACATATGATCATAGATGGCGCTACTGCTACTTCCAATGGCGCCATCTATGAGCAGATGGCTCCACTTATGGTCCGGTGACTGACGGCGGACAACAAAGTGATCCTATAAGGGTTCCGTTTTTCCTTTTGAGGTACGGAACCCTAAAAACAGACTATAGCACATTGCCCGCGTCTTACACGTAGCGCCATCTAGCGTCCTAAAGCAATTGTGAATGTCGAAAGTTATTTGCCTCAGGAACAGACAATGATGCAGTTTTATTTTTACCAAAATCGGCCCCGAGAATCCTTTGAGTGTTTTTCGCTATTCCTTATAGTTTCGGATTTGGCCGTCCACGCCCACTTGAAAAATTCACCCTGCATAAGTTCCTATTTGCATGCAACTTATTATTATTCATACATCTTGGAACCCGACGGCAGCCGAGCGGAAGCCGATTACGTGCGCGCGAAACTGACCAGGTTCCAAGGTGTATAAGTTGCATGAGAATATGAACTTTAATTACTGAATAGACACTTCAATTTCCTTTACTGCATTTTGTAAAATGCGCTTCGACGCGCGCCGGTCGTTGTAAATCATACCTAAATCAACGTAAGCGCCGCGACAAAAGTTTGTCGACTGTTTTGTCTCGCTTTTTCCCGTGCGAATACGAGACAAATGCACGATAAAAGCGACGACAAAATTTTGTCGCGGCGCGCATACTAGCCCGGCTGGTCCGCGCCGGAACAAAGTTTTTCTCAACAAATTAATCAAACTTTTTTATCTTTTACAGGTAATAAACACAGTGAACGATTTACATTGACGTGCAAGAACTACTAAAATTCGCGTTGTGACTCGCCACTAGTAGAGTGCGATAATATCGTTAAAACTATCGACTGATGAAAAAAATATAAGCAAACTGAAGAAAATACGTAAAAAAATTATTTCAAAGTGAAGTTCAAAAGACACGGTTCCACGAGACTGTTTAATTAAGATTAATGTGAAATTTTTGTGTGATTGTTGTGATATATGGATTAGTGAATAAATGAAGTAAGTGGTAATATGTGAACGCTCTATCCCTGGCTCAGGCGAAGTTTAAAGGCACCCACACAGTTGCGATAATATCGGATGCATCATTGCGATAACGAGTTACTATCGCACCAGAGGCCCTAGACAAGTTGTTTTTCTGTTAGCGTTCACGCCAAACGCTACCTCCAAAATATATGGCAATGACATTACCTACGGAAAAGTCACGTGACTCACAAATGTCAATTCCATACATTTTGTCCGTAGCGTTTGGCGTGAACGCTAACAGAAAAGCAACTTGTCTAGGGCCTCAGGGCCTGCAGTCACGACATAAATAACGATGCCATCGCAAAGTACCAATCGCTAATAACGACAAAAAATCGGACTTTGCGAATGTCGAGACTGCAGGCCCTGTCTCCGCAGCTGCGTTTTGATCGTCTGATAGATCCAACGTGTTTGCGTTGCTGCGTCCTAATACAAAGTGTAGATATTAAGAACAAATCTCGCAATAACGCTTGCCATGTTATCGCATCTATGTGGGGAGCCTTTATTCGATTTTTAACCAGAAAATCCGTAGCCTGGGTAGGTCCTTATAATATGAGACTTACACATGACTGGAGAATTGTGAGTGTACTATACTCCTCTGCCTAATTCCTCAGAGTATACCACGGCGGATCCAGGGGGGTCATGAGGGTCATACCCCCCCCCCCCCCCCCGCCCCTAGGGCAACCGAATAAAGGAGACCTAGAGCAGTGTTCCGCAAAGCGTGTGCCGCGGCACACTGGTGTGCCGTGGTCATTGGTTGGTGTGCCTTGGAAAAATAAGGTTACCTCTTAAAGTTAAATTCACCACGCGCTTTTGTTTCGTCGCTTAATGTTGTTGTATTATGTATGTAAAAATTGATTTTTCATTCATGGTGTACTTCCAAAATTTTCCGTTTTCCTAGGTGTGCCTTGAACAGAAAAAGTTTGCGGAACACTGATCTAGATCAACCTGCGATAGTATTTGAAGCCTGTCATGCCTGGACCTCGATTACTTGACCCCGCCCCCCCTCAAAAGCTGGATCCGCCCTTTGGTGTACAGGCGTGATGTTATGTATGTCTAACACTGCCCATATCGCCACTCGTAGCATAGAAAACCTAGATGTCTTCAAGCCCGATGAGGCTCGCATCTCTGAAATTTTGTCTGAAAATTCACTCGACTCTGACCCTTAATATTGTTCTTAAGTCTTAATCACAGAAATCTTCAATAGAAGTCGCAAAGGCGCGTGACCTTGCCGCCGCTTTCGAATAAATTATGTAAGGCAAGCGGTGTCTTACACGACACCACTACATCGAGAGCGCGCCTTTAAAAATGTGACGTATGCCGAGATATCGTAGACATAGGCTAACATGCGCACCGCGCCAAAATGTTGTCCACGCTTTTATCGTGCATTTGTCTCGTATTTGCACGAGAAAGAGCGAGACAACGGTCGACAAAATTTTGTCGCGGCTCGCATGTTAGTGCCGATGGTGTTGTAAATTAGTGCATTTTGATAAGTGTAAGACGGACTGTTTGACATTTTATAACTATTTTGATTTATTGACTTGTAAATGCCAACGCTTGTTATATCAAAAATGGTACTGCTTGGAGTAAAAACTAAGGGCACTTGTTTTAGCAGTGCTAAAACAAGTGCGTATTATTTTTGGTAGCATGCGCGTTTAACGCGTGTCTATCTTTTTTGTGGTAAGGGTGAAAATGTTAATCTGTGATTAATATACAACATGTAACAGAATTAATGGAAGTCCTAATCCTTGTTTGTTCAGAATCTATTACTAGACAACTCGTTCGAAAAAATACATAATTTCTGGTTTCTGAATTGATTCAATTCAGAAATTATTAATAACGAACTTAGGTAGTTAAAAAACCTGTGGTCTTGCGCTCTTCCTGTTACTTTTGTATTGAGATATCTGTTATTATTTAATTTTCCCCTGTATTAGGGCCATTACAAATTGGGCGTTCTACGCTAATGAAAGATCATTTCATTACAAGCGTGCAGAAACGACATATACCTGAATCACATATCAACATAGATTCACTACAAAATAGCTATTTTCAATAGCTAAAATGAGAATTAGTAATTTATGTGTTTCAGGCCCTATACTGCTGAAAATACGCTCAATCTGTAAAGGCTCTAATTGTTACCGCGAGATTAGTCATAGCCTTAGATCATAGAAACAAGGAGATGTGCCAAGGCGCTATCGAGCTTGATGCCTGATCTTGAGCAAATTGCTCATATTAAAAACGTACGCGCTGGCGACGAACCGAACACGATCGATGGTAATAAATACAGTGTTTTAGTTTAGTGCTAGTGTTGAGTGACGATTAACAGTGTTAGATTGAGGGTGTGCGGAATTTTCAATGCGTGGGAGATCTTTTTATTCACAAGGAGCGCTTAATTATGCGCGTAATTGTGTCGAAAAATGTACTAAAAGTGGCATCAGTTGTTCCCGTACTAATTTGCTATGATGGCATATCTCCTTGTTTCTATGATCGGAGGTCATAGCGATCTACGGGAATGAATAAGCGATTCATATCTAAGAACTGTTAAACTGTTATGTATGATATAATTATTACTCTTTTAAAAACGTGAGGCCTAACTTGAGGGGAAATCATGCCATCTTATTAAGTCTTATGGATTCAAATGATACATCGCACATCCGCAAGAAAGGTGTCACAACACATAATAATACGAAATTGAGTTATGTATGCCATCTGAAAGGCAATTACAAACTTGATCTGCTAAAAAAAATTCATAATTATATTCCTCGCTGAGAGATGGCATTTAATACAGAAATTTTTTAAAGGAATTCTAGGATCTAAAAAAAAGAAAATCGTGATTTCCCAAAAACTACATTTATTGTGTTGTGACACCTTTCTTGCGGGTGTGCGACATAATCCTAAATATATGTAATTGAAAATTATTTTCCACTTTAAGCGATACCATTGTAATCTGAACCTCATCACATTCAGATAAGCACCATATTTCAATGTGAACGGAATCCCCAACGTGTCTGTTTGTATGTAAGAGTGGGTGCGAATTATGGAAAACTGTGATAATGATGCTTTGTAAATTTGCTGTAATGTGTACATAATTATATTTTAGGGTGTATTGTATGGTGTGTCGATGACGAAGACCCTTTGAAATTCGACTGTTAGCCTAAAATGTGAATAATTAGAGAGAAAAGTAAATCTAAATGCATATAAATTATTTCAAATTGAAAGTTAGTTGTTGTACGGGCAACTGCATTTAATGGTTACCCCCATTAACTATTACATTTGTGATGCATAACAGGTAGGTATCCAATTATGTGACATGTATGTAATTATGATCAATTTAAAATTTTACTTTAAATGTTTAATACAAAATTTTGTCATAAAAACTACTTCGGTATTATCAAAATATCGATATTCAAAGGGTTATAATAAAAATGTAGTTACTAAAGGAGGATTCCACTTCTATGAACATAATTGACCCCTGTATATTCCTTAAAACATTGGGGTCGATTATGTAAGGAAATGCGACCTCCTTCATCAAGTCTTTATTAGATAATAGCTTTTCTGAAAATCTGCGCGTGCGCTTGGTCGGTATCGAAGTATAAGGATTCCTTGCTTTGTATTTACTCTAAATGACTGTAAATAGCACGCTCCGTGCGCTCCAATGCCGACCAAGTGGAAACGCAGCTTAAAGCCTTGTATTCATAGAAGACAATTATGTCCCGCAACACGTGTCGCTAGAAATATTGGGTAAAGTCGCACGACAAGTCTAACAACATGATGCGACTAACAGCCGTTCCCAATAACCGATCGGCTATTTCCCGTACTAGAGATAGATCTTTGACTTATGCTCTATTGAAGAAATGTCAAAAACGAAAGTCTATCTCTAATAGGATAAAGAGCCGATAGATCGATTATTGACAACGGCCATTAATAAATACAATCAACTAAATAAATGTGGTCTAAAAAGGTTGCGAGACAAGATGTCTGGCGACGTTCGTCCACATCGCCCGTTGCCCGACATCTCTAGATACACGTGTCTCGGAACATTAGTCCTTCAGCGAATACGAGGCTTTGTTAGGACTATTTATGAAAAAAAGTCACGCAACCTAGGCATAAAGCCATGTACTAGAAAAATGTAATATATTAATTGTGAATATAAAATGATTAAACAATCATTATAAATAAAATATTTTTCTATGGTACATGTGTAGTGTAGATGTAATATTTTAGTCCTATGTAGTCTTCCAGGTACCCTAATGTAGATCTCATTTGAGTTACAATAAATATAATTTACATGAAATATTTTTTTATTGCCATCTTCCACAGACTACGGGTTCGATAACTGCATGAAACAATATTGGCTAACAGTGTTTTACATAACAGTTTCTTTCAACGCTATTTTGGGTGCCCTGAATAAAAATTATGTATGTTACAATGTTTTTAAAACGGTGTTGGAATTTTTCTTTCAGCACCAATTCTCGTTCACCACTTTTTAGTGTCCTATGCATTACTTTAACACATAAATCTAAAAAAACAATAGAGTGTAAACGCCTATATCACACCTCCGCCGCGAAATCATAGCAGCGAAATCGCAGTACAGTCCGCCTGACTTGTCCATCATCTTATGACAAGCGAAACTGTCTGTTCTAACGCGCAGATTTGATTATGATTCTATCTCTTTCCCACGTGATTTCGCGCATCTGCTCGGAAGCCGGTTACACCATTATTTCGCATCATTATTTTCGCGGCGGAGGTGTGATATAGACGTATAACTTAGAGCGAATCTTGATGTGTGAATTGTTCTCAATCAGATCAGTACCCCGATCATGAGTTTTTTTGACGTGTAGTATCGTTAACGTAAGCATATTTTGAATTGAAAATACACGTTTCTTACACAATATTTATATAAATTAAATACTTAATTAATTTCTCTGTATTTTTTAAATGTGCAATTTGAATAAAATTTTATCAAAATGTTCCAGGACTGCTGTATTTTAAATTCAAAATATGCTTAGGTTAACGAAACTATACGTCAAAAAAACTCATGATAGGGGTACAGATTTCATACATTTCTCAAGCGAAAAAATCATTAAAAAAATAAAGTAATTTATTCACAACAGCCTAGACTACGCGTTACTATCGCTCCTCTCCTTCTGTCGCTCGGCGTACAATTGCGACGTCTTGACGGCGGAGTACAAACTGAACAGTAGGTGCAACGCCTGGATGCGGTCGTTGAGCGTGTCGCCCGCGACGGGCACGTCGAACAACCCGCACACCAGGTCCACGTACTGCGACAGGGTACAGTCCAGGGTTCCAGGGGGGAAGCCGACCTCGTTGAGCGTCTCCTCCATGGATTCCGGCCATTCTTCCATTAGGGTGTCGATGTCGGGCATTTTGCTGGAACAAAAATAGTCGTTTAAATTACTTACATGATATGACATAGGTACTTGTGGACTTGTGTGGGATTGATTTGTGAATTGAGAGCTTTTATTACTACGTTTTTAACTAGGTTCCGCCCGCGGCTTCGCCCGCGTTTTTCGGCATAAAATATAGCCTATGTGTTATTCCGATATATACAGGGTAAAATTAAAACCAGTGCGGATATTTTAGGTGAAAGTACTCATGAATATGATCAACTTTTATTATGGGACCGACACTGAAATATGAAAAAAAAAACAGCTGTTCCATACATTTTGATCATGTTGTAGTGCATTTTTGTAGGGAACAGCTGATTTTTTTTCTTCATATTTCAGTGTCGGTCCCGTAATAAAAGTTGATCATATTCATGAGTACTTTCACCTCCTAAAATATCCGCACTGGTTTTAATTTTACCCTGTATAAGCTATATTACTATAAATTTCATCAAAATCCGTTCAGTAGTTTGAGCGTGAAAGAGATCCAAACATTCATCCTCACAAACTTTCGCATTTATAATATTAGTAGGATAGGATTCTCGCTTCGCCAATAGAAAAGCACCGTTTATGTTGATAATTATAAATGCTCATTGCTTCTTTGTGACCATTTGCACTAGTGGTTCAGCTACCGGCCGGTATAGTAAAGTGGTGTTACCTGGTATACGCGACAGTAGGCGCCGGTTTCGACAGATGCAGCTCACTCACATCCTTGATCCAGCGCTCGATAGCTTTGGAATTCTTCTCCGGATCCTCTATCTTCTTCGTTAACTGTAAGCATGAAAAATATGTCATTTATCCAGCGGTTGTTGAAGTCTGCTCCTGCAAAATGATATCAAGGACACCTGCCCGCTTAGAATGACCACGATAGAAACGGGTTTTGTCTACAGAAGAATAGACAAAGTGACAGATTGTAGAAAGATTTCTATGAATACAATGAAGAGAAGAAATGTTTATATTCTTCAGTAGACAAAAGTCTGGTACGCCAAGCACGGGTCGCCGCGTGCTCGGGCAGAAGAGATAACGAGTTGGATAGAAAGAACTTTGTCTATTCTTTGGTAGAATAGAGATAGAAATGGTCGTGCTAAGCGTGCTGGTATAGAATGCTCTCGGATCCATAGACTGACGGCGGCGAATGCAGCTTAACCTCACAAATCGATTGATCGTTGCTGTTCTGTTTAGTCAAACCGCCTCTTCGTTAAGGACACATCATCTACAGGCAATTTCTATAAATGGCAATCACTCGACCAGTAAAGTAGCATATTTTCCTGTTATTTGTTTATAACAGGATGATACATCTAAATATGAGTTCTCCCAGAAATCAGTGTTGTGAAAAACTTAATAAATCAACGTTTTAATATCCAGGGTGTAGCCGTGGTCGCATGCCACCGTATTACTGACTCCAACAGGGCGGCATGTGACCACAGCTACGAGTATACGTACCGTGGATATTAAAACATTGATTTATTAAGTTTTTGACTGAATTCCTTATGTGTATTTTGTGCTAATGGTTAGTGGCTCTACTACTAGTAGATGTACTCAGGCCCTTCTTTGCCACTGGGCACTCTGGGCAAGTGCCCGGCCTACCCTCAAAAAAAGCCGCCGTTCCATTCTACGCATTATTAGTACCAGATTCAATGACAAAATAATCGATTTGCAGTGCGATATAATAAGTTTCTGGCACCAAACATACAAAATGTAGTATTATGTTTTTATTGCAATTTAAATACATTCAGTTGAACATTTAGAGAAATTCAATTTTGCTTATCCGCACAGGGTCCTGTGATCCTTATATGCCCATTTTATTTATTTGTATAGCTGATGCTTCACTTACCACGGTGGACTTGGCGCTGCTAGTCTTGGAGATGGCTCTAAGCTGCAGGTGGAGTAGCGCTGAGTCGCTCTGCTCAGCGGCCGGCTCGTCCAGTACGGTTAAACCTGAAACATTTTTTTATGCGTCAGACATTGAATTTTATGCCCTGAATTCTCCCTCCTCAATACGGGTAGTGGACTACTATTAAAAAATTAAAAAAGTACACATAAATTATTTTATTCCAAAGAAGGAATAGGAATAACAAAAAAGTAAAAAAAAAAAAAAATATCACAAAATGGAAAACATAGACGCTAAAGTTTTTGGAGGGAGTATCGCTCCGTCTTTGTCGCGCGAAGCGGACATAGGTGGTGTTACGTCACTTATCATGCGTGCCGTCCGTGTCTAGCAAATCATTTTAAAACGCTTATAACTTTGCCAATTTTGTAGATGTTTCAGCGGTTTTTTTGGTGTTAATTATCTTTTTTCAAATAGTTTACTGATTCACAATAAAAAAAAAATAGTTCGGTACGTATTCTCCTAAAGCAAGCGTGTACGTACAGAGCTTTTACAAATATTTTTTGCCGAAATATAAGTACATACTTTTTTCGATTAAGATAGTAAAGTTTTTTGACAACATCTACCTAATGCATTCTATCTATTTTAGCGAGCCATGGGTGGCCATCACGTGTGAGTATGAGTCAAATTGTTAGAACGCATAGATTTGATATATAAGGTGCTATAAAAATATCTGCCACGGCTGCAATGGGAGACAGTATTGTGTTTATAGATTACAATAGTAAAGATAAATTATTGATTATTTGTCATATTTTTTTTCATACAAAAAAAATAACGTATAGATTTTAGTAGATTAGTAGTGACGAACTAGTCACCTAATATCAGTTTTCATTCACAGAACAGATGGAAAGAGATAGCAGCTGTTTTCATTGACGAAGCGACGCATCGCGCGTAATTTATGCAGAGTAGAGTCAATGTTAATTTAACTTCTTTATTTTCTCAAATTGAATTAACTGTTCCGGGGTACGAAAGTTCTTCACTATTGTAATCTATAAACACAATACTACCTCCCATTAAAGCCGTGGCAGATATTTTTATAGCACCTTATATACTTAGATATAATTAATCATAACTGTTGTCACAAGCACTAAAATGAACTATGAACAATAGAATTGACTCAGTATTCGCCCACCGCATATTGGCCGCCCACCCCCTACATTATAAATGTATTACTACGTTAGCCGATGTCCCGGAAGATAAAGGATCCGCTTCTTGAGCGCGGAGTTACGGTTTCAATGGCAGGTGACTTGTCAATTTCATAAGTATTTTCTTAGTTATTGTTATGCTGGCATTTCATTCGTTATTTGGCTAATACAAAATATACCCTATTTCTATTAAGATAAAGTTCATTTTAAGGGCGCGACGCGCACGCTGCCCACGGGTGTAGTCACTGAACCTCACCTAAATTGTCGATATGCTCCAACACATTGTCCGCTAAGGGCGCGGCGCGCACGTTGCACACGGGTGTCGTCACTTTGATGAAGGCGTCGATGTCGCCCACGGCTGGCACGTACTCCGGCACGAACGGCTGCAGCTTCAGGTCGATGTCGATCTTTTGAGGCGTGTACCTTTCATTGAAGAGATTGATAATACTTAAACACCGGACAAGTGCGAGTACTACTCGCGCCCTAAGGATTCCGAAATATGCAATGGCGCCATCTATGATATGCCGCTATTAGGTACATCATAGTAGATATATCATATTATCTTGATCCTAGATGGCGCTACTGCATACTTCTAGTGGCGCCATCTATAAGCAGCCTCCACTTATGGTCCGATGACAGACGGACAACAAAGTGATCCTATAAAGGTCCCTTTTTCCTTTTGAGATACGGAACCCTAAAAACGGTAATTTTGGCGACACGGTTTGACTATTACGCTACGTGTAGCGGGTGCGTTATTACAAAGCCCATTCATTTCGGCCAGGTGGTTGGCCGAATCACTTTGACTTTTGTAGTTGGCAAATACACTTTAAACTCTGCGTTTCGGCCAAGTCGAAGCTGAAGCTAACAGGATATTCCAGGGGCAATTTTTCAAGTTATGTAACTACAATAGAGATAGAATCGGTCATGCTAAGCATGCTGGATATAGTCCCCAACTGGTGGTCATTTTTCCCGTCGAGCAAGCATTCACATTATAAATTCAAAGCGGTTTCGCGACGATCTCAAATGAATAAGATAATTGGGAGCAATTTGAAAGCTTGTTACTCTAAATTGAGTTAACAGCGGTACTACAATGGCCCGATGCAATCTCCTTGATTGTTCGGATCGGTGAATAACTAATGTTGATGGAATTATCTCACAGCTTTCTGTGAAATACTCATGTATGTTACCAGATACATCATACTTAATACATACTTACTAACATACTATACATAGAGACTAATAAACAATTTGGTCTGATAAAGGGTAACTAGTTTAAAACGACTGCAGAAGGCCAATATCTACTCGTAAATAAAAATGTTCACAATATAATTTCGATTTGGTTTCAATAATATATTTCAATGCCTTAAATATGATGATGAAGCAGTGATAGCCTAGTGGTCTAACCATGTGCCTCCCACGGCGAAAGGTTCGAGTTCGATCCCGAGGCACGCACCGCTGACTTTTCGAAGTCATGTGCGTATTAGAAATTAATTATCACTTGCTTTAACGGTGAAGGAAAACATCGTGAGGAAACCGGCATGTCCTAGAACCAAAAATTCGAAGACATGTGACGTCCACCAACCCGCACTAGGCCCGCGTGGTGGACTACGGCCCACTCCCTCTCACAGAGGAGGCCTGTGTCCCAGCAGTGGGAACATTATAGGCCGATTATGCTATGCTTATGCATGCCTTAAATATCACAAATGCAACGTCAAAGACAACGTCAAACTGATAGGAGAATACCATTTCTGACATAATTATATGACATTGAGATTACCTATATCCGAACCAAATCAGAATTTTTATTTACGAGAATTGGGCTTCAGATGGGCGCCTGAAAGACACAGGGTACATTGATACAGGAACAAAAAAAAACCGAATGAATATCCTCCTATTTTTTGTGAAGTCGGTTAAAAATCAAAAAGCATTCACGCGGGCCGAGGCGCGAACCTACTAGGAAATAATAGATACGTTATCTCATTCAAGGTCTAAAATCTCTGCAATTAAATTTCCGAGAACTCGATATCTCCTAGAAAAAAATGATATCTAATATTTAATACCAGCGTTCGAAAGTGCCCCATTAATTTAGATTACGTGCACAAAATTAGATTCATTCGGCCTCATTGAGATCTCAGCTAGTAATCATAATGTAACAAGCACACTGCAAAAATAAACTGTATGTTTTATGGGATAAGGTTTAAATTTGCGGTGGAAAAGACCTAGGACTAATATAATAAGTGCAAGGTTGGATGGTGGGTAGTGCGCCCACGATTGCATCTATGAAATAGGACCGTTATGACCTGATTTGATGGTATAGATTCACGGTCTAGGTATGACAACAATGTAAAAAAAAGTATTTTAAGGGCCGAGTTCACCGACAAGAAAACAAACCGATGAAAACGGCCGTTTAACTTGACCTTTTATCTATAAATCCTCCTTTTATGTATAAAAAGTCATGTTAAACGGCCGTTTTCAATTTATCGGACTGTATCCTTGTCGGTGAACTTGGCCCTAAGAGAGGTAGGGCACAGCGGGGTATCACGCTCAAATCTGGAGCAGCCCAACTGGGGAAGTACCTCAACCTTACAGAATACCACAGCCAAATACCGCTACTCTTCGGTAGTGTTGTGTTTCTGTGTTTCTGAAAAAAGGCTAAGCGGAGGTGGATATTCACAACACACTTACTTCATGATGTACTGGAATATGTTTTCCATTTCGGGCGGCACCTTTAGATCCACGAAGTTCTTAGGGTCGTAGGCGCCTTCCGCCGGGATGACCACGCCGCCGCCACGCTTGCGGCCGCTGCCCAGCATCGGATCCACTCGCTCGGCCTCCAAGTCACCAGTGTCAGTATCTGGAATTAGGATCTTTTTTATTTATCTATTATCTATCTATACTCAAAGTAAAAGTAGGTGGAGATAATGATGACCTGTCTTCTTCCTTGTAATGATTGGTATAACCGTGTCTACATAAGCAACTGTTTCTAACAATGTGTAACCATGGCTGTGCCGTGGCAGAACACAATCTTTCAAAATGTTTGTTTTTAGGGTTCCGTATCTCAAAAGGATAAAACGGAACCCTTATAGTTCAATACCTTTTTTCTCAGGAACTGGAAGAGCTATCAAGTTGAAATTAATATGAAATACTAAGGTCTACGGTCCCTTGGAGGTATAATGTACCTTCTACGAAATTTAACATTTATGGTCCATTTCAATAGAACTTGTAAACTTTGTAAACAAACTTTCTATACAAACCTAATGCAAGGGCTCGACAGATTGACATAAGTAGAGCGTAAACGCTTGTTGTAGTATTCGTCTCAGTTTCTGTCATCACGACCGCAAACCACAATCATTTGTATTACTTTGTCATTTACGCACTTTGCTGAACACACGTACAGTTTCCATTACGTGTAATGCTTTAAATCCAATAAGAGAGCCATAACATAGCCTGTTAGTGCCATTGCTTCAACGTGTGAGAGAGATGGAGAGTTATACGGATACCGGACGAATCTTCGAAGGTTCCAGATGAAAACCAGCGCCAAGTACTTGTGACTTGGCATTAAGCTGATCTGGAACCTGTTTGGTCCAGCCGTGAGACACAAACCTGTGCGGAAATGGAAATTAGTGTACCTACCTCACGTTTTTGCATTTATTTTTATTATTTTGTGTTCTGTTTTGCTGTAGGTACCTTATCATAATGTCTGTCTTTTATGTGCTGTGTCCAATTAAATATTTTTCTTTCTTTCTATCTCTTCGTCTCTGTCTTACTGCAGGTCGGCAGTCAGTTTCTTAAACTTCTCTCTGTCTATTGTAAATCTGAAAAGCTCTTCAACAGACTTTATTCCTATTCACTCCCTAATGTTGCGGAGCCAAGACATTGTTATTCTTCCTACTTTTGTTAATATATTATGCCGATATGTAGGTATGTCGTAGGCCATTCGCACGTATTCGTGAGTAGCCCGCACGGAACCGCCACGATATCGTACTCGTGTAAACAACCAGCGTTTGTGTGAGTTTAAAATAGCCACGCATTATGCTATTGTTTGAGAAAATTCGGAGTTTCGTCATGACGGAACTGCATCTACGGCGACGGGGTGCGAGGGGATATTAATGAGAACACAAGCATTTTCAGCAATCTATACTAACATAATAAAGCTGAAGAGTTTGTTTGTTCAAACGCGCTAATCTCTGGAACTACCAGTCGGATTATAAAAGTAATTTTTGTGTATGATAGCCACAGCCAGCTTCATGAGGAATAGTAGTCATAGAGGCTATTTACACTAACGAAAAACCCAATGCAACTAGTCTGAATCAAACTGACCTGAGTTGGAGGAGTCGTCCCGCTTGGCGACGGGCCTGGTCCTGCCACTGGTCTCCTTCATCAGGTCGACTCTGCTCGGCTTCGGGGCTTCCACCGACTTATCGGACGGCTGCGACTTTCTGTCCGGCGACTGAGGTATTGACTTGATTACATTTTTGTCGAATGAAAAAATAGGAAATATTATTGCATACATAGGTATAGGTAACGGCGTGTCGCGCATGTACCTTTTCGGCCCAATAGACAATACTTAGACAGTTGACAATACGTAATAGATAATGGTCCAATTAGACGACAAGCATCGATTGACGAAGCCATCGCGTGCAGCCTCGGCGCCCCCCGTCTTCTTCATTCCGCCAGAGACCGAAAAATCAGCCAATGCGCAGGTGACGCTTGTGCTCATAACTGCTGCCAGTCTGCCACTAGTTATACAATATTATAGACTACGGAATCCCCTTCGGCGGTATGTTGGCATTACTGAGTCCGCCCAGTTTCACACGTCTGGGTGACCTAAGGCTAGATATGAGCAATTGTGTCTTCCCTTAAAGTCTAGTCTTAGTACACCTACTCTAGAGACTAATTACAGAGTACTAGCATGAAATCAAGACGCTATTCATTCCATGAATAAATGAGCATTCTCGTGACGATGCTCGCACGATTTTGAAACGGTCGCTGTATATTAATCCGTCACAAAGCTGATAAATTCAACGCGTATCACACGACTGACTGGCTAGAACTATCATGTTTTGGAACGAAGTTCCTTAACGAGACACTTGGCGAATGAGAGCTAAGCCGAAAAAGTGTAAGTCCGTGATTAATAAATGTTACTTAGCACGTGCTTTGGCCTGGCGTTGTTCCTGTGACTGTCGCACAACTGTCAAACTACAAGTGCAAGATAGAGACGGAAATAGGTACATATATCTAAGCCAAATCACGTGCTAGGTATAAGTCCCGGCGTCGAGTCTTGATCACAAACGTCACCTGCGCACTAGCTGATTTTCGGTCTCTTTGACGGAGAGAGGAAGACGAGGGGCGCCGAGACTGCAGGCGATTGGTTTGGCAGTCGATGCTCGTCGTCTAATTGGACCATTCTCTATTACTTATTTATTACGTATTGTCAACTGTCTATTGTCTATTGGACGAAAAATCTTTTTGTGTAGGTATGATGGCCAAATTCATGATAAATAAGCTATTTAATGTAGGCTATTTAACATCACGCTATGACCCTTAGGACCCGAGCAACGGGGGTGAAGCCGCGGGGAACAGCTAGTAATAATTATATAGCGAAAGGAACGTCGTTTCAACTGAGTATCAATGTGCTGCGAAGTTTCCTTTACACATAAAATCATCATAGTTTTACGACAAACATAAAACCATTTTAAAACCATCCCCGGAATAAATAACTTTTGATCATTGAACCCATTCCAAAATTGTCTATGTTTAGTATAGGGTGTAAACAGCGAAACAGGTGGCGCCATGCGAACGATGGCGGGGAAATAAAATCTAAGCAATATGGCCGCCATTATAGTGGCTGTCTATCTGAATTCCTTGGATGCCGTAGCGCGAATAAATGCAAGATGCTGATGCTTGTCTACTACTGTTGTCTACCTATAGTAAAAATAACTCCTTAGCAGCTAGCAGCGAAACTATTATGGACATTGGACAGTAATTGGAGCGTGTAATGTTTATCTTGCTCATTTTTAGTACCTATTGAAGATTTAATTAACATTATTAGAACGGTTAGCAAGCAGATGTATTACGACCGTTTAACATGACTTTTTATATAGAAAAAGATATGTTAAACGGCCTTTTTCAATAGTAAGAGGGCTATTATTTCAATATTACGCAGCCGAGATTTTAGGTTTCTTTTTAAAACGGTAATCTTGTTCCTACAGTACCTTACAAAAGAATGAAAAGAAAGTATGAGAAAGTGGATCTACAAAGGTCAAATGCTGTAGAGCAGTAAGTTAAGCACATATCACTACTATTTCTAATTTTAGTTACTAACGGTCGGTTGCAGAAAGATAATTAAATTTTAATGGAGGCATTAACCATACATTTCTATCGTTAAAGTCTCCTTTAAAACTTAATGACTTTTTCTGCAACTCGGCGTAAGTGTTATAAAATAACATAAAAATTCAAAGTACCAACCAGATCTTCCCTGGACATATTCTCCAAGTACTTGTCACCTTCCGATTCAGTTTCAGTGTCCGAATCGAAGTCATGTCTCGCCGTATGCCTCGCCGGAGGATTAAACTTGGACATCGTTGCTTTTACCACTTCTTCGTCACTGGAGGGGCTTTCGATCTCTCTAGCGTTCACCACGTTCACCGTCTCATCATACATCACTCGGGCATACTCGTTAGCCGACCCGTTTTGATCGTTACTCAGTGAAAATGTTTGGCAGTGTTTGTCGCAGGTTGCCATGGCAACGTAACAGAACCTCCTCGCTTGGAATCCGCACGAGGAAAGGCGAGTTTCATAGATGGCATTTTTTTGTGAAAATAGTCGTGGCCGTGGCACGGCCTGGCACTGATTAGATCGGCATAAAGTACATATTTCACACATTTATCAAATCAACATATGCACGGGGCCGTTCTGTGAATAATTCTGCTGAGTTTCGCGTATGCCACTGCGCTTGCGTGCAATGTAATGATAATTTTATTCTCCTGTTAGTCCCAAGCTGACATGGTGTAATGATAGGTACATACCTCAGCATAATAATACATATATCTTACGTGCCCATTTAGAGGTATGGAAAATTTTACAATTAGTGCAACTAACGGTTCTGAAGAATCTTTAATAGTGCTCTAAAGCCGCGTCTCCTGCGACATGTTTTCGTGTTCGACGAACATCGAACTCGTCATCATCGTCACACTGTTCTTCTAAAACCTCACTCATGCTGCCAGTCACATATAAAATACATAATGTTGTTTTAAATCATTGGTTTTAATGTATTAATTACCGAGTCCTTGACACTAAACAAAAAATGGACACAACATATTATACGGGTTTCTCTTCCTTTGTGAGCTGTGCTTTGGATCTCCCGAATCCAGTAAAATTTCAAGGGCATCCAGGAAGAGCCTGTTATAGTTTTATTATTTTTATTCGTGTTGCCTGACGCTTCTCATTCGCAGAGGGGCAAAAACATGCGGTTTTACATTAAATAGCAGTTTCTGCGATTTTATGGATGCGCCATATTTCTCTAACACTATTTTTCTGTTCCAAGATTAAAATGTTGCCCAAAATAGTAATTTGCGGCAATCTCTGTATTTTAGTTGAACAACAAAATGGGCACATACCAATATGATATTTATAAACCATAGATACGTTACCCGCAGTCTAAAATGTCAACAAAACGGAAGGTAATTGCCCACCATTCTTTTAATCATGCAACAACCACTTTCATGGCTGAACGTGATTTCTTGCAAAATTTGGCGAAAAAAAAAACCCCTAATAAACAAGAGGTATGCTAAGCAAGACATTCGTTTTCTTTCCCTTTTTTTAGGCATATGCACTAATATGTATTTAAAGTATTTGCGCCGTTTTTTAGTACAGTGATGTTGGTCTATGACGCGTCTATATATAATATGTCATTGCCTCTGTATGAAAACGTAGCGGTTTAAAAAGCAGTTACTTAAAATTCAATTTTTATCGATTACAGGCTCATTTCAATAAAAATTCCAATGCCGTTCATAAATAAACTATTGGAATACAAAAAGAGTTGTCTACAAAGACGTCTCATAAACTTGCTTGTTCGTTTAAAATAGATGTGCTTGGGGCACGCCGTAGACAAAACATGCACAGTCCTTTATGGAAGGTTTGGAATTTTATCGATATGTCACGTGAAACGCAAAGAAATACGGGGTGGGTTTTTTGGACGGGGATGTAAAGCCAGGAAGGTACCTTAAACCATTGTAGCTACAGGAAAACGTTCTTAGCAGACTGTCCTTAACTTTTTGTAACATTTCGGCTGCATTTACACATTAAATAAAATAAAAACTGGGCAAGAGCGTGTCGAACCACGCACAGTCTAGGGTTCCGTAGGAAGAAGTATTTCAGTCTTCCAACTGCAAACATAAGTTTGTATTTTATAATATTATAATGAAATACAAACTTATTTTTGCGGTCAAAACTGAAAATAGTGAATATTTCAAAAAGTTATTAACGTATCTTGTTCAAACCAATTTTAATCGAGAGTGTTTATTAGATTCCATAAGCTCGAATTTTTTCAGATTTTTTGATAACGCGATTGGAAAATTACAGGGGGGGACACACATTGTAAACGACTTTCGGAGCTCCTAGTTCGCTAAATATGCACTTAAATAAAAAAGTAATTTAGAAACCTTGATCTTATTTTCAAAGACCTATTCAGCGATACCCCACATGAAGGGGTGCGAGAAAATATTTTTTTTCATCCTTCAGTTTCATGTACGCCCCCCCACCCCCTAATTATTTTATTTTTTATAATTTCGCTACAGGTTTTTATAGTGGCATACAGAAGACATCTATCTGTGAAATTTCATACATATTGGTTTAGAACTGTAGATTTTACGAGGGTGTGACAGACGGACAGACAGACAGACAGACGGACAGACGGACATGACGAAACTATAAGGGTTCCTAGTTTTACTACGGAACCCTAAAAATACAGTCAGTAAGAAAATGGGTATTTTACACAACACGTTTTTTGATGCCAATCGAATAATCGATATCGATAATTTTTTTATAAGGATCAAAAAATTCTATCTGACCAACTGAGGTGTTAGAGTACTAGAAATGCCGGAAACCGCAGATTTTTTTTATTCCTCTACTCTATCTGAATCCATCTATACTTATCTGTATGTAGAACATTTTTTTCAAAATTCTACTCGAGGACGCAGAAGGCGATTTATTTTTTGGGCTGTTGTTCGACAGTTGCTACGCATTAGCAACTACCCACGACAGATTAACTTGCGACTTGATTTTTTACCGATTTTACGCGGAGTCGCGGGCTCGTTAAATAATAAACACGTGAATATAAAAAATGTCAACTTTATTAACTAAAATAATTACTAAATTCTATATTATACAAAAATAACTGACAAAACAACCCGTTAATGGAAAGTCGAGCTATAATTTCAATTTAAACAATTTATCGCCATTACGGAAATGAATAAAACTGAATATGAGAATGTCAGAGATCGGTGATTACGGAACAAAATGAGATGCAACGTCAAAATTAATTAAGGAATAAAAGGCTGGTCAGTTAAGACTGCTTAAAGATTAACGTACACCAGCTGACGTGAGTTCACGTGAGGCGGACGAGCCGTATAAAAGTAACATCCTAAGTTCCTAACGTAGGTATTTTGAATGACGTTAGTCCAAAAATAATCAACTGGTTTCATAAACACAGGATAAACATTATTACATTTAGATACCAAATCTATCGTTGTTCACGAATATATGTAAATCTACAAAAATATCATTACGTTTACTTCTATACTTTCCCAAAAATATTTACGAAAATTTTAACATACAAAATAAATATCTGGGCACTTTTAATACAACAGTTAAACATGCAAAAAATATACATTATCTATTATTTCAAGATCTGTGTCTGACTTACTTCCGCGCACACTTAAATTATGGCCGGCATAATATAATAGTGCAATGATATGATGTGCTTATTGAAATATTACGTGATCTCAATTGAATTACATATAGGTTTACATTGTAACATGATTATAGAACTCGAATTTTATCACATTTTGCAGTCTTTGAGTATATGTACTATAATAAACAACAGGAATCGTTACACTAAAATGATTTGGCACAATATCATAGAGACTAAATTAAAACTTAATGCTACTTATCTTAAGATAAGCACAAAAGCAAGCCTCGGAGTATCCGCCTAGATCACAGACACAACAAATGTAGAAAGCCTAAAATTGCTTCAGCCAACCTTATTAATGAGTTCATCGCATATGGCCGTCAGCTCCTCGTTTGCCTTTGTCTTCTGCGCAAGAGACTCCTCAAGCGACATGATATGGAGATCTTTCCTCTTAATCATGGCATTTAACTTCAATAACTCCGCCTCATGTGTCCTGTTCATCTTCTCCAACTCCTGGTTGGCGTGGTTGAGCTTGGACGTCGCGTGCTGTTTCAGGAGCTCGTAATTGTTTTGCATTTTTGTTAAAGTCTCTTCAAATTCTTTGATAGACTTCTTGTAGGCGTCCTCGTTCGCCTTACAGTTGAGTATCACCTGTTTACTCTTCTCATACTTGCTGTGGAGGTCGCTGAATGACACTTCCATGCTGGCCAGGTGTGCTGTCTGTTCATCTCTTTCATTAATTAACTTGATTCTCTCCTCCGCGTGCCGCTTCTTGTCTTGAGCTGTTTCCGAGATCAAACTAGCTATCGTCCTCTCATATTCCTCGACAACTGCCGCCATGCTCTTATTGATCTTTGTCTTCTCTGCAAGCCGATCGTTCAAATCGTTGATCTTTTTTAATCTATCCTGACTTTCTTCTTCTAAACTTTTTAAATGAGATTCTAATGTAGTTAGTCTGTCCTTTAGTTCTTTACTTTCAGACCTAAGACTGTATACGTGAACTTCTTTTTCGGCTAATAACTCTCGTAGCTGTGAAAGAGCTAAGTCGGCTTCGTTCTGCTCCCTTGTGGCATGTGTCACAGTAGTGTCATGCAGAAGGGAACTGTTGCCGCTTAAAGACAGTAGTCTGTCAATAACGGCCATGGCAGGAGACGTGAATGTAATAGAACGCCTGTTAGATCTGTTTGGGGTCAATGATTTATTTCTGGGTGTTACTGGATTAACGGCAGGAGGTACGACCATCATCGGCTTAGATACTGTGACGTTAAGTTCATCGTTTAATTCCTCACTTATATTCATGTCTATGTCTTGCGTAATGTTTAAGTTAGATGGCCCAGCGATAGGAGACTTGACCTCCTTTTCTGGCATCGCCACTTTTGTAGGAGTACTCTGCTTTTTCTGAATCTTATTTAAAGAAGCAACCAAACTGTCAGACGTAATAGACGACATCCTCTTAGCGAAGAGCGGATCAAATTTCAGGAACAAGCTCTCTTTACCGCTATCAGCAACAGTGTTACTCTTATTCTGATTCAAGAGGAACTCAAATGCTTCCGCATCTATAAACAATTCACCATTGTCTAGATTTTCTTCGTTTTCTTGAGTCGGTAAATCATTGAATTGCATCATGTCAATATTTTCGCCATCAAAATCTGGTATTTGATCGTCCGTGTTCAAATCTTCAGCTTCCAGAAATGGTCCTTCTATTGTGTCCTCATCTTCAGTATGAACTTCTTTAATCGTATTATTTCTATCATCAGTAGCTTTAGACGAAGTAGTTGTATTACTTAAATTTCCTGAAGAATCTTTTTCCATTAATTCAGTTTCTATCTTATCGTCAGGTGAAGCAGTTTTTGTTATAACTTGTGATTCGACGTTTTCATCATTTTGAGGAAATATCATGGAAGATTCAGGAGAATTTCTTATTTTGTTCTTAGTGGCAAAAGGATTTTCCATGCGAGGGCTCGGAGGTGGAGACTGCCGCATTTTGGATTTTGTTGTAAATGGATTAAAGTTTATGTCATCAATCTCAGGTAAGTTGAAGACATTTTTTGATGGAAAGCTTTCACTTGATGATGTCCCTGCAGAATAGTAGGCAGATTGCTCTGATGACGAAGTGATTTTCAATTCCTTGGAGAGGGTTGTAGAAGATTCATCAGATTCAATAACATCGGTGGACGATATAGTAACAGGATATTCAATTTTATGTTCTGGTTTAATTTCTTGCCCCATTTTAAGTACTTCTTTTGTTACATTCAATGTTTTTTCGTGAACAATTTTGGCTTCTTGGATTAATTTGTCTTCGTCAATCGTAATATTACTAGGATCTAAAGGTACATTAGGTGGTGAATCCAGGTTTATGTCACCAGCAGCGAACGTCTCAACAGTTTTCCCAGCTGGTTTGTCGCTGACTGCGCCACTAAACGTTGAATTAAATTTTCTTTTAGGAGCAACAGGCTTTTTCCTTTCAGACTGTGTTTTTCGCCTGTTATTTATTTCCTTTTTCAGCATAGGTTTATCGACACTTCTAGAGCTTGCATTTGGTTCAACAGCTTTATTAGGAGTATCCAGCGATGGTGACAACCTGATTTTAGTTTTCGTAGCGAATGGGTCATCCATTTCATCGAAATTGAAGTTGTATCCTTTAGAAGCTATTGGCGGAGAAGCTGGTGGGGTGAACACGACTTTGCTGGTCATTGGTAATTCGTTGTTGGAATTTTGATCATCAACATTTTCTTCAGGTTTTATTTCAGGAATATCTTCAGCAATTACTGACACAAATGGACTGTTGTTTTCTGAAACTATGATTTCGTCATCTACTGTTTTAATATTAGCACTTTCGCTGACTGGAACATTATCTGTATTCAGAGGTTGCACTTCATTTTCAGACATAACAGGGTCTGAAGGAGTTGCATCACCATAACATAGTTGTGCATCTGGGGCAACAGGTATGTCTTCAGTGGTACATGTCTCAGTAAAGTCGGTAACTGAGCCCTTATTTGTTTCTTCGTCGGCTGAAATCATGGGCAATTCATCTCTACTAACATTAGTTAATTCATTTGCAGGTTTAACTATTTTAGAAATGTGTGCATCAGCTAAAAGTTCTGGAACTTCTTTGTAAATAGCTTCAGGCACAATTTCTAAATTAATAACTTCATTTGTTTCAGTTTCGAGATTTTCTGACAAAACCACGGGTTGCTCTAGTATAACTGGTTCAGGAATATTGTTAGCTGATTTAAGATTCTCGGCATTAGAAATAATATTTGTTTGGTTTATTATATCAGGCAAAGGGTTCAATCCAATTACACTTTCATTAATATCCATGGGTACAATCTCTCGAATCTGGTTCTTATTTTCCTCCATATTACATGTCATAGTTGCATTAAGGGACTCTGTTACAGTTTCTGTCCTGTTCATCACTTCAACATCATAATGCACATGACCTACTATATTTTCAGTTTCAATAACATCAATATTCAATGATAGTGCAGTTCCAGGTAATACATCAACGGTAACAACTTTGGGTTCTTCAGTTAATGGTAGCTGTTCATTTTTAACAACAACTTCTGGAACAGCTTTTGTTACTTCAGTATCTAATAACACTGTTTCACTCTGTATATCCTGTATACCACCTTCAATATTTGGAGTGTTGACAGGCTGTTCTTGAGGCAAAGCAGTTTTATCATCAATGTTTTCTTTTACTTCTGGTTCTTCAAGTGGTACATTATGTATTAGCTCAGGCATCTCAGATTGAACTTTGATATCATCTACAAGATCAAGAGGCAAACTGTTAGGCAGAGCAGATGCTTCAGTTGTAATATCAGTAGGTACATTAAGTTCTTTCTCAAGATCATCTTCATCGGGTAAAGGAATTTCAGCAGCTAATTCAGTCATTGATGCGTCTTTAATAGGACTAGACTTTACTCCATCGTCAGGAATAGGCAATGCCATGGCTGTTGTTTCTTGTAGTGTTTTAGGACTAGAAATTGTTGCTTCTGAACTTTCAGTTGGAATTGAAGTGTTTTGTTCATTGACATGTGCAGTGTTAAGACTAGTTTTGTTCAGTTCAAGATCTTGTGCATGTGTAATAATAGGACCAGTTTTGTTCAGTTCTAAATCTAGTGTACAGTCTTGAATCAAATTACTGTCATTGATGTTCAAGGATTGATCTTCAATGATTTCATCTCTCAGTACAATAGCTTCACTACTGGATGTTGTATCGGGATTTTCTAGAATCAGTTGATTTTCTGATATAATAGTCTCAGCCAGAATGTCGCCTACTGTATTGGTAACATTAGGATCTTCCTTATTTTCTGTATTTGTCGATATATCTGTTATTTCTACTGTTTCATCTAATATTGGCTTAATTATATTTTCAAAAATTTTTGTTAAATTTGAATCTTCTTCCAGTTGCACATACAATGAAGGGCTCGTAACTTCTACTGTTTGATTTAGTGCAGAAATATTTTCTTGTGATGTTAATGAATTTTCCTGAATTTCCCCAAATATTATGGTCTCATTGAATTCATTAGCGTTTTGAAGCTTAATGTCACTTGGTACATTTGCTTCTGTATTTTCAGGCTGAGGTAGTTGGCCTGATATATCTCTAGTTATAAGTAATGCTTCAGGAATCAAATCTTCAGGTCTTATTGACAGGGTTGCATCTAATATATCTTGTGTGGTATTCAGAATTATTTGTTTCAGCCTTGAAGCACTTGTATTTTCATTGATATTTTCTGTATCTTTAGTTAGGTCTAAATCTAGGGTGTTGTCAATCACTGGAGTCTTGTCCTTATCATCTAGCAGAGAATCATTCTTAGTAAATGTTGTTTCACAATCAACAAACTCCCCGTCTGATTCACCAGTAATAGTGCTGTCTATCTTGTTACCTATTACTTGTATGTCAGTCATTGTTCTATCTCTAAAGGAGTCATTGTATGATATATCCATATATTCCACTGTGGAGTTCATATCATCTTCCACACCTTGCATGGGTAATTTCATGGCTTGATTTTCTTTAGTTTCAGTTTGAGGCGTTTGATAAAACAGTTTGTGTATAGGGATACGCTCCTGACTGAATATGATGGTTGTCTCATCTTTCCACTGCAGCTCCTTCTCAAGATCATCATTAAAAACAACAGTTTCTTTATTAGGGCTGTTTCTTTTTGTTGGACTTGGTTCTTTTTTCCGATGAGCAGAAATAGGTGTTGATGCCAACATTGCATGTGACTTGGCTTCGTCTGTACTTACTGGCACCTCTGCCGGGCTGAGAATTTCAGATTTTACTATATCTTCACTTTCAGCAGGTGGTATAGGACTCTGCGATGATCTAAACATGTTGAGAACACTTTTGAGCCCTCGCATAATAGGAGAACCACTGTCATTCTTTAGGTTATCCTTTGTTGGCGTTGTTGCTTCTGGGGTTTGAACTGCAGATGATGATGAACTCAACAGAGACAAGTTTTCATCAATGTCACTAGGTCCACTAACTGTGACAGTAACATTTGCATTGTCTTGAGTGATGGTGGTATCAAGCGGCCTAAGTACTGATGTGCTCCTATTACTGTCTACAAACTGCTCTGTAGAGATAGATTGGAGCGGTAAAGATTTGAGAGATTTCACTACATTGTCGTTTTTAGTCATAGTTGCATTTAGCGAGCGTGTTAAATTATTATTCTCATTTAGTGTTACATTTAGAGTGTCATCACCTGACTCTACGCTCCTATTATCAAGGCAATTGGCCATGAAGCTTTTAGACATAGGAGAGGAGGCCGGAGTAATAGAATACCTGAGTTTCATGTTCAGTTCCGACACGTCCAGCTCTTCGTAACCCTTTTCAGTGAAGGGCAGCACATTGTTGTGATGTAAACTGTTCTCTTTGTTATCAAAGTCACTGTCAATGTCCATCGGCTCTACGTGGTGAGCCATCTCGCTAAGTCCACTAGTCAAACACTTGGATTGTCACTCGTCACACACACGGAGTTCCAGTCACTATAGATGCCGCCCGCACTTGGTTTTCTATCCTCAACGCGTCGATCTGGAGTGAGATATAAAGAAAAAATCAGTCCAATGTTTACAGTTAGCCGATTTCAGATAGTTTCACTCAGATTTCTAATACGTCGTAGTACAAGCGGCGACGCGCGTATGTATGTCATTTAAAAACAAAAATGTCGGTGATGTGAACACGCAACTCACTCTGAAAATCTATTTTTATCCTTTTTGTGTGGCACGAAACGCGACGTTCATTTTATGTAACGCGCGCACCCGAGGGAATCTTGCCAAAATGCGATGCAAAGCCGTCGAACCCAAACACAAATACACCGCCCGCTCCGAGACCGTTTGAAATCCGGTAACTTTTTTATAATTTGAAATGTCAGTTTAGAAAAGGGTGTGTGCACACGATTGGTCGGATATTTTTAAAAGTGGTTGTTACAATGTCACAGTTATATCACTATTACTTTGCGTTTTTTTTTATCACTGCCGCTGTTCGAAATTTTTTTGACTATTGACATAGGTAGGTATTTTATTTCCAAATGTCATAAAAAGAGACGGTGTTACGTAAAATTGAGACGGTCAGCGATATTAAAAGTCACTTCAGAAATCAGAATTTAATCTATAAGTAAGGGTTCTAATATTATAAAGCTGAAGAGTTTATTTGTTTGTTTTTTTGAATGTGCTGATCACTGGAACTACCACTCGAATTTGAAAAATTCTTTTTGTATATGATAGCCAGATTCATGAGAAATAGTATAGGCTATTTAGCATCCCTTAGGAGCCGTGCAACGGGGGTGAAATCACGGGGAACAGCTAGTCATTCAATATGTCACACACAGGACATAATTATTGTTTTTACTAGTTTTCAAAGTATTGCTTGCTCTTCAATATTTGGTTAAGATACAAGTAAGTTTTCATTCATACTACTGACATATCATACTAAATTTTCTTGAAATAGCTAGGCTGAATCATAAAATCAAATCTATTAAGTACTTAAAAAAATATAACCCTTCCGATTAAATCCGCATTCAAAAAGCATAAAATCATAATTTAAATGGAATCATTGTGAGATTTAGGAGCTACAATTTCAAAGACAGACAAACGAAGACATTAAGCAGATAGACAATCACTTTTTTTCATCCAGATTATAAATAGTCAAATATAACAATCAAATCAGTTTTAAGAGCCGTGTTTTTAGTTTGAGGGTCTCGTGGCAAAATGACAGCTGCGCCGATCGATCGATCTGCGAGGTTAAGCTGCGCTTGCCGCGGTCAGTCCTTGGTTGGGTGACCGTTCTTAACACATCGAGACCCCTCCGTGCCTCGGAGAGCACGTTAAGCAGTCAGGTCAGATGGCAGTCGCTCCATGTAAAATATTGATATTCAGCCGCAACCAGTTAGACTGGAAGCCGACCCCAATCATGTTTGGGAAAAGGCTAGGCGAATGATTAAATCCGCATTCAAAAAGTATAAAATCATAATTGAAATGGAATCATTGTGAGATTTAGGAGCTACAATGTCAAAGACAGGCAAACGAAGACATTAAGCATATAGACAATCACTTTTTTTCATCCAGTATTATAAATAGTCAAATATAACAATCAAATCAGTTTAAGAGCCAAGTTCTTTGTTTTACTTTTGATATTGGCACATAGCCTATCAAATTAGAACTGCATCATTAGATCAATAATAATGATCGTAAATCTTCGAATGCGCAGCAGCAGTAAACCATATACCTATTATTTTATAAAATAACAGATAAGTATTACAAATAGACTAGTATTTCTGAATAGTCTAAATAGCGTGTAAGCACCTTTACTTTGTAGTCTGTCAGTGGTTGAAATTAATGTTCGTAAACGAAGCAAGTTATGAATTTCGGTAAAACGTAGGTATATATTTTTCTAAACTAGAATACCTATTTCTGCAAAATTTTACAGTGAATTTTTATTTAAAAGTATAATAAATTAATAAATATGTTTAATTTTTCATGTAAAAAAGTTTCATTTAACGCAGTTTGCTTGCTGAGTATTATTTAAGTGAATAATCACTAACTCTAGAAACTTGTCATTACTGTCAGTCAGCTGTCATGTCAGGTGTTCTTAGGAAAACAATAAATAAACCCAAACCTTGAAGATATTGTATATAATTGGTATTTTTAATGATAAACTACATTAAAATGTATCTTGTGAGTAGACATTTGTAACTACTTTTTTAATTTAAAAATACACTACAATATCAAGGTTATGTTTATAACCTCATCGATGTCATCAAATTATTATCTTCGTTTCTACACATTAATTACATTACATCATACACGTAAATTAAGCCGTTTGTACCGAACACTAATATAAAATAATTACCTACCTAATGAATACATATTGTATAGTTTTTTATCAGTACCTACTCATTTTCGTCATGGTTCAGTGAGGTCGCGAAAAAAGCTAAAACCAGTTGCGGTTCACGCCGCCGCCGTCGTCACAAGAACAAGAAGTCTTTATCATTACAGAGTTGTTACTGTTAGTGCATGTGCGAGTGCGTCACGAGACACACGTACTGTGCGCGATTATAAATAATTACGCTAGTACATTAATTGGTGCAATAAGTACATGTAATTTACTCTTACATTCTGGCAAGTTCTATTTTTATTTATTGGAAGACTCCTTCATGTGAGCAGACATTTTAGTATGTATCTTTTATTTTGGTCCTATTTTTAGTTTTAATAACTGGTTTGTGAATGACAAGGGTCAGCGAAAGTATTTGTAATGAAAGTTTCTGGTCATGCTCTGATATTATTATTATCATACAACATACCAATATCTAATAAATATTGTACAAAATCTAACTGATAATATTTTAGGGTATTTTTGGGCTGGAAAAATTCTTACACCCTGGTAAAAAAATGTCAATTTAACTAAGTATTTCTTTTTTAATGTCTAAAAATATGAATAAGAAAAATTGAATAATGACAATAGTAAGATACAACATGTCATGTTGTATCTTACTTCAATTTATTGAATAAGGAAATCAGCTCTTGTATTTGCACAGTTAATAATTGTTTTTAATTAAGTTAAAGCACCTAGGTAATTACTGTGTGACTTTATATTTGTACAGTGGCTATCATTTAGTAATAGCTGAATAGACACCTTGTCCCAACAAAAAATATCATTAAAACAATATTATCAATATGCTGACATTAGTAAAACAAATTGCAATCCAACAAAGTTGTTAATGATACAATTATAAAGTTTCTCTAGCTAGCAGCTAGATTTAATACTTGAATACTGAATCAACACCTAAAATCTCAAATATACCAGTCTATCGAACCCTTTTCTATCTACATATTTATACATAATTATAACAATTACTAAATAACTTGTTTAATTTTCTTGCAGTATGAAATATGGAAATTGAGCATGATGTATCTGTGAAACTATTGTTTTTCGCGCGCTCTAAAGAGTTGGCGGGAACCAAAGAGTCCACAATACGTCTCCCAACCAAGATCAGCTACAAAAAGCTGTTAAACATTATAAGTGAGAATTACAATTTGCAAGCTATAAAGAATAATATATTGCTGGCTAAAAACGAAGAGGTTTGCGAAGAGGAGGTTGATATAGAAATTAAAGAACGAGACAGTATTGCTGTGATTCCTCCGATCAGCGGTGGTTAACATTTTACTAACTTTTCTCATAAAAAAACAAAAATTCTAGAATCTTCCATTACTGGCATAGAAACTACAGTATTTTATTGCCATTCGATTAGACTGACATTAATTAGCACCTTTCTATATCCGACTAGAATTTAATTAATTACTAAAGTACAGCCACGATGGATCACCTAAAGCTAACAGTGGACAAACTGTCAGTGGATGAGATTACAGAAATAGTGACTGACAACACCTGTGGAGCTGTGTCCATCTTCATTGGTACTACAAGAGACAACTTTGAAGGGAAAAAGGTTAGTCAACTGTTTATTACAATAACAAGAATCTTGAGCTCTGATCCTTCGATCGATTTTGGACCTTACTCCTGAGACGATAAGACACGCACACAAACACCTGCCACTCCACCGAGAGTCAAGATAAATGCCGGCAACTATACTTTCATGTTTAAAGTACATAATTTGTTTGTCTTTGAACTTTTTCTGTTTTCATATTTTAATAGGTATCCCCACCCTCTCCCCTTTTTTGGGTGGCGTCAGACTCCAGACTGATGAAAAAACTTAAATAACACTGCCCAATTTAGCCAGGAATTAAACCTGATGACCATACGCTTAGCAGTAGCACTTGAAACCGCTAGACCAACGTTATTACAAAATAATCATTAGTATTGCAAGTCATTTGTAAGACAGTTTCGGTGATAACTTTATATCTGACTCAAATGACTGATAACGATGCGATGCGACGTCGGAAAATGTAGTAAACAATAATAAATTAAGTAACACTTACCCCTGAATTCACAGACAATACTATAAGGTCTCGAACGCAGAGTGTACAGAAAACTCATACGAAAATGAACATTATTTGTTTAAAAATAAGGTTCATATTCATATAAGCGAATTTAAACAAGCGCTTTATACGATTATGAACCTTATCTTAATACATACAGTGTTCATATTTGAATGAGTTTTTTGAACACTTTATGTTCGAGACCTCATAGTATATACAGGGGTTAGATAACTATAAATGTAAGTGGGTTAACCCACACATAACTACTTTTTTTTTTTTTTTAATATTTTTATTCATGACCATAGATACAAGTCTTTCAGTCACATACATAAATGGGTTTTAACTTAAAATGTAACTTATACATTGAAATAGATAAAGTATAGTTGAAGTGGCAAAAATACCAACAGATTTGGTTTTGCATTTTTATGACATATGTAGGTATATACTTAAGCGAATATATATATATAATATACTTTTAATTAATACATCGCGTACTGTTTTTTGTTTTAAAGCATAAATCATTATCCTGAGTAGCTACCGCATACCAGTGTGACCAGTGTCAAGTGTGCGAAGTACCTAGCAGGGTTTTTTAATGTATATTTGGCGCTAAATAAATATTGTTCCACACAGACGAGACGTTATCACTTGTACAAACAAACACTACGTCACACACAAATTAATTATGTTCCTAAACCAAACAGGTTTTCAAACACTTTTACGAAAAGTTTTTTTTGGCAATTTTGTTGCAAATGTTTTTATTTAGCATGATCTACCGGCCACCTTTTCAATTATCAGGGTAATTATTTTCTTTGATAATTATCAATTTGATTATTTATGCCCATCCTTATTTACAACTAAAACACATTGATCGTGTCAAAGGCGTCAAGTTGCTGAAGGGGTGACAATGGTGCTGATTCTGTTGAACATCGCACTAAACTAATTTAGTCACACTATATCTCTTTCTTACAAATATCATTGAAAAAGGACAGAAAATATTTAGAAATGTCAAATTAGTCTATGTCCTTGTCATTTACGGGAAAATAGTCGTGACCTTTTGCGATTACGACTATAGTGACATTAAAACTATTCAAGTGGACTAATAAAGGACGTTGGTAGTTTTGAGCTTGATATGGTACAGTAACAGTAATAAAAGCTTAACCAAATATAAAAATATATTTTAATTGTTCTTTGCCTAATTTATCTTAGAGATTAAGAATTAGAATCAAAAATCGAAATAAATAAGAAATAAAATGATTATGCCGTTGACATTTTGAAAAAAACAATAAAACAAAAACAGGTGCATGCTGGCTGGCGCGTGCCTCCATAGAATATCATATCGCCAGCAACTAAAAAATTTGAATTGAAAACTCATCAGTCGGGCTGTACTTCATTGGATCATTCACACCATACCTAACCTCACTGTCACAAATACAAAGATTTCTCTTTAATCCAATTACGTACAAAAACAAATAAAAAATGAATTTAAATACTCTTGAAATACTCGAGCACACCAAACTAATTTCATATCTGTACCGACATACACAATCTGAAGCCCAGCGTTCTATGGGCGTCCGCCGTGTCCTTTGACAGGATTAAATATCTGCTATCCCTTTCTGATGATTTTATTAGAAAGAGACATAATAAGACTAAATTAGTTTAGTTCGTCAACAACAGAATCGGCACCAATGTTATGCCGGCTCGACTCGATCGTCCAACAGACCAACATGACTCCAATCTGTCCCAACTCACTATCGATACAAAAAGTCTCTCCAACACCGTCAAACATGCACGAACTATCTCTCCACACGTGGAAGGTTGGACGACCAGTTGGACTGTTAGACGATCGTGTGGTGCCGGCATTATGATTAGAAAAATCTCCCAAAAGATTTTCTAAAGTGTACTCGGACTTCCTAATGTAGTATTTTGTTTGTGCAGGTGGTGAGGCTGGAGTACGAAGCTTACGAGCCAATGGCCCTAAAGGCTATGAAGGTGATCTGCGACGAGGTGCGGGACAAGTGGCCCGCTATTCACAGCATAGCCATCTTCCACAGGTATGTGCTTTTTACGAACCTAACCTTAGCCATATCATCTTCCCTTCCGCTCCGCCCAGAGCGGGAGGGGTCATTTGATGATTTCCCATCCTCAAAAAAAAAAAAAAAAAAAGCCATATCATCTTCATCCGCTGATGTTCGGGTGTTGCCGGTAGGGGAAGTAGGTTATAACGAGCCCCGCTCCGTTGACTATCGCCCTCCCCTCTTTAAATTGATGCTTTCCCAGATGCCAAATATTCGGTCCTTTAATTAACCTGACTTAGGGAATGCAATCTCGAGACGAGATCGCTAAGTCGAGATCTCGAGGGATCAGAAATTCGATCTCGGCATTTTCGAGATCTCGAATGGATTCAAACTGCTTAGCATCTAGTTGTGATTATGATGCGAGTAAGATACAACATGAATTATTGAAAAAAAGTCTTTATTTTTTTCAATCAGGGTCCCTGACTGACAGTCCTCAAAAATAGTAACCTTAAAACAGCAGATTAAATTCTCTTTCGTATTTAAATATTTTAATTGCTACAAAAAGAGAAAACATTGTGAAGGCCTTGCGAAACACCTGTACAAAGAAAAGTAATGAAAAATGTTTGATCGCCAATATTTATGAAGATGACGGGAAATTTTCACCTTTTATTCTTTTCTTATGTTAAATACGTAGGTATGCGTTGTGTTCCAAGCTCGCTTTCATAATTATTCAGTAGTCGCTAGTACTAATTAGGATCGCAGTTGGTAATAACACAATATGTATAGAACACACAACACTGTGCACTGTCATCAGCATTAGGGCTCAAAGGTGTTAGAGAATCCTATAGGCCTAACGCACGTGCGTTTTAATTTGCGGAAGATTAGGGCTGCCATACGTCCCGGTATACTGGGACATGTCCCGGTCTGAAGTGTTGTGTCCTGGTGTCCCGGTCAGTAAGTCAGTTGTCCCGGTTTGGTATTTGGACATGCATAGTTGCATATAGGTACGGAAGAAAAGCAATTCTCCAAATATGCCAATCTCTATTTGCAATCCCAGGCCACAATGCTCATGTGGAACTGGTGTTTTCGTTGATTTCATCGCAGTGGACGAAAAAACCAAAAGAGTGAAAAGGAGTTAGGTAGGTACCCAAAAAAGAACTTCAAAAAATTATGAATGGGCAAGGAAAAGTTGCACGGAGAACGTAGAGTAAGCTGTAGAAAGCTGAGAAGAGAGAGAAGCTGCCCAAGAAAATCAGGATGTAATTTTTTCGATAGATCATCGTCGATTTTTCGCATTTTATTTAGTTTTAATAAATATCTATCAAAAATAAAAATTCAAAGTTCCTAACCTAGGGGTAATAAATAGAGTCTGATTCCACAATTTTTTTTTCGCATCCAGCTCCTAGCTCGTGTTTGTGCGGCCCGCGACGTGTTTTTGATCTACTTACCACAAATTCAAAAAATGTTCCTTTTTAGGGTTCCGTACCAAAATGGTAAAAAAGGAACCCTTATGGTGCGACTTCGTCCGTCTGTCTGTCTGTCACACCTGCTTATTTCAGCAACTACTCATGCTATCCGACTTGAAATTTAGAACAGTTATAAAGAATGCTTGTTCAATTTTATTGCAAATGAAAAAAATCCAAAAATATGTTTATTTTCATTGCAAAAGGGGCCGGAGTGGGGGTCCAAAATTTTAAAGTAGGGTTACTAGGTCAAGTGACATATCATGTGAAAGGGCTTGATCTGCACATTTCAAAATATATTTTTAATTTATTTTATGTCTCACAGTTTTCGACATATGATGAAAAATGTCCAAAAAAATACCATTCCCCCCTTATCTCCGAAGTTTGCGGGGCGAAAAATCTGAAATAATTAGAGTTGATAGCAATTGACCCAAATATGGCACCAAAAATAAAACGATGTTCCTAACTAGTACAGTTTTCTCAAAATCATCAAAATTCCTTGACAAACAAACTTAGTTTTGCGGTCCGGTTTTTTTTACTTTATACGTCCAAAACTGATACGGAACCCTCGGTGCGCGAGTACGACTCGCACTTGGCCGGTTTTTTTTTAAAGTATATTATGTTATTTTTATGGCATAATTTATTCAGAAAATTAAAACTGTTGCCTATGCGGCCCTCCAATCTATTTAGTGATTCATATAGGCCCCAGATCGTATCTGGTTTGGACAGCCCTGGTTTAAATGATACCACAGACAACAGCTAGTCAAACAATAAACACATTTTTTCTTATTATTCCTTCCACGTCTTTGTATAGGTATTTATGCTGTGTTCTCTTAATAACCTATCATTTAATTCGTTAGTGTATGTAATTTACAAATTGAACACTAGTGCCATAACTTGTGACTGATACTTGATAACAGCACTTTATGTTGAATTTTTAGCGATTAAATGAAAAAGTAGCACGATGTTAGCTAATAAAAACACCTTGGTGCTAATTCTGTTGTACATTGCACCAAACTAATTTTAATGACACTATATGTATATATCTTTACAATCTGTGTGCCTGTATCTCTGTGTGATTGTCAAATGTTCGTAGTGTGCTATACGTGTTCACCACCTCGCCCCCCGCAAAAAGTGGTAGAAAATGTTACTTATTCGGTGATTCACCGCTATACCGAGATAAAAGAAAGATTATGTACAGTACAACTGTACAAGTGTGTAGGTAGAGATGAGATAGATAGATAACTTCACAATTAGCCAAAAATCCAATCAACGTAAAGCAAAAAACTGTCTACATAAACTAATATTATAAAGTTGAAGAGTTTGTTTGTTTGAAGGCGCTAATCTCTGGAACTACCGGTCGGATTCGAAAAATTATTTTTGTATATGATAGCCAGATTCGCGAGGAATAATATAGGCTATTTAACATCACTCTATGACCCTTAGGAGCCGCGCAAAAAGAAAAAAAAAACAGCAAGAACGCCAAGTGAAAACGGAAGTAATAGCGTGGGGGGTAAAAAAATCTGATTTCTTTTAAATTAAACCGATCACAGTTAGATGAGAAATACAAACTTTTTTAAATCCATCATGCGATGCCCAGGGTCAGTGAAACGGCATACGGCTTTATTAGTTATCAATAGAAAATTACTTACATCCTCCTTTACTTTTCTAGTGTTTATTTTGATCTCTATCACAAGTGCATAAGGTTCATAATGGAAGTTTTTAGTAGACGTGTAATGAACTAATTATTGTATGAATGCAGCATCAAAGTGATGTTGACCTCCATCCAATGTTTTTATTACATTTTTGTTTATAAAAAGCAGTTTTTTCTGTTTATTAATATAATTTTATGTTTAGCATTATAAGTAATGTAAGTTATATTAGAATATTAACAATCGTATCTGACGGTGAAGGAAAACATCGTGAGAAACCTGCAGGTTGATTGTAAACACAGTTGTCTTTAGAATGTCAGCCATAAAATTAATGAGATTTCAATAATCGCTTTGCAAGACTTGCAAAGGTGCGTGCCAATGATTTTTTTTTTTAAATAAATTTCGTATCCAGGAATAGAACTCGTTGATTATGAAAAAAAAAACACATATTATAGCATACGGCAAAGTGACAGATTAAAGAAAGTGTTGATTTTTAATAAACTGATTCATATAACCGATTTTTTCAAAAATTGAATGATGCAGTTTTAGTTTTCATCAAATCCTTCGAGTACCTATTATTCGCTACCTATTTCTTATAGTTTCGGATTTGGCCATCCATGCACACTTGGAAAATTCACCCTGTATATCTGCCTGTATGCAATAAGGTCGCCCCCTGTTACATGGGACCTACTTAATAGCTGTCGGAAACTTGGGGATACCTAATAACCCTCGTCAAGAAAAAAGGGTGTTATAAATAACCAGTGTTGTTCTCCCACAGGCTCGGTATAGTCCCGTGCAGGGAGGCATCAGTAGTCATAGCAGTAAGCAGCCCCCACCGGCGGGACTCCCTGGACGCGGTGTCCCACTGCATCGAAACCCTGAAGGCCAGCGTGCCCATCTGGAAGAAGGAAGTGTACGAGGGGGACGCCCCCGTCTGGAAGGAGAACGTCGAATGTGCGTGGTCCACTAAACGTAGAGCTTGTAACGGGCAGATCCTCGGCTGAGTATTTGGGTAGCTCCTTACAGATGTCGCTTATTTATTTTATGTACATATTTAGGCCTATCCAATCGCATGATGATGAGAGATGGCGTGGTATTAGCTATCCTGCGAAGATAAAAAAGATGTCCACCGGCAGGCATCGAGAACAGAGCCCCTAGACAAGTTACTTTTCTGTTAGCGTTAGCGTCAAACGCTACGGATGAAATGTATGGAAGTGACATTTGTGAGTCACGTGACTTTTCCGCAGCTAATGTCATTGCCATAAAGTCCATTTCACGAAAGAAGTCCCGCAGACGCAGCGCTGTATTCGCGCGACATAATGTAAAATGTTCTAGTATAATGTAGTTCCACCAATTGTCCGCGGGACTTCTTTCCTGAAATGGACTTTACATTTTGTGCTTATCGTTTGGCGTGAACGATAACAGAAAAGCAACTTGTCTAGGGCCCTGGGTCCAAGCTGTCCAAGACAAGTACAATAGGGTAATAGGGTGTTTCATTGAAGAAATTAGCCTAACTTGCTTAGTTATTAGGTTTTCGTTTACAATATCTTGCAATCTAATTTTGGTCAATTTCCTAATTACGTTCGGTACCAAGTCTTTAGTTAGAGCTTTTAGGGCTTTATTAATTAATTAGAGCTATTGTTAACAAGAGCTCTTAATATTGGTTTAGGTTTTGAATTGTGCTATTAGAACATTTATGAAATAATGTGATTTAGTGAGCTAAGAGGTAGATAAGAGACCATAAAGGCTCTAAGAGTTATTTATAGGATCTCAACAAAATGTTGATTAGTAAGGCTGTGAGCAAATAAAGGGTATATATAGATTGTTTGGTTCGTAAAATAATACACTAAACCTTACTTACCTTTAAACTTAGGGCCAATTCCACCAAGCTCGGTTAGTTGCTAAATGTCCCGTTAAGGCGTATGGTACCCTCAAAAGGATAAATTCCGTCGCCATTGGGGACGTAGGTACTACTCTTAAACTAACTAAAATATATAATAAACCTTGATATGTTACCTTTATCTTGGAAGTAAAAAATATCGTAGCTTCAAAATTACTGTATGAAAATAATTATTGAAATGAGGTCGTTTATAGAACTAAATTCGCTTAGATAATAGAACTAAATTTTTTAACGCACATCAATGTTCAAATAACCGGTTTTATAAGTATTTTTCTCAACGAAAGTAGTTATTACTTGCGGTAACACATAATTTTCATGACGTATACTTAAAAACGTCTCGTTTTCTTGCTAATAGTACGTAAATATAGAAACTAACGTAACCGATTCGAGATTGAGTATCACTGTTATCTTATCAGCCCATAATTACGGCACTTGGCTGGAGGTCGTCAAGCCACGTCAGAGCAGTGGTCATCATTCATTATAGCAGCACGGCAAGTAATTTGTCATTTAAATTAGGGCTTTAATTCATATGGTGTACAATACATTTTGTTATATCAAGATAGATTAGGCTCGCGGCAAGCTCGCTTGGCAGTAGTATTAGTTATGGTACTACTTCGAGAACTATAATTTTATTATACATGCATTATGCTGTCACTCGCTCCTGCAGCGTTATCATAGAGAGGTAGAAATCTTTTATTGATTGGGTAATGTTTTTCGAGTGTATGTATGTATATGTCTGTTCCTTTGGCATAAAGGCTTAGTGGATTTCAACATGAGGTGTTGTTAGAAACGTCTTGGGAGTGACATATTGAAATATTAAATTACGCAGCCAGGTGTTTTGTTTATTTTGATAGTAAGGAGCTGTTCAAATATTGACGCGATCTTGTCATTAGTTTCGTATGTGCTAAGTTTCAGGGGCGCTTACAAGATTGGAAGGTTATACCAACTGTTGATTACTCCGGTTATAGGCCCGCTATACATATTCAAAACATCGCTTCTGTCGATTGTTTGAAGCTGACAATGATAGAACGAGGTTTGAAATATGTTGTGCGCTAATTTAGTCAGTTGTCGTGCAAGCGGGCCTTAGCGGCATTTCGTCCAGCCTGAACTGCCGATTTGTTCGCAAACAAACTGGCAATTCTCGCAGAGATATCACACGGCCTGTCGGTACAGAATAAATAGGCAGGGCAATTTCGTATCCTGTAAACGCTCTCTAACCCCCAGTTTCTGCAAGGCTATTCAGTTTAATCAATTGTCAAATCTCTTGTCGAGGGATCTGATTGGTCAATGTTATTCTGGCCCACAACAGCTGACAGCAGGTTAAATAATCAAAGGCTTTGGGCCAAGTTCACCGACAAGTTAACAGTCCGTCAAATTGAAAACGACCGTTTAACATGACTTTGACCTTTAGAAAGGTCTTGTTAAACGGCCGTTTTCAATTTATATAGGGCCCTTAATCAGCCTTTGGGAAACCGGGTGTTACTGTGAGAAAAGTATTGGCTGCTGAGTTTTATTTTATTTTAAATATTATTTACATTTATTCATATTCTATCGTTGATATAAAGCTTACTTTGATGGAATGTTTGTTGACGTATAAAAACGTTATCATAAATCGTAATTTGTACACACGATGAATGAAATTGCCTTCGTCACAAGCGAGATTTTAATTTCTTTTTAACACACGAGTGGATAAATAAAATATTAATAATTTACTGAATACGTAAAAAAGTGAGGTTTTATATCAATAAATTATTTGTTTTTATAAATTATAGCATGAAATGCATGTTTTATATTGAACAAGTTTTCTCACAGTATTTTTGTGGGTTGGTTGTAGTTTTTTTTTTATTAAAATTTGTTTTATTTCTTTTATTTTTTTGTTTATACAGGGTTATTTGTAAAACACCAGAAACCTCTTAAGAGGTCATTGTACTCATCATTATGAACAACTTTTACTATGGGACAAAACCTGAAATCGCGAAAAAAATATCAGCTGTTCCCTACATTTATGTTCGTATAACTCGTCAAAATGTAGGGAACAGCTGATTTTTTTTTCGCGATTTCAGGTTTTGTCCCATAGTAAAAGTAGTTCATAATGATGAGTTCTGATTTCTGGTAAAACACCAGAAACCTCTCCTCTTAAGAGGTTTCTGGTGTTTTACAAATAACCCTGTATAAGTAGATGTCTTTTTTTACATCTACATTTAAACCCAAACGCGTATGATGTTTAGTAAAAAGTTTGGGTGTCAGCATTTTTTTTTTTTGTTATTTTTTAAATAGGTATACTTACTTAAGTTTTCTTTTCTTGTTTGATGGCAATTAATTTTAAGTGAGCAATGCAGTAATCAGAAATAAAGTTTATGATTGTTTCAAGTAGTTTTCCTTGATAACCGAGTGATCCGCTTTGGTGATAAAGTTCTGAGGTCATAGGTGCGACTCTAAGGGTGCCTTTCCACTGGAGATGTACGAGGTTGCGTAGCGACATGTGCGTTACTAACCAATAGGATCATTTGATTTTCATAGGTTCAAGTTTGCTATGGTGGAAAATGGTTTTCAATGAAGCAGTTTATTTTCAGACTTGCTGAATCGAGGGATACAAGTGATGTAGCTATGCTGTAGTACGCAATGCCATTATGATCCTAAGATTGTTTATTAAAAAATAGTTATTACTTAATAAAGGCGTTTACTGCTTTTGAGTAGTTTTCTTTCACTCTTGTAATATCAAAGAAGTGTTTTGTTAAGTGACATTTCGAAACGTCAGTTAGTTTAGATTTTGATTACGATGGGACTTTACATCGTATCGCACATCTTCCTCTCTTCGAAAAGCCTATTTCTTGCATATCTTACCCGCTTCCCTACAGCACTTAGCTTACGTGGAAATTAACGCATAGTTTCGCCGCTCTGCTACTTCGCACATCCGTGGTGGGAAGACACCCTTATGTACACTCGACGCCATTGACGGTCGACCACTTTTCGCCCTTATTACTAAGAACATAAGGGTGAAAAGTGGTCGACCGTCAATGGCGTCGAGTTTACATAGTGCGTAGACATATTAATCACGAGATAAAAGCTACAAGTATAGCGGCGGGCCTTCCCGGGAGGCCAATCAGAAATCTAAATAATAAGTCAATAGAAGTGGCAAAGGCGAGTGACCTTGTCGCCGCTATGGAGCAAATTATGTAAGGCAGGTGGTGTCTTACAGGACACCACTACATCGAGAGCGCGCACTTAAAAATGTGACGGACATGAGAATGAAATAAAAATAAATTTTAAATTGCATTGGATGCTTTGACATTGACAGCGAACCGGCAACACGCACCTGGGAATAAAATCTAGAGATCGTTTCACGCAAGAATTCCTTTGGAAGCGTCCAAAGGAATTCTTGGTATGTTGGCTCCACTGCTTGTCATTCCTATTTAGGTCATATCGTTTTGTGTTTTTTGTAGATTTATGTTTCATATTAATGTTTAGGACATTAAAAAGTGATGAAAGTGAATTGGTGCTGATAGAAAACTTCCAACACCGTTAAAAACGTTGTAATAAATTAGATTCAGGGCAGCCAACATAGCGTCGAAGGGAATTCTTAAGTGAAACAGTCTTTAGTACTTATACATACAATGTTCTTGTTCATATTTGAATGAGTTTTTGTACACTTTGTTATGAGTCCTCATAGTGATGTTCGTGAATACGTACGGGGGTATAACTATTTAAAATATATCTAAGGCTCGTATTCCACTTGTCTAAAACTTTATCACATGCTAATTTATCAAAACGTCTAAGCACAGAAAGCATGGCTTCTTAAATTAAACATTTTACCCCCTTACTTAAAGACGATGATTAAATTAATCTAACAGCTCAAGTATGTCAATTGTCATCTCTATTCATTGTCATACAAATGACAAGGATAGTTTTAAGTAGGTATATTTATTCAGTGGATAAAGAGAAATGATCAAGAAAATACGACAGCTAATCGATGATATTAAAAGTATTCCACCACATTGTCCCAAAATCTTAAACCCAGCGCATTTACAGGCACAGTACCAGATTCAAACCCAATCCCAACCCCAGCGCCGAACCCAGCCCCTCCGGTGGACAGAACGCTGGTCCAGATCAACGTATCATGCGAGGAGCTTCAGCAGCGCATTCAGAACTTCATCGAGAGGAAGAGGGAACAAGTGAACGTCAGCAATATACACGACTTTATACCTAACAAGGAGGATTTGGAGGAGACGGACACCTGCGCACGAGTGCGCACGCAGTTCGTTAGGCGGAGCGATTCGAAAGGACATTTGAAAAGTGAGTGACGTTTGTAACATACTGGCTAACTTCCTTATCGCTTTCATCCCGCGATATAGGGACTCCATCAAGGTAATACAATATATTAGTAAGAAAAATAAAAGAAAATCAACTGTTCCATACATTTATGTTCACATAAGTCAACAAAATGTATGGAGAGTTAATTTTTTTTTTCGCGATTTTAGGGTTGGTCCCATAGTAAAAGTTGTTCATAGAGAGAACATATTGAGAACAATGACCCCTTTAAGTGTTTCCACTCTCTAACTTGCCATCCTGTATATGAAATAAATAAAATATTCCACTAGAAATATCAATAGCGCCATCTATGAGCAAGACAGCGCTGCTAAATACTTCTTCTAGTGGCGCCATCTAATAGCAGATGCCTCCACCTTGCCTCGGACAGATGGACAACAAAGTAATCCTATAAGGGTTCCGTTTTTCCTTTTGAGGTACGGAACGCCCAAAAATACTAATTTATCGTTTTTTTCCTCTAGTACGTAAAGTCCACAACGAATGGGGTCCACAAACAGTGTCGGCCGCGGATATGTACCCCGATCAGTCGGACAACATGGGCCTACCGTCGTCCATCGCCGAGCGCGTGGTGGGCATAGAGAAGTACCTCAACGTGGGCCCCGTGGCCAAGGACATATACAGGCGGCTCAAGGACATGGAGGACAAGATCGCGTATCTACAGGCTGTGTCGCCGGAGTACGCTCAGTTTTGGGTACGTTTGTTTTTGGTATCAAGGTAGTACTAGTCGAGCGCGTGGTGGGCATACAGAAGTACCTCAACGTGGGCCCCGTGGCCAAGGACATATACAGGCGGCTCAAGGACATGGAGGACAAGATCGCGTATCTACAGGCTGTGTCGCCGGAGTACGCTCAGTTTTGGGTACGTTTGTTTGTTTTTGGTATGAAGTTGGTGCCAGAGAAAAAAAATCAATAATCAGTAAAAGTGATAGCTATTTCCTCTCTTCCTCAATGAATGATTGGTGTTGTGAGATAATTGGACTAATTTGACCTCCGTAGTGAAGGGTGGTTAGTACTACCAAGAGGTCAAGCAAGAGTCAAGTATCTCTGGTTTATTCCACCGGAATTAGATGAAACGTGGCTTAGATTTTAAGTTGGACCCAAAGCTATCGAACTGTGAAAACTACATCAAAATCCGTTCAGTACATTTCGCGTGATGCGCGCACAAACAGCTAAAATTACTTAGAAGTTCCCTTGAAAATAAATTCCTGTTTATAACTGACTAGCACTTCGCCCGCGACTTCGTCCGCGTGACCAGGCGCGGTCCCAGGGGGGGCGTCATGGGGGACATGACCCCCCCCCAAAATCGTACAAAAATGTGCCAAACACGGTAATTCACGGTATAGCACGTCGGCATTAATCGGTATGCCCCCCCCCTAAAGCCTTCAGCTGCAATATGACCCCCCCCCCCAAAATCGTCGGCTGCGACCGCGCCTGCGCGTGACCCACAGGAACTGTGCATTTTTCGGGATAAAAAGTAGCCTACGTTACTCAGTGATAATGTAGCTTTCTATGGATGAAAGAATTTTTAAAATCGGTCCGGTAGTTTTGGAGCCTATTCGGTACAAACTAAAAAAACTTTCCTCTTTATAATATTAGTATAGATACAGTAAATTAATTTATATGTTTTTTTTATATTTTCCTACAGAAAACTGCAAGAGATACAGATATCAAACAAGAAGGGACGGTGGACTACACGTTCTCAGCGGATGATATCGCTCGGAAGATTGAACAGCTGGAAAAAGGCATGATGACATCATAAGAGCAATTTAAAAAGAGTTTTCTATATCCTGTCAGTTTACTGCGCAAAAACGAGATTTTAATCCACTACGGATATTTTAGGAGGTGAAAGTACTCATGAATATGATCAACTTTTATTATGGGACCGATACTGAAATATGAAAAAAAAAAACAGCTGTTCCGTACAAAAATGCACTACAACACGATCAACATTGTTGGAGCGGGCGGTCGTCTAAATGAGCTACGACTTTAGACGGACAATGGCCTGAATGATCTGTACCCCGATCATGAGTTTTTTTGACGTATAGTTTCGTTAATGTGCTTACATTAACGAAACTATACGTCAAAAAAACTATTAAAAAAAATATTTTGAATTGAAAATATACGTTTGCTACACAACATTTATATAAATGAAATATTTAATTAATTTCTCTGTATTTTTTAAAATGTGCAAATTGTATAAAATTTTATCAAAATGTTCTAGGGCTGTTGTATTTTAAATTCAAAATATGCTCACGTTAACGATACTATTACGTCAAAATAACTCATGATCGGGGTACTGACAACATCAGCGTGATCCTTAAAGCTGTATACATTAGGCAGCATTTGTTGCGAAACAAGATGAAGATGACTATAAACAAGATGTTATTCGGCTTGCTCCCCGTTCGATCGGGGAGCACGGAAACGTGTATCAGAAACAAAGTTTCATCACATTTGCTTATCGACTGTTTATATACTGTTTCCAGAGATGATGAAACGTTGCGAAACACTGTCAATAAACTGTTTCGCAACAGTGTATATCAACAAATGTTGCCTGATCAATACGCGGCTTTATTCAATCGCGTAGTGTGGGTATCATACGTCGTAAAAGTTACAAAAGCCACAACACGAAACAAGTTAAGTCCAGCAAATTGTATACGAAATCCAATCATTATAGTTTCATAAGGTCAACATTATCGATATTGATATGAAATACCTATATTCTATTTTTAGATATGCAACATAGTATGAACTAAGTATAAAGAAATATGTAATAGGTGTCTACATAATGTATTTACTTGATAGTGTTAGCAATCTAGCTTTATTTAAAATAAGCTACAACTTATACCTACATACATATAATAAGTACGGTCAATGACACATTCATTTCGGAATTTTAATAATTCAATATCGTAGAACCTAAATATTGTTTTAAATCAAACATAAAACTAGTTTTCAAAGTATTGCCTAATTTTTAATAATTTGTTACAAGCAAGTAATGATTGGCATTCATAAAACTTTCTCAAACGTTGGAGATAAGTTTATCGACTTAAGTCGCTGACTGTACTTCGTCAAAATAAAAATAAATTTAAAATTAACTTAGTATCTTTATTTTAGGTATTGATCAACTTCAATGGTATAATATTTTTTTTATATAAATAAAATAAAATAAAATTGTGTTTTATTTAAGACCACGTGCCCACGACTCCGTCCGCGAGGAAGTCGAAAACCAACATGAAATATGACAAACCAAATCTATACTAAAAAACTTTTTAATCTATGTATGAGGTAATCTCCGGAACTACTGATCCGAATCTGAAAATTTTTTCGCTAATAGGAAGGTACGTTGTCCCTGGTGCCCAGTGCTATAGGAAGGTACGTTGTCCCTGGTGCCCAGTGCTATAGGAAGGTACGTTGTCCCTGGTGCCCAGTGTTATAGGAAGGTACGTTGTCCCTGGTGCCCAGTGCTATAGGAAGGTCCGTTGTCCCTGGTGCCCAGTGTTATAGGAAGGTACGTTGTCCCTGGTGCCCAGTGCTATAGGAAGGTACGTTGTCCCTGGTGCCCAGTGCTATAGGAAGGTACGTTGTCCCTGGTGCCCAGTGTTATAGGAAGGTACGTTGTCCCTGGTGCCCAGTGCTATAGGAAGGTACGTTGTCCCTGGTGCCCAGTGCTATAGGAAGGTACGTTGTCGCTGGTGCCCAGTGCTATAGGAAGGTACGTTGTCCCTGGTGCCCAGTGCTATAGGAAGGTACGTTGTCCCTGGTGCCCAGTGCTATAGGAAGGTACGTTGTCCCTGGTGCCCAGTGTTATAGGCCACATTTTCTCCCAAAAAAAGCGCAGTTTCTGTGTCACGCGGACGAAATCGCGGGCAAGGTGTGTATTTCATTAAATAGACAAATCATTGAGGCCCAGAGGCAAAGTCTCAAATATTGGTGCTGATTTTGTTGTAAATCGCATTAAACTAATTTGAATTACACTATCTCATTCTAAGAAATATCATTGAAAAAGGATAGAAACAAATTAAGAACTGTCAAATTAGGCATCCTTGTCATCTACGGGAAAATAATAACACGTGTACACAAATAAACATTTGATTCAGATTCTATTCAAAAAAAAACTTTAAATAAATCATTTTCACATTTTATTTACATAATCAAATTCACTTTTATATACACATCAGTTCCAGTCATCACGTGGAATCACAACACGTCACACGATTTACTAAACAGGACGCACCTTGAAAACAAAACTGGCACTAAACGAAAAATTTCTTTACTGGAAAATCACGTTTGTTTTCGTAAAAAGTTTGATTTCGAATATCGTCATTTTTCGTTTAGTGTCAGTTTTAGATTTCAAGGTGCGAAGAGTCTCATCTCCGACTAGTTGGCTGGCTGCTGGGGCGGCCTCCTCAGGTAGACCACGACGCCCAGGGCCCCGAGCAGCGCCGTGATGAGGTACAGGTCCCAGTTCGAGAGCAGCGCCGAGTCCGCCAGGAATATGACTGCGAACGGGCTCTGAAAGAACGACTGATAATTATCGACTTCAGTGAGGTCGCCGTGGATAAAATCTATACTATGCGATCAAAATAAGAATTGGACTGACCTTGCGCCATATTGTGACGTTTTGTATTGAAAATTGAGCTGCTTTTTGTATTGAAAATATTACAATATTTACAATAGATTTGATAAATGAAAGACTCCGTTAAATAAAGTAAAAAAAAAATACGTTATTGATTTGCAAATTATTTTTCTTTGTAAGACTTACTTTTCAAGTAATAGTTGACAGTCGAGGTCATTTTACATTCCTATTTTTATCGCGATCGCATAGTACTAATATTATTCAGAGGAATAAGAATTTGGTGAGTTTGTATATATGTGGAAGGTAATCTCCGGAACTACTAATCCGATTCTGGAAATTCTTTCACTAATAGGAAGCTACATTATCCCTGAGTGCTATAGGCTACTTTTTTTATCCCGAAAAAACGCAGTTTCTATGGGTCACGCAGACAAAGTCGGGGGCAAAGTGCTAGTGTTAAATAAAACTGGTTGCAGGATCCTCTAATATTCGGTTTAAAAATATTAATTTCTCAAAAAAGAACATAATACCTATATACAGTTCACTTAATATTGAGAAAAGTAAATTTAAATTTAAAAGCATGCATTGTTACAATCTGTGAGTCTTAAGAATTAAATATTAAGTAATTACAGTGTCCTTATTCACCAATTCACAATTAATTATATGGGAAGCAAAAAAATATCTTTCCTACCCTCCATACAACCGTGGATTTGTAATATACCTATATAATACTAAGGGAGTGCCTCCGCAGCCGGCGGCGGCTCCCAAAAATAACGCCGTTGGGAACCGGAGTAGCCTTGGAGTAGCAGTGATACCAGACGAAAATAATTGCAAACTACCGTAGCAGCAGATTAATGTTGCCGTGTTTTAAGTTGAATTATCTACCTTAGACTGACTTTTAAATTACAGTGTCAATGTAAAACAAAATACAACTTTTTTGGACTTACAAAAGGCTCGGGAGGTGGTCGACGGAGCCCCGCTAAGCGGGGCTCCTATTTCTGTCTGCAAGGTTAAAAGTAACCTAACACGAAGGGGTTGACGGGGGTTGACCCCGTCAACCCCTTCGAACCTAAATAGTCCGTGTCGGGGTGTCCAAGTTCCCGAGCTCGCTTCGCTCGCTCTTGGACCCTAGTTAGGTATGTTACTCAAATGAAACATGAAATGTTTTTTTAATTATGCCAAATTGCCAACCCCATTTTCCGCTTTTTTTCCAATGTCAGCGCCGGCTGCCAATTTAGCAACTGGCGGCGGCTGCAAAAGGTCACGGCGGCGGTCGCGGAGTCACTTCCTAATATTAATGTTTTTGCTTGACATACAATTCTAATCGTTTTTAGGGTTCCGTACCAAAATGGTAAAAAAGGAACCCTTATGGTGCGACTTCGTCTGTCTGTCAGTCTGTCTCTCTGTCTGTCACACCTGCTTATTTCAGCAACTACTTATGCCATCGACTTGAAATTTGGAACAATTATAAAGAATGCTTGTTCAACTTTATTGCAAATGAAAAATATCCAAAAATATTTTTATTTTCATTGCAAAGGGGGCCGGAGTGGGGGTCCGAAATTTTAAAGTGGGGTTACTAGGTCAAGTGACATATCATATGAAAGGGCTTGATCTGCACATTTCAAAATATATTTTCATTTTATTTTATGTCTCACAGTTTTCGACATATGAAAAATGATCAAAAAAATACGATTCCCCCTTATCTCCGAAGTTTGCGGGGCGAAAAATCTGAAATAATTAGGGTTGATAGGAATTGACCCAATATGGCACCAAAAATAAAACGATGTTCCTAACTATTACAGTTTTTTCAAAATCATCAAAATTCCTTGACAAGTAAACTTAATTATGCGGTCCGGTTTTTTTCACTTTATAAGTCCAAAACTGATACGGAACCCTCGGTGCGCGAGTACGACTCGCACTTGGCCGGTTTTTTTAAATATACATAGACTTTCGCTATTCATTACTTCTTTGGGTAGGTGTTTGTATAATTTCGCCCCTTCATACAATATGTTTTTCTTGCCATAGTTGGTTCTGATCTGTATTAGTTCTAATGTGGTGCGGTTTCTAGTGTTGTATGTCTTTTTTTTTTCAGTAAAGTGTATATCATTACACAAAAAACTGTGAGTATGTTTTTTGTGTAATGATTTTTCTTACTAAAATGCATGTTTTGTAAATATATAACTGGTTAATGTTAAGGAATTTTGTGTCTTTGTATATTTTAGTAGTGGGAGCTAGGTAGTCATACTTGTACAGTGTTTTAATAATTTTATTTTGTAAAGTGTGTATTTCTTGAATGTTGGACTTAGCAGCAGTTCCTCATATCTCAATAAGGTATTCTATGTGTGGTTTCACCAGGGAATTATAGATTACTGTGCGTATTTTTTTTGGAACACATGCGGTTATACGGAATAAGGCACCAATAAGAGGTGATATCTTGGCTTTAATGTGATTATGGATATCTCCAGGTCAATTTTGGGTCCATTACTAGTCCTAGATACCTTTCCTGATTTGATTTATTGAGTAATTCATTATTTATAAGTTTAATCTCATTTGGAATTTTCTTATTTTTAGCTGCAAATATCATATAAGACGTTTTTTTTTTTGTATTTATTGTTAGTGGGTTAGATAAAAGCCATTTATTCAAAATATTTAAATCAGTTTGAGTTTCTGCCAATATTAAAAAACCGGCCAAGTGAGAGTCGTACTTGCGCACCGAGGGTTCCGTGTCATTTTTGGACGTATAAAGTGAAAAAATCCGGACCGCATAACTAAGTTTGTTTGTGAAGGAATTTTGATGATTTTGAAAAAACTGTACTAGTTAGGAACATCGTTTTATTTTTGGTGCCATATTTGGGTCAATTCCTATCAACTCTAATTATTTGAAATTTTTCGCCCCGCAAACTTCGGAGATAAGGGGGGCGGGGGGGGGGATGGTATTTTTTTGGACATTTTTCATCATATTTCGAAAACTGTGAGACATAAAATAAAATAAAAATATATTTTGAAATGTGCAAATCAAGCCCTTTCATAATGATATGTCACTTGACCTAGTAACCCCACTTTGAAATTTCGGACACCCACTCCGGCCCCTTTTGCAATGAAAATAAAAATATTTTTCGACTTTTTTCATTTGCAATAAAGTTGAACAAGCATTCTTTATAACTGTTCCAAATTTTAAGTCGATAGCATAACTAGTTGCTGAAATAAGCAGGTGTGACAGACAGACAGACGAAGTCGCACCATAAGGGCCTTCCTTTTTCCTTGTTCCTTTTTTACCATTTTGGTACGGACCCCTAAAAACTAAATATGAAAACATTTAAACCACGAGTCGTTCGAGTGAGCTAAAAATGGCTTTGTTTCATGTTGCTAAAAGACTATAAGCCGATTAAAAAAAAATCTGAATCCTATTTAATTTTCTAAAGCAGCTTAGTTGTATAAACTTCAGCGCAGTGCATATTTTATCCAGCAACCAGCGCGTTTAATTTATGTTTTAGTAAAAGAATCTATTATCGGAACTGGCGGGCGAGGGCGAGGTGTCGGCGGCCAGGTGTCGCACGGCATGTGTGGTGCGGTACTCACGTGCAGCAGCTGGTGCACGGCGGAGGCGGCGGAGAGGCGGGCGAGGTGTCGGCGGCCAGGTGTTGCACGGCATGTGTGGTGCGGTACTCACGTGCAGCAGCTGGTGCACGGCGGAGGCGGGCGAGGTGTCGGCGGCCAGGTGTCGCACGGCATGTATGGTGCGGTACTCACGTGCAGCAGCTGGTGCAGGGCGGAGGCGGGCGAGGTGTCGGCGGCCAGGTGTCGCACGGCATGTATGGTGCGGTACTCACGTGCAGCAGCTGGTGCACGGCGGAGGCGGCGGAGAGGCGGGCGAGGTGTCGGCGGCCAGGTGTTGCACGGCATGTGTGGTGCGGTACTCACGTGCAGCAGCTGGTGCACGGCGGAGGCGGGCGAGGTGTCGGCGGCCAGGTGTCGCACGGCATGTATGGTGCGGTACTCACGTGCAGCAGCTGGTGCAGGGCGGAGGCGGGCGAGGTGTCGGCGGCCAGGTGTCGCACGGCATGTATGGTGCGGTACTCACGTGCAGCAGCTGGTGCAGGGCGGAGGCGGGCGAGGTGTCGGCGGCCAGGTGTCGCACGGCATGTATGGTGCGGTACTCACGTGCAGCAGCTGGTGCAGGGCGGAGGCGGGCGAGGTGTCGGCGGCCAGGTGTCGCACGGCATGTATGGTGCGGTACTCACGTCCAGCAGCTGGTGCACGGCGGAGGCGGCGGAGAGGCGGGCGAGGTGTCGGCGGCCAGGTGTCGCACGGCATGTATGGTGCGGTACTCACGTCCAGCAGCTGGTGCACGGCGGAGGCGGCGGAGAGGCGGGCGAGGTGTCGGCGGCCAGGTGTCGCACGGCATGTATGGTGCGGTACTCACGTCCAGCAGCTGGTGCACGGCGGAGGCGGCGGAGAGGCGGGCGAGGTGTCGGCGGCCAGGTGTCGCACGGCATGTATGGTGCGGTACTCACGTCCAGCAGCTGGTGCACGGCGGAGGCGGCGGAGAGGCGGGCGAGGTGTCGGCGGCCAGGTGTCGCACGGCATGTATGGTGCGGTACTCACGTCCAGCAGCTGGTGCACGGCGGAGGCGGCGGAGAGGCGGGCGAGGTGTCGGCGGCCAGGTGTCGCACGGCATGTATGGTGCGGTACTCACGTCCAGCAGCTGGTGCACGGCGGAGGCGGCGGAGAGGCGGGCGAGGTGTCGGCGGCCAGGTGTCGCACGGCATGTATGGTGCGGTACTCACGTCCAGCAGCTGGTGCACGGCGGAGGCGGCGGAGAGGCGGGCGAGGTGTCGGCGGCCAGGTGTCGCACGGCATGTATGGTGCGGTACTCACGTCCAGCAGCTGGTGCACGGCGGAGGCGGCGGAGAGGCGCGCGAGGGCGAGCGCGGCGGGCAGGCGCGCGTCCGGCGAGGTGTCGGCGGCGAGGTCGTAGCAGCGCTTGGCGAGGTGCGCGTCGCGCGCGAGGCCGAGGCCGCGCTCGTGCATGTAGCCCAGGTTGAACGTCGCCTGCGCGTTGTGCAACTGCTCCGACGCTATCCTGTAATGTTTTAGTATACTGTTGTATACATCGCCATTCATCATGTGACCGTTTTTCAAATCCAGGCCAGCTGCCGATTGCCAATGTTTCGTCATGGGTATCATGAGCATTCCAAGGGCGTGAATGTCGAAGAGCATCAACTTTGGAAACCGAGATAGTGGTCAAATAAATCGAATGATACGCCAAAGGTATCCATTTATGGCAAGCCAAAGGCGTAAAGAAAGTAAGAATAAATATTTATTGCACGCGATAGTGGGCACAGAGATAATAAACATAATTTTAAAGAAAAAAAAAATACAGAAAAATAACTAAATGAAAAGAATAAAAAAAATCGCATTCGCATGCTCAAAAGTTAGCACTCAGCAAAATTTTGTGGTATGGCAACATTGAAATAATTTTCCAAACATGTCACACCAACAACACGACACGGTACCTGTAGTGGTAGGCGGCTGCCTCCAGGTCCTGCGAGGTGCCGAGCCCGTAGTAGTGGTAGTCGCCCAGCTTCACGCGGGCAGCCCCGCAGCCCTGCGCCGCGCCCCGCGACCACAGCTGAAGAGCGCGCGACCAGCGCTCCGACTCGCTGAATAGACGCACCTCGCCTGGGACAACATAATCATCAGCCCGGCAACGTGTACAGTCAGTGTCCCACATTGTCTGGACCCCTCTTAGAATCTTATGGAATCGACGCTCCAAGCGAATCCGCTTGGCGCTGCTAGCGTCAAAAACAAATAATGTATGTCTAATTAGACGCTGCAAGCAGCAGCGAATTTCCCTACATCTGTGTTTGACGCTTGCAGCACAAGGCGAATTCGCTTGGAGCGTCGTTTTCGTGGCCCTCGGGTTATTATTTCTAAGAGAGGGGTCAGACAATGTGGGGCACTGACTGTACTAATCAAAAATGCCGCTGATGATACATGACAGAACATCCTACTTCCTATTAATATTATAAATGCGAAAGTTTGGGTGGGGGTGTGTGTATGTGTGTGATGTGTCAATGTGTGTATGTTTGTTACTTCTTCGCGCTGAAACGGCTGGACGGATTTGGATGAAATTTGACAAAGAGGTAACCTGGGACCTGAAAACACAAGCTAATATTCATCCGTTTTCACGACGAAATCGCGGGCAACGCGGGTACAGTAAAATTAAAACATCGTGAGGAAACCGACATGTCTTAAGAATAAAAATTCCAAGATATCCTCTCAAGTGTCGTACGTACAGGACCCGCGTGGTAGATTATGGCCCACTGCCACTCATAGAGAGTAGACATGAGTCCCAGCTAGTGTTGCAAGATGGCCGGGAAATTCTGGAAAGTCCCTAAATTCCCGAATATTGTTTGTTTTTTCACAAAGTTACGAGCACGGACCGTGGAAATACCGCTAAAATATCTTTAGTAATGTCAATTTATTTTTCTATCATCCGTTCAATAATTGAAGTTGAAACTCGAACTCCAACTCCGTTCGTAGCCCTAAAAATGTCCTGGAAATGGTGTTTCTGGCAACCCAGCAGTGGGAACATTATAGCAGCAGATCTATATCGTAGTGTATACGTACCGTTGTCGAGCAGGAAGGCGGCGTTGGTCTGCGCGAGCTCGTAGCCGCGCTCGGCCAGCGCCAGGTACTGCAGCAGCGCAGAATCAGAGTCCCGGGCTCGCCACGCCGCGTGAGCCAACATGAGGCGTGAACCCCACGCGCCTCGCTCGCACACGTTCTTGAACAACTAACAACAACAAAAATCTTACAAAAATGCGCCAAACACGATAATTCACGGTATTAATCGGTATGACCCCCTCATCAAAGATTTCAGATGCGGTAAACTTACCATACAAACATACCAACTTTACCATCGTCAATGACTTTGGGGGGATTATACCGATTAGGTCGCAAAGACTTTGGGGGGAAGGTGTCCCTACGACCACCCTCCTCGGACCACTACTGCCTTCTTCTTTTAGTGCCTTTCCGTTATTGAAGGTTGGCAGTCAGCTCCTTAAACTTTTTTTTGTCCAGGGCTAGTCTGAACAGTTGTTCTAGAGTCTTGATCTCATCTTGAGTTCATTCTCTGATGTTTCTCAGCCATGACATTTAAACTTAAGTCTTGTTAAATATTTTTTTCAGGGCATTAGGCCCATCAGGTCCAGGTGGTACAGTCTGCGTCTGCGACGCCAGCGAGAAGTGCTTGTTGGCCTGCTTGAAGTCTGTGGGGCTCACCTCGACGGCCGTGGTGCAGGAGCGCAGCACGCCGAGCCCCTGCGCGTGCATCTGGCCCAGGTGGTACAGTCTGCGTCTGCGACGCCAGCGAGAAGTGCTTGTTGGCCTGCTTGAAGTCTGTGGGGCTCACCTCGACGGCCGTGGTGCAGGAGCGCAGCACGCCGAGCCCCTGCGCGTGCATCTGGCCCAGGTGGTACAGTCTGCGTCTGCGACGCCAGCGAGAAGTGCTTGTTGGCCTGCTTGAAGTCTGTGGGGCTCACCTCGACGGCCGTGGTGCAGGAGCGCAGCACGCCGAGCCCCTGCGCGTGCATCTGGCCCAGGTGGTACAGTCTGCGTCTGCGACGCCAGCGAGAAGTGCTTGTTGGCCTGCTTGAAGTCTGTGGGGCTCACCTCGACGGCCGTGGTGCAGGAGCGCAGCACGCCGAGCCCCTGCGCGTGCATCTGGCCCAGGTGGTACAGTCTGCGTCTGCGACGCCAGCGAGAAGTGCTTGTTGGCCTGCTTGAAGTCTGTGGGGCTCACCTCGACGGCCGTGGTGCAGGAGCGCAGCACGCCGAGCCCCTGCGCGTGCATCTGGCCCAGGTGGTACAGTCTGCGTCTGCGACGCCAGCGAGAAGTGCTTGTTGGCCTGCTTGAAGTCTGTGGGGCTCACCTCGACGGCCGTGGTGCAGGAGCGCAGCACGCCGAGCCCCTGCGCGTGCATCTGGCCCAGGTGGTACAGTCTGCGTCTGCGACGCCAGCGAGAAGTGCTTGTTGGCCTGCTTGAAGTCTGTGGGGCTCACCTCGACGGCCGTGGTGCAGGAGCGCAGCACGCCGAGCCCCTGCGCGTGCATCTGGCCCAGGTGGTACAGTCTGCGTCTGCGACGCCAGCGAGAAGTGCTTGTTGGCCTGCTTGAAGTCTGTGGGGCTCACCTCGACGGCCGTGGTGCAGGAGCGCAGCACGCCGAGCCCCTGCGCGTGCATCTGGCCCAGGTGGTACAGTCTGCGTCTGCGACGCCAGCGAGAAGTGCTTGTTGGCCTGCTTGAAGTCTGTGGGGCTCACCTCGACGGCCGTGGTGCAGGAGCGCAGCACGCCGAGCCCCTGCGCGTGCATCTGGCCCAGGTGGTACAGCGCCAGCACGTGGCCCGTCTGCGACGCCAGCGAGAAGTACTTGTTGGCCTGCTTGAAGTCGCGCCGCACGCCGATACCGCCTGCGCAATACCACAGATAATAAATACTATTCTGCGGCAAGGATCTTTTGGCATGGCCAAAATCGGAACTAACGCCGGCCGCCATCTCGTGAAATGTCACTTGAACAGTGGAACGTCAAAATGGAATTAATCTTTCTCTATACATAAAATGCTTTGTCCCTTGACTGACTGACTGATGGATCAACGCACAGCCTAAGCCGCTGGTCCTAGAAACGTGAAATTTGGAGGACGTATTCCTTATATGATGTAGGCATCCGATAAGAAAGGATTTTTGAAAATTCCACCCCAAAGAGGGTAAAATCCAGTGCGAGCGAAACCGCGGGCAAAAACTAGTTATCCTATAAAATCGGTATATTTGAACCCAGAATCTGTAAGTTTAGACTCAAAATCGATATATGAAATAAATAATAATTATTATTATATTACACGCGGACGAAGTCGCGGGCAAAAGTCTAGTCTCACATACTACTATTTGACAGTAGATTGACCGTGTAGGTAGTACTCACCGAAATACATGAATCCTAGATGCAGCTGTCCCTCCACCCAGCCCTGGTTGGCGGCCATCGTGAAGTACTTAAACGCCGCGCTCGTGTCTTTCGGGACGCCGCGACCCTGCGAAAAATAGATTATTGTTCTTCTGCCTCGCTTTTCAATAGTCGGTTCAGACTATCAGATCCGACGACCGAATAGAAACATCGGATGTCTTTGCCTAGGTCGACAGGTCGACTTACCACACTAAGTCGTTTGACGATTACTGTTCACAGCCGAAATCGACTAGTACTAGTAGTATTCAACTAGGTATAAATCCTGTTAGGCGAATGAGATATACAGGGTGGCAGGTTAGACAGTGGAAATATTTTAAGGGGTCATTGTACTCATCATTATGAACAACTTTTACTATGGGACCAACCCTGAAATGGCGAAAAAAAAATCAGCTGTTCCATACATTTATGTTCACATAACTCAACAAAATGTATGGAACAGCTGATTTTTTTTTCGCGATTTCAGGGTTGGTCCCATAGTAAAAGTTGTTCATAATAATGAGTACAATGACCCCTTAAAATAGTTCCACTGTCTAACCTGCCACCCTGTATAGAAGTAATATCAAAAATCGATATCTAGTAGGGCAAAGAGCAGATGGATCGATAATTGAGATCGGTCATAAGAGTTCTTTTAAAGCTCATGTTGCGGTAAAACGAGTCGCCAGTCAGCTAGGATGGTATCTGACAGCTAAGCGAGAGCAAAATAAATAGATTTTCTTTCTTTCTAATTTAAATTAATACTTTTTTTTATTGACAAAGATATAATACTGCATTTACCTGTAGATACATGATGCCCAGGCCGCTCTGACCGACAGGGTTGTTCAGTTCGGCCGCTTTTCTGAAGTACCGCAGCGCTGTTTCATTGTCTGCCTTGATGCCGTCACCGCCTTCGAGATATATCTGCGATACAGCGATAGGATCAATATGCAGTACCCGGCAATATTGCACATCAAGCTATAGAATGAGATCGGCTGGCTTCGGCTTCGCAGAGCATCGTCCCTGTCACTCATGCCTATGTGACGTTTTGTCGCCGGCTTGCGAATATGAACCTTAATATAATACAATACAAATAATGGTCATATGTGACAGTTCACAGGAAAAGGTACCTTGTGGCCGTTTCTAGTTTCGAAGATATTTAGGGCTGTACCACAAAAAATATAGACACGCGTTGAACGCGAATGCTACCAAAAATAATACGCACTTGTTTTAGCACTAACTTGTCTAAAACAAGTGTGTATTATTCTTGGCAGCATTCGCGTTTAACGCGTGTTTATGTTTTGTGGAAACGTGCAAAATTAAGTGTTTTTTTAAGTGCAGAATTTAGTTTAATATTTAAACAAATTAATATCTCAGTTTCATCTATTGAAATAATGTAGATATCTAAAAAAGTTTTTGATGCATTGTTCGTAGATTGTTATGAGGTTGATATTTTTTGATATCGACAGCTACTTAATGCAGATTATGGGAATACGCATAACTCAATACCGGCCATAAGGTACCTTTACTCGTGAACTGACACATATTCGTATGAGTTTTCTTCACTGCGGGAATCGTCAAGAAATGCTTAAAACCTCAGATCATAGAAACAAGGAGATATGCCATCATAGCAAATTAGTACGGGAACAACTGATGCCACTTTTAGTACATTTTCGACACAATTACGCGCATAATTAAGCGCTCCTTGTGAATAAAAAGATCTCCCACGCATTAAACATTCCGCACACCCTCAATCTAACACTGTTAATCGTCACTCAACACTAGCACTAAACTAAAACACTGTATTTATACCATCGATCGTGTTCGGTTCGTCGCCAGCGCGTACGTTTTTAATATCAGCAATTTGCTCAAAATCAGGCATCAAGCTCGATAGCGCCTTGGCACATCTCCCTTGTTTGTATGATCTGAGCTTAAAACATACAAATGATTACTCACTTTCCCTAAGAAGGCGTTGGCGACTGCATTGCCGGTCTTGGCGGCTTGTTGGAAGTAGTGCAGCGCCTTGTTGATGTCCAGCGTGACGCCGCGCCCGCCCTGGAAGTGCAGCTGACCCAGACCCACCTAAACAAGCGTGGCCTAATTGTTAACAGATTTTTGGCGTTTCTTTGAACGCGCGTTAAAAAGCGTCGTAGACGTTTGTCAAACCAGGCGCGGTCCCAGGGGGTCATGACCCCCCCAAAATCGTAAAAAAATGCGCCAAACACGGTAATTCACGGTACAGCACGTCGGCATTAATCAGTATGACCCCTCCCAAAAGTCTTCGGCTGCGGTATGACTCCCCCCAAAACCGTCGGCTGCGACCGCGCCTGTGTCAAACCACATTCGATTCAACTCCCAAAGCTAAGCGTTGAAAATCCAACAGTTCAATTCAATTCAATCATTTATTGCGAATATGGTAGTATACAATACATAGTTGTTAAAACAATGTCAAGTATTTTTAACCGACTTCAAAAAAGGAGGTTCTGTATTCATCCCGTATGTATGTATGTATGTATGTTTGTATGTGCGCGATTTTCTCAAAAACTACTGATTCGATTTGGATGGGGTTTTCACTAACGTAATCTACATACTTTCAGGAAGGTTTTAGTATATAATACATTATGTAATCATTCCTATGTACAAAATTATATGCATAAATGTACACACTCTGTAGAAGATTTACTGTTGAACGAATTCGTGAAAGTAATCTAACACGGGATAAAGAACTAAAAAGGGAAAAATAAAAAACTTTTTTAACAAAAAATAACCTACTTCAAAAATCCACTACAAAGAAAATAATAATTTTGGTTTCGGAAGTCGGTGGCAAAAAAAGCAAACAAAAACCAAAGCCACCGACTTCCGAAACCAAAATTATTATTTTCTTTGTAGTGGATTTTTGAAGTCGGTTATTTTTGTTAAAAAAGTTTTTTTGTCCAACTCTATCACATTTCATAATTATGTCATGTCTATAAGATTATTATAACTCAAAAAATGTCAAACAGATCAAATAATATGTACCTACGCGATAGTGCGCGATTTAAAAACGTATAATAAAGCATTTTCTTGCGAAAAAATATACCGTATCGCATTTGTTTCAATTGGACGTGCGTGAATGGGGCCTACACTGCATTGACTATGCAATGTGGATCAGAAATTGTGGTGACATTTAAGGGAGTTGTTTGGACTCTTATTCAAAGCAACATTTGATAGGTAAAAAAAAACACAAGTTATTGAAGCATTTTACAATATTAGACAGAGATACAGCTACTTGCTGACGTCACAGTGCATGTGCAACGCCGTAGAAACTCTTAGTGCAGTATCAGTTTTGCGCCTCAAGACGGAGAATTTCTCCTTCAAAATCTTTTGAAGAATATAACTCTTGCATTTTGTTAATAATTTTATTTATTTTGTCACATATCGTTTTCTTTTTATCCGTTCTGTAAAACGCTACATTCATTATTCACAGATGGCATCATTCATTATTTATTATTGGGTAGTACGGTATTTAAACAAGTGATTGTAAATTCAAATTCAATGTTTCAAAAATAATAAATACAGGTTATTGAAATATTAAGCGAGCGAATCCGTATCTTTGTTATTTCTAGGGTTCCGTACCTCAAAAAGAAAAACGGAACCCTTATAGGATCACTTTGTTGTCCATCTGTCACCGGACCATAAGTGGAGCCATTTGCTCATAGATGGCGCCACTAGAAGTATGCAGTAGCGCCATCTATGAACAAGATGTGATATATCTACTATGATGTGCGCTATTGCATATTTCGGAACCCTTAGGGCGCCAGTCGTACTCCGCCTCGTCGATGAGCCGCGTGCGCTGGATGGCCGGCCCGCCGCTGACGTCACATGAACAATAAGGTTACCTGCGCCTGCACGTCGCCCTTCTCGGCCAGCAGCTGGTAGTACTCGATGAGGTCGGTGTCGAGCGTGCCGGGCCCGCCGCCCTCCGCCTCGTCGATGAGCCGCGTGCGCTGGATGGCCGGCCCGCCGCTGACGTCACATGAACAATAAGGTTACCTGCGCCTGCACGTCGCCCTTCTCGGCCAGCAGCTGGTAGTACTCGATGAGGTCGGTGTCGAGCGTGCCGGGCCCGCCGCCCTCCGCCTCGTCGATGAGCCGCGTGCGCTGGATGGCCGGCCCGCCGCTGACGTCACATGAACAATAAGGTTACCTGCGCCTGCACGTCGCCCTTCTCGGCCAGCAGCTGGTAGTACTCGATGAGGTCGGTGTCGAGCGTGCCGGGCCCGCCGCCCTCCGCCTCGTCGATGAGCCGCGTGCGCTGGATGGCCGGCCCACCGCTGAACGTCACCTGGCTCGCCACTGACATGACAAAACAACACATCGCAACAGCCGTTAGGGCCTTTTCATTGTCATGCGGGTTTGCGCCCGCGTGCAGGCCAGGCACGCATGCGTGTTGCGGGCCGCACGCTGAGCAGATTATTTTCGCCACGCCGCCACAGTATTGTGCGTGTGCCGCGTGCGTGTGGCGCGCATGACAGTAAAAACATGTATGATACGATAGGTTGCGGGCAGCACGCATGCGTGGCTGGCCCGCACGCGGGCGCAAACACGCATGACAATAAAAAGGCCCTTTTTGACACTCACGCCAAAATATTAATTACACGGTTAATTTAGGGACTTCTTTTCAAAATTGGAGAGGCTCGTAGCTAAAATACAGCCGCGCTTATCGATCGAATTGCGAGGTTAAGCTGCGCTTGCCTCGGTCAGTCCTTGGATGAGTGACCGTTCTTTACATATCGAGACCTCTCCGTGCCTCGGAGAGCACGTTAAACAGTCGGTCCCATAGATAGGAATATCTTTGACAGTCGTTACGGGTAGTCAGGCCAAAAAGTCTGACAACTGGTCTAACTTTCGAATCGTGTACCAGGGCCTTGGTTTCCTATCAACATACCTTTAGACGCCACCTTCATATACAGGTCCATGGCCTTGGGACACGAGCTGGGCACGGTGTTGCCGCTCCAGTAGCGGTACGCGAGCGCCATCTGCGCGTAGTCGCTGTCCCCTAGCGCCCCCATCGTGTAGTGCACCAGGGCCTTAGCCTGGGACACCGGGACCGCGATACCAGTCGCGTAAAGGAAACCCATGCCCTGGAAGAAAGTAGTTACAGTCAAAATCTGATGTAACGACATCGAAGGCACTACTCATATTTGGTTGTAAAAACCGATAGTCGTAACCGGTGATATATTTTTGAGGGTACAGTCAGCGAGGACCTGTGATTTTGGTAAATATAACAGGGCCCCAATTCTGCTATTTGAATAGTGTGCGAATGGTGTCACAATGACACCATTACTATCAAAACCTAAGCGGTCATTGGCTTAGAGCAAGACTAACTCTTTCGTCATTGGTCAAAACGATGCCATTGAGACACTATTCTGACACGATTATAACAATTGCATTAGCAGACTTGGGGCCCAGGTATGTTGCTCTAAAAATGATGTCGTCGTAAACGGTTTTAATTGTATTTTAACATCAAGGAGGAAGAGGACTTCAATTCGTCTGTATTTTCAGGGTTTCATACCTCAATAGACAAAAAGGGAATCCTGTATAGGATCACTTTGTTGTCCGTCTGTCTTTATGTCAAGGCCCTTAACGGGTGGAGGTATCTGCTCATAGATGGCGCCACTAGAAGTATGTGATAGCGGCATCTTGCTCATAGATGACGCCATTGCATATTTTTAGTGGTATTAGGTTCTCGACTCTTAATTTTGTAGATGACCCTTTAGAAAATCGAGTTTGACACCCATGAGGCTAATATGTCTACCAAATCATTTATTATTTGTAGAGAGAACAGCACGGTCGCAGCCGAAGACTTTGGGGGGGTCATACCGCAGCCGACGTTTTTGCGGGGGGGTCATACCGAAACATTTCGTTTTTTTTTTTTTAAATGGGGGGGGTCATTACCCCTACGACCGCCCCCTCTCGGACCGCCACTGAAAGGAACCTCTTCTACTTACAGCATGCGCATCAGCATTCCCCTCTTCGACCAGCTCCTCGAATATCTTTTTGGCCTTATCCAGGTCCAGTTCCACCCCTTCCCCGAACAGGTAGGACCAGGCCAGCTTGATCTTGGCGGGCACGTAGCCGGCGTCGGCCGCTTGCTTCACCTGAAGGATCGCGCCGCGCAGGTCGGGGGAGCGACGGTTCAGTTTAGCCATTGCGACATCGTAGAGTTCTTTGGCTGCAAAGGTTTTATGGATTGAATTTTTTTGAGAGGTTATGCTTGTGTTGCACAGTATTAAGTAAGCAGCACCCTAATTCTCAGTTGCTATCACAATGTCATTCGTTGAAAATAAGAACGCTAAAGTGGAAATGGGCTGGCCACGTAATCAGAGGAAAAGAGAAATGGAACAAAGCAGTAACATTGTGGTACCCAAGAGAGGGAAAGAGGAAAAAGGGGAAACCTTTCAGAAGATAGGAAGATGATATGGCTAAAATAGGTGGAAAAACCTGGACTAGACTGGCGCGGGAGAGAGAAGATTGGAAGGGGTTGGGGGAAAAGGGCACACAGAATAAAAATAAAACTATATATAAGAACAAATGAATATATACAACAAATTATGTAAATGTCTGAAAGAGGCTATAAATAAAAATAAATAAATAAAAATAATCACAATGTCATTGATTTTGACATCCATATGTTTCATCCGTGCTTCCGATAACTTAACTAGCTCAACGCCGCAATGAATGTTGTTGAACAGTCAAAATGAAAGCCATGGTGATAGAAATTGAGTTACGCAATTACCAACATAATAAGGTGCCCAAGATACAGGCTTAGCCTAGTTTGGGACCAAAAGAAACATTGTTTTAGCTATATAGAAATACTGAATAAATGATTTTTTACTTTTACTTTTACTTTTTTACCTCCGTACTTAATGATGCCTCTTAACTTTAACCACTGATTAAATATACAACTATCCTTGTCATTTGTATGACAATAAATAGAGATGACAATTGACATAAGAGCTGCTTAATTTAATCATCGTCTATCATATAGGGGGTTGATGTTACCTTCTTTTAGCTCAGGTGATAATTCAGGTTCCTCCACCGCAGGCAGTGGTGGCAACGTGTCTAGGATGTCCTGTGGGTTCTCCTCTAGTTTCTGTAGGAATACAACAATTGACATAGGAACTTGTCTTAGTAAAAATTTGTACAGTCACCTTCGTTAATTAGGTACCCCTCAATGCATACAATAATAATAATTATATATGATGAGCCCTGTTTATAAACTGTCCCACTGCTGCACAGGCCTCCTCTCAGAATGAGAGGGGATGGCCATAGTCCACCATGCTGGCCAAGTGCAGGTTGGCAGACTTCACACACTTTCAAGAACTTTATGGAGAACTCTCAGGCATGCAGGTTTCCTCACAATGTTTCCTTCACTGTTAAAGTGAGAATTAATTTCTAACATGACTGAAAATTCAGTGGTCCGTGTGGCCTCGGAATCGAAACTTGAACCATTCGCCGTGGGAGGCACATATTAAACCACTAGCCTATCACTGCTTGCATACAATATCTTAACATATTAACAGCTGTCCATACCTAGCCAGTGGTGTAATGAATATTCACATTTGATTTGCATTCAATTAAAATAAGGGCCTAATTATATCCAACTGCTTACCTCCATTTCATGGTCAGAGTGTTCCGAAGCCTTCGGATCATGTATCCAAGCTGTCTCTGTGTGCCGCAGTAGGCTCTTCTTCAACAGTTTGAGAGTGTACTCCATTTGGTCCAAGTGACTATCTGTAGAACAAAGGTATTATTTATTTTTACCTGACTGCGGCGAAGTCCAAAAGGAGGGTATAGTTACTTTGATACAATTAAAAAAGACATCTGTCCCTAGTTGGTAGAGCATCGGCACGGTTTGCCACAGGTCGCGGGGTCAAATCCTCTTTGCAACATTAGATTTTTGAAAATCTCTTTAATATTTAATAACATAGGAGAAACATAACATTGCTTTGACATGTTTCAAATTCACAAAAATATACACATTTAACCAATCTCATAAAACAAAATGTTTTAAAGTGAAACCAATTGTTTATTCATAGGAGTAAATATTTCTGGATATTGAAAAATCGGCTCTAAAGTTGTTCTATAGAACTACTGTAATGTTTAACTTAATTCCATCTTGAAATTATGAGCTACAGGCAATAAATTATGACATAGAATTCGCAATAACACAAACACAACTAAACTTTAAAAAGAAAACCTACACATACAACGCAAGATGACGAGGTAAACTAGAACTAAGAAAACCCAGAACTAACTATGGCAAGAAAAATATCTTATACGAGGGAGCAAAGCTTTATAACGAAGTACCAGATGATGTAACTAACAGTGTAAGCTTATATTCATTTAAAAAAGGCCTAGAAGAATACGTTAGGAAAAAAATAAAATAAATTACTAACACCGAATGTTACATTTTAGCAAAATTTTGCCTTTTTTTGTGATCACAGAGAATTGCACTTTTGTATTTTTATATTTTATACCTTTCTCAATTATGTAAGTGAACTGTAGTGTTCTTTTTTTTTGAGAAATAAATGTCTTTAAACCGAATAACAATACAAATACGGCATAATATTTGGAAATCAAAGCATTAAAATTAAAATAAAGAATGATCAATAAAATGTTACCTTTATTACTTTCTTCATCTTTAGGAACATCTTTGGTGTTCCTTAAAGCATCTGCATACTCCTGTAGCGTCACAATTTCCTTGTTCATAGCATCTTTTAGCTCTTTGAAGTAGTCGGCGTCCACCGGATTGAATTTGCTGTCCGCACTTTCGGTTCCCTCCTCTTCGTCCTCATTTTTCTCGCTTTTCTTACGAGAGTCAGGCCCTAGCAACTCACCAGCCGATAAAACAACGCACAGGCACAAGACACAAAGTAGCAAACGCTTCATTTTATAAATATAATAATACGCATTGGATGATCGTACCGAAAGACTTACGTGTCCCTAAACCCAACACTATTTTGGTAAGCCAAATTATGTTTGTCATGAAAGGGAGCGAACAATTATCACCTCTAGCGGACGTACACGTGTACTTGAAAGCTATAAGTTAATTAGTTGACTGTTTTGTTAGTAAATTAATATATTTCAGTAATATTCTCGAAAATTGCAACCATAGAAGTGGCATCGACTGTCAAACCAATGTCAAACTAAACTACAGCTGTCACTGTCATTTCAATTTCGATTAAGCTTGCCAACAGCTGCCAAAGGGCAATTGTGCACTACACGTTTCCAGCAGCACAAACACCCAAAAGTATGAAAAAAGAAAGGCTGTTTGTGCACTACAGACGTTTACAATTCGTATTCGGTTTTTTACGGATTTTTAGCCAATAGGCGTGCAGAACGATCCCCACCACTTTTTAAAATGTATGAACAAAAAAAACGGTCCGTGAAAAAACGTGCTGTAAACGTGTAGTGCACAAACAGCCAAACGGTTCGTAAAAAAACGTGCTGGAAAAGGATTTGTGCACTACACGTTTCTAGCACGTTTATTCAAGGAAAGTTTTTGTTTTTCATACATTTTAAAAAGTGGTGGGATTGAACTGTATGAAAAAAAAAAACGGTCCGTGAATAAACGTGCTGTAAACGTGTAGTGCACAAACATTTTTGAATAAAGGCGGGTCTCATGCGACTTGTTTGAGTGTTCATTAACACGTTGGTGGACAGTACTAGCTCACTGGTTGCAGCTACTGTAACACTACTTATTTTCATACTTCACTAGTGTGACACTACGCCCACGGGCGTACTGTTTTACGCGTGACAGTACTAAAGTCTTGAATGTACCTGTGGTGACAGTACAACATGCCGTTCTTTATGATAGTATGGAAATCGGACGTCGTGAGGCGTACTGATTTTAATGCAAGTAAAAACTCTGACGGCGACAGGCGTACTGTCGTATCACTTTTAGCTACCTAGACGCCTGTGGTCATGACTGTCCGCCAACGTGTTAAACATCGAACATGTTTTCCGTCACGTGGTCGAGTGATTTTGCCAAACAAAACATGTTTATTGAACAAAAAAGGGGCGCGGCCTACTAGGCCGCGCCCCTTTTTTGTTCAATAAACATGTTCGATGTATAATTAACACTCAAACACGTCGCAGGAAACCCGCCTTAACAACCATAGAATTCGATATCTGCCTTCCTCACCGCACGTATTAAACGTGTGACGTAACACGATCGTAAAAACTGATCGAAAAATCACGGAAACGTGTAAGTGCACAAGGCACCATACATTTATTAAGGAGGCTGAAACGAGTCATATTTTCACGGTTCACGAAAACATGCTGGAAACGTTGTAGTGCACAAAGGCCCTAAGATGACAGTTGGGCAGTAGGTACAGGTAGGGCAGTTGACAGTTGACAACTTAACACTATTGAGTATTGTTGACAGTCTTGAAATTAATTACATTACATTGACAGCTAAAACGAAACTGACCGAGTTTGTCCTTTCCTTGCCTATAAATAAACGAATTTTATATCAATATACTGCTTTGTACGTTATGTTTACTGTACATTTGATGGCAAAACGAATTTAAATCCTGTTGGAACCATAAAAACTGTTAATCATAGTGGCTGTAACTGCTCCTAACCTAAAATGCTTCGGGCACCGGTTAGAAGCGGTATCATCCTGCAACAACCCTGGATCCGTTTTAAGTCCTCAAGCAGTTTTATTAGGAACACTTTTATCGAATATTTTGAGACGAGCCATGGTCATAAGCATGTTAAATCGAGCTCTGTGGTCCCGCTATACGACCCCAGTGTTCCTTTTGTAAATGCTGGCATGAACCAGGTAAGTTCGCTATGTTTACTTTATTTACAAACGTAATATATTGCATTTGACCTTTGAGAATTTACGTCTAATTAGGTGTAAATATTATATAGTAAAATTGGCCAAAATCGAAATACATATATGTATAGTGGCTGAATGCCAACCTTGCATTGTTTTCTTAAATCGTACTGACCTACAAATTTTCATATAATAAACATTTTTAACCCAAAATTAGCTAAACAACTGTAATAGTATTTTTTTATATCTGGATTTATTTGAGTTAGGGTCCATTTTTAACTTTTCATAGCATAAATGATTTTCCAAATGTTCTCTATGTAGTTGTTATTGTAATTGCTATATGGATCCAAATCAAACATTTATGTTCTTAGTTTTGGATTGCTATTTGTTTAGGTACTCAAAAGCTTGTCACCTACACTATATCCCACTGGCTTTGTGACAAAACAGAAACAATGAAAGTCTAACCCTACCGAATTCAAAATCACATGATGCACCATAATTAGTTGATGTTTTGGTTCATCTTAACTTGACAATAGGTATAAGGTATAATAACAAACTAAGCAGCCATGATTATACTGATAAGATAAGATGAATGACAAACATCAACAATTAATTTAAGATGGAAGTTGTGATTTTGAATTTGGTCAGGTGGGTCATTGTTTATGTTTTCTCTCAAAGTTATTGTTCACATTTTTAAACATTTCATCATAAAAAATCTAAAAAATAAAATATTTAAAAATATTAAAAATATAAATAGTATTGAATGTTATTATTACGTATTTCAGTTCAAAGGTGTGTTTCTTGGTAAAGTGGCGCCCCCTTTCGCTAGAGCTGTGAACTCACAGAAATGTGTGAGGGTCGGAGGCAAGCACAATGACCTGGACGTGGTGGGCACCGATGGACACCATCACACCTTCTTTGAGATGCTTGGGAACTGGTCTTTTGGTGATTATTATAAGGTAAATATTGTGGAAAATGTTAAATATTCAATACAGCTTGAAGATGGATGCTGATGAGTATAAACTCTGCACATGTTGAAGTGTGCAGAAAACATAAATGATTTTATTCAACCAATTTACATTGTTTGACTAATGCAAAATATACCCTATGTCTACTAAAATAAAGTTTATTTTGTATTAGTGGAATAATGTGAATATTTGGACAAATACGCCAATGAAGTGCCTTCTCTACAATAATAAAAAAACCAGTGTTCTCATATAAAAACAATCCTTTTGATTCTAACAACAACTTATGTTTATTATAGAAAGAAGCATGTGAAATGGCATGGGACCTGCTCCTCGGTCCGTACCGGCTGAAACCGGAGAACCTGGTGGTGACCTACTTCTCAGGAGATGCTGCCATTGGACTGAAGACAGATACAGAGTGCAGGGATATCTGGAAGGCTATTGGGTACTAACTTTTTAGATGTTTCTGCATAAATATGTTGAATGGTGGGGTTGTGTATCCGGCTCGAAGTACCATGTGTAAGTGTCTCAGCGATGACTCTATAGCTCCTATAGATATAGATTTTATAGTTTCAGAAGCAGTAAAATAAAAAATATGTGGTCTATAGGTAACAATCTGATGTAATACTTGAAAGAAAAGATACAAAATGCTAAATTAGCTTAGTAAATAAAATGCGGTATCGTCGTTGTGGTAAAAAGTGAAGTGAGTTAAAAAGTGAGGCTCGTATTTTATTTTACTGCTCCTGAAGCTATAGAATACAGACATTTACACATGGTCCTTCGAGCCGGATACACAACCTTACCATTCGACACATTTATGCAGATTCCTGTTAGTAACTATAAACTTAGCTTAGCAATACATAAGAAATGAACAGGTTATGGCAGCAGGTAGTTTTGGCCGTACGCGCGTTTGCCACCATTGTAGTATAAAAAAGCTTAATTATGTCACTTTTAATCTTTTATGTTCCAGTGTGCCAGAGAGCAGGCTCATGGCTAAAGGTGCCAAAGATAATTTCTGGGAGATGGGCGCCACTGGCCCATGCGGGCCATGCACTGAGATACACTATGTCAATCCCGATGGCTCGCTCACTGAAATCTGGAATATTGTCTTTATACAATGTAACAGGTGAGTTTGTATCTCAGATCATAGGAACAATGAGATATGTTATCATAACAAATTAGTAGGATGAGCAATATGTGCGTCACAACTACAAACACTCCTTTGTAAATAAGTTGCACAAAGTAAAGTGCGCCCCTGCTTGGGTGCAGGGCCGGAGTATGGGGCCTCTACAACTTATTTTTGGATTGAAATAAATTAGTGAAAAACTGCAAATATTTTTTTCGTCTGATTCTAAAATTTTTTGTGGCCTTCAATCCTTGACTGCCTCAGGGTTCCTGCACGCGTAGCATGACCACGATAGAAAAGGTTTTGTCGACGGAAGAATAGACAAAATGACGGATTGTAGAAAGATTTCTGCCATTTTATGCATAGGTACATTATAGAGAAGAATTAAGTGTTACTATTCTTCAGTAGACAAAATTCTGATAAGCCAAGCACGGGTCGCCGCGAGCTCGGGCAGAAGTGATAACGACGATAGAAACAAACTTTGTCTATTCTTTGGTAGCATAGAGATAGAATTGGTTATGCTACATCGCTACGCGTGCAGCCCTGCTTATTTGATGCCCTGCGTTCAGTACCCTGAGTCACCACTGCTCTTTGATTATTCGGGTGTTAAAAGATTGTTTATTATTTAGAGATGCGGACGGCCAGGTGAGTGGTTTGAGCCAGCAGCACGTAGACACCGGCATGGGGCTGGAGCGCGTGGCCACCATCCTGCAGGGAGTGCCCACCAACTACGACACAGACCTGTTCCAGCCAATCATCAGGGCCATAGAGAAGGCATGTATCATGTATGCAGTTTAGTTGTAAGTTATAACTAGGGCTGCCATCCGTCCGGGTTTCCCCGGATTTGTCCTAGTTTGAAAGGTGTCCGGGGGCGTCCGGGGAGGCGTTCTCTAAAGGTGTCCAGCTGAAACCTGGACGCCCGTTGCATTGGCTTTCTATTGTGACTTACTTAGCGATACTTGACTATAACATTTTTTAATATTTTCAAGGACATCAGAGAAAAATCCCGGTTTCGACTAAATGTCGGGGGTTATTGAAATCTATAACAAGAGTTTCTTGTCTGTTCTTCTCCATAGGAAACTATGTTTTGGAATGGAAAACTACTAGCTTCAACTTAGGAGGTGTCCATTAATAACGTGAGGCGATTTTGGCGATTTTTCAACCCCCTTTCCCCCTTGGTGAGATAAATCTCACGTGAGATTTTTCAAAATGCGTATTTTTAGTGTTAATACGTTAATCTGTGCTTGATTGCGTTGGATTTATTTTAAAAAGCACAATTTTATTCATATTTTAATTTAAGACAGAATGTAGTCTAGAATCACAGTGAGAAAATATTGTGTAGGATTTAGCTATATTTTAGTGAAGAAACATGTTTTAGTTAATTAAACCCAATATTCTTGCAAAAAAAAATACGTGATATTTGCCGAGACCGAGTTTCGAACTCGAACGGTGCCCTTAGCGGTGCGTGCGAGTCACTATTTGATTCAAGTCTATTCAAGAAACTGGACAATCTCGAAACAATCACGTAAAGCCATAAACATTAACATAAATTGTCCAGAACAGTACAGCAGCGTCGCCGTACGGCGGTAGCTACCGACCTGATGCTGCAGTGGACGCCGCGTACCGGCGGCTCGCGGACCACGCGCGCATGGTCAGCGTGTGCCTGGCCGATGGGGTGTTCCCCGCTTACAGGTATTTTCAATAATGTATGCTATACAATCTGAACTTCTGAAGAGCAATTCTTCTAATTTCATACACAAAGTCATCTTTTTCCCATGGCATGGGCAACCTTTTGAGACGGAGGAGCCAAAAGTTACAATTTACAAAATTATCCAGTTTTCAAAGAGCTACGAAAAAAAATCGTTTCAATATTTATAGTATTTTCTTTTATACTCGTATATTCGATATTTGAAATTTTTACGTATGGAACTGGAGTGCCGCAACTTTCTGTAACCCAAAAATGGCGCTGCTTTGGGGGATGTAAACGGTTTAAATTTTATACTTATTATTTAAATAATTATTACAATTTAAAATTTCTTACAACGAGGGTTGCAAAAATATTGTTTTCAGAATACGGTAGTGGACTACTATTAAAAAAGTACAAATAAATTATTTTATTCCAAAGAAGGAATAAGAATAACAAAAAAGTAAAAAAAAAAAAAAAAATATCACAAAATGGAAAACATAGACGCTTTTAATGTTTTTGGAGGGAGTATCGCTCCGTCTTTGTCCCGCGAAGCGGACATAGGTGGTGTTACGTCACTTATCATGCATGCCGTCCGTGTCTAGCAAATCATTTTAAAACGCTTATAACTTTGCCAATTTTGTAAATGTTTCATCGGTTTTTTTGGTGTTAATTATCTTTTTTCAAGTAGTTTACAGATTCACAATAAAAAAAATATATTCAACATATTAATTATATTAATTATATTTTTTGGTAAAAACACTTTTAACTAAACAACTTGTCCACGTTTTAGCTAGAGCTCCGAACACTGAGCAATTCCCTTTTCAACGAGATTTTACGAATTATTTAACGAAACAAAGGCTTTTATTAATTTTAGAACTGGTTTTGGGCTGACACACTGACGTGTCAGCCCAAAACCAGTTCTAAAATTAATAAAAGCCTTTGTTTCAGTCTAAACCTAAAACAGATAATGAGGAAATCCTTTAAAATATCCACCGATGTCTTCCAAAACCCCAAATTGCTGAGGATCCTATACAACGAGGTGGCAGAAACTCTTGGTTCCACATACCCTGAACTGTTGGCCAAGGAAGCTGATGCTAAGCTGATCATTGATCATGAGGAGGTGGCTTACGCGAAGATGAGGAGTGGACTGGTCAAGAAATGGAAGGAACTGGTGGGGCGGTACCCGGAGGTGGAAGCCTTGAGCGATGTGGAGTTGTCAGGGTTTACCCTGGGTTATAAGGAGTTTAAAGAGGTAATAAGGCACTATTTACACCGATCGACGCGAGCATTCTGGCGGATGCGCGGGCATTACGGCTGTTGCGCGAGTATTCCCGAATAAGAACTTTATTTAGCTATAGAGACACTTCAATTTCACTTACCGCATTGTAGAAGACGCCGCGACGCGCGCCGGTTGGTGTAAATAAAGGTATCCTGTTGCAATATTTTTTTACTTGATTCACTATTATCGTCACTGCTTATTTCTTGTTACATAACATAACAAAAAACATACTTAGACCTGACCAGAAACTAAACAATCTGACACCCGAATCGTTGAAAATAGGTACTAATTAGGTACTTTTACAAAAAAACTAATAATCTTTTTAATTTTACAGACTATGGCCAAACAAGAATCGACCGAAATACCAGGGGAACTAGTCTTCAAATTGTATGACACGCACGGCTTTCAAGAAGACGTCATTGAACGTATAGCGGACCTCAACAACATGACCATTGACAAAAAAGGCTTCTGGAAACTTCTGTCCAAACACAAAACGAGGCACAAGACCGCATTCAAGGAACAAACCAATGACAAAGCAGAACTCTTCAACGAGGCCGTCAAAACACTAAATAAAAATGGCTACAGCCAAACAAATGATTCACACAAATATGACTACACAGCAAACGGAAAAAATATAGAATTCAAAACGCTAAAAACAAAAATAATAGGCATTCTAAACGAGGACTGCGTATGGCTAGACTTTTTGGACGCATGCGAAAATCAACCTTATTACATAGTAACTGAAGACACGAATTTCTATTGCGAGGAAGGTGGTCAGGCAGCTGACGAAGGAATGATATATGTGAGTGATAATATTGCCATGCAGGTGGAAAGTGTGTTCAAGATCCAAGAGTTTGTGTTCCATAAGGGGTATTTCGCGGTCGGTGGGGGGAACAGAACGTGTGTGAACTGTGATATGGAGGTGAAACTAGAAATTGATGAGGAAAGACGGCTAAAATTGATGCAGAATCATACGGGAGTCCATTTGTTGAATGCAGCGGTGAGGAGAGTACTGCCTAAGAGTGTTGTGTGTGCTACGGGCTCCAGTGTCACTGACAAAGGACTCAGTTTAAATCTGTCGGTTTATGGAGAGAAGTTGTCGCAAAATGTTATGTTGGATGTACAGAATCTTATTAGGTGAGTTTTCACTAAGACATATTTTTATAAAAGTTGTGCTTGTTCTTTATTGTTTGAAAGGTCTTTGACCTGCAGTGAGTGAGTTACAGGCTGATAATATTGTAATACTAAGCTGCATATACACCAGCGCTCAGAGTGTGAAGAATCAAAGAAAATTATCCAAGAAAATAAATGTCTAGAATCTAGACGATTTTCGATTTTCTTTTATAATGATCTAGCCTAGATCATTATAAAATAAAATATTACCCTAGTAATTATCAAAGATAATAATTTATTGACAACTTCGAACCCTGGTATACACTAAGGTACACTCGACAACATTGACGGTCGACCACTTTTCACCCATATTACTAAGAACATAAGGGTGAAAAGTGGTCGACCGTCAATTTTGTCGAGTGTACATTTGTCCGTGTCTAAGAACATTTTGTTCTCACTTGTTGCCCGCGGGTTTATTCGCGTCCTAAGGGATATCCAGTGTCCTTGCCTATACTTCAAGCCACCTTTCAGGCCACCTCGCACTGTGCCCGCATGCCATACCACCAGTTACTCCCTCTCCCTCTTACAGAGATGAGGCCGGAGTCCCAGCAGTGAGAAAATTATACTAGCTGTTCCCCGCGGTTTCACCCCCGTTCCTAAGGGTCGTAGCGTGATGTTAAATAGCCTATACTCATCATCATCTGCCTAGACTTTTCCCAAATTATATTGGGGTCGGCTTCCAGTCTAACTAGTTTCGGCTGAATATCAATATTTTACGTGGAGCGACTGCCATCTGACCTCCACAACCCAATTAATGGGTAATACCGGTATTCGAATGTTAGACCAGCTGTCAGACTTTTAGGGCTTCTGACTACCCGTAACGATTGTCAAAGATATTCCTATGACAACCTGGACCGACTGCTTAACGTGCTCTCTGTGTGAGGAGGGGTCTCGATGTGTAAAGAACGGTCACCCATCCAAGGACTGACCGCGGCAAGCGCAGCTTAACCTCGCAGATCGATCGATCAGCGCGGCTGTCATTTAGCCACGAGCCCCTCGTTAAATAGCCTATACTATTCCTCATGAATCTGGCTATCATATACAATAAGATTTTTTCGAATCAAACTGGACAGATATCCCAGAAAAAAATAGTCGGGATAGGGTACAGGGCTGTACCCTATCCCGACTATTTTTTTCTGGGATATCTTCAATGTACAGACACGGCTTTTTACAATTTTATAATAGTATAGATAGATAATGTACGTGTCGCAGGGAATCGATAAGCTGCAACGCTGCGGTAGAGACGCGGGTGGTGAACAGTGTGGAGCTGTCGCGAGAGGCCTCAGTGCTCACTGTGCCGGGTGAGACCTACCCCGAGCTCGGCCTGAGGCTCGTCACTGCCGACCCGCCGCTCGTGTCCAAGTGAGTCATCATAATAGACGCGGGTGAACTTAAAGCCTCCTACACAGACAGATTTCAGAATAGATTAGTATTTTGGTGTTTTGATTTTTACGACTTAGCCTCCCCCAAAAATCATATCTGATGAGCCCCCGCCCCCCAAGTAATTCCTGGATCCGCCAATTTTCAGCTGCATAGAGTACCTGGTTTTTTGCGCAATATGTTTGCGCATATAAGTCGCCGCATGAAGACTGGCATTAACCCCTTACTATGATTTAATTAAGCAGCTCTATGATAATGTCATCTCTATTCATTGTCATGCAAATGACAAAGATAGTTGTATATTAATCAGTAGTTAAAGTTAAGAGGCGTCTATAAGTAAGGGGGTAAGTGTTACCATGTCCAGTAGTGGACTTAATTTCTCTGACACGAAGATAAACTCCAGGGAGCTGTGTTGCGGCACCCACGTGCCTTCCACGGGCGTGCTGGATGAGTTCTGCGTGACGCTTGTGAAGGGCGCCGAGGGGCAGAGCCCTACCGTGCACACCTGCACTGGAATGTACCCATTTCAGTGAACTGGCATTCCAGTGTATTACAGTGCCAGTCCAGCGGCGATGGAATGCAACCCACGTGCCTTCCACGGGCGTGCTGGATGAGTTCTGCGTGACGCTTGTGAAGGGCGCCGAGGGGCAGAGCCCTACCGTGCACACCTGCACTGGAATGTACCCATTTCAATGAACTGGCATTCCAGTGTATTACAGTGCCAGTCCAGCGGCGATGGAATGCAACTGAAATACTGCACTGGAATGTACCCATTTCAATGAACTGACATTCCAGTTCCAGTCCAACGGCACATTCCAGTGCAGGTTCACATTATTCCACTGGCATTCCAGCGCCGCTGGAATCACGTGAACCCGGCATTAAGTGTTACCATGTCCTACTGGACGTAATATTGTCTGATATGATGATGAACTCCAGGGAGCTATGCTGCGGCACCCACGTGCCTTCCACGGGCGTGCTGGACGAGTTCTGCGTGACGCTGGTGAAGGGCGCCGGGGGGCAGAGCCCTACCGTGCACGCGCTCACCGGGGAACGAGCTAAACAGGTAGCGGTAGCGTTCAGTATCAGTTAGGTTAGGTTAATGGTTCGGGTATAACACGTCAGCCGGCCTAGCATGACCACGATAGAAACGGGTTTTGTCTACATAGAAATAGACAAAGTGACAGATTGTAGAAACATTTCTACCGTTTCATTCATAAAACGTAGAAATGTTTCTACAATCTGTCACTTTGTCTATTTCTATGTAGCATACTCGGCCTATATTGTTCCCACTGCTGGGACACAGGCCTCCTCTGTGAGAGGGAGTGGGCCGTAGTCCACCACGCGGGCCCAGTGCGGGTTGGTGGACGTCACATGTCTTCGAATTTTTGGTTCTAGGACATGCCGGTTTCCTCACGATGTTTTCCTTCACCGTTAAAGCAAGTGATAATTAATTTCTAATACGCACATGACTTCGAAAAGTCAGCGGTGACTTTTCGACTTCTACCTTTCGTTTTCTATGTAGACAAAACCCGTTTCTATCGTGGTCATGCTAGGCCGTCAGGGCGCATTCAGGTAGAAAGCGGGCAGCCCGCACCGATTTATCGTGTTACTCCTTTACACTGAAACGGCTAGATACGTTATTAAATATATAAGTGATTCTCAAAAATCATATGACCCGGGCGGGATTTGAACCCGCGACCTCTGCCGTTCCGTGGCGTGCTCTGTCCAACGGCTAGATACATAATATGGATGTTCAAAGATTTTTTTTTATTTTTTTTATTTACATTTTTTTTTAAATTAGCCTGGTATAGGTACATAAGTCATGAGCACAGATCGCGCATCTACACTTTCGGTCCAATAGACAATAAAGAGTTGACAATACACAATAGAGAATACTCCAATAGAGGACTTGCATCGACTGACGAACCAATCGCGTGAAGCCTCGGCGCCTCCCGCCTTCTTCATTCCGCCAAAGAGACGATGATGTTTGTGCGCAAGACTCATGCCGGCAATTATACTTGGGGAAGCGCTATAGGCTACTTTTCATCTATTTTCACGTAGACGACGTAGCGGGCAACAACTTCTAAGGCCCGTATTCCAGAACGATACTCGAGCACAGATCTCTGCTTGAGCATAGATTTCAACCAATCAAATGGCATTAAATCTATGCTCAAGCAGAGATCTGTGCTCGAGCATCGTTCTGTAATACGGGCCTAAGTCTATCCTTGTCCCCTCAGGCCCGCGAGTTGTTCTGTCGAGCCGAGAAGCTGGACCAAGTGATAGATCTCATAGAACCGGACAGGAAGAAAGAGGAGGTGTCGCTCATCAGGCAGCAGCTGGCGGAACTGTGCGGCAGCAGTGGCGCCCCCCGCGGGGACTACGCCAAGTGCCTGGCGCTGCTCGACAGCCTCTCCAAGCGGGACGTGCACAAGAATGATCAAGCTTTGCAGTGAGTATTCCGCTCTGACCCGCGGTTGCGCCCCCTTGCTCGGCCATGGGACCATCACTGAAAGAACACTGGCAGACGCCCATAGAACGCTGGGCTTCAGATTGTGTAAGTCGGTACAGATATGAAATTAGTTTGGTGTGATCGAGTATTTCAAGAGTTTATAAATTCTTTTCTTTTTGGTTTTTGTACGTAATTGGGTTAAAGAGAAATCTTCGTAATTGTGACAGTGAGGTTAAGTATGGTGGGAACGATCCAATGAAGTACAGACCGACTAATGAGTTCTCAATTCAAAGGTTTTAGTTGCTGTCGACATGATATTCTGTGGAGGCACGCGCCAGCCAGCATGCGCCCGTTTTTGTTTTATTGGTTTTTTCAAAATGTCAACGGCATAATCATTTTATTTCTTATTTATTTAGATTTTTGATTCCAATTCTTAATCTCTTAGATAAATTAGGCAAAGAACAATTAAAATATGTTTTTATTTTTGGTTAAGCTTTTATTACTGTACCAGATCAAGCCCATAACTACCGACGTCCTTTCGAAAAAAAAATCAGCTGTTCCAAAAGGACGTTGGTAGTTTTGGGCTTGATATGGTACAGTAATAAAAGCTTAACCAAAAATAAAAATATGTTTTAATTGTTCTTTGCCTAATTTATCTTAGAGATTAAGAATTGGAAACAAAACTCGAAATAAATAAGAAATAAAATGATTATGCCGTTGACATTTTGAAAAAACCAATAAAACAAAAACGGGTGCATGCTGGCTGGCGCGTGCCTCCACAGAATATCATGTCGACAGCAACTAAAACCTTTGAATTGAGAACTCATTAGTCGAGCTGTACTTCATTGGATCATTCACACCATACTTAACCTCACTGTCACAAATACGAAGATTTCTCTTTAACCCAATTACGTACAAAAACAAATAAAAAATGAATTTAAATACTCTTGAAATACTCGATCACACCAAACTAATTTCATATTTGTACCGACATACACAATCGGAGGCCCAGCGTTCTATGGGCGTCTGCCGTGTCCTTTGTTAAGTTATTTGAGTTATGTGCACATATATGTATGGAACAGTTGATTTTTTTTCGCGATTTCAGGGTTGGTCCCATAGTAAAACTCGCGCTTATATGCCTGAAGTTCTATTGCGAAAGTCAATTAACTAAACGCCATGTTTTATATTCGTGTCTCTATCAACGCCATCCGCTTTTTTCCAGCGCCATAGCGGAGGCGGAGATCCGCGAGGTAGTATCCCAAGCAGCCCAGGACGGTCGCCGCTTCGTGGTGCATTTCCTGCGCTGCTCGTACCTGATGCAGAGCGAGGGCGTGCGCGCGGTGCTGGCCCAGCGACACGCCATGCCCGCCATGCTGCTGGGATGCGCTGGCGGGGTGCTGGTGGCTGCTTGTACTGTGCCACAGGTATATTCGAGCTCGAAACTAAGAGCTCCGTGCGAGTTCGAAACTGGTCGAGTCAAAATGTATCTTATTACTAGCTGTTCCCCGCGGTTTAACCCCGTTGCTCGGCTTCTAAGGGTCGTATCGTAGCGGACCGCGGTCCGCATCTGGACCGCCGACCCATTTTGTGCGGACCGTGAGAACACTGCAACTTGCACTACAGAGTACGTAAATTAATAAAATTAAAAATGTATCCCCCCTGCACCAAAAAATGACATTTTTTTCTCATTGATATGTAAAAAAAATCCTTTTTTATTTCCGTTACCTATTACATTTGTTTATTAAATTTTTTTTTCTATAAAATGTGCGTACCGCGATGGTCATTTCATTGCTTAAAACGGACTCCGAGCGAAACTAATTGGTGACCCCTGGCCTATACTATTCCTCATCGTTCTAGCTATTATACAAGGTGGCAGGTTAGACAGTGGAAATATTTTAATGGGTCATTGTACTCATCATTATGAACAACTTTAACTTTGGGACCAACCCTGAAATCGCGAAAAAAAAATCAGCTGTTCCTACATTTTGTTGAGTTAAGTGAACATAAATGTATGGAACAGCTGATTCTTTTTTCGCGATTTCAGGGTTGGTCCCAAAGTTAAAGTTGTTCATAATGATGAGTACAATGACCCCTTAAAATATTTCCACTGTCTAACCTGCCACCCTGTATACAAAAAGATTTTTTCGAATCCGAGTTCTAGAGATAAGCACGTCCAAGCAAACAAACTCTTCAGCTTTATAATATTAGTATAGATTCACAAATACGGTAGTAGCCCACTATTAAAAAAGTACGAATAAATTATTTTATTTCAAAGAAGGAATAAGCACAACAAAAAAGTAAAAGCAATAATAATAATTTATCACAAAATGGAAAACATAGACGCTTTTAGTTTTTGGAGGGAGTTCGTATCGCTCCGTTTTTGTCGCGCGAAGCGGACTTAAGTGGTGTTACGTCACTAGTAGGTAGTGCCGTCCGTGTCTAGCAAATCATTTTAAAACGCTTATAACTTTGCCAATTTTGTAGATGTTTCATTGGTTTTTTTTGTGTTAATTGTCTTTTTTCAAATAGTTTACAGATTCACAATAAAAAAAGTACCTAGTTAACATCCCTATTGATGTTGTTCCCGCAGGACAGTGTGCGCGGTGGCTTCACGGCGCGCGGCTGGCTGCAGTGCGCGGCGCGGGTGTTCGGCGCGGCCGCGCGCGGCCTCCCGCGGCCCGACCCCGCCGGCCTCACGCACGCAGAGATGACGCCCACCAAGGTGACGTCACGTCCGCTAATTATACAGGGTTATTGGTAAAACACTAACAACCTTTCAGGACCGTATTACTAACATCATAACCAACAACTTTTGTTCTATGACTTTTTACCAAACAAAATACATTTACCAAAAACAGACTTTCAAGTTTTTGTTGTACTACCTATCGGACACGTTTGAGATATGTATTTTTGTAGTAAATAAATACATACAGGAGATATTATGTATATAAGGTGCTATAAAAATATCTGCCACGGCTTTAATGGGAGGTAGTATTGTTTTTATAGATTACAATAGTGAAGAACTTTCGTACCCCGGAACAGTAAATTCAATTTGAGAAAATAAAGAAGTTAAATTAACATTGACTCTACTCTGCATAACGTGGTTCACAAATTACGCGCGATGTGTCGCTTCGTCAATGAAAACAACTGCTATCTCTTTCCAACTGTTCTGTGAATGAAAACTGATATCAGCTGACTAGTTCGTCACTTTTTCAGACACTCACTTTTTTGTATGAAAAAAAAAAAATATGACAAATAATCAATAATTTATCTTTACTATTGTAATCTATAAACACAATACTGTCTCCCATTGCAGCCGTGGCAGATATTTTTATAGCACCTTATATAATATTATTATGAATTAGTACGCTTTATACGCAAAAGCCGTTAATATATTTTGTTTTATATGAAAGTAAAATTTTATGAATTGTTAAGTCATAGAACAAAAGTTGTTATTTATGATGTTAGTAATATGGTTTTGAGAGGTTGTTAGTGTTTTTCCAATAACCCTGTATACCACGTATCTAATCTTTAACCCCCTCATAAGCGCCTCTTAATTTAACCACTCATTAAATGTACAAGTATCCAAATATCTTATTTTGGGTTGCACTAAGCAGCAATCTTCGAAAGCGCTCCAAGTGTATAATATAGTAATATGTACCTATATTTTGTAGGTGAGTCTAATAGACTGCGAGCAACTAGTCCAGGACGCGATGCGCGTCGCCATCAAGTACGCGCAAGCGCACATCAAGGAGAACACCGAACATTCGAGAAGCACGCAGAATAGACAACACAACTGAATCGCGCGCATACCTTCACTGTGACTATGTCGGTTTTTGACGAACACAGGGATTTGCACGCGCACGTGACAGTTTGAAATTGGTCAAAATAAAGCGCTTCGTGAGTCAGCGGGGAAGAGGACTATTGCACCCATTGTAGGTACTTAGCATTAGCATCATTCCTGTCCAGTCCTCTGGAGTTTCTGTTTACCCCCCATGGGATAATGGCTTCAGTTTGTGTACATATGTGTAAGGAATACATACATACATACACAGGGCCTATACAAACAAAACCTTTGGCAGATTGATTGGAAGAATGTTCTAGACTTCAAACTGTAAAACTACATTTTGTCTATTTGCCTATACAATAATTTAATAATATTTTATTATAATTTTTATTTATAATATTAAACGATGAAAAGCGCTTTCGAAATATTGACTCATTTATTTTATTTTGTAAGGTTTACATAGCACTGGGCAATTAAACTTGGAGCCTAATTGCCCTGCAGTGTGTGAACTGCCTTAATGGTATTAAAGTCTGAATGAAATTAGAAATGTATTGTTGGAAGTCTTCCTGTAAATAAATAATAGTTTGTAATTCTATTTTTGTAAATAAAACATGTTAAAAAACTATGCGTCTTTGTTTGTTACCCAACTTAATTTAATTCAATAAATGGTATTTATTTAAACAACATACAAATAAAATACACAACTATATTTTGTAGAAAACTATTTTATTATTAATTAGAGTATAATTAAATATATTTACAGTCAGTTTGCGATCCAAAGGGATCGTATCACACGCATCACAAATCACTAATGTATTTGACTCCCGGCTGCATAACGAATTGTAACAATCATTCATTGTGTGCCCTTCTCTTCAAATGTGAAATTATATCATACAACTTTATTTTTTAACCGACTTCCAAAAAGGAGGAGGTTCTGCATTCGGTTGGTTTTTGTTTATGCAAAAGCTGAAACACCATAAAAAGATTTTTCGATAATTTTTGTTTCGGAAACTAGAGGATAAAACATTTTTGAGAAATAAATAATGAAAACAGACAAAGTCCCTGTCCACACTATCGTTCTCTATATTCACACGGGTGCGAGCGAGAGATAACTAGAGGCGACGCCAATTTCAATCTCATCCTTAAGGCTAAGTTCATATGACCGTACGGACTACTCAGTTCGCGGTACAAGGATTCAACTAAATATTAATAACGTTTGCATGAGCTTACTCGTTCGCGCGGTCATATAAGCCAGGGCTGACCAAAGCACTGCCCGCGGCTTATACAGGGTAGCAAGTTAGGCAGTGGAAATATTTTAAAGGGTCATTGTACTCATCATTATAAACAACCTTTACTATGCGAACAACCGTCAAATAGCGAAAAAAAAACAGCTGTTCCATACATTTTGTTGAGTTATGTGAACATAAATGTATGGAACAGCTGATTTTTTTTGTTGAGTTATGTGTCCCATAGTAAAAGTTGTTCATAATGATGAGTACAATGACCCCTTTTAATATTTCCACTGTCTAACCTGCCACCCTATATAAGTTTTCGAACGTTGCCTCAGTTACAATGCACGTATCCATCATAAAAGACAAGAGCACACATGAACGCTCGCTCAGTGCGCGAGCGAGATGTTAGTAAACAGTTGTCGCACGCGGGCGCCGGGCAGGCCGCGCTAGTGGTTGTCCATGTACTGCAGCTCCGACAGCAGCAGCACGGTGGCCGGCAGCGGCCGCGGCTGCGGCGACAGCACCGTCAGCGTCTGCCGTTCCGGGTCCACCGCCGTGCTAACATAGAAAACAGATTATTTTTAAGTTATTAAATATATAAGTGATTCTCAAAAATCATATGACCCGAGCGGGATTTGAACCCGCGACCTCTGCCGTACCGTGGCTAGTACTCTGAACCAACTGAGCTACCGGGTCTCGCCCGACTCATCTGAAATTTGAGACCCCTTTGTAATACGCTTCTTAGGAGCGATTTTTTTAGATTATTTTTATTTATTACTAGCAATTTGCCCGCGACTTCATCCGCGTGACCGGCATGACCCACAGGAACTGTGCATTTTTCCGGAATAAAAAGTAGCCTCAACTCAGGAATGCAGCTTTCTATTAGTGAAAGAATTTTCAAATACGGATCTGTAGTTCCGGAAATTACCCCCTACATAGAAACTTACAAACTTTACCTCTTTATAATATTAGCATAGAAGTATAGATAGCCGTTCCCCGCGATTGAGCTCCCTAATTCAGGGTTGAGCTATTACGATACTCGTCACATGCGTGTACAGTCGAGAACTGGTCCACTCAAATCTGTGTGGTTCTTTCCTCTAAAGGCCATTCCAGACTAACCTATTTTTATTGTCTGGACTTTAAAAGAGACCTTGACCTTTGAGTTTGTGTCGTAAAAGCTTCAACGGCAGCGGTGTTTCTTCTCAAAGGTAGTCAGATAGGAAACACCGACTTCATTTAGTTTTAAAAAATACTTATTGACGTGCAAAAGTGTTACTCGTAACCTATTTATAGAATAAAAGATTTCATTTCGATTCCACCCCCGTTGCTCGGCTCCTAAGAGTCGTAGCGCGATATTAAATAGCTTATACTATTCCTCATAAATCTGGCTATCATGCACAAAAAGATTTTTTCGAATCCGGCTGGTAGTTCCAGAGATTAGCGCGTTCAAACAAAACTCTTGAGCTTTATAATATTTGTACAGATTTTCAAAAATCGAATGACGCGTGCGGTATTGAACCCGCGACCTTTACCGCACCGTGGCACTGCTCTGAAGCAACTGAGTTATCGCGTCCCGCTCGCTTCACTCGAAATTTGAAATCTCTTTAATTAAATACGTTTCTTATGAGCGTATTATACACCGCAGTGGCGAAGGGTCAGTTTTTGTAAGAGGTAAGCCGCTAAGCTACGAATGCTTACCTGGCCACGAAAAGCTAATTAATAAAAGTAGGCAATACTGCCTGTGCTATTTTTCAAAGTAAAGCCGGTGGGAATCGTATTGTAGGGACCCTTCGCCACTGATACACCGTGACATTTAAATCACCGTTTTTCTAGAACAACCGTTGCTTAGACTATGGTCTGGTGGTGCGGGCCGGGGGACGGCCACAGCTCACCGGCCCGTGAGCTACGTACTGTACTCACACGCACACGAAGCCGGCGAGGTTGGAGTGCAGCACGTCGTCGTCGGGCCCGGCCGCGAAGGACACGGCCAGCAGCCGGTGGTGCAGGCCGGGGGACGGCCACACGCTCACCAGCTTCGTCAGCGCGTCCTCGGCTCGCATACCGAGCGGCATGCACGAGTCTGGCAGCGATGGAGCGCCCACCTGCACGGAGAGACCGAATTTTTTATTTGCTCAAATAATATAATAATAATAAAATCAGTAGTGCCCGTGGTCACTGTTAGGGTGTTAGGTACGTGGTAAATAATAAGAAACAATAGTGTGATTTCAACGCGCACGTCTTACTCGCACGGCGAGCCAAAAGAGAGTGTGCGGTTAGTGCAGCGACTCTCTGACCTCTCCCCACCACCGCTCGCCCCACCAGGGCCCCAATTCTGCTATTGCAATTGTGTATGAATGGTGTCATAATGACACCATTACGGTCAAAACCTAAGCGCTCATTGGCTTAGAGTAAGACTATCTGTTTCGTCATTGGTCAAAACGATGTCATTGAGAGACCATTCTAACACGATTATGACAATTGAAATAGCAGACTTGGGCCCCAGGAGGCATGTCGGTATTTACTTATATGCTACAGTGCCAAAGGCTCAATTTCATATTGATCAGTTCAGTGGTGTAGTTGTAAAAAGGTAACAAATAAATAAACTTACTTTCGCAATTATAATATTAGTTAGGAAGTTAAGCCGCGTCAAAGGGGCGCGATAAAGGGGCGTGGTCTACGTGTTTTGAGAGTTCGTCAAAACACGTAGACCACGCCCCTTTCTCGTTCACTGTTCACTGTTCGATGTTCGTCGAACACGAAAACAGGGCGCAGGAGACGCGGCTTTAGGATGTCAAAAATCGTCGTACCTAGTAGGGGAAAGAGCAGATAGATCAGTAATTGGGAATAGTCGGCGACCGTTAAAATATCTACTAACCTTGTATATCTTCAAGTCGGTGAACTTGACGTCGAAGGAGTGAGGGTAGTAGGGTGTCCGCTTGCCGTAGAAGTACTCGCGGATGCGCGCGTCGCGAGACTCGGCGCGCTGCGTCGACGATCGCTCCACTACCTGTAGATAGATAGATAGATAGATAGATTCATTTATTTGCCTGAAATATGGTATTTTACAGATTTTATAAACATAGGTACACATTAGTTCTTCATATTCCGCCTACTAAATTCGGCATGCAAATTTTGTGACAATAATGATGATTCTAATTTAAACAAAATAATTAAATTCCAATGTCAACAAAAATAGTACGTACTAAATGAAAAATTGTCTTCATATTAAATTACAAATGTCAAAGAAAATTATTAAATTATAAATTGTCTAAATATTCAAATAATAACAACAAAATAAATTAAATTACAAATGTCAATAGCTTAATAATAACAATGTCAAATAAAATTTTCATAACACGCAACTTTCCCATTTGTCTTGGAATTCATAAATTCCTTAATAGTGTAAAAACACTTATCTATAAGCCATGCTCTGAGATGCTTTTGGAATAAGCTGGTTCGCAGTTCTCTAATAACCTTCGGTATATTATTGAATATTTTTATTGCCATTCTACTGGTGTTTATATGGCTGTTCTACATCTTGGGATTGCCAATTTCATTGGATCCCTTGAAATTTTGCCCACCTTATAATCATTGACGCTATCGGCTGTACTAAATAGGTGAGGATGTTTTTTTACAAATACTCCCATTTCCAGTATAAATATAAGCATGCTAATGTTAATATTTTTTTTTTTTTAAAAATAGGTCTGCATGAGTCTCTGTAGTCACAAGACTGTTTATTTCGGTACATTTTGATAAACAACTTGATTGACTATTTGATCTCCCAAGTAGGATGGTAGAATCGAATATGTTCGTATACCATTTCCCTTACATTGAGTTGTTTTAAAATGATACACTTATACTTGGTGTAATTTTAGTCAGTCGAAATATGAAAAGAGGTCATTGAACTCATCATTATGAACAACTTTAAACTTAGACTGCGGAATCAACAAAAAAATCCCAAAAAAAAATAGCTGCGCCATATATTTTGTTGAGTTGTGTGAACATAAATGTATGGAACAGCTGATTTTTTTTTCGTGGTTGGTCCCATAGTAAAAGTTGTTCATAATTATGAGTTCAATGACCTCTTTTGGTATTGTGACTAAAATTACACCTTGTATAATAGCTACACTGTGCTAACTTCAGCCGACAAAATCCGTTTCTATCGTGATCAGGCTAGGCCGGCAGGAAAGATATACTCACGCCACCACTTTTAGGTAGATACACGACTTTGACGAACTTTGGCATGTCTCTCTTGAGCTCGTTGTATAGCCTCTCGTTGTCCAGCACCAGTATCACGTCCACCTGTGGGGTGATATCTCACTTGGTTAAGAAAGAAAGAAATATTGTTTATTTGCATGTAGGTAGATAAAAAAATAAACAAAATTACTAAAGTTGACCAGATAACAACTGCATGTAAAATTATTCATGGTCATACTGACACTTCGGATTTGCATCAAGAGCTGTGTCAATTATTTGTGCCTAATAATTACAACCGCTCCAGGAAACACAAATTATTTAATGTCCCATTTTGCCGCACAGTAGCCCGATCCACCTCCCCCATACCGCGCATGTTGACGATGCTCAATGCCCTCGTGGAGACCAGCCCAGGATTGGATTTGTTCGCTGATGAATGGAAGACGATATTATCAGAATGTTTGCGGTTCTGTGAGAAGACGGAGTGATAGAATTCGTTTAATATTATTGGATATTTTAACTTTAATTTTAGTTTCAATTATGTCTACTTAATTTAGTGTTAATGGCTAACCGCTGTACTAAATATATATATAAATAAATAAACGTAAATAACTAAAGGATAGTGAGCGAATCCGGTCCAAGAGCGGCCAAAGATAAGACATATGCCAAATGAAAGGGCATAACGTAGTCTTCAAATAAGCAAACTGGCATCAGAATCTGTCCGGGTAATTCTGAGTTATATTAAGTTTTTTAAGGTTCATAGTTTATTATTGATTTTCATGATTTAATATTCGGATTTTAACAATTAAGGTATCATTACATTTGTCTTGGTACCACGAGTGACATTAGCTATAATTATGGTGATAAAAAAAGACATGGTGGATTTTAGCCAATAAAAATAATATTACATTTTTTAGTGAAATGGTAATTGATGACTGTTGAGTTGTGCTATTCTCTTTTTTTTCTACTGATTCATTATATGGACAAGTATACGGCAAAGATTTAAAAACTCGTGTGGACTGTACGTAGATTCCACCACCGCAATTCACTATCGTATTATTGTTATCAGGATTACTAAATAGCGCACTGGAAAACATTAGCCCCATCCCAGCCAAGGTGCTGTGGTACATCATCGTCAGTGGTCAACTTGGTAAGCATGATACCCAAAGCAGTTTGGGGTTTATCGCACTTTCTAGAAAGTGACGGTGTCTCGTGTCTCGGTGTCCAAAATCAAAAGCCAGTCATTCGAAAATCAGTCAGTACCTACCTACATACACTAAGTCAGTAGACAAAAAAATAGGAATCTCACGTCACAACTCAACAAAGGATAGTAAAAGACTGCCTCCGTCATCGATCACCACCGGCATCAATGACGACTTCATTAAAAAAATATATTCTTAACCCATCATATTAATATCCGGAACGTGAATCCACGCAAGACAAAATTAGGTACATTTTTACTGTGTCTAAAATTGTTGCACACGAAAGGTTAATCCACTGTGTTGGTTTTTTTTTAATCCACATAGCCAATGTCACTCACGGTACCTATAAAGACAAATGTTATGATACCTCATTTGTTAAAATCCGAATACTAAGTCGTGAAAACCAATATAAACTATGAACCATAAAAACGTAGCATTATTCAGAATCACTCGGACAGATTCTGATGCCCATCTGCATACTTGAAGACTACATTATACCCTTTCATTTGGCATATGTCTTAATCGAGGCGGCTCTTGGACCAACTCCCATACAAAGTTGCCCACTGTCTTTTGTTTTTTTTTTTTAAGTTGGTTCATAATTTCAGCATAAAGAGCGTAAGAAGTCCCTTCGACGCTATGTTGGCTGCCCTGAATGTCACTCTTATTTAGGTCTTACGTTTTATGTTTTTTGTAGATCTATGTGTTGAAATAATGTCTAGGACACTATAAAGTGGTGAACGAGAATTGGTACGGAAAGAAAACAGGGACCGAAAAGGTCACCCGTATAGGGGTTAACCCGGGTTATTTTTTTTGGGTTAGGTGAAAAACCTTGCATAAAGGTTAACCCGTATTCTGGGTTAATAATAACCGGTTCATGCATAGAGTTCATTTTTGTTCCTTTTTTTTCATTTTTGTTCTATTTTTTTCGGGTTAATCAGCAATATTAACCGGTAACAGTATCCGTATTAAAGGGTTAACCGGTTACCCTGCATTCAGATTAACCAAACATATGGGTTAGAGATTTAACCGGTAACTTTTAACCCGATTAATCGGTCCCTGAAAGAAAAATTCCAACACCGTTAGAAACGTTGTAACATATTGAAATTCAGGGCAGCCAACATAGCGCCGAAGGAAATTATTATGTGAAACGCTCTCTAGAAATAATTCTTTAGCTATCCGTCATGTCAGTGGGCGACCCTCAGATCATAGAAACAAGGAGATATGCCATCATAGCAAATTAGTACCGGAACAACTGATGCCACTTTTAGTACATTTTTTGACACAATTACGCGCATAATTAAGCGCTCCTTGTGAATAAAAAGATCTCGCACGCATTAAACTTTCCGCACACCCTCAATCTAACACTGTTAATCGTCACTCAACACTAGCACTAAACTAAAACACTGTATTTATACCATCGACCGTGTTCGGTTCGTCGCCAGCGCGTACGTTTATAATATGAGCAATTTGCTCAAGATCCAGGCATCAAGCTTGATAGCGCCTTGCCACATCTCCCTTGTTTCTATGGTCTGAGGGGCGACCTTAACTTATCCCGTCGTTCTGCCTATCCCATGGGGACTCTTCAGTTTTATGGTGATGAAACGTCAAAATAACAGGCTCCCTAGCCAAATGACTTCTCTGTTAGCGTTAACGCCAAACGCTACTAAAATGTATGGAAGTGACATTGTGAGTCACGTGACTTTTCTACAGATCATTGCCATACATTTTGTGCTTATCGTTTGGCGTGAACGCTAGCAGAAAAGCAACTTGGCTAGGGCCTCTGAAGGGCCTGCATGTCTTACCTCAAATGCCTGCGCGGCGTGTGTGAGGACCTTGTACCCAGCACCCTTGATCCAGCCACATGTGTTGATGATGACTCCTGATGTTGACGCTGCAATACAAATAAATAGTTTATCATCGTAGACAAGAGTGGGTTAGCTGAGTAAATATGGCTTATCTATACTACTAATACTTAGATATAACATAGAAATCAGTAGACTGCACCCGTGCGAAGCAGGGGCGAGTCGCTAGTTCTATTATCTTTATTCTTGACACCTACCCTAAAGCTATTATTTGATGCCAAAGAACGATAAAGAATTTTGCGCGTTAAAACGCGCTAATCTCTGGTACTACCAGTCGGATTCGAAAACTTATTTTTATATGATAGCCAGATTCATGAGGCATATAATAGGGCCTATAATATAGGCTATTTAAGGCGCTGATAACTGCCAACGGCCTTGAGTGATTTGGGTGGTATAGCTTGAGTGTTCTGCGCTGAGCTCAAGCAAAGCGACATACGTCCACCGAGCAATGCGACTCGCCTATGAAGAAACGCGCTGTGCCGAATTAGACGTATTATTACTTTTTAGTATCTAAAATATAAAATAAAAAAAAGTAACAGGCAATATTATAGGTAGTAACATAGTCTTTTCACACAAAACAAATCATGAAAATATCTTAAGCGATTTGAAAGTAATTACGTTTTTATGTTTTGGGTAGACAGTAATTCATGAATTTATTTCATTAAGTATTTTACTACAATAGTTAAATATTCACAGGTATGATTAATGTATATATGTTATAGTTTAACATAAAAAAATTGCACAACTAACCTGCATTATTTGACGGCGAAATAAGAGATTTAATACAAGAGATTTACGGCCGTTACCATTTACCGTCGCCTTAACATTACGCTATAACCCTTAGGAGCCGATCAAAAAGAAAAACGTCAGAAATAATGCTAAGTGTCTGCTAAATCAAAGTTAAAATATTGTAGGAAATAGTAAAGCTATGGTCACCTTTCTTATTATTCTCACACCGCTCAGCGATGACCTCGGCCAGCCTGGCCACTATAGTGTTGTACAGCTCCAGGTTCTCCCCCGGCGAGTTGTGGCCGAAGTGGTACACCAGCGGCGCCTGCTGGCTGAAGCCTTCCTCGATTGACGCTGGCCTTTCAACCAGTAGCGCTCCTGTAAATGGCAACCTTTTTACTATCACAGAAGGACAAAATAAATTACCACAGAAATCTATATCTACTAATATTATAGAGCTGAAGGGTTTGTTTGAAGGCGTTAATCTCTGAAACTACCAGTCGGACTCGAAAAATTCTTTTTGTATATGATAGCCAGATTCATGAGGAATAATATAGGCTATGTAACATCACGATATGACCCTTAGGAGCCGAGCAATGGGGTAAAACCGCGGGGAACAGCTAGTCTAAATAATAAGTCAATAGAAATCGCAAAGGTGCGTGACCTTGTCGCCGGTTTCGAGAAAATTATGTAAGGCAAGTGTGTTACGTCATGACGAAATGTGACGTATGTGAACGGAATTAAGTTTAATTATATTGCATTGGATGCACTGACATTGACTGAACCGGCGTTACGCGTCTGGTAGTAAAATGTAGTAGATAACATTTTTATTTTTATTGACTAATTATTTAGATTTCATTGGAAATAATAGAGACAAAAGAAATACCGTACTTAATAAGGACCAAAGAAATTACTATGATTGTGTTCAAATGCCAGGTGTTTACATTGTAAGTCATATTATAAGCAACATATTATTTTCATTTTTATTTTTGTATAAATGGCTTTTTATTTGTGACCATAAAACAATCTGTAAGTTAAACTGATTATTGAATTTGACTAGTTTGCCTATTAAATTATGTGGAATGGTGTAAAAAAAGTATTGATCCTTTTTAATTTTAACCAACTTTAGACTTGATCAAAACTAATTGCACAATATTATTCATACAAAAGACTTAGAATTTTACCATAATTTGAAATAAAATGAAATAATATTTATTTCTGTAAAAAATTGCCATATAACCCACCAACAGTGCCCGGGACACTGATGTGCCCTTGGCCTACATCCAGGTCCACATATATGGGCCTCCGTCCCATCCTCACTGCATAGTTCAGCAGAATCCTGGTCAGCGTGGACTTGCCCACATCTCCAGGCCCCACAACCATGGTCACCGGACCTCGAGTGGACTCCTGTTCTGCGGAAACTCTCTGTTGTTCAAGGGCTGCATGGACATTGAGATATACAACCTGTAATAAATAGGTTTTTGTTGTAATGGGAATAACTTAAGCACTACTTGATAGAGCTCTTGAAAATGTTTGTTCAAGTTAGGATTGGAGGACTATCTCACATGTTAAGTCGTAACATGATTGATAATAACAGCGGCAGCGGGAACAAGGAACTATACCAGTGGCGTGCATTGCATATAGGCAAGTAGGCAGTGCCTACCTCATAAGAGTCAATAAAACTATTTTAACTATTACTACATACTTAAATCATCAACATAATTATATCAATATTATCAGTTATGATTGATATATTTAATCTATGTAGTACCTATGTGTTTATTGAATCTTATGAGGTAGGCACTGCCTACTTGCCTATATGCAGTGCATGCCACTGAACTATACTTTCTTTGATCAGTGCAATAATTATTAATTGCAAGTATGTTCTTGCTCTAAAACATGTGTGCTTGGAAGCTAAATATTTAACACAGTATCTAAACCTTTATAAACTTAATAAGGTCATAATTTATGTACATCTTTGTCCATCTTTTCACAGTTTTACAATCCATATTACACTATGAACTAGTCTTTGGTATTTAATAAACTAGACAACTCACAATAATCCATTGACAACTAGTCACCATAGATTGGTGCAATAGCTGTATGTATTTATTGAGTTTTAAGCAACACTGGTGTAATGACCTAGAACTGTTAACAATAGATAGGCTGAAAATGGCAAGACCTTTGCCCAGCTCATGAAAAATCAATCAATGCTCAAGGGCAGATCCAGCCTTCAAGTCAGGTGGTGGTCACCACTACTCATGGTCAGTCATTATACAAAGTATTTTGTTTTTTTTAGATTAGAAATATTGTCAGTGGTCCACCTAGGCCTAGCCTAGGGAGGTTGTGACCCCCATGATGGATCTGCCCTGGTCCAGCTGTGGGATGGTATAGGTTTTAGAAATATATATTTATGTATAATGTGTACCATAGGTGTTTCTTTAGCCACATAGCTGACTTCAGTCCGGCCCCTCAGCTCCACAGTACAGCCGTGCCACGTGAACACTGCCACCTTCGCACCTGTGTGGAACTCATACGGCTTCCCTTTCACTAGCTCTGTGCCAAATAGCTCCGCATATCCACTCTTGACCTAGAACAAAATATAGACTAACCTAAAATCTGCTCCTACATTTACGAAAAATTTATTGTTTTTACTATTACTCCAATATAAGTTATATTGCATTAAAATAAGTTGTTTTTTGTTTATTATTCACCTCTAAAACGACTTTTTCGTTCTTCGATTCAACTTCAAACCTTAGCTCTGAATCGGGGTCTAGTTTGAACTCTTGTAGTTGAACTTCAGTCATTTTAATTACTATATTTGGTTCTTAATTACTATGTAAAGAGTGATCAAGCTATATTTTAGTTATTTCTGCTATGAGAATTGCAATTTATTGAATTTAACGCTGTGCAGAAGTTGAAGCAGATGTGCACAAACAAATGAAAACACGAAATGACAAATGAATACGATACGTTTCATATCAACGAAATTCTCATTCTTTGCATTAAATCCAAGTATTGCCCTTCGTTCAAGCTTCACAATGCAATGAATCCTGAAATCCGCATTTGGATCTGGAACGATGGTGACACTGACAGCCACTGACACATGCACTGACAGCTGTTCACAGCTAACTGGGCTAACCACAGATTATTATTAAAGTATCATACAGACTATAACTGGAGTTGGTAACGAAACGTATACATACAGTTAATATTTCTTTTTTTTTCAATTGAATAGTAATTAAAATAAAAAAAAACTGCACAAAAATGAACATTATTTGGTCTTTCAAACTAATATTTTTATAGTTTCTTCGTTATTAAATATTATTATTTATTAGTAATCATTTGAAGCATTTGAAGTGAAGCAAAAACAAAACGTTGACAAAACGACAATTCATTTTCAAAAATTGTTTTGAATGAATGGCTGGTCATTATTTTTATTTTCATTCTATTGTTAAATAATATAATTGTGAATTATAAATTGATATTTTGTGAGCACGATGGAGAATTCGTTCCTTGAATATCGCAACGAGACAGCCGCTGATAGCGGTTCCGAATCGGAATTTATTGACAACAGTTTAGCTGACGACGAGTCCTTTACTTTGAAGAAAAAAAATCACACAGTTTTTGTAGCTGAATCTGAAGAATCTACTACAGACGGTAAGCAAATACATCAGTTTAAATATCACAAATGATTCTAACTTGTTTTGCTTTGAATTTTCTGAAGATAATAAGATAAAAACTATATCCCCTTTCAGATGAGAATGTTGTGATTTTATCGGCAATACCATTGTGCTTGGCTTACCATTAGCTTTTTATAGCGAGAAACATTACAATATCGATTCAACATTACATACACCACTAAATTTACCTGGAGTAATTATGTTTATAAAAGCGTTCACAAGTTTTACAACCTTAAAAGTGCATTGCTGAGCCAATTTTTAATTATAAACTAGCATCCGCCCGCGCCTTCGCCCGCGTAAAGTTTTTTGGTCAGAGAGTCGCCTTAGGGGCGTTTAAACAATATCTTTGTAATTTCTAGTCCATGTGATAATCTGATGTTTAAGCTATCAGCCAGTGAAAGTTCTGTCAAAATAGGTCCAGCCATTCTAAAGTTATAAGTGTTCAAACAAACCCGAATTTATTTATATGTATATTAAGATACAACAAGAATGCAACAAGTTCTAACAACAGATTCTACATGGGTTTAGTATTCAGACCGGTCAGAGTGTTGTCTTAATCCTAAGGGCCATTTATGTGGTTATCTATAATAATATTTTGTTATTTGTAGATGAAAGTGAAACAGATGAGAAAGCACCAAAGAATGTGTCTAAGACAGTGGTCAGACATAGCAGTGCTGCCAATAGCCAAGCTATATCCAGTAGTGATGATGGTAAGTTATGATTTAAAAAGTATTGGGTAATTTATCATCCTAAAGGTAGAAAGATACGTATAATTAAATCTGAACTTTTATAAAATTAATTTACCACAAAAAACCGCAGATAAATAACCATACTGTGTATTTTACACACCATACATTTTTTGACATAATACAGCCTACAATATTAAATTCTAATGTTTACTTGCCAAGATCGGTAATCAACGCTTGACAGAAACGTCTATAATCTATCTCTCATTATATTTGAGCCAAAATTTACTAAAATGCACTTACAAATACTTTTATATTGTTACTGTTAGTTTAGAGATAAAGAATAGTTACAATACTAAAATAGCTCTTTCATTATGTCTCATTGGAGTTGGTAAGTGATAGTCTGGATAGTAATTTAACACAATATTCATTTCATATAGATGCAAGTAACAGGGGCAGCATCAGAAGACAGTCGGAGTCTTCCAATAAAGTAGTTCTAAGTTCTTCGGATGAAGGTATTTTTATTATGAATTATTTATTTATTTACGAATATAAAATATGTTTTTTTAAACAACTTAAAATCTTGGTAAATAAGTCCCAGTACCTACTGCTGTGATTCCTCATTAAATGCATTCTAATAGATTAAAATTTTCTGGAATCCGTTCAGATTCTTTGTTTCTTGTTATTATTAATTTAATTGCAAATGTTATGTTATAAACTTTGAAGATTTATAAAAAGATCCAATATTTCCCTAACAGAAGAAGTCTCACCAGAAATAGTACCAAAACGTAGACCGCCGATGAGAAAGAAATCATACGACGCCAATGAATCAATCATTGGACGTAAAACAAAAAAACGCATGATACTCATTGATTCGGACACTGAAAATTCTATAATCATAGAACACGACAAGCATAAAAAATTATTATGCATGAAGGATACTCCTTTGAAAATTGACGGCGGGAAAGACTACAAAGTTAACGACCGTAGTTTAATAGAAGGTGAACCTTCCAGAAGTAATAATAAGGTTATGAATGTAACGGACAGTGACGATGATAAAGAAAAGGGAAATAAAAGTGTAAAGACTGATAGAACGGGTCCATTAAACTATGATGGTTCCGATAATAGTGATGAAGGCACGGATGAAGAGGATGATGATGAAACAGATGACGATGGTCCAGATGAGGATCAGATGGTGATGTCCAGAGCGACGCGTATGAGCATCATGGGTGTGGCACCGAAGGACAATGAAAGTGATGAGTCAGACTTTATTCAGTCTGATGATGTAAGTATCCATTTCTGCTGTGTCTGTTTCTTCGCAATCATCATAATGCTTGCAAATTACCCAAAAGCCATTGTTTTAATATTTTTCTTTCTTTTAGAGCCATCGTAATTCAAACCATGGCTCCACAGTGAGCCTCACAGACCTTCCAGAAGCTAGTCTTCCACCCAAGACTCCTGAAAAGACAGAAGAAAACTTGGACTCCTCGAAAATAACTTGCTCTCCATTCTCTACTCCACTTCAGGACATAACTAATGAACCAATCACTCGAAACTCCTTAGGAAGTAAGGATGAATGTATCATAGTGAATGATACAGAGAAAAATGCGCCTAGTAGTCTTAAGAATAAGTTGCTAAATAAGTTGATGGCGAATAGGGCGAAGGAGAATTTCATACACTATGATGATGACGTCACCATTATTGATACTAAGCCAGAGATAATAGCGCTGAGCAGTGATGATGAAGATGAGGTGAGTGACATTTATTTGATACTAGCACTTAGCCCGCGACTTCGTCCGCGTCACACACACGCAGCGCCATCTAGCGTCCTAAAGCAATTGTGACTGTCGAAAATTATTCTTCTTTCCATCGGGAACAATACTTTTTTCTGGATGAAAGGTATCCTATGTCCTTTTCTGTTCCTCTGACAACATAGGTATATGCAAAATTTCATGATGATCAGTTCAGTGGTTGAGGCGTGAAAAGGTAACAAACATACTTACTTTCGCATTTATAATATTAGTTAGGAAGTTAGAATACTTAGGATTAGGACTAGTTGTTGCTGCTCGCGATTTCGACAGCGTGAAAATGAATTAAAAGTAAAATCGTTACAGACTTTGCAATAATATTAGTTTGCATTTGTAACAGTTGATGATGATAAGTCCCCTTTATTTTATTTGACAGATAATTTCATTTAGAGCCTGTTTACATTTAATCATTGTATAGTGCGTCCATAGTACGACCATCTAAAGATCGTAAAGAATAAGATTCAAGTTAAAGTTGTATTTACTTTTGAATCCATACACATTTCTATTTTCGTTTAAATCTAAAAAGAAACAGGTAGATAGATAACTGAATTCGTTAAAACCAATGTAGTATTATAACTTTTATAAGAAAAAGTGAGGGTATATTAATATTTTATATAACGCATTCGTTCTCAACGGATTTTCGCGCGAGTCATTTTATGGCGTTACATATTTTATTTTAAAGTGATTTGTGTTGTGTTTTTGTTAGATGTTGTACCACTTATAATAATTATTGATAGTGCATGAAAAAGTACTAATGAATGTAATCATTATTATAAATTATTGAAGTGAAGTGATTCGGTAGATAAAATTACGTCAAGATGAGTAAAAGTCCAAAACCGGTGAGTCAATGTTTGTAAGAGATGTTAGGATATGTCACAATCTAGATTTAAAGTGTTTGTTTATAAATATTGATTGGAAACACAATTTACTATAAAACTATTGAACTCTTATGAATTTATTATAATTGCATTAATAAATACCTAAAAAATTATGGCTAAACAGTTGGTTGGAACGTATTTTACTAAGTATTATGTAGCATATTTTTCAGCTACAAAATAATTTTATTCTATTGCGGTCGGCTTCAGGCTAACTGGTTCCAGCTGAATATCAATATTTTACTTAGAGCGACTGCCATCTGACCTCCACAACCCAATTATTGGATAATACCGGTATTCGAATGTTAGACCAGTTGTCAGACTTTCAGGCTCCTGAGTAACCTATAACGACTATCGAAATATTTCTATTACAACCGTGTTAGTAAAAAATATACCAGACGAGTAGGATTCGTGCCCTGAGGGTTTCATACAAACTTAATTATTAGTTAATCGAACTAATATCCAACTGAATACCCTCCTATACGACTGTCGTTGAACCTCACACCCCGTACAATTTGTCAAAATCATCAAATGTCTTCTCTAGGTGAAGGAAGAGAAAAAGTCTCCGAAACCCCGAAAATCTCAGTCCAAACATGATGAGTCTTCGAAGCCCGTATCCCAAACCATTACCAAGTACCTCGCGCCCCCGAGCTACCCCAACCAGCAGGTGGTGTACGTCAAGAAACAAGTGAGGGAATCTGAGCTCATGAAGTTAGACGCGCTCAAGGAAGACCTCAAGAACATTAGGGTAAGATTTTAACAAGAATTGGTTTAGTAGTTTTAAACAATAAAATCAGTATGGGATGCTCCCGTCAAAATCGACATGGTTTTATTGAATAATCTTGCTAACCTAGTAAAGGTAGGCAGGATTATGCAATAAAACCATGTCCCGAAAAAGATGTCTCTTACTAGGTTTTGAAATGGGACAGCCGTATTTACCTATTATATTAACTACAGGGCGGCCGCCGAGAATATGCTTTCCTGACACTAGATTAATTTAACACTAAACTATTTTTAGTTTACTGTAGGTTGATGTTATACCTGATAAGAATTTTAGATAAATAGTGCATATAAACCACAGAGGAATTACAGAGTAGAGGTGTTGTAAAGGGATTTGTCTTTACTACAATGCGTGATATTTTGCGGGACGCGGGGGCCGGAGGGTACCTGAGACTCCACCCACCTCAAAGTGTCTCCATCTAGTGGTGAATAGCATTACCTACAAGTCTACGACTAAAAATTGGTACGACGTAGTTTAGCTATATTCCGCTAGTTTTACTTTGGCAAATAGTCCAAACTGTTTTACTACTAGTGTTTCCACTTTCTGGAATTTCGCCTTATTGTAGGGAAAAAAGATCAATTTAAAGGGTAGCTTAGGATGGCTCTTATTTTAAAATAAAAAAAAAATTAAAATAATACACACTTGTTTTATTCAAGTTAGTGCTAAAACAAGTGCGTATTATATTTGGAAGCATTCGTGTTGAACACGTGTTTATCTTTTTTGTGGTACGGCCCTTAAGGTTTAGTGGAAAATGAGATTTGTGTAAATAGTTCCCTATTTTGTTTGTGGTACGAACATATAATAAAAATCTGATTTTCGTTAATTCTTTCCTAAAAATTTTCACACATTGTAATACCTACGGCCTATTTAAAAAAATATATTTAAATGTCGCACCCGCTCATTAGTTCAGAACATCAATAAAATTGACAACGAAACGCAAGTGTGAAGTTGTCGCACTTGACAGAGTCTGTCAAGTCTGTCTGTGAGTCCTAACAGAGGCTCATGGAGGAAGGTTTGCTGGATGTCGTGTATCCGTGTCCGTATACTGTGTGAAGGTTGGTCATTTATTGTTGACAGTGATACACATAGTGTATCAAAACATTGCGGTGTGGTTGTATATAGGGTCCTACCCTTCATACTCGAAATATTTTAAGGGGCACATCTATAGGTGGTAAAGATGCAATACAAATGAAAAAAAAATTATTTGAGTATTTATTTTTATTAAATGAATTATTTTAAAATTATTTTGACACTAAATATAAATACTATTAAAAAAAATACTATTTTCAACATCTATTACGCTAATTTCGAATAATAATAATAAGTTACTTAAAAACTAGCGTAGTGGATGTTAAAAATAATAAAGAGCGAGTATTTTTATGTATATCAAATAATTTTAAATTAATTTATTAAAAAAAAATATATACTCTTTTTTTTCGTTTATAGGTATAGTATCTTTAGGCCACCAACAGATGTGCCTCTTAAAATATTTCGAGTATGAAGAGTAGGACCTTATATAAATGCAAATCCTACTATATCCTATCCTACTAATATTATAAATGTGAAAGTTTGTGAGGATGTATGGATGTTTGTTACTCGTTCATGCAATAACTACTAAACAGATTTTGATGAAACTTCACAGTAATATAGCTTATACATCAGAATAACACATAGGCTACTTTTTACCCCCAAAACGCGGGCGGAAGCTAGTTATTAAATAATTGTAGCGGTATGGTATGTATGTATGTATATTTTTAATATTTTCCTCTTTTAAAACATGGACAACACATTTTCTCCAATGTGCTACACGGATTTGGGCCAAACCGGCTAGCAAAACCTTTAATTCGGCCATTTAGAAGGTTTAATTTTCAGCCGTCGACATAACCCTTTATTTATTTATTTACTCTTTATTGTACACCATAATATCATATACAGAAAAAGCTTCCCTACTAATTTAAAATGTGCGGTCTTATCACTCAAGGCGATCTCTTCCAGACAACCTTTGGATGGACTGAAAGATAGAAGATATTGGGCAGTCTAAGTGTACGTATAGGACATAATAATATTACTTACACATAATAATTAGCAAGAGAATTTGAAAAAAAAAAATATTATGGAATAATTGAATAAATTTATTTCTCTATAAAACCTAACCTCACTGATTTTCAAAAACAAATAGAGTTTCGAAGAAAAAAACTTTGAAAGTCAATTTGACATCTAACTTCAACCGCAAAATGAATTTTTAATTTTTATGAATTAATCTAGTTTTTATTTATAATTTCATTATTAATAGTGTCAAAGTGACAAAACTTTTAGGGTGAAATCAAAACGTAAGATGGAAACATTAATTGTTTAGGCTACTTCACGCCGTACGGCGTGCGTGCGCCTCAAAATAATAATCTACTATACAGTAGGTAATACCTACTACGAATAATACGATATTTTTGCAAAAAAAGGCTGTAAGTAATCTAAAATTTATTTAACTACACTACTAATCATAACGATATAGTAATTATCACGTAGTTTGTACCGATTCATGTGATAAAAAGTGACGCCATCTTTTGTCGAGCAGTAAAAGTATTTCTAGGGGACAGTGTCGAATGTCATTCCGAGTATTTTCTAGAACTTCTTAGAATAAATTACGTTTAAAAATATTTGCAAGTGAAATGTGACGCCATTCATAGCATCAGAACGTTTATCCGAGTAGCTTTTGCAGGATAACATACAAAATCAAATACAACATTCATCTTTTTCTATCAAATATTAAAGAAAATAATAATAAACGGTGGGAACGCGAACGTTTTATTCGCACTAACAGTGGCGACCGACTGATTGAGGCCACGCCCAAAGTGGGCGTGGCAAGATGACGTCACGACTCCAAAAGTATCACGGTTCGTGTTAGCTAAGGGCATCTCCCTGTGTATTTCCTCCGTGATATAAACGATGAAAATATTTTTAAGGGAACTAATTTTTTGAGCTGTTATTTAAATATTCGAGATGTTATTATGATCAGTTGAAAAACATATTGAGCAGCTATTTAATTTAATGGCGGTTGATTAATTATTGCGACAGTAAAACATGGACCGTAATAAAAAATCAATTAGTCGGTTATTTCATCATACAATGTCAATTCTAAAAATAATTGAGCAGTCCAATAACTGAATGCACGGTAAAAATGATGGAATGAGCGGTTCGATAAATAGTTCGGCAGGTACTAAGCAAATTCTATGTCATTTTAATTACTTAAGTATGTTTAAAATTACGAATCATTTGAGTAACATACCTAATTAGGGTCCAAGAGCGAGCGAAGCGAGCTCGGGAACTTGCGGCACCCCGACACGGACAGGTTAGGTTCGAAGCTGTTGACGGAGGCTTCAGTGAGCGAGCAAAGCGAGCGAACGAAGCCTCCGCCAACCCCTTCGTGTTAGGTTACTTTTAACCTTGCAGACAAATAGGAGCCCCGCGTAGCAGGGCTCCGTCGACTACCTCTCTCCCCCTTGTAAGTCCAAAAAAATTGACACCGTATAATTTAAAAGTCAGATTTCTTACCGACAAATTCCGATTTATTATTGCCCACACGTAACCGCTCGTTCAATATTTTTTACCGCCCATTTAGTTATTTTCCTGCTCAATTATATATTCACTGATCCATTTCATTATTTTTTGGTACTCATTTTTGTTTACTTTACTGCTTAGTTTTGACTGCTGAACTAGTTATTAAACGTGCCATTTATAATTTTTAACTTACCAAAACCGCTATTTACAACTGCGTCTTTAAATCAGTGCCTATTTTTAATCGTAAAATATTTTCCACTTCAAAGTCTCGTCGCCCGTACAATTACAAGTTTGACAGTTGTCAGGCACGGATTCTCTCAGCGGCCGACTGGAGTGGCTGCGGCGCCGTTGTTGTTACGGCGCCATTTGTAACCGACCCAAAGCGAAGTGTCCACTAGCAATAAATTTTGCGGAAGTTGACTTGCGCAAGCGATTTCCAACGTGTAAACGCTCGCGCAAGTTGACTTTTTGTTCCAGAAGTCGTTCGAAAAGTAGCTTGCGCAAGTCAACTTCCACAAATTTGATTGCTAGTGGACACTTCGCTTAACAGGCAGTTAATTTCCAGTACCTGTTGGAGGAGATGGACGTGGACACTCTGCCGGACGGCGGCGGCAAGCTGATCGAGCGTCTCACGCACCTGGAGGAGCAGGTGCGGCGCCAGGGGGAGAAGGTGGCCAACATGGTGGTGGAGCCAGGTAACTAACAAACAACCATCTGGAGAATAGAGGAACGAGGTGGAATGTCCCTCCATTGAAAAGGGAGGATCCTCCTACCAGACCGGGTGTTATTGTCTGGCAGGCCACTGCTGCGGGTTTCTGTATATACAGGGTGGCAGGTAAGACAGTGGAAATATTTTAAAGGGTCAATGTACTCATCATTATGAACAACTTTTACTATGGGACCAACCCTGAAATCGCGAAAAAAAAATCAGCTGTTCCATACATTTTGTCGAGTTAAGTGAGCAAAAATGTATGGAACAGCTGGTTTTTTTTTCGCGATTTCAGGGTTGGTTCCATAGTAAAAGTTGTTCATAATGATGAGTACAATGACCACTTTAAATATTTCCACTGTCTAACCTGCCACCCTGTATACATATATGCTAATTGCGCCGAAAACTCTGCTTGCACCATGTAGAATTTATGACGTATTGTAGTGACATCTGACAAGTTGTCGCTGTCGCTACAACCATATCCACAAATATTACTGGTCTCGGTCGCACAGTGTACAGAAAACTCATACGTCAATTGCGACAAAAGGTGATCAGTCACTTAGCATAATGCTGTGCTATGGTGTGGACCACAACACAGCGCCGATTTTCTGTGATCACACTGCTGATTTTTTTACACAGATTTTGTGATATTCAAGGATGTACGTTTGGAAATGGTCTTTATTCTCTCAGATAACCCTACCGCGGCGGACATCGCCAGAGACGGCTTCAACGGGAAGGACAAGAAGGGTATGACGTGGGATGAGTTGCAGAAGGCCAGCAATGCTGTCCAGCCAAGAATGTTCGGCAAACAGGGTGAGTACATCTTCATATTTTTTTTTTATATCTGTCTCCTAGCAATTTTTAGGCTGGTGTCATAGTGAGTTACGGGTTTTTTAATTCTTTATATTATTGAGACTTGCATATTCGCTCTATGATATTACATGGGACTTATGAGATGCAAAGGGGATTTACCATACACCTATCCTTTGGGGAATATAGATGGGATGTTATGACGTTATACAGGGTGGCAGGTTAAACAGTGGAAATATTTAACGGGGTCATTGTACTCATAATTATGAACAACTTTTATTATGGGACCAACCCTGAAATCTTGAAAAAAAATCAGCTGTTCCATACATTTTGTTGAGTTATGTGAACATAAATGTATGGAAAAGCAGATTTTTTTTTCGCGATATCAGTGTTCGTCCCATAGTAAAAGTTGTTCATAATGATGAGTACAATGACCCCTTAAAATATTTCCACTGTCTAACCTGCCACCCTGTATTTGACAAGACAGAATAAAGTATATTCTTATGTTCAGCGATGGCAACTCACATGGCCGAGCGCAACCTGATCCTGGACCGTCTCCGCGACCTGTACGAGTCGCTGGGCTCGCGGCCGGCCGAGAGCGAGACGGCTGAAGCACCTAGAGCTATGTCCTCCGAGCTGATGCCGCACCAGCTGCACGCGCTCGCCTGGCTGCGCTGGCGGGAGACGCAGAGACCGAGGGCTGGCATACTGGGTACGTTGTGTACGAGTCGCTGGGCTCGCGGCCGGCCGAGAGCGAGACGGCTGAAGCACCTAGAGCTATGTCCTCCGAGCTGATGCCGCACCAGCTGCACGCGCTCGCCTGGCTGCGCTGGCGGGAGACGCAGAGACCGAGGGCTGGCATACTGGGTACGTTGTGTACGAGTCGCTGGGCTCGCGGCCGGCCGAGAGCGAGACGGCTGAAGCACCTAGAGCTATGTCCTCCGAGCTGATGCCGCACCAGCTGCATGCGCTCGTAATAAAGATTTTTTGTCTGTCTGTCTGTCCCCGCTAATCTCCGAAACGGCTGGACCGATATTAACCAGACTTTCACTGGCAGACAACTGATGACTTAAGCTACTTTTGTTCCGCGCGAATAAATATACCTATGACTATGATTACTTGAATTTCTCATCCATTTAATTCCACGCGGACAAAGTCGCGAGCACAGCTAGTGAAATATATGAGATTTAAAAATTAATAACATTTTGACTCCTTTAGCGGACGACATGGGTCTCGGCAAAACAATCACCATGATAGCGCTGATCGTGGGTGACAAGGAGGGCAAGATCGATGATGAGGATGATGATGATGACGACTACCCCTCTAAGAGCAAGCGTGAGTAATAAAATCATTCAGTACGCGACACATGTCTTACGACTTATGTCGCAAGACATTTGTGTCGCGGGACTTTGTCGAATATTTTCTAGTTGCCATACGTGTGGGGCTGTAAATGAGCGTATATTTGTGGTATATAATTGACTGATTCGTTGTTCGTCGTTCGACAAAACGCCGCTACGAAAAGCTTTCAAAACGTATGTAACGGCGATTTGTGACGTATGGCGACCAATCGACATCCGGCGACAACCGTGTCCGGCGAGATCATATAAAATGTATGAAAACTTTAGTCCGCAGTTAGGTGGCGTCGTTTTGTGACTGTCGCAAGTAAACTGTGTGCAGCGAGTCTTAGTGGTGGCAAGCTCGAGTCAAATCTCACGATATCTCACCAAGCGGGGGGAGGGCATCGAAAAATCGCCAATATCACCTCACGTAATTAATGGACTTGCCCTAACTTGCAGATCGGGGTGTACTATGGTCCATTTCAATAGAACTTGTAAACTATGTAAACAAACTTTCTATACAAATTCATCAAATTTTGACAGTTGGCCATACTAACATTGTTTACAAAGTTAACAAATTCAATTGAAATGGACCCTACACAAGTACACTGTGTGTCCGACGCCTGACGTAATATTGTTCGCGGTCCCAGTGAGTCGCGGCGGCACACTGGTAGTGTGTCCGGCATCGCTGATGCAGCAGTGGAGCGGCGAGGTGACGAAGCACTGCACGGCGCATGCGCTGTCCGTGTGCCTGCACCACGGAGCGGCGCGCGCGCAACAGCCGCACCGCCTCGCCGCGCACGACCTAGTGCTCACCACGTATAACATCATGCAGCGGGATAATGAGAAGGTATGTCGATATATGGTTTTTAATCACCATTAATAAAATATATGCTTTTTATAATAGGTGATATCTCAGATCATAGAAACAAGGGAGATGTGCCAATGCCCTATCGAGCTTGATACCAGGGCCCCAAGTCTGCTAATGCAATTGTCACAATCGTGTCAGAATGGTCTCTCAATGATATCGTTTTGACCAATGACGAAAGACATAGTCTTAAGGCGCGTCTCTTGCGCCCTGTTTTTGTGTTCGACGAACATCGAAGAGTGAACAGTGAACGATAAAGGGGCGTGGTCTAGGTGTTTTGAGTGTTTTTATTCGTCAAAACACGTAGACCACGCCCCTTTATCGTTCACTGTTCACTGTTCGATGTTCGTCGAACACGAAAACAGGGCGCAAGAGACCCGGCTTTACTCTAAGCCAATGACCGCTTAGGTTTTGACCGTTATGGTGTCATTATGGCACTATTCTTACACAATTGCAATAGCAGAATTGGGGCCCTGATCTTGAGCAAATTGCTCATAATAAAAACATACGCGCTGGCGACGAACCGAACACGATCGATAGTATAAATACAGTGTTTTAGTTTAGTGCTAGTGTTGAGTGACGATTAACAGTGTTAGTTTGAGGGTGTGCGGAATGTTCAATGCGTGGGAGACCTTTTTATTCACAAGGAGCGCTTAATTATGCGCGTAATTGTGTCGAAAAAAGTACTAAAAGTGGCATCAGTTGTTCCCGTACTAATTTGCTATGATGGCATATCTCCTTGTTTCTATGATCTGAGGGTGATATCGTATCGATGTCCTTCTAGCTGCAAAGCTAGAAACATTGAGTTGGAATTTGTAATTATTCTCCGATAGATGTCGCTAACACTCAAAAGAGGCGTATTATAAGGGATTCCAAATTTCAACTGATTCAGGCGAAGACACAGTAGCTCAATTGGGAGAGCGCTGGCCACGGTACGGCAGAGGTCGCGGGTTCAAACCCCGCCTGTGTCAGTTGTTTTTGGAATGTCTTAATATTTAATAAAAAACTTTTTTAACAAAAAATAACCGACTTCAAAAATCCACTACAAAGAAAATAATAATTTTGGTTTCGGAAGTCGGTGGCTATGGTTTTTGTTTGCTTTTTTTTGCCACCGACTTCCGCAACCAAAATTATTATTTTCTTTGTAGTGGATTTTTGAAGTCGGTTATTTTTTGTTAAAAAAGTTTTTTATTTTTCCCTTTTTAGTTCTTTATCCCGTGTTAGATTACTTTCACGAATTCGTTCAACAGTAAATCTTCTACGGAGTGTGCACATTTATGCCTATAACTTTGTACATAGGAATGATTACATAATGTATTATATATTAAAACCTTCCTGAAAATATGTAGATTACGTTAGTGAAAACCCCATCCAAATCGAATCAGTAGTTTTTGAGAAAATCGCGTACATACAAACATACATACATACATACATACATACATACATACTTACATACATACATACATACATACATACGGGACGAATACAGAACCTCCTTTTTTGAAGTCGGTTAATAACAAATTATGCTTTTTATTTTAGTAGGTATCACTCAGTACTAAAAATAAAAAACTTTTTTACAAAAAATAACCGACTTCAAAAATCCACTACAAAGAAAATAATAATTTTGGTTTCGGAAGTCGGTGGCTTTTTTGTTTGCTCTTTTTTACCACCGACTTCCGAAACCAAAATTATTATTTTCTTTGTAGTGGATTTTTGAAGTCGGTTATTTTTTGTAAAAAAGTTTTTTAGTTTTCCCTTTTTAGTTCTTTATCCCGTGTTAGATTACTTTCACGAATTCGTTCAACAGTAAATCTTCTACGGAGTGTGTACATTTATGCATATAACTTTGTACATAGGAATGATTACATAATGTATTATTTACTAAAACCTTCCTGAAAGTATGTAGATTACGTTAGTGAAAACCCCATCCAAATCGAATCAGTAGTTTTTGAGAAAATCGCGCACATACAAACATACATACATACATACATACTTACATACATACTTACATACATACTTACATACATACTTACATACATACTTACATACATACGGGACGAATACAGAACCTCCTTTTTTGAAGTCGGTTAAAAATAGGTAAATTACTAACATTTTTCACGGTTTTTTAATATTAAAAATTAAAAATACCTACGTTAAATACATTTTAAGTACTAGAAAAACATTTAAAAAATCAGATTTAGGCTTAAATAAAAATAGAAAGATACACATGCATAAATAAACAAATAGATAATATTATAAAGTATATTAGTACATAATGCAATAATACAACAAATAAATAACTCGTGGTTATCGTTACTGATAAATCAATATTTTTCTCTTTTAGCACAAAACACATAATATTCTACTAAATTATGCATGAAGAAAATGCACTTAACCACTCTATATACATATCGTCTTCCGACGCTCGGGGAATACGACCGTTGCCGAACAGTGACGAAGATTTCTATGTGCATTATTAATTTGGGAATACTGTACGCCCTTGTCATTTACGGGAAAATAGTCGTGACCTTTTGCGATTACGACTAAATTATACTAAATTGACATTGAAACAATTTAAGTGGACTAATTTGACAGGATTAAATAGGTATCTTCTATCCCTCTCTCATGTTTTTTATTAGAATAAGACATAATAAGACTAAATTAGTTTAATTCGTAAACAACAGAATCGGCACCAATGTACGTCATTTGAGACTGATCGGCTGACACACTCGGTACAGTTCACTACCGTAATCTACATACTTTCAGGAAGGTTTTAGTATATAAAACATTATGTAATCATTCCTATGTACAAAGTTATAGGCATAAATGTACACACTCCGTAGAAGATTTACTGTTGAACGAATTCGTGAAAGTAATCTAACACGGGTTAAAGAACTAAAAACAAAAAATAACCGACTTCCAAAATCCACTACAAAGAAAATAATAATTTTGGTTTCGGAAGTCGGTGGCAAAAAAAAACAAACAAAAACCAAAGCCACCGACTTCCGAAAACAAAATTATTATTTTCTTTGTAGTGGATTTTTGAAGTCGGTTATTTTTTGTTAAAAAAGGTTTTTATACAAAATAAAGTATTTAAATTTGAATAAGATAATTAAAGTTGAAATTAAATTCACCTTTGAAAACAAAACCAAGAAGGGTGTGTAATAGCAGCTCTATATAATTCCACACAGAGAGAACACGTGCAGTCGCCTCCAATATACAAGCTGTTGATTTGCATCCTAGTCAAATTCAAGGACGTAATTATGCTAATGATTCTCGACCCAAATCAATAATAAAATGGGTAGGTTTTTTTTTTTTTTTTTTCTTATTTACGGAAATCCATAAGTGTGCACCAGAGGTATTTAAACGCAGCGCGTCTGTTACCTAGCCTTATAACCGCGCTCTCACACACAAACAAACGCAAACAATGCAGACGCAACACATACGCAACGATCATTCGATAAATTCGTAGGTAGTCAATCCCATCCAACCACTCACGGGTACCTGTCTCGCGCACGCGCCTAGCTACCCCCGCGGTCGGGGGCGCGGGGATGGCCGCTAGCGCGTGCGGTGCGCGACAGTGTGTTTGATGTCGCCGCTGTTTGCATGTGCATGCGCTTTGCACATACCTGGAGCTGTTGCGGCACGTTGTTGAGGAGACTTTGTAGGATATTCCTCTGGCACTCCATCGCAACCTCTACTACCAGCAGGACGGTGCTCCCCCTCACTATGGTCGGCAAGTACGCGAGTACTTGACCGAAAGGTTTGGTGACCACTGGATCGGTCGCGGAGGACCTGTGGCCTGGCTTCCGCGTTCTCCGGACCTGACGCCTCTAGACTTTTATTTGTGGTAGTTTACACGGAGGAAGTGACAAGTGTAACAGAATTACGTGGAAGGATCATTAGTGCTTTCGACACAAAACGAATGTGTTAGTGTTACGTAAGCTGAGGGAAAACCAGCTAAGTCGTGCTCGATTGTGCCAAGAGTGTGATGGTGGTAACTTTGAACAATACCTCCGGGTAACTTAAGTAGGTACCTATCTAATTTATTAATTTGTACATTTTGTAAATACGCTGTTAGCATAATCAATTTTATTATTGTAAATTAGTTGATTTCAAATTTTTAACTACGCCAATAATACCTAAGAGTCGAAAGTATCACCACGTAGTTACACATAACTAGCAATCTTTCCGTTTCCATCAAACGTAGAAAACATTTTAATACGTAGTAGATCAGTACAACAACTAAGGTAGGTATTATTGCCGGTCCTAAGCCCGTTAAGTAGGAAGGAAAATTTCAAATCAACCAAGTTAATCCACAAATAAAAACAAAAACATTACGAAAACTTCAGGCTGAAGGATATCAATAAAGCAAAACTAACATCTGATAACAGGTCACTGAACTTTGCGCATATTACTGTTAATAATAAGATTTTCGTATTCTAATGATGCATAAAATAAGTTTATTATAAAGCGAAATTTATGACAATAATGTAGGTGATTTTCGAAATAAATCTAGGTAGGTATAACTATTGCTACGGTCGCCGAAGGTCATTGCTCGGTAGCGCGCGCGAGAATTTCGTAGGTAAGACGTTGACACTCACGCACACAGGTGCATTGTCGCTGTGTACGTAGTCGGGTGATTCCCTTTTATTTGAGGGTTTAATTCTGAAATACTGTTAAATTTCAACAGCAAAAAAAAGCAGCGCTTATTAGTTATTACCCGGTACTGTACTATCAATTGATTATTTATGTCTTTTATGATAACCTCCTGAAATTTGACGAGGATGCAAAACAACAGCTTGTATAAAGACGACTGACGGCCCTTTGACTGACCGGCGACCGCCGTGACACATGATATTGACTCCTATTTCTTTCCAACAAGGTGCAAAATGCAAGTGCATTGTTTAGGGCTCTTACGATTCAATGATTCGGGTGTTTCCGGGAATACGACAATTAGCCAAGATCTGCATGCACATTATTAATTTGGGAATACTGTACACTAATTTGACAGTTCTAAATATTTTCTGTCCTTTTTCAATGATATTTGTGAGAAAGAGATATGTGTGATTAAAATTAGTTTAGTGCGATGTTCAACAGAATCAGCACCATTATTTTGTTTACACAACTAAACGTTTTCAGCTTACGTTTAATCGACTTAACATAAGTCATACAGGATTTTTTATCATTTAACGATAAATTGTATTCATTGCTATGATAGCATATCTCCTTGTTGGAACTAAGTTCCATAACGCGGCTTGCGGTAGGAGTTGACTAATACAAATCGTCACGTCAGGAAAAAGCGTTATGCCCTCTCACTCTCGTTCTCTCTCTCTCTCACTCTCGTTCTCTCTCTCTCTCACTCTCGTTCTCTCTCTCTCTCACTCTCGTTCTCTCTCTCTCTCTCACTCATTCTCTCTCTCTCTCTCTCACTCATTCTCTCTCTTTCTCTCTGTCTCTCTCATTCTCTCTCTCTCATTGTCTCTCACTCTCTCTTTCTCTTTCTATTACGGGCGTAAGGATCTCCGTTCCTGATGGGGGTCCCCCGACTGAACCCGTTTTTTGATCCTACAAAATTGTGTGCCAAAGAGTTGAACGGGGTCTAATTATTGTCTAGAACGGCGTACTGATGCGCGTCGCGTGGCGGCGGGTGATCCTGGACGAAGCGCACGTGGTGCGCAACCACAAGTCGGCCACGTGCGCCGCCGCCAGCGCACTGCGCGCACAGCGCCGCTGGTGTCTCACCGGCACGCCCGTGCAGAACAAGGACCTCGACCTGTTCGCGCTGCTCAAGTTCCTGCGCTGCTCGCCCTTCGACGACCTCACGGTGAGCTATTGTAACCACACGGTGGCCCACAGCAACCACAGCGCACTGCGCGCAGAGCGCCGCTGGTGTCTCACCGGCACGCCCGTGCAGAACAAGGACCTCGACCTGTTCGCGCTGCTCAAGTTCCTGCGCTGCTCGCCCTTCGACGACCTCACGGTGAGCTATTGTAACCACACGGTGGCCCACAGCAACCACAGCGCACTGCGCGCAGAGCGCCGCTGGTGTCTCACCGGCACGCCCGTGCAGAACAAGGACCTCGACCTGTTCGCGCTGCTCAAGTTCCTGCGCTGCTCGCCCTTCGACGACCTCACGGTGAGCTATTGTAACCACACGGTGGCCCACAGCAACCACAGCGCACTGCGCGCACAGCGCCGCTGGTGTCTCACCGGCACGCCCGTGCAGAACAAGGACCTCGACCTGTTCGCGCTGCTCAAGTTCCTGCGCTGCTCGCCCTTCGACGACCTCACGGTGAGCTATTGTAACCACACGGTGGCCCACAGCAACCACAGCGCACTGCGCGCAGAGCGCCGCTGGTGTCTCACCGGCACGCCCGTGCAGAACAAGGACCTCGACCTGTTCGCGCTGCTCAAGTTCCTGCGCTGCTCGCCCTTCGACGACCTCACGGTGAGCTATTGTAACCACACGGTGGCCCATAGCAACCACAGCGCACTGCGCGCACAGCGCCGCTGGTGTCTCACCGGCACGCCCGTGCAGAACAAGGACCTCGACCTGTTCGCGCTGCTCAAGTTCCTGCGCTGCTCGCCCTTCGACGACCTCACGGTGAGCTATTGTAACCACACGGTGGCCCATAGCAACCACAGCGCACTGCGCGCACAGCGCCGCTGGTGTCTCACCGGCACGCCCGTGCAGAACAAGGACCTCGACCTGTTCGCGCTGCTCAAGTTCCTGCGCTGCTCGCCCTTCGACGACCTCACGGTGAGCTATTGTAACCACACGGTGGCCCATAGCAACCACAGCGCACTGCGCGCACAGCGCCGCTGGTGTCTCACCGGCACGCCCGTGCAGAACAAGGACCTCGACCTGTTCGCGCTGCTCAAGTTCCTGCGCTGCTCGCCCTTCGACGACCTCACGGTGAGCTATTGTAACCACACGGTGGCCCATAGCAACCACAGCGCACTGCGCGCACAGCGCCGCTGGTGTCTCACCGGCACGCCCGTGCAGAACAAGGACCTCGACCTGTTCGCGCTGCTCAAGTTCCTGCGCTGCTCGCCCTTCGACGACCTCACGGTGAGCTATTGTAACCACACGGTGGCCCACAGCAACCACAGCGCACTGCGCGCACAGCGCCGCTGGTGTCTCACCGGCACGCCCGTGCAGAACAAGGACCTCGACCTGTTCGCGCTGCTCAAGTTCCTGCGCTGCTCGCCCTTCGACGACCTCACGGTGAGCTATTGTAACCACACGGTGGCCCACAGCAACCACAAGTCGGCCACGTGCTTGTTTTATACTTCGTACGTATTTGTGATGCTTTTTAAGAGCTACTTAAATACATTTTCGTAAAATTGTCGGTTGCCGGATTATACATACATAGAGGAATTATAAATACATTTATATGGCTTATGGCTCACAGATAATTCTGGTTGTTAATATTTCTGCTTGACACACAGATGTGGAAGAAATGGATCGACAACAAGAGCCTGGGCGGGCAGGAGCGACTGAACACCATCATGCAATGCCTGCTACTGCGCCGCACGAAGCTGCAGCTGCAGCAGCGCGGGCAGCTCGCCTGCCTGCCGCAGCGGACTGCACACCTCAAGCACGTCACACTAGCGCCCGCCGAGATGAACGTGTACCAGAAGGTAGCTATCTTCCCTTTTGGCGGAAAACAGTGCCTGCTACTGCGTCGCAGCCAGCTGCAGCTCGAGCAGCGCGGGCAGCTCGCCTCAAGCACGTGACACTAGCGCCCGCCGAGATAAACGTGTACCAGAAGGTTAGTATGTACCTCTTGGCATGATCCTACATCATGCAGTGCTGCTACTAAGCTGCAGTGAACTGCAGCTGCAGCAGCGCGGGCAGCTCGCCTGCACTATCAACTACACTGTGACAACAACACTAGCGCCCGCCGAGATGAACGTGTACCAGAAGGTAGCTACATACATCAGGTCACAGAAAAAAGAAGATATGCCGTCATAGCAAATTATTACGGGAACAACTGATGCCACTTTTAGTACATTTTTTGACACACTTACAAGCGCTCCTTGTGAATAAAAAGATCTCCCACACATTGAAAATTCCGTCACTCAGCACTAGCACTAAACTAAACACTGTATTTATATCATCGATCGCGTTCGGTCCGTCGCCAGTGTGTACGTTTTATACAGGGTGGCAGGTTAAACAGTGGAAATATTTTAAGGGGTCATTGTACTCATCATTATGAACAACTTTTACTATGGGACCAACCCGGAAATCGCAAAAAAAAATCAGCTGTTCCATACATTTATGTCCACATAACTCAACAAAATGTATGGAACAGCAGATTTTTTTTTTCGCGATTTCCGGGTCACTCCTATAGTAAAAGTTGTTTATAGTGATGAGTACAATGACCCCTTTAAATATTTCCACTGTCTAACCTGCCACCCTGTAGGTACATTTAATTATGCATAATTAAATTTGTACGTAACCCTTGATAAATTCACCCTGTGCACCTCGTCTTTACTTGTGACACTGCTATAAGCGATTCTCACTCACAATTGTTTTGAAGGTGCTGGTATTCTCCAAGACGCTATTCGCTCAGTTTCTCCACCAGCGCGCGGAGAAGAATGCTGACGCGCAAGGTTTCAGCTCCAGTAAAGATAGCGCGTACGCCAAAATGCATAAGAAAATGATCGCTTTACAAGGTACGTAATTTTATACAAACTTATACAGTACCCGGCAGTAAGTACACATCGAGTTTGAGAAAGAGATAGTCGGCTAGCTTCGGCTTTGTAGAGCGTCGTATCCGTCACTCATACCTAAGTGACGTTTAGTCGCTGACTTGTTTATTAGATAGGTACTGACTTGTTTATTAGATAGGTACCGGACTGTAATTAAATTATTGTAAAATTAATTAATAAATAATTATACTTATACATAATGCCATTCAATGTGACATTACTATTTTATTTATAATTGTAAATGTGAGTACTATGTGGGTTAATAACCCACATAGTACTCACATGTTACAGTCCCAGATCTGAAGTTCAGTCTGACAGTTTGAGTACTTTATGGGCCTACCCTACCCTGCCTACCCAAATGTCCTTTTCTGATGGTAATGTTCGTTGAGTCGTTGAGCTCCCTAAGTCTGGGTTGAGCTACTACGATACTCGGCACATGCGTGCACAATAAGGACAGGTCCACTCAAATCTGTATGGCTCTTTCCTCTAAAGGCCATTCCAGACTAACTGCATGGTTCTTACATAGTTTAATTTTTAATTGTCTGGACTTTAAAAGAGACCTTGACCTTTGAGTTTGTTTCGGTGTTTCTTCTCAAAGGTAGTCAGATAGGAAACACCGACCTCATCTAGTTTTAAAAGAAAAACTCAATTGACTTGTAAAAGTGTTATTAGTAACCTATTTGCAGAATAAATAATTTCAATTTCAATTTCAATTGTGCGATAGAGATGACGCTCTATAAAGTTCAACTTAAAAGAAATCGGATTATTTACCCGCTCGCGCTATTTCTTCGGTTTCGCTTAGCGTTCTTACTTTTTTTTTTTGCTCAGCTACTAAGGGTCATAGTGTGATGTTAAAATACCTATAACCTTCCTCGAGAATTGGACTATCAAAGGCAAAAAAAAAAAAATATTTCAAATCCGTCTAGTAGTTCCAAAGATTGCGCATTCAAACAAACAAACATTACATCTTTATTATATACATTATATAATAGTTAATCTGTTTTGCAATCTGATTCAGGTCGAAATAGTCTGTCAATTGTAACAGTTGGAGGGTTAAAAGATAATGTACACGACATTGCAAATTATACAATTTCGGGCAATCTAGATCTTATGTTTCGCCCTCCAGGAGCGCAGCCAGTGAAATCTCACGAGATTTTAGTCCTGCTACTGCGCCTGAGGCAGGTGTGCTGCCACTGCGGGCTGATCGCCGCCATGTTGGACGAGGAGAGCGCCGCCGACGTGCACGAGGACCCCGCGGGACAGGACCTGCTCGCGGAGCTCAACAAGCTGTCGCTCGAAGACTCCCGCTCCAAGAGGAAGGTTGGTGGAACCTCAGATCATAGAAACAAAGAGATACGCCATCTAGCAAATTAGTACGGGAACCACTGTCGCCACTTTTAGAACTTGTTTCTATGATCCGGCTCGAAGGACCATTTTAATGTACGGCTCAGAGGTCTTTTATTCTAGTCAACTTTTATTGTGGGACTGTTTTTTTTTTCATATTTCAGTGTCGGTCCCATAATAAAAGTTGATCATATTCATGAGTACTTTCACCTCCTAAAATATCCGTAGTGGATTAAAATTTATCCTGTACACTTTGGTACAGAGCAAAAACTCTGACGACGAGGAAGACGAGGGGCCGCCGCAGGAAGGCACCACCGCGGCCGAGGCCATCAGGTCGGTGCTGTCGCCCAACAACCCCGTGTTCGAGCTCACCAGGCCTTCCTCCAAGATCAGCGCTGTGATGGACTGCCTCAACAATGAAGTGTTTGTAAATAAAGGTAACGCCATTGATTTCGTTTGATTTTTTGGATGATTCATAATATCACAAATTTCATAAAAAAAGCTTCTCAATTCGATTGTAGTTTTTTTTTATTTACGCTATATCTCTGACGTTTTTTAGCCAGTTTTCAGCTGATGATAAAATTTACCTTCGAAAACTGTGAAAATCCTATTCTGCACTCTAATTCTTGGATTTGTTATGAATAACCTCATGACTAATAACTATAACAATCAAATTCGCAATCAAAACTCGGCAGCCTTTAAAGTCATCCCGAGCTGGTGTATGGCAGCTCGGGATAAGCTTTGCTCACTTCACCTTTTAACAGCCCATACAATTGCTACGCGAGAACGTCCGTGTTTACCAACTGTAATAAGGCCGGCCACACATTGGATACGAGTTTGATCGAACGTCATACGACGCTGGTCGTACGAATTGCGTTACATAATTTTCTGACAAGATGGCAGTCTTCTTAGTTTTGATCTCCATTTTGTATTGTCTATGCGCGACAACGCGCAATATTCCAAAAAATTCAGATAGATTTCCGATGTTGGGTCTTACTATACGCATGCATCACTGACTTGTGACTGGCACGACAGTATGCGAGCTTTTATACTACGAGTACTTGGAGGATGGGATCTTTCATGAGCTTTCGCTCGTTTTCGCTCCTTATGATCTCGTAATACGTAGTTTGCACGTCCATTGCATCATCATGATAAAAATATGTCATTAATCTGGCAACACGTAGTTTGCATGAAACTACGTGTTGCCAGATTAATGACATATTTTTGTGCAGTGATAGCCTAGTGGATCAACCATGTGCCTCCCACGGCGAATGGTTTGAGTTCGATCCCGAGGCACGCACCGCTGACTTTTCGAAGTCATGTGCGTATTAGAAATTAATTATCACTTGCTTTATGCTTTTAAGCGCTTCCTAAACGATCATGTAGCAATTTCGAGAGCGCTCACAAAGTTAATGGTGTTGTGGTCCGCTAGGCGACAAGGCGGTGGTGGTGTCGCAGTGGACATCAGTGCTGCGGCTGGTGGAGCAGCAGCTGAAAGCAGCTCGCGTGCGCTGCGTGACGCTCAGCGGCGCCGTGCCAGTGCCCGCGCGCCCGCCGCTCCTCGCCGCGCTCAACGACCCGCGCTCCGACGTCAAGGTACGTCTACACATACCTTGGCGTCGATTGATCCCACTGATGGAGACAGCAGTGGGGTCAACGAGAAAAAAAAATTCTATTCCCGTTGGCCCCACTTATGAAGACAGAGCAGTTTGGGCCAATGAGAATAATTTTATTAAATTCCCGTTGGCCACACTGGCCGTGACCCCACTGGTGGAGCCAATGGGAATTCCCGGTGGGGCCAACGGGAATACACCGTTTAGAAGATCAGGAGTTCCACCAAATGTCTATCTGATCATTAAATAAATAAAATAAGCCTTTATTGCTGTTAATTTTCTACAATAGGTGCTTTAATACTAATTGCTAAATTATTACACTTACTTTACTACTATCCGGGCTCCAAGTCTGCTAATGCAATTGTCATAATCGTGTCAGAATAGTCTCTCAATGACATCGTTTTGACCAATGACGAAAGAGATAGTCTCGCTCTAAGCCAATGACCGCTTAGGTTTTGACCGTTATGGTGTCATTATGACATCATTCTTACACAATTGCAATAGCAGAATTGGGGTCCTGATCATTAGTGTGCAATAAACTTTTTACAAGATTTTATTTAACTTGCTCTGTTAGTATGGGGCCAAATCTTGCAACAAAATTTTAGACCGGTTCCCCCTAACCGATTGAGCTGTTTGGAACACATGTGTAACCTTCGTGACAATGCAATAATATGGTACCATGGAGGTGGTCTCATGATGAGGCCGGGAGGTGGCTATGGAAACTCCTCAACTTCTCAACATAACTCCATCGTGTTTGGGCTCATTGGATTTGTCTTGACAAGTACTGTAGACCTAGATGATGTCCAGGGTCTCATGATGGAGGTAGGAAATGGTCAATATAAAAGCTTGGTTTGAATTTTTTTTTATTATTATTATCTGTGGTAAAGGTGATGCTGCTATCCTTATGCGCGGGCGGCGTGGGGCTGAACCTGTGCGGGGCCAACCACCTGCTACTGCTGGACCCGCACTGGAACCCGCAGCTCGAGGAGCAGGCGCAGGACCGCATCTACCGCGTCGGCCAGGCCAAGGACGTCAATATATACAGGTAACCAGAGGGCCTAACATGCGCGCCGCGACAAAATTTTGTCGACGCTTTTATCGTGCATTTGTCTCGTATTCGCACGAATAAGAGTAAGACAAAACAGTCGACAAAATTTGTTGTAGCGCGCATGTTAGCCCGGCAGGGCCGGCCCGTCCATATAGGCAAACTAGGCAACGGCCTATGGCGCTCTAATTTGGGGGGCGGCATGACGAGGGTTAGACGAGACGGGCGAGTTACGGCGAGCTGACTTGCGCTTCTGCGTAGAGCGCCAGCTCTAGACTACTACTACTCTAGATATGCTTGGCCCTCCCTCCACCCTCCGCGTTGCTTTCTTTCTTTTTGCCCATTTTTTTTTCCATTTTCAAAAAGGATCAAGCTTTATAGCGCCTTGGCACATCTCCCTAGTTTCTATGATCTCTCAGGGATGTAAACATATACGCCGCAATTTTTTATGGGTGCAAGCACAGGCATTTTCCGCCAAAAAAAGATTGTTTTCTATCGTCACTTTATCAAATTGCCTGTTTCTATTTTTAACCGACAAAAATGGGGTAGTAGGTTATTTACGATGCGCTTTTCTGGATATTTCTGGGCCGATTTACATGATTCTTTTTTTTGTGTCGTTTCAATAGAATAATTTACTTAGAATACTTTGCAGTCGCCTTTTCGATAGGTTTTTATTATTAAACAGTTAACATTTTTCACACAATCTAAACTCGTCTAAATAATCAATACTGCGTTCCATTGTAATAATATTTGTTTGTTATCCGGTAAAAATGTTAGTCACCGCAGTACTGTAATTTCGGGCGCATTTGAAAGTCATTGTTGCACGCAGCTAGTTGCCAAGTTCAGTCATTAGCATGCCAGATATTTGCACCGCCGAGTAATCCGTGACGTCACCTAATCGCTGCTCCAAATTACCTACCTAATAATAATTGACGATTCGACGATTTGAATTCCTGCACGGCACAGTCGGCGACTGTTACTATTACCACGGGGTTTCATCAGGAACAAAGTAACATTTGTTGAAATAACTCATAATAGATGGCGTTATATGTATCGATTTGTAAATAAAGTTCGTGTAAAATTGAGAACATGAAAAAATACATCATGAAAGTTATTTGTTCAAATTTTGAAAAATGCTTTAAGCACGGAAAAATGTATAGCCCGAAGATAGCCCGCGCTAAATCGGTCACATTTTTTTGTATGAGATGAGGCATCTGTACGCATAGTATTATATTATCTGTGCTATTACGTAACATCAAAATTGTGACATAAATATAAATAAATTATACGATACCTACTGCTCTATAAATGTATATTTTTGCGAATTTTAAACATGCTAAAGCCATGTTATGCTTATTTAATGTTATTTAATACACAACATGCTACAAGCTTGTTTTGAAACATACACGGCTTTAACATGTTTAAAATTAGCAAAAATATACATTTATATCACAAGAGGGGCTCGTGGCTAAATGACGGCCGCGCTGATCGATCGATCTGCGAGGTTAAGCTGCGCTTGCCGCGGTCAGTCCTTGGATGGGTGAGCGTTCTTTACACACCGAGACCCCTCCGTGCCTCGGAGAGCACGTTAAGCAGTCGGTCCCGGTTGTCATAGGAATATCTTTGACAATCGTTACGGGTAGTCAGAAGCCCTAAAGTCTGACAGGTGGTCTAACATTCGAATACCGGTAATACCCATTAATTGGGTTGTGGAGGTCAGATGGCATTCGCTCCACGTAAAATATTGATATTCAGCCAAAACTAGTTAGACTGGATGCCGACCCCAATATAATTTGGGAAAAGGCTAGGCAGATGATGATACATTTATATCACATAGGCTCTACCTTTTAGACCACGTTCACATGCCAAGCGCTTAACGCGCGTTTTGCTAACGCGCGTTAACGTGGTCTTTATCCCAAAAAACGCGGGCGAAGCCGCGGGCGGAAGCTAGTATCAGTGTACATGTGTTTAAGAAATACTCTAGCCATCCATACTCTCCCCCAGGTTCATGTGCGTCGACACAGTGGAGCAATCGATCAGGAAGCTGCAGCAAGCCAAGCTCGAGCTAGCAGAGAACGTGCTTACTGGAGCCAAGAACACCAACAACTCCAAACTCACCATCGAAGACCTCAAGATGCTGTTCAATATGGGCCAGTAAACTTGTGTCTGCACCTTCATAGTGTAGTAGAGTACTATGAAGTTTTAATTAGGGATGCATCGATACACATTTTGGCCGATACGATAGTTAGGGGGCGTCCATTTATTACGTGAGGCGTTTAGGGCGGAGCGGGTCGAGCTAAATCTCACCCAATCTCACGTGGGGGAGGGGGAGTTTCGCCAAATATCACGTTTTTTTTTCGCACGAAACTAAAATTGCAAGATTGCAAGGTTTACTTAAGTAAAACATGTTTCCTAACTAAAATATGGCTAAATCTTGCACAATAATATTTTCTCACGTTAGATTTGGGGGTCGGGGGATGAGGGGGTCGAGCCAAATCTCACGATATCTCACCAAAGGGGCAGAGGGGGTCGAAAAATCGCCAAAATCACCTCATATAGTTAATGGACGCCCCCTTACGATACCGACATTTATGGATGTGTCGGCGATACCAATATCGGATTTAGCGTTCAAAAAGTTTAGCGCAACCTGTATATAGTAGGAACCCAGACTTTATAATGCTACTCAATATGGGACATTAGTTTGGGGACATTTAAAGTGACATTAACACTTTATTTAGGTTTTATCAAAATAAGATACGATCTCATGTATTTCGGGATTTCTTCAGGAAAATTACATGGAAACCTAAAATACAGATAGGATTTCTTATTTAGACTTACTTTTACCTTATATTCTAAAAAAAAAGTTAGAAAAGAAGTAAAACCAATTTTATTATATTTTCGAATACGACAACGAAACCAAACATTCCTAAATAATTATGAAAAATTGTTAGAATTTATTTTTATTTAATTATGTCAGAAAACAGCCAATTACACAGATATGCTAAATATAACGTCAAATATGAACTCTTTCACTCTCGCAATACGCCAACCATTCCAACAATATCAGTTTGGATTCATAAGCAAAAAGATATAGTTAGGATTGGATTTAAGAGGGAACAGGGCGTGAGATTCTCCATACAAACGTATTCCCCTGTTTTCTTCCTGAATAATGGCTCTAGAGTATTTTTTTTTGTTTCATAAAATCAAGGTCTGCTGTATGTACATGTCCCTGTCATTTTCTTTTTTTCAGCAACTAATTAGTAAAGAAAATATGACCCTCCAAAAATTACAAAAAATGACCTATTTTTACCGCCGTGATTAGAGGACTACCAGACAATTTAGAAAAGTTTTTAACATAAAAGAAAATTATAGGAACCTAAGCATACTCTTTTTTAAATAAATAATAAAAATAAAATTGCATCGGCTCAGTTTTCGAGGAGAAAAAGGGGGAATACGAAACGTTAATCTCGTAATTTTTTTTGTGATATAATCGGTCTGAGCTGCAGCTGCTATCACACACTACGGGGGTTGTTCGGGCGCAGCGCGAAGACAATAGTTTCTTCAAATACCTATTTTTCAAATTCCTCGCAGGCCCCGTTCCCTCGTAAGGAGAACGTTGAGCGCGTTCAGCATCCGCGGAATAGATGAACCGTGCGATAACGCGGCTTCACGATGTGCCATCTTAAATTAATATAGGTATACCATAATGTCTAGGGATTATTCAAGCATTCTTACATATAATAGTTTGTAAAGTTAAGAAACGAAACGGTCACATTATTGTCATAGGAGCTTGATCAAGTGTCTGTTGATCAAAATTTCTTTGTATTTCCTGATACGGGTTACAATTATTATAGTTTCGATTTGATTATTAATATTAATTAAAATATAAGGAAGTAGGTAGTGACAAACTGACACTAAAGAAATCAACCTCGGTTTACGCCGCGAGCATTCGTTCGCGAATTAATGATATCTAATGATTTTAAATGGCGTTGCTCGCTGGTACGTCCTCGCCAAAGAAACTTCATGCTCGCGTGCGAACATTGTTACGTTCGGTTGGTACTCGCGGTGTGGATGCACCTTTAAATACAATTTTAACTTCAAAATGTAGGAACCACCAAATTGTTTTAATTCAGACTGACATTATATAATCGTTACATTGAATGATGAGTATGATGTGGCAAAATATAGGTTAAACTAATTGTAAAGAATTATTTTTTATACTTGTAATATTTTATAATGATTGTTTTACAATAAATATGTAATTATAAATTATCATTTTTTAATGCCTAAGCATTTCATGAAGTAGGTAAGTAGCACCGTTTCATGAACAGCGTCTGAGCTAGGGGCTGGCCGCGGGGGCGGATGCCAGGGGCCCAAACTTTAAGGAGGCGCAAACCTCTAGGGGCGTAAACCTTAAGGGGGCGCATTTGCAGATTGGCAGCCTGCGGGACTTTGGGGAACCAACATTAAAACACGCGAGTGATGCTAGCTTATTAGTAAAATAAGTTTTGGGGGCGCAAAATTAAAATCCTGCTCATGACCTTAGCTAAATTGAAATTCACTTATCGAAACCTTGAAGATGTTTTGTTTATGAGATAAAGATGAAACACTGACAGACTAATTTGCCGCTGTGCTGGGACCGTCATGTGATGTGGAATACGAAATAAGGAAATGAAAAGGGTAAATAATTTAGTTATTTTATGAGAAAACGGGGTTACTTAGTTCAACACGATTAGACCTACAAACTGACGCACAACAGAAGCAAACACCTAATTCATAACATAAATATACCCGACGTGAGGCGACGTCACACTTCCCAGAAAAGGAAATCGACAACCATTCAGGAATTCTTCAAAAAATATCATGACGGACAGATCATTCACCAGCGCAGACACAACATGCACAGTTATCTAAAAATAAAATAGGAATCACGGCCGTCCACAGCCGCTCACAAATTACTACCATTTCGCGCGGCAAACGATCCGAGTGCCGCGAATATTTTGTTTTTAATAAACTTGTAATTTTTTAAATTATGAGTATCGAACGCAGATCGTGCGTGAGCCAGGCTCCGCACGTCACCAAGCGCCTGATGGCAATAATAGTGCTGCTAACTGGTCTGCTTTGCATGTTCGGAGGTAAGCCTTTATAATTTACTAACAAATGTCGGCTGTCAGTCGTAAATTATAATAATGGGAATAACACTTGAGTTGGTAAATGTACCGATAAAATTAAATAATGTGATATCTTGTGCGTCGTCAAATTTATGACCAACGACAATTTTGAAAGCGTGTTGAGAAATATGTTGAAGTTTTATGAATAGCTAGTAGATAATTATACATAGGTATGTACTTATAATTAAAATTAATTATTTCCAATATTGATGCGAAGCTGCTAATTTAAATTGCTAACCATCCCCTACTACATAAATCAAGAAATAACTGAAAAAGTATATTTTTGTGAAACATCAGTTTACTGCCAACTTTTAGAGCTGTTTTCTTAGCGACTGTACATGCGCGAATGCCCTTGCGTGGAGTCGGAAAATAACCGCATCATCTTAATCATAACTGTTTATTATTCGTTCGTAACGGAATGAAACTGGGAAAACATGATTAATAAAAAATATAAGTAGGTACCTACTTTACAGCTTAGCAAAAAATATAGATAAAAGGGATTCAGAGTGCCTATCAGTAGAGTTCCATGTTTTAGAGCCTAAGTTTAGGCTTTGTCGACGAATTGAACCATCAAACCAAGTGGCGGCAAAACTTATTGGACTGAGACGGAGTAGTGTGTTACATTTTACGCATCAATAGGTACAGTCCGCAAGATCTTACTTGGCCGAGCGGCGAGCAGCCTGTCTGTCTGTACCAACTCGCCGCGTGATATACCGCGAGAACTGCCAATTTGCGAACGTTCGAGGGAGAATGTCACAGTGAGATTCTCCTTGGAACGTTCGCAAACAAATTGGTACGCAATAAACTTTATTAAAGTGAGGATAATTTCAATGAAAAAGTTTCTACCTGCGGTAACATAGGCACAAGTCTGAAGAATAAACCCCTATTTATATTTTTTTCAGGCTATCTACTGGGTCGAATGGCGCGTGCTGAACCGAGAAAAAGCAACGACATTCTGACGCACAATTTGACGATCTTAGCAGACACTATATACAAAAAGGCCAAAAGGATACCACCGAAACTGATCCACCAGAACGATCCAAATAAAATTCAGTTAAGATTGTTAGAAATATTCAACTGCAGTCAGTTTGGTGGATCGCTCAATAAGTATAATCTGGCGGAGTTCGTCAGGAATTCTATCAATTTCCAAGTGACTAAGTTAATGAGATCTGTGAACAACGCGTCCATATACCTCGATAGTCTAAGCTGACGGTTATATAATATGGATAAAGTTCATAGATGAGTGCACTAATTGGGTACCCAAGTAGGTACCTAGTAGGCATTGAAGTTCCATAACGAGGTTACCAATTGACGCAACCCTCTGTATATTTTGTTTGTGGAATTAACATATTCACGCCTGTATGCCCGAAGGTTGAGGCAGAGGTGTGTTATAGTCAAGGGCGTAGCCAGGTACAAGCAGGGGAGGACAGTGTTACTAAAAATTTCCAAATGGTTAATCCCATAACACTGCTTGACCCCGGGGATCAAACCCAGGACATCACCTTTAGCAGTCGCACTTACGACCATTAAGCCAATGAGGCAGTTCTTAATAATAGATGAAAACGGTTAAAAATAATATTGTATAGCTGTTTTAGATTGTTTGATGTCACATACAATATTTCGTTAAATTAATATAGGTACCTAAGACATACTTTATGTAGGTACTTACTTACATCTCGCACCCACCGGGGTGCGAGCGAGAGGTGAAAGAGGCGACGCCATTTTCAATCCGTTATTTATCCGCACTATGAAGTGTGCGGATAAAGAATCCGCACGGATAATATTTCAGGTTGTAATATCATCGCTGTGAGAGAAATGCACATCCTCAAATTAATCTTTTACCTGCCTATACAATATACAGGGTGGCGATTAGGTTATCACATTAAATGAAACCATGTATCCTAAATGACGTTCTTTGTACATACACAATACAAAAATTTGCCGGTTGCCGCTTTTACAGGTCAGTAAAATGTATCAACAGTTGTACTATTTATTGGTACATTTACTGACCTGTAAAAGCGGCAACCGGCAATTTTTTGTATTGTGTATGTACAAAGAACGCCATTTAGGATACATGGTTTCATTTAATGTGATAACCTAATCGCCACCCTGTACACCTACATAACAGTGGCGAAGGGTCCCTACAATGCGATTCCTACCGGCTTCCCTTTGAAAAATAGCACAGGCAGTATTGCCTACTTTTATGAATTACAGCATTTGTAGGTCCGGCTTACCTCTTACAAAAACGGACCCTTCGCCACTGCTACATAATATACTAATATCTATAATTTGATGAGATGGCTATAAATTTTGAAATCACAGGGCCGTACCACTAAAAAGATAAACACTTGTTCACCACGAATGCTACCAAAAATGATACGCACTTGTTTTAGCACTAACTTGTCTAAAACAAGTGTGTATTATTTTTGGTAGCATTCGCGTTTAACACGTGTTTATCTTTTTTTTGGTAAGGGTAATTGAGTGCCATAATTATAAGCGTTATTTTTAGGGTTCCGTACTTCAAAAGGAAAACGGAACCCACTCACTTACTTTGTCGTCCGTCTGTCCGTAGCAAGTCCGAGGCATTTGCTCATAGATAGCACCACTAGAAGAAGTATCGGCATCTTGCTCATAGATGGCGCTATTGCTTACCTAATTCTAATGGATTATTTGTATAATATCTACATACCTACCTACATAATTAAGTTTGTACGTAACCGCCAGGGCGCAAGTCTTACTCGGATTTGTCCGATTTTTAGGTGCTAATTATAATAATTATTAGTTCGTCTACATAACGTCTGTTTAAAAAAAGAACCGGCCAAGTGCGAGTCGTACTCGCGCACCGAGGGTTCCGTATCAGTTTTGGACGTATAAAGTGCAAATAACCGGACCGCATAACTAAGTTTGTATGTCAAGGAATTTTGATGATTTTAAAAAAACTGTAATAGGAACATCGTTTAATTTTTGGTACAATATTTGGGTCAATTTTTATCAACTCTAATTATTTCAGATTTTGTGATCCGCAAACTTCGGTGATAAGGGGGGGGAATGGTATTTTTTCAGTCATTTTTCATCATATTATGTCGAAAATTGTGAAACATAAAATAAAATTAAAATATATTTTGAAATGTGCATACACATTATGATATTATGTCACTTGACCTAGTAACCCCACTTTAAAATTTCGGACCCCCACTCCGGCCCCTTTTGCAATGATAATAAAAATATTTTTTGACTTTTTTTATTTGTAATAAAGTTTTTGCAAGCATTTTTTATAACTGTTCCCAAGTCGATAGCATTAGTAGTTGCTGAAATAAGCAGGTGTGACAGACAGACGAAGTCGCAACATAAGGGTTCCTATTTTTACCATTTTGGTACGGAACCCTAAAAAGGTATTTTGTGCATTCTAATTTTTAACCTTAAAGTAAGTAGGTATTGAAATAAATTCGATAAATCTAATTGTGTTGAGGTGTTGTAGTTTGTTCCTAGTGTTATAATGTAGATTTTACTTTTTTTTTTTTTTAGGTAATATAAGTTGGGTAATCATCGTTCGTTTTATTTTCTTTGAGTATTTAGCCTATGGAGTTACCAAAGCCGGGTGAACCCCTCTGCCAAAGTATGTACACTGGTCATTCAGGTCATCTAACCGATTTGGCAACAAAAAAACTAATTCATGCGCGACAGCTGCATTGCTGCTCATTTTGCATTGTCATTTTGAAAGTGGTTAGTGTGGTTTCCTCTTGTAAAAAGCGGTCTGCTACTTCAAATTTCCGAAACTATGGAATTTCATAACACAGTCATGTAAGTATAAATTAAGCACCATCATAGTTTAAAGACTGTAAGTAAGCATGTATCTGTGTGTGATTAATGTATGTAATGTGTGTAATGTTTCACCTGCACCTCGTCCCCCGCAAAAAGTGGCAGAAAAACTTATTCGGTGACACCGTATGTCTCCATAGATTTTATGCTCTAAGTTTATTTTATAATACCGATTTAGAATAAAACATCATTACCCCCACAGAGTACAGTAATATTACCCCGATCATGAGTTTTTTTGAATAGTCCTGGAACATTTTGATAAAATTTTATACAATTTGCACATTTAAAAAATATACAGAGAAATTAAATAAGTATTCATAAAACAAGTGTGTGGAGAGTATTATGTTCCTTGAAGTGTGTGTTTAAGTACATAATAATTAATAAAATCGTAATGTTTTCACAAAATAATCGTATTTTCCTCAAATATAATTTCGAGGGCTATATTTATGATTCTGATGATTATTATTTCGTAACTAGGTATATTAGCAACACTGTCGCGAATCGAATTTGGATCAATACAACGTAAAACTGAAAAATTGCATTTGCAAAAAACCCAAGATATTTTGAAATTCGCGCGCAACCTTGAAGGATCCACCTTAAATAAAATGTTTGCCAAAAGATCATAATCTGTTCAATATCTTTTTTTTAAAGTGGCAACGCTTCTCACCGGCCGTATTGGCTAAGAAGGTTATTGCCTTTACTAAGCCACCAATCGCAAGGCGAAGCTACTAACTACCAACCAATAATATTTCTTTTATCTCGTGTAATGGCGTCATTGAGTTTAGCGTCATTTGCTGCAAGTTCCGGTCCGCCATTTTGATCGGAAGGCAGAATCGTTGTAGTGCGCTAAAATAGCGGCGGTGAATTTTACAGTGAAAATAAGTTATAAATTAAACAATGGTGCCGGTGAGTGAAAGTTTATGTGCATACAACTAATTTTATCATGTTTTGGGATCGTTTTCATGAAATTTCGTCTCGTTACAGCAAACGAAGGTGTTCGTCGGCAGCTTGCCGCAGGGCTCGAAGCCCGAGGAGCTTCGGAAGTTGTTCGAGCGCTTCGGCGCCGTGACCGAGTGCGACATAATGAATAGATGTGGATTTGTGCACATGCAAACCGAAGAACAGGCTTCGGCTGCTATTCGCGCGCTAAATAACTCGACATTCAACGGTGGCGTCATCACAGTAGAGCGCGGACGCATCAAGGAGCGCGGCCAGCGCGGAGGCCCAGGAGGCGGAGGCCGCGGTGGCGGTATGGGTAGGGGTGGCATGCGCGGAGGCATGGACCGTCGCGGCGGCGGGCCCATGCGAGGCGGGCCGCCGCCCCGCGACTCGCCCTACGCGCGCGACCGGCCGTCGCACCCGCGCGGCCCGCCGCCCGGCGCGCCGCCGCAGATGGCGCCGCGGCCGATGCCGTACGAGCGCGCCGAGCGGCCGCCGCCGCCCGCGTACGACGACCGCTACAACGGCTACGGCGGGGAGGACCGGCGCGGCTTCGCGCTGATGGAGCGCGGCGCGCGGGACCCGTACGCGAGCGCGGCGCCCATGTACGCGGAGGAGCGGCGCTACGACGAGCTGCCGGCCATGTACGCGGACGAGCGGCGCGCGCCCATGTACGGCGACGAGCGCGAGCTGATGGAGCGGCGCGCGCCGCTGCGCTCGGCGCCGCCGCAGATGCCGTACGAGCGCGCGCCGCCGCGCCCGCAGCAGATGCCCAACGGCGACATGTTCAGCAGGCGCTCCCCCATGTGAGTCCTCACATGCATACCCTAGAGCCGGTCACATACGTCCGGAACGCCCCTCCGGAGTTAATGATTGCAGCTAGAATTGTTCATAAATTGAACAATTCCAGCAGCAATCATTCTCTTTGATGTAAAATCACTCATTCAGATTCATAATTCCAGAGGGGCATTCCGGACATACGTGACTGGCCTCTGTCATTCATAAAATTCACTATTTGCATACAAATCATGTTGTTCACATCAATTTTCTTAGCAGAAAATCAAAAGCGACAAATTATATTGACAGTTTCATTACAATCAGAAATTTTCCATTTCATTCACCGTTATTGTTGAATCTTCTAGATTGAAAAGACTAGATCAAATTACATACTTAGCTGTCTATCTGGCAAGTTGCATTTTGTTGAATCAAGCAATTTCATGATAAACTGCATGTTTATCTGTTTTGCAAGTTGCTTTTTTGTTGAATCATCATTCTAAGAATTTATTACTTTTGTTATAAATTCTTAGATTGATGACTCAATATAGCTTTTGCTACGCTCTCATTCTCTGTCCAGGGGCAGCCAACCCCTTAACCTCATACTTTAAAACAGCTATAGCCGCTACATCTCTCAGGAGAAGAGGTAGACCAATACAACTACAATGTAATTTTGATCCCCTTCCTCAAATCTTTTTCTCTCTTCATTTGTCCTTCCTGTCCAACATAAGGCCATCATTCAGCACCACATTTCAAAAGCCAGTCTTTTCTTATGACACTTAGTTTGTGTCCATGTTTTGCACCCATGTAGCTATTGTGACATTTATGTCACAATAGGTATTTAATATAAATATCTACTAAGGCTTTATTTATAAAGCCTTAGTAGATATTTATATTAAATTAAAGAGATATGTATATGAAGTAAAGCCTGAGCAGATATTTATATTAAATTAAAGATATATTTCCTTGCAACACATTGTATTAGTAGTACACTGAGAGACAAATGTTATTATGTTTTAAATATGGATGCCACCTATGGTGATCAGAACCTTTCCATTTAATATTTTTATAGAACAAGCCATAGCCAAAAATTTCAGAATCATTTGAAGTTTTCAAAAGAAGGATTAGGAATAACAAAAAAGTAAAAAAAATAAAAAAATATCGCAAAATGGAAAACATGGACACTTGTAAAGTTTTTGGAGGGAGTACCGCTCCGTCTTTGTCGCGCGAAGCGGACATAGGTGGTGTTACGTACCTTATCATGCATGCCGTCCATGTCTAGCAAATCATTTTAAAACGCTTCTAACTTTGCCAATTTTGTAGATGTTTCATCGGTTTTTTTGGTGTTAATTATCTTTTTTCAAATAGTTTACAGGTTCACAATAAAATAATATATTCAACATCCCTATTGTAACTTTTCAGGCGCGGTGCGGCCGGCCCTGGCGGATACGACAGAGATCCCTACGCACAGCAGTACCCCCCCATGGGACGGTAAGTTTCGCTCTGTAATTACCGTTGTAACAGCTGGCATGGAGTATACAGTTATTATTTTTGAGTTTACTCATGTTTTCCTATCTGTTCATAATTAATTTTACTGATCTTTTTATGAAGTTTGATAAAAGTAGTTCTATTGCTGACTGACTGACAGAAAAGGCACTTGACAACCGCGTAAAAGATAGACACACAAGATAGACATGAAACTTGGGTATTTCTTAGGGGGGCTAGAAGTGAACTGAGTAAGGAAATCTGAAACCCCACTTCTGAGCTAAGGAAAATATAGTTTCATTCATAAATAAATATACATAAAGGGGAAGGGTGACCTAACACAATGTCATAATCAGCCTGTTTGTGGGTTTTTCTTGTCTGTGCCAGGCTAATACAGTGTGAACCTCCCGCTCTAATTTTCGTGTTATTCAGTTTGCCAATCTATGAATAGTATATCGATTTCATTAATATAATTATCATCTTGCGTGCAAGGTTGGACTGACCTAATGTCATGCCGCATAAAAATAGATGCTAGTAAGTTAACGGTGTCTCAAATAACTTAAAAATAATATATTTCTAATACCATTTAGGAGGAAATCAACAGATCTCCAATTTGGTTGGATTTGACTAGCATTTAAATGTTTCGACATTTGAATTTTATCTAAGTTTAACTAAAGATACCTACTTGTACCTACCTAGTTCTATCTATAAAGCAAAACAAAAAAATTGCATCAGAAACTAATTAATTTGAGCAAACAGGAAAACGTGGTAACAAATTCTTAGAAAATAGTATATTAGCTAAACCGACTAGATGTTTACTTGACATAATTCACATGTACTGATCTCGGATAATATAACATCACCTGTCTACTTCTTGTTATCTGTTACATACACGACACGCCATAGTCACTGTTCATGCATCACACTCGCGTTGCATATCAAGGAAAATTCAACACAAATATATACTTTCAATGCTGCTAAAGTTATATTGGACTGAACAAGGCGAAGCCTTCTGTTATAACATAAATGTTGATCGACGCTCGCTCCCAGATAACTGTGGAAACGCCTCTTAGGTTGTAGTGAATTAAACGTTACACATGAAACATGTCAAACGGTTCTATAAATTGATGATACAGTAACAGCGCGGGTGTAGTGAGGTGCGGTTTCACTATGAGCTAAGGCGGTGTGTCAGTTTCCCTGAGGGTCGGTGGTGACTGTGTTGTTTGTATAGCGGCGGCGGCGCGGCGCGCGGTAGAGAGCTGGGCGGCATGGGGCCGCGCCGGTACTAGCGGCCACGCGACTCCTAGGCTAAGCTCGTAATAGTACCACGTGACACGAACAAATCTGTACCTAGTGGCGGGCGACGGTCGAACTAGCCGCATTAGGCGACGCGACGCGATGCGTGCGTGCGTGCGTGCAGCGAGCGCGCGAGCGTCCCGGACACGTAGCTTGTAAGTTCAGTACGAGTGAAAAATTATGTGAATCACTTTATATTGTAATAAATGAGATATATTGACGGAACGTTTTCATTTCACCCGCTGATTGACGACATGCTCCATGTTACATTATGATCGAATTAGTTTTGTATAATTGATTGGATTAATTTCGCTAATGATAAGTCTAAATGTTAAGGTACATTTGTTTAAGTTGTATATTTTCATTTTAGATTAAATTCTTTAGAAGAATATTTTTACTTTAATTAATTACTCCTACCGGCACTAAACTTCCTGCATGTTGCCCTTGAGATCTTTGGCTTCGAATACTGCTTCTCCTTGGTTGCGGTACTTCTGTTTAAATTTGTGGTTTTATTGCAGGATACCTTTATGTCGCGCGGTCGGCTCGCGCTGACCGATATCTAACATTGGTCGTTTCAAATGTATGAGTGTTTGCAGCCGGTGATCCGTACGGGGTGCGTTCACTGACATAGCGATCTCCTTAAACTCCTGTCTCTTATAGATATAAAAATCTCTCTTAAACTTCAGAACTCGAAACGATTCGTCTAGGCTACATAAAACCCCGTCTCTAAACCTACACTCAAAATAACAAGCAGAGTACTATAAAATTGCGTCCACGTAACTCGATGCGAACGCACCCCGAGCTGGCTGGCTGTGCGGCCTTCTGGCTACCGACACGTGATCACGGCCATCTGAGAGTCCGGAGCGATACGCTTAGGGCGACATACCGGCTCTGCTAACATTACATAACGCTGTCGAACGGCGACATACCACAAAGTGCGTGCGAGTCCTTTCAGATAGTTAGATGCGGCACGATGATGACGAGCTTACGGCGGCGATGCGTAGCCGATGCTCGACGGCGTTACGCTGTATACGTTAGGCGACAACGGCAGAAGACACAGGAATGCGAACAATTACAAATCGTAAGTACGGCTGAGACCAGCAGACGTTGACGGCGTGCGTTCAAGAGCCTCGAGCTCGCAAGTCGATTTACCGAGACAATGTGCATACAATGCGTTCTTTTTATTGTCCAACAACGTTGCACATCACTTCTAAATTTCGAGTACTTTTGTTACGGAACAATCGCGCATAGATGCGCAGTACGCATGAATCTGCAGTACACAAAAATCTGGCCGGCGATTCCTATACAAAGTGCTAACAGCCAGGCCAAATTAGTCGGCGTTTCAACTTTTTCATAATCTTCAATTAAATGTTACGTAAACGTTCAATTGTAAAATGTAACGTCTCTGCTGCGCTTTGGCTTTAATTCGTGGTGCTCATACTCTTTCTATGTTCCTCAGGGATTGGGTGCCTGGATGAACTGCTCAAGATTCTGAACAGACAAAACTGGAAGAGTTCCTTGTGGTTGTGACCCTCCGCTCCTCTGTAGGACCAGGGTGTATGTATGGAGAGTGTTAGTAAATAAAAATGTATGTTACGCTAAAATATTGTGTTATTTATTAACATTTATCGAGGTATTCTACTTAGCGCACCGCTCTGAATCGCACTGGTCCTATGCTTAAAATATTAATATTTTATTCCGTTGAGCGCACCGATGATAATGTGTCCAGTGGTATAGTAGGCCATACGATAACACTTATCGACAATATTTTACTAGTTATGGGTAAAGCACTGGGAAAGCAGATTGATAATGATAGTACATACAAGTGTTCTGACAGACAACATTGTCATGCACAGAATGATGGCTATGAGCAGAATGGTAAAAGTACTAAGAGAACTAAGTTCTAAGAACCTACTATAAGTTAACATCTTCAAAATTTTGTACACTTGGTTCGCAATAAAGAATTTGAATTTGAAGAACTGTTCTCCTAGTACTTCTATGCGGGACTACTAAAAATGTGCAACATTTTGCCCTGATATATCTTCTGCATGGTTCTGTTCTAGTACTTTTACCATTCTGCTCATAATACTTGGGTGTAGTAAATGTAATTATCAATCTGCTTTCCCAGTACCTAGGTACTTTAGCCAAAACTAAAAAAATATTGTCAGCTAGTAATTTATTACAAAATAAAACCAACAAAATTGCTTTCAACTTTTATTTAGCATATTCAAAATATATTTTCACATAAATATGAGATTAAAACTGCCGATGTATCTCACTATTTCACACTTTGTACTCAAGCTAAGCTTCACTCGTCAGTGACGGCAATAGTACACGATACACTGCGACTTACATCTTTGGGATATGGCACTAGGTCTACAAACAAGCATAGTTAAAAATATACAATAAAATCATTGATATTCGCTAAAACAAAAGTTAAGACAATAATTTATTACATATTATTTAAGAGAATATCTAAAACAGCTCTGCTGTAAACAAAAATCATTGTACGAATATATTATAAATTTATAATATAGGTAATTCAAAAATATTCGAGAGATCTGTTAATTAGGGGCTGTCCTGTCACAGTGAGCAGTACTACAGCTACAGTTATAACATCCATGCTTGCTATCACGCAAGACTTGGAAAATAGTGAAGTCGTACATATTTCAAAACCGTTAAAATTGTAACTGTCACCCGTATTTACAACATTATTATGAGGTCTCGAACGCACAGTGTACAAAGAACTCATTCAAATATGAACATTATACCTTTCAATTAAAGTTCATATTCGTATGAAGAGTTTGTTTATATTCGCTTATATGAATTAAACCTTATTTTTATACCTATAATGTTCATAATCGTGTGAGTTTTCTATTCATCGTTCGAGACCTCATAGTAATATTTGTGTATACGGGTGTATATCTACTGGTCATGGTACAAGCTGCCCATAAATGCTAATTATGTCATAGCTGCCAAGTCTCCACAGTGATTGCAGATTTTGTGCTAACCAATAATTTTATAATTTGGAATTGGGCAGTTTTGGAAATATCATAAACAAAAAACTAAACTTTTTAATTGCTCGCTTAAAACTAGTAATACTTTTTAAACATATCAATACAAATTATAATTGCATGAGATTCTTAAATAAAATGCGATCACGCGCAGTGGACGGTAACTCGTTAAAAGTACAATATTATTGCAACAAATTCGTATTTCTGTAGAAGATTATAGTTTAAAAATAATAACTATGACTATTGCATCAACACCTTTATGAACTTGGTGAGAATTTCAAAAATAATAGAATTAATAAAAAGTTAATTTATCTAAATAAAATAAATAATTCGAAACTTTGGCGTTTGCGCACTGTGTGACCATGTCGACTAGCATTGGTTGTCAAAATATCACAATACTATACTAAATACATAGCTACAGTCAAGGAAAGGGATCCTTTCCTGATCCTGATCATTCATATTTGGTCGTATATTACAACTTCGAAGCAATCCGATTCCGAATTGCTTCGAAGTTGTAATATACGACCAAATATGAATGATGGTGTACCTGCTAAAGGATCCCTTTCCTTGACTGTACATAGGATAAGGTGCGGCATACATGCACTCGCGGAATCACACTAATTATATAAAAATAAAACATAATAATTAAAAATTTATTAAATATCTAATGACATGTTCAAAATGATGAATTTCCCATCCCTTCTCAAATGTCCATATCCATTTCACTTAGGTAGATTTTGAATTGAATAGAAGTAGCACATATTCACTTATAATTGCCATTTAAATATAAAAACTTGCCCGCGTATCCTTCTGTACACTATTAAATTATTACATTTAGGCAGTAGAATTACTACCTATTTAATGGCCCACTCAAGTTCTGATATCCCATAGTAATGAATCCCATATTTTCTAAAAGGGCTTGATATTCTCTCTCGAGTGTCGGTCGCGTAATATCGAACCGTATTGACTAACATCTGGTACTAAAGCAAGCTAAACTGTTACCATAATATATTTGAAATCACAACATGTCAACAGCTGTTCTGTAAGTACATATCGCTACTTCAGTCTAGTATCCTTGATAAGTGATCACAACAATGCGACACACTGGACTAACAACGGTCTGATGCGGTCTACTATTGGACATTCTACCAAAAAACCTTCCTGAAATATGTAGGTACCTAGATTAAGTAAAAAAAATCATAAAAATTGGTATGGTAGTTTTAGAGAAAATTGCGGATATACATACAAACGATTCGAATACAGAACTTCCTTTTTTTGAAGTCGGCTAAAGTAGGTTTTTCGTTAGAGGTACACTACTGCTGTATCAGTGGGTGCGCTAACAAACATACGTCTGAGTCTGACACACACAAACACAGTAATTCAAATATTGTAATTCCAGAAACAATAAGCTTGTAATTTAACGAGGCTTTGATTTAGGTAGAAGGGAGCATTAATTATTCTTTTATTTAAAAAAGAAGAAAAATTTCATCTCGTCAGCCTCAAATTATCCCAATATTAAAAAGATAGCTGCAGTATTTATTCCGTTCGTCCCGTTGTCCAGTGATGGTCGCATCGCAAATGAACGCAACTATTCTACAACTGAACGTCGTAAAACATAGCACCGTCAGATTATTATACATATCTAGTGCCAGGTAAATAGAACATGTCTTAAATAACATACCATTTTACATTAATTATTGCTAACATTAGAAGGCAAATCGTGCATTGATTGTACTATTAGGAAGGCAGTCGTGACGGCTTGCGCGAATGATTTCATCACTACTGTAACATTTTTACTATTAAAGTACACGTGCTCATTAGTAGCATGTTATAGTGGTTTGATTAATCACAATCAAAAGAATCATGGCGAGCTCCATACATTGATTTGTACAAAAAAAATAATTTATTTAGAGAGTTTCAAATGTATTTTTATCTTGAGATTATATTTACAGGAATAGATTGATATACTCATTATATTTTTTAAACCCCGCATAAATAAAATATTCCAAAATGAAAAATATCAGATTTTCGTTTCAATTCCATTAGCCATTTTGTGTTATATTAAACGATTTTGAGATCGATGGTTTATTAATTGTGAGTGCTGATTTATCGTATGTATTCCGCCAGAAACTTAAACAAAATCCAACAATAAAACAAGATAAACACAACACAGTTGACGAGTTCTATTCTATTCTATTTTTTGTATATGGCAAACAGTGCCGATGTCGACAATTCTGCCAATGACCAGTTGACGAGTTGACGATCAACGACATAGACCAATATGTATATAGGAAAATCAACGATGGTTTGACGGGTCTGACAGCCGATTGTATGAGTGACAATGACAATGACAGCTGGCTGGATCGACTGGGTCGACCAATGAGGAGAGGAAACGTCAGAGGGTGTGACAATATTTGACATACAAAACAACTCGTCCAGAAATAATTATCTCTTTTTAGAACTATTTACTTTTATCATTATATTTTTATTCCGGGGTTCTAAAAATATTGTAAATGCCCGAACAAGATTCTTTAGGCGCTCAAGATCATGTAAGGCAATTCCAACTTCTCTAAAAATCAGTTTTTTTGTACAAATTCTGCCATGATTCTTTGCATGCTTGTTTTGTAGCACGTGCCTTAGCCTCTGTTACACGTGCTTATTAATTTGTGTACAACATACCTACATAAAATAAGCATGTTGGTTTTTAAGCACTTCCTTTATCCACATTCTATCAGATGACATGTGCTCAAAATTAGCATGTTTTTGTGCTATTAATAAGCACGTGTAACGTGTAACAGAACTTTATACACATGTTGATGGTAGTATTTGCTTGATATTAGCATGCTTTCGTGTTTCTAATGAGCATGTGTAGCAGCACCTTAACAATTGAACGATAGAGATCGCCACAAGGTTGGCAGTGCTGTCTCTGTCTTGTGCAATTAATTAGGATGGCTGTAAAGCTGACTAAACACTAAATATATCGTCAGATCATATCGTTTTTTTTTTCTAGCATAAGTACATAATCAAACGATAATTTTCGTATAGACAGTCACGTGCAAAAATATGAATACACTTAGTGAGATTCAACAACAATTTTCTCCTAAAGTCGTGATTGAAATTTCAACATTTTGAAATGAAATGATAAGTATTGGTATTTTTTTACATGTGACTGTACTAATGGTGTAATTTTTTGGCATGACATCTGACGGTACATTTTGGTACATAGTTAACTTTTACAATATAATTTGTACATTAATATTTGGTATCATTTGTACATTCATTGGGACATGACCATAGTATAATCTTATTAATTGTATGTAATAGTGGATAGGTGAGAGGAAGCTTAGGCAAGGAATAGGAAGGGAGACGTATCTAGCGATGGTTGACTAGCAGGAGTTAAGTTAACACCTACTGACTAAAGATGTTGAAGAAAAATAAATCGAACTCTTATTACCGCGTCGTGACCATTAGGGTGCGAATCCACCAGAGATGTGTGCGAGGGATGTGTTTGTTAAGGACCAATAGAATCGCTTCATTTACAGTCGCACGTAACTTGGCAAGAGTCGTTAGATGCGCAGAAGTCGTTTTGTAGGTCTTTTTGGTGGTCAAGTGGGGCGCGGGGGGGCCACGATGCGCGAACTTACCCCCACTATGCCAAAACCTTGCCAAGTTACGTGCCGGGGACTGTACCTGCCGAACGAGATTTTTGTACGTGCAAAACATGCGAGGGATGGGTGCAAAGGATGTGTGCGCAAGATGCTAGCAGAGCTAAAAGCCCGCTACACATCCCCGTACCGCTCATCTGCGCACCGTTTCACAGAGTCGCTACACATCCGCGCTGAGCGGCCTAGCACATCTCTGGTGGAAACGCTCACATAGTTTCACAGCTTTGTTACGTATCGTCGCACTGCTCTGGTGGATTCGCACCCTTGAGCACTTTTTTGTCAGTTAAATCGTATCCAAAACATTTCTAGACGTACCATGGGGCTTATGCAATATATCACTAGAACTCAAAGTTTCTTATCTGTACCCCTATCATGAGTTTTTTTGACGTATAGTTTCATTAACGTAAGCATATTTTGAATTTAAAATATAGCAGTCCTGGAACATTTTGAAAAAAATTTATACAATTTGCACATTTTAAAAAATACAGAGAAATTAATTAAGTATTTAATTTATATAAATATTGTGTAACAAACGTGTATTTTCAATTCAAAATATGCTTACGTTAACGATACTACACGTCAAAAAAACTCATGATCGGGGTACTGAACAAGCAGTATAGGAAGCGGCTTATTCAGTACGAAACGGTGCCGTATTTTTTGTCCCCTCTAATATCATACAGAGGGGAGAGGTCACGTCTACATTATTTTGTGTTGCTTTATCGACATAAAAGTTGCAATTTTATTATAGTGCAACTCTGAGTGTATTTTGGTGTAGGTACAGTCAGCAGCAATAATAATATTTACTCCTGCGTACAGTCGGTTATGTATTGTGATTATAACATGTCTTGGATTTGGATGTTAAAAGAGACATTAACCTTAAGTTTGTTTCGGTGTTTCTTCTCAAATCAATGTTTTTTTAAATCTCTTAAAAATCGTGTTCAACATCTTTAGTCAGAAAAAAAGGAAAACAGGACCTAGACAAGCAAAAAAGGTCTAATCCACACCCACAATAATTATTGTCAAAAATGAACTTGAAAATAGATTTTTCAAAACTGACTTATTATGGATCATTTTTGCATGACTAGGTCTAATTTAAATTTGAAAAAAGGAGTTGAATGCCGTTATTATGAGCGTGCGTACTTGAGGGCTTGCGTGAGGGGCTTCTCTTCCTTCAAGGAGTCCTTGAGGACCAGGTCCGAGCTGGTGAAGGGCGCGGGATGCTGGTCGCTCTCCGTGTCCGTCTCCGACCGGCTTTGGGAGACCGAGGACCTGAAAATGAAGGTATTTTGTTTATACGACGATGGTCAGCCCTACGTATTTTTGGCTTATAAGGATATTTTATTTATTTTTTAAGGGAAAGTCATTAACTGACCATTTTCGATATATTTACAATTTTTAGCTTTCGTTAAGCAAGTCGAACCAGTCAAAGTCAAAGTCAAAGTCAAAACATTTATTTCAATTAGACCATTTACAGGCACTTTTGAATAGTCAAGCAATAGTTGTCAGTCAGTTTGTCCGTTAGTTGAAGCTAGTTGTCCGTTCCAAAACGTAGATTCCTATGGAGAAGAACGGACAAGAAACTCCATGGTTACTCTTTTTCAACTAATTCAACTATACAATTTCTTTGTTTACATTTATGCCCTAATATGTGAGAGCAATGTGAGATATTTTAAAAATCCCTTAGGATAAAAAATAAAATCAAAGGTAGGTACTAAAATAAAATAAAAATCATTTAAACCTGTAAAATGTCAAAATATTGCTTGAGCAGTCAAGAGATGAACCAGCGAACCAAATACCATTAACACCATAATGTTTCAAAAATGCATGTGTGATATAGTGTTATGTTTGGACCACACCAAAGGACATGGCTAAAAATCCATACATTCAAAACCCAGAATCGACAGCAATGAAATGTTTACCAACGGGTTAGCTTTAATAGACATTTGATGGTACCAAAGTGCAAACCTTGAAATCCGTGGGGTATGGTAGTTACAGCTTGACCTCTTGGTAGTTCTAGCCACCCTACACTACAAAGGTCATTTAAACTGGTCATTTTATTGTAGTCCACGCGGATGGAGTCGCGGGCAAAAGTTTAGTCTGTATTTAAGCTTATGTTGTTAAGAGACCATTCTGACGCAATTATGAAACAATTGCTCTCACATTGGAAATATCATAGTATTATTAGTAAGGATTTGTAGACATGATTTTTGTATGAAAAAAAACGAAATCCCACAGTTTTTCGAATAAATGAAAACGTTTTTTTAAAGTACAATATAAGCCTACTCAGACCGCACATAAGAAGTTTGTGTCGACTCTGGGTATTTTTTTAGCCATCACCTTTTAATGCAAGTGCAGTGTGTGCAGTACCTAATACTTCGTAATGTAGCACACCAAATGCAGTGCGTTCAGTGTGACATCCAAGGTGCGTATCAAAGAAATCTAAATAATAAGGGCCTAGTTCACCGACAAGATAACAGTCCGATAAATTGTAAACGGCCGTTTAACATGACTTTTTGTATAGAAAAAGTTAGGATAAACAGCTGTTTTCAATTTAACGGACTGTTATCTTGTCGGTGAACTTAGGGCTAACTCAATAGAAATGTTATTTGCTACATTTACTTCGACGCGTGTCGCCAGCTCGCAGTCAATGTCAAAGCATCCATTGCAATATAAATTAAACTTAATTCCGTTTAAATACGTCACATTTTTAAACGCGCGCTCTCGAGGTTTCAGCGTCGTTGCGTTTTACCTTACATAATTTGTCGAAAGCGGCGACAAGGTCACGCCTTTGCGACTTCTATTGACTTATTAGTGTGCGACAAGTTAGCAACGTGATTAGTAATATAAGTCGCATGCATGAACCTCGTTAGTTCTTAGACATAATATAACCACGGGACGCGACACACGATCGTTCTCGCCTTTACACTTCTTGGCTCTTAGGCCGCGGCCGCACTCAAGAGAACGCACACAACAGACTCCAGAGAATCGGCACCATTGACCACGTATATACGTATATATAGAGTATAGTATAGCTATATTAATATAAAGTAGACCATTCTCCCTTGTCCCTCAAATCAAATGTTAGTTGATGTGAATTTCGTAAATTTTTCGTTTGTCTCGCGTTTCGTGGTTAATATATCTACATTGGTTGCCTGCTACCATCGTTCTAGCGGTATACTTGTTACAGCCACACGAAGGGGTGTTATACCGCGACTTACGCAATCTTGATACTTTTCTTACAATTTCGTTACGCTGTAATTTTCTTTCCCCGCTTCACCGATTTGTCGAGACCCCGACTTATATCGCCGCGGTTCCCAACCGGGTAACTAGGGGGCATGACTGTGTTATAATATAAACAACAAATAGGCTACCGAGACATTTGTATGAGTGTTGCTGTCCGATAAGCGAGGTAGTCATAGGGTTCCGTAATTAAAATATCAAGTATTTTGTCTTAAATTCTTATTCCCCGCCTCCACCGACAAGTTAACAGTCCGATTAATTGAAAACGGCTGTTTAACATGACTTTGGCCTTTAGAAAAGTCTTGTTAAACGGCCGTTTTCAATTTAACGGACTGTTAACTTATCGGTGAACTTGGTCCTAAGAAAGAAACAATTGGCCAATCAGTATTCGCAATCGACATTTCTTTATTTATTAAGTAATATAAAGTATTTTGAATTGAATCGGTTAAATATTTAAAATCCAGCCAGGCAGATGGTTAGATATATCTACTTCATGATTGTCATGATAGTAAAGACAAAAATACTTTGCTATTCGTTTACAAAACCCTAAAACTGCAATTAGCTTAGAGAAAAAACGTACAAATAAAGCAAAGATAAGCCAATCCACACATCAGAGATTGTTATGATTCTTTAGCGCACAGACTAAATTAATAATATTGTTATCTTGAATTTACAAGCGAAAAATATTCCAAGTTGTCATGTTGATTGAAAGTTCATTCGCTTTTTAAGAGCCCATTTAACATTTAAGAAGCAATATTTTTAATCTAGTTTAATTGTGCCCAAATACTCGTGGAATCACGATCGTGAATGGCAGCATAAAGACTTAAATATTTAGAAAAAATATATAAAAAGAGATAAAAGACCAAAAAAAGCACCAAGCGAATCTTAGATATAATTTAGTGTACCCCAGTTTAGCGGCCGTGTTGATCCAAGTCACCCATTCGGACCTGAGGGTCAAATAGAGCAGATGTATTTATTAGCACTGAGCAACTACGAGCTGCTTCCAAGAATTTCAAGAATTGACTGTTTTAATGTGCTCTGAATTTGCCCCTGAATTAAATTAAATGAAGTTGTAGCTGTGTTGAAGGTCATACCCTCAGATCATAGAAACAAGGAGATATGCCATCATAGCAAATTAGTACGGGAACAACTGATGCCACTTTTAGTACATTTTTCGACACAATTACGCGCATAATTAAGCGCTCCTTGTGAATAAAACGATCTCCCACGCATTGAACATTCCGCACACCCTCAATCTAACACTGTTAATCGTCACTCAACACTAGCACTAAACTAAAACACTGTATTTATACCATCGATCGTGTTCGGTTCGTCGCCAGCGCGTACGTTTTTAATATGAGCAATCTGCTCAAGATCAGGCATCAAGCTCGATAGCGCCTTGGCACATCTCCTTGTTTCTATGATCTGAGGTCATACCTATACTTCCTAGTGTTGTTGGGCGCGAGGCAGGCGAGGTGTTTGAGCAGGGTGTGCCGGGCGGGGGGCTCCACGCACAGCTTGGAAGGCGGCAGGTCCACGCAGAACAAGTTGCGCGCGTCGCCCAGGAACGTCGTCTGATAGTTCTCCATCTTCAGTTGGAGAAGAAGCACGTCTTCTAGGTCCGCCTCGCTGGGAATTTTGATCAAATTATTGTCTACTAACACTTTGCCCGCGACTTTGTCTGCGTGACGCACGGGAACTGCATTTTCGGGATAAAATGGATTCGCTACTGTTATGAGTAAAAGATACATGGTTAATTTTTCAAACGGGCGTGGAAGGCCAAATCCGAAACTATGAGGAATAGCGAAAAACACTCAAAGGAGCCTCGGAGCCACTTTCCTTTAGTTTGCCGTATATCATTACTTCCAGAATTTAATCCTTATTAGTGACACTATCGGATGGTATAATAATACAGGATGTGTTATTTTTTAAAATCAACGTACTTATTCGATTCCCGGCAAGTAAAATAAATTTTCCAATAATCGAATGATGCAATTTTAGTTTTTATTAAAATCGGCTCCGACCTCGAGACTCCTTTCAGTGTTTTTCACTATTATAACGTCGGATTTAGCCATCCACGCCCAGTTTAAAAATTCACCCTGTTTAAAATCACCATTAATATTCAAGATTATTATTCTAATTCATATTTGAATTTTTCTTCACACTCACCTCGCCGAGTACAAGAACTGCGCGAAGTGTATGTTAGACACGCAGCCCTGCTTGTCCTCGCTGTCCGTGTAGAGGTCGGTCTCCCGGTAGTACATGTACAGGAAGTCGTTCAGCTGCTTCGCGATCACTGCGCATCGGTCCTTGTCGCACATCTTTGCCGGGGGACCCTAATAACTCGAGAATTAATCGGTACGATACAGAAAGTTGGTTGGTGGCAGTTTTGAAGGTTTTACCTCCGGGTTCTAGAAGTCTGACGCTGAGTTGCAGAAAAGGTCATTAAGTTTTAAAGGAGACATTATAATAAAAACAAGTTTAAACGGATTAAATCGCGTATATTACAGAGTTTTCCTGACTTTTCGAACACTTTGCAGCGTTCGTGGTCGCAGGACGACTGAGGTGGTAGGCGTCATGACAGCTAATTTATAGAAAAAATATTCTCGATCTACCCGCACAATCGATTCAATCGATATTATTCGAATCGTACTCGTTTCGATGCACACAATAATCGCTCACGGTGTCTCGATGTTTTGTAGTCCGGTGTGGAGACTTTAACGACAGAAATTGTATGGGTAATGCCTCCATTAAAATTTAATTTTCTGTCTGCAACCGACCGTGAAAGTCACTTAGTGAATTTGTTATTAAATCAACGAGCAGAATGAAACAAATAGTTGTGTTTTGCAGTTAAATCCATTAATTTTCATAGGAACATGATTAGAAATTAATGTTTTTTAATTACGAATTGGGTTTCAGATTGAATTAGGGTTAGAACTCGGGGGTAAGAACCAAAATATTGTATTTTAATGAGGTTTGATATAACAGATGAGGATTCTGTTTTATTTTGATTAATTGGTTGATGTTATGTCACAATATGAGTGCAATGCAGGCGTTAACTGTCAAACTTTGATGGATTTCAAGGCTCTAAAAATAGAAATAACCATGGGCCGCACCCAGGATTTGCTTACGGTACTTACGGGTGGAGACAACTCGATAAAAGGTACTTACTAAAAATACTATTGTAATATGTACTTATTAATATAATATGAATACATAATTAACCCCACTACCTACCCCACATAATCTAGAAACTTATTGCAGCAATATAGTTTTTGTGAAGTACTTTAATTTTTTGCCTGTCTTGGCCATAAGCCTAGGCGAATTGCCCCGCCTTGTGCACGCCCATGGAAATAATGATAATATGTATACAGGGTGGCAGGTTAGATAGTGGAAATATTTAAAGGGGTCATTGTACTCATCATTATGAACAACTTTTACTATGGGACCAACCCTGAAATCGCGAAAAAATAATCAGCTGTTCCATACATTTTGTTGAGTTATGTGAACATAAATGTATGGAACAGCAGATTATTTTTTCGCGATATCAGGGTTCATCCATAGTAAAAGTTGTTCATAATGATGAGTACAATGACCTCTTTTAAATATTTGCACTGTCTAACCTGCCACGCTGTATAAAAATTACGACACAATATGAAAGTGCGGCTAACATGATCTATGGTGTAGATGCGCGATACAAGTGCAGAGCGCTCAGTATAACTTGGCAGGCGGCAATATGACTAAAATAAGTATTTGACCACATTTTTATTAACTCGCTTTCGTGTCTGTCTATCTGTCTGTCTGTCTGTCCGGTACAAATTAGTCAAATACCCAATGAACAACATATTTTTAAGTGTCAAGTTATACTGGGCACTGTGGTGCGGTGCATACGTTACAGAAGCTCCCAAACATACATTAGTATCATCAAGCCAGGCCCCTTGCCGGGTAGGCAGGCAGAGGGAAAAGGAACAAATTAGTATACAGGCACATATCACAGAAATCCAAACAATTAGTCAGTAGAGGTCGTAAAGGCGCGTGACCTTGTCGCCTCGAGAGCGAGCGTTTAAAAATGTGACGTATTTAAACGTAATTAAATTAAATTTACATTGTATTGGATGTATAAGATGTGATGTGTGTGATTAGTAAAACGTAGTAGATATTTCTATTGACTTATTTCGATTTCTGTGGGTAATATAGTGACAAACAAGTTTTATTAAGTTCAGGGGTCATACTACGATGTGTTAAAGTTAGCTTTATTCTGATGTGACAGAGTGTGACGGAGTCATCCTTCTTTCATCATTTAGTGCTGGCAATCTTCCATTGCTGGCCACTTCATTCATCCCATTCTTCTAAATTCGGTTTAGATTTTAACTTTAAATTTCAAAATTAGAACATCTCATATTTTTTTGCATTGTTTCGTCATTCTTTGTCTGGTCTCCAACGACATCACTGGTGACCGCTGAACCGCTGTACTGTTATATTTTATACCTACTACCTATCTATCAAGTGTGCAAAGCTATAAGCAAATAGTCTCTTTTTGTAACAGTTATTTTTATACCTCTGTGTAACGTTATAAAGTGCAAATATACAACCTACGTCTCGCAATACACCTCTCCAACCATCCTGCAGTGTTTTATTTATTCTACCAACATTTGTGTCTGTGGAGACTCCCTCCGATAGCTAGCCGAGGCTGAGAGGTCAGAGGAGGGAGGCACTCTGCGACAAGAGTACCTCAATCATTTAATAATTATTGCATTGTACACACGGCTACACATCAAGCTATACATTCCCAGTTTACACTGACCTCTCACTGTAAGGAAATCCTATACAATGCGAGATCAGCTTATACTGGAAATGTATAGCTTGATCGGTAGCCGTGCGTACCTACGTGCAAATGTATACAATAACAAAATACATACGTGGGCACTTTTTTTTTTTTTTTTTGAGGATGGGAAATCATCAAATGATCCCTCCCACTCTGAGCGGAGCGGAAGGGAGTGTCAGACTCTTACTGACTAAAACCCACCCGTGTTCCTTCCTTTGCCCTTTATGTTCCGGGTAAGCCCGGCAATAGTCTAACGAATATTAAAAAAAAAAAAAAAAAAAAAAATACTATTTTACAGGTAGGTATAATTCTAATAAATATTAAAAAAAAATACTTTGCCTACATTTAAATCACATGCAGTTAAAATACGACTTTAACACTTCATAGTACGATTCACTCTCTACATATATCGACAAGAAAACACAAACAAACAACCAATCAAACAATACCATAGTTATACAATTCATCATACAGTACCAAGCAAAAAATATTGCACATCGAGCTTTAGAAAGAGATAATCGGCTAGCTTCGGCTTCGTAGAGCATCGCCGTCACATAGGTATGAGTGACAGAGACGACGCTTTACGAAGCCGAAGTTAGCCGATTATCTCCTTCGCTCCACGTATAATATTTATTGGTGGATACCATGTACACTCGACAACATTGACGGTCGACCACTTTTCACCCTTATGTTCTTAGTAATAAGGGTGAAAAGTGGTCGACCGTATACAACGTGAAATTTTAGTGGTTGTTTTCCCGCGGCACAACGATTTGCCCTAAGTAGTACTATCGAAACATAGGGTTAAATTAAATAATTATTAGAAAAAAAAATTTTTTTATTTCAATAACCACATTTTTAAAACGGTCTAAAAAGTGTAAAATTATTTCTAATGAAATGCAAAATGTAGGACGCATAATTGTAAGATGCGCCCCACGTTTTTATTTCATTAGAAATTGTTTTATACTTTTTAGACCGTTCTAAAAAAGTGGAATTTGAAAAAAAAAAAATTTTTTTCTGGTAAATATTAAAATTTAACTCTATGTTTCGATAGTACTACTGAGGGCAAATCATTCTGCTGCGGGAAAACAACCACTAAAATTTCATGTTGTATACCGATACATACCATAATATCGTCTCTGTAGAGCAAAAACTTACTAAATCGCAAAATTGAATTCCATAATATTTCAGCACCTTTAGGACCGTACCTCGCCGTGATATGGCGACGTCGCCGGTTACGTAGCCAAACAATTTATATTGAGATTAAATTAAACAGCCGTTCAGAAACTGGGAGTTTGTAAGTTTTTGCTGTACGGGAACGATATACAGGGTGTATTAAAGGTGTTAGTGTTGTGCATTGACCTATATGTCTAGACAAGCAGTTCCGAACATTAAACATGTCACACTCAAGTGTTGTGTTGAGACACAAGTCTCACATACACTTTGACGTTTGATGCGGTGAGCAAGACAAAGTACCCGCGTGTGGGGCATGATTTCTGTTCGGAACTGCTTGTCTAGGGACATATGGGTGAATGTTGTAGTGTGACAGTGCGGCATGCGTATACTCGTCACCTTTACATTGTAAGGCATGCGCAGCGAGGCGGAGGCGCGCCGCAGGAAGCGCAGCACGAGGGCGGCGTGCTGCACGCCCAGCTCGTTGCACGGCGACGACACGCGCTTCAGCACGTGGGTTAGGAACAGCCCGAATGCGCGTCGCGCTTCACCCAGCCTGCCCACGATACGATCAATTTATAGTAACAATAGCGTCCGCCCGCGGCTTCACCCGCGTTTTTCGGGATGTATTATACAGCGTGAATTTTTCAAGTCGGGTTACTCGGGTCGGAAACTATAAGAAATAGCGAAAAACGCTCAAAGGAGTCTCGGGGCCGATTTTGATAAAAACTAAAACTGCATCATTAGATTTTTGAAGAATAATTTTTCCTAGCCAGGAAACGAACCCGTTGATTTTGGAAAAAAAAACATCCTGTATTATTACACTAGCCGATAGTGTTGCTATTAAGGATCTAATTCTGGGAAGTAATGACATACCGCAAACTAAAGTAAAGTGTTGATCAAATCGTGCAGCAGATGTGACGGAACTCACGTGAGCTTCATGCCGTCCGTGAGCTGCCTCTTGACCAGCTCCTTGGCGCGGCGGGTGTCGTGGTGCTGCGGGGCGGCCTCCCCCAGCCACACGGCCGGCGCCTGGCAGGTTATGCTCACCGCCTCGTAACGTTTTAGCCTGTAGGAGAACTAATATTATGGTACGACCTATGTTTACAAATGAATAAATGATTATGATTATGGTATACTGCGACACCAAGACGGTGCCAATGTCCGATTTTTTTCATAATAGGTAACTTGCACCAACATTATAACGAGAAATTAATGAATGAACATTGTGAAATGCGCTTTAGAGAATTTTTTATTCAATAATTGTTTACTAGCTGTTCCCCGCGAACTATGTTTTTGTCTTTTTATAAAAAAAAACCGGCCAAGTGCGAGTCGGACTCGCACACGAAGGGTTCCGTACCATTATCTATAAAAACGGCAAAAAAAATATGTCTGTTGTATGGAACCCCCCCTTAAACATATTTTTTTATTTTAATTTAATTATTTATTTTTAAATTTAATATATAATTAAATATTTTGTGAGTATTTCAAGCGTCTACCTGGTGCCGTTATCAATATCGAGCATAATAGAGCAAAAAAATCACGTTTGTTGTATGGGAGCCCCCCTTAAATATATATTTTATTCTGTTTTTAGTATTTGTTGTTATAGCGGCAACAGAAATACATCATCTGTGAAAATTTCAATTGTCTAGCTATCACGGTTCATGAGATACAGCCTGGAGACACACAGACAGACAGACAGACAGACAGACGGACGGACAGCGAAGTCTCAGTAATAGGGTTCCGTTTTTACCCTTTGGGTACGAAACCCTAAAAAAACCAGCTGACCCGCCCAGCTTCGCACAGGTAGTTTAGTTTATCCTTATGAAAATCAAAGAAGTCACGCGAAATTCGCTCTTAGGAAGCAATCTCACAAATTATATTAAATCACTCCATCGCGCGTTGATTATTATCGTTATCTCTAAAACTATTCGTCCAAATAACATACTGTAAACTGCAAAAATCATCTCCATGAAATACTTGTGACGATGAAACTAGTTATTTTGATAAGGATTAATGGGATGTTGTTGTTCAGTGTAGTCCTTACCTCTGCGGCGTGTCCGTGAGGCTGGCGGCGACGGTGGCGTGCTGGAAGTGCGGCAGCACGTGCGAGTGCACCAGCAGGTTGTAGTTGTGCTGCACCACCTGGTACGGGATGTTGTTGTTCAGCGACGTCGAGCACACCGGGATGCCCGTCACCGGGTCTGCGGACCACGCTCACTTTACACATCATCATATACTACCGACTAGGGAGGATGGAATTAAAAGGACTTAAAATTTAATTAAGGTGGATCCGTCAAGGTTGCGCGCGAAATTCAAACTATCTTGGATGTTTGGCAAATTGTAGCGCTGTTTTACGTTATATGTTGATCCAAATTCGATTCGCGACAATAATGATAATACAAGCTGTTGATTTGCATCCTAGTCAAATTCAAGGACGTAATTATGCTAATGATTCTCGACCCAAATCAATAATAAAATGGGTAGGTTTTTTTTTTTTTTTTTTTCTTATTTATGGAATTCCGTAAGTGTGCACCAGCGGTATTTAAACTCAGCGCGTCTGTTACCTAGCCTTATAACCGCGCTCTCAGACACAAACAAACGCAAACAATGCATACACAACACATACGCAACGATCATTCGATAAATTCGTAGGTAATCAATCCCATCCAATCCAACCACTCACGGGTATTATTAATATCTCGCGCATGCGCCTAGCTACCCCCGCGGTCGGGGTCGCGGGGATGGCCGCTAGCGCGTGCGGTGCGCCGTGCGCGACTGCGCGACAGTATGTTTGATGTCGCCGCTGTGTGCATGTGCATGCGCTTTGCACATACCTGGAGCTGTTGCGGCACGTTGTTGAGGACATTTTGTAGGATATTCCTCTGGCACTCCATCGCAACCTCTACTACCAGCAGGACGGTGCTCCCCCTCACTATGGTCGGCAAGTACGCGAGTACTTGACCGAAAGGTTTGGTGACCACTGGATCGGTCGCGGAGGACCTGTGGCCTGGCCTCCGCGTTCTCCGGACCTGACGCCTCTAGACTTTTATTTGTGGGGAGACGTTAAAAGATTAGTTTACACGGAGGAAGTGACAAGTGTAACAGAATTACGTGGAAGGATCGAAGAAACGAATGTGTTAGTGTTACGTAAGCTGAGGGAAAACCAGCTAAGTCGTGCTCGATTGTGCCAAGAGTGTGATGGTGGTAACTTTGAACAATACCTCCGGGTAACTTAAGTAGGTACCTATCAAATTTATTAATTTGTACATTTTGTAAATACGTTGTTAGCATAATCAATTTTATTATTGTAAATAAGTTGATTTCAAATTTTTAACTACGCCAATAATACCTAAGAGTCGAAAGTATCACCACGTAGTTACACTTAACTAGCAATCTTTCCGTTTCCATCAAACGTAGAAAACATTTTAATACGTAGTAGATCGGTACAACAACTAAGGTAGGTATTATTGCCGGTCCTAAGCCCGTTAAGTAGGAAGGAAAATTTCAAATCAACCAAGTTAATCCACAAATAAAAACAAAAACATTACGAAAACTTCAGGCTGAAGGATAGCAATAAAGCAAAACTAACATCTGATAACAGGTCACTGAACTTTGCGCATATTACTGTTAATAATAAGATTTTCGTATTCTAATGATGCATAAAATAAGTTTATTATAAAGCGAAATTTATGACAATAATGTAGGTGATTTTCGAAATAAAACTAGGTAGGTATAATTGCTACGGTCGCCGAAGGTCATTACTCGGTAGCGCGCGCGAGAATTTCGTAGGTAAGACGTTGACACTCACGCACACAGGTGCATTGTCGCTGTGTGCGTAGTCGGGTGATTCCCTTTTATTTGAGGGTTTAATTCTGAAATACTGTTAAATTTCAACAGCAAAAAAAAGCAGCGCTTATTAGTTATTACCCGGTACTGTACTATCAATTGATTATTTATGTCTTTTATGATAACCTCCTGAAATTTGACGAGGATGCAAAACAACAGCTTGTATAGATAGTTACTAAATAATAATCATCAAAGTCATCAATATAGTCCTCGAAATTTTCCTCTCCTGTTAGTAGTGCTTGGCCGCTATAGTAGCGCTAATATTGTCAATGCAAAATGGGCGGTAATTTGTAGTCATCGTGTGAACGGGATTTTGTTTTCAAAATGGTCAGATTTAGACTTATCTGATGGTACATAGTGCAGGCCCAAAACGAAACATCTATCAATCAATGAGACACGTACCTAGATACTGCGAGTACTTCTGCCAGGAGTTCTGTGAGGGGAAGATGCGCACGAAGCCACCGCGACGCGAATACTGTGCGCGTACGGCGCGCACCAGGCGCAGCTCCTCGCCCGTGAGCGCGGCCAGCGCACCCGCCCCCCCACCGCCCCCACTCCCCTCCACCGACGTGCGTTTACCGCGCACGGATACGTTCTCGGCAGAGTGCACGCGCCGACACTGTACAACCAACTAATGCCTTGATTACACGTACCGAAAGATGGGCGAAACAGTGCTCCCGGCCGAGTGCTCGGTACGTGTCAACCTCAGATCATAGAAACCAGGCCCTGCAGTCTCGACATAGATAACGAGCGCTATCTATCGATAACGATCGCTATCTATGAAAAAATCCATAGAAAAAAATAGATAGCGAGTATAGCGACGATCGCTATCTATGTCGAGACTGCAGGCCCAGGGATGTTACGAATGTCATATTTTTCACATTCGCGAATGCGAACTTTTGGGATGCGAATGTTTGGGAATAACTGAATAGGAATATTATAACATATTAGAACAGTAAACCAGTGTTATAGTTCACAGTACCTATATCTTATAGTCAAAGGTCAAAAAAGGCATATTATATTTCAGAAAAAGTAATTTTTCTCACAAACATTGCATTTCGCGTGGTTTCGATCGATAGGCGTAAAAAATAGCCATATTTCACTTTCTTTCCCGGTGCCATTGGAAAAGCTGTCAAAATAGTTACTAATCCATCCAATAGAACACAATTCTAAATTCACAAACTACCTAAGTACCTACTTGTTAATTTAGGTACTAAAACTGACTGACAACATGAACAAGGCAAACTAACTAAGCAAACAGCGAGAAAGAAACGCTTTCTATTGGTCGAATGAAACACGTGATGCCTGCCTGCGCCTTCTGCGCGTGCGAGGATCGATCAACCGTGCGGCCGCAGGGCGAGACACAACACGATTTGTACACATTCGTATTCGCAAAACATTCGCATCGCTTGATGCGAATCCGAATGTCGATGCGAATGTTTAAAATGATGCGAATCATTCGCATAAGCGAATGCGAATGCGAATATTCGTAACATCCCTAATAGAAACAAGGGAGATGTGTCAAGGCAAATATTAAATTTTTTTTTTTAAAAAGCTTATTTAAAGGGACCCATAACAGTTCCTAGTGTTATAATTTTATGTATTAAAGCAACTTACCGCGCCAATCCGCATCTTGAGCGAGTTGCTTTGCGCGGTGACGTCAGTCTTGCACGTGGGCAAGGCGGGCAGCCCGACCAGCGTCAGCGTGTCCGCCAGCAGCGCGGACTTCACGCGCGCGTCCAGCGGACTCTCGCAGGCCAGGCTGGACACGGTACACTACATTTACCCCCCCTTACTTAAAGACGACGATTAAATTAAACTCTAATGTAAATTTTATTGTCATCTCTATTCATTGTCATACAAATGACAAGGATACTTGTATATTTAAGAGGCCTGTTACATTTTGTTACCTCTCTCACTCGCATTTTTAAGAATGTTAAATGAAAAGATGCACTTTTGAAAAATGTATTCTTAATAATGTTTTAGATAATAATATTGACACTCATAAAACTGTTACCTGGGAGACAAATTGATTTCCAGCAGCCATGGCTTCAGCATGTCGTCAATCAGAATATCATATCCGAACAACTCTGGAACAAAAATTACCTAGAATTTAAGAGTAATTACAAGAACCGATAATAAGGGACCAAATACACGGCGCGGTTTTAAACCCGCAAATCAGAATTCTGATTGTAAAATTTTGTACGAGCTACGCTGTACATTGACATTTATAACACGTCATAATTATGAAGACTGAAACGTTGCAATTATTTGAGTCAACATCAACAAACATTAAAAAATAATTTTAGTAGCAATAGATCCGTCGAGGGAATCGTTCGTCTGCTCATTTTTACCATAACAATCACTGTTGGGTATTCACCGCAAGATATGGTCCTTCGAGCCGGATAATTTCGTTAGATAATTTCTTTTTGGATTTCAGCTGAGAGGACTTGCACTGACTTAAAAGTTGATTACTATTTTAAACCGTTCAATATGCAATCTGACCAAAATATGATAAAATTACCAAAACAATTGAAGAAGTTGGGCACGAACACCCTGGCGGCCGCGGTGATGGTCAGCGCGGAGGACAGGATGGACTTGACGACCAGGTCTACCTTTATACCTATCGTAAAACGCGAGTGACGTTGAGAGCAAAAACGCGACCAAAATATGGCGAAGTTACCAAAGCAATTGAAGAAGTTGGGCACGAACACCCTGGCGGCGGCGGTGATGGTCTGCGCGGAGGATAGTATGGACTTGACGACCAGGTCCTCGACGGCCGCCATCAGCGCGGTGGTGTTGCGGCCCTGCTTGCGCAGGTGCCGGAGTAGCGCGGATAGCGTCCACTTGTGCCCTATGTTGCCGGCGTTAGGGTCGTCACATCTGCGAGGATAAGTACCGTCAATAAGGATCATTATGTCATCGTACTTATCCTACTAATCACACTAATATTATAAATCTGAAAGTTTGTGTGTGTGTTTGTCACTCCTTCACGCTGAAACGGCTGGACGGATTTGGATAAAATTTGACAAAGAAGTAGCCTTGGACCTGGAAAAACACATAGGCTATTTTTCATCAATTTTCAGGCAGACGACGTCGCGGGCAACAGCTGGAGTATAATAATAGCAGCCCTGTAAGCTGTCCCACTGCTGGTCACGGGCCTCCTCGCAGAATGAGAGGGGATAGGCCATAGTCCACCACGCTAGCCAAGTGTGAGTTGGAAGACTTCAACACACCTTTTTTTTTTCTCTTTATTTTATTAGGGATACAACACACCTTCAAGAACTTTATGGAAAACCCGAGGTGTCTTGAAAATAATAATCAAAGATACCTCGGGATCTATGTAGATCCCGGGTTTTGTATGTACAAAACCCCGCAAAATATTACACATCGAATTTGGGAAAGAGATAATCGCCTAGCTTCGGCTTTGTAGAGCATCGTATCCGTCACTCATACATATGTGACGTTTTGGCGCTGACTTGTTGACTAGATGCAGGAGTGTTAGTGCTTCGTGCGACAGAGATGACACTCTATAAATCCGAAATCTCTTTTTAAAGCTCGATGTGTAATATATACAACCGCACTGTAATAGATTACAGTTTAAATTATTCAAATCAATCAAGCCGTTTTCGACAAATCGCGTAAGATACATACAATTACATACTGCTTGCTGAATGGAGCCTAGTAGTGACAACACTATTCAATCCAATTGAATTCAAAGTATTCATCAGTGGTGTTGGTAACAAACCCTTTTTGTTAACGATACCCCTTGGTATCGTTCACAATGAATGACCTTCCTCAATTTCAATTTCGACTATTTTTATTAAAAACTAGCTTCCGCCCGTGGCTTCGCTCGCGTTTTCCGGGATAAAAAGTAGCCTATGTGTTATTCCAGGTCCCAGTCTATCTCTTTTCCAAATTTCATCCAAATCCGTCCAGCAGTTTCAGCATGAAGAAGTAACAAACATGAGACACACACACACACACACACACACAAACACACACGCATAAACTTTCGCATTTATAATATTAGTAGGAAGTGGGATTTATTAGAAGTTATTACAAAAAAACGTGTGCGGTCGTAAGACCTCCGTCAGGAACGTAGTTCCAATATAGTGTACCTATTTTTAGACGGTAAAATTACGGGTATTATTTTTTAATCGGCTTTGACGTATCGACTGGTACTGGTCAGAGACCGTGAGCGCGATTGCCGTAAGTTTTAGATTTATGAAAGGGTCGTAAAGCTTTTTTCATTACGTGACGATTTCTTCCAGTCAACTGGTACCGCACGCCGCGTTAAGGAACTTCGTTCCAAAAACATATTTTGCAAAATATTTATTTCCAAGATGGCGTAGCAAATCGCGGTATAAAAACAAGATGAAAGTATGTACCAAAAATTCAAAAAACATTTATTTTTTTCACAAAACTGTTTGGAAAGTGGTCCTGCATGATATGCCAAAATTACACAGGTAATATTTCACTAATTCAATAAAAACCGTTTATACCGCGAAATGAATGTCAATACGAGAAGCTTGACTCACTTGATATAATCCGTATGATATTTATTGATGCTGTAGTTACAGAGATGCATGCAGGGGTTCCAGAGATTCTTGTTGGTCTTGTCGTACTTGACTGTAGCGAACCTGACGAGCCCCTCTTCGTACAAGTAGATGAGCAGAGGATCGATGGACGTCATGCACACGTACAGGCGCAAGTCGCACTTGTGCCCGCCAATCAGGAGCGGCTTGTCTATGTACTTGGCTACTACTACGTTCTCGCCTTTAGGGATCTGTTCGGGCTGCAAGATGTAATTATGTGTTAGCTAGTTTTATCTTTCTTAGGCCGTTTTTTTTTTTCATTAGTTTTAAAAAGTGGTGGGGATCGTTCTGCAGGCCTATTGGCTAAAAATCCGTAAAAAACCGAATACGAATTGAAAACGTCTGTAGTGCACAAACAGCCTTATCGTGGATCCATCAAGGTTGCGCGCGTAATTCTACTTTGAATTACGCGCGCAACCTTGATGGATCCTGGATCTTGATGGATGTGCTTTGTGTTTTTTGCAAATCGACGGCGAAGTGCCAATAACTTCTATCTGACATTTTTCGAGAAATACACTTTTTATGTTATGGTTTTTAATTGAAAGGACAAATTCGCAAGAATAGCACTTAGGAGATAGGAGGTATTGGCACTTCGCCGTCGAAATGTTACTGTCGCGAATCGCATTTGGATGAACATAGAACGTAAAACAGCGCTACAATTTGAAAAAAACCCAAGATATTTAGATTTCACGCGCAACCTTGACGGATCCACCTTAACCGATTCACTATTGATTCATGGCATACTTTTATTTATCCTACTGATGGTTAAGCATAAAGTTCCCTCACCGCGGTTACGTTGTATTCAAGAGATAAGAGGAGTCCACGTGAACTAACAAGAACGCCTGGCCAATGCGGGCCGAAATGCAAATAAATCATTAGCCAACGACATGCAACCGCGCTAAGTATAAGTCCCGGCGTCAGTCTTGATCACAAACGTCACCGGCGCACTGGCTGATTTTCGGTCTCTTTGGCGGAATGAAGAAGACAGGGGCGCGCGATTGGTTCGTCAGTCGATGCTCGTCGTCTAATTGGATCATTCTCTATGACGTATTGTCAACTGTCTATTGTCTATTAGACGGAAAGTGTATTCGCGATCTGTGATCATCTTTTATGCCGGTACCTATACCTTTTTTACTTATTTTTATTCGATGCTATAAAACGGTATGACGGAAGTACCCAATGGTCTGAGCAACGTTTGTTCTATAAAACTGATTTAAATGTCACGGTGTATACTCACAGAGTTAACAATATAAATCCCGCGACCCCGACTAGAAGCTGCGGGCTTCACGATCCACGGCCCTTTGGTCCTGTAGTGCGTGGAGCACAGCTCTTTATACTCGGCCGGCATCAGGAAAGTGGTGGGGATGAAGTCGAACTGCTTCAACCCTCGGAAGTACTGCATCTTTTCTATGTTCTTGAAGAGTTTGTCCTTGCGAGTCAGCTCGTACGACCTGGGGGAGGAAGGAACTATACAAGGTGTTGTTTTTTATCTAGCTAATGTTTCTAAGTAATAAGGACTCGCTGTGCCGACAGCTTAAGGGCAAGCAGATCCTCCGCTGTCTACACGGCGTATCCCGCGTATCACAGCAGCTTTGCCGTTTCAAACTGTTGGCATATCTTTTGACAAAAACATTTTGACTAACTAGCATTAATATATTACTACTATACCTTTTACACTCGCACCATAAATACTGTCAAACGCTTTGTAGAAAAATGTCTCATTTTCCTCTCAATTATTTGCAAGAACATGGTGTCAACTTCACAAGAAGACATTACCTTGGGAAATGATTGACTTTTTGGTAATAGGTCATGGATTGAAGGACGTCGAAGGGGATCATGGGCGCTGACCACATGAGCCTCCACGTGGGTGACTCGCAGTCCACTTCGACCAAGCCGTGTGCGTTTAGCAGGAGGCGGAGCAGCCCCGGCCTACGGTGAACTACTGTCAGTATTCTAGAATTATGAACTTTATGTGGTTGTGTTAAAGTCAAAGATTGTCCCGTAAAACTTAAGATTTGTTAGTAGAATAGGAGGTTGTCTTATCGAACTGTGTGATGTCATAAACTTATATGACAGAGGCAGCTTCATTCGCTTGCTCTTTCTTACATAATTATTACGCCCTAAGTTTGTAGCTAACGACCCAATGTTGTTTTCTAACTTCCACGCTGATGGAGTGGTGGACATTTATAGGGTTCGATAACTATGGGACCAACATTGAAATCACATAAAAAAACTCAGCTGTTCCATACATTTTGTGATTTTAGAAGTGATATGAAATTTTTGTAGGTATAGAATAGTTGTTTTTTTTGTGATTTCTAACTACGAGTTAATCGAACTAGAATATCCTTCTCCAATACATGCCTCGTTTAACTTTACTCCCTGTATAATAATGAATATTACTGACACGGCAAGTAAGAGATAATTTTAAACATTTAAGTATTTTTAAACAATAATAGGCTTGCGTTTGACCGCCATCTCGCTTGCAACCATAAAATTGACCACACTATCAACTGACTCATACTGCACCAAAATAGATTCAACATAATGCCAAATAAAGACCAAAATTCAATAATACTGACAGTAATTCCCCTTTCCTTCACCATATTCTCACCTGGGGAAGTGGTTGACTCGCTGGTAGGGCGACAAAGACCTCAGGACATCAGGCTTGGGGTGCAACCCTGACCACAGCAGGTTGCAGTCCTTGGCTTCCGGTACCGACTCCTGAAGCCCGTGGGCTTGCAGCAGCCGATGAAGGAGTTTGGTCTCCGTGTTCACCAGTTTGTAGGTGATTTTGAGGAGTCGCGCTGGCATGTGGCTGCTTTCTAGGACCTGTATGAAATGGGACAATTTGAAGTGAAGTTTTACGATTGATTAAGGTGTCCACCATCAGAGAAACGTGGTCAAATAAGACATTTTCATCTAAGATTTTCCTTTTGCCGCAAACCGTTGGCTAATCTACATCACACACGTCGGGTGTGAGTAAAGACAGCAATAACGTACAAGTGAGAGGGAATGATTCGTGCCGCCATTTTTAATTCGTTTCTTTATTAGAGCGGGTTATACTAATATTACTCTTAAATGAGAAGGGCATCAGTACCTTGACGCTCTCGACCTCTTTGATCAGCAGATGTTCCGAGTCATCGCTGTCGAGCGCAGGCGACGCCGCGCGCTGTGACACTGGCATCTTGCTGCGCTTGTGCTTACCCTTATTCTTCTTGCCTTTCTTGTCGTCTTTACCATCTAAAAAGGCAAAATGATTTTGTCCAAAAGATTATCGAAATATTGTCGTCAACTAATTGAAATCAACTTGATTATTTGACAAATGATTAGACTGCTTCCAGAAACTAGAGAGCGACTGATCTTGGCTTCATTTGGCTTAATACTATATAATTTCAAGGATTTTCCATTTGCCAAATATGAACACAGATTTGCGTTTTGCCACCTATTTTTCGCTTTTTTAGGCTTTAAATGTTTTAAAATGAGCTAAAAAACCGCAATCCTTCGTACAATAATATTATACTGTTGACTATCTATTAAGGACTCGGTAATGTGTGTATTGCGTTCAAATTGATAATTACCTTTGCCATGAGGCGGTGGTTCTTCAGGAGGCTTAATGTTAGCAGTCGTATTCTCTATATTCAGATGTTTCTTCAGGGTGATCTTGCTTAAGTCATTGAGGACGTCCTCGATGTCCCTTTTGTGCCCCAGCTGGTCCTCGTGTCCCTGTTCCTCTATACACACAGTCTCGGGAAGATTCGAGTCACTAACGTGTCGCACCACATAAGCATGCCCATTATACTTATTACTAGTCCCAAACGTCTCCATTACATCGTGCATTATATTCTTAGGTCTCATGGAAAAAGAATGCGGCTCCGCAACTAATCTTCGCGCCATATTCTTAGCTTTGTTAAGTAGTATTGTAGTCCCTGTGTTGTTCCCTATCGTTTTAGTTTCGGATTCCATGGAAGGTGTCCTGGAGGCGAGGACGCATGATCTGAATACCAGAACGGCTCCCTTAGAGCCGAGTGGTCCTCCCGATATCCAGTCTGATACGGAACCCTCGTTTTCTTTGACTGGGCTGTCGTCATCATTTCTTCTCATTATGTCTTCGTTGTGCTTGTCTGTGTTAAGGCCTGATGTAGACGGATTTGAGGTGTCTGGCGATACATGTGGACTAGAAACAGGATACTCGGTAAATATATTGTTATGAACTCAGCTGTGTTCAATGAGTTGTTATGAATTAGCAGTCGGGATAATGTCTTGCTCGTTTAAGCGATGGATTAAAGAAACAAAAACTTACAGCTACTGTGTTTGTTAAAAGTCTATCAGAGGTAAGCATTGCATGCAATTACGTATTTATGTTTTTTTTATTTGTCTATCCATCTACTTATTCTATATTAAAACAAGGAGGAGTATCAAACAGGAGTTTCTGGACACTGGATATTTCTCCATTATAATTACGGTGGTATAAATATGGATGCAGAGGCCAAAACGTTTCGTTAGGTACAAAAGTGGTCTGTCTGTCTTCCTTTTCAGGTTACGTTACGGAACAGCTTTTATATTGCCAGATCAAGAATATTAAAGAAAACGTATTATAGTTATAACGTTATAAGGCAAACAAGCAAACGGTCCATGTGGAAGTGGTCACCGCAACCTATAAGCATCTGCAAATACTAGAGCCATCGTAGGTTCGTCTTCCACCCTCCAAAGTTGTATGTTATGTTAATTTTTTTCAGAACGAATGGAAAAAGCCGCAAGTCCTTTTATCCGCGCAGATTACACATGCATCAATACTAATATTACAAAGCTGAAGAGTTTGTTTGTTTTAACGCGCTAATCTCTGAAACTACCAGTCAGATTCGAATAATTCTTTTGTATATGATAGCCCGATTCATAAGGAATAGTATAGGCTATTTAACATCACGCTTACGGCCCTTAGAAGCCGAGCAACGGGGGTGAAACGGCGGCGAACAGCTAGTATAAAAAATAGTAAGAATAAATCTTTGTGAAATATTCTACACTAAATAGTAATATACAAGCGCGTTACAATAAGGAATGCCGTGCCCTCAGATCATAGAAACAAGGAGATATGCCATCATAGCAAATTAGTACGGGAACAACTGATGCCACTTTTAGTACATTTTCGACACAATTACGAGCATAATTAAGCGGTCCTTGTGAATAAAAAGATCTCCCACGCATTGAACATTCCGCACACCCTCAATCTAACACTGTTAATCGTCACCCAACACTAGCACTAAACTAAAACACTGTATTTATACCATCGATCGTGTTCGGTTCGTCGCCAGCGCGTACGTTTTTAATATGAGCAATTTGCTCAAGATCAGGCATCAAGCTCGATAGCGCCTTGGCACATCTCCTTGTTTCTATGATCTGAGGCCATGCCAAATTGCCAACATGTGGTCACTATGGTCAATCAATGAGGTGATTGTGTCACCATAAATGGCGAAGGCCGGTTGCTAGGTAGGTGCTTATTGAATCAGTTTGTTGTACGCTGTTGCATTCTTGTTATATGGCTGTGTTTGATTGAATACATAATATACGAGAATATTGGACTGACTTGTACATCTACACGATGTAGGCAAGGTTAAACGAAGCACGTACCTATTGAAGGAGGGTATCCAGTATTTGATACTAGTTCGATTACCTATTAGAACAACCTTGAAATCACGAAAGAAAAACTGTTCCATACAAAAATATCCGTATCACTCGGCAAAATGTATAGTTAGTGATTTTACGACTACTCCGTAAAATCACTGACCGTACTCCGTAAAATCACTGACCGTTGGAAGTTACCTTAAAACTGTAGAATCGGTAGTATCAGAATAGGTCATATAATATGTGGACGGTGTTACTAGTCATACAGAATTTAAATAACCTTTTATAGTATTCCGACAAGAATAATAAAAATACCTATACATTAAACATGCTGTAGAAAAAGTTTACTCGTTTTCTTTCTTTTGCGCACCCTTTTTATGAATAGTAAAAAGGTGTTATCTAGGCTTTATCGTTCACAGTAAAAATGTCACGTATATGACGTATACAATTTATACATGCTACTAGAAAACATCTAAAAATAAGTTGGCGAGGCACTGTGACGACCACTTATCGACAAGGTATAGAAAGCATATATAATAAAACAATAAACCTATCAAACTTAAAAATAAAATGAGTTTGACACCGTTCACTTTTAAAATTCGAACTACATACTTTGGTTTTGATGCCGGTTTTTGCAATCGTTTTGTGGTAGAAATCTAAATTCTTAGTTAGGTCATGTTACCTATTTATATCTAAGCGGTCACGATGAAAACACTGAACGCTTTATAATTATGTGATCTGAATCATATGTTGCGAAAAAACCGGGCAAGAGCGCGTCGGACCACGCTCAGTCTAGGGTTCCGTAGCAAGAGTATTTCAGTCTTCCGACCGCAAATATAAGTTTGTATTTCATAATATTATTATGAAATACGTTATTTTTGCGGTTGTCAAAACTCAAAACTAAAAGTAGTGAATATTTCAAAAAGTTATTAACGTATCTTGTTCAAACCAATTTTAATCGAGAGTATTTATTAGATGCCATAAGCTTGAATTTTTTCAGATTTTTTGATAACGCAGTTGGAAAATTACAGGGGGGGACACATTGTTAACGACTTTCGGAGCTCCTAGTTCACTAAATATGCACTTAAATAAAAAATTCATTGCAGAACCTCTATGTTATTTTCAAAGACCTATCCAATGATACCCCACATGGCGGGGTGCAGGAAAATTTTTTTTTTCATCCTTCAGTTTCATGTATGGGAGCCCCCCTAATTATTTTATTTTTCATAATTTCACTACAGGCCTTTATGGCGGCTTATAAAAGACATCTCCCTACGAAGTTTGATTCAAATTGGTTATGAACTGTAGATATTACGAGGGTGTGACAGACGGACAGACGGACAGACAGACGGACATGACGAAAATATAAGGGTTCCTAGTTTTACTACGGAACCCTAAAAATGTCGACTGACCTGACAATATTACGAAATTCTAATCAGAAATTCAAATCAACGCTCTGCATCCTTATTTGTAACGCTAGAGGAAAGGGTAATAAAAAGTTCTACAGTGTATTGACCTCAGGGCATGAATATTGACACGAAAAATAAAATAGTTTTGTTTTATTTTTTCCAAACGACGACTAATTCTCGCATGACAGGGTAGAGAACTGACGAAGCTGAATGGATGTCAATCGTAAACACTTTTACCTTAGAAAAATGTCTACCACAAGGAAAGAGTGGTCGGAAGCAGTGGAGATATGAGAAATATCGCTGTGTAACTTAGTAAATAACAATGTCCGTGGTCATAAGTCATAATATCGTAATGGATCGAATTATTCACCATTACCGCTTTGCAGGTAATAAATGAAATGAACTCACTTTTCCTACATTACCACCATCTATTATAGAAATCTTCACATTAATTTGCGTAATGAATAGATTCGTATTCATAATATTCAATTGGCCCATTTGGGCGCCAAGTCGCGACCATATTCGGCAAAATTTATGACTGACGCCTAAGACCTGAGGCCCTAGACAAGTTACTTTTCTGTTAGCGTTAGCGTCAAACGCTACGGATAAAATGTATGGAAATGACATTTGTGAGTCACGTGACTTTTCCGCAGGTAATGTCATTGCCATACATTTTGTGCTTATCGTTTGGCGTCAACGCTAACAGAAAAGCAACTTGTCTAGAGCCTCTGGGCGTCAAGCGCCAGGTAACCGATAAATTCGGACTTCTGCACGCGAACTTACAAGCAAACGAATTAACCGTCGAACTTCATGAATGCAATCTGTTTCGAATTCTGATCGACATCGAATGGTACAAGTTGTTACCGGAACATTTTGCATATTTGAACATAGCATAATATGCAATTTCTTGTTGCGTAAGCGTGATTTACTGATGAAATGTGTCAAGTCTACGCGGACGTAGAGCTGTTCAAATAATAACAAGTTTTTACAAGACAATTAAAATTACCAAGCTAAACATTCTAATTATTTGCTTGGTATTTTTTAACATAACCCTACTGAGTCGAGTAAAAATCTGAGAACGTAGCTTTTAATCTGGTTGCTCCCACATTATGCGAAAAGAAAAACCTAACAAAAATGAAAGCCACTGCTCCCGATTTGAGTACAACTGGTACACAACGAAAACATGGCATATATTAAGTGACGTCATGTGCCGTCACGTGGACTATCCCTAAAGTCTGTAATTTCCACGTGAAGTATAGACTTCACTGTATACAGAATTGACACTATACTGTACGCACAATTTAATTTCTCATAATTTTTACTCGTGTCGACATGGAAATATGGAATGTCACGTGGCTATACGGCTATATCGGCAGCTAGCGCAAAATACGCTTATTACCTAAAAAATATGTTTAGTCAATAAAAAAACGTGTTCATCCACCGTGTCGATAGACCTGTCACCTAAGGGTTGTTTTACCAAACGAGAGTAACCGTAGCAACGAGTTCTCGCGTATCGATCGCTGGTTTTATGGCCACATGTTGAGGGAGACACCCTTGCTTTAGGGTGAGGATAACGTGGTAGAGTCGAAAAAAAATGTTTTTTTTTGGTAAACTGAATTTATTGAGGCAGTTAACTTTATTGTTTTTGCATTTATTATTTTATCGATGTAATGTCGATAATTCTTGTTTTTTTATCTCTATCCCATAATTTCAGTCAGTAAAATAACAATAGGAACTATAATTAGCTATTAAGTATTTATAATTTATTAACATGACTATAAATAAGATTGCCGCTAAGAGAAAAGCCAATGACGTTTTATTATCAGTAGGTATTTAGAACAATTAGAACTATCAATAAAAATAGTAAATTAAAAATTAAATAAACCCGACTGCCAAAAAACAACTAAAAAGTTCAAAACAAGAGCACTTTTCAAGCAGTCTGATGCAGTTGGTGGCAATTATTTGTGTTAAATCTTAGATTTTATGCCACCAACTGCATCAGACTGCTTGAAAAGTGCTCTTGTTTTGAACTTTTTAGTTGTTTTTTGGCAGTCGGGTTTTTTTAATTTTTAATTTACTATTTTTATTTTTCACTTTTTAGTTTTTAATGTATGTTTTCGTAATCTTCTTTTCGAGCCCTTCATTTTGATACCCCACATGATAGGTTTTGAGGATAAGTAAGAATTAGCGAGAATGATTGCTTTGTTGAACAACTTTAAATCGTTATATATCCTAAACTATTATTTAAAATGAAAAATGATAAAAGGAACCTAAAGATGATTTTAAAATACCTATTCAACGACACCCCACTTGACATAGTTCATCAACTTTTTTTTTTTTTCATTTTGACAATATGGCGTCTGGTTGTCGCTGTGGTGAATTTTGATTACTGTTATGTCTTTAGTGACACTCGCAAGGTTAAGACGAATCGATTGACGTAAGAATTATCAAAATCGGCCTACGCATTTGGTCTCTAGAACGCCACATAGAAACAAACATACATACATACATACATACATACATACATACATACATACATAGACTGATAAACACATTACCCTCCTTTGCGTCTCGCAGTCGGGTAAAAAGCATAGGTACTTTATTATGTAATTATAAAAAAAAATCGTATCTTATCTACATACTTTTCACACCCATTTCATAAAGAAACACTTTATTAAATACTTATTGTTTTTTATAATTAGCTCGTCAGAAAGTTAACCAGCTAATATGTTAAACAAAACATTGATTAAAAACTCCTTCCTTTAAACAAAAACAGCTGAACCAGTCACCTCATATATTCAACTCGGCTTCGTCCCGCTCCGCTCGTCAATGAATCACCGAGCTAACATATCGTGCCGATTTCTGATGCAAGTTACGATACGGTGCAGCGCCGTCAGACGAACGTGCATGCTTCCCGACGTACTGCTATTTATGTATAATTTCGCATTAATTAACCGGGTCATGAGAATAAGGCATTTATAATTATTGTAGTAAGAAATACGTCATACGCATCCTAAAATAAACGTAGCACTTAATTAGCTCAAGTTCCCTTTCTTTTTTCTAATTTTCTTGCAACAAATATACAGGGTGTAAGATGAAACAAGGGACGTATTGATGGAACAATATTCAGATATAATATTCAGTATTCGATACTAGTTTTATTAACTACGGGACGAATAAAAAAAATCAACTCTTCCATACAAAAATGTCCATATCACTCGACTGAAATGAAAGAAAATGTATGGAGCAGCTGATTTTGTTTTTCTTGATTTCAAGGTTGGTTTCGTAGATAATCTTTAAACTTTTATTGATATCATTGCCAGGCGAAACCAGCAGTGTTTACAAAGAAAAGCAGATTTAGTTTTAACAAAATAAAGCTCTTTCATGCATTGTTAGTTTTCTCTATTTCTAAAGTCTTGGCAATGCCATTTAAAAACTTTTACTATTCATTATAGTAAACATTCTGGCGAACGATTTAGTGGTAAGTATAATCGGACTGACCATTATCAGAGATATTTTTTACTTTTTAGCCTAATCAACTAATATTATTTTGATACATTGACTCCTTTCATTGAATTTAAAAAATATATATGTATATTTAAATCGAAATCTCAGTAAAATATACAATATGTTCGGTCACCGGTATCGGAGTGATGACGGAGGATGCATATCATGATTAACTACGATAATACGATCAATTTTATCGACAAATTAACCCCATATGTCATTTTTCTCAAGCCGATTTAATTTTTTATTCTGTGAAATTAAATTTTCATGTTACCGAAGCACTGACGCGTGTGTTAATTTAGCAATATTTTCCCACGTCTAGTCTGTATGTCTTATCAAACACAAAAGAGGTCTTATTTGATAGCTAAAAGTAAAAATGTAGGCAATAAATCGATGTCAAAAATTTTACTAGTGTTTCAATTTGAGACCGAAAACAATGACAAAAAACATTTTTTTTAGTTATTTAGCTTTTTTTAAAATATTACATTATGGGGGTAATTTGTCGATAAAATTGATCATATTGTTAAACATTAGGTCTGATTAGGTATAGGCTCCGACACCGATGACCGGACACACTGTATAAAATCAAAGAAAAGAAAGAAAATTAATTTACATAATTTGCGTTGAAGTGCGAAATATAACTACCAAAAGTTAAAAAAAGTTCGGGAAAACATGCGTCATATCCGAGCAAATCGGCCATCGTCTAGCATATTGCTGTGGCACATGCTCAAAGCGGAGCCACAACGCTGGTTTCAGCGAGAGCCGGCGCAATGTAATGCAACCAATTTGTTTTAGTCTATGAAACCACCATCTACTAACAGCCGTTTTATTTTTGTAAGACATGACTCAAAACAATAAATTTTACAAGTATTTCGACCTAAAATCACTTAAAAAATCGCAGAATGAAACTGATATAAATATACATTAAATACTCACACAAAAACCATGGCTATTTAACTCGACCGTATTGAGTCAGCGTCCTAAATATATATGATGTAAATAAACAATGATCGCGGAGTACAATGCGTTACGTCCGTTACGGTTGAACGACGCACGTTGACTGGTGATTGGTGAATGACTTGACAGCGCGATTACAATAGGGCGTTAGCAGATATTAAACCTTAGAAAAAACCTATAATATGAACAGTGTAGGTGAAGTAGGCTGTCGGCCTTTAGTTAAATATTTATTTCTGTATCAAAAATAAGCATAATCGGCCTATAATGTTCCCACTGCTGGGACACAGGCCTCCTCTGTGAGAGGGAGTGGGCCGTAGTCCACTACGCGGGCCCAGTGCGGGTTGGTAGACGTCACAAGTCTTCGAATTTTTGGTTCTAGGACATGCCGGTTTCCTCACGATGTTTTTCCTTCACCGTTAAAGCAAGTGATAATTAATTTCTAATACGCACATGACTTCGAAAAGTCAGCGGTGCGTGCCTCGGGATCGAACTCGAACCATTCACCGTGGAAGGCACATGGTTAATCCACTAGGCTATCACTGCTTCGAGGCTATCACTGCTTCGAAAATAAGCTTCAAAAATAAGATCTAACGCTTCATTCACACTAGATACTCACGTGTCGTGTCGTAATGCATCAGTAGGTGTCTACATCAGAAGCCTATCGGTTTCAAAAAATGGTGGGAGACTCCCGTTTTAAGTCTGCACTAATAATAATAAAATTAATGCGTTTGGGGGGTTAAATAAGTCTTCTTTCATACCAATTTTTCCATGTAACATTAAAGTTCAAGTATCCATTTTTGTATTCAAGTATCCATTAATAAATTATACCTAGTTTAAATTTATTTTAGTTCATTTCGACGGTCATAGTCGAATGGTTCCCTGTTTACCCGACCACGGTAAAGGCCAAAAGGAGGGTTATAATTTTAGCAGGCTATGTATGTATGTTTTATTAACCGACTTCAAAAAGGAGAAGGTTCTCAATTCGACTGTATTTTTTAATTAGTTATATTTCTAACATTTATCGCCCATTACATGAAGTTACCGCGGAAACCTTTCCGCTTAGTTGCCTGCGAAGTTATGAGTATTGGACACGCGCCAAATATGTGTAAGCTTTGTTCATAAGCTTTTTTGGAACAATTTTAGATTTTTAGCATTACTTACTGGTTTTATTAATAGCACCTACAATAGGCGCAATCAAGTTAATGGTCCGAAGTTCGTGCGAATTGCGTTGGAGTACCTGTATCTGTGCATTTTGAACCTTATTTAAACGACATGCGCAAAATTCTGAAGAGCCTTTTATTGGACCAGTCAAGTTAAGGTGGTTCCCCCGGACTTTTTCTAGTCCGGGGGAGTTCTCAAAAAGTATCCGGGTGAAACCCGGACGCCTGTCGCGTTGACAGTTTCTTTAGTTTTCTATTCCACCAGTTAATGATTTTAACCAAGGTCAGTGACTTTTCTCAAGGTCAGTGATTTTACGGATTAGCACAGATGAGCAAGGATCGCAAACCATGACCATGTGATAACGCAGACGCCTCCGTAGGAGACGACGCACCGCACCTCTGAAGGTACCAACTTGGTCTGTGGTCTGAACTCGTCTGTGTTAAGTGTTAACCCGTAAAATCACTGACTCATCACAAGATTGCGCGTTTTAGGTTTTAAACATATTTTTCCATGCTGGAGTTAAAACCACGAACGACCCTTCGCGCAAATAGCTCATCGATTAGCCAACAACATTTATGTGAAAAGTTTGATTTTATAAAGTCGTCGTAAAAAAAACCCGTAAAAAAAAATTCTCTAATTTCCCTATGAAAACATCGCTTCCGTGTACAATTCCCATAAAATGTCGTTAGGTACATCAAAATAATTATGATTTATCAAAATAACGGGGAAAATGGGTCGCGTAGTCGTCGCAGTAGCTACACATTTTTTGCATCATAATAAATTATTTCTTGAATATTTTATCTGAATTACCCATTGATTGGCCTGGTAAGGTAGACGAATATTTTTATGTAGATGGAACTGCCTGATGGCCTACTTTTTTAGGGTTCCGTACCTCCAAAGGTAAAAGGGTAGCTTATAGCAGTGGTTCTTAAACTTTTTGTTCTTTGTAGCAATAGACCACTTTCAGAATTTCAAAAATTCCATGGCCCTGTCGCAGATTTTAGGAAAAGAAAGCAAAGCAAACTATTAAAAATCATTTGATTTTTATTTTAGTACGAGCGAGCTGTCAAAAATACGATGCGTGAATTACTGCATAATTTTCTGAGTGAATTGTGGCCGTGGTCCCCTGGCACTTATGTCACGGACTTCTAAGGGGTCCGTGAACCCCACTTTAAGAGACTCTGCTTTTCGTCATAGGGACATTATTTTGAAATCAAACAAAAATTACCCCCCCTGAACTCAAATCTTGTATCCGCGCCTGCAACAAACTGTAGTTATCGAGCAATCAAGTAGCCTTAAATCAACAAAAAGGGTTGTAGTTGGTGTCAATTTGAGGAGTAAGCAGTATATCCGACATTTTCATGACTACAGTGAGTTAATCGCGCGGTTACACAGTGATGGGGCAAAAAAACCATCCATCTGTGCCAGGCACAGGGTTCGCGTGAAGGAACGAACTATTTAGGGGTACTTACTCAGTACTCGCGTTAAAGTGACAGAGATGCAACAAATATAGTTGAGCTGCACATAAAGTTACCATATGCTAGGCATTGGCCTGATTTGCCAGGCATTTTAGCTCATGATCAGGCATCCGGCCGGCATTCCTATAAGAGCCAAATTTTCAATCACCAGATAACATTAAATTTATTCCTAGAAATAAACTATATTGATTTCATAAAATCGACTGTGTTTAGAGTGAAACCAATAGGTATAGTTTATTCATAGGAATATTTTTTATCGGACGATTGAAAAGTCGACCCTTAGTCTAGCATTTTGATTTTTGAGTAAAAACAAGACTGGATTTAAAACGTAATCAACAGCAGACTATTAAAAACTGCCATGAATACCAATTTCTACAGATTACTGATATTAGATAGGCTCACCCTATCTACATAATAACAAACGCATAAGTTCTCATTATTTTGGAAACAGCCGTTGCTACAGGATACACGATACGTTTTTCAGCGGGGCTCTAACTGAATGACGGAAAAACACGCGAAAAAATATCCCTTGACACTTAAAACAATTATCAGTAACTTTTTGGGGGATATACCACACAATGTCTATATTAATGGTAAATTCATGGCTTCAGGCTTATTTTACATTAGCATATTTTTTTTAGCTCTGTGATAAGGTATTTAATTACGATCTACTAATTGAAATGTAGTTACAAGAACCTTACTTTATTTTAAAGAATGCATAAAAAGAAAACGTTCCGTTAAAAAATAAGTGAAATTAAATAAAAAAAAATAAACTAAACTCTATAGAAGTTTTTGGAGTGCGAATTTTGTCTTTGTCGCCCAAACGGCGACGAAATGCAGAACAGCCCGACTGGGGAAGTACCTACCTCCAACGTACAGAATACCACAGCCAAATAACGCTACTCTTAGGGCTGTGTTCTTGTGGTTAGTTAGGTCGCCAGAGCTCCTGAGGATGCGCTGTGTTGACGGTGACGGACTCGGTTGTACCCTAAGCTGTCAGCACAGCGAGTCCTCATTTTAAAGGGTCGGCAACGCGCATGTGATACTCGGTGTTGCGCACGTTTCATAGGCTACGGTAACTGCTTACCATCAGGCGGGCCGTACGCCTGTTTGCCATCATCATCATCCGCCTAGCCTTTTCCCAAACATGATTGGGGTCGGCTTCCAGTCTTACTGGTTGCGGCTGAATATCAATATTTTACATGGAGCGACTGCCATCTGACCTCCACAACCCAATTATTGGGAAATACTGGTTTTCGAATGTTAGACCAGTTGTCGGACTTTTGGGCTCCTGACTACCCGTAACGACTGTCAAAGATATTCCTATGACAACCGGGACCGACTCTTTAACGTGCTCTCGGAGGCACGGAGGGGTCTCGATGTGTAAAGAACGGTCACCCATCCAAGGACTGACCGCGGCAAGCGCAGCTTAACCTCGCAGATCGATCGATCAGCGCGGCTGTCATTTAGCCACGAGCCCCTCCGCCTGTTTGCCATCATCAGCATATAAAAGAAAAATTGTTTTTGTCGCGACGTCCTCAATAAAAAACTTTTTACCGTAACAGAGACATGAAAAGGTACTTTATACAGTGGAAACGATTTCCATTATGCATTTCACTGATTTTCATAAAGCTCCTGCGAGTGCGACCTAACACGCATAATAACGCACTAAGTAGATAAGCAGGGCCGCCGTCTTAGGCGACGCAGAGGCCCTTGGCCTTGGGCAGACAATTAGGTGTCTTTGTAGAAAGCTTAAAAAATATAAAAATATACTTTTGTTTAATGATTTTTGTCTGAAATTGAAGAAACTTCTTCTGGACAAACTTTTACCGAGCACCGCTGACTATCTGAGTGCTTTGTTAAAGAGGCATGAAACTAAGAAACCAATGTGTTTCATCATTTCGGGGCCCCTAGCAGTCGGCCCTGGGTCCGTGCCCCACGTGCCCTTATGGTAAAGACAGTACTGTAGATATGGCCAACATTTTAACGCGTTAATTTACTAAAGACTTAACTATTGACATTAGATACTATACGAACTAAGTACAACAATGTAATTATTATTATCAAATATAAATGTTTAACTATGAGATTTCAAAAACAACTGATACAGGCGGGATTTGAACCAGCGACCTCTGCCGCGCCGTGGCATTGCTCTAACCACTTGGTTAGAGCGATGGTGGTAGGCTACTGTGTCTCACCTGAATTTTATGTCTAATACCACCAAGTTTTCATATCAAATCAAAAGTTCTTCAATACCTATAAATTAATCATTATATTATATTGACTCTTTAAAAAGGTTCCATCCTGTTTACAAATGTGTATGTGAATAATTTTTATTTTGTGTAAAAAAAAGTTTGAGAAAGATTGTGACAATATCGGGCTTATGTCCAGCAGTGGGCTTGTTAGGCAGATTATATTAAATAAGTACATATAATAATTATTATGTAGGTAGGTATAATAAACATATTTAAGCTGTATTAAGTGTAAATAGTCTAAAGGCGTGTCTCCTGCAAGAAATTTTGAACAAAACATTGTTTTACGAACATGTTCACGAATTTAAATCATTCATTCACGCGTCTCCTGCGATGTGCGATGTTTTTGTTTTGCTAAACAAGAACATCGAACAATGTATGACAGGTATGCCTACGGTTGCCAACTATCCTATCCTACTTCCTACTAATCCTACTAATATTATAAATGTGAAAGTTTGTGAGGATGTATGAATGGATATTTGTTACTCTTTCACGCAAAAACTACTGAACGAATTTTGTTGAAACTTTACAGTAATATAGCTTAATACATCATAATAGAATCAGAATAGGCAAATTTGGCAAGGAGGTAGCCTGGGACCTAGAATAATACATAGGCTACTTTTTATCCCAAAAAACGCGGGCGAAGCCGCGGGCGGAAGCTAGTACTTTATAATAACGTATCCTACTTTATTTTCTACTAGCTTCCGCCCGCGGCTTCGCCCGCGTTTTCCGGGAGTAAAAAGTAGCCTATGTATTATTCTAGGTCCCAGGCTACCTCCTTGCCAAATTTCATCCAAATCCGTCCAGCCGTTTCAGCGTGAAGAAGTAACAAACATACACACACACACACACACAAACTTTCGCATTTATAATATTAGTGGGATTAGTGGGAGTGGGATATTTATAATTTTGCATAAAAATAAAGTATGCGAAAATACTTTATTTTAAATTTTACTATACATGTGCAAATACATCTGATAGCTTACCAAATTTAAAAAAAAAATATTTCTGATTTACTCTCTGTTCCCGCTACTTCAGCTTTCACTAAAAGAGTTTTTTCGGTATCGAATCTGACATGGCGAGAAGAGAGAAACAAATGGTCCATAAAAATAAAAAACGAGTTATTAATTATTTATTTAAATATAAATTTCGGTTGTCAAACTAGCCTTGACACTTTCAAAGACAACATAAAAAGTATTACGTGTGCTAAAAGTACCAACACAATTTTTTTTTTATGTTAATAAAAACATACTTAAACACGAGAAATCCTCTTTTTTCTTCCAAATAAGTTATTTTTCTCAAAAAAAGTTGGCAACCCTAGGTATGCCATTTCAAAATGAGTTCCGAAGAATGTGAGGTCATTCATTCATTCCATTCATTCCCCCGCAGGCGAACGCGGTGATGTTTTCCGCTAGGCTCGGCAAACATGTTTGTGAACGATAAACGAACAAAATCGTTTATCGTTCACTCTATCGTTCACTTTATTGTTCGTTCAATGTTCGTCGAACACAAAAAAAGGGGGCAAGAGACCCGGCTTAACAAATTAGTGATAATAGAATACTGATGTGTGCTTACTTACTCAACTACTAGGTGTATGTTGCAATAAGTTGAATTTAATAGTTACTGGCTTGAGTTATGTATGTATTTAATAAGTAGATAAGTACATGATAATTGTGATGTGCAGGAAATAAAGTGTAGATGAGAAATCTAAGAACAATGCTTAATCTAAAATGAGTGGGGTGGTTAATTGAATAAAAAATACATAATAAAGGTTAAGAAAAAAGGAAATTAATTACTCTTGTACTATATTTTTTTTATAAATGAATAAATATAATGAAATATGTTTACTTAAAGTATATAAAGGAACCTGGTGTGTGGACGGTGGTGGTTGGGTACCGAGTGTACTTTGGGTATATCGCCAGGTGGCAATTTATAACAAGGCTCACCCTCATCTTCTGGATCCATGGCTCTTTGTAGCAGAAAAAACAAATATAATATTTATAATTTGTATTACTTTTGATGTTTTTAATAGGGCTAGGGTAATTGGGTGAAAAGAATTTTATATTTTATTGCTTCAGCATAAGATTTAAATTCAGATTCAAAGATGGAAAGTTGAACTAAGTAGGTATGTAGGTACAATATAAATAATAAATGTTGTAATAATATTGAGGCTCCTTGTTTAGTTTAATTTATTTTTGAGTAGATAGGTTTACTTTAACGAGAAGTATACTTTTTAAAATTTTTAAATAGTTCGCTCTCCGCCCCTAAAGCGCCTCTCTGACCTAGATCACCCATAAAATAGCTGCATAGGAGGGAATTAGAATGCAGATTTGCAGAAGGTAATATTGACAACTCAAACTAATAAAGAAGCTCTAAGCATACACACCGCAAACCGGAAAAAACATTCACAAATCGATAACGGCGGCAATTATCCGTAAATTATGCATGTTACCTTTAGTTTAACCAATAAAAAAATCGCAATTTTCAAAGCATAGGTTATATTTTTATACTCACGACTTCGGCCACTATCTCTTCACCGGTGGTTTATTTCTAACGAAGTTTAAATTCTCAACGCTGCTAATTTCACATTTCTACGTTTTAGTATTTTTTTGCTATTTTAAAATTAAACTACAACTAACCAAAAATCTACTAAAATTTTGATTGACTTTGACTTTATTTTTATGTTTCAAATTCTGCACGCGCACGCGCGTTGCCAATTTTGTTATTGGTGAATTGCATTGGGTGCATTCGTAGATAAGTATTTTTTTGCGTTTAGTTGATAAGTTATATGGTTGCAAAAATTCAGAAATCGTCTGTGTAAAAAAGCTTAAAGATTTTTATTTGGTTTTGAGAATTAGGTATTATTTTATAGGCTTTTGCACAAAACCCGCACATCGACAGACTGAATGCCCAGTATATTTCGACTCTGACATGCCACAGGAGGCGCAGAGCGGCGCTCAGTCGAGCGGGGAATCTGAATTCTGATTCAGAATTCAGATCAATGCCTACCTTTATGATTAAGAATGCTGGTTTGAACTGAAACTGTTCGCCTCTTCCGTACCAGCCGCAGCCATCTCTGTACGGATTGTTAAATTTGTTATACAAACCGCGCCAACCAAATGACCAATGTGTTTTGTTTGAATAATATATTAAAGATGTAGCGCGACTACTAAGCGGTGATTCGAACCGCGAGTGTTTAGTTTTTCTTAGAAATTCTCAGTAGCAGCCCGGAGTCTGGATTGGTGTCGAACTGTCGATTGATGCCAATAGGCTCGCCTCGGACCAAAACATATGTGGCGAAACGTGGGTGTACCCGGCTATATAAAATGTACTCTGTGGGTGTACCAGTGCCTCTGCCCAACCCTTCGGGGAAAACGGCGTGAATGTCGTGACGTTCTTAAAAAAAACTCATTGTATTTTTCTAAATTTTATTATACAGTAAACTTACAATAATTGTTATTCATTTTATAAAAATAGGAGACGTTCATTTAAGCATAGTAGCTGAGGTTAGCCTTCTTTTTGGCTTGGACCTCAAGAATGGCGTCCATGAAGTCTTCATGAGTGACCGAGGTGGCGGACCGACGGAGGGCAATCATACCGGCCTCGACGCACACGGCTTTGCATTGCGCGCCGTTGAAGTCGTCTGTGGAGCGCGACAGCTCCTCGAAGTTCACGTCGGGGCAAACATTCATTTTCCTGTAGAACAGTGGAAGGGGGTAAGATTATACACGATGAATTATGCAAAATTATTAAGTACAGTGCGTTTCACTTTAGTTCTGTTCGACGCTATGTTGGCTCCCCTGTCTGTCACTATGTCTAGGTCTCACGTAAGCATTTTTTTTATTGATGTTAACATTGGTCCTTCGAGCCGGATTTGAACTAGCGACCTATGGTAAGATATTTGTGTGCGAGAGGGGTACCCAATTAATGCAGGTGTTCATACATTCATACATAGTAAAGCTGCCAATAAGTATAATGGAGGCAAAAATGTTGCCACTGCTAAAAAAATCTGTAAATTGACTATAATCATTTGTAACATCAATAATATTTTTAACCAACTTCAAAAAAGGAGGTTCTGTATTCGTCCCGTATGTATGTATGTTTGTATGTGCGCGATTTTCTCAAAAACTACTGATTCGATTTGGATGGGGTTTTCACAAACGTAATCTACATACTTTCAGGAAGGTTTTAGTATATAATACATTATGTAATCATTCCTATGTACAAAGTTATATGCATAAATGTACACACTCCCTAGAAGATTTACTGTTGAACGAATTCGTGAAAGTAATCTAACACGGGATAAAGAACTGAAAAGGCAAAAATAAAAAACTTTTTTAACAAAAAATAAGCGACTTCAAAAATCCACTACAAAGAAAATAATAATTTTGGTTTCGGAAGTCGGTGGCAAAAAAAAGCAAACAAAAACCAAAGCCACTGACTGACATAATCATTTGTAACATCAATAATATTTTTGGACTATACCTTGAATGGATCTGCATGATGCGTGCCCTTGCCTCCTCGTTAGGGTGGGGGAACTCAATCTTCCTGTCTAGACGTCCAGACCGAAGCAGAGCGGGATCGAGAATGTCCACTCTGTTAGTAGCTGCTATTACCTGCAATAAAAATGTTAAGTACAATGTACTTAGTAATTTCATACACAATTTTTTTTATACATGAAAATTATATTGGCGTGCGCGCGTGCCTATAGGAGGGTAAGAACGGCTCTTATGGCACATCGCGACGTCCATTCGGCCATCTTCGTAAAGCCGGGTCTCCAGCGCGTATTCATTGAACATCGAACATGTTGAATGAACAAAAAGGGGCGTGGCCTACGCGTTTTGTTTAGCAAAAACACTCGAACACGTGACGGATAACATGTTCGATGTTCAATGAACACGAAAACACGTCGCTGGAGACCCGGCTTAACTCATCAGCTTTCTCGACTCGGCGCTCCACGCTCGCCAATTAAATATGTTTGGTGCCTTATTTATTTTTGTTTTTATCTAGATTTTATTGCAAAAAAGTACTACTTAAAAATGCTTCAAAGAAATTTTAAATTTTAATTGATGCGGACAGCACACGGTAGCTCAGTGGTTAGAGCGACGCCATGGTAAGGCAGAGGTCGCGGATTCAAATCCCGCCCCTGTCCATTGCTTTTAAATCTAATATTATAAAGCTGAAGTGTTTGTTTGTTTGAACACGCTAATCTCTGGAACTACCAGTTGGATTCGAAAAATTCTTTTTGTATGTGATGGCCAGATTCATAAGGAATAGTATAGACTATTTAACATCACTCTATAACCCTTAGGAGCCGAGCAATGGGGGTGAATGCGCGGAGAACAGCTAGTTTCTTATACATTTAGTAACAAAAAGTACTAGTTTGACATTACCTTAATATCAGCAGTGGAACTGAACCCATCCAGCTGGTTGAGAAGCTCCAACATGGTACGCTGTACCTCTCGGTCACCGGCCTTCTCGGAGTCGAAACGTTTGGTACCAATGGCATCTAGCTCGTCAATGAAGATGATTGCTGGAGCTTTTTCTTTAGCTAGCGCGAAGGCGTCACGGACCAGTTTGGCACCGTCACCTGTAAGTAAAGTATAATTTTTGAAAGTGTCACGTGTGTCCCACTGAAGGGTGTGTGTATATTGCACAAGCTTTCGAATTTGCGAAGTGAACATTTTGCAAAGTTGACATTTTACAAAGTGGTCACTTTGCAAAGTAGTTAGCTGTTAGAATTTGCGATGTTAGAATTTGCGACGTCGCCATTTTGTGAAGTGGACATTTTGCAAAGTGGACATTTTGCAAAGTGGACATTTTGCAAAGTAATCATTTTGTGAAGTAATTGTTATGCATTGTGTTGACTTATGAAAAGTGGACATGCATCAGACCCTTTAAACTAAATACTTACCAATGAACATTTGCACAAGTTGAGGTCCAGCCAGCTTCAAGAAGGTAGACTTGGTCTGCGCCGCACAAGCCCTTGCCAGCAAGGTCTTGCCCGTACCGGGGGGACCGTAGAGCAGCACTCCCTTAGGCGGATGGATGCCAAGGTTCACAAACTTCTCCTTGTGTGTCATCGGGAGTACCACAGCTTCAATTAGCTCCTAACAATGATAAATGAAATATTAGTTAAGATTTGGTACATCAGGAACATGGGTGTCCAACTAACATGCAGTCTACATTAGAAGGATGTGGGAGGGCTTAGACAATGTGCATAATTATAGCAGTCAGTGGTTTCATTTATCTCCCTTATCATACCTAATGTGCAAATTATTTTAAAAATCTGTCCTGCTGGGCTAACATTCGCGCCGCGAAAAAATTTTGTCGACGATTTTATCGCGTATTTGCACGAGAAAGAGCGCGACAAAACGGTCGACAAAATTTTGTCGCGGCGCTGATGTTAGCCCGGCTGGCAAAAAAAATACAGCTGTCAGTCATGTCAAGTCATGGCTTGTTTGACTAACAATGTTTATCATAATCCTATTTTTTTTTTGGTTTTTCTTTAGGTTTGCGTTTGACCACCATCTTGCCTGAAGATAGAAGATGATTCAGATGGTAATCTATAATTTTTTCATACTACTTTTATATTAATGGGTCATTCTCCGGTGTCCCATTGTTTGGATGATTTCGGTACCACATTTTTTTCTGTTAATTAGGATATTTTAACAGGAAATATTGAATCCTGATTTAACTTAGAGAGTATTGGTAGCAGATGGTATAGATATTTTCTTTAAAATGTCTTAGTTAATCGGAGAAAATTGTGCCACCGAAATCAACCAAACAATGGGACACCGGAGAATGACCGTAATATTTTTAGTATTCCTAAGGCGACTCTCTGACCTTCCTACTGAACACAAGTGTTAAATGCACTATCCTTTTTACACTTGAAGCTATAATGGAAACCTTATATTTTTAGTTTAATTCCTGTGATTTAAGTTGTCAAATGATTTGCTATCTGGTCTCCAAACATGGTCAATCAAAGTATAAGAATTAAAAACAATTATCTGCAATTTAACAATAATAAATCGATTATGTCTTGCGTGGATCTGCATTCTAGTAGTCACTGCATTAATAATTATCTTTAAGGTACACTAACCTGAATCTGTTTATCTAAACCACCAATATCCGAATACTGCTCAGTGGGTCTCTCGTCCACCTCCATGGCCTTGACCCTGGCGTCGTACTCGGCGGGCAAAGTCTCCAGTATCAAGTACGAATCCTTGTTGACACCCACTAGGTCACCTGGCTTCAACTTTTCGGCGTCAACTAAGCCGATGACTGGTAGAAAATAAGTTTGGCGCGTGGAGGTTTTAATGACCGCGCATTTTCCTTTGCGCTGAGAGTCCAGGTCCACCACAGCGCCATCCTCCTCTTCTTCCTGAGGGTCCACGTCCAACAGTTCTATCACATTCGATACGAGGTACGGCAGTGTCTTGTTCACTTTGATTTTCTCCGTGTTCTCCTTTATCTTGTCGTTCTGTGCCTGCAACTCATGTGAGATCCTCATAACTTCGCTCTTCATGATTTTAATTTCATTGTCTAGAAGCCTTGTGCGGCTGATGATTTCGTCTGTCGGCATGCGGAGGACTTCCTCGCTGAGCGCCTCCTCGCCATCCTCCCAAATAGATTTGTCCTCTAACGTTGTAGCCATTTTCACACAGTATTTAGACCGAAACAAATTATTGTTCAAAATCTTTTGGAGTCACCAAAACACAGAACAATTCTCACCAAAATGAATTGTCATTCATAATGTTCTGTGGTCATTCTGGTTTTAGGGTTAACAACAGTAAAACAATAGAGCACAATAGAGTGGTACCGGATTGCAGGTTTATTAGATTTTAGTTATTTTTATTTAGAATTACTATTTTAAAAAAGATTTATATGTACCTACTTTTAATCATAATAAGTAGGAGGACATTTTATATTATTAATCATTGTTTTTAATTTAACTTTCGCCTGGTAACTAGCAATACCATTATTTTCCAGTGTTGCCAACTCCAAAAAATCAAAGTCGCTAGACTCAATGTTGAAAGTCGCTAAAACTGATTCTACCAGCCGACTTGGCAATTAGCATGACTATGAAACTACGATAGAAACAGATTTTGTCTACAGAAGAATAGACAAAATGACAGATTTTAGAAAGATTTTTACCGTTTTACGCATGCAATAAAGAGACGAAATGTTTGTATTTCTTCAGTAGTGCTCCTCGGGCACAAGAGATAACGATTTGGATAGAGAATCGAGTAGCATAATATATTATAAGCTTTCTAAAAAGGTATATCACATGGGTGTTCGAATTTCTTAGGAATAATAAACCACTTTTGACCGTCTCCTTTTGTCGTCAAACTTTTTTTTTGGCGCAAAGGCTGTTTGTGCACTACACGTTTACAGCACGTTTTTTCACGGACCGTTTTTTTTCCATATATTTTAAAAGTGGTGGGGATCGTTCTGCACGCCTATTGGCTAAAAATCCGTAAAAAACCGAATACGAATTGAAAACGTCTGTAGTGCACAAACAGCCTAAAACATAAGCAAAAGTCGTCAGTTCTAGCGACAAAGTCGCTAAATTGGCAACACTGTTATTTTCTTTAACATGACAGCACATGACATTGACAGACTGTCAATGGTCATTCGATTTTTGAATGGTTGTTTTTATTTGACGTATTGGAAATTTCGAAGCTGATGCTGTGTTAAAATATTTAAATTTTTTCTACATTGTTGAATAGATAATCACTTAAATAAACTCAAACATGACCTTCTCAACATTACTTCGTACGCCAGGTAATTGAACAGTTGTAGTGAATGTTTTGCTATTACATAATAGTAATTGTTTAACTTGCTCTTCACTTCTTAGTTTTTACAGAGTATTATATCACATATCACAGCATCTACTGTGGTTTTATTGTAGCTGTGTGCGAAAATCGTTTGTAAACTATATCTTCTATGCTATTTTTGGAAACTAACTCTTAAATACCTGCCTCTAAGGCTACACACCAGCTTTTGAGAATTTTCCCTCTTAGTTATACCTACATTCGTAACAAGGGCGGATCCAGGGGGGTTATGACCCCCCCTGGGCTTGGCCTAGGTTGACCACTGATAATATTTCTAATCTAAAAAAAAATATACTTTGTAGTAAAATACATGTAGTGACCACCTGACTCAAAGGCTGGGTCTGCCCTTGCCTGGAGGGGTACAGAAATGACAAGATCAGTACCAAGTTTTAGGTCATGCTTTGGAGTTAGTAACATACATACAATACCTATTAGGTATTTATTGCGGAATATGGGTGTACCCTACTATCACATTATAGTAATTTTTTCAAGGGTGCAGTTATAGAAGCTCACTCCGGCGCAAACAAGGCTAGTTACGGTATTGCTGTCACAGGAGTATGCTTATGCATTTGTGTATTAAATTAATTGGATCCATGATTAAAATTGCAGTATGCCGAAGTGGAGCATTTACACAAATGATGAAGCTAGCAACACAGGCATCCGTGCAGCAGCCCGTAGCCCGTATGCTGCCCGCCAGTTCACTGCTGCTCAAGGAAATTAACAGCACGCCAATCATCAATTCTGTGAGTTCACCTTTGGATTTGAAATCAATTAGTTAACATATTATGACAATTTTAATGTTGTAATTAATGTATCGCACATCGGCAAGAAGAGTGTCACAACACAATAAATGAAGTTTTTGGGAAATCACGATTTTCTTTTTTTTAGATCCTAGAATTCTATTAAAAAAGGTCTGTATTAAATAAATGCCATCTCTCAGCGAGGAATTGCACTATAATAATGAATTTTTTTTAGCAGATCAAGTTTGTAATTGCCTTTCAGATTGGCATACTTAACTCAATTTCGTATTATTGTGTGTTGTGACACCCTTCTTGCTGATGTGCGGTATAGTCATATTTAGTTAGTGTACAAGTTGTGTGTGACAACAAAATATCTACAAAGAGACATTCCCAATGCCATCTATCATTTAAAATAATATTTACTGTTTGGGGAGATTACTCAGATTACCCGCGTCAATACTGTTATGCATGCCCCCACGTTTTGCATTTCATTCCTTTAAAATCTTTAATCGCTTTAAAAGGATGGTTTAAAAAAAAAAAAAATTGTAGTCTTAATTATTTTTTTACTTTTTAGTCCATATTATTGCATTGACAATATTGTCATCTAAATTACATACAGTGTATTCGGATAGAACTTGCGGACATGATGTGACGGATGTGAACAAACACTTTAGTCAATATTTCTCTAATAACCATTACCATCAATTATCAAACACGGTTTATTTTACATTCTGTTCACTTTTTCTTTATCTAAAACTAGATTAATCCATAAAAATAATAATTCATTTTGCGGTTGAAGTTAGAGTCAAATTGACTTTCAAAGTATTTTTCTTTGACACTTTTTTTTTCAAATTCTCTTAGGTACTTTAAATGTATGTCGAATTGTCGATGAAATGGCAAAGTCGAAAGGGATTACAGTTTTGTGCGCCTTATCATTGCGAACTAAACTATTGAATTAATATGGGCACAAGTAAAGAGTTATGTCGGCTGAAAATGAAACCGTCAAAATTGCCAAACTAAAGGTTTTGCTGGCAGGTTTGGCGCAAATCGGAGTAGAACAATTAATAAAATGTTTTGTCCATGTTTTAAAAGAGGATAATATGAAAAATATAGACAGTATCCTTGATAATCCTGGACAAACATCGGAACCATTCATTAAACATGTTGGTGACACTGACACGGCTTCTAGTACTGATTCAAAAAAAGAAAATTGACTATTCTTTTTGCTACAATTATGTATGTAAACTATACAATTTCATAACCTTATTATTCATATTTGTTAACCTGTCCCATCACAAATAAATTTAGCCATAGATAATGCACATATGGTGGATTGTTTACAAAGTCCACAAGTTCTATCCGAAAAGACTATAGGTGCACCAAATGTCAGCTTAGTCGTATGCCAGCAAGTGCTTGAAAAATGAATTGCAAAAGGACACGGCGGACGTCCATAGAACGCTGGGCTTCAGATTGTGTATGTCGGTACAGATATGAAATTAGTTTGGTGTGATCCAGAATTTCAAGAGTATTTATATTCATTTTTTATTTGTTTTTGTACGTAATTGGGTTAAAGAGAAATCTTCGTATTTGTGACAGTGAGGTTAAATATGGTGTTAATGATCCAGTGAAGTACAGCCCAACTAATGAGTTCTCAATTCAAAGGTTTTAGTTGCTGTCGACATGATATTCTGTGGAGGCACGCGACCAGCCAGCATGCACGTGTTTTGTTTTATTGGTTTTTTCAAAATGTCAACGGCATAATCGTTTTATTTCTTATTTATTTCGATTTTTGATTCCAATTCTTAATCTCTAAGATAAATTAGGCAAAGAACAATTAAAATATATTTTTATTTTTGGTTAAGCTTTTATTACTGTACCATATCAAGCCCAAAACTACCAACCTCCTTTGTGCCAAACAGACAGACAGACAAGAAAGCGAGTTAATAAAAGCTAGTGTTTATGATCTTTTCAGGTGCGTTCATTCCGTACGACGCCTGTCCATCTCTCGGGTGAGAAATCTCACGACCATGCTAAACTGTGGGTGATTGAAAAAGCAGTGGCTGCTGTGCTTATACCCCTCCTCCCTCTGGGCCTCCTTATGCCCAACAGATTGTTTGACTCTGCCATCGCTATTCTCATCTGCGCGCATTCATTCTGGTAAGCATACATTTAAGTTGAATTTTTTTATGATGAGTGTAGCATCATTTTGGAGCGTAACCCGAGGGCCACGAAATGCGACGCTCCAAGCGAGTTCGCCCTGTGCTGCAAGCGTCAAAAACAAATACTGTGGTTAAAGTGCTGAGTGCGAGTTACAAACCATCGCGTTAAGCAAATATCTCGCGAAGTGTTACTTACTTTACAAACTGAAGAGAACTTTCAAACTTTAAACGCTATGAACACTGGCTGTTAAAATAATAAGCTGCGGAAATCGCATTCCTGTTCCTAGCTATTTTGTGTTGCCGTTCGATCGTTTGTTTTGGACTGTCGATAGTATCGATATTTTATGAAGTAATACCATCGATAGTATCGATTGTGCTATCCATAGTATGGCCTCTTTTAGATGAAAACTATCGATAGTACCTATAGTAGTATAGTAGTTACTATCGATCGGCAACACTATTCCTATCCGTTTCCCAATTCCCAGGGGTCTAGAAGCCATGTGCGTGGAGTATATCCGTGTGCTACTATTCGGCCCATTCATACCTAAGGTAGCGATGGGAGTGGTCTACTTCATATCGGTGACCATGCTTGGAGGCCTGTTCTTCCTGATCTTCAATGATATCGGCCTCTGCAGAGCATTCTGGAGGATTTGGAGGAACATGAGGAAACCGAAGCATTCCAAGAAACCGTGCAAATAGGTAAATGTTACTTTTTGTTGGTTAGAATATCTATTGGTCAATGTTCTCGCTTCAGTAGTAAACCTCTTTGAAGTTACCGAAAGTTCCACTAATATCAAACTGTTAATATTAAAACTAAGGGAAATCAGTCTGTAAAACATGTAAACTTTCCCATTTTCTAACCTCCTATGTCCTACTACCTCATGTAATTTCCAAAATATATTATTTTACATTAAGACCGCGTTCAGAGAGTTCGTAGAGGCAACCGGCGCTGATCTACCGTCGCTTATCGGTGCTGATATCGTTACATAACGCAAGCTAGTAATGGATAAAAATGGATCTATTTCTTATGGTAATTGTTTTTGAAAATGGCTGTTTACCGCACGCATCGGATTTTGTCGACACTGATTCTATAAGAAACGTCTAGGTACCGATCACCGGTGAAGCATCATCATCATCATCTGCCTAGCCTTTTCCCAAATTATATTGGGGTCGGCATTCAGTCTAACTAGTTTTGGCTGAATATCAATATTTTATGTGGAGCGACTGCCATCTGACCTCCACAACCCAATTAATGGGTAATACCGGTATTCGAATGTTAGACCAGCTGTCAGACTCTTAGGGCTTCTGACTACCCGTAACGATTGTCAAAGATATTCCTATGACAACCGGGACCGACTGCTTAACGTGCTCTCCGAGGCACGGAGGGGTCTCGATGTGTAAAGAACGGTCACTCATCCAAGGACTGACCGCGGCAAGCGCAGCTTAACCTCGCAGATCGATCGATCAGCGCGGCCGTCATTTAGCCACGAGCCCCTCGGTGAAGCTAGATGCCCGTTCAAAAGCGTAGATTCCTATGGAGAAGAATAGGCAAGAAACTCCATGGTCTCTTTTAAATCAAATCATTGCAATATCATGGTTATTGTACATACATTGTTTTTGTCAGAAATAACACAATTAATATGAGAGAACACTGTATAAGTCTTCAATAATAGTAAATACAACTCCAAATATTAGCCATAGTAGTCAGAGATGACCAGTCCCAACAGACGGCGCCTGTTCACGTATATGACGCATGAATCAGCGTCATTTAGCTCAACCATTTTGAAGGGAACCGAATGACCCAACGCATGCGCCACCATTAGCAAGACATTTTAGTGAGGTGCACTTGCGTTATCTAGTTTTACTATATCTGTGGTACCGACTGTTCGCGCCGACTACCTGTGGTCATACGCGGGTCGGTAGCGATAAGCGTCGGTTGATCAGAGGCCCTAGACAAGTTGCTTTTCTGCACACTAATTGCGTAACTCAATTGCTATCACCATGGCATTGTTTTTGACATTCATTACGCTGTATGATTGGTAATCCGTGCTCCCGTAACTAGCTTAAGGCCGCAATGGATGTTGTTGAACTGTCAAAATGAAAGCCATGGTGAAAGAAATTGAGTTACGCAATTAGGCTGCTGTTAGCGTTCACGCCAAACGCTACGGACAAAATGTATGGAATTGACATTTGTGAGTCACGTGACTTTACCGCAGCTAATAATGTCATTGCCATACATTTTGGCCGTAGCTTTTGGCGTGAACGCTAACAGAAAAACAACTTGTCTAGGGCCTCAGCGCCGTTGTGTTATAATGCTAGTTAGATGTGAATACTAAATGTGTGCATTTTTCTTGCAGGGGACTGGAAGCAATCGCCATAGATTACGTGCGCCCTAGTGTAGTAGGCCCTATTCTTCCCAAAATTGCCCTCGGGCTAGTGTACCTGATCTCCATAGCAACCCTCGGCGGCCTCTTCTACATCATCAGCCACGACATCGGCATCGCCAACACCGTTAAACAAATCTGGGCCATCAAATCTGACCGCCAAAAATCATAAATTCGCTTAGATACAGCATGTAACAAAAACCCTGTTCAATCCCAAAGGGGGCCATTATACTCATCATTATGAATAATATTTTGTAGGACACACCCCCGAAATCGCAAAAAAAATCTGCTGTTCCATACATTTTAGTGATTAATGTGAACAAAAATGTATGGAACAGTAATTATTTTTTCGCTATTTTAGGGTTGGTCCCATAGTAAAAATTATTCATAATGATGAGCATAGACACGAACTTTGGGATCGAACAGGGTTTTTGTTACATGCTGTAGCATTGATAAAATAACTTCGTTAGATGTAATTTTAAATACTATTGGGTATTATGTCTGCGGGGTCTCCGCGTGTGTCTTCATCAATTTATTTATCGCGTGGAAATTGCCCGCTCCTTTATTTTTTTCGGCAAAACTATCAAGACCCGTTGTAACGACTGCAGTGTGACCAGATTTAGCAGGATCCTGCGATTGGCAACACTGATTGCCACTAATTTAGGGCTTAGCAGATTATGCCGCAGGATAGAAAATGTTAGCAGTTTTTAGCAGGATCTAATAATTAATATGCAGAAACAGCAATATTCGGCATTTACAAATTAAATAAGTGAAATGGCAGGATCCTGCTTAATCTGGTCACACTGAACGACTGCTACTCTGCAATTAGGAATCTGCAAACTAACACAATTGATCATTCATTCGATTATAAAATGTATATCTCAAAGCTAATAAATGAATGGTTGGAACTAATTTTGAATTTGCAGTTTGTGATTGTAGGGTAGTCGGTAAAAGTATGTGGTAGGTACTTAAATGCACAAGATTTTAAAATTTCGTTGTTTTAATGAGTATTGTTTATTGTTTACCGTTAAACTATTTGTTCTGATAAATTTTTACTTTTACGTATCTTCTGGTGGGATTTAATTTATTAATAGAATAAAAAATGATAGTTGCAAAAAATATGTTTCATTTAAAAGGACTTCGAAGTTTTATTTATTACCATCATTGTTCCTCATCTGGACAGGTACTAACACGGGATGTGTGAACTCACTCATCTCAATAATGACACATTTTCGCAACGTAAGCACGGTGAGGGCACATAGCTACCGATTAAAATCTATGGGCAAATAAAACACTAGCTTACTAAAATTATATATTTCAAATGTTAATAAAATATTTACATCATATTTTTGTAACAACTATAAATAATACAAACATTTATCAGATATAGCTACTAATTTGAAAACTAGCACTTTGCGCCATAATATTTGCAATGTAATCGTCTATTAAATAATTATAATAATTTAACTTAAATATTTAGTCGTACTTATTGATTTCGTGAACTTAAGACTTTGCTAAGCACGCACTTAGCCCTCTAAGTGCGTGCTTAGTAAAATCTAAGTGCAACTCAGATTGCATTGTGATTAGGGACATTGCTAGTTAAGTCTGAGCAAAGTAAAAATACTATGAGGACTCATAGCAAAATGTACAAAAACTCATTCAAAAATTAACATCGTATGTATTACGTTAAGGTGCATATTCGTATGAAGCGCTTGTTTATCTTTGCTTATATGAATATGAACCTCATTGTTATACATATAATGTTCATATTCGTATAAAATACTGTCTAAAAGATATTAAAAAGTCTCGAAAAATAAAAATGTACAACATTTTTAATCGACACACAAAGGGCACTGGCAGACGCCCATAGAACGCTGGGCTTTAGATTGTGTAAGTCGGTACAGATATGAAATTCGTTTGATGTGATCGAGTATTTCAAAAGTATTTAAATTTTTTATTTGTTTTTGTACGTAATTGGGTTAAAGAGAAATCTTCGTATTTCTGACAGTAAGGTTAAGTATGGTGTGAATGATCCAGTGAAGGACAGCCCGACTAATGAGTTCTCAATTCAAAGGTTTTAGTTGCTGTCGACATGATATTCTGTGGAGGCACGCGCCAGCCAGCATGCACCCGTTTTTGTTTTATTGGATTTTTCAAAATGTCAATGGGCATAATCATTTTATTTCTTATTTATTTCGATTTTTGATTCCAATTCTTAATCTCTAAGATAAATTAGGCAAAGAACAATTAAAATATATTTTTATTTTTGGTTAAGGTTTTATTACTGTACCATATCAAGCCCAAAACTGCCGACGTCCTTTTAACTAATCGAGATAAACCAATGGGAAAATGTCAATCAAGAACTGTCAATTTTGTAAAACTAGGCTAGTGGAGTTTTTTTTTGTTACATTTGCGGTTTTGTGCGCCTTTAGAGGAAGTGGTTAAAAGGAGTTGTTTCAGAAATGTATGGAGCCTGAGAGTGGTCTACCTACGCAATAAGTATTATAGCTATACATGATAGTAACCGGTTCCTAATGCTTATTTTCTTTAACATTACTTCCTTTAATTGTAATTCATTCGTTTCTTTGTCAAGGGGAGAAATACAACACAAATATGGTGGATCAACAACCGACAAATGAATTCTGTGAGACGTCATTTTGACAACTGTTGATGTCAATTAAGTCAATGTCAGTCAAAATGGCAACCAAAATCCCACACACAACGACTCAAACGTCATGTCTTAAAACCACAGATAATATAATACTATACGTACAGATGCCTCATCTCATACAAAGAAAAGTGACCGATTTAGCGCGGGCTATCATCGGGCTATACATTTTTCCGTGCTTAAAGGATTTTTCAAAATTTTAACAAATATTTTTCATGATGTATTTTTTCATGTTCTCAATTTTACGCAAACTTCAATAACAAATCGATACATATAACGCCATCTATTATGAGTTATTTCAACAAATGTTCCTTTGTTCCTGATGCGACCCCATGCTTAAAACAAAACTGTCAAACTCAACTGTCATGGCCGCCCTAATAATAGGGATATCATAATGAAAAACTTCATCTCAAATAATTATATTACAACTGTACTCTTCTTCAAATGAATTTATTAATATTTTTATATAAATCCCCTATTTTTTTATGTAGCGTACGTATACCAGTTCCAAGGTGAAACATCTCCTTTGGCTTGCAAGATTTCACTTCACATACAAAAAATCTTTTAACATGGCATGCCAAAAAGATACGGCCTCTGGACTTATTCAATTACGTCTTGTATATAAAAAAAACCGGCCAAGTGCGAGTCGTACTCGCGCACCGAGGGTTCCGTACCGTTTTTTAACGTATAAAAATTAAAAAATCGGACCGCAAAACTAAGTTTGTTTGTAAAGGAATTTTGATGATTTTTAGTCAGTTAAGTTAGTTTTTTTAATGCAATATTTAGGTAAATTTCTATCAACCCTAATTATTTCAGATTTTTCGCATTCCGAGATAAAGGGAATGGTATTTTTTTAGACATTTTTCGTCATATGTTTGTCAAAAACTATAGGGCAATAAAAAAAACAAAGATATATTTTGAAATGTGCAGATAAAGCCCTTTTATCTGATATGCCACTTGACCTAGTAACCCTATTTCAAAATTTTGAACCCCCACTTCGGCTCCATTTGCAATGAAAATAAATCAATTTTGTAACTTTTTTCATTTGCAATAAAAGTGGGTAAACATTCTTTATAACTATTTCAAATTTCAAGTCGCTAGCATTAGCAGTTGCTAACGTAATCAGCTGTGACAGACGGACAGACGAAGTCGCACCATAAGGGTTCCTTTTTACCATTTTGGTACGGAACCCTAAAAACCATATCGTTGCATTTCTTTCTCAACCTCGTATCTGTAAAATCTTAGTTTTACAGGATCGAAAAAAAAACTGTATTTTATGTCAAAATTGTTTTATATTTAAATGAAATAATTATTAAATAACTTAAATAAGGATTGAGGTATTCCACGAAGCACACCCAAACGAAGCCCACCCAGACGAAGCACACCTAAAGTATGGTGTAATTTGGTGTAATTCGTCTGGGTGTGCTTCGTTTGGGTGTGCTTCGTGGAATACGGTGTGCTTCGTTTGGGTGTGCTTCGTGGAATACCTCTAAGGATTGGATGAATATATTATAATTATGTGTTTCTTTACACAAACAATGAATGATTAATAAGAATTTTAGATAATTTTGCTCGTTTCTGCAAAACTATGATTTGACAGATACGAGGTTGAGAAAGAAATGCGACGATATCTGATCACTAGTAAATAATACAAAATATATGGGCAGTTTGTTGGAACTTTCTCCGTTGGCACTCACGTCCTGGTGACGTGTTGTCTATGGAAGATGTCGAGCGCCTCCCACTGCTTGGTGTGCAGCAGGATGTGCGGCCGGCGCGTGCGCATGTACGTCACCGCCTCGGCCGGCGACCACCCGTTTTTCTGTTCAAATATAACAGTTCATGTATTGGTGTGTAATTAAATTACATCCTACTCACTACTATGAATAAATGTGAAAGTTTGTGAGGATGTATGAATGGATAAATGTATGGATGTTTGTTACTCTTTCACGCAAAAACTACCGAACGGATTTTGATGAAACTTTACAGTAATATAGCTTATAGATATACATCAGAATAACACATACTTTTTATCCCAAGAACGCAGGCGAAGCCGCAGGCGGTAGCTAGTATATTTTTTAAATATAAAAAAAAATCAACATTTAAAAATGGATTAATATTATTGACCCTTGTCAACGTGTGTGTGGACCTGCTTATGTAGCAATGTGTGCGAACTACCTGGCAGAGCACGTACTAACACCCTGCTTAGCTGATAATAAGTCACACGCGACACAAGTTACACGCTACACAAGTCACACGCGACACAAGTCACACGCTACACGTACCATCATGAGGTAGCAGCCGACGAGCGTAGCGCTGCGCGTGCGGCCCGCCTTGCAGTGCACGTACACGGAGCCGCAGTTGATCTGCTCGCAGTCTGTCGGCACGCCGGATAGCTTCCGGTCCGCTGGCAGGAACCTGCAATTAAAAATATTACGATTACAGTCTGGCTAACAAAAGTTGAGCTAAGAAAAGCGCGTCAAATTTAAAAGATGTTTTTTTATAGGTACCGGCATGAGTCATGAGCACAATTCGCGCATGTTTTTCAGCCCAATAGACAGTTGACAAAACGTAATAGAGAATAGTGCAATAGACGACGAGCATCGACTGACGACAGCGTGCAGCCTCGGCGCCCCCGTCTTCTTCATTCCGCCAAAGAGACCGAAAAACCAACTAATACGCAGGTGACGTTTGTGCTCATAACTGCTGCCGCTATGATGATGTATTAATTATTCGAGTTTTTTTTAAGTGACTGCGAATAGTTGAACCCTGATTTGGGCTCAAACGGTATCTTCAATATACAAATTAATACTTAGTCAAAAGTGTCAAACTCAACTTTTGGCGTTACTTAAACCTCATTTAGGTATTGACTATTGACTAACCTATTTATAAACGTGACGCCTTCATAAAGTTTATCCTGGTCGGGTGCTTCAAATATATCCGTCGTTGCCAGCTGAAGAAACTCCACGCCTTGCTCTCGCCACTTCTGCAACATAATTAACACGAAATTATGTATAACTAGCTTCCGCCCGCGGCTTCGCCCGCGTTTTTGGGATAAAAAGTAGTGTTATGCTGATGTATAAGCTATATTACTGTAAAGTTTCATCAAAATCCGTTCAGTAGTTTTTGCGTGAAAGAGTAACAAATATCCATCCATACATACATCCTCATAAAATTTCGCATTTATAATATTAGTAGGAACGGAAGTAGGATTAGTAGAATTTTATGAATTTTTAAACATGGTAAAACCATGTTATTGAGTTTTAAAAACGCCACGGCACGGCAGAGGTCGCGGGTTCGAGTCCATCTCGTGTTATTTAATAACAATAACACACAAAATTGCTAACTAAGTACTTTTTTATTTCAATTGTACCTAAATGATGATATTTATGTTTGTGCCTTGATACAAAAAGTGGCTATGTCATAATCATAATGTACCTAAACGTATAGCATTGTTATTAGATACTAGTTTCCACACGCGGTTTCGCCCGCGTTTTTCGGGATAAAATGTAGCCTTTGTGTATATGGAGTAAGTACGGATAGGCTTCGGGCGCGGCTCCGGGCCGAAGGTTGAGTATGACTGGTTTAGTGGTTGCCAGCGCGACTGATATGCGTGAGGTCCTGGGATCCCCGGGACCCCCGATCCCCTACAAAACTGACCGATTTTGTAAGATTTTCCATTTGGAAATTTTCGGTTCCAGCCCGGAGTCTCGATTTGTGCCGATTAATAGCAAAAGGCTCGTCCCCCCCTGTAGAGCTAGTCAGACCTTTTTTTTCGTAGCTGGGTAGCTACTTTACGTTTTCTATATAAAGTTATGGTTTTCCCGTAAGACGTTTCATAGGGCCGACCCGCCGACCCTTAAGCATAATGTGGGTGTATTATAACTACAGATCGGATAATCGGATGCATATTTACCTAAACATTACTTTTATTTCAACGAAAAAATAATATGGCCATACCTTTCTATTTTTTTTAATAATACATACTTACTGATTATTTTATTAATTTGATAGTATTTCATTAATGTGTTAGTACGATTTCAATGTGATAGGAATGAATATTGGTAATGTTTGCATCAAGTCAGACAAAATTGTCCACGTCTATGTTATATACTTTTACGTACAATATTATTACTGAGACGAAATGTTTTTCAAAAGTTTTTAAGATAAACAATAAATTTATTCAGAGGCATGTCCATATTATTGTGGGAAAAAGTGAAGTGTAGGTAAATATATGTATCCGATTATCCGATCTCTAATTATAACCTCTGCCTAATCCTTGACCGCACGGTTGTCGCAGTGGCTGCGAGATTGGCAGCTGCGCAACGTGTCGCGGGTTCGATTCCCGCATTGCACATAGGTCTGGCTGTTTGTGTATGTGAAATTTGTGTTTGTAAACGCACCCACGATACAGGAGAAACCCTAGTGTGGGGCAAAGTTAAAAAAAAAAAACAAAAACCTTTACGGGCGTGATCTGATGGCGTGATGTTATGTATTTATGTAAATAAAAAACATCTTACGTAAGATCTGAAGATAAATGATTGAATTTCTAAATGGATGTGCAGCATAGGTACATTAACATGACTTATATTTAACCTTGCACGTTTGACTTGAAAAAAGACATGATGACATTGTAATGTAATAATTTTAAGGTACCTACATAGTGGTGCCGATTCTGTTGTTAGTCTCATTATGTCTCTTTCTAATAAAAAACATGAGAAAGGGATAGATTAAATTTAATCCTGTCAAATTAGTCCACTTGAACAGTTTTGATGTCAATTTAGTCGTAATCGCAAAAGGTCACGACTATTTTCCCGTAAATGACAAGGGCGTAGACTAATATGACAGTTCTAAATATTTTCTGTCCTTTTTCAATGATATTTGTAAGAAAGAGACATAGTGTGAGTAAAATTAGTTAGTGCGATATTCAACAGAATCAGCACCAGTGTTTATTTGAAGTTTTTTATTTTATTTTAATAACTAGCGACCCGCCCCGGCTTCGCACGGGTGCTATAAACCTTCCTCTTGAATCACTGTATCTATTAACAAAAACCGCATCAAAATCCGTTGCGTAGTTTTAAAGATCTAAGCATACATAGGGACAGACAGCGGGAAGCGACTTTGTTTAATACTATGTAGTGAAGAGTAGAGATATCATCAGTCACAAGGCGGCCATTTATTAGATATAATTTTTCATACATAACCCCCACGTCCACACTCTTTATTAAAATAAAAACTTTTCAAATAAACAATGCGTACCTAGGTAGTCAAAGACAAAGTCAAAACATTTATTTCAATTAGACCATTTACAGGCACTTTTGAATAGTCAATCAATAGTTGTCAGTCAGTTTGTCCGTTAGTTGAAGCTAGTTGTCCGTTCCAAAACGTAGATTCCTATGGAGAAGAACGGACAAGAAACTCCATATTAACATTTATTATTTAACAAAAATACTTCTCTAACAGTATTTAACAAAATACTTCTTGGGACACTCGCTACCATCTTATCGGAAAATAGGTACATTATGAAAGTACACGAAGCATTATGAATTGAAAATAAACAGGGAGGAAAATAGGCAAACGAAGTTTTACAAATCAACAATCTACCTACATACAACTTATCATAACAAAACGTTTTTTTTAATATTCTATAGGTCCTTGTACAGATGAACTGTTGTTCTGTAGATAGGAACACAAAGGAAGTCTGTTCCTTCAATGGTTCTAATTCTAAACATGAGATAACCAATCAATAAACAGTTGCTTGTGCCTGAGTAAGTACATACAGTATACACTGCGGATTCTTTGAATTATTGAAGGCCTACGCATATTTGTCTGACAAGTGCGCAATTCGGCATTTGCTGCGTTAAACGCATTGCTATTGATGCCAGCCCCGGATCTAGGGGGGGGCTAGCCGGAGCCCGTGCCCCGGGCGGCAAATTCGTAGCGGCAAAAGCGTAGTAATCGCAAAGAGCAGCGTTAGACCGGTCGTTGTGGCATTCTTTGGGGTAGGCTTATGTCCATCAGTATTAGTAGGTAGGCGTATTATGGCTGAAATGATAACGATAAAGGTAAAAATATTATCGGGCAGGGGCGGCATTTTTCAGTTTTTGTCCCGCCTCGAAATAATTCAAGATCCGGGGCTGATTGATGCGCACTATTTGATCAATACATACATTTAAAATAAAAAGTCCTGACTCACTCACTGACTGAATCATCAACGCTCAGCCCAAACCCTTGGACCTAGAAAGCTGAAATGCTCAGAGGTTTTCTTTGTGATGTAGACAAGAAATAAGGCCGGATTTTTCGAAATTCCCACGGAATAGTCGCAGTCACGGGCAAAAGTTAGTTACAGGTAAAGCAATTACTGCGCATTGTTTTTTACGTGGAGCGCTGTGGACGCAGCGCGCGTCATAATCAAAATAGTGCGCGTGAATCGTAATGCGTTTAACTCAGCGTATGTCGCATGACAACAGAAACTTATTAAATGTTTGTAATAAAAATATTATAAAAAATATATACAGATACGTAATAGAAACATCCTCAGATTATAGAAACAAGGGAGCTGTGCCAAGGCGCTATCGAGCTTGATGCCTGATTTTGAGCAAATTGCTCATACTAAAAACGTACGCGCTGGGAACGAACCGAAAACGATCGATGGTATAAATACAGTGTTTTAGTTTAGTGCTAGTGTTGAGTGACGATTAACAGTGTTAGATAGAGGGTGTGCGAAATGTTTAATGCGTGGGAGATCTTTTTATTCACAAGGAGCGCTTAATTATGCGCGTAATTGTGTCGAAAAATTTACTAAAAGTGACATCAGTTGTTCCCGTACTAATTTGCTATGATGGCATATCTCCTTGCGCTTGTAAGGATGGTTCTTTTGGAACTACTCAAGCGCGTAAAAAAAATCTCTGCAGCTTTATTATTTAGTCTAGATTATATTCCTTATAAATAACCATGACACTTACCTCTGCATCATTGGAGAATATTTTCAGCTCGTATGTCTCATTCATTGACACAACTCCTTTCATGTTTTCTTCATCTTTCAACTGAAAATACAATAAAAGCTATTTAATTATGATTCCTAAAATAAATACATACATATTTAAATAGGTAATAAATATAATTATAAGTTTTTCATTTTTTAGGATTTCACGAAAAAAATTAAGTAGGAGGTACCTATCATTTCGACACTGAATATGTACAATGAATGTCGTAGGAAAATCGGATCTTTGCGAAAGTCGGCTGCAAAGGACTGGATATTTTGGAATCAAAGAAAGCATCAACTTATAGGGGGGAGGCTATGGTCGACGGAGGCCCTCCGGGGCTCCTATTTCTGTTTATAAAGTTTACAGGAACCTAGTACGAAGGGGATGACAGGGGCTAGTGAGCGAAGCCCCCGTCATCTTCTTCGAACCTAACCTATCCATGTCGGGGTCTCCGAAGTTCAAACTTTTCAATTTTTTTTCTTAGATTCTACTAAGGCTAGTTATAAACATAGGTAGATACTTCAAGGATTAAAAAAAATCATAATAAGAATAAGCTTAACATGGCGGCAACATGTTTATAAAATCAATACAAAGACTTATTAATTGGGGAGATCAACGTCCAAGCATTAACTGTTTGTAAGACTCTGAAATAATTTAAATGACACACGCATGCGCGTACGCAGGATGGGGTAAGTGAGCACATGGGGCACTTGCCCCACCCCGGCTTGTGGCCAAGACAGGCTAAAAATGTACGCAACAAAAACTATATTTCCGATTTTGGGTAGATTAAGGGCCTGTGCACACCACCACGTTTTGACGCGCGTTTGTAGCGATACAGACGCGATACGTACGCAAGTCAGACGCAGCCTGTAGACCTCTGTAGGACAAAAGCACGCCGTCGACGCGCGTTTCCAAAACGCGCTTAAAAAACGTAATGTGCACAGGCCTTAAGTGGGGTAGGCGTTACCATTATCACTTATCAATAAAAAAGCAGGTTTAGTAAGTACCTACTGGCTATTATCGAGTTTCTTTACTTTTGTCCCATCCCTAAGCAAATCCTAGGTATGCCCATGGTCACATATCGCACCTCTGCTTAAATAGTGTCACAATTAAAAAAAAATGTTTTTAATGTAGTCAATAAGTGAAAAAATAAGAATACTGACCAGTGGCGAAGTGTCTGTTTTTGTAAGAGGTAAGAGCTACAAATTGCTTATCTGGCCACAAAAAGCTAATTAATAAAAGTAGGCAATACTGCCTGTGCTATTTTTCAAAGGCAAGCCGGTAGGAATCGTATTGTAGGGACCCTTGGCCACTGATACTGACCATAAAAGGCCTTTTTTCGATAGTTTTTTTTTTTACTTATACTTACACTAATTGGGCAGACGTGTGATATTATAATAAACAAATATTTTGTTAAAACAAATCAGCATATTATATGAGTTTACCTAGCATTCATTTATTTTTAAATAAGGTCATAAGGATACTCAATTACTGATACAATCGAGAAATTTATTTTGAAGTAGGTACATTATTTCAAGTGTTTTTTTTTTTTTTAATATGCAAAGACCTTGTGGCTGAATGATGCAATAAGGAAAATCAATATTACAAATATTACAAATGCAATAAAAGAGTTGAGGAACCAGGCAGCTAACTTCATGTTCTTATTAATTCATGATACCTATGCATGTGCATAGTAATCAAATCTGCCCTCAAGTTTATGTTAAGTTGAAGAAAGTTATAACTAAGAATTTATTGTGAAAAGATGTACATACCTATATTTTTTGCCTGGATACATAATAATAGTTTACTTAACTGCACATGTACAAAATATTATACAGGGAAAGTACTTTAAATGTTTGAAATAGGTAGTTTTGCTTCATCGAGACTTCATTTTATTTTTTAAATTAAGTAATACTGCATTCAAAGATTCTAAATAAGTTGCTGGCTTCATCTGGGAATCGTTGAAGAAAGCAACTTTTTAAAAATCTGGTAGGTATGAACTTTTTAAGATTATGGTTGTATATCAATACCCAGTCATTATCAATTTAAAAATCGTCATTTTCATACAGTGTAAAGGAGTAATATCACATCATTAACCTTGTCTTCTTACAAATGAGAGAATCACACACATGAATATTAAACATAAAGTATGTAACTACCAAATACACAACGGTCACACTATTTACTATGCTAACTTCCTCAAGGCTACTACGATTTGCATTTGCCATAAACCAGTCAATAAGTGAAAAAAAAACCATAAAAAAAAATTGTTGTTGACCAAATAACCTACAAATCTTACCTGTTTTGTCATACTTTGGAAAGGCAGTGCTCCTAAGATCACAGTGTCGTCCATCCTGTCGTACCAGCGCCGGCTCGTCACCCTCTCCATGAAGACATTGTACAATAAGGTGGGATAGAAAGTCACCCGCGCGAACATTGCGGTGGCCTGGTAAATAAACAGTTACAGTTAGGTTCAACGTCGGAAGTTGGCCGGCGGATAGTACATGGCGTTGCGAAGCAGTGACTCTGCTGGAAGTCGGGTACCATGGTGAAAGCTGAATTCCGTGGTGGGGATTGAATTTTAATTTCTATTCGGATCCTCCTTCTTCCACCTCAGACTGACAGACAGTGACATTGACAGATGTAACTTGTCACCGTGACATTGACAAGAAGTTGCCATATTGAATGTTTTGGATGCGTTCAATAAAAACATTGATCTTTATTTATTTTTATTTTGTTTATACATAATGATGGTTTGTATTTTGTTTGTATGTAATCATAAAACGAAAATTATTTATTTTCATCCTAACTAGTTGAAATCCTTGGAATAACCCTAATGGTGTATATTAAAGGACGCCTTATGCATACAATATTGCAATACAAACATAGAATCTCACAGTTGCAAAACATTGCTCTGACAAACTGCGCAGGCGTAACACAAAGATAAATAAAAATTCAAGTTATTTTGGGCATTTGGACGTTTATGATAAAAAAATATTTACAACGAATCATTGTTTAAAATAACAAACAAGTCTACAACTAAACTCTGTAATATAGGTACGGGCTTATACTTCGGTAGATAAGATACTTACAAACTTACAACAAGCAAAGTTCATGATTGATGGGATCATGGGATGTATAAAATGTTTTTAGCTTTTAATGGGATTTGATTAGGTGCCTAATGGTTGTGAGGTTTTGAAAAGGACGTACGTAACTTTATAAAATATTTTGTACCTAGAGACCGTTCCACGTAAGAATTCCCCTAGAAGTTATGTTGGCTGCCCTGAATCTCAATTTATTACAACGTTTATAACGGTGTTGGAAGTTTTCTTTCAGCACCATTTCACTTTCATCTCTTTTTAACGTCCTAAATATTATTATAAAACATAAATCTACAAAAAACACACAACGGTATGACTTACATAGGAATGATAAGCAGGGCAGCCAACATAACTTATAGGGGAATTCTTACGTGGAACGGTCTCTAGGTACAAAATATTTTATAAAGTTACCTAAGTACGTCCTTTTCAAAACCTCACAACCATTAGGCACCTAATCAAATCCCATTAAAAGCCACCTCCCATTAAAACCTTGCGACTTGACAACTGAAAAAACTATCATCTATCAACGGGAGCTTCGATAGAAATAGGATTATATTATCACATAACACGCCTGTATCAGCCAACGATTTGGGGGGGGGGGGGTCATACCACAGCCGAAGACTTTGGGGGGGTCATACTGATTAATGCCGACGTTTTTTACCGTGAATTATCGTGTTCGCATATCGTATCGCAATTTTTTTACGATTTTGGGGTCATGCATGACCCCTACGACCCCCCCCCCGCTCGGACCGCCACTGACCTCACAGACTACAGCTACTTCCTTTGACTGCTTCGTTGTTATAGTGGTCGCAAGAGCGACTGCTGAGCGTGAGGTCCCGGGTTCGATTCTCGGGCGGGGGGCAGTGTTACAACTTTTTCCATTATGAAATTCTCAGTAGCAGCTCGTAGTCTCGATTTATGCCCGATTGATGCCAATCGTTTGCACTGCTATTTAATGGAACTTAACATTATAGACGAATTAATAATATGGATTTAGGACCTCTGCACCCTGATTGCGTAGGTAACTCAGCGGCCTAATTGTGTAACTCAATTTCTTTCGCCATGGCTTTCATATTGACAGTTCAACAACATCCATTGCGGCATTGAGCTAGTTACGGGAACACGGATTAACAAACATACGGCGTAATGAATGTCAAAAACAATGCCATGGTGATAGCAATTGAGTTACGCAATTAGGGTGCAGTTGCTATCACCACACCATGGCATTGATTTTGTGTTGGCGCCGCGATGGAAGTTGTGGGACTGTCAAAATGAAAGCAATGGTGATAGAAATTGAGAGGGTGTAGCTTAGCTCTACAAGAAACACCGCCGTATTATGTTTTCCCTATCGTTTAAAGCCTGCAATACATGTTGGCCAGCTTAGAACAACGCGAGCCTAGACAAATTGACACAAGGCAAGCGCTACTGTCTACACGTTCGGCAAGTTTGACGTCAACCGCATAATAGCGCGCGGACAAACATGTGAACACTATTGTCCGAGCGCGCCCAAGCGCCACAGCGAGCGCCTTTGATTTGTGCAGAAAAACCGACACCGCTCCGAAGTGAGGCAAGCGATCGCGAGCGACTGCAAGTTGTGGCAAGCTACGTCAAATGAGGTCTATACACGTTGGCGCTTGTCTATACTCAACCAACTAGGCAAGTGACACCGAGCGATAGCAAGACAAGTCAAATATACCGTCTACATGTTGGTATTGGCCTTCACTCGACAACACTCGGCCAACATGTATTGCAGGCTTAATATTATTCATGTACCTTCGTACTTACCTAGGTATTAAAGACTCGAACTTGACAGTTTAATTAATAGTTTTCAAACTTTTCGAGCCTTTCGTAACACGATATCTATCTGTTGTGACTAATCTTAATTATGTGTTACAATTTATTCACGTACGAATGACGTATTTTGTCCCCAATTAGTTATTTTTAGGGTTCCGTACCTCAAAAGGAAAAACGGAACCTATAAGGTGCGACTTTGTCTGTCTGACATCACAGCTGCTTATTTTTCAGCAGCTAGGTAGGTACAAATAACGTTACTCTGAACGTATCTCTGAAGATTACAGACCGAAAAATCTGAAATATTAAGAGTTGATATAAGTTTACCCAAATATTGCACCAAAAACAATATTCGTATCTAGACTCACAGTTTTTTAGAAATCATCATAATTCACAAACAAACTTAGTTAAATGCGGTCTGGAATTATTTACTTTTAGGCATCGTCATAGAACGCGAATGCGCGATCATGGTAGGTTCGCGCGAATTTTACTCGTATGAACGCGCGATCAAACATATTGAACTCGAATAGGTGTCCTAACAAACATTTGAGTCGCGCAACTGCGTCGTGCGATTGTCAGTTAGGACACCTATTCGAGTTCAATATGTTTGATCGCGCGTTCGTACGAGTAAAATTCGCGCGAACCTACGATGATCGCGCATTCGCGTTCTATTAGGACGATGCCTTATACCGGTACGGACCCCTCGGTGCGCGGCTCGCACTTGACCGTTCTTTTTTTCTAAGTCAACATTTTCATAGCAAGAAAAATGAATTCTTTTTTAAAACCGTGACCGAGTTTCCAATACTAACTACTATCCAAATTGGTAATTTTTAAACATGTTCCTCTCCTAATATTTCACAGTGTTGGGTTATTTTTTTGTACATATTTTATACTATTTATTAATTTGCTGGCCACGCCGGGTTGCTTTCAAAAGTTGAAAGAGATATCATCGACTTGATGTATAGCCGCCATTTGTATTGTAGCGCAGCGGGGTGCCAGCCGCGCAACGACATTCCCAATTCAAATTAAATTAAAACGCGGTAAAAACAACGCGTTTCCGCTCGGTGGGTTCGCTATTCAAATTCGGAATAGATTCGATCTGCGCTAATTTGTCTATGAATTAGACGGCTTTGAAACTTTGGTTAGGTTTTAAGAGATATCTAAAATAGAGAGAGAGGTCTAAAATTTTACAATAACTAGCAGTGGCGAAGGGTCCCTACAATACGATTCATACCGGCTTCTCTTTGAAAAATAGCACAGGCAGTATGGCCTATTTTTATTAATTACCTTTTCGTGGCCAGGTCAGCATTTGTAGCTCCGGCTTAGCATAAGCATAGCATAGCATAGCATAATCGGCCTATAATGTTCCCACTGCTGGGACACAGGCCTCATCTTGCGACAGCAACAAGCAGTACCTAGCAGCACAGTGTACTTAATTCTGTCAAGAAGTAGTAAAACCCATCAGTCCTGTTCAAACTACCGACTGCTCGAGTGCAGTTCAAGTTCTCGCACCGCACCACTGTCGACGCATTCGTTGGTGTATTCGACATTGCATCATTATGGTTTAATCATCATCATTCATCATGCTATCACGTATTAAGCGACAGCTTAGGGGTAATGGTGATGGTAAATTAACGGAAGGGTAATGGTACTTATATTACTCAACCCCGCATCTAGAGGGGGCAAGCTGGGGCCAGCCCCGGATCTTGGATTATTCAGAGGGGGGGGGGGGGGGGGGGTAAAGTCGAAAAATGCCGCCCCCGCCCAAAAAAATTTTTTTTTGTCATCATCCTCATTTCAGCTATAACACGCCCATTGATGCTGATGGTTTCTCCCCCTTAGATTATAGAAACAAGGAGATATACCATCATCATAGCAAATTAGTACGGGAACAACTGTCGCCACTTTTAGAACATTTTTCGTCACAATTAGGTACAAGCGCTCCTTGTGAATAAAATGATCTCCCACACATTAAACATTCCGCACACCCTCAATCTCAAAACTAGCACTAAACTAAAACTCTATTTATTTAATCAATCATGTTCGGTTCGTCGCCGTTGTTGTTCGTGTACGTTTTATATAAGGTCAATGTGACCATATAAAAGCATCAAGCTCAATAGCGCCTTGGCACACCTCCCTTGTTTCTATGATCTGAGGCCTCCCCCAAAGAACGACAGGTCTCTAGCGCTGCTCTTTGCGATTACTACGCTTGGTAGACAAATACACTGCTCAGTGTATTCCTCTACCAAGCTTGAATTTGCTGCCCTCTGAATTTGCCGCCCGGGACATGGGCCCCGGCTAGCCCCCCCTAGATCCGGGGCTGGCTGGGGCCCGTGCTCCGGGCGGCAAATTCAAGCTTGGTAGTAAACGAATACACTGAGTGGTGTATTCGTCTACCAAGCGTAGTAATCGCAAAGAACAGCGCTAGACTGGTCGTTGTGGCGTTCTTTGGGGGAAGCCTATGTCCATCAGCATTAGTGGGCGTATTATAGCTGAAACGATGATGATGATAAAGGTAAAAATACTGTGGAGCAGGGCGGCATTTTTCATAGTATTGGCCCCTCGAAATAATTCAAGATCCGGGGCTGACATTACTATTTACTACATTTACAGCGGAGGTTTGACCGTTTATAAAACTTCAACGGCTCCGGTGGACTTGATTTCGGAGTCGGTCGAAAGTAGCCGGTAACGATGCCGAGTGTGCGAGTGCCGCCGGCGGCGATCATACGCGGGCTACGCGGCCACTGCTCTAGCTTGTGGCTTGGACGGCACTTCGAGCTCCCAATGTGCTCCAAATTGGACCAAAAGATAAAAGATTACATGTCGAACTGGTCAGAACAGGAGGGATCTGATAGAGGGAGCCTGATCCTTATCTATTCATCAGGTTGTCTTTTATAATCTTTCTTAATATATGATGTAAGTACATATGTAATATAATATACATATGTAATTAGTCCGTTAAAAAAATGCGGATTTTCCCAGATTCCCCTATAAATTACTTACTGTGTTAGTTACAACTTACAAGACCTCGTTGAGCTTCTCAGAAACCGAGTTGATAATTGCTAAGTTAATGATGGACATTTGTCTTTTAAACAAAAGGGTCACTCCGATGCGTTTCTTTGAGCGCATAATAGTTTCGTTATGCAGATTACGCCAGCCCAACATTAATAAAATGCAACGTTCTGTCGCAATAAAATACTATTAAATATTGTTTTCAATTACGCATTTTAAATACTTGATATCTTTGCCATTTGCGTTTCAAACTGATGGTTAAGTAATTACTTACGGGTTGGTAGTTCTATGCCCAACTGTGTGGGTAGATAAAGTACTGAAATAGACATCTGTATGTCTGGAGAATGCTTGTATAGACGCACACACGAGCGGTAATTGCCTGCGTTTCGACATGAAATAAATAATTTACCTAAATAAATATATTTTTCAACTACATATCAACAAGTGAACCGAGCGGGCACAGCTCCACAACTCGCTACGGAGCGCATTAAGCCACGATACCCCGCCTCATCTGTCATCATTAATGCCACGGTATCCTAATAAGTTTGCTACAATAAATAAAATAAGAAATATCAAAGAGTTGCGCCCCGTTTAATGGTTGTAATTGTGGCCAAATGAAATATGGCCGAAGACGATACGGACTCTCTGTCGTGGGTGTCTACCCGCCTTAATATCGACGTTTACACGCTATAAATATTTTAAATGATTATCTTAATGCATTTGAAGTCGTCATTTACATAAGCGCCGATGGAATGAGGTTGAGACGAGCTCGGTGTAGTTAAAACATTCACACCCCGTTCGCAAAATAGCCGCCAAAGTAAACGCGCTTTCATCACATACGTCTCATAAATAGTGGTGCGGTGCAGCTCGCGTCGGGGCCGAACTAAATCTGACCGTATTATGCGCGTCCTGTCGAACATCAGACGCTTATTTGTGTCCAAAAAGCGCTCGAAAGACTTAAAGCCTTCCCGGTTGATGTATGGCGGCGACACGTGAATGCCGACCTTTATATTCAAATCGGCGGTATTCAAATGCGCTCGTTGTCTATGCGACGGTTGACAATTCGCGGGCACTTTCGAAAAAGGAACGCGGGAAACGTCATATCACCGGCGGGGTTCGAAACTCGAATTTTGCCTTTTGGCGCGTCGATACGCATCTGGCTTCTGGGCTGCGTTCAGGCGTCATGTTCGGTTCTTTGCTTTTATTTGAGTTCGATTGTGTCGAGCGGAGATATAGTTTGAGATCTGTAGATATTTTGACGTGGGCCGCTGATAAAGTTAGTGTTTCGCGGCGGCCGGTGAGTTAACGAGCGTCTGAGTAATGAGCGATGCTATTGTGATTTGAACAATGGCTGGCGATCGCTATTGTTTATATAATTGAAAATGATAATCGATAACGACAGTTTGTGTAACTATACGTTTGTGTTTAGATGCGGCACCTGCGTACGATAAATTGTCAGATAAAAATATCTCAACTTTCATTTGTGGTATTCTTACGATAATATCTGCGGTATTACTTTACGTTAAATGTTTTCACGGTTTACGGCTACGATGGTTATAATTAGGTACGAGGGCGGTTTATTTACAAATTTCTTGTTCCGAAAGTTGATGCAAATGTTCGTGGTCGACGCGGTCGGATGTCCGCACATCTGCATACAATGCGATGTTGGATCGCTCCAGTTCAGTGGTCATTTACTGCTGATGCGGCTGCTTAGATGTCGCCAGGAGATAGCTCGTACCTAATTTAAATCTAAAATAAAAAGTGCCGAACTGTGGTATCTAGCTACGAGCCTACGACTACCGTGAAGAATGAATTGAGGAATGAAATGAGGAAAGAATTAAAAAGGTTGTAGTATGTAGGCAACTTGTTTTAAAATTAACAGTTGATTAATTAAAACAAAGTATCGCAGTAGGTAGGAAGAGTTTTGTCTATGGGAGGTAAAGGGCGTTGAGCTAGTTACGGGAGCACGAATTAAAAACATACGGCGTAATGAATGTCGAAATCAATGCCATGGTGATAGCAATTGAGTTACGCAATTATGGTGCTAGTAGGTATTATTGAACGGCCATGGCAAGAAAAAACATATTTTTGTATTTATTAAAATAAATTAATCGAAGCAAGGATTAATATGGCAGGATTAAAGTTGCGTCAATTAACAAAATAATTAATACCTATCTACCTTTATTTTTGTAAATTTCGTGTAACACGGTAGCAAACTTAAATTAACAAAGTATTGCCATTTATTTCAAAGATTACTTGAATCATGTATGTTTTCAAAGAAACTAGGTAGGTACCTACTTTAAAAGCATTTAATTAAACTTCCAGTAAGATTAATACAGAGATAAACGTTTTATCGTTACGATAATTTACTTCGATAGTCCTACATTTATATTTAGGAACAGTGTAAGATATAACACTGGGCGTGCTGTTTTAAATTTTAAACAAACAAAGAGGTTTTTTATCATCAGCTGTTCATTACCAATTAACTGTAGTCGGAACGCCTACCGTTGACAAATTGATGTTTATTTCTGAACGGGACCGCGCCCTTTACAATTTTTAAATATGGCCGCCTTTAACCGATCTATTTCGTGTCAAATTGAGGTTGTAGGCGTAAAACGCTAATTTTTTACGAGATATATTTCTTTTACTAACTATACGCTACATAGTCCATAAATATTGTCTCCTCTACTAATAATGAAGTAAATGGAGTTAGTGATTGGAGTAGGACCTGCCGATAGTTGAAATAGTATTAGTTACTCATACTAAAACCATAACAAAGTTGAGGTAGTCAACGAATTTGCAAAAAAAAAAAAAACAAAAGAGTATCTTTGACATACCTATGTACTTAGTTGACACTTTAAAAACGTCAAAATAGTAGTAAGTAGATAGGTAGCGTTTCACATAGGTTGATGAATAGGGCGGGCGGAGCTACCCATCAACATGGTGACACGATATAAAAATAAAAAAATAGAATATTATAAAAATCACGAACGTGTGCTAAATTTCTAAGAAGGTGCCAATTTGCCAAATAAACGGTTCACAAGTTTTGTGAACAAGTTGCTGTAGGTGGCCTAATTTAATCGAGCTCTAAGTCCCTTCGACGCTATGTTGGCTGCCCTGAACGTTAATTTGTTACAACGTTTTTAACGGTGTTGAAAGTTTTTTCAGTACCAATTCTCGTTCACCACTTTTTAGTGTCATAAGCATTACTATACACGCTGAAATTTTAGTGGTTGTTTTCCGACAGCAGAACGATTTGCCATCAGTAGTACTACCGAAACATAGAGTTCAATTTAAAAAATATTATGTTTTTTTTTTCAAATAATCAAAAAAAATATTCATAGACTCGAAAGTGTGAAATACAATAGTAACTCACTAGATCTAACGTAGGTATAGTTATCTAGTCAAACCGACACACGCCGCGCGCCCCGGTTCCGCGAATCAAAGCGGCGGTGCCGACAAAAGCGGCGACCGATTCATAAATGTGCAGAGCAAAATCAGCTCTCGCACATAATGATACGGCATAAAACAGACTGATCGCCCGTTGCAACCGCACCGCACCCCCCCGACCCGCACTCCACGCCGACCGTTGGCCGCGACGCTGACCGGCCGACTGGCCGTCAGTTGTACCGCGAACGCGAATCTCGTAACATGCGTAGTGAACTAGTGAATTATCGTTGCAAAAATGGATCGACATTACATTATTATTCCAATTTAGAGTACGTCGCTATGGTGCAAATGTACGCTAGGGCTAATTATGACTCCCATGCTGCCGTGTTTACGCGGAGCCGCAACAACTTGGAGTCGCTCAATCTTCGCGGTGTTCTGAACCCCCAAGTCCCGTAGGCCCGGACGATCGTAGCGGCGACACAGTGCTACTCGATCATGGGGAGTTACAGTGCATGTACCCGTCTGCCCGAGTTCGGCGAGGAAATCCACAAGTAGGTACTTAAAACGGGATCCTCGTCGAAGTACCTACCTATGTGTATGGCTGTGGTGGCTGGGTTTAACGTAAGTCAATACTACGTTTGGAAAGTGCTCAACAATGAAAGACTGCTTATGTACCTATCATTTTCGTAAACTTAATCAAATAAAACGTGCTCGATTGTGTTATTGTGTATGGAACGCAGTGGCTTGCAATTTGAAAAATTACTCCGTTACCGGGCCTAAGCGTAAGTACCTACTTGTACCTTTGTATTAAATACCGAACATTTAAAAGTAGGTAAGTAATTAAAATCATTGCAAATAAGTTTATTCAATTTTTTTGAATACCTACGGCTTAAATACTGTAATAGGTATCTAATTCAGAAAATATCGTTTTCTAAGATAGGTGCCTACCTACCTAGTAATCTTGTTTTTTTAGTTTCGTGTTCACGTGTTCAGTAATTTGTCTATCAATAACTCAGGAATAGTTATCAGCTGATTGATAAACACGGAGGGCAATGACCGCGCGGGCGCGCCCCGCTCGGCCGCGGCCGCTCGCGTCGTCGCCGCGCTTGCGTAGCTATCGTGAGGTACCTACTATTGGTTTGAGATTTTGTTTTTCACATCATTCTCATCACACCATTCTGCCATTTTTTGATTCTAATTTTTCTTTTATATATCAATCGAATGTACTGCCAAGACAAAATAATTTCGCTACGGTAGAATAACCACTTAAATTTCACCGTCTATAACACAAAATATACTGATATAAATCTACAAAAAACATAAAACGTTATGTACCTACCTCAACTATAGGAGTGACAGACCAGACAGCCAAAATAGCGTTGAAGGGACTAGGTACTTACTTATGTGAAACGCTTATTAGGTACTAGGTGTTTACAGTTTTTATTAATTCATCAAAAAGTTTTTTCATGTTTTTCACATCACTAACTCTTTTTCGTTAAAAACTGATTGAAAGTCAAAGTATAGTAGCCAAGAGCCTCGACCAACACCAGAAGAGGCTTTGGTAAACAATTGAATCAACGGCTTGATGCAGAAAGCGGTACTCTTGGACACAGCTGGTATTGTTAGGAGCTTCTTATCTCTGAGTCCCAACCTCCAAGTAGCTTTGATGGGACCCAGCTCGGTAGGATGCTATTTTTTTTTTATATCATAGATTCAGCCTGTATAATGTCCTTCTAAGGGCTTATAAGTATCTTCCCACACAAACAAGAGACGAAAATAGATGACCACTCTTGCTCATCATGACTTAGTGATTTCAAGTCAGGGTTGTCATAAAAATACACATCACCTGTTTTCACATTCACATCAATGCAATGTGAAAACCGCCAAGCAATGGAATGCGCTGCCCGAGTGGGTGTTTCCCAACAGTTACAATCTGGATATCTTCAAGTCACGAGTGAATCGGTATCTTCTGGGCAAGCGTGCTCCATCATAGCTGCGTCATACTCGTGAACGGGTGCTGCTTGTGGTGACTGGTCGTCTTGTTGACTGAGCTCAGTTAATTTAACATACCTAGTACATTGTTGAATTATCGAGCCCCTGGTCCTAGATTATCATGCATTACATTTGACTGCCAAATAAAATTTATTTGTCTTCAAACTGCACTTGTAGCCTGGCACACGGCCTTCATTACCGATTAATAATAATTTATCATAAAGCATTTTGTTGTGCGCACTTATATCTTTCTTCTTATAGATTTCTTTGATTAGGTATATTGACGGGTGTCAGGTTACATCATTATTTCTTTACTGTTAAGTATTTATACTTAATTTTTTTCTTGTTGTTTTAAATCTCAGTTTTACTGTTCTGTTTTATATAACTTTTACATAAAAGTAATTGACAGACAGAATTGTGTTGCTGCGGAGTTTGTTGCGCCGTTTCTTCTTCGCAGCTAAAACACTAGGAAGCGGTGAAGGGCGGGCGTTTTTGGGGGCTGTCTTATGTATATTTTGACGTTCAAAAAGTGCTAATTGACTTTAGCCCAGTTTGAATAAATGTCTTTTGAATTTGAATTTGAATAGACCGCATTATCGCTTAAACATCAGGCGAGATGGTGGTCAAGTGCAAGTCTATCCTCGAATAAAAAAAAACCTTCAAAAGACCTTACCCTGAAGACATCGTATTAGTCACACATTAGAAAGCCTTGTTTCAAAACCGTTCTCAAAAGAAGCGGGCAAAGCTTCAGACCACCACGAATTAAAAATACGTGGCCAACAAAGCAATAATTAAGGCTATGCAATTAAAACCAAGGTCCACCCACCCATCTTCATTACAAGGAGAGCAGGAAACTTGCTTTTAATATTCGGAGCCTTCCAGAATCTGTCCGCGATTATGACAGATGACTCCGGCGCACATACCACCGTTAATTTACATTGTGTGTAATTTAACTGCGCGTGCGCAGCTTGCGAATGCTCACCTGCGATCATGCCGCCATTACTCTTTTTAATTGGTTGCTTGTCTTATAAAATAATTTTGTAACAGACTATTAACGTCTCATTATTGGAGTTCAGGAGGTATTTATAAAATCTATGTGTCTGATATGGAATTGTATGGATTTAATTCCCATGCGATCTGGCGGAGAGGAAGATTGAGCGGCACCCTAATTGTGTAAGTCAACTGCTATCACCATGGTATTGATTTTGACATCCAATACGCCGTACATTTCTAAATTCGTGTTCCCGTAACTAGCTCAACGCCGCAATGGATGTTGTTGAACTGTCAAAATGAAAGCCATGGTGATAGAAATTGAGTTACGCAATTAGGCTGCGTCAGTGCCTTGGCGTGAACAGAGAGCCTAGCACGAACGATTTTGACGTTGCGTATCGTAAACGTAAGCATATTTTGAATTGAAAATACACGTTTGCTACACAATATTTATATTAACTAAATACTTAATTTAATTCTCTATATTTAATATAATGCGCAAGTTGTATAAAAATTGATCTAAATGTTCTATGACTGTTGTATTTTAGATTTGAAATTCGCTTACGTTTACGATATGATACGTCAAAATTATTCGTGCTAGGCCCACTGAAGACTTGTCACAACATCATTCTAGTTAGCAGTTATCATGGTATTGCGAGCATTCATTTCAATTTTATATAACTGTATGATTGCTCTCCATGTCTGTGATGTTGAACATTTGAGCAATCTGCTTGAAAATCTATGCCACTTTTTTTCGGCGGATTGAATTAACTGCAAATCAAATTTTATAACATGTATCGTCAAATTGATAAACGAGCATTCGCATCATCCGATTCTAGTGCCTGTACACTACTAATACTGCGAATTACGGCCGGTGGTGTAGTAGCGGCAGCCTTCGAGTCAGGGCGTGAATTTTACTTTTTTTTTTAGATAAGAATATTATCAGTGTTAGGCCCAGCCCAGGGGTGCGAGGGGGTCCTGACCCCCATAAACCTTCCACTTCTTAAAAAAAAGTAAAAACCGCCTTCAAAAACATCACAACAGTTGATGTTATGTGAAACAGTATCGGAATGCCTTTGATTTTTATTAAGGTGGTTTTAATATTTTTTAAAGTTTTTTCCATAAGCATACTTAAATCATTCTAATCTTAAGTCTTTTTTAAGCAAGTACCTACGGTTCCTATTTCCAGTCGGTGTCAGTTTGACTATACCTCGGGATACCTGCAAAATTTAGGAGTTTATCGATCGCTGCCGAACTTAGAGACAATGCTCAAAAATCTTTGTATTATCTTAGTTCTAGTTTAGCGATATCCATACCCTTCAAATCGAGACATAGCAGCGTTGGTTGGTGACTGTTATGCACCTTATCGTCTATTAAATAGGATTTTAAGATCTCTAAAGTGGCATCTCAAAACTGCACCTTAGTTGGGTAAGCAGCATAACTCCTATGGCATTGATTTTGACATTAATTACACCGTATGTTTATTAGTCCGTGCTCCCAACAACTAGCTCAACGCCGCGATGGATATTGTTCAAATGTCAAAATGAAAGCCATGATGATAGAAATTGAGTTACGCAATCAGGGTGCTGATTGATGTAAATACAAATCCGAATACCATCCGACATTGCGAAGTTAAATGACGTCACACTTAAATCACTAACTACCCACATTTCTGTGCCACCGCAGCCATTTAACAACTTCAGCTTGCTATCGCAGTCGTTAAAAAAACTAAAGGCACAAAAGCACATGCAAATTGACTTAATTTATCTACATTCATTGAAAAACCTTAGATGTCCAAACAAAAGTTTAGAGGATTCAATTCAAATGCTGCCATTGTTGTCTGCCAAAGTTTCATTTGTGTTTTTCTTTTTAAGTTGATAAACGGTTCCCTGCCGGTAATTCGTTTAGCAGACATCGATTAATTATGTTTAAATCGGCGAGTCTATTACCGATTTTGACGGCGCGTCACTAGAGATGTAGTTTGTCAAAATCATTCCCACGAGTGATTTGATGTCACAATGTTTGGGATTTTTTGAGGTGGGTCAAATTATAGGGCTTAAGATTGATGTTGGCCTCGGCAGGACTACAAGGAAGCACAAACGATTTGACTTTAGGATGCTTGCTTTTGAAGATGATTCTAATATTTTCTTTTAATTGGACATGTTTTGTTTTGACTCCTGGTTTTTTCGTGTTAGTAGGTATCCTCACTTTGTTATTTAAAAGATTTCCAAAATTATTAGGAAGGAGTTTTTGAATCAATCTCAACATATTTCACGATTTTTTTGTAGTAAATTGTGTAGAAGAAAATTAAGTTAGGTACCCTAGTACAACTTTATCTATAGTTCGTAAAATATAGCTTGATCTCTGCGACAGATGTCAAACACAAACAAAATAATGTCAAAATGCATTAAAAATTGATTGATGATTAGAAATTGATATCTGTCACAGAGATCACACTAATATTATAAATGCGAAAGTTTGTGCGCGTGTGTGTGTGTGTGTGGGTGTGTGTGTATGTTTGTTACTTCATCACGCTGAAACGGCTGGACGGATTTGGATGAAATTTGGCACACAGATAGATTATAGTCTGGAATAATACATAGGCTACCTTTTATCCCGAAAATCGCGGGCGGAAGCTAGTCAAGCTATATTTTACGAACTATAGTTAGAAAATTAGGTAACGACGGAACCTTAGACAGTCCATTTCGTCTTTACCTGCATTTTTTTAATACTTCTGCTACCGGCGATCTTGCGTGTTCGCGCATAACTAATTGACAGTTGGCCGTAGTACTTTGACAGTTTGACTAATGTTGCTCTATAGTCGATGCTCAAGTTTGACAGGTGAATTAAGACGTAGAATGGCAGTGTCGACATCTGTTATTATCGGGAATGGTAGTGTAGTGACGTCAAATAGATCTTTTGGAATAATTATGTCTGGCAGGACTAAATTATTAGCTCTTAAATGTGGTTAATTTTTTGTTTCGGTATAGGCAATGGTCGTACTAAAGTAGTATTAAAATCATTATGAAGACTAGGTAGGTACGTTTTCATGTTTTATAATGGATTATAAAAATATTTTGGTAAAAAAGTATCAGGAAACTAAAATTAAAAGATGCAGACGCTGCGTCACAAAGGCAACTCAAATCAGTCATGTCCACATCAAAACGAAGCAAGTATCCGAGTTATGAGAGATATATTCCTAAGAATTGAGACGTACCATCGACAAAGAGGTATGCCGAGTGTTTTTAAATCTACCAACATTTTCTTCATGCAGATTTGTGACAGTTAACCCCTACAATGCCGAGCACAGAGTCTGAAATCGCGTGCGGTCTAGGAGTTCGGTCGCAAATCCGAGTTTGTTATTGGTCGTTGATCGGTGCGTTCGATTAGACAGCAGATGGGTTATCAGCGTGAGTGTTCCGAGGTTGGAATGTCAACCGGTGTTCTGTGGAGTGTTTGTTTATGTACCTATCAAATGTATTGGTGTATGTTATTGAGCTCACAGTTCTTTTGTCTAAAAACGCATTTGTCTTACCAGTGCTTAAACAAAGTTTTGTAGAAGCTAACTAAGTACTATCCTTCACTATCGGTCGGTCTGATTTCACTACTCTTTTATTCATTTGGCATTTCAGTTTCGTCGAACTTTTGTATCTCACTTGTAGTAGTAAAATAAATGGGTTCAAAGGACCAAAATGTCTTGATCTCTCCTCAGTATGAGCTCAAAATAAAAACAACACATTACGGAATGCAACATCTGCCCCCGAGTAAGTTGTTAGAACAAACTAGTGAACAAATACAACCACATGCACAAACGCAATTTTTAACCCAACCTATGATTACACACAATTTTTTAAGCCTTATCAAGTATATAAACCATTTTTAAAAGTAATGCGCGATACAGGACTCTGTAGATTGCATTTTTTTAAATGGTAGCCTAACTAGTCTTACACTTTATGCACTTTAGCCTTACTTACCGTCCAATCTCGTCTCAAAATAGCACACGGCTCTTCGCTAACGTGCAAAGGGCCTTTGTTAAGGGCTTGTTAATCGTCAGCCGGCCAACCCTGTGGCGGGGCGGGGCCGCGGGCGCGGCAATCGCGTGCAATTTGCATCGGTCCCGCCACCGCTACTTGACCGCACGCAAACGCCTGTTAATAACGCGTTAATAGTACGTTAACACATGCAATCGCATCGCGAGGGTTGATTAATTAGTTTCTGTAATGGACTGCCGCTAGGTCCAAGTTCTAGAATCTAGGAATTTTAGTTATAATAATGGTAAATTAGCATAAAGGCACTAGTTTGTTGGCGAGCTGTGGTATTTCAATTTATGCTGTTATCTTTTATGGCTTACTTAATAAGTGGGATGCCAGCGGGCTCCTTGAGCCTAGAATTAGCATTGTTGCACGTCGTCTGATATTTACTTCGGAAAATAAATCTCAATGCAAGATTAATCTTCACATTATTCTTTAGTGCTCGACTCGTGAAAAACCTTAAAATAAAAGCTCATTGGGATTGACTGTGCATTTCACGTTATTAGAGTTCCCTTGGACGCTATGTTGGCCCCCCTGAATGTCAATATGTTACAACGTTTTTAACGGTGTTTCACTCATTCTCATTTATCTACCACTGTTTAATGTCCTAAGCATTACTATACTTACCTAACACTTAAAATCTAAAGCGGACAGAACGGTAAAATCTAAACAGAGACAAGGGAACCAACATAGCGTCGAAGAGAACTTTTATGTGAAACGCATTTTATTGGTCGACAACGATGGCAATCGTCATTGCCATCGTTGTTCGGAACAATGAAACAATATCTCTCACTCGGAAAAGTGTTTCAGTTTCCTTTTTCAAACCGGAATATTGACGATTTTAATCATAGAAGACGTTATTTCTTAATCTAACGCTCCCAATGACGTAATTAATTCGATATTTCGACACGTAGGTTTCAGCTGTTGGCACCGCTTCCATGTTTGTTGTGGAAGCGCGCGAAATTATCCAGATTTCGCGGGCAAATCTCAGCTCGCCGACTTTGTTTATGACCTGACAAAAACACATTTTACCGCTACAGAAATGATAATTTTATGTAAATTTAAACCGTATTGCGTTGAATTAGGGACTGTTAAAGTGTAACATTATTTTTCAATGGTTATTTAGTTTGACATGACTTTGTTTACGTTGCGTGAAAATGTTCCGGTGCGTAGGTAGATGGTGCACGCTTTTCGTTTGTTTTGCTATTAAATGTAGGATTACCGCAGTTATTGTTATAATAATGTGTTTATACAACAAAAGTGTTGAAGTGGTAATTATTGAGATTGATCGGACAAACACTATCTACCTACCTACCTACCTATGTATCATAATATATGCCACGCATGTCTGATTTTCGGAACTATTCGCACTATTTCAGCCGTTTTTTTCGCGTAGATAATTTGGATGGAAAAGAAAACCCGACCTGCTAATAAGTACCTAAAGTAAGATCGTGCAGACTGTATCAGATAGGGAAATTTCCGTATCGGTTTAAAGAATTTATTTTCTCATAAGAACATACAATAGTTCGCTTAAAATGAGATACAATTATATTTTATATAAAATTAAAACAATTACCCCTAACTAGATTGTTTGAGACATTTCAATTATAATATTCATATTCATATCATTTATTTGCATAGGTATCATTTCATTTTGGAAAGGTCTTATATTTAAGAATTCCATATATAAAACATCATATAATAAAACGCTGTCACTGTCATTATGTTGTCTATAGATTGGGCCCAGAACTTACCTAACCATCAGCACCCAAGTTGGCGACCATCAAGAGCCACCACACTAATAACGAAGACTGCCGCTCAGTTAGACTTGCATTTGACCTGCAGCCTAATTACGTAACTCAATTTCTATCACCATGGCCTTCATTTTGATAGTTCAACAACATTCATTGCGGCGTTGAGCTAGTTAATACGGATTATGAAACATACGGCATCGGCATAATGAATGTCAAAATCAATGCCATGGTGATAGCAATTGAGTTACGCAATAGGGTGCTGGGCCCCAAGTCTGCTATTGCAATTGTCAGAATGGTCTCATAATGACATCGTTATTGTTGGTTTCGACCATTGCAATGCAATGACCAAAGAGATAGTCTTACTCTAAGCCAATGACCAAAGGGTTTGACAGTATGATCTCATTATGAGACTTTGCAATTGTGTAAGAATGGTGTCATAACTGTCAAAACCTAAGCGGTCATTGGCAGTAAGAGTCAAATCAGACGCCCGGAATGGCTTACTAAATTTAAGAAACGGAATTCAGAATCTGAAACCGTCTTATTTTTTCCGGTTATGATTTTTCATAAATTGAATGATATCGTTCATAAATTGAACGATTCTAGCCGCAATCGTTCAATTTCATTCATTCGTTCTCTTAATTCCGGAGGGCCGTTCCGAGCGTCTGTTTTGACCCTAAAGCCGTGTTTCCTGCGCCCTGTTTTCGTGTTCGACGAACATCGAACAGTGAACAGTGAACTATAAGGGGCGTGGTCTACGTGTTTTGACGAATAAAAACACTCAAAACACGTAGACCATCGTTCACTGTTCACTGTTCGATGTTCGTCGAACACGAAAACAGGGCGCAGGAGACACGGCTTAAGACTACCTCTTTCGTGATTGGTCAAAACGATGTCATTTTGACACCATTCTGACACGATTATGACAATTGCAATAGCAGACTTGGGGCCCTGATGTTAAGTGATGATGCTGTCGACGATGGTGCAAGTTTAGAAGTAGCCTATAAACCCGTAACCTGAGAATACAGATCAACTCATGACTTGTGTTAGAAAATCTTTAACAGTTAGTTAACTCACATCTCGAACCTCAATTAAAAAAAAAAGTGTAACCAGCTTTAACATCTCCGATCCGCGAGAGATATGAGATATATTTTTTAATAAAAAAGGGGCAAAGGAATCGTGGCATTAATCCGCTGGCATGAAAGGAGGCCGAGCGGCCCCCCGTGGGGGTGGCAGGTGCGTGCGCGCAGCGTAGGCGACCGGGAAAAATGTGGGGACAAGTGTGATCCTGCCTTGTGTTACAAACATACAGTTTTGGAATTATTTGACACTTAAATTGTAAAACTTTTCCTCAAACTCAATGTAGGTCTCCTCATCTCTAATTAAGTCAAGGATGTTTTTAGTACCTAACTAACCCTCGTGTTCAAAGTAACAATTAACAAAAATGAAGGATTAATTTCTGTGACTACGGATCTCTAAAAACGGCTAAAATAAAAAAGGTCGTATCGCCCGCAGCGCCCCTTGCGGCGAGCAAGCGGAACCAATCGCTCGGCCACGGTGCCGCTATTATTTCATGTGTTGAGACAGGATCGCACAGTATTTGGGGATAATTGTTCACACGCAGGTCTTGTCGACAGTGTAATGCAGCGGTTCCTAACCTTTTCAATCTTGTAACCCCTATGAGCTATTAGGGAAACTCATTTTACCCCCCCCCCCATTAAAATGTTATCATATTAAAAAAATACAGTAGCTATAATAATCATAAATTAAATTGCACAAAAAGTGTGAAGGTTGGTATTGCATTTGCAAGCTTTTTAATTTTATAAAATTTCTTATCAGCCTTATTACCCCCGCGGAATAACTGTTTTACCCCCGAGGGGGAAATTACCCGCAGGTTCGGAACCCAGGGTGTAATGGAAGGGTAGGCAGAGAGCAATGGTCATCTTCTTAATTCAATAACAGCTTAAGAATGTTGAAAATTCTTTGATGCTTTTCTTCTCTATAGTTATAGGGAAGAAAAGCATCATAGTGTTTATACACTAACACGTGTAACATGCCTACTTTAGAAACGGGTTTTGTCGACGCAAGAATAGACAAATGACAGATTGTAGAAAGATTTCTACCGCGATGTCGGAAATGAAGAGAGGAAAATTTCTGTTCTTCAGTCGATAAATACACTTAGCACGGGTCGCCGCGTGCTCGGGCCGAAGAGATAACGAGTTGAATAGAAAGAACTTTGTCTATTTGTGGTAGAATAGAGATAGAATTGGTCATCATCATCAGAGTCAGTTTCGGAGATTATCTAATACATACAAATACTTTACCTTTATGTAATACTAGCACTTCGCCCGCGACTTCGTCCGCGTGTCCCACAGGAACTGCGCATTTTTTCGGGATAAAAAGTAGCCTATGTTACGCAGTGATAATGTAGCTTTCTACTGGTGAAAGAGTTTTTTAAATCGGTCCAGTAGTTTCGGAGCCTATTCAATGCAAACATACAAACAATCAAATCTTTCCTCTTTATAATATTGGTATAGATTACACAGACTAGCTGTTCCCCGCGGTTTCACCCCTGTTGCTCGGCTCCTAAGGGTTAGCGTGATATTAAATAGCCTATACTATTCCTCAAGGATCTGGCTATCATATACAAAAATAATTTTTCGAATCCGACCGGTAGTTCCAGAGATTAGCGCGTTCAAACAAACAAACTCTTCGGCTGTAGGCCATAGTCCACCATAGGCCAAGTGCGGGTTGGTAGTAGACTCAGATCATAGAAACAAGGAGATGTGCTAAGGCGCTATCGAGCTTGATGCCTGATCTTGAGCAAATTGCTCATATTAAAAACGTACGCGCTGGCGACGAACCGAACACGATCGATGGTATAAATACAGTGTTTTAGTTTAGTGCTAGTGTTGAGTGACGATTAACAATGTTAGATTAAGGGTGTGCGGAATGTTCAATGCGTGGGAGATCTTTTTATTCACAAGGAGCGCTTAATTATGCGCGTAATTGTGTCGAAAAATGTACTAAAAGTGGCATCAGTTGTTCCCGTACTAATTTGCTATGATGTCATATCTCCTTGTTTCTATGATCTGAGGCAGTAGACTTCACACACCTTTAAGAACTTTATGGAGAACTATCAGGCATGCGGGTTTCCTTACGATGTTTTATTTCACCGATAGAGCAATTGATAATTAATTTCTAATACGCACATGACTTCGAAATCGAACTCGTACCATTCGCCGTGGGAAACACATGGTTAAACCACTAGGCTATTACTGCTTTTTGCCATTGCTATTGCCATTGGTAACCGGGTCCGGTAACCGGATCAGGTTACCAAACGTGTGCCGCCTTCCTTAGACGAGGCAGTCATAACTATTGATTTAACATTGTCTATTGTGTAGCGCAGTTTCTTTTACACCCGAGAGCGATGAATCTGGGTCAGTAACAAAAAATTTTATATCTCCGAAACTGTAACATAATTACTGACATATTTTTTTGTTGCTGCGAGCCTGCAGCTTTCTGTAAGCTTTTTTATTTATTAAAAAAAAACTTTTTTAACAAAAAATAACCGACTTCAAAAATCCACTACAAAGAAAATAATAATTTTGGTTTCGGAAGTCGGTGGCTTTGGTTTTTGTTTGCTTTTTATTGCCACCGACTTCCGAAACCAAAATTATTATTTTCTTTGTAGTGGATTTTTGAAGTCGGTTATTTTTTGTTAAAAAAGTTTTTTATTTTTCCCTTTTTAGTTCTTTATCCCGTGTTAGATTACTTTCACGAATTCGTTCAACAGTAAATCTTCTACGGAGTGTGTACATTTATGCATATAACTTTGTACATAGGAATGATTACATAATGTATTATACACTAAAACCTTCCTGAAAGTATGTAGATTACGTTAATGAAAACCCCATCCAAATCGAATCAGTAGTTTTTGAGAAAATCGCGCACATACAAACATACATACATACATACATACATACATACATACATACATACATACATACATACATACATACTTACATACTTACATACATACATACATACATACATACATACATACGGGACGAATACAGAACCTCCTTTTTTGAAGTCGGTTAAAAATAGACGTCATTCATTTTTCATACAGTTTTTATTAGTTTTAAGACAGCATTCATACTTGCAGCACAGATTCTTTCAGTGATACTTGCTACGATTTTTGTAAACGACATCGTATTTATTGCTATTGAGTGTATGTACTTCACTAAGGCCGAGATAAATAAACATTATTTAGCACGTGCTTTGGCTAAGCTATGTTCCCGTCTCTGTCTTGCTTGCAAGTTGCGCGATAGTGACAACGATACGGCTTAGCCAAAGTACGTGCTAAGTAACGTCTATTTATCTCGGCCTAAGAATTTGTGCCTAGGGCGAGCGTCTTTTGACTTTAGATAAGTAGAATAACTTTACCTAGTCTATTTTGAAGCGTTTCTGGACTTGAGTTTGAAACATACTGACGCTTAATAAGTTATATATTTTATTATGTTACAGGTTGGCGATTCACACCACACATGGGTGCTGTGCGAGCTGAGTTAAACTTTATTGCCTTGCCGCAAGAGTTGCTATTTGTTTAACTGTCTTTGCGGAGTTATCTTTCTGCAGTATTCTGTAATGTAGGTAAGGTGTGACTCCCGCGGACAGTGAGCGGTTCTCTTCCTTACCGGAAAGAACACTGTAGGTACTACCTACTTCTCTATGATGTAAGTAGGTAGGTATACCTATGGTATAAATGTAGATATAATGTCGATGGCATAATTGTATTCGTGCAACAGGAACCAGTCACATTGCTTTCAAGTAATTTAACTTTCTCTAGTGCTCGTATAATCTCAACATCTAGGATAATTTAGGTTGCATAATCTATGCATCATGTTGTGGTCAAATTGAGGCTTTAGAGCACTGCAAGCGAGGCGGTTGCGATGTGGGAACTATGTCAGGGGGGTGATTCTCCCGGGTTCGATATTCATATCAAATTCGATATATATTGCAACAAATATCAAAATGGTAGGGATTTTGACAGTTGTTGCAATATATGTATATCGAAGGTGATATCATATCGAACCCGCGAGAATCACCTCCCAGGTGATATTATAACGAGGAAAGAGTTACAATTTACAATACGCGCCACACAAGTTTGCGGCTCGGAAGTTAGTTACTTGCTATGTCACGGCCTTTGCCATTGCGAGGCCCCAGGGTAGCAGATCTTTGTGTAATTTATGTAAATTGAAAGTGGGTATTTTTGACGACAAAGTTATAAATAAATAAATGTAGAGTTGTAAAATTGTTCTTTATAATGGCCTTTTTCTACTTGGGTTGTTGCGCGAGGATGCGAGGTCCCTGCAAAAGCGAAGCCCTGGGCGGTTGACTTTTGCTTGCCACCCGTTAAGGCCGCTACTGCTACGGTGCTTGCGACGCTATCGCTTCGCTTTCTGTGTGAAACCGGTTTTAGCACAATAATTTCAGTCTGTGCTAGATTACTAAATAATGTATGCAGTTATCTTTCGTTGGATAAGAAGGCTCATCATCATATCAGGTCAATTGGTAGGTACTCACTATACCATTAAATAAAATTAAAGTGTCTGTCTGTGATTTCAAAATGAATGCCAGAATTTAAATGAAAACTGCTATTTATACGATGCCTAATCAAGTAATCATAAATGACCGTTTTTAGAATTGTTGTGTGTCTGTCTGACAGTTTGTCTCGAGTAGGCTACGAAATACTACGGATTTCAATGAATTTTTTATTGATTAAAACAGGAGTCTTAACTAAAATTTTGGTGTATATTCCATTTCGATATCTTGCAGGATTCAGAAGATATGAATATAAGTATTTGTATCATAATCGGCCTATAATGTTCCCACTGCTGGGACACAGGCCTCCTCTGTGAGAGGCAGTGGGCCGTAGTCCACCACGCGGGCCCAGTGCGGGTTGGTGGACGTCACATGTCTTCGAATTTTTGGTTCTAGGACATGCTGGTTTCCTCACGATGTTTTCCTTCACCGTTAAAGCAAGTGATAATTAATTTCTAATACGCACATGACTTCGAAAAGTCAGCGGTGCGTGCCTCGGGATCGAATTCGAACCATTCTCCGTGGGAGGCACATGGTTAATCCACTAGGCTATCATTGCTAGTAAGTATATGTAAAGCCTTTTCTAGCGGGTATCATGACCAACATGCCGCGCCAAAATTACTGCGCGAACAAATACGCGGGTACAGCTAGTCTATACTAATACAATAAAGCTGAAGAGTTTGTTTATTTGGACGCGCTAATCTCTGGAACTACCAGTCAGATTCGGAAAATAATTTTTGTATATGATAGCCAGATTCATGAGAAATATTGTAAGTTATTTAACATCACGCTACGACTTTTAGTAGCCGAGCAACGGGGGTGAAAACGTGGGGAACAGCCAGTATAAAATAATTTTCATTTGTTGGTTGCACTGGAAACCAATCCGAAAGTACCTAGTTGGGAAATGGATGGTGACTTTCGCATGGAGTATGCTCTAACATTATTTCTGAGTCTTCTTACCATCATCATGTATTGATGATTATCGTTATCATCATCCCTTTTTATCACTATTATGTCTTATTATCACCAGTGTTATCACGCCTAATCATTATCCATCAAAATCCTCTTCTCAGCATAATCATGCTATATTATGAACCATCATCATTATCATTCTTGCCATAACATCTATCATTCCTTATCATCATCAGCATCATTACGCCTTATCATAATTTTTATTCCTCATCATCATCACGTTTAAACGTGCTCTCCGAGTTTAACTTCAGAAGTTAGTCTTCTCCGTTTGGAGTGATTACCTCTTCTCTGCTTTTCCATAATATAAACGCTCACCTCTTACTTCTTGTTTATTTTATGGTCTTTCTTGTTTTGTTCTATTTTTAGTACAGACTTATTTTTCTGCTGATTATCGTAAAATATGTTCAATGTAGTACAGACATTTTACATCTACGATTTTATTATACCTACATAGTATCAAGCATTACCTACATCCAACGTGCTTCTAAAAATATCTCTTGACTCAAGTGTAAACAAAATAAACGAGCAATCGATATTTGCGAGCATCAATTGAGGAACCGATTTATTAATCGACCACCCACTTGCAACATCCATTACTTGATAACAAAGATTTAGTTTAGTTGTATGGTATATAAATGCAGCAATGTATGGTGAGAGACGATCGTTGTGTAGACTTGGAGTCATTGACCGGAGCCTTGACCGCCGTTCAGTGAAAGTTGGACTCAAGATACTGAGACTTACATCGATTTAATCGATATGAGTACGATGGTGATTTTAGCGGGACATGTTTCTATGTTAATTATTTATCCTAAATCGATTTAGAAGCAGACAAGTTATTTTAGCATCTGTCGTTTAGAATAGACCTTTTTAGGTGAAATCTGAAAAGACCGGTTGTTGTGATGTTTGGGGCGGACTATGTCTAACAGTAGACATATTTCGGCTAATAATGATAATGATTGTAATGATGGTGGTGATGATGGTGATGGTAGTTAGTAGTACCTAATGATGATGAAAGTCTGAAAAGGTCTAAACCTTGTTGTATTCCTCAGAAATAGGGATGTGGAAATCGGATGACAGTGTTCCCTGTAAAATGATAACTTTCAGCCTCGTTTTCATAATTATTATTATTAATAGGGTGAACTATCTAAGTAGGTAGGTAGGTAAGTACCTACTAGTCGAAATGTACAAGAATTTTGTCTTATTTCAAAGGATGAAAAAAAAGGAAAATAAATGAATAAATAGAGGAGCTGACACGCTTTACAAGTTTTTGGAGGGGGAATTCTCTGTCTTCGTCGCGCGAAACGTATACAGGGTGGCAGGTTAAACAGTGGAAATATTTTAAGGGGTCATTGTACTCATCATTATGAACAACTTTTACTATTGGACCAACCCTGAAATCGCAAAGAAAATCAACTGTTCCATACATTTTGTTGAGTACCTAATGTGAACATAAATGTATGGAACAGCTGATTTTTTTTTCACGATTTCAGGGTTGGTCCCATAGTAAAAGGTGTTCATAATTATGAGTACAGTGACCCCTTAAAATATTTCCACTGTCTAACCTGCCACCCTGTAATATCGTACTGGGAACTGTGGCGTCGCGGTCGCGTATTAGTAGAGCTAGCTTTTTCTAGCAAACAAATTTTAAAACGCTAATAACTTGCTCATTTGTTAAGTAAGATATTTCATTCATTTTTTCACTGTTGCTTATCTTTTCGTTGATTGGTTCTGCATTTCTAATTTTAAAAAATACAATTCAATACCTACCCTATTGAGAATCGATGTGCTAAATCTTCAGCAAGAGTTTATAAAGGAGCTAAATAATTATACCAGAATAGTTTAAAGTCACTTTTAATGTACAACACTTAAAATTAAAATTAATCAACAATAATTACACAATAGTCAACAACGATCAACAGCACAGACAACAACACATTGTATGCACACAACAATAAATATCACAACATTTATTACATAAGTCAACACTGATGAAATTACATCTCCATCAGATCTACCAAAATTTGTATTTACACTGGCAACCCGGCTTATAAAAATAAGCTATAGAACCTCTACCTCATAATTTTGTTCTTTTTTTTAATTTAATTTAGGTTTTAGTGCTTGTGGCCTCCTTTGTGGTGGTATACGTGCTTGTAGACGGGGACATGGACGGGGTAAGGTTTGGGGATTGGGACCTCGACCTTCTTTTCAACATGAACGGGGTATGGCTTCTCAACCTCATAGGGGACGGGCTTCTCAACGGTGTATGGGACTGGCTTCTCTACAATTTGGGTGACAACCTGTAAAAAAAAAATATTTTGAGTTAGTTCCGTTTGTATTTTGAAAGATTAGGTAAGTTCTGGACTTTTTTGGAAATTAAGCCTTGATCAGGCCTATGGAGTTTGTCCTAAAATTCCGATAAATAAAGTTGGCTCTTAAATTAATACAGAAGTAGAGCAAACTACGATCAGGTTCTGTACTAAGGGCCAAGTTCACCGACAAGTTAAATTGAAAACGGCCGTTTAACATTTATTTTTTTCTTTAAAAAAAGTGTGTTAAACAAGGACTGTTATCTTTCGGTGAACTTGGCCCTAAGTGCCAATAAGGTCACAAAATCGATACCTATAACTTAAATTTCTTTAAGAATAAGCACTCACTCAAAGGTTGCATTATACTGAATTTCTATAACTTGTTATTTATGTAAGTCTGAGAACACTATAGATCTGAACCTTAGTGCCGTCAAACTGACTTTCGGGCTACGTAGATACCAGAGACAAGTTACGAGACCAGTTAGGAAGAAAGTGCACTCAACGGAGAAATATTATTTAGATAGGTATGTATTAAAATGCTTCTATAATGTATTGTGCACTGTATTTATAATCAAAATTGCGTATATTCAGAATGAGAGAACGTATCCGAATGTGACTGGCCACCTACTGTCACAAACGCACTGTTCTTTTTTCAAATGCACGCTTGACTGCCCGCGCTTTTACTTTCTGTCATGGCCGACTGCGTTACGTAAGTTTGATGCAGCAATGAATGGGTAGCATTATGAGATAATTGCAAAAACGCATCTAGACACAATAACTATGATATAACACTTACGTTGTACTACTTTATTTGTCGTGTAAAATAATTGTATAGTTTCTCTTTGGCATTAACTTTGTGGTTTGAGTTTAATTGAATCGATGTCAGGAGAATGTCGTTTTGCCTGTAGGGAGTAAGTGTAGCTAATTGGTTCCATGTTTACGGCCGATGTGAAAAGTGGGTATTATCAAAACGTCAATAATTAGTTTCTACCGTACTAGCTTAAACAAAGAAAAGTTGTTATTAACGATTATTTTCGCATGTCTCCAATCGTGAAAGTCATAAAGTTGTTGTGTCCGTTTTATTTGCGTATTAAATTTTATCTTCCCTTTATTTGTTTTTGTAACGACTACATACCTACATACTTTTTTTGAATTAATGCAAATGGATTTTTTTTTCCAACTTGCAAAAACTCTTGCTGTTGGCAAGGTACCGTTGGTGTCATAAGAATTTAGTTTGACAACCTGGTACATAAGTAACAAGTGCATTGTAATATCGATTGCATTCTAGTAAACGTTTTTACTAGAATGCAATCGATATTACAATGCACTTGTTACTTATGCTATTGCTAATTTATGAGATGCATGTATCAGTTAGGTACCTACGTGTTAGCATTCGCATGATTCAAGCAGTATATTTTGTTATCAGAGTCAATAAACGCAAAAGTCAAATCATTGCGATCAAGCAGCAAAAAAAAAAGAAAACACAACTGTCAATACATTTGAATTTAGAATATTTTGATCTGTGCTAAAAACAGCAACAGTCAAGGGCAATTATTTTTTAATTCAAGCGAATAAAAACCGTATTATTTGTTTTTGTCTGTGCGATAATTTAGATCGAACTTTGTTTACAATAATGCCAAAAAACATAATAGTCTACGACAGTAACAAAGGCTAAAATACTGATTTGATTCTCATCCCACTAGTTTGGACTAAAGGTGCAATTAAGGTAGAGTACCTATTCAAGAAAAACAGTTATTTACTAAAAGTATCTAGAATCGCTGAAGAATATGACGTGTATAATCGTAAAAAATAAAAATTCCCCTTTTTATACATTGTAAGCTGTTTAAATATAATTTTGTTAAACCAAAGCACAAAATAATGTACTTATATCGTTCCGAAAAAAGGTGTCAATGTCAACCCTATATCTAACATATAATTTAACGATAAAACCAAAAAAAAAATTTTCGGTCAAGAATTTTAACGTTTAAGTATTTATCTCAAATCAATATTTATTATTATAACGATAATTATTATAAAGATATCTCAATAAACATATTTTCTAAATTATTATCATTACATCGACTAGCATGTTTGCTAAGCATTTCATTGGCAGATGCAAACGCTCAATTATTTATTTTTATTATGACATCTAATTACAGCTTTTCTTTTTCGATATCTATAGAAAATACCTAAGTATGTTTATCTTTTAACCTTTCTTTATTATTTGTTAAAACTACCCTACGCTTTGGAACGGACATCTAGCTTCATCTTGCTGACTAACTGGCTGACTCCTTGACAATTTTACCATCATAAAAATTTTGTTACAAGTTTATTTAACTTCTTTTTCAGACTACGTGTGCATGCATTCTGACCTTCATGGTCGAATTTAGTCCCATTGCACGTTTGACAAAACTGACAGATAAATCTTTTTACCACGATAATGAAGCCATTGAAGATAGTTTGTGCCACTAAAAAAGAAAAATGTTGGTTTATGGACAACAAGCCCTTACAAGAACATAATCAACTGCCGAGGTTTGAAAGACTTTCCAAGAAGTACCATAGAACTGCCAGCACGCGTAGCATGTGCACTATAGAAACTATTTGTCGACAGAAGAATATACAAAATGTCAGATTGTAGAAACATGTCTACGGAATTATGCATGGCGCTGTTAAAAATGAAGAGAAGTTATTTCTATTTTTCAGTCATCCAAAATCTTATACGCTAAGCACGGGTCGCTGCGTACTCGTGCAGAAGAGTTATCGAGTTGGATAGAAAGAACTTTGTCTATTCTTGGTAGAATAGATGCAATTGGCCATGCTATGCGTGCAAATGTCAAATTCAATTTATTCAAAGTGGGCTAAAGAATTAGTAGGTAGGTACTTTTTGAACGTCAACATAAGACAGCCCCCAAAAACGCCCGCTGTTCACCGCTTCCTAGTGTTTAGCTGCGAAGAAGAAACGGCGCAACAAACTCCGGAGCAAGTGTCAAAATCTTACCTTGTAAACTGGCACATGGATGGGCTGCTCCACGGTGACGTGGACGGGGTAGGGGTGGGGGATGGGCACCTTCACGTACTGCGGCACTGACACCGCCACGGGGTGGGGGACCGGCACGCCGATCTTCTTCACCACCGTCACGTGGTACGGCTTGGTGTGCTCCGAGTGGGAGTGACCTTCGGGCTCCCACTCGTCCGACGGACGGGCAGCCGCGAAGGCTGCTAGGAGGAGAATGGCTGCTGTTTTCTGAAAGGTAATTTTTGTAAGTTAGATTTTTGTTTAACGTTACTAAGGCTAGGGTTGTCAGGTGGCTGGGATTTTGAAAGTCCCGGAGTTTTGCGTTTGGTTTCCTGAATACATACTAGTTTTTTTTTTACAAAGTTAGGATTACCTATGTTAACAATTGGAATGGGAAATTGAACTCTAAATCTGTTCGTAACGTAGGTACCTAACCCCAGATACGTACAGGAAATGATAAGCCTGTATCTAGCAACCCTACTCCCGGCTCGGCTAAGGCATCTTCTCAGGAGAAAATTAAGTTGAAATCAAGTTGCTTACTGCATATACAGGGTGTAAAACTATGAAGAACGTATTGAAGGAGGATAATTCAGAATTCGATACTAGTCCGATTATTATTATTTACGGGACCAACTTTGAAATCACTTTGCACGAGACTTGAAACTTGATCCAATTTGCACTTCATCCATGTTATTATGTTCCTCTGACGTGCAAATTGATAAGCCAAGTTTACTTGATTAAGCTTTTAAGGTATTGCAAATTGAACGATAAAGAACGCCCATTGCATATTTAACATTGCTACTCGCCAGGTTCAAAACCAGCAAAATTATTTTTGAGATAAGAGCACAACACATTTTTCCTTTTTCATGTTCGAAAAATAGTAAGACTCCTTGAAAACTGAGGGTAACTGTGATTCCGAAAAAAAAAACTTAATTGCAATTTTTAATAGAGAACCTGTGCAATACAATAGGAACTCGTTTATCAATGTAATTTTTAAAAGTCAATTATTATCTGTGGTGTCATTAAACGTAACAGCCAGTCACCATAAACCAGGCAGTAACAAAGTTATTATGATGTAACAGAACCGTTATGTCACAAACAATCACCGATATAATTAATGCAAATGCATTTATTCTTATTTAGAGCGTGAGAAAGGCAATAATAATTATATTCACAAAAATATTATGACAGCTCGAAAAACCTGCCATGTTTTTTAATTCAACGTTTTTTTAAATCAACTTCCACGCAAAGGAACCAAATTATACATCCTGAAAACCGCCAAAATAGTCCGAATCACTTTAATGTCGCTATTACGTCACTTTATATTAAATAATATAGGAAACACTTACAAAAGCGATCATGTTGAATAGTTTAGATGCAGTTGTCGACTTCTAAGTATTGACTGGTGCAATCTCTGATCCCCACAAGCGTTTTATACTTGGTGAAATGTACAACGCGCCTTTCCATTCAGCGATAGGATCGACGCACCATGATATTATCGAATTCGAGATCTGGTAATACGATGCTGCTTTGTTATATGTACAATCCAGTTTTATAATGACAGTACAGTTATTTCAGAAGTACTAAAGAAGCAATGTATTTGATACATGTTGGTTGTATGCGGTAGTATCTTACTCGATAGTGAAGTTCGATTGTACTATTCGGGTTTAACAAGGAGAAGTTAATATCAGAGTTGTTTTGGTTTTTTTCTCTATATGTGCTCAATTCTTTTTAAAGTTATTATGGAAGATAGAAAGTATGACAGTTAAATTAAAACCCAACAAGGTTTATGAATATGAGAGATTCTGTTTAAATTTTATTGTTTTTAATTAGATGTCACTTTGACTCTACGAAGGGTAATTATTTATATTTATACTGGCTTCCAAAAATAATTGTTTTTATTGTATCTAATAATTTAAATAACATCTCCGGAAATGATACCTAGTAGTTAGTTATTAATGTTAATGAATAAGGTACTTTCAATTTTGAAAAACACGGGTTGAGGAATGATTTCCTTCATCCGTTATAGACAGAAGACATCAGACCATAAACGGTAGGTTTTAAAGAGGAAGGGCAAATCTAGAGCAGTCCGTCTGGGGGAGTATCTCCACTTTACAGAATACCACAGCTAAATAACGCTACTCATCCGTAGTGTTGTGTTCCTGCGGCGAGTAAGGTCGCCAGAAGGCTCTAGACAAGTCGCTTTTCTGTTAGCGTTCACGCCAAACGATAAGCACAAAATGTATGGCAATGGCCACCCCTAATTATTTTATTTTTTGTAATTGCACTACAGGCCTTTATGGCGTTTCAATGAAGACATCTGCCTGAAAAATTTCATACAAATTGGTTATGAACTGTAGATTTGACGAGGGTGTGACAGACGGACAGACGGACAGACAGACGGACAGACGGACAGACGGACATGACGAAACCATAAGGGTTCCTAGTTTTACTACGGAACCCTAAAAAATTAACCTTAATACGGGGTGTAAGTGACACCGTAACGAAAACTGAAACCATGGGTTATCAGCAATTCAGCACCTTATTCTGAACTCTCCAACGTTCATTCTGCGTTGTTCTTTTTAAAACTTTGGAGATTTCTTAACGCAAAATCTTCAAACAAAGACGTATTTGTTTTCGCCATTTCAGCGTTGATGCCATAGTAAAAGTTGTTCACGATGATGAGCATAATAGCCCCCTTTGGGATCGAACAGGGTTCTTGTTACATGCTGTGTATTGACTTCGGCCCTACGCATACCTCTCCAACGACTGGGAGTGGGATTCTCGTCACGGCCAATGGCTTAATAGCCAAGAGCGTTGACCTAAACCTGAGGAGGCTCTCGTTAGGCAGTTCGATCAAAAGCTTGATACAAAAATAAGGCATAAAGCGGGACTCCTGTAGGGCTAACATGCGCGCCGCGACAAATTTTGTCGACTGTATTGTCTCGCTCATACTCGTGCGAATATGAGACAAATGCACGATAAAAGCGTCGACAAAATTTTGTCGCGACGCGCATGTTAGGCGCTCTGGACACGGCCTGTATTGTTAGGACTTTGAGGTTCCTCTCTCTGGAACTCTGACCCCTGGAATCTTAGACCCTGTTCCCGATGCCGGTAGAGTACCTACTATACTAATCTTTTACATTTTTATGTTTTTTAGGGTTCCGTACCTCAAAAGGAAAAACGGAACCCTTATAGGATCACTTTGTTGTCCGCCGTCAGTCACCGGACCATAAGTGGAGCCATGAGCCATAGATGACGCCACTAGAAGTATGCAGTAGCGCCATCTATGATCATTTAGCGGAACCCTTAGGGCGCGAGGCATACTCGCACTTGTCCGGTTTTTTTTATAGGAATATTTGAAACCCGGGCAAGAGAGTGTTGGACTACGCACAGTGTAGGGTTCCGTGGCAAGAAGTACCTATTTCGTTTACCGACCGCAAATATAAGTTTGTATTTCATGTCTTCTTGATTTATAAAGTTATTTTTGCGGTTGGCAAACTGAACACTGAAGGTAGCGAATATTAGTTCAAAAACTATATAATTAACGTTTCTTGTTTGAACTAATTTTAACCAAAAGATTGGGTGCTACGAGGTTGATGTTTTTCAGTTTTTTTGTTAACGCGGTTGGTAAGTTTCTCAGATCATAGAAACAAGGAGATATGCCATCATAGCAAATTAGTACGGGAACAACTGACGCCACTTTTAGTACATTTTTCAACACAATTACAAGCGCTCCGTGTGAATATAAAGATCTCCCACACATAAAAAATTCCACACACCCTCAATCTAACACTGTTAATCGTCACTCAACACTAGCACTAAACTAAAACACTGTATTTATATCATCGATCGTGTTCGGTTCGTCGCCAGCGTGTACATTTTATATACGGTCAATGTGACCGTATCAAAGCGTCAATTTTAGTAGCGCCTAGGCACATCTCCCTTGTTTCTATGATCTGAGGTAAGTTTGATAGCTCGGTTGAAAAGGGACACATTGATAACGACTTTCGGAGCTCCTAGTTCACTAAATATGCCCCTAAATAAGAAAGTAATTTAAGACCTAGCTCTACGTCATTTTTAAAAATATATTCAACGATACCTACCCACCTGCCGGCGTAGCATGACCACGATAGAAACGGGTTTTGTCTACATAGAAATAGACAAAGTGACAGATTGTAGAAACTTTCTACCGTTTCATTCATAAAACGTAGAAATGTTTCTACAATCTGTCACTTTGTCTATTTCTATGTAGACAAAACCCGTTTCTATCGTGGTCATGCTAGGCCGGCTGAAGGGGTGCGTGAAAATATTTTTTCATTTCTCATACTCGGAAAGTAGTGTTTGTTTGATCAGAGCAGCGGGTCGAAAACGATGCTTCCCTCCCTTGGGCGGGAAAGACTCATAGTAATTGCTTCCCTCCCTAGGGCGGGAATGAATTTTAAAAATAGAACTAAAATTGGTTATTTAGTCGGCTATAATTTTTTTACATAATAAGAAAAATATCGATTAAAAAAAAAATGCTGCGGTCTTGTGAGTGTATACGGCCAATGTGAATTTAAAAAAATACCTATTAAAGTGGGATGGCCCGCGGCGGTGACGCGGGCTGTGTGTTCCATATTTGAAATTTAAATTAAAAAAGACTATTTATGTATAATTTGGCGGGATACTAACTCTGTACCGAAATTATTTGATTAAAAACTACTATTTTATACTTTCCTTATATTTGAAATGAAAAGTAGAGTGTTTAACACGGGTGAAAGTCATCAATTCCCACTCGGACTATAGCCGCCCTCGCTTCGCTCGTGCGTCTAAATACCTCGTATGGGAATTGATTTCTTTCCACCCTTGTATAACAATCTACTATTTCAACCCTCAGTTTCATGTATGGCCCTGATTATTTTATTTTTCGCGATTTCACTGCAGGCCTTTACGGCGATTCATAGAACACATCTGCAAAGTTTCATACAAATTGGTAATGAACTGTAGATTTTACGAGGGTGTGACAGACGGACAGATGGACATGACGAAATTAGAAGGGTTTCTGGTTTTACTACGAACCCTACAAACCCAATAACACTTTTCCCGACTCTGGGATTGAGCCCTGGACCGGACGCTCAGCAGTCGTGCTTGCAACCACTAGACGAGGCAGTCACCATCCAATTTAAAGGCAGTCAGTCCTATTCTTAATTATTTAGCAACTGTTTTGCAAATAACGGTGCCGATTCTGTTGTATCATATAGGGAACTGCCAATAAGTAGATTTAAAACGGCATTATTCAGATGGCTTTTAGAAAAATCATTTTATTCTGTGAACGAGTATCTAAACCTTAAAGATTAACGTTGACATTTCCCTAACATTAATTTATTGGAAAATTATTGACATTCATATTATTTTTTTTTTCATTATTTATTTATTAAACATAATTATATTATTAATAGCAACTTAAATTATTTATACTATGTACAAGTAGGTATAAAAAATAAAATAAAAAAGCTCATAGGGCATCAAAAAATTCGTCCGCATCGCTGTCAGCGGGAAAAGTGCCCAAAAGACTGGCGGCATTGCCACGCTGGATGGCAATGCTAATTCTTTGGGCTAAAAAAAGGCCAGCTCTCTGGTCCCGTGTGGAGTCGACCAACCGCTTGGCGATGTCCCGAAATACTCGATGAGCACTCGGACCCCACGGCCCTAGTGTTTCAACCCCAAACGGCTCAAACAAATAGCTACCAATAAGGTTGTTATATTTGCGCCGTTTGAGGTTTTCTGCACCTGCAGCAGCCGCTCCAACGCAGCACGCCGTGCTAGGAAGATGGGATGGCGCGAGGGTGTCGACACAGGTTGCATCCCACACCAAAGGCCTACCCAACTTCCAGGGCATTAAGGTCATTCCGTCTGGTCTCTTCCCATCGTCGCGAGCCAGGCCATTAGGTTCTAAAACAGCTGGCACCCCGGCGGTGACAAGAGCCCGACGGATGATGTCGTTAATGCTGGCGTGCCGTGCCATCCGGCCAGCACTTTTGCTGCAGGATAGGCCATGGTGTCCGATTCATATTATTATAACATAGGTACCTATTATTTTAAATTCAATTATTGTATTAATGTGTTCTCAATTTTGCATGCTAGTTTTAGCGAATTTTGTGAGCAACTATAAAAAAAACTCGACCATCTATATTGTACTACTACAATTCTAGCAAATAAAAATAAAAAAATAAATAAATCTCAATCTACGAATTAAACCAGTTTAGGGTGGGTTGCTTCAAACCATCTGTATTCGTAAGTCAGTACGTAATCGTTAAGTCAGTATGAAATTGTCATACAAGCCGCCATATTTGACGGTTACAGATACGTAACTGTAAGATGAAACAACATGGCCTTAGTCTTGTTATGTCTCTTTCTAATAAAAAACATGAGAGAGGGATGGCAGATATTTAATCCTGTCAAATTAGTTTTAATGTCAATTTAGTCGAAATCGCAAAAGGTCATGACTATTTTCCCGTAAATGACAAGGGCGTAGACTAATTCGACAATTCTAAATAATATAATTATGTTCTGTTCTTTTTCAATTATATTTGTAAGAAAGAGATAATAGTGTGATTAAAATTAGTTTAGTGCGACGTTCAATAGAATCAGCACCAATAACGATTTCTGAAGACTATCATTAGAAAGTTTTTTTGAAATGCAAGACTACGTAGGCAATACGAACAATTTCTTAAAATTATTATAGGTAAGTACCTACTTAGTTGAAAATATAGGTGGTCAAAATAGTGACGCCATAAAAAATTTAGATTCCTCATGTCAGAGCTATCCCAAAAAACTCTGTGTAAGTATGTTCCTCGATTTTTGATGGTTTTCGAGTTATAATATTTTAAAAGGCGGTATTACGTTCGACTGATACGGAGTTGGGATTTCTACCTATTTCAAAAAAAAAAAACATGATAACTCGTAAACTATCAAGAATCGCGGAACACACATGGGGTATTTTCGGATACCCCTAGGCACGAGGAATCAATTTTTTTTATGATTTCACTATTTGGACCGCCCAGTATAGTTAAAACCACATGAATAAATAAAGGACACTGGTAGACGCCCATAGAACGCTGGGCTTCAGACTGTGTATGTCGGTACAGATATGAAATTAGTTTGGTGTGATCGAGTATTTCAAGAGAATTTAAATTCATTTTTTATTTGTTTTTGTACGTGTTTGGGTTAAAGAGAAATCTTCGTATTTGTGACAGTGAGGTTAAGTATGGTGTGAATGATCCAATGAAGTACAGCCCGACTAATGAGTTCTCAATTCAAAGGTTTTAGTTGCTGTCGACATGATACTCTATGGAGGCACGCGCCAAGGCGTATGCACCCGTTTTTGTTTTATTGTTTTTTTTTCAAAATGTCAACGCCATAATCATTTTATTTCTTATTTATTTCCATTTTTTATTTCAATTCTTAATCTCTAAGATAAATTAGGCAAAGAACAATTAAAAAATATTTTTATTTTTGGTTAAGCTTTTATTACTGTACCAGATCAAACCCAAAACTGCCGACGTCCTTTATTCATGTGGTTAAAACCTCATGAAAAAATTGTTTTCGTGGTCTCATCTTTTTTATACGTACTTAATGTACTTAGGTAACACGAGTTGGTACACTTTATCGGTTATGTAAAGAGATTGTGGTTTTAAAAAAATGTGAATGTAGGTACTTAGTGGAAGACCAAAAACCAGATTTACCTAAAGGGATTTTTGAGCTTTCGAAGCTGGTAGATCTCGAATCATGTTATTTTTAACCGATTCCAAAAAAGGAGGTTATCAATTCGTAAGAATAAGAACTTAGGACCACTTTTAAAAACAGCTAGAATAAGTGCTACGTGAGCTGTTTAAGAGAATTTTAAGAGCCTAAGCTCCTATAATAGGCACTTATTCTTATCACCAAAATATTTGTTGGGTTCCTTCTAGATTCGTTCATATTAATTACTGACTATACGAATAGTTGTTCCCACTTCTTTCCTTCTGGCTTCGTTCATATCAGTTGCTGACTGTGTGACTAGCTGGCCCGGATTTCGTTTGTTTCAACCCTTATTTTACCCCCTGTTATTCAACCCTTGTTTTACCCCCTCAAGAGTGGAAATTCGTTATATCCTTTCTTAGTACATCTCTTTTGAACCATTAATAATTTTTTTTACATAATATCAGAAAATAATCATACCAAAGGTAATAAAAAAGACTGTCTTGATCAACAACTCTATTAAAAAGAACTCAATTCGCGCCAAAAACCCAGAGTAATCGCAAAAATATGCAAATTTGCAGCCATTAACTAATTGATTGTACGCGAATGTAGAGTACGGTATGTAGAGTTGTGCATTAACCACAAAACAGTGGTGGTGCAAAAGGCTAACCCCCATATTCACGAACAATATTATGAGGACTCATAGCAAAGTGTACAAAAACTCATTCAAATAATTATGAACATTGTATGTATTACGTTAAGGTTCAGCGCTTGTTTATATTCGCTTATGTGAATATGAACCTTATTTTTAATTAACCGACTTCAAAAAAGGAGGTTCTGTATTCGTCCCGTATGTATGTATGTATGTATGTATGTAAGTAAGTATGTATGTATGTATGTATGTGTGTATGTATGTATGTATGTATGTTTGTATGTGCGCGATTTTCTCAAAAAATACTGATTCGATGTGGATGGGGTTTTCACTAACGTAATCTACATACTTTCAGGAAGGTTTTAGTATATAATACATTATGTAATCATTCCTATGTACAAAGTTATAGGCATAAATGTACACACTCCGTAGAAGATTTACTGTTGAACGAATTCGTAAAAGTAATCTAACACGGGATAAAGAACTAAAAAGGGAAAAATTAAAAACTTTTTTGACAAAAAATAACCGACTTCAAAAATCCACTACAAAGAAAATAATAATTTTGGTTTCGGAAGTCGGTGGCAAAAAAAAGCAAACAAAAACCAAAGCCACCGACTACCGTCACCGTCAAAAAAGGTTTTTATTCATGATTGTGTTTTTTATTGTACGCTACTCACTTACATTCATGAAAAATTTAGAGATATACCCTCGAGCTTGCCCTGTAGGCACGCCACTGCAGTAATAACCCGCCACTTTACACGGGTGGGTTTTTTTATGTTACAATGGTGACAAACAGACGTCCGGCCTGCCTGATAGTAAGCGGTTACCGTAGCAGAAACGCTTGTAACATCGAGTATCGCATGCGCGTTGCCGACGCTTTAAAACGAGGATTCGCTGTGCCGACAGCTTAGGGGATAAGGAAGTCCACCATCCTCAGGAGCTCTGACAGCCTTACTCACCACATAATCTTAATCAGTAATTGGGACATGACCACATCATCAAAAAGTATCTTCTTTCAACAGTTACCTCATGTTTAAAGCTGGGTGCCTGCGAACGACCCAATTTGACACCCGATCTGTAGTGTCAATCCAAGCGAGTCTCGACAGATTGCCATCAGTCCAACTTACTTAAGCACGTGCCAATCTGCTGACACTCGTCCGGATTGGCTCTGTAGATCGGATGTACAAATTGGATCGTTCGTAAGTTTACTGTTTGCCGGATTTTGTTGGACGCGCTTGTTTCGTTAGTGTTTTGTTTAAAGTGGACCTTTTGGTTTTTGACTTTGTATTGACTATAATGCTGACGTAATTTGTACTGGGACAAAAACACGCGTCCGTTTGTCCGTCGCGCGGTCCGAGTTAATAGAAAGTAGTTCTATAATATTGTTGTTTTTTATTATTATTAGTTTCTAAGTAGAGCTTGTTACTCATAGGTTATGTAGGTGAACGTAAATATTATCCCCTTACTTATAGACGCCTCTTAACTTTAACCACTGATTAAATATACAACTATCGTCGTCATTTGTATAACAATGAATAGAGATGACAATTGGCATATGAGCTGTTTAATTTAATCATCGTCTGTAAATAATATAAGGTTGGTGGAATGCAACATATTTATGATTCATTAAGGTTTTTTTTTAAATATTTTATTTAAATATTTCACTGATGATTTGCTTGATTTAGGGATCGAACCAAAATCCTCACGTTATAAGCGGCAACCAATAAGTTAAAAAAAAATGTGTGCGGTCAGGGGACCCCGTCAGGAGAGGGTAATTCGCGATTTCTACCAATCAAATCCTACCGCAAGCAGCGTTAAGGAACTTCATTCTGAACATTCAATGCAAAATTCCATAGAAAAAAAAAAATGCTTTCAACATTTCCGCGCGCTATTAGACCACACCCGACGCGACAGCGCGCGGCCGAGCCTCAACACGCCATCTTCCGGAGACTAGCGTCCGCATGCATTGTTTACTTATCTTCTTTTTATTTTACTTACGTAGGTGCCTAGCCTAGGTACTCTATGTGACAATTTCTACCAATCAAATCCTACCGCTCAATACTCAATGCAAAATTCCGTAGAAAAAAAAATACTTTCGACAGGCCCGCCGCTAGGTGTTAGAGCGCCCGTGTGCAATAGCGGTTATGCCGCCCCCTGTTATGACTACGCTGACCTTGTTTTTTTTTTTTTCATTGTTATCAGAAAGGTTTTATGGTGTTCTCTCATACCAAGGTTATGCGATATGTAATGTGGGATAGGTATTATTTATGACAATCAGTGAATTTTACGTGATCGATCGCCCGGTTTGCCGCCCCCGTGGACGTGCCGCCCGTGTGCGGTGCACCCCTTGCACACCCGCTTGCGGCGGGCCTGAGGCTCTAGACAAGTTGCTTTTCTGTTAGCGTTCACGCCAAACGCTACGGACAAAATGTATGGAATTGACATTTGTGAGTCACGTGACTTTTCCGCAGGTAATGTCATTGCCATACATTTTGGACGTAGCGTTTGGCGTGAACGATAACAGAAAAGCAACTTGTCTAGGGCCTCTGACTTTCGATATTTCCGCGCTATATTAGACCCCACCCGACGCGACAGCACGCGGCCGAGCCTCAACACGCCATCTTCCGTAGACTAGCTTCCGCATGCATTGTTTACTTATCTTCTTTTTATTTTACTTACGTACTCTATGTGGCAATTAAACACTGGCTGGCTTGAAGCTTTTTTTTTAAGTTTACGTAATAAATGGTTTTGCTTCTCATAGTCAGGGCACGTGCATTGAGCATCAAAGCCCGTCACAGACGTAGCTATAATGAATCATAGCAAGGCATATTACGACATTATTTTCTATATACATTTTCGAGTGATCACACGCGCAGCTATAATATATTTTTCTATGACGTCACCGTTTCTAATTCTATTTCTCGATATATTAATAAGTATATAAATTATAGCTATGTCTGTGACGGGCTTCACTGGTTCACTGCGTTGCTGCGTACCGACTCGCTGCGTGATATCACCTCGAGAATTGCCAATTTGTTAGCGAATGTACAGAATAGACAGACTGGTCTCTTTATCCTTTACCTTTATGGGGGTATAATTAGCGTGGGAACGTAAGGTACCAGCCGGCCTAGCATGACCACGATAGAAACGGGTTTTGTCTACAGAAGAATAGACAAAGTGACAGATTATAGAAACATTTCTACCGTTTTAAGGGCGCTCTCGGAATTTTGTCTCCTCTCTCGCTCGCACAGAACAATTTTTAAGAATTTTAAATGAAAAGATGCATTTTTGGAAAATGTAATCTCAACGCGAACTACAAAATAAATGCATCTTTTCATTTAACATTCTTAAAATATATGGTTCTGTGCGAGCGAGAGAGGTGCCTAATGCGAGAGCCCTCTTAAGCATACAATGAAGAGAAGAAATGTCTCTATTCTTCAGTAATTGCGTAACTCAGTTGCTATCGCCATGGCATGGATTTTGTCGTTGATTACGCTGTATGATTCATAATCCGTGCTCCGTAACGAACTCAGCGCCGCAATGAATGTTATTGAACTGTCAAAATGAAGGCCATGGTGATAGAAATTGAGTTACGCAATTAGGCTGCAGGTCGCCGCGTGCTCAAACAGAAAGATAACGATTTGGATAGAAATAATTTTGCTATTCTTTGGTACAATAGAGATAGAATTGGTCATGCTAAGCAGGCTGGTAAATTCGCTTTTCATCTGTTTTGTTAATTAAACCTTGATAAAGCGATTTTTTTTGCAAGTTTTGGTAAGACCATATTTACAGTTATCAAAATCTAAAAAGTACCGTTTGACAGTTGTCAAATTTATTAGACTAGGCATGGGAATAAAAAAATCGGTACCTACATTATGCGATTCTTAAAAGATATCGATATTGATCTTTTATAGTTGGTAATCGATTAGGTACACTTTTATCTACATTAACGCCAGAATAAATTAGAACAGGATAACTCAAAATACGAAATTTTCTACTTATTTCGCGAGAGCCAGAACTTAATAAATTAAAGACTAGATTGTGTGAATAAGTTTATTTAATGACTTTCACTGCAACTACTTGAGGTATCGTCGTCATCATCGTCGTTTAATTTAATTATTATTATTTCGTTTTCATTATTGCTCTCGAAATGTATGTCTCTTTCGAAATGGTCCATCATAATTTTCTTTGTCTTGTCCACCACTTTGGCTTAGTCAACAGTCATCCACCAAATCCGGAAATTATAAAAAGTTAAGTGTTATAATTAATATTTTATAATTTTTAAAATATAAAGTTTCGATTATTTAAATATTTTAACCGATTATTCGTATAAGCATGAATTTGAATCATCGCAACACTATGGTAAAGGACCTAACGACATAACATTGAAACAACGTCAAAAACAAATGAGAATTAGGTTTTTTGCTTTGTTTGACAGGATCGAATTTAAATTTCGAATTTGAATCGTGTAAGTAGGTACGCTTGTACAAAGTTACTGCGGGATATGTGAAACGTCAAACGGTACTTTTTAGATTTTGTTCACTGTAACTAAGTAGGTACACCTAGTAATTATTATGTAGACCTACATAATATACCTACTGGGTGTAAGTGACAGCGTAGTACCTACCACAGTATAAAGAAACATTTTTATAGACTATGGTAGTACCTACGTAGTTACGTAGTAACTTATTCTGAACCCCTGAGCAGCGTTAAAATTTTGCGTCCGTCTTTTAAAAAATGTTTGGTAGGTACCTACTTTGTTTGCAGTTTTTGCAGTTAAAAAATCTCTAAACAAAGTCGAATATTTCTTCGCGTGATTACGGATATATACGACGATTACGGATGATATGTGCTTTTCCAGGTCTCAAGCTACCTCTTTGTCAAATTTCATCCAAATCCGTCGAACCGTTTCAGCGTGAAAGAGCAACAAACACACACACAAAGTTTCGCATTTGTAATTAGTTGGATTTAAATGTGATTTTCATGTTTCCATGCTGGAACTTAAAACGAAGACATAAACATCTTGGCTATTAACATAAATCTCATAAAATGATGAGGTTTAACCTTAGATCATAGGAACAAGGAGATATGCCATCACAGCAAATTAGTACGGGAACAATTATGCCACTTTTAGTACATTTTTCGACACAATTACGCGCATAATTAAGCGCTCCTTGTGAATAAAAAGGTCTCCCACGCATTGAACATTCCGCACACCCTCAATCTAACACTGTTAATCGTCACTCAACACTAGCACTAAACTAAAACACTGTATTTATACCATCGATCGTGTTCGGTTCGTCGCCAGCGCGTACGTTTTTAATATGAGCAATTTGCTCAAGATCAGGCATCAAGCTCGATAGCGCCTTGGCACATCTCCTTGTTTCTATGATCTGAGGGTTTAACACAAACAATAGCAATGTACGGCATTAAACTTTCACTTAGTTCTACGGACTAGCTTGGAACAGTTCGGACTACCATTAGGTACAAAACGTATCAGAATTTGATCAAGAATTCATAAAATGCAATTACGAATGTTTGGCGCAACATTTGAAACGTCAGGGGCACCTGCATGGCATAGTTGCATACCTGCATCGAATGCAACTGTTCGCCGATTGTGCTGATAGGGTTGAATCTCAGATCATAGAAACAAGGGAGATGTGCCAAGGTGCTACTAATAAGCTTGACGCTTTGATATGGTTACATTGACAATAATTAAAACGTACACGCTGGCGACGGACCGAACGCGATCGGTGATATAAATACAGTGTTTTAGTTTAGTGCTAGTGCTGAGTGACGAATAACAGTGTTAGATTGAGGATGTGCAGAATTTTTAATGTGTGGGAGATCGTTTTATTGTAATTGTGTCGAAAAAATTTCTAAAAGTGGCGACAGATGGTTCCCGTACTAATTTGCTATGATGGCATATCTTCTTGTTTCTATGATCTGAGGGTTGAATTAACTACTCGCTGTGTATTTAACGGGTGCAACTGACGTTTGTGATTGTAATAAACATTTTTGGAATGTAATTAGGCTGCATTTAAGTTGGTAGATTATAGCATTAGAGTTCACTAGAGTTTACGACAAGAGCACTGTAGAAACACGTAGAGCTACCTTGTGTCGTAATAGAAAATAGAGTTCGATTAAAAAAACCGGACAAGTGCGAGTATGCCTCGCGCCCTAAGAGTTCCGACATATGATCATAGATGGCGCTACTGCATACTTCCAATGGCGCCATCTATGAGCTTGAGGCTCCACTTATGGTCCGGTGACTGACGGCGGATAACAAAGTGATCCTATAAGGGTTCCGTTTTTCCTTTTGAGGTAGGTACGGAACCCTAAAAATACGTATAAAGCATCCAATCCATCTGTTTTTCGGGATAAAATATAGCATATGTGCTATTCCAGACTATATAATCTATCTGTGCCAAACATCCGGATCCATTCAGCCGTTCTGGCGTGATTTAGCAACAAACATCCATACATCCATCCATCTATCCAAACTTTCGCATTTATAACATTTTATTTATTGTTTATGTATTAAATTAAATAGGGCCACAATATTAATAAATAGTGATTCCGTTTAATGTACCAACACAATACATTTTATTTTAGCAAAGACAATATAAAATATCCACTCATACCTACTGTCATTTTTTGGAGGGAAACCGACAGGCCTATACTCACTACACTTTTCCTTTTTTTTTCCAAAACATAAAATGAATAATTTTATAATTTTAAATTATTAATATTTTATAATTTTAAATTATTCACAATATTTTTAGTTAAAAATTATCTCTTCTATCCCAAAATGTGTTATCTAGTTTTTATCTATATTTTGGGGTTTGTCATTGCATAAATGCGAGACCACACACAAGTGAATAGTGCCACCGTTCCAAGATGGCGTCACGAGCTGTCAAAATAGGGCAAAACAGATTGATTTATGTTACATATTCTGTTTAAACGCTGTAGGTGGTAACGTAACATGTGCTGTAACTGTATAACGGTTTGTTTACATTCTATAGCTTCAAATTCTGCAATTTTTAATTTTCGTCTCAAGCTCTCCAATAGAGTTTTTAAGGTTCACAAAGTGCTGCACTTATTTGAGTTTTTGAAGAAATTACGGTCATACAGAACATGCATACAAACGGGTCCAATACAGAACCTCCAGTTTTGAAGTCGGCTAAAAATAGTCGCTTCTAACAAGGCTACACATCTGCCCGACATGACCAGTAATGTGGACGCGACGTGTGAATTAATCTAATGCCTCGATGTTATCGGCTCCGTTGTCTGGACAAATGGTCATTGGACCGGCTTTAAAAGGGCGACGTGGCTGCAGTGATGAATGTTAGTGGCTTTCATTTCCCCTGGTAAATGAGTTTTAGAAACAGCCTTAGTAAAAGTTCATATTAAATGCATTTTTTTATATAAACCGTAGGAACTTATGAAAAATGGTAGGTAGGTAAGTATAGGATATAGGTGAACCTAATAAATATCACTACTTTTGGTAGTATTATGTTCCCATAAGGGGTGGGGGGTTAGAGGGTCCGGGCTCCCCCTTTAGCATACGGTATAAATAAAATCGCGGATTATTGATGACGGATAATAACCCGTACTTATCACATAATATGGGCACGCGCCGCGACAATGAACTAACGAACGAAGCCCGGGCAAAAACTAATTGATCTTTGTACATTTTTAGAACAGCGGAACCCCCGCTACTGAAACGTGAAAGCTATAGCTACGGCCGTGTGTGTTCCTATTATAGTGAATAAGGTCGCCACAGCTCCTGAGGATGCGCTGAGTTGACACTGTTGACAGCGATGGAGCTGCACCCTGATTGCGTAACTCAATTGCTATCACCATGGCATTGATTTTGACATTCATTACGCCGTATGTTTCATAATCCGTGTTCCCGTAACTAGCTCAACGCCGCAATGAATGTTGTTGAACTATCAAAATGAAAGCCATGGTGATAGCAATTGAGTTACACAATTAGGGTGCTGATTGTCCTCATTTTAAAGGGTCGGCGACGCGCATGTGATACTCGCGGTTGCAACCGTTTTATAGGCTACGGGTAACCGTTTACCATCTGATCTCACCGCTTTTTCAGTTATGGCTGTCATCGCAAGTCGATCATCGAAAATCGCTGATCGAGTCCGAAGTCATACGGGGAACCCTGATAAAATGCCATACATGTAAAGTCATCATAATTCATAAAGTAATTATCGGCACTTCTATTGTATGACCACTGTAAATAACAAAACATAAATTGATGTCATTTATAGGGTACTAGGATACAGGATATTAAAGATACTAACGCGTCTACGCTTGTTATAATGCAGGCTTAAACAAACAACTTTATCTACAAACTAATAATAGACAGAGGTAAAGTTTGTATGTGTATGTGGTACCTAATCTCCGAAACTGATCCGCACCCTAATTGCGTAAATCAATTTCTATCACCATGGCTTTCATTTATATTTTTCATTTTTATTTTTCATTCATAGTTATCGGGAGCACGGATTATGAAATATATGGCTTAATGGATGTCAAAATCAATGCCATGGTGATAGCAACTCAAGGATGCTGATATTGAACATTCTTTCACTAATAGGAAGCTACATTATCCCTGACTGAGGCTACTTTTTATCCCAAAATAATGCACAGTTCCTGTGGGTCCGCGGACGAAGTCGCTTGCAAAATGCTAGTCTATACTTCTATACTAATAATAGAAGTATTTGTAAGTTTGTATTTAGGGGGTAATCTCCGGAACTAATGATCCGATTTAGAAAATTCTTTCACTAAAACGAAGCTACATTATCCGTGAGTGCTATCTAGGCTATTATTTATCCCAAAATAATGCACAGTTCCTGTGGGTCACGCGGACGAAGTTGCGGGGAAAGTGTTAGTGCTAGTGCTTATCCAGCAGTGAAAAATTCCAGTAGCAAGAAGCAATTATTGCTATGAAATTTTTGTTAGGCGTTTACCACAAGTTGTTAGCATAGATTTGACAATTTGAATAACAAGGAAGATGGGATTGATGTGTGATTAGAGCGAGATAGGCAGACAGCAAGGCTAATTTCAAGGCCTCCTGGCTGTATCAGCCGGGCGTTCAGAACACAGAACGTTCACAATTAGCAATAATATTTTTTACATAATGGCATTTTGTTTGAAGTTATTATGTACTTTTAATACATAATAGCACCATGTGCAATGCTTAAGTGTTGCTTAAGGTCATTTAAGTAGAAAACCCGCAATATGTTACTTTTCGTAGTTTTTAGGGTTCCGTACCTCAAAAGGAAAAACGGAACCCTTATAGGATCACTTTGTTGTCCGCCGCAAGTCACGGGACCATAAGTGGAGCCATCTGCTCATAGATGACGCCATTAGAAGTATGCAGTAGCGCCATCTATGATCACATATTTCGGAACCCTTAGGGCGCGAGGCATACTCGCACTTGTCCGGTTTTTAAACTTCCGCGACCTCTGCTGTACCTACCGTGGCGTTGCGTCGCACTAACTACTGAGCTACCGTACCTACGAGGTACCGGTAGCCAGTGGCGGATTTACCAGCAGGCTGAATAGACTGGAGCCTAGGGCGGCAGATTTTAGGGGCGGCTAATTTGGGGGCAAAATTATTTGAGGTACTCCTACAGGTATATCTTACAGAAATTAATAATATTTATACTTATTTTTATAGGTAGGTACTTAAATGTTAGGTCCTAATCATACTAATTATACGGGAAAAGGGTGATGTAGGTAATTATGACGGTAGCGCACAAAATCATAAAGTTACAATTTCCGTGACAAAAATTTTAATTATAGATATTATGATTAGAACTGTGAATTAGGAATCAAATTGTAGAGGTCGTTGGGGGAGGCAAAATAAAATAAAATAAAGTAACAAACACACACATGCACAAAACCCAAACTATTGCATTTATAATATTAGTAGGAAGCTCAGATCATAGAAACAAGGAGATATGCCATCATGGCAAATTAGTACGGGAACAACTGATGCTACTTTTAGTACCTACATTTTTCGACACAATTACGCGCATAATTAAGCGCTCCTTGTGAATAAAAAGATATCCCACGCATTAAACATTCCGCACAACCTCAATCTAACACTGTTAATCGTTACTCAACACTAGCACTAGGTAAACTAAAACACTGTATTTATACCATCGATCGTGTTCGGTTCGTCGCCAGCGCGTACGTTTATAATATGAGCAATTTGCTCAAGATCAGGCATCAAGCTCGATAGCGCCTTGGCACATTTCCTTGTTTCTATGATCTGAGTTTGCGAACGTTCGAGGGAGAATGTCACGGTGACATTCTCCCTCGAACGTTCGTAAACAAATTTGCAGTTCCCGCGGTGGTATCACGCGGCGAGTTGGTACAGAATACCTAGACAGACTGTTCCAGTAGGCCACGCAGTGTTCCAGTGGATCACGCGGACGAAGTCACGGGTAGAGTGCTAGTGTTTAAACAGACTCAACGCAATATTTTGAGTTCAACCGGTCTTTGAGAAACTGGTTTAAAAAAAGAATTAATCATGTCGGCTGTTGTACCTACTTATCCTTTTTGACTTCTGGCCTTATAATTTTGTTGAACATGAAATTATAGATAGATACATAGGTATTATTATTAAATTACGAAGTCAAGAATGCCTATGGCACGGAGGTTATGCAACTTAAGACTATAGCAACTGGTAACATAGTTGCTATGGCTATGGTTTTGATTTTGACATCCATTGTGCCGTATGTTTCCGAATCCGTATTCTTGATAGCCAGCTTAACGCAATGGATGTTTTTGAACTGTCAAAATGAAAGCCATGGTCATTGCAACTGCGCTACGCAAAGCGTGCTGGGGCCGTAGTAGGAACTGATAAAGCCAGCAATGTCTTGGTGAGAAAAAGATTTGATGTTAAGAAAGAAAGAAAGAAAGAAAGAAAATTATTTATTGAACTCGCACAACATATACCTAATAGAAAAAATACAAAAAAAAACTTTGATAAAAGTAAAAATATAAAAAAAAACAGTTTAAAAAATAAAAATAAAAGTAAAACCTGGTGCGAGGCCAAAAGGCCACTATCTCAGCATAATGCTGCGACCTAAAAGTGCCGCAGCGCTGGTATTATTCTGATAGGGCCCAGTTAATTGTCCTATAGGTCAGGACTGTCCAAACCAGATACGATCTAGGGCCAATAGCATAAGCATAGCATAATCGGCCTATAATGTTCCCACTGCTGGGACACAGGCCTCCTCTGTGAGATAGTGGGCCGTAGTCCACCACGCGGGCCCAGTACTGGTTGGTGGACGTCACATGATTTTCGATTTTTTGGTTCTAGGACATGCTGGTTTCCTCACGATGTTTCCTTCACCGTTAAAGCAAGTGATAATTAATTTCTAATCCACACATGACTTCGAAAACTCAGCGGTGCGTGCCTCGGGATCGAACTCGAACCATTCGCCGTAGAGGCACATGGTTAAACCAATAGGCTATCACTGGGGCCAATATTAATGAACAATGTAGCTCTTATCCATTAACCTGACACAAAAGCACCAGGCTGTTTACTGAAAACTTCCCAAAGGAAAAACTAACACTTTGCCACTTTGCTCAACCCGGGAGTCGAACCCAGGAACCCACGCTTAGCAGTCGCGCTTGCGAGTCTTGCGACCACTAGACCAAAGAGGCAGTCATGATTATGTTGTCTTTACTGATCATGTTGCTGACGGTCCAAACGCGATCGATGATTTTTATGTAAGTACGAGTATACACCAGTGGCGAAAGGTCCCTACAATACGATTCCTACCGGCTTCCCTTTGAAAAATAGTACAGGCAGTAAGTACCGCTACCGCTACTATTGTCAAATATTTATAAGTGGGCAATTAGCTTTTCGTGGCCAGGTAAGCATTTGTAGCTCTGGCTTACCTCTTTCAAAAATTTACCCTTCGCTAATGTAGGTATACCTTACCTACACGGCCGTACCACAAAAAATAAACATCTGTTCAACACACGTTCAACACGAATGCTACCAAAAATAATAGGTAATTGTTTTAGCACTAACTTGTCTAAAACAAGTGTGTATTATTTACGTTTGGTAGCATTCGCGTTTAACGTGTGTCTATCTTTTTTGTGGTTAGGCCGACAGTGTTTGAGTTTGGTGTGAGTGACGAGAAACAAAAAACAGTGTTAGATTGCGGGTGTGCGACATTTTTAATGTGTGGAAGATCGTTAGATTTACAAAGCAGCGTTTGTAGTTGTGACGCACACTGCTTTAAAAGTGGCGACAGCGGATCCCGTACTAATTTGCTGTCATGACTAACGCCTTGTTTCTATGATCTAATGTTATTATCTTATGAGGTCAGACGGCATCTCATTTAGTTTACCTAATTGGAAGTCGATCCAGACTTACGCCTCCCCCACATTGGGCGTGCGCGTTCCTCGAGCGTGTGCATGACGCGAACGTTCACGCACGCGGCGTTCGCGTCATTCACATGCTCGAGGCACGCGCCCAATGTGGGGTAGGCCTTAGTTGATTAAACATGAAACTAACGCGATCTAAATAAAAGGCAGTGGGAGCAATGCCATGATGAAAGTATCCAAACTAACTCACATTGGATAAATGCACCCTAATTGCGTAATTGCTATCACCATGGCATTGATTTTGACATCCATTACGCCGTATGTTTCTTAGTCCGTGCTCCCGATAACTAACTCAACGCCGCCGCAATGGATGTTGTTGAACTGTTAATATGAAAGCCATGGTGATAGAAATGAAGTTGCTGAAATTAGGGTGATGTGTTCCGTATTTGATTGACAGACAACGCTCCAGCCCAAACGTGTGCCGGAGTGATTCTTATTAATCATCATTTCGTTACTTTACCTGAGTGACAAACTTTCATCACTGGTCACTTCATGCTTCCACATTTAATTTAAAGGACAAGGCAGACGCCCATAGAACGCTGGGCTTCAGATTGTGTATGTCGGTACAGATATGAAATTAGTTTGGTGTGATCGAGTATTTCAAGAGTATTTAAATTCATTTTTTATTTGTTTTTAGATAAATTATCGTATTTGTGACAGTGAGGTTAAGTATGGTGTGACCGTGTGAATGATCCAATGAAGTACCTACAGCGCGACTAATGAGTTCTCAATTCAAAGGTTTTAGTTGTCGACATGATATTCTGTGGAAGCACGCGCCAGCCAGCATGCACCCGTTTTTGTTTTATTGGTTTTTTCAAATGTCAACGGCATAATCATTTTAGTTCTTATTTATTTCGATTTATCGAGCATATTACCTACCTATCTACTTATAAGTAGATACCAATTATTTATATTCCACGTTATGTTATGCTGTCTGTACTTAGGTACCTATTAGCCAGGTAGGTAGGTACCTACTATAAAATAAAAAATCAAGACAAAAAGATGAGAGTCAAAATGGCGGGTGTATCATTACGAATCCAATCAAAATTATTACCAAATAAATGTACTGAAAATGTACTATTTAGTACCTATACTCATGAAAAATGTACCTCCTTTAGAACAAAATTATAACCAAATTAAGATACACCCGCCATTCTGATGTCAATATGGCGGGTGTATCGTAATTTCTCCCTAATTATCCATTGGTGATTGAATATTATTATTCCAAAAAAATCTACCTAATAAGTACCTACAGTAAAAAGAAACACTCACTCGATCTGTTCATTAGTTGCTGAGAAATAAAACTACAAATGTTTGGTACCATACCGTGGCGTCGCTCTAACTACTGAGCTACCGAGTCAGTGATTAAAGCGACGCCACGGTACGGCAGGGGTCGCGGGTTCAAGTCCCGCCCGTGTAGTTGTTTTTAAATCTCATATATTATTATAAGTATATTATAATTATTATGTTATTAGTTACATTTTTAGGGTTCCGTACCCAAAGGGTAAAACGAGACCCCATTACTAAGACTCCGCTGTCCGTTCGTCCGTCTGTCACCAGGCTGTAATGAACTCACGAGCCGTGATAGTTAGACAGTTGAAATTTTCACAGACGATGTATTTCTGTTGCCGCTATAACAAAAATACTAAAAACAGAATAAAATAAATATGTAACGGGAGTTCCCATACAATAAACGTGTTTTTTTTTGCTAATTTGCTAATAAAGGGTGTCTAATGTTGTATAGATAATGGTACGGAACCCTTCGTGCGCGAGTCCGACTCGCACTTGGCCGGTTTTAATATTTTGACAACACTCTTATTTTATGGTTTCCTAGACAACGTATAAAAATGTCAAGCCCGAGTCGACCGGCGAAGGAGGTCGACACCATAAAACCTTAACTATATGACTTGGAAAGCCAAAATTAATTAGGTATGTACGAACATTGACCTATATGTCCCTAGACAAGCAGTTCCGAACAAAAATCACGCGGGTACTTGTCTGTTGCTCACTGCATCAAACATCAAAGTGAATGTGAGGCTTGTGTTGTGCCCGCACAACACTAAACAAAAATTATAACTGAAAATCTATTCACGAGTCTTTTGGATGTGCCTTTTGCCAAATTAACGGTTATAAATAGATTATAGCTTTGTATTGATCGTCAAATAACGAGGCTTAATAAGCGCGAATATCCAAATAACGAAACAGGTATAACCGTTTTTTGTTTAATCTTAAAATTTTCGGTTTCGGCTAAAACTAGAGAAGGACATGTAAAAAAATATTCAATAAATAAAAGTTTACGAAGTTGAAAAACGAGATTGGCTATTTTCCAATAATTTTCTTCATTTAAATCCTTAAAATTTTTAATAAAATACGTATTTATGTTATGTTATATTTTTGTTTAGTGTTGTGCGGGCACAATACAAGCCTCGCATTCACTTTGACGCTTGATGCAGTGAGCAACAGACAAGTACCCGCGTGTGGGGCATGATTTTTGTTCGGAACTGCTTGTCTAGAGACATATAGGTCAATGTTCGTACATACCTATTTAATTTTGGCTTTCCAAGTCATAGTTAAGGTTTTATGGTGTCTACCTCCTTCGCTGGTCGACTCGGGCTTGACATTTTTATACGTTGTCTAGGAAACCATATTATAAATTTATAACAGTGTTATCAAAATATTAAAACCGGCCAAGTGCGAGTCGGACTCGCGCACGAAGGGTTCCGTACCATTATCTATACAACATTAGACACACTATATTATTATAACCTTTATTAGAAAATTAGCAAAATAATCAAGTTAATTGTATGGGAACTCCCCTTAAATATTTATTTTATTCTGTTTTTAGTATTTTTTGTTATAGCGGCAACAGAAATACATCGTCTGTGAAAATTTCAACTGTCTATCACGGTTCATGAGTTCATTACAGCCAGGTGACAGACGGACGAACAGACAGCGGAGTCTTAGTAATAGGGTCCCGTTTTTGGGTACGGAACCCTAAAAATGTAACTAACAACATAATCATTATAATATACTTACAATTTTTAAATCTCATATAGATTTAAAAACAACTACACGGGCGGGACTTGAACCCGCGACCCCTGCCGTACCGTGGCGTCGCTTTAATCACTGACTCGGTAGCTCAGTAGTTAGAGCGACGCCACGGTATGGTACCAAACATTTGTAGTTTTATTTCTCAGCAACTAATGAACAGATCGAGTGAGTGTTTCTTTTTACTGTAGGTACTTTTTAGGTAGATTTTTTTGGAATAATAATATTCAATCACCAATGGATAATTAGGGAGAAATTACGATACACCCGCCATATTGACATCAGAATGGCGGGTGTATCTTAATTTGGTTATAACTTTTTTCTAAAGGAGGTACATTTTTCATGAGTATAGGTACTAAATAGTACATTTTAAGTACATTTATTTGATAATAATTTTGATTGGATTCGTAATGATACACCCGCCATTTTGACTCTCATCAAAAAGCCATCCAAATATGCTAAGAATCGGCACTTTTTGAACTTAAAAACTTACAAAGTAAGCCCTCAAAAATGCCCCACTGTTTACAACTTCAAAAAGTAACTTTTGCGAAATAAACTTTTTAATGCAAAGAGTTTTATACCTACTAAATGAGTTGACAAAGATGTGTGTGGACCCTAATCGCTGAACGAATCCTTAATTGACCTATTAAGCTAAATCAGTCATAACTCAACACATTGAATGCGCATTTAAATTACTTAAACTAATTAAACATGCCATTGCAGTATTACAAGCAAACGGCTTTTCTCGCCGCCCCCCATATTTCCCTTCACGGCTTTCCCGGAGGAGGTGCACGCTCCGCCAATCATCACGACCGCCATGTTGTTAACGGGGCGGAGTCTACAACACAACACCATCTATCTCGCTCTATGTTTTAGTTTTCCCGCTCGCACGCAACGCTCGCTCATTGGCGGGGCTGCAATTAAGCGCGGGAATCCGAATTCTATTTTTGAAGTAAATGTTTTTTCAGCGGCGGTTAGGTCGCCAGTAGTGATGACACCTGTCCGCGAAGGTTCGTATTCAATCATAGGGCCATCAAAAGTTGGTCGAGTTACATAAAGTAAATCTCTAGAGATTTATGTTAGGGAATTAACACGTGAGGATGTCTGTTGATTGATTTATTTGATGTTTCGTTACAAATTGATCGATAAATCTGTTGTATCCGAGGTGGGCGGTTGCTACCCCCTGCTTTATGTTAAACATTTTCATATGTTGATGGTTTGATAGTTATCTAAAACACGATAATGTTTCAGTATGTTACATTGCATAATGCTGCGTTCACATGCATCTAATGATTACAGGAAACGTAGTGCATGCTGTGCATGTTTATTCGCGATAAGTTTTTATGTTTCGGAAACTATTGAATAACTTTTAGGCACTTAGGTATTTACAGTTAATATTAATTGTAAGAGCAATTTGATATGCGTTTTTTTTATTATTTGATAGGTTCGCGTTTGATCACGTATCTCACCTTTTTTATTTCCTCACGAGTCGACCAGATGCACGCTTGCCTAGAAGTAACCTAGGTATTCACTCTAGACTTGAAGACTCCTAGGTCTTCAAGCCTAGATTCGAGTGTGTTGCTTTCGGCAAACACAGACTACGGTAGTAGGTAGTTCCTTTCCTTGGCTCTACGCACAATAAACGTGTTTCCAAAACGTTTTGTGCATATGGATGGAATATATGTATATGTGCATGTAGCGATGGCGCATCGCCGTGGATACCTACGTCTCGTTGTCCGATGATGTACAACGATGATGAACAGGCTTGGCGGAATTAAGGATCAAGTTCACCGACAAATTACCAGTCCGATAAATTGAAAACGGTCGTTTAAACGCACACTCTTCGATTACGAAGAGTGTGCGTTGGAATTGCACAACGATTATCATTAGAATAAAAAATCGATAGGTTTGCGTCGGCGACGATGTTCAAGGCTTTAAAGCCTCGACTCAACCAATGCATCATTGTTAACGAGCCTCTTGGCCCGTCGACTCAAGCGCATCAAGCTGGTAGGTATTTGGCAGATCCGTCTCAAACTCCTACACGATCGAATTTGCGCTATTAAAGGTTGAGCAACTTTTGATAGGATTCTTGGCAGCCAGTAAAGCCTTTGCCTCATCGTTGTATGGGCCAAAGTTGAGGGTGGATGTCAGCCTACTAATATAAGCAATAAGGCTAAAGAGTTCTTTTTATTTGTTTGTTTAAACGCGCTATCTGGAACTACGAGTCGGATTTGAAACAAATATTTTTGTATATGATAGCTAGTTTAGCATCACATGCCTGTAGCTGGCACTACCATGCCAGATACTGGCAAGTGCGAGCTACTAGCATGTGTAACGCAGGTTTTCTAGTAATTTGTTAGTATATTAATAGTATCTACACCTACCTACTGCATGCTAGGAGATCGCAAGCCATTTGATTCCATGCAGGAAAGCGGGGAGACAACTGGCACTATACGAAGAATTTCTTGAAACTGGCGTGCCAGCTAAGTATAAGCTTGTGTAGCGTTTTGATAAAGAACGACAGTAGGCAGCATGCCAGTTTGCCAGTGCCTGGTAGGTATGCTAGCTACAAGCATGTGTAACACAGCCTTATACTGAGAATAAGGACACCATCATATCTACAATATGGCTGACAAAGTGAATAGCATGTCCTTTGTTAATTCAAATTAATTACAAGTAGCAACCTCAGATCATAGAAACAAGGAGATATGCCATCATAGCAAATTAATACGGGAACAACTGATGCCACTTTTAGTACATTTTTCGACACAATTACGCGCATAATTAAGCGCTCCTTGTGAATAAAAAGATCTCCCACGCATTAAACATTCCGCACACCCTCAATCTAACACTGTTAATCGTCACTCAACACTAACACTAAACTAAAACACTTTATTTATACAATCGATCGTGTTCGGTTCATCGCCAGCGCGTACGTTTTTATTATGAGCAATTTGCTCAAGTTCAGGCATCAAGCTCGATAGCGCCTTGGCACATCTCCCTTGTTTCTATGATCTGAGGTAGCAACCTTTGCACAACTGCATGTCGAAGAAACTGGTTGGTATATCTATTATTTCTGTCATGTTTTTAGACATAAAGATTGATCTATTAACTTTAGTTGAATAATAAATGTGTTTGGAGTGAATTAATAATATTAAACAATAGATTAAGCAGTCAATATGCCGAATGCCGATAGTTGTTATATCCAATGGCGTGTCCCCCAGATTCCGAATGCCTGTTCAAATTAATTTGGCATTAGATTTGACAGCAGTTTTACAATCAGTTGCTTGACCAAGCTTTCAGAAAGGGGGTGAGATTGGGAACGGCAACATAATCGCCGGGTTCACACGGGTTCCGTCATTCACGCTTCGTCAAAAAACACGATACGTCATGACGGATATGCGGATGGACGTTTGTTAGGTACATTGCATACAGAATCGTGTTTAATCACGATTCGGCAAAATATCCGATTTGAGGTTCGCATCGGTTTCGCGATTCAGAGTTCAGTCTTGGATGAACTACCGAATACGATCTGTCACAAAAAATCAACGTGATTTTGAAGAGGCGATACGTGATTTAAGACGTGTCCGTCATTTTTCACGATTCGTGATGCGTGTGAACACTGCCATTTAGAAAGCATTGCCGAAGTCAAAAAAAAAATAATGAATCGTGGAAAAAGACGATTCGTGAGAACGAGCCCTAACACACAACTTGCATTATTAATGGGTACCTAGCCATTAAAATTGCAATGGATTTTGTTGAATTGTGACAGTTTAACGAAATCCATTGCTTTGAACTAGTTTAGGTTATCGTGATGAATTGTTTTATGAAAGCAATCGTGATTGCGAATGTGTGTGTAGGGTGCAGACTCCTTTCCATTCACTCTCAGTAAGCAAGCGTTTTCCTCTGAAGAAATAAATGATCTTTAAAATTTAATAAAAAGTGAACAACCAGAAAACTAAGCAAGAAAACAAAATTATTTTGGTCAAATAACTTTAAGTATTTAAATCACAATTTGAATGACATCGTTAATAGATACATATTAGGTACGAAACCTTTTCATATAAGACTTCCTCATGTTACATGTATCGTACCGAGTAGATAGGTATTAGAACGTATTTATTAAATGAGTTCAGCACAATAAACAGTATTAGGTATTTTGATGCATTTTCGTATCAACAAAAAAATATATTTTTTATGTATAGCGAAATCTGGGAGTACTACATACACCCGTGACTACAATATCGGGAAAAATAGGCGTGATGTTATGTTATTCTGACATCGTTTAAAACCCGACTGGTAGTTCCAGAGATTAGCACGTTCAAACAAACAAAAAAACTCTTCAGCTTTATAATATTAGTAAGTATATAGAAACATTAATAACGCTGAGATTAGATCGCAACTATATTTTGAAGATTTAAGTTAGGAGAATTGCCCTTCTGAAATGTTGAAAAGCAGATCCCATAACCTTCAATGACGACATTATTTTTCCATCTCCATGTTCCTCATAAATAATTTGCAAGGTTCTTTTCCATAGGTCAGCTGTAAGCAGACCACCATGTTGCATTATCGTATCGGAGCTTTTAGCGATGTGTTGACATCTGTAAGTACTGTTTGACACATGTTACGCTGGCCAGTAGCGCACTCGAACTGGGCTGAGTGCTGGCTGGTAGAAGGTACGAACACAGCGTGGTGTTATAAAAAAAATAAAACATTATATTTCGAACGTTCAAAAAGTGTTAAAATACAAACAAGTTTTGCCATAAAATGAACTTTTATAACCCTGTAATAAGCCAACATTAAATTGAATACATACTTAGTATAATTAAAAAAATAAAAAGCGCAAACGTCTGCTGTTAAATGCATGTTTAGCTTGGTCTGAGGTTTAGATTAACTTTTACGGTTTGAATTCTTCGAGATAAGATTGTTTTTTATTTTATTGTGTGAATTAATTACTTTTTAAGTTCATATAATTACGTAAAAAATCAAAATACTAATAATAAAAGACTACCACTTTTGTTTCCTATCAACAATATGTTTTAATGGGTTATTGTAAAAGAAAAACAAATGATAAGTATAAAACTAGTGACAAGATTGAAACATTAAGGGCCGTACCACAAAAAAGATAGACACGCACTTGTTTTAGGACTAACTTGTCTAAAACAAGTGTGTATTAATTTTGGTAGCATTCGCGTTTAACGCGTGTCTATCTTTTTTGTTGTAAGGGTGTAATTGTTAATCCGATAGTCTACTATTTGTTTACTAATGATGAGTGTCACTTTACAACCTAAATTGATTGACACCAGAATAATTAAATTTTTCCCCCATCATATTTTTTACTAAAAAAATTGTGTTGCGAACACTATATCTGAAAAATTTGCACCTTATGCTCTTTATTACCATTCTTATCTTTATTTAATTATTCTATTTGGACATCTGCCTAGTCTACTTCATGTTTTATTTGTGTAAGATATAAACAGAAACACTACGGAAGTTATACGAAATTGATACACGATAACTTTATAAAACGCGGCCGCAGAAAAAATATTCAGCCTGTAATGCCTAGTATTAATAACCAGCCAGTTTACCGCATATAAATTATAACGTTAATTTAAAACATTTCTAATGGAAAATACGAACGAAAAACGTAAAAAAAATTACGTAAATCTTGCAAAAACCTTGCATTTTAACTAGAAACGTATTGCATGCCGACACGCAATGATGCCATTAAGAAAAAAAACATATTTATTTATGGTTTTGTAAACCGCACGATTATAAGCGTTTTGGACGTCCGGGAACGCCATTCGTCTGTCAAAACGTCCCACATTAAGCTATATTGTCAACATAATTGTTTCATTCTCGTTATTAATCTCGTTTAAAATTTAATAGGACGCGCGAGAAATACCGGGGCGACGGAGCCGAACGCGGCGGTAAGTTTGCGCGCGAAACTAAACGTCACATTGACATATTAACGCGCGAAAACTTTAATGGCCGCGCACTTTCACAGATAATTTCACTCATTTCCCTATCACCCGCTAACTAAATCACAGGCTTCGTTTCTTATTTCGTGTAATAAAACGCAATTTACATAGCTGTACGTATGTTTTCGTTTAAGGCTAATACCAGTTTCTCGCTGTCGTTTACGCGCGCTGTGACGTGTGATTGACAGGTGAAAGGGCGCGAAATTAGCCGGCCGGACGGCGACCGAATGATTCCTTAAGACGCTCCCATTGTTCGTTCATTACATTCACGGTTCATTGATACAGATTAATAATATTTTTGTAACAAAAAAATAAACACACGCTGTGTGCTTGTTTTTTAACGTTTGCATAAACGATTTGGATTTTAGGGAAATGTTTGAATTATAATAACTCCATTAGGCGCTTAGTGAACATATGTTGTAGAGTGGGTACGATAAGATAGAGCCGTATGTCATGTAACAGCTACCGTTTGGCATCCGCCAACAAACCGAGGATGTGGGGATTAGGCGGCAAACAATATGATGTTGTTATTAAAACGAAAACTCTTTAGATAAAGACATGAAACAACAGGCCTGAGGAGATTTGAGATAGCGGGCTTAGCAAGCGTCGGGTCGTCGGGAGACATTATCTCGGTACGCGGGCGCAGCGTGCAGCGCGCGCCGACCTCGCACACTATACAAACATGCACATTTTTGAACCAACTTATATTTTTATAACGTTTGCATTTTGCTTCTGTCAAATTTGTAATTGTAAGCCGTTATTCTTTTTAAACGTAGTTATACAAGTAGTCTGTTTATATTCCTTTATTTGAAAGTACAAATACAGATATCTGTATCGTAATGTTAATATGTATGTACTAAGTATGCAGATATTGGTTGTAAGAGTGAACCGTCACCAGGTTGTTGTGATCAAAAATTCACTCAGTAAAGTGAATTTTTGATCAATTAACGAAAATATTAACAACCTATCATTGAACTGTGACTAATTAGTGTTTATTTTAAATCCAAACTCTCTCGGCTTGTTTAGTTTTATTTGCTGAAGTGAAAATAAGCTTAGGGAAGCACACGGCGTTTTGACAAATTTTATTTTGTAATCAGACTCTACCACCAATAAAACATAACAAAATCATTTGATAATCACAGAAACAAGGAGATTATGTGATCAAAGCAAATTAGTACGGGAACCGCTGTCGCCAGTTTTAGAGCAGTCCCAACTACAAACGCTCCTTTGTAAATATAGAGATCTCACACATTAAAAATGCCGCACACCCTCGTAACACTGTTATTCGTCACTCGTCATGCATTGACACTAAACTACCTGTAAACACATATAAATCATCGATCGTATTCGGCCCGTCGGCAACTTGATCATATTGATCATGTCAAAGAGCCAAGCTCAATAGCGCATTGGCACATCTCCTGATCTTCCTTGTTTCTACGATCTGTTAACAACACCAATAAGATCAGTGTTTGTCTTTCTAGTACCTACGTGATACGTCCCATAATCAATAATAAGTACATAGTTAATATGATTAATTAAATAATAATTATTAAATTGAATAAATGTAGACAGGATTAGCGAAATAAGTTAGATAGCATTGTTAATTTTACATAACATCAAAATTAACACAAAATTTTTCTATGCATTGATTTTCAGCTGTTCTGAATTATGTTCAGTTATGAATATGATTTAAAAAAACTGATGCAGTGGCTTTTGTCGAAGACTGTACCGCTTGTCATCTTTTGGAAATACTCTCCACAATCACTCACACATTTGCAATTTTCGATAGCAATTATAATTGCGACAAATGGCAAGGCAATCACCTTCCGTATGCCATCCCTAAGCACGGACTTGTGTTTATTCATAATTCATACTTAATTTAAATTATTAGAACCCTTTTAAATAGTCAATTAACTTATCATTTTCTCCGCATACGTTTATGGGAATGTTATGAACTAATAAAGTCAACTGTCTCATTCGTAATGAAGATCCTACGATATAAATTATTCACTGAACGACATGTTTGGACGAGTATGGACGATAAAAGAATGAATTATACATGTTTTGCGGAAATAAATTATTTTTCTTTTTAACCGACTTCATTACTACTGTGCTAAATATCTTCACACCGTATCTGTTAAGGACAGAGGTGTTATATAGAGGTTTGTTATGTTTTTATTCTTAAACTAATTAACTCATTCATGCATAGGCAGTATAAATTGCTATAAAATAAGATGTCTTGTAATGAGAATGACTGATTTAGCGGCAGTGTTTAGAAACAAGATCATGTGTAGACTAGAACATAATTATATGATCGCGAGGTTGACCAGAAAAATTATATCGGCAGGCTGGAATTCAATTGTTTGTGTCTTTGAAATAATATAATAGGTACCTATAATAAATAAGTTAGCTAGTTTTAGTAACGTATGTAGGTAGGTATACTTTATTTCTTCACAAACTTTGTTAAAAACCAGCAAAATGAAATCCTCTTTTACGCTAATTACACCAATTTCATTATGAATACAATCAGTAATTAACAGTAATATGAGTGGTAACTAAGACACCATTGTGTCAAATGAAGATATGTCAGTCTGCCATCTTGGAGGATGGCGGAAAGTTAATGGTCATTACTTTATTTTCGATTTCTCGAAAGGGAAATGAGGTGGGGTCAAAGTATTATAATAGCCAATGTACAAACTGAACAAATTGAACTATGTAGTAGGTAGGTACACTCGACGCCATTGACGGTCGACCACTTTTCACCCTTATGTTCTTAGTAATAAGGGTGAAATGTGGTCGACCGTAAATGGCGTCGAGTGTACATACACAGCTACACAATTTTTCTTTAGTTTTAGCTCTCCACTAAAATCATTATTACGCGTGGGCCATGTTTCAGGCTGTTGTTAGGCTATAGTTTTGCGATACTGGTTTCGTAATTTCTCCCGCTACATTTGTTATTAACATCCTAAATGACTTCTGCCTGCTTACCATGACCAATTCTATCTATATTCTACCAAAGAATAGACAAAATTCTTTCGATCCAAATCGTTATCTCTTCTGTTTGAGCACGCGGCGACCCGCAGCCTGATTGCGTAACTCAATTTCTATCACCAAGGCCTTCATTTTGACAGTTCAACAACATTCATTGCGGCGTTGAGTTAGTTACGGGAGCACGGATTATGAAACATACGGCGTAATGAACGTCAAAATCAATGCCATGGTGATAGCAATTGAGTTACGCAATTACTGAAGAATTGAGACATTTCTTCTCTTCATTGTATGCATAAAACGGTAGAAATCTTTCTACAATCTGTCACTTTGTCTATTCTTCTGTAGACAAAACCCGTTTCTATCGTGGTCATGCTAGGCCCGTGCTGTTTGTTCATTCTGATATAGGTAACATCTCACTTATACGATTTGACAACTAAGTTAAGTATTATTTGTTACCTATTGTTATTATTTAATAAGTATGGCCAACGATCTTTCATCAGTCAAATATAATTAAGAACATCGGTTGATCATGATTTTAGAAATAGCAGCCAGTACCTACCTACCTATCTAATTGGCTTACGAATTCAGAACCAACCTCACAATAACTCATTTGACTTATAATTAGCTTAGACTTTTAAAAATCGTGCTGTCTAACAGTCATTTGTTTAAATCGAAATTGATTTCGATTCACAATTTGAACATGCTAAGTTGATATTTGAATTTATGATAGATAATAATTTGAAATCGATTCAGCTCAATATCGAAATATTCAGAATATGGTAAAATTGCACCAACACGATCGTATAGCTCCAGTAGCTATGGCAATAAAAGTCAATAAGTTTTCTATTCCATATACCATTGCCAGCTCGTATTACGTAAGTAAAAAGGTGTTATATTAGACATAACTCCTACAGGTGGAGTGGCAAGCACCTGTATTATTTTATGGACCATAAAAAAGCTTATAAAGGCTATCTTTGATCCGCTATTTATGGTAGTATGTTAAAAAAAACTGTTTATACATCACAATGATATGTGTGTTTGGGCGCGAGTAACTTGAAAACGACTGAACGAATTTTGATGGCGCTTCAAAAGTCGTTTAGGGTATCTACCTACTGACCTACCTAATGTTGAAGAAAATATAAATGCGTTTTCTTTGTACTTAGTGTAGGGACTAAGTACCTACCTACATTCATATTTTCTTCATGTAGTGTGCATTTTAAAGGGCACTGGCAGACGTCCATAGAACGCTGGGCTTCAGATTGTATAAGTCGGTACAGATATGAAATTAGTTTGGTGTGATCGAGTATTTCAAGAGTATTTAAATTCATATTTTATTTGTTTTCGTACATAATTGGGTTAAAGAGAAATCTTCGTATTTCTGACAGTGAGGTTAAGTATGGTGTGAATAATCCAGTGAAGTACAGCCCGACTAATGAGTTCTCAATTTAAAGGTTTTAGTTGCTCTCGACATGATATTCTGTGGAAGCACGCGCCACCCAGCATGCACCCGTTTTTGTTTTATTGGTTTTTTCAAAATGTCAACGGCATAATCATTTTATTTCTTATTTATTTCGGTTTTTGATTCCAATTCTTAATGGGTGCTATTTAAACAGGCTTCTTTTTAATATCATTATTCGCCCCTAAAAATGTATGTTGCCTTCTAAATTACTAAGTCAGCCACAATTAACGAGCATCTAAATAATACTATCTTGGCCACTAGTTATCTTCTATGTAAACCACTCTAAATACAACTCAGCATAATGATTATTTTTTAGCATCTAAATTTGTAGCATGCATTCTAACAGTAAACTTCTAAAATACTATTAAATGACATCAAAAAATATATTTATTTAGCTTCAAAATTTTTAACTCAGTATGTTTAAAATATAACTCATCCCACATTAATTGATCGTCAGAATTTTGCTAAAAATGTCATCAAATAGTCGGTATATTCAGTATATTGGCCACTAATATTATCAGAAGCTATTGAGGAGAGACAAAATAAAAGAATTTATTTTTTGACTTACAAGGGGGAAGGAGGTGGTCGACGGAGCCCCGCTACGCGGGGCTCCTATTTCTGTCTGCAAGGTTAAAACTAACCTAACACGAAAGGGTTGACGGGGGCTTCGTTCGCTCGCTTTGCTCGCTCACTGCAGCCCCCGTCAACCCTTTCGAACCTAAATTGTCCGTGTCGGGGTGTCCAAATTCCCGAGCTCGCTTCGCTCGCTCTTGGACCCTAGTTAGGTATGTTACTCAAATGAAACATGAAATGTTTTTTTAATTATGCCAAATTGCCAACCTCATTTCCCGCTTTTTTTCTAATGTCAGCGCCGGCTGCCAATTTAGCAACCGGCGGCGGCTGCAAATTCAGGTCGCGGCGGCGGTCGCGGAGTCACTTCCTAAACAATTACACGTGAACAACTCAACTCGTCGTCACATAAGTCGAATGGCGCTCTCTGATTGGTGCAAATGGCCGGTCGCTGTCGTCTCGCGTACTCGCGCCAAATCATGCAGTGGCTATTTTCACGATAAAAGAATATGATGTATTATTTTACATGCTAAGTTATAATAAATGATGCTTTCTGTAGAAGCTTGAATTATATTTTTTTGAGGACATTGCGTGGAAGCTGTAAAACGTAAAATGGTGACGAGGTGTAAAATCCGTGGCCGAGTTAGTAAATTAGGTGGCAATGCATAAATAAGAAGGACAAGTCACAATAATTGATGATCTTTACTTGATGCTTTCTATAGAATATTTAGTGGGCGTTGTAAAAAAGACGAATTAGTTTATTAGAGGCTATGTCATTTTTCCGTTGCTTAGTTATAAAATTAGAAGTTTAATCACGTGTCCAATAAATAATTTTGTGGCTAGACTTATAATTTCCCATTCTTAATCTCTAATATAAATTAGGCAAAGAACAATTAAAATATATTTTTATTTTTGGTTAAGCTTTTATTACTGTACCATATCAAGCCCAAAACTGCCGACGTCCTTTGTGTGTGGAAAAGTCAAAACATTGTAAATAATAAAACGCCAATTTTAAAATGATATTTTTTTTATTAAAAAATCGAGCTTCATCAGTTAAATACAAATTAAATTCTAAAACATATGCACAATAAGAATCTACGTTAAAACAAGAATAAACTACACAATTATGTAAAAGTAAGTTCGTTGACAAAACAAAATGCTAATTCAGTCAAAAAGGTGTCTGTTACGACCGCAATATGTCCAAAAACGAGATCGAATAGATAAAAGTCAACAAAATTAATGTGACTTCGTTATTTTGACGGTAACATTTCGTCAAATTGACCGAGGAACAAATGAAAAAATCCACCAACCCGCCATCTTTGAATTTCAAATTTGACATTGGAATGTGTATGGTAGCATTTTATTGGCTCGTTACAAACGATCAAATGGATTTCTCTCATCGATTTTTAATCCATTGCCGTCTTTAATCGCACAAGTTTTGAGGATAATAAAGAAACAACGCATTGTATATTGCTTAGTTTAAATTTTTATCTTAATCCCGACATCAGTGCACAAAAATATATTATCCCTTTTTCTAAAAAGAAAACTCAAATGATGCTTTATAATTTTTATTTGTACAGCAAACAAAAGGCTGTTAGTGTCTTTCGATTAGTTTTCGACGTCAGAAAGAGCAATTTAAATATTAATTTACGCGGTAATATTTTAACAAAATGGCGGCAGGTTAAAATGGCCGACAGTTTAGTTAATTAGCATGGCGTTGTTATTGCATTATTGTTGTATTAACCGAGGTAGATTGGATTCTTTGTTACCGATCAGTAAACTTAACTTAATGTCTACATTTAGAATGTTTTCTCTCAAGTAATAGTCAGCCTGTAAACCGGAGGTTTCAAATAAAGGAGGTTATTCAACACAGTTTCTGTTTTTTAGAAGTTTTAAATAGTGCTTGTGTGTCTATAACTTATCCAGAGAGAATACGAGCTTATCTTTATAGATGGCCTGTATCCTGTATTACTAATTCACGAAGAGTAATTAACTTAAAGTATCCATAGACTAAAGACTGATGGTGCGATTGTTTCTAAACGTATTCTCGGTTGATGGTAATTTGGTGCTTCACATTAATTAGGTTTCGTTTTGCATAGGAAAAAATAAACCTTGATCATTATGGGGCTTACCGTTTACATCCAGCCCCGGATCTTGAATTATTTTGAGGCGGGGCAAAAACTGAAAAATGCCGCCCCCGCCCGACAATATTTTTCATAACATCATCATCATTTCAGCCATAACACGCCCACAGCCCTGATGCTGATGGACATAGGCTTCCCACAAAAACGCCACAACGACTGGTCTAGCGCAGCTCTTTGCGATTACTACGCTTTGGATTTGCCACCCTCTGAAAGTGCCGCCCGGGGCATGGGCCCTGGCTAGCCCCCTCCTAGATCCGGGGCTGTTTACATCAAGTCCCTTAAAGGTCCACCATTAGATCCATGCGTCCCCATAACATCATGCCGGTATTCTCCGAGAGAATAGACAGAGGTGACCACATTTCACCAGTTATTTTAGAGTTTCTGCTCCTGTTTCTTTTCCTGAGGATGCGCTGTCAACACAGCGCATCCTCAGGAGCTCTGGCGACCTTACTCACCGCATGAGCACAGCACTACCGAAGAGTAGCATTATTTAGCGTACTTCCCCAGTTGAGATTTGAGCGAAATATCTCGCTGAGACGTTAGAGGGAAAAGAGGTCAAAATAGGTACACATCCGTCTCCTCTCACTTGTCCTTTCTATACCTATTGTGTCTTTAAACAAGATATAAAATAAATGAAGCTCTCAGTGAAAGCCAACAGCATTAGACAATGAAGCAAAAACTACAAAATGTTCCAGGTATATGGCTCAAGAAATGTAATAGTGCTGAAGAAAGTTAATTAGTTTAATCAATGCATTCTGGGAAACAGGGAAACGTCTTCATCAATCTGAAGCTTTCCAGTACTTCGGAAACGATACAAGAATGGTGTAGTTACCGTCACGGTACCGTTATATTAATACGTGAGGCGTTTAGGGGGGGAGGGGGTCGAGCCGAATCTCACCCAATCTCACGTTGGGGGAAGGGAGGTCTCGGCAAATATCACGTAATTTTTTTCGCTAGAAACTAAAATTGCTAGAAAATTGGGTTTAATTAAGTAAAACATGTTTCTCCACTTAAATATGGCTAAATCCTGTAATCATATTTTCTCACTGTGATTCTAGACTACATTTTGTCTTAAATAAAAATAATTAAGCAAATTTTATGCTTTTTTTAATAAGTAAATCCAATGCAATCAATTTAGACTAAAAATAACCATTATGAAAAATCTCACGTGAGATTGGGGGGAGGAGGGGGTATCTCACCAAGGGGGGAGAGGGGGTAAAAAATCGCCAATATATCGTCTCACATAATTAATGGACGCCTCTTAACGAGTCGTCATCGACAAGAAAGGATTTATGGATTGTAAACAGTGCCATTTGGGAACGAAATCACCAACACTAAGGAAGCCTGGTGATTATACATATATACGTTCCCTCTGTTGAAGAGATTTTTGATCTGCAGTGAGACAGTTACAGCCGGTCGATTCTGTAAAAATCTCACCGTGAAAACTTAGGTGAAGTGAGTTTGTTTTTGCTAGGAATTGACACTATTGACAGCTCACTTCACGCTCACTTCACCTAAGTTTTCACGGTGAGATGGTTACAGAATCGCACTGCAGGTGTTGTTTTTTTCGCTGTATCATGTTAGTCTCAGAAAGATAACATTCGGCCAGACGCGAGTTGATCGACCTTGCCATTTTATTCTTATTTTTATGTTTATCAAACTTTTTAATTCTGTTGGATAAGCTTGTGATTTTGTTGTCAAAGAATTGGCTGTTTTTTTAATAAAACAATAATTAAGTTTTTAATGACGATGTTTTTAGATGTAGAGATCAAGATTTGCAACTTAATTCATCGCATCCAAATTAAAAGATGATACCTACTTAGGTAGTAAAAAAAACTCATTTTTTGTGATATTAGTTCGATTTCGATTTTAAGTCACAGGTTAATAAGTAGATATTCAATTTACGTTGTACGTCTGCATGTTCATATTTTTATAGGCTGAGTTGATTGTTTGATTGATAGCACTTTACACATATTTATAGGTACTTTCATAAGTCACATTCTAACCCCCATATTTTAGGGCGCTGCGCAGATTTACCTAGCAACTTGAGTTGAAGCAACTGTCAACCTTTTACAAGTTTTCTATACAAAACGAAACGGTTATCGATGATCGAAACTCGCAGCTAAAATTGCTCGTTCGCGCAGTGTCTTGAAATCATATGAAAATCGTCAGTAACAGCTAGTCATTGCTTGCAATTTTTGTTTCGGCAATTGCAATTGCCGAAACTCCAAATTGCCACATTTGCACAGCGCCTTAGTTATTTCTTGAATACGTTCTTGACTTGATTCAATTCATTCATCATTCAAACAAAATCGCTCGACGAGTTCTAGTGATGTTGCGCTCAAGTCGAAGATGTATTCCAAAAACAATTAAGATTAAAGCAGTTATTACTTTACTTTATTATAACACTTTACTGAATTTAGTCGTCCTAAATCCTTTCCTAATTAGGATTCTAACTGATTTTGTACATCAGCGAACATTGCTTGCTTGCTTCCATACGTGACTGAATTCAGTTACCTATGCCTACTTTTTCGTTTAGGACTACTGAATTCAGGAAAGTGTAATAACTGCTTAAGGGGGTAAGTGTAGAGATGTCAGCATCGAAGAGGGGGCCCACTAGGGCCCAAGCCTGCCGGGAAAGCGGGATTGTCCGAAAGGGATACCGCTGACCCGGACAAAAGGGCTAAGGAAGGAACACGGGTGGGTTTTAGTCAGTAAGAGTCTGACACTCCCTTCCGCTCCGCCCAGAGCGGGAGGGTTCATTTGATGATTTCCCATCTTCAAAAAAAAAAAAGGGGGTAAGTGTACAGCTCTATCATTTTCTCACTGTCAATGTCTCTAATACGGAAAAGAAAATCTTTTATAAATGCTAAATAATAGGTACGTAACTGACATACCTACCATGTCATATTTTTTTATTTCCCTATGTACCTAGTTAATTTTAAAAGGTCGGAGCACCAGTTATGGGCTACTTGTGTTTTTGATAATGACATCATTATGAAATATGAATGCGTTTTCCTTTTTTTGTGACATTAAAACTGAACTAATTGTTCTGTTAGGTAGGTTAGGTTTCATAGGTATTTTCCTAATGGCATGTTCGACTAGGGCACCGAACAATTTAGAGTTATGACCGACGATTTCTGGATTCAGCAGATTCAGCTCCAAATAAGTTTTTTATTTACGATGCAGGCTGTGCGCAGTACGGGACCAATTAAGTACCTATGTATTTTTAAAAGGATCTGTACTACGACCGATTCGGTAAACATTATAGGTTTACACAAATTCTACGGTTTTAATTTTTATCCTAATCCTAAGGGTAGCAATAATTGCCATTAAAAACATAATTATACACCATTTCGATCTAAATAATAATAATGTCTTGACACATGACGAGGTACCGCCCGCTGGCCCATATGTCCGACAATTTCAAATGAAATCGAAAAAACCGATCCGCATATGACGCCATCTAAATCCGAAATTCCCTCCAAAACCGATCTCACGCTGAGAGCGCATTGAAAAAATATTCTCTCTGACTCGTTCTTTTTTCGAATACATATTTTTTTTCTAACCATTGTCACGGCTGGATGCTTCGTATTGCCAGTGTTTGGCCTCGATTTTGAGAATTTAAATATTATTTGGTGAATCAATCTGCGAATTTAGTTTTGGTAAGCGGAAAAGTTTGTCGGAAATATGATAGTACCTACCAATATTTTTGTATGATGATGATGACTAATATAAAAGCACCGTTTAACTTGCGGAAGAGTGGTTTATGAATCATCAAAGCTCTCAATAAATTAACTTGGGAGCGAAAGGTATCGATATGCTTTGAAATCCACACAGTCTAAATAAAATTATAAATGCATCTTTGAATCATTTGCAAGGACAGAATAAGCTTAGTACCTCTAGATAATAATTATTATAAAATGGAAGTTTAATCGAGTTAGCCACTTTGGTACTTCATACACATTTTACTATCGTCAGGTAAAGTCTATACTTTGATAAAAACACACAATACCATCTTTACACCTGTGAGCCGACAACCACAGCCCACTAGACTCTTTATTAACAAGATTTTGTATATCCTATTGTCGCTAACACTTTCTATGTTCGAAATTCGAAAATCTTTTTTTTTACAATACAGTTTGGACATTTCGCTTGAGCTATCGCCGGCCAGTTCTGTTAAAAGGTTTAAGATTTTTTTTCTTTCATAAACGTCAGTGCGCGGGTCGTTTTTGACGTGGGTGAGCGTGGTTATAATTGCTGTTCGGATTGGGATACATAATTTTTATAATTGTCTGGATATGTCCCACTTTTAATATTAAGAAGGGCTTACACTCTTTGTACTTATTGTGAACCTACTTTTCCTAGACTTAAGTTTGGCTACTATTTTTGGCTAGCGTGGTTTTGTCTATTGGCCATTCCCAGTAACTGATCTATCGGTTTTTACCCCTACTAAAGATAGATTGTTGACATAAGATCTATAGAGGTACCTAAGGTCAAAAATCTATCTCTAGTAGGATAAAGAGTTAAAGAGCCGATAGATCGGTTATTGGGAACGGCCTTTAATTGCTTCTTCTGTCTATCCAGCTAGCTTGAAGAGTCGTTCTCAGAAAGTTACACACAATGGCATCATGCGCAAAAAGTGCCTTTTAAGTAGGTAATGCTAACCACAAATTATACATATGTCGATGTCGCTCAGACCTTACAAATATATTAGATAAATAAATGTTTTTAAATATGTTGGAAACTTTTATCCGGCGTCACCTCAAATATGGTGACCCTACAGCCAGGTAGTTTCAAACTGGGATTTGGAAATATATGGATAATTATAAGACGGCTTAACGTGGAATTTTTGTCAAAGTTTATCGTCGTTTTGATTGAGGTTACGACTTTAGTATCGGTGAAGATATTGTGTCGGTAGCTTTATTATGAGGGATATACCGACGGTTGTTGGCTTTCGATATCGAAATCGGAAATTACCTACGTACCTACGTCTTTATTGACTAATAAGATTGTTCGAAAATTTTGATTTCCAGCCAATTGGCCGAAAATCAAGCAATCTATTTTCTAAGTTCTACTAAAAAAATTAAGCTTATTAATATTTCAGTGTATAATAAACTAACAATATTATCAATGGTTTGGTCTAACTAAACTAAACTATGGAAGTGGAAGGTATGCTTCTATTCAGCATCGAATGGACCAATCGATTTCAGCATAGCACATCAATTAAACGGAACCAATTCCTAAATCCAATACCTAAACACTTAACTCACAAAAAATCTGTAATAGTCACGGACGATAATTGGTCCACCCACCCGATCTAAGTTCGTAGACCAATCGCGACACGATTTGTCTTGCTAGATTATTTAAAACATGTCGTTAATGTGAATCGATCGTGAAATTTGTAAAGAAACTCCTTTGATTGGTCATTATTTTTAATAGCTAATATTTTATTGCATTTTTATAGTTAATCGGCTATATTTGATGCGGTTGAACGATTTAACGTAGGCATAACTGCTTAATAAGTAATCGAATGTCTAGTAATCTTTTCTACTACACCTGTGAAACTAATTAAAAATGTTTGTAAAATGGAATTTTCTATTCTTATTTAATTTCTTCCTTTTTAAAAATCGATTTCTTAGAACTTTATAATGACAGGTTGACATACGCGCCATAAAAATAGGTGTTCGATATTCAAAAACGTTTATTTCTTTTTTATATTACCAGTTGACAATTAGAGTTGTTGGAAATTGAATTCTATTTTTGAATATCGACATTAGATTGGAGTTTTTGGTTATATTATTATCGGTTTGGTAAACAAATGTTTTGCGTCTTACATTAAATTAATTAATAATTGTTATTTTTCGAACCTTGCAGCCACATAGAGAGAGAAGAGAGAGTGGGAGAGAGAAGAAAGACAAAAGGTACCTACCTACCCTCTTTCGTATATTCCGTGAAGTTTTTCATTAATTACTCGACCTCATAATATTAAAGTAAGTTCCCTCATTAACTATTTGACCTTTTAATATTAAGGTAAGATCCATCATTAATTATTTGACCTTTTAATATTAAGGTAAGATCCCTCATTAATTATTTGACCTCATAATATTAAGGTAAGATCCTTCATTTATTTGACCTCGTAATATTAAGGTAAGATCCCTCATTATTTGACCTTACACTATAAGGGTAAGATCTCTCATTAAATAATTTAAGAGAGGTGGAGTTTTAAAAAACGAATATCACCATTCCTTTTTCGTAATGATGGCTTTAAGCTTTTACACTAACTTCATAGTTCGGCTTAGCACGCGCTACTCCTTGGAGCATCATCTATCACCATCACACTGCACGGGGGCAACTGGTCTGCGATTACATCGGCACTTAGACCCCACCAATCATGTGTTAGAAGCGGTTGTTGCTCGAAAATTGCTTGACTGGTTTTGATGTTGTGCTGGTTTTTTTTTTATTTAGTTAAAGGCTTGCGTTTGACCGCCATGTCGCCTAATGTTAAGCGATGATGCGGTCTACGATGGAGCACGCTTGCCTAGAATGTACGTAGAATGCACTATCGTATATTTCTTAACCGACTTCAAAAAAAGGAGGAGGTTTTCAATTCGTGGGTTCTTTTTGTGCGGCTAGCTGCTGTAGAAATTGCAAAATCTTTGAAATTTCCAAATTTTTAGACTTACAAAAATTTACGTTAAATCAACCTTACCTATAGCTATGTTCACTGTTCAGCGATTAGTACTCCGACAATTGGGAACCGATTTTGAAAATTCTTTTTTTGTTTTTGTTTGCAGAAAATCGTATTTACTTTTAGATAAAACAGTAGATAGATTAAAGTGTAATTTAGGTATAGGTACGTTCGGGGAAATACGCTTGCGTCGTGTTTCGCCGAGTGAGTGAGGGTACCGGAGGCCCAACCCCCCCCCCCTCCATGATGGCGCAGTTGATAAATCCATTGTTGTGGGGGGGGCAAAACTGCGCTCAACAATGCCCAAGGCAAGAGCAGTTAAAGGCCGCCAACGCACTTGTGACTCATCTGGTGTTGCGAGTGTCCATGGGCGGCGGTAATCACTTACCAGCACGTGATCCGTCTGCTCGTTTGCCTCCTATAATATAAAAAAAATACTACCATCGTATACATTTCTACCGCTAAGCAGCATTGCCGTGTTCCGGTTTGAGGGTAAGTAGGTACGTGTGCCGGTGTAGTTACAGGCACATGACACATCAACATTTGTCTCTATGGTGGACAACGCACCTGCGACGTCTATAGTATAACAGATGTCCGTAGGCGGTGACCACTTGGGCCTCCTGCTTTTTGGCATAAAAAACTCGTCCTGCAAGCAAGTCTGTAGATCTTCAGACATTTCCAAGTCGTAAGTAGGGATGTTACGGAGCTTCGACTCCGACTCCGATAAGTCGGGACTTCCGATTGATATTACGGTTCCGACTTCGGCTCCGACACTTTTAAATCGGAGGTTTCGATTGGAGGTCGAAGCATAGCGGATAGCGGCGGCAGCGCGGTGGCAATAATTTGAATTAGGTAGTTTTTAATTAAACTGAAATTAAAGAGGCTGACTGAATAATTTTATTAGGCCTGTCCTTAACACATCTCTTTTCCATCGGAGGTCGAAGCATAGCGGATAGCGGCGGCAGCGCGGCGGCAATAGTTCAATTAATTTTTAATTGAAATTAAAGAGGCTGACTGAATAATGTTTGTACAATTTTATTTTATTAGGCCTGCCCTTAACACATGTCTCTTTTGCCGTTATCTCCGACTTCGCATCCGACTTCGATTCCGGTTACGACTCCGACAAACCAAAAATAAATCCAAATTCGATTTTCATTCATTCATCCTAGGCGCTACAGCCGCGGGTGGGCCTTGGCCTGGTCGAGTAAACTTCTCCAGACGTCTCTATTTTTGGCTCTCTCTCTCCAGCCGTTGACTCCAATAGCCTTTGTGTCCTTCTCAATGCCATCTAGCCATCTGAGTTTAGGTCTTCCACGGGGCCGCCAGCCGTCAGGCTTTCCGCGTAGGAGACGCTAAGGTAGGTACCTACTCTGATACTCTGGTATCTCCCATACACTCAACATGGCCCGCCCATCGCAGACGACTCAGCTTTATTGTGTTTTATAATATTTGGCTCTTGAAACAGGTCGTAAAGTTAGGCTAATTATAAAAGTTAAGCTAATTCGCCAGCAGTCACCAACTATAATTTTGGCTCCGATAAAATCACCTCCGTAACATCCCTGGGCCCCAAGTCTGCTAATGCAATAGTTATAATCGTGTCAGAATAGTGTCTCAATGGCATCGTTTTGACCAATGACGAAAGAGTTAGTCTTGCTCTAAGCCAATGACCGCTTAGGTTTTGATAGTAATGGTGTCATTATGACACCATTCATACACTATTCAAATAGATAGAATATAGATAGAATTGGGGCCCTGGTCGTAAGTGACTTTAGTCCTAAGACTAGAAATCTGTCTAATTAATAAATTAAAATACATCTGATATATGTAGTAAACCCGCATAGGTTACCTTGTTAGGTCGTTATCAACAATCTAGACAGGACTCAATAATTATAGTCAAGACGAGTATGTCTTGAATGTCACAAGTTAGTTATATTACCTGGCGTTGCCTGCATTTTAGCTAACCATGGTTTTAATCCAAATAAATCTTGTAAATGTCAGTAGGTAGGTTGTTACGTAAAGTTAAGTTGTCACGGCTAAACCGCTGGACCGATTTTAGTGAAATTTACTATGGAGATAGCTGGACTCTTGGAGAAGGACATAAGATACATTTTATCCGGGTAAATAGAGCAGTTTGCCTAGAATGCGAGCGAATTCATGGGCAACAGCTGTAGTGTGCGTGCAAATGCTAGTCACCTTCATGAAATGTTCAAGATGGAGTAATTTATATTAAGTAGGTAATTTATGATAAAAATAAAAATTAATAAAAATTACTTATTCCCCATATACCTAGTTATTTAACTTAAATAGCTCTCAAGTCCATTGCCATGTCCATTGTCCATCTATATTATATTGGCATAGAAATCACAAGAATAGTTAATTTTTCCTGTATTTATCAGTGATTAAAAGTGACAAGTTTTTGTAAGTAGGGGGGAATATGTAGGTATAGGTAGTTATTATATTTCTATATACGTTATAAGTACCTACCCATAGTTTTTTATTGCATTTTTGTGCTAACTCTTCCACAAAGAGCCACACAACACACAAAAAAATTAGATCATAATTCTATACTCACAAGAGTATTTTTTTTTTCTAATTTTAGCTAGGTGCACCTAAGTCTTCAATCATTCATTTGACCTCACCGTCACCTCACTAATAAAAAAAAACAATAAAAACTCTTTAGATAAACTGAAACTTTTAATTCAAAGATAGAACACATTTTGTGCCGGCGGCGCGCGCGCATCTCACGCACTATCGTCGATCAGACGGTGACCTCTGATCTTTGCCCAACGATGGGTCTACGAACGGTTATGTAGAGTATATGCCCAGCGTAAATAAATAAAAGAGTAAAGATGCCTACCTAGTTAGGAACCTCCGTTTAGCTAAATGTAACTGTATTGTTAGAATAAATGCCTAGAAGCGGTGAAGGAAAAAATCGTGAGGAAACTGCACCCTAATTACGTAACTCAATTGCTATCACCATGGTATTGATTTTGACATCCATTACGGCGTATGTTTCTAAATCCATGTTCCCGTAACTAGCTCAACGACGCAATGGATGTTGTTGAACTGTCAAAATGAAAGACATGGCGATAGAAATTGAGTTACACAATTAGGCTGCTGGCATGTTCTAAAACCAAAAATTAAAAGACATGTGACGTCCACTAATCCGTATTGGGCCCCCATGGTGGATAATGGCCAGTTCCGTCTTTACCATAAGGGCACGGGGGGCACGAGCCCAGGGCCCAGGCCTGATGGAGGCCACCCAGTGGCTAAGTATTTTATTATTTACTTTAATAAATCAATTAAAAAAACATTGGTTTCTTAGTTCAACCCATCATGAACAAAGCATCCAGATAGCCAGGGTTGCTCAGCAAAAGTTTGCCCAGCAGAAATTTCCTTTAATATCAGGCAAAAGTCACTGAACAAAAGTACATTCTGATGTTTTTATTCACTTTTGTTAAACTTTCTACGAGGGCCCCAAATGTTGTGTGCGTTAAGGCCACTGCATGGCCTAAGACGGTCCTGATAATGGCCCACTCCATATCACAGAAAACTTCAGAGAAGAGGCCCCACAGTTTGTAATGGAGAAAGAGTGCAGAAAGTTAAAATTTATACATAAGTATGTGTTAGGTATACAAATAAAATGAAAAATTTAATGAATTTATTACGATCGAATTTTGACCACTGGTGACCATAAGTACTTATACCTAAAAGAAAAGTCCGAACTGACTGACTAACTGACTCATGAACGTCCAAGTATAGCCTTTTTTCTGACTTCGGAATTAAGCTAAAGATATCAACTATTTCTGCTGCAGTTTGCAACTCAATAAACTTATTAATAACTCAAATTCAGAGAGTCCTGCAAAAAACTCAAAATGAATATTAAAACCAAGTGTGAAAACTAAACGCATCTGATAGTTCACCATCAAACAGCCCGCCATTACTGTTCGGGGCATAGACAAAAAACCTAAATGGCTGACTCATCGCAATCAATCACCTTCCGACGACGATTATATTAATTTTGTAATGCTATTATTTGCCTAAGCTGGCCACAATGGTACTTGAGTTAAAAAAGGGCTTCAAGATGACATGTCAATTATATAACTATCTATTATTGTTATAAATTTTAAAGACAGCGGTCGAATAATGATTGTTGAATACTTTGTGGCCAAAATGGTGTCTATGGTAAGTGATATGCGGTTTTGTTTGTGGTTTTTTGGAATTCGTAGATGGCCCACGAGATGTTATGCGACCTCTGCCAATTACAACCTTCGTATAATTATTCTATGGGTGATTAGGACGTGTTCAACGATACATTGCATTGCGCTCTTCTCTAAAAAAAGTTGGGAAGCCTCATGTGCTTGCAATTATTACTAGCTCCTTTGAAACTGGAATACTACAATGCTGCTTAGCGGCAGATATCAGTAAGGTTGTAGTCTCAGATCATAGAAACAAGGAGATATGCCATCATAGCAAATTAGTACGGGAACAACTGATGCCACTTTTAGTACATTTTTCGACACAATTACGCTCATAATTAAGCGCTCCTTGTGAATAAAAAGATCTCCCATGCATTAAACATTCCGCACACCCTCAATCTAACACTGTTAATCGTCACTCAACACTAGCACTAAACTAAAACACTGTATTTATACCATCGATCGTGTTCGGTTTGTCGCCAGCGCGTACGTTTTTAGTATGAGCAATTTGCTCAAAATCAGGCATCAAGCTCGATAGCGCCTTGGCACATCTCCCTTGTTCCTATGATCTGAGGTTGTAGTGATTCTAAAATTAGGGGACAAGCAGGTCCTCCGCTGTCAACACAGCGCATCCTCAGGAGCTCTGACGACTTCACTCACCACAGGAACACAACACTACCTACCGATCTCATTGTTTGGTGCTTTACTAAGATAAAATAATTCATAGGAAACCCGTTTTGTAATTACATTTAGGTATATTTTATTAATTTAAATTATAGTTTACGTATAATTTTATTAGTGCCCTCTTCATTTAAAAACTTTTTTACCTACCTTACCTCTAATTAAACATATATCATAAACCAAAATTATTATACATAAAACAATCATTATGTTTAAATTTAAGCAGCCACGCACACAACAGCGTGGTATATTTAGCATAATTAGTAGAAAAAGCAAGAACGGCCGAAAGGCGAGGCATGCAAATTGAAGTGGGCGGGGCAAACCTCTTCTTACATTATGCTACGTATCATTAAAACGACGCGGGGAGACCAGAGGCCGTGCATATTTACATTTAAAAAAAAACAGTTTCAAAAAATGAATTTGTGGTGTATTTTGCTTATGTTCCTAATACAAATAGTGAAAATTCCAGAGATACGACTTCGATCACTATACTTATTTGAAGTTTTGAAAAAGGATTTTCGATGTAAGTTGAGATTTCTATTTACCGCTACCCTTGAAATCACGCCAGAATAATAACCTTGTAATTAAAGGACGTTGGTAGTTTTGGGCTTGATATGGTACAGTAATAAAAGCTTAACCAAAAATAAAAATATATTTTAATTGTTCTTTGCCTAATTTATCTTAGGATTGAGAATTGGAATCAAAAATCGAAATAAATTACTAATAAAATGATTATGCCGTTGACATTTTGAAAAAACCAGTAAAACAAAAACGGGTGCATGCTGGCTGGCGCGTGCCTCCACACAATATCATGTCGACAGCAACTAAAACCTTTGAATTGAGAACTCATTAGTCGGGCAGTACCTACTTCATTGGATTATTCACACCATACTTAACCTCACTGTCACAAATACGAAGATTTCTCTTTAACCCAATTAAGTACCTACGTACAAAAACAAATAAAAAATGAATTTAAATACTCTTGAAATACTCGATCACACCAAACAAATTTCATATCTGTACCGACCTACACAATCTGAAGCCCAGCGTTCTATGGGCGTCTGCCGTGTCCTACAAACAAAACTTATAAATAATCCCTGCACAAAAAAAAACAGAAAGAAATCAATCTGTCCCATAACTATTCAAAAGCACATTTCTCAGAAAAAAATCAAACCAATCCTAAACTACTAATTCCTAATTTAAATCCATGATATTTAAAATTCCAAAATGTTGCCACATGTTGTTTTCAAGTGAGCAAAGAGAAATGTGCGCGTCAATCGTCGCCGACGACTTTAGCAGTCCATAAATGTTCTTCTTTCAAAATATTGCCACAGACACCAAGGATCGGAGGGCAGAATCGCAAAAAAACATTCGCAAAAAATTTTGAAACTTTCCGAAAAAATTGTTCAAGAGTACCTACCTATATGAAACTGGGCAGAGGCTGTCAAAGTTTTAGTGATAGCTACTGTTTCGTAACAGTGTAAACGTTTTCATGGTTAAATCGCTGAACCGATTATGATTGATGCAATTTTTCACATCAAAATCGGTTTGAATTGTATCCAAATTCCATCAAAATCGGTATGTCCTTTCTCAAGGTCCTGATGAAGAATATAGATATTTTTATATCCGGGTAAGTAGTAGTTTTCAAGTGAAATCACGGGCAGTATGTGATAACTTACATAAGTTATTAAAACATATTAAATCTTAATTCTGAAGTGCAAGAATTTATAGTACAAATTATGAAACAACACCTACCTTGAGTCGAGGGTCAGGCATACAAATATGGCCTTAGCAGATAAATTATCTGGACGTATTTGCTAGCTATTGTCATTAACTAGTTAATATACTGTTTGGGCCTGTTTTGTATAATGATAACGCCATAAGTTTCGTTCCGAAAAATATATTTATGTAGTATATAGATATAGGTAGTGCTATTTATTATAAACAACGTGTTTAAGAAATGCCTGGTCATATTTAAGGAGGTTGTTCGCACTCTTATTCAGCGTAAGATTTGATAGGTAAGAAAAGAAACTCGGGCAAAAACGTTTTGACTCGCCATACGAATTGACCAGATCAGCTAATGCAATATGGAGAGTCGAAAAAAATGTCCTTAGATTGTATTTGTCTCCCTGTTGCAGGAAATAAGGATGCTTATAACACTTTATAATAAGAAAATGTATATAATATTCTTCCCGACGCGACTCAAACTTTGAGAACCTCTGTATTTACATAGTTTTCAAGTGGATTGGTCTTGAAATTGAAGAGTTCTTACAATGTTGTGGAAGATCCTATGAGCTGAGCACTACAGTGCCAACAGCTCAGTAGCTACTAGCATTCTAGAGATTCAAGTTATTTGACTAATTAAATTATTAACGTTTTCTGTTTTAAAAACTAATTACCTACAGCGTGTATATTTAAAAAAAAAGGCTTTTTTCAATTATGGAATGTAAATTTTGTGATAAAAACAATTATCTCATGAAATACAGTGTGGTGCAAAAGATTTGAGTGTCAAAAATAATGTTTTTTTTATTAGCAGTGTCTCAAATGTGTTCGCACGCATTAGAAGTTAATTTTACCCAATTCCGTGTTTAATTCTGACGTTCAATGTAATTTCAAGTGATACATTTTTGCGAATGTGTACACTTTTACGTGTTTATCGAGTTTGCGATTTTATTCGCGCGCCATTTTGGACATTTTCGAATATTTTTTTAATCCTTTAAGTTTTTTTTTTTGTTTTTATTATCTTTTAGCGTTATATTGAGGGGATTATGGTGTTAAAAGTAAGTAAACCGATTAGTTATTTTTCTTTTAATGTTTACTTGTTACAAAATACTTTATTTCGATCCGAGCGCGGTTTATACAGGGTGGCGATTAGGTTATCACATTAAATGAAACCATGTATCCTAAATGGCGTTCTTTGTACATACACAGTACAAAAATTTGCCGGTTGCCGCTTTTACAGGTCAGTAAATGTACCAATAAATAGTACAACTGTTAATACAAGTTGGTACATTTACTGACCTGTAAAAGCGGCAACCGGCAAATTTTTGTATTGTGTATGTACAAAGAACGCCATTTAGGATACATGGTTTCATTTAATGTGATAACCTAATCGCCACCCTGTATTTTAGCGGCGCGGCGGCTTCCTTCGGCACACCACACACCTATCTTCTTTTTATTAACGTGAGTGATAGTATTATTAAGGTGTTTTTCTTTGAAATCTTACGGTTTCTTGACCTTTACGGTCTGTAAAACAATAAAAAAAAAGATGGCAACTCTTTAGTTTGGCTTGGCAAGAGTGGAAACGTACCATTAAATATGACATCATTACAAATACCTTTGTACATAACATATTTATCACTTATAGATAATAAATCAATGGACAATGCGTTGCGAAACCATTGATACACAATGTGGTATGAATATTCAAATATAAAATGTAGGCACCTATGTATTATACCTAATAGCTGCTGCCCGCGACTTTGTCTGCGGAAAATGAATGAAAAGTATATCTTTTTCCAGATCCCAGGCTACCTCTTTGCTAAATTCATCCAAATCCGTCCAGCCATTTCAGCGTGAAGATGTAACAAACATACACACACACCCACACACAAACTTTCGTATTTATAATATTAGTGTGAAGTGTGGTATTATATACTCAGAGGCACAATTAACCGGCCACCTATGTTTAGTGTCACCACGTTTGCTTTCGAAATCGTAAAAATGCTTCGGGAACACAAATCAGAAAAGCAGTGAGAGTAAAAAGTGTTTAATTTATTGCAATAGTAGCTACTTATGAAGTAACATTCATCATGATATGCTTTATTAAACTTAAACAAACGTGGTGACACTAAACATAGGTGGCCGGTTAATTGTGCCTCTGAGTATATATTATGAATTATGATACACTAGCTTTTGCCCGCGCTTCCGCTCGTCTACAAAAGGTTACCTATGTCCTTTTCTGTAGGTACTCCTGACAACGTAGGTATATGCAAAATTTAATGATGATCGGTTCAGCGGTTTAAGCATGAGAACGTAACAAACAAACGAACAGAAAGAGTTACTTTCGAATTTTTAATAATTAATGTTAGTTAAGATTTTAATATCTACTACCTACAATACAGTGAAACGCAGGATAAAATTATTAAAAGAGAGTATTGAAAGAGAAATTATGGAATTTCAGTATTTGTCGAATCAAACGGATATTCTTGTATGAAAGTTGTTTTTTTTTGTGATTTCAAAGTTGGTCCTGATTAATCAAACTAGTATCGAAAACTTAATATCTACCCTATTTCAATACTGAAACGAGGGATATAGTAGGTACCTCAGATCATAGAAACAAGGAGATGTGCCAAGGCGCTCTCGAGCTTGATACCTGATCTTGAGCAAATTGCTCATATTATAAACGTACGCGCTGGCGACGAACCGAACACGATCGATGGTATAAATACAGTGTTTTAGTTTAGTGCTAGTGTTGAGTGACGATTAACAGTGTTAGATTGAGGGTGTGCGGGATATTCAATGCGTGGGAGATCTTTTTATTCACAAGGAGCGCTTAAATATGCGCGTAATTGTGTCGAAAAATGTACTAAAAGTGGCATCAGTTGTTCCCGTACTAATTTGCTATGATGGCATATCTCCTAGATCATAGAAAAAAGGAGTTTTTTCTATGATCTGAGGTAGGTACCTAAGTATCAAAAACTTAATACCTACCGTCCTTCAATATATCCCTTGTTTAACCTGTCACCTACTTACACTATAGCTAATATCTATTGCTCGCCACTTTGTTATGCATGTAAACTTCAACCCCCAATCACTCGTTTAGGGGTTAAGTTTCGCAAAATCTTTAAGTTTTTTTGCGGCCTTAAAAAAACGTTATTTTCCAAATGTTATGTTTCTATCTTTAGTGGTTAAGGTCAGTAAGTCAAGACTCAAGACAGACAGAACGGCTTTATAAAAAAAATATTTGATGATCTCTTAGCATAATCGGCCTATAATGTTCCCACTGCTGGTACACAGGCCTCCTCTGTAAGAGGGAGTGGGCCATAGTCCACCACGCGGGCCCAGTGCGGGTTGGTGGACGTCACATGTCTTCGAATTCTTGGTTCTAGGACATGCCGGTTTCCTCACGATGTTTTCCTTCACCGTTAAAGCAGGTGATAATTAATTTCTAATACGCACATGACTTCGAAAAGTCAGCGGTGCGTGCCTCGGGATCGAACTAGAACCATTCGCCGTGGGAGGCACATGGTTAAACCACTAGGCTATCACTGCTTCTTACTAGGCTATCACTGCTTCTTACTGGGCTATTACTGCTTCTTGCTAATCTCTTAACGATGCGTAAATCAATAATAATAAGTTGATTGATAAATATCTAGTGCCATTAATTTCTCTACGGACGTTTAATCGCGTCATAAAATTTTTGTGACTGTTTCTAAACTCGTAACTCGACGATTATTTACGTCATAAAATCATAATTATTATAATAATGTCGTTATTTTACGTTCACATCGTTATTTAAATAGTTATGATTTCGGAAAAATAATAGCCTAGCGGTCGGTTTTGTTGTAATTAGTGACTTTTTTAATTTGTAATAATTTGGCTACGAAATGGTTTTGAATATAGAATATAGACTACAAATAGTTTTAAAGAATATCAAAAAAGTTTCTATGTATATCTTTTTGACAGCTATCGTAAAAGTCATCTTTGAGTTTTACTACTGGCCATTGCGTTAGTTATGGCGGTAAAGCAACTTGTCATTTTTGTAATAAAAACTTTTTTAATAATAGACAAATAATTTATGTTTTCTTAGTAGAACTGGCCACACCGTCTTGTAGTGTATCATAATAAACCTGAAGGACTAATTTTATTACAAAATAAAATTTAATTAGACGGAGAACACTTTTTTTATAAAATAATAGCTAGCATCACATTGCGAAAAACCATTTTCCTAAAAGGTGTCTCTTTCCATCGCGTAACTCTATCTCTCTTGCCGCGGCGTAAACTCGCTGAATTATCTACTTGTAGCTTACCTAAACTACTTTGTAATACTTAATTTCATGAGGTCGGGGGGCCATTTTTCATAATCCGGGGAGGCTCAACGCAAAGAAGGTTGGAAATCCCTGGTATCTAATAGGTGAAAACTGGTTAAGTGCGAGTAGGACTCGCGCCCTGAGCGTTCCGTACAAACTCAACATATATTTTTTAATTTTTTCTCTGGATGTTTCCTTAGTGCACCTCTAGGGTCCTCCAAACAAATGTCTAGGTCCACCGATTTAGCCACCGCGTTGTCTGTCGGTCGAAAAAAAAAGAAATAGGTGAATCGAACAACCGTCGCTCGGTTCTGACCAATATTTCTTAACATAACACTCTAAAAATTCTTAACTACGAACTAAAACGAATGGAAGAGGTTAAACGAAGAGTTTTTAATTAAAAACGAACTAAATCCTGGCCATTAATAAGTGTGAGGAACATCTCGTTTTGTGTGGAATCGGATAAAAAATCACAAGACCAACTCACAGCTTTCCGCGTACCTACCTATCATTTGTTTGTTTAGGTTTTTTAATATGGCGGCCAAGTGTGGCAGGATTGCAGGAAGATACAAATTTCGAAGGAAAATGAACGAGATATTCTAAATTCGTAATACAGGCGGTTGATTTTGTCACCTGCATGAGTTATTTTTCACGAGTTATTTTGACGTATGGTATCGTTAATGTAAGCAAAATTAATTAATTATTTTGAATTAAAAATATGCGTTGACTACACAATATTTATATAAATTAGATACTTAATTAATTTCTCTGTATTTTTTTCTTCTCTTATTTTTTTCTTTATCAATACGTCAGGGACTGTTGTACCTATTTTAGATTCAAATTATGTATATATCAATTATATTACATTTACGAAACCATACGTCAAAATTACTTACTTACTTAGTAGAACTTTCCATATGAGACCCAGATCCGATTCGTTAAAATAATTAAACAAATAATTCAGCAAAATAATACAAAAGTAGGTAGCCAAATGTGTAAAAAGTTGTTTTATTTTTTTCACGAATTACGGGTTTCTTATGGAAAGTTTTTCAGTATGACCTTAACGGATATGGGTGACTAAATCAACAGCATAAACGGTGACTGACTTAAAACTAGATCAGCACCCTAATTACGTAACTCAATTGCTATCACCATGGCATTGATTTTGACATTCATTACGCCGTATGTTTCTTAGTCTGTACTCCCGATAACTAGCTCAACGCCGCAATGGATGTTGTTGAACTGTCAAAATGAAAGCCATGATAGAAATTGAGTTAGGTACGCAATTAGAGTTCAGGTACCTACCTATCACTAAGGCATAAGGCTTTTTTTAAGACTATTGTCTGATGCTTCAATGGCTACATTTAAACAACATACAGGAGGACTCTCAGATCATAGAAACAAGGAGATGTGCCAAGGCGCTATCGAGCTTGATGTCTGAACTTGAGCAAATTGCTCATATTAAAAACGTACGCGCTGGCGACGAACCGAACACGATCGATGGTATAAATACAGTGTTTTAGTTTAGTGCTAGTGTTGAGTGACGATTAACAGTGTTAGATTGAGGGTGTGCGGAATGTTAAATGCGTGGGAGATCTTTTTATTCACAAGGAGCGCTTAATTATGCGCGTAATTGTGTCGAAAAATGTACTAAAAGTGGCATCAGTTGTTCCCGTACTAATTTGCTATGATGGCATATCTCCTTGTGTCTATGATCTGAGGTAGCTACGCACGCAACGTAAGAATATTTTTCCACGTCGTAGGTACTTGTATAACAAACCGCGGCACGATACGGCTTAATTTGTGATTCAATAAACCGATAAAATGTCTGCAAACTTAGGATTTTGCAATAAACAAACTATAAGCCTAGAGGATTGTATAAAAATAAACCATAAATACGTTCTAGTCGATGGTATTTCAAACATCATGTATTTTGAGTCTGAAACGTTGTTAAACCGACTTCTGAAAAGGAGGTTTTTAATTCGACTGTATTGTAACCGACTTCAAAAAAGGAGGAGGTTCTTAACTGTATTTTTAACTATGGCTGGGAAAAGTACCTACATGATATCTTCGCCGTTTATGAACCTATTATATTATTGATATAATAGGTATTGATTCTTTCTTATTTGGTAGAGGAAGCTCGTGCAGTAGGTCCCATATTATTTTTTCCCAGCTTCAATAAACGCCCAGAAGCACTGGCGACCTTGCTCACCACAGGAACACAACACTACCGAAGAGTAGCGTTATTTGGCTATGGTATTCTGTAAGGTGGAGATACTTCCCCAGTCGGGCTGCTCCAGACTTGAGCGAGACATTCCGCTGTCCCCTACCTCTATTACCTTTTTAAAGAAAGTCACCACTAAGATCAGTATTCTATTTTTTAATCTCTCCAAATTAGCTAAATATGACTTATTTATAGTTTAGTGTTCTCACTTCGTTCGAAATTCGAAGCGATGTAGGTCTGCAAAGGTAGGTACCTACCTACAATTCGACGACCAGCGACAGCGAAAGACCGCAGCAAATTATTTGTAGATTTTTAAAATAAGGTGTTTAATCATTAATTTTAATTACCCACATAAAGACAAAAAATATCTAACTGAATTAATTCAAAAATAAATTGTCTAAAATTTTTAGCCATGTAGGTACTGAAAAATTACTTATAAATTAAAATATTACTTCCTAAAATTTTTTTTTAACTTACCAACTGAATTACGATTGCAATAAAAACGCATGCAAGATCAGCGATAAAAAAAAATATGACAAAAGTTGGAGTCAAAAGTTCAGTTTAGTTCCGCTACTCAATACTAGATGGCGCTAGCAGTACGTTTACGCGTTTGTTATACTCTTGAAAATACCGTTCGGCAACGACTCACACAGCCTTACACTGGTATTAAAAAACAAAGGTTTTTTTTATTATTTATAACGCGTTTAACTATAATCTCTTTACTATAATGCAATAGTTGATGATTTTGTTCATACAAGATTTTAACTGAGATTTAATTGTATCCTCATTATCTATTTCACCATTATTTTTACGTCTCTATTTACTTGCCTACTATATATTAGTCTAAAATAACCTTCAATTATGTTCCTCATTATTGTTCCTCAACCTAATCAACAAAATCATTAAAATCGAAACAAGATAATAAAATATAATAATTTATGACTTTATGTACCTACCTATACTTAAATTAAATAGGTATTGTTTCAAAATAATTGTTATTTTGATGATGTCAACACTTTGAACAGTAGCGTCCTTCTGTTGTCAAGTACTGGCCGTTCCCAATAACCGATCTATCGATTCTTTCCCCTACTGGAGATAGATTTTTGACATAAGTAAGCTCTATTAGAAGTACGTAATGTCAAAAATCGATCTCTACTAGCAGGGTAAAGAGCCGATAGATCAGTTATTAGGAACGGCCTCAGATCATAGAAAAAAGGAGATATAGCAAATAGGTACGGGAACCACTGTCGCCGCTTTTAGAACAGTTTGCGCACAATTACAAGCGTTCCTTGTGAATATAAAGATCTCCCACACATTATCATTTCCGCACACCCCCAATCTAACACTGTTATTCGCTACTCAGCAGTAGCACTAAACTAAAACACTGTATTTATTTCATCGATCGCGTTTGGTCCGTCGCCGGCGTGTAGGTACGTTTTAACTATGGTCAATTCATATTGACCATAGTTAAAACCAAGCCAAGGTGCTATTGAGCTTGACGCTTTAATATGGTCACCCATATCAAGCGTCAAGCTCAGTATGAATAATATGATCTGAGGTAATGTCAAAAATTTATCTCTACTAGTACCTACCTACTTCTAAATTTAGTAGGGTAAAGAGTCGATAGATCGGTTATTGGGGACGGCCTAATTAGTGCGACCATCGATCTGTTCGTTAAGCTTGTAGATGTGACCCATATTTGGTGTTTTAGGTACCTACTTTTTTATCCAGAGGTACAGACCTCTGGCCGCGTTCTGGGAGAGTACAGACTCTCCCAGAACTGCTGGCACTTTTTTTATACGATCATTTGGGCAAACAGGCGTACGGCCCGCCTGAAAGCAGTTAAAATGAGGATAAGCTGTGCAGCTTAAGAGACAAACAGCTGTCAACACAGCGCACTCTCAGGAGCTCTGGCGGCCTTACTCACCACAGTACCACCTTGCTTATCGATCTCACCATAACCTTTCAAACCTCTCTTTGTTGCCTATTCTGGTCTCCTTTAAGTATTTTTTGCTATTTCCTAAAGTGTTGGATTTGGCCATCAACACACTTGAAAAGATAGATGTAAGGGAGATTTAAATAAATAAATAAATAAATAAATAAAAAATCACCCGTACACCAACTACCTAGGTAATTTAATTGGAATAAAATAAACAAGATGACCATTGATTATGTCAATTAAATGCATCGTTTTATTAGCTAACATTTACATGTAAATGTTTTCAACATCTTTTAAATGCCTACTTAAAGATTTACTGGTTATTCGTTTTTTTTAAACAAATTTTAATAAACACTAGCTGTTGTCCGTGACTTCGTTCGCGTGGAAATTATAGATCTATCCCACGGGAACCGTACATTTTTCCGGGATAAGTAGCCTTTGCCATTCCAGAATATAATTTATCTCTGTGCCAAATTTCATCCAGATCTGTTCAGCCGTTCTGGCGTGATTGAGTTACAAATATTATTATTTTTTTGAAGGGCCTCTCGCAGTTGGCTTCTAACAGCCGTCACTGCTTAACCGGTCATCTGGTGAGGACTTACAAATGCCTCCAGCCAGGCTTAAAACTAAATAAAAACTACAAACTAAGCGACCACACGCTAAGGGCACCCCCTACTGGGGTACGGACCTCGGCTTAGGGCGTCGCTGGGGGGAGGACAACTAGAGGGAGAGGCTACTAGCTGGAACGGATTAATATGATTTAGGGACATATTTAAATCTACAGGCTCAGCGCGGGCTGGCTCGAGCAAGGGTCGGTTAGGGGACTGAGTCATACGCGGCGGCGGACTCGGGTCATGATGGGGACGTCGCGACGGGCCTCGTCGGCGAGGTCGGAATGGTGAGTTACAAATATGAGCCCTGTTTATATATAAACTGTCCCGCTGCTAGGCACGGGCCTCCTCTCAAAATGAGAGGGGATAGACCATAGTCCACCACGCTGGCCAAGTGCAGGTTGGCAGACTTCACACACCTTCAAGAACTTTATGGAGAACTCTCAGGCATGCAGCTTTCCTCACGATATTTTCTTTTAGGTATCAACGGTAGGTAAAGTTAACAAGTAAAAAAAAAATTTTTTGACGGCGGCACACAATGGCGACTAAAATCCGCCATGTTGTTTTTTTTTCATAATCCATGTAGCCTATGTTACCCGGACTAATATAATAAAATAATAACAAAACGATTGACACCTCATGCATCAAAATTGGATAAGTAGTTTAGGCACTACGGTGGAACATACTTATACAAACATACATACATACATAATAGACTGCTAAAATCAAACCCTTCCTTTTGGCTTGGCCAATAATTGAGGTAGCGAATAATAAACACTAATTTTACTAAGTTTTAAAAATAAATTTTGTGATTAATTAAAAGACAATTTAAAAATTCTGAAAAAAAAAAAATGTTTAATTTTTAATTAATTGTAAACAAAAGTAATTTTAAGGGTTCTATCACTACTTACGCCGTCTGTCCATCCGTCCGTCCGTCACAGGGCTGTCTCTTATGAACCGTAATAGCTAGCCAATTGATTTTTTTATGGCAAATACCAGTAAAAAATAAAAGGTCAAAACCTAAAGGTAGGGTGGTACAACGGGACGGAACCCTTAGTACGCGAGTCTGACTCACACTTGACCGGCTTTTTTAATTGGTTTTATTTCTAAGTAGATCTTTAAAGACATTATTTTTTACAATTTATATTCTAAGTTAGGTACGACAATTTTTTTGAAGTGCAGGAACTATGATTATCATCTAATTTAATATTTTATTTTACTTTAATACTCAATACTCAATACTCAAATCTTTATTAGCATTCCATATGTTACATAACAGGTGGTAAAAATTACTTATAGTATAGACACAATATGGACCCGATAGGGCACAGCTTAAAGAGGTTCGGAGAGAAACTTAAGAACTATGTAGTCATTACAAAAATTATAATAATTATATTTAACATTTGGCAACATTTTTGTGTGCGTGTGTACGTCTTATCTTATCTTTCTTATCTTTATACGGTCATCTGTAAGAAGCGCCGCTTTATATCATAGCAAAATTAAATTATTGTCATAATCAAAATTATTCAAATTAAATTAATCACTTATGTTATTTCATATGGATTATGTTTAACTAAGGTGTTTAGCACAAAGTTTCTTATAAGCCTAATTAAACACAAAAACATATAAGTTCTTAGGGCCGTAAAAAAAGATAGACACGCGTTAAACGCGAATGCTACCAAAAATAATATACGCACTTGTTTTAGTACTAACTTGTCTAAAACAAGTGTGTATTATTGTTGGTAGCATTCGCGTTTAACGCGTGTCTATCTTTTTTGTGGTAAGGGTGTTAGTGTTGAGGCAATTCTAGAACACCATGTTATAAATTATTAGCACTTCGCCCGCGACTTCGTCCGCGTGTCCCACAGGAACTGTGCATTTTTTCGGGATAAAAAGTAGCCTATGTTACTCAGTGATAATGTAGCTTTCTATTAGTGAAAGAATTTTTAAAATCGGTCCAGTAGTTTCGGAGCCTATTCGGTACAAACAAACAAAAAAAACTTTTCTCTTTATAATATTAGTATAGAGTATAGATAAACTCAACCCAAAAAATAATCAAAAGGGAATCAGAACTGCAAAAACTGAAACAAAAACTAAATCAGAACTTTTTAGAGATGCGTTAAACAAAGTAGGTAGGTATATCTCTTTATCATGCAAAGTTGGCTGGCAGAAGCGAGCTGTCCACCACGCGGGCCCAGTGCGGGTTGGTGGACGTCACGTGTCTTCGAATTTTTTGGTTCTAGGACAAGCCGGTTTCCTCAGGATGTTTTCCTTCACCGATAAAGCAAGTGATAATTAATTTCTAATTTTCTATTAGAAATTGTTGCATGAAGTTTAATTAAATAAATAAACTATCAAATGACTGAATGACACTCATGATTTTAACCTTTATCGTCATATAATAACAATAGCTAGAAACTACACTTTGTGATCGATATCGCCTTAACTTTCAAGCCTAAATGTAGCAAAGGTATCTGCAGAAATAGGTACTTTGTATAATGAAAATATCTTATCTTATCTTTTTCTTTCTTTATTTGCTTGAAATATGGTACATAATATAAGTTGTTACATACATCATTTCAAAGACCAAGACATATCCACCAATCATACTGGCATGCAAATGATTGAAAAATGAATTTTTTTTTCAGAACTAGATGAAGAACAATTTAAAATTCTTAATTAAAAATATTTTGAAAAAAATAATAAATAAATAAAATAATTATTTGCAATATTAATCTAATTATTTGCAATATCTAGTTTAACAGACGAAATCTTTTATAAGAAGCCTTCGACATTAATAATATATTTATTATAAATGACAAACTTAATTTGTGTATCCACCCGACTGATTAAAAAAGCAATTCATCTTTAAAAATTCTACAAAATATTTAATATCATCAACATTTGATTGGTACTTGGTGTAGGTATATCCGTAATGATAATTTTTCAATGCAGAAAAGCCAATGATCGAAAGAAAGTACCTACCTACTTTTCTACAGTCCGAAGTTCGAACTCCCTTTGATGTTAAACCCGTGACGATATCCACCTTTGTGTGAAAAAGGTACCTCCAAATGCAGTTAATGGTTTAGAATTTAGCACCGGTACTTCTTTGTAATACAATTGATAAAAACCTCTTTTCGATTAAACTCAACAAGAGACTAAAAAATCAATGCAATTTACAATGTGTACAGCAAAAATTTGGAATAAAATGCTTAAAGATTTTTTATTAGTTTCCTATTAAGAGCAAAATGGGCACTTTAACTAGTTTTCCATAATTTTTTAGACTGAGTAGGTATCTGGAGCGTTTTCCAATTCGCCTAAAAATGTTTCATGTTTTTAGTTTTCAGTCAATTGTAACGATTAGGAACCGTGTCTAATTCATGTTTAATTCTTTGGAAAATTAAATGTTAAATCTTTCTTCTGTTGGTTTGGAATACGTGAGGTTTTTGAACCCGGAGTGTTCAGGAGGTCACTTGTTAGTTCAGCCATCTTGTTTTGTATTGACGCAACGGCGGATTATGCTATCAGTCATTTTTTAAAAAATGATTAACATCGAAGATGCAGAAATCCTGCTGACTTTGGCAGGACATTCGCCAAAAAAGGTTTATTAAATTTGATAATTACTCACTATAGACCAGGGCCCCAAGTCTGCTAATGCAATTGTCATAATCGTGTCAGAATGGTCTCTCAATGACATCGTTTTGACCAATGGCGAAAGAGATAGTCTTGCTCTAAGCCAATGGCCGCTTAGGTTTTGACCGTTATGGTGTCATTATGACACTATTCTTACACAATTGCAATAACAGAATTGGGGCCCAGTAATGAACCGTTACTTGCATCAGATTTTTCAAAAATCGCAATTAGTTATTACATATCTTTATGTTATTCAGCCCATTGCCAGATTACTAACTTTACACACATTCACAATCTTTCATGTGGAAATTTAGTTTGATTCCTCAGCTACATCAAAGTCCCGTATTTATTTCAGGTACAAAGGCCAAAAATTTGCGTACTCATGTAACAAACTAGGTATTATTGCCAATATAGGTAAATGACCATGTAGTCTGTGTGTCCCTATAGCTATATCCTAGGAGTCTTCAAGTCTAGAGTCAGGTTACCTACTTCTAGCCAAGCGTGCACCATTGTCGACTGCATCATCGCCTACCGTCAGATCAGATAGTCGTCAAACGCGAGCAAATCAATTATAAAAAAACCTTTTTAAGGGATTGTCATTGTACAGACACGACTTAAATTGATGTGGCCTGGGTATTGCGGTTATAGTAGGTTTTAGCGATAGGTACTTCTGAATATCAGGTAGACCATTTGCCCGTTCCAAAATCTAATAACAGATGGGTTATCTGCCAGTTCCAACAGTTATTTAGGTCCTGTCAACGAGAATCTTTTGACAGATTGGGCAGATTGTGATTTATGCCTGTTTTCACTTATAACATCAGCCGGCCTAGCATGACCACGATAGAAACGGGTTTTGTCTACATAGAAATAGACAAAGTGACAGATTGTAGAAACATTTCTACGTTTTATGAATGAAACGGTAGAAAAGTTTCTACAATCTGTTACTTTGTCTATTTCTATGTAGACAAAACCCGTTTCTATCGTGGTCATGCTAGGCCGGCAGGAGACACCTTAGCATAAGCATAGCATATTCAGCCTATAATGTTCCCACTACTGGTCACACATGCCTCCTGTGTGAGTGGGCCGTTACATAGTCCACCACGCGGGCCCAGTGCGGGTTGATGGACGTCACATGTTTTTAATTTTTGGTTCTAGGACATGCTGGTTTCCTCACGATGTTTTTCCTTCACCGTTAAAGCAAGTGATAATTAATTTCTAATACACACATGACTTCGAAAAGTCGGCGGTGCATGCCTCGGGATCGAACTCGAACCATTCGCCGTGGGAGGCACATGGTTAAACCACTATGGTGCTGCTGCGGCCACCACCACTGCTTCACACACCTACACCTTAATTGCACCTAATGCTTAAAAGGAGTTACATAGGGCAAAAAAAACACGTCACCAACCACTAGGCGAAAACTATGGACCAGGACCTATCCATGGTTGTCGCCTAGTGGTTGGTGACGTGTAGGTGTCTCCTAGTGTTAAGTAGTGATAACGGGCATAGTAGTTTTGATTTCCACCTCTTAGTCCCCAAAATCATACCTGTAGGGCTAACATGCGCGCCGCGACAAATTTTGTCGACTGTTTTGTCTCGCTCTTTCTCGTGCGAATATGAGACAAATGCACGATAAAAGCGTCGACAAAATTTTGTCACGGCGCGCATGTTAGGCGCTCTGATGAGCCTCAGGCCTGCCCCCCCCATTTTCTTCGCGCCCTAAGGGTTCCGAAATATGCAATAGCGTCATCTATGCCGCTATTACATCATAGTAGATTTATATCATATCTTGATCATAGATGGCGCTACTGCATACCTCTAGTGGCGCCATCTATGAGCAGATCACTCCACTTATGGTCCGGTGACAGACGGACAAGAAAGTGATCCTATAAGGGTTCCGTTTTGAGGTACGGAACCTTAAAAAACACTTTAGTGAAATTGAAACCTTGCGGGGACTGATCAGCCTGCTTGGATAAATCCCTAGCTATGCTAATGCGTAAAAGGTGATTTAATGGTTATGAGAAGAGAAGAGGATGAGTTGTGTCCAACTGTCTGTTATTAATATTGTGTTTCGTAATGACAAACGGCGGTCAACAATCTGTCAGCCACAAAGGTGCCAGTCTGTAGCATTCATTATAGCGCGGTCATAACATGACCTTTATTCTTCAGTACGAGCCGGTATTGTCCAATCATTCGCTGAAATAGGTATTCCTGTAGTCACCGAGGGGTAAGCAGTGATTATAACCACATTTTGCCAGTTATGTCATAAGTCCCATGAAATAGGGGGAGGGGGGGGGGTGCTTATTGCCATAACTGAGGACAAATCCAGATTCCGAGCTGGTGCTAAGAATTTTTTATAGAAAAACTCAATAACACTGCCTGCCTGCATTTGCACTGACTCGCCGCGTGATAGGTATCACCATGACCATGGGAGAATCTCACCGTGACATTCTCCCTCAAACGTTTGCAAACAAATTGGTAGTTCTCGCGGTAATATCACGCCGCAGTCACTTAATTAGTAAACCTTAGAGATGATTCCACAATCTTGATTTGATACTTTGAAACACCATTAAATATTGAATAGTTTTCATAGTCATTCAGTTCTATGACAATCAGATAAACCTCTAGGTAAGTTCATCTCAAAATTATTAGTAGAAATCTTTGCAGCATCTTCTTTATAATATCTTGAGGCGTTAACTACAAATACCTTGGTTGAAAGTACCGTAAGGAATGTGTATAACCACATAGAAATAGTCGAGTCGACGTGAATACATGTCTTGCAATTTATACTGTTATATCTTATTTGAAACTATATTAATGTATTTAAAATTAACTGCAAGAAACTGTTTTGTAGAGGTGTAAAATTATTAAAAGATTTAGGCAATAATTTGGTAATATATTTGAATAAAATTCTTTTATAAACTTATTTTTATATGTATAACATCATGAAAAAGGTTGTTTGGAAATTTTTGAAAAAAAAATCATCTAAATAAACCAATTAAATACTTTTATTAATTTGGTACGAATAAGTTAACGGAAAGAATGTCCTAAGTTCAAGAAAAACATTATAACAATATAAACAGATCAATAAGTTGTAATTGAACCACTGCAATTAAAAATATACCTTCATTGGGTAATATTGTACCTTAATTTGATAAAAAGCCGGCTAATTATCCAAGCATGGATTATCCATGGAACTAAATCTGGAATAGTTGTAAGTCAATATGAAAATTTATTTATTGATTGTAATTTAATGTATTGGTGTAGATCACAAATAACTCTGTTTTTTTTTTTAAACCATCTGGAATTAAAATGAATAAAAATGCAAAAGATATTGACTGCAAAAAACATTTAACTTAAAAAAAATGGCAGTGATAGATAGTAGAAGTGTGAAGTTATTTTATCTAAAAATTTACTTGATAAGATAGTAATCTATGAAATATACAGCTACATTAGGTTTCATGCCTGTCTGTTTGGCAATAAATCAAAACTGTTGGTTGCTATTAATAATTCTATTGGCCAAAAAGTGTAGTACCTACCTATATTTAAATCCAAGTGGCTATAAGATAAATAGCAGAAGGATAGAAGTTACTAATACCTACTTTAATCGTAGACATTAACAAATTAGGAGATATAAAACAAGAATAGAGGTAAAGTTTGTAGAAAAAATACCTACAAGCATGTGCGTCATGCCAGCGTGACCCTTTATGAATTTGTTCAGATCTTCGTATAAATTAAAAGCTTTTGTTTTACTCGACTATCCGCTTCGCTAATGAATAATATAAATGCTAAGTAGTCATAAAAATAAAAAGGAAGTAGTTATACCTACTTATATTTTATTTTTTATTATTTGAGGATGGATTTGTATTTTTTTGCATCCGGTGCAGTATAGTTTAGAGAAGTTTTAAAATACAAAGATTGAATCTAAACGATGAATGAGCGTGGGTGAGTGTCGCCATCACAAAGTTTTCACATTAAACACTTTTACCTACGGTCGTCCTACGTCGGAGGTGACGGCGCATGCGCGCAAGCCAACCAACGACACACTTGTTATTATTAGAAAGGATTCTGTAAAATGTTCAGCTGATTGCCGTGGAAAATCTTGAATTAAATTTAACATCTATAAGATGTTTAAAATAAATAAAGATCCAAAGTCATCCCATTGGCGCGCTCCAAACATACACAAGCAAGCATAAACCGTCGAACGCCGATACCTAACTCACAACGCGTTCCGTGCGAGAGGAACTCAGCAATTTTGATTAGGTACAGAACAGAAAATCCGAACAGAGGAAAACTCTCATGTAATTGCCGCAAAAACCGTTGAAAAAACGCGCACGACCGTCTGTGTCGACGCGCGCGCGCGGTGTGGCGGGCGGGAGAGCGGCACACACGCGCACCGCCGGGCGGCCCGCGCCTGCTGCGCGGCTCGGCACCCGCCTCCTATTGGCGCGGTACGAAATGGGCAGTACGCCACGCCCCGGCGTCGGCCCTGCTCGCTCGTCCCGCGGCAGTGTCCGCCAGACTGCCGAGCGCGCCGGGCCTCCCGCTTCCCCGCGCCTCGCTCGGCCACGCCGCGTCCCGTGATCGAACCATACAAAACCTCTAGTTAACATCCGTCGCGAGTGCATTATGACACTGGTGAGCTAGCGGGCCGCTGTGACGGTGTCAAATAATTGATGTGTATGTGTTCACGTGCTAGTGTGTTGTGTTAGGTTGGGCCCGTGACGAAAAACGTTCGTGGTGGCCAGCGGAGCCTTGCACCCGGGCTCGGGCCGAGCTTTCATGGCTCAGCCTAGGGTATGTACACCGATGACAAGTACACAAACAACACTCTACACACTCACACATCATGTATGACATCTACGGTAGTAGAGTTGATGGCCTAAGGCGATAAATCTAATATACTTTGATAATGGCATTTGATAATGATAGTAACAACAGTGACAAGTGTTCAAAACTAAATGGACCTAGGTAATCACTTGTTGGTCACGTACTGAGACTGTGAGGTAATTGAAGAAAAAAAACTGAAGCAAATCAGAATTGAGACATGTTTCCAAAATGGTCAGACGTTTGTAACGACACATTAGGCGTGTTCCAACAGCAGGGAAGTTGTTATAACAAGTAAAACGCGTTCGGAATACATAATGATAGTTCAGAGCGCGCTCTAACACCACCGACGCATTACCGGTGATAATGAAAACGAAATGAATGCATTATGAACGTAAAACACTTTGTGATAATGTAATCACGACGGTATCTCACACTCTATAAAAACTTTTAACTGTGATATGAATGAGCGATTCCATTACGGTTCAGTAGGAGCATTAGTGGGCAGTGACGTCTTCGCGAGACATGGAAGCGGTCATGAGAATAAATCCAATTGATGCATAAATGAATAAGTCTCCATATTTTGGACACCTGACGGAATAGCAACCTCGGTTTGTGAATTGGGACAATAAATGGGATAAAATGGCGTGCAGCGGGGCGTCTATTGTTGAATGCTCTCTTACGGGCGATGGGGACGGGACCCGGTGAAATCTGTGGAGTTACAAGCGGCTTTAAACGCACAGTTTGACACAAAAGAGTATCTCAGAAACCGACAATAAAATTCAATTGACAATGAAAAGAAAAACTTTTTTGGTGCGGGCCACAAAGATGCCCCTAACGGAATTCGTTGGGACACAACTTTCTAAAGATTTAGGGTTGTATTGTTTTTGGCATAGGAAACATAAAAGTTTTAATCCTGCTTTGTTTAGGAATAGTATTATTAAATGGTAGAAATAAATAACTCGCAACCCATTAAAGTGTCAAATAAAATGTTTTTGTAGATTTTGGAGATGTTGCTAACAAAACAGATGGCCATTAAGGATAATTCAATTTTATGCAAAGATCGGATAGGCGACAGTGATAGTTACGAATTTTAATGGACCTTCGAAAACCTCGGTGGGATAGGTATTTAAGATATCAATACTTTTAAATAAAAATCATATTTTTATAAACCCAGATGAGACTTGAAATTACATAAAGATAAATATTTTCAACAAATAAACGGCAAATTAAATATTTGAACTAGCAATAAAATATAAATTAACTAGTTTATTAAAAAACTACACCAATTAATAAAAACTGTCAAACGATACGCAATAGGAAGCTATTCTCAGTTCATAAATTAGACGAACACATCTAAAACAAATTGTATTCGTTTCATTGATTCCTCCGACGGTCGTAAAACTTCTTCAAGTACATTTATGAAATACATTCATGCCTACTTTGGAAAAAAATGACAGTTAGGTAGTAAAAATTATTTCTAACAGGTGGTGCCGCTGTAAAGATGCACACCGGAACTGTGGTAATAAGGATCATATGATTTTATACCAAGTTTTGGCCTATTATGAACAAATAGAAAATAATAAAATACATCTTAAACGGCACTTTTAGAATTTACAATGTCATTAGTTCTGCTACTGTTTTGTCAATTCCTAATACCTAAAAGTTAGTTTCATTAACTTTCAACGACACATGTTATACAGTTTCTTAGGACGTTAAAACACTTGATTTTATTTAAGAAAACTTGCAGTTCAGTAACTTATAAAAGAAACTTGTGTAGATCAAAATCATCTAAATAGACCAAAACTTTTATCATTTACACATTGGTGTTTGAGTGTAGTTTATTTAACAAACAGTCAAAAACAAAAATAATACTTTACTGTACCAATAGAAAACCCAACAAAAACATTTACCAAAAGTAGCCCTTTAACTAAAATCTAATTCGAACTTAATAAATTAACACACCGTCAGACTAGGTATTTTTGGGTTAAAGTACATTTAATTGGACACATTTAACTGCAGTCGACGCCATATTGGTAGACATATAATTTATATAATAATTATATCATATAATGCCATAACGTTTAGCATTAGCCTAGTTATGATGGTATGCGATTACCATTAATTTTGAGGTCGAGATAGTTTAGTATCGGATTCATTTTAATACAAATGTAGCGAATAGAAGTTTCGAATCACAATGAAGATAATGGAAATGGTGCTTTTGACATAAATACCAATACCTACAATAATGATTGCCAAAGATATTTGTTAACTTTCCAAATACCTATGTGAGTTTACAGTTTATATAGGTAGATGATGTTTAATAAAATCGGTTTTAAAAACTTATTTCATGTAGGTAATAGGTACCTAGGAATAATATAAATATTTCATTGATGTTTTTGTTTACAAATTAGGCTCAAAATTTTTAACCACAAAGATACCCACAACTGTCCAAGTAAATTAATTTGTTAAAAAATATTATTATTCTCGAAACTTATAATATACCAACCTATACTGAGAAAAAAAAATAATGCAGATATGAGTAGGTATGTGAGTACATTCAAGAACACATAATATATTTACTTAATTCTTTATAGGTTAAAGTTTAATATATTAATGATACATAGGTAAGGTACTCATAAGATTTTAATTTGTGTTATTAAGACTAGGTACCTACCTACAAAAACTTCTGCCAATAGGTACTCATATGGAGATAGGTAGGTACTACAAAGTTAAGTTTTTCAATAGCTGTTTGCAGACACTATAATGAAGTCTATAATGGATGTACTATGACGGTAAACACGTATTATAAACTTCATATTATCTAGTTCAGAAACCCATCACAATAAAATGTAAGGAACCAATCAATTGTTAAAAATATAAGAATAAAGTTAATGTAAAACCACGTTAATTGTATGCTGAACGCTACTAGCATATGCGCATTCCCGTATAATAAAATATTAAATATTAATTGCATAAACTCTTAAGATAAATAAAGATGGTACAAATTTACATAAATTATAATTTAAATCGCTATAGTAGCAAACAAGATAAAACATAAATAGTAGAGGAAAATAATAACGCGTTTGTAAACTCGATAAGTTCTTTAATTCTAGTGCTGGAAATTAAAAAAAAATACATATTCCGCAAAAGAAACACGACAGAAACCATGAAATAGATAAATAGTATAATTAAAATGTTACTAAAATACATTATCTATTACATTGTTGAGTTTAAATAATTTTGTATTTATTTTAAAATGATTCATTTCTGCTTTTCTTGCGCTCATAAAAATATGGACACCGACGGTAAAGATAACTGGGATTTAAAAATTTTATAGCAATTATAATTCATGAAGTTTTTGTTTGACGATGACCTGTTCATTGTGTTTAGTAAATCGGACAATGACACTCAAATGTCTGAAATATTGTTTTTACAAAATGTCTTTTAAATTATATGCATTAAGATTCGATTTTGCTTGAGAACGGAAAGATCTAGGTAAAATAAAAGCAAAATGTGCAGTGTGATTAATTTTATTTTTATTAAGAAGAAGTGTTAACTTTTATTGTTGGTGGTGTTGAAACAGTCAACACCACCAACAATAAAAGTTAACACTTAACATGTTCCTTTCACATTAATACTGTATTAGATCTGCCAAAACATATGAAAATATACAAAAGTGTCGTAACTGTAAAGCAAAATAGACTAAAATATTATTTTTACGCGATTTCTTACCGTCGCACATTATCTTAGTACCTATTTATACGGTAAGTCAAAATTTGGTAAACAACATAATAATAACAAAAAGCATAATTTCTTATAATTATCGGTCGTTACGCAATAAAGTTAACAAAACTTAATTCATACGTAACTGAACCAAATTATATTTGCACAAGACTTGTCCGGTTATTGTAAACGGTGGTATAATCGTAAATTTTACGATATACCCGATAAGGATATCAATTTGTCTACTAATAGTTAGTCATAATCGCCGATACTGCTGGTTTTCGGCGGTGGCCCACTAAATAACGTGATAACATGTGTACTGGATACGGTGTGTTGACTTGTTCCTGTTATAAATACGTGTATCCGTTATATCTATATGATACGCTTCAATATTAACAATATTTTGTAATTTTATTGATTTTTATCCGCATTGTACTGGCTAATGTAAATTGACAGGGGGTCGCGCAGTAGTGACGCACATATGAACAATTTTATTTAACCAATATACGAAAAACTTATTAGGTACCTACTTTCTTATTAATCAATAATATTTTAATTCACATTTTTATAAAATAAACTTAGCATTAATTTATTATTGATAAGTACTAGAAAAATTAAATCAGCTGTTTCTAAAACACTAATACATATACACAATCTTATTAAATACTCAGTGAGTGTTAAAAAAACAATATGGCGAAAATCTTGAAAGACAAAAATACTAAAACGGCCATTTTAAGCGCAGTAAAAGTGGTTAAATAAAAAATATTTTATGTTATCTGCTAACCAATCTCGCCCACGTATGAGGGGATGTAAAAACAATTTATGATCCATAAAATTTTTGGCAAAATCATTAAACATTGGCAATTAAACGTCTTACAGTATTTATATTTCCGATGTGCCATAGAAACAATGTACCTATACAGTATACAGATGGCAATCAAGTAATTACGCATGTGAAAAACAAAACATAAAAAACATTTTGATTTTACAAATAACTGATTTTTATCATTCCTCTCTTCGCGCAAAATACAATAGTTTTATATTAGCTTGCATAGAAAAACATGTCAAAATTACACAAATATTAATTTTAATTGTAAAAAAAACTGTTTAAAAAATATCTCAATATTTTTGAAATAGGTTTTTCCAACTATATAACACTTCGCGCAAATAATAACTACATAAATATAAAAATGTTCCATAAAAAACACAAAAAATAGTTTTAAATAAATAAGTTACATTCTTTAGATGTAGTATACAATAAGTTATTTAGGTAGGTACATAATATAAAAATATATTTATATAGTTACAAGTTATTATTAGTAGAGAGACTACCAAGTTGTACTAGAATTATATCTGACTAGCTTCCGCCCGCGGCTTCGCCCGCGTTTTTGGGATAAAAAGTAGCCTATGTGTTATTCTGATGTATAAGCTATATTACTGTAAAGTTTCATCAAATTCCGTTCAGTAGTTTTTACGTGAAAGAGTAACAAACAAACATCCATACATCCATCCATACATCCATATATTTATACATCCTCACAAACTTTCACGTTTATAATATTAGTAGGAAGTTGAACTTCAGTATGATTAACAATAATTATTAAAATGTCTGACGGACACAAATATGACTGTCACCACTGTGTGAACACTTGAAAAAGTGAAGAAAAATAATCCAAAGTTACAATTACGACGAATAAAAACATAAATTTTAATATTACTTAGTCTAAACTTTAGGCAATGCTAAAGCTCATTACAGTAAAAAATTACCAAATAAATACCTATACAATCACAGTAAAAAAAAAAACTACTATAAAAAGACAAGTTGGCGTTCCGTCGCTGTCAAACAGTACATAGCTACCATTTCCCTACGGGGTCTTACAACTTCTACCATGAACAGCTGATGCCCATTGCACCCTTTCACCTGTTACCATAAAGGCATAGAACCGTCCACTTTCCGGGCAAAAATAATCTAAATAAAGCCTACTCTAACTAAACGCAAAGAAAACCAGCTTTACTTTTAAAACTAAGATGCTGCTTTTAAAACTAAGATGGATTCCCCTCAAATCATATGTTTGCTGGCCGCCATTTTAACGTATCTTTTTTCTAAGTCTTCGGCGCCAAGCTGCGGGCGTTTCGGCCATTCCTAAAACATTAAAACTTATTATTGGCACTTATTTCAACAGTAAAGATAACACCAGTATTGTATAGGCAGTTCTGTTCACATTACGCGATAAAAAAACGCTCGATTTTATGTTTTAAGTGTTGAAAAATGTCCCGCCATTGCTTGAGGTATAAGATAACGTGGCAACATTACTGTTGTCTTTTTTTTTCGACTTTTTTAACGCTGGCAACATTGCGAAACCCGCGGCTAAGTTACGACGTTGTATGGGAAGTGAAATAGATAATAAAATATAATTGAGTGTTGCCACTTACGATTATTTTTATCGGCTTAAATGGGTACTATTATATTTTCATTAATAATGTACAGCGATTAACCAGTTTTTGTGTCGAATTATTTTTTCATTACGGCTTAGTTCTAATGGTTGCCTATGTTATTATTATATTAATTACCTATTAAAATTAGGGCACATTTAGGGCAAATTATAGAAAAGTCAAGAGCACTGCCACTATAAGCATGGTCGGTCTTTTTATACACAGAAAATGAATATATCATCAAAATAAACACATTCTTACAATTATTACTTACAGAAGTTTTTTTTATTCTGCATCCTTTCTATCGCATAATCTATCAGATTTATTAATCCGCTGGATATAATGAATAAGCAGTGTCTTCTTAAGGAAACTGTTATCAAAATCTTAGAGAATGAAATAATCTACTGGAACTTGCAAATATCCGCTTATGAAGTCGCAAAACCATAGATGATATAGTAATTACCTAATTCCACTATTTGAAATTGTTTTATTTGAAAATGTAGCTTATAACCTTGATTTATAATTTAAAACTGACATAACGAACAAATTATGATTATTTACAAAATACAAAACCAATGCAACGACGAGATAGGTATATTTTAATGCAGTGTTTGTTACCTATTGTTTTAATCTCTGATAATCATCAACTTGATTATTTTAAATATAATCCTGTACTTAAGTACCTACTTATTTCTGTGAATGCCACATTCTAACAATAATTTCAGCTCCTTGCTCAGAATCTTCTTACTTTAATGATCTGGTAAAATAATTAGTTATCGAATCCATTCCCAAATTAATTTATCATAGGTAGGTACTTCATTTCTAACCGCAATTCTTCAATCAAACACAAAACATGTAAAATCTCCATTTTTAATTTAGATATAAAACGGTCAAGCGCCTCAACTGACCATATAAATAATCTTTGATGAATTATATAACTTGGTATACGACAATATGATATATTAATATAAAAGTAAAAAAACCGGAGGGGCCAGTTTGGGGACATTACTTTTTAATGGCCAGAAATATAGCTATTTACTCCAGCCGGGTCGGTGAGCCGTAGGGTCTAAGACCAGCCACCAATGTGGGCGTAGATAATACACACATATCGGTATTGTTTTAATGGACCTAAGGAAATCGAACACATTGGAGATTACACTAATGTGACGTAATGTTCGTTTTTATTCTGTCCCGTGTTTTATTTCTTGTGTCCGATAAAGATTGTACGACTTAAAGCTGTTTTGAAACAGTCCCTGCTTTTAATATAATGAACAATATTGATGGCACACACGATTTTCTCTCGACAGACGTACACACTGGCTCGTAATGAACGGCGACGCACACTTGATATTTTATAATAGTTAGATTTATGATTGCATCCGCAAGTGTAGGTATGCAATAAATTGGTTGCTTACACAAACTGGCAAGTAGGTATATAGCTATAATAATATACGAAACATATGCATGATAATAATATAATTTTATATGCTTTTAAATAGCGGGTTTTGTTATTTTAAATCTTCTATTGGCGTACTATCAGACTCTTCTCTCTTAACATAATTCCGACATCAAAATCAATTGGAATCAGTCTGAAGCTCGACGCGCTTTATAAACGCACCCACTAATTTGTTATTTAAATTTTGCTGTTCGATTCCATTTTTGAATTGGGATTCGCGGCGGGCCGAGCGCGGCCGAGCGCTCTAGATGCTCGGCTCGCATACCGAGCACCCGAGGGCAGGTACCCGCTTCTCATTGTTTTATTCGCTGCGCGTTCCATTTTCAATTTGAATATCGCTGTTCATTTTCGAATTGGCTCTTTGTAGACGCGCGTTAATTGCGCACTTTAGATTCAACGGTAATTCGCGCGATCGCTAATTTGAGGGTTTATTGTTGGCCGAACGACTGACATCCTTTTTACGCGTACACCCCGTGAATTACTGATTGATACGCGGCCGTCCTAGTCAAAATACTATACGCCATCAAACGCCGCGTCGTAAATCAGCGTGATCCCGTCTGACGACAGTTACTTGGACGCTCATATCGAAATATGTTTCCTACTCACATATTCATGTCACGCTATTTCTTCTGCTGATCAAACACTACTAGTTTATCGCGCGATCGACAAATCCTACTGCGGTGACTCCCGAAACGATATAATTCCTCTAACACGCCGACGGGATACAGATTAAATAATATTAATTGAAGTAACATGACTCTGCGGTTCCGTGCGAAGGGCTGGAACAATGCGCCGTCGAGTGCTGGCCGGGCGGCCGCGGCCGGCGCAGCCTGAGCGCTCCATGTGTACGAATCGAACGTTCCATTTTTAAAAAGTTGTTGTTCGAATTTTTTCCGAATCCTTTTTTGATATCTCGTTCAACCTCGTCTTTTTTCGGGCAGCGATAACGAGGTTTGAAATTGGAATCACGACGGTCCGTTACTAGGCTATTTAGCGCGCGCTTTTCTTGGTTGACACTTTTTAGAAATATGGCCGCCGCGAGATGAATAGTCGGCCGTTACTGGTAATTAGTGCGGCTTATCTTTTAGATTAGTGTTGCTCGGCACTGCGCATTGTATCTATTGATTTATTTGGTTAGCCGTGTGTCGGTTGTTTTCGTCGGCGGCGTGTTCGGTCACATCGGCCGGGGCGATGACCAAATTATTGCCAAGAACGAGTCCCGCCGGTGGCTGCATGGTCACCGAGGCGCGCCCAATTCACATGATCCCGCGTCGCCGTCTGTAAATCTTGATAAAACATTTTAGACGGAATTAAAAATTCTCTTCGGCCAACTATTTGTCGTTAACGACGTTGACACGTCGGTGTTAGACTATCGCGGGTGATTAAAAATAAAAACAGTTTTTCACTTACAAATCTAATCTGACGAAACAATTTTATTTATAAGACAGACGTAACAAACTTAACATAAATCTGAATGCGGCCGTAGCACTTATACAGATTATACAAAACTAAAATACCTAAAGCGAACGCGTCCGACCCGCGATCGTACAAAAGACAAGAAATACTCGGCTGGGCTCCGTTCAGAAATGCGTCACTCACAGAATTCGATGTTTAAATAGTCAATCACGAGTGTCGGTGTGGCTAATCTCGCATTCACAGCCACAATAGAGGTAACGAACGGACAAACGGACAGACGCGGTAATGAGACGCGCGTGGGCGGCTTTATGTCAACCTTATTTATGATGATACACATTTTTCGGACTTTTTGCCCGACGGGACCCATCGGGCACTCGAAATTGGAATTTTTTTAGAATAAGTGAGCATTTTAACGAGGCGTAGCAAGCGCGCTCATTTTATTATTAACATGAAAATCCTTTAAGTAGTTAAGTGTGTCCTTATTTAATACTTTTAATAAAAGCAAAAAGATAATGCGGCCGTCGCGTCGAAAGGAAATCGTTATCTTAACGGCCGCGTATTTACGTGAAATCTGACTGGGAGAGAGTCTCGAACTGTCCCTTAGAGTGCAGCAGACGATAAGAGGGCACGGCTATCGGGCCCCGGTTCATGTGCCAGCTATTGACCTCACTGTTTACATTACAGACCTAAGATATTCATATTACGCAGAAATTAAGATAACCAAGCCATATTAGTTTCAATTTGTAAATTTAATCGCAGGTCCACGGGGTTAATGGTCTCTTAAAATTAATTTTAATATAATAAAAAAGTTTAATTGCGCGTCTCTGATAAGCTGTAAAAATACTTTATCAAGAACTCAGCTGATACAGATTTATGGCGCGCGAGACATGCATTACCGCGGCTGTTTTTTAAAGAGTTCAAATTAAAAATGGAATGGGAAGTAAAACTTTCATCCGCGGCCTTAAAACAAGTGTTAACGTTCCCCCCGCGGTAGTTTCTGAACGATAAATCTGCTCGCAAATCGACCGAATTCGACCGCCCGGCATCGCTCACAGTTCTATTATTAAAAAAAGCAAGAAGAAAAACATTCTAGGCGTAGAATGGATATTGAAGCGATTCGGCTCGAGAGCGGCGCAACCTTACTCGTATTTAGAACGGGCCCTACGATATTCGAATTCAAATATAGAACAGTGAAGTGTTGCCAGTAATTAAGGTAGGTGCGCAGCGTTCGGATACGGCGCGCGATTGGTTTATTGACACGTGTTAGCGCTGTCGCGTCGGTGTCGTGCCGTCGTGTCCCCATGCGGATGGGCAAATGGAATAATGGACGTCTGGGCCCGCATCCGGCGCGGGAGTCGGATACAACTCTTGCAACGCTCTGGATACAATTTTTCAATTAAATCGACCAGACAGAAGATCCCTAATAGGTGTCGTTAAGAAGTCGTGTGCCCGATTTTCGAACTGTCCCCGTAACGAGGCCGTTTTATTAGTATTTATGGTCGTGAAACAAACGCATGGAGCATTCTTTGGTCTCTTACGCTGTGTGTATCATGAATGAAGCGGAATTTATGACTAGCGCCCGCTATAATGTTGTGTCGTTGTTAAATTGGAGAGGTCGCCTCCGCGGCGTTAATTCCCGGCTCGGCTGGCACATCTCAATTCGGACGGCTAGTATTTTAATACACAAAGATTTTTCTAAGTTTTACGGTCGTATTACGTTCGAGTCGAACGGGACGCAGTAAAATTCGATACGAGCATCTCGCAGCGTCTAACGACGCTTGATTTACCACTATCAATTTAAAAAATACATAAAAATACACCTGAATGATTGCTACCTACTTCGCTTTAATGTATCATTTTTATAGTGCCAAATTTAATTAAACACTGTTTTTTTTTTATGTGGCAATTGTCTATTATTATTATTAGATATTGTATGCTATTCATATGCATTATTCACTGTTACGAATCGGTTCTGGTGGCCCCTCAGCCGTGTGAATAGGTTGCCAGATGACAGGGCAAGGCGACGGCGATAGGCGGCGAGACGCGAGTAAGAGAGGGACGCCCGACGCTAAGGGTGGCATTCATCATGTCCCACCCCGTGTCGGGCACAAGTGACGGTTCTGTCTTCCCCAACCGCCTGCGTTCGAAAACCTCGTCTAATTTTATCTACTTTTTATATATAAGCGTTTTCCGTTGCAGAGGTAACGCAAGACGTCCAGCTCACCGCAACGTTTGAACGTATCACTCATCTCTGTTGCCGCAAAAGAGTTAATTTTTTACTTCTCGGAATCGACCTACGCTAATCTCGTAACCGCAAGTCGTAAAAAACGATAACCCCACGGGCGTTTCAAGCAAAATTTAAATAACTGAAGCGATTAATAACAGCGAGCTTAATTAGCGCAACAGGGTTCTGAACTCATCAACGTTTGACGGCATGACTTATGCGCTGGGCCCACGACAATGCGCGACCGACGAAAATTTTAATCATATTTTGATAGAGTTAAAGGAACAAATCGAAGAAACAGTATGGCGCGCAAAAACCGGCCGCTCCGTAAAGTTATTACACTGTAAGATTCCCAGCGAGAAAAAACCACAAGAATGTCATTTAAAAAAAATTAAAACGCTAAGATGCTTATTTTTTCTTTATGGCAACCCAAATGGACTAAAGGTTATCTCGATGGAAAAAAGGCGGGACAGAGCGATTCCATTTTTAAAACGTATCATTTAATTTTGGAACCGGCTCTCGAGCCGTCAAAAGGTAGTCATTACACGTTTTGTGGCGGACGGTTCTTAGCGCCCGCAGATTACACAACTATTTATGAATTATGGGCTTTATTGACAAAAATGTTGTTTATGGATTGTAAGCGCTGGCCTGATGGTTTGGAGTGAAGCAATTGGGCCGGGGACTGTGTGATTGATTGTTATGCCTCTTGCTTGAGATTGTCGAGTGACTGACACGTCTGAATGAGACCGTTGTTATTAAGACAATTTCCAAGCAACTGCTGATAGTTCAAATGAAGTGCTGATGGCATCAGCTGGGAAGCCAGACAGATTTTTTAAAGAAAACCGTCTTGCTAATAATCAAGCGAGTCTAAATTATGTCTGGTTGTGTTGAAATAATGATCCGCCCCGTACAAGAAATTCTGAAGACTCGAGCATTTCAAACTTCAACAAAAAACCTTGAGGATTCACACGGAAATCCACATCAGGTGTGTCTACAGCCACAAAAACACTTTCAGAGCCACCGCGCCAAACGGACATCCCTTCGATTTTTTGCTATTGGCAATTCCAGAGTTATTTCATTTATTAATTGCCAGCCTTGTAATTGTGGCGAGGTGTGAATATGATCAGGACAGAATTTTAATTACCCCCTATCCGTACGTGATGTGATGTCACCTAAAATTTTATGTGAAGATAATTTATGGATCTTTGTGTGTTGTGAGTTCTTTGACGTTGAAATTGGTGTGAGCAGATGAGAATGTCCGCCATGTGTAATGTCAGGCCGCCCACGAGTGACGTCACCAACGACCGTCACTATTTAGATTGATTGTGGCCGAGAAATAACAAGGGTTTTAGGGCCTCTGAGGTCGGGCTGGTGAACGCAATATAATTTAAATAAAAAAGTATTTTGTATTGCCTTTTTGGCCTAATGTCACATAATACTACAGACATAATACTACAGTCACTTGCTACAACGCAATAAAGTGTAATTCAGCTCGCACAGCGCATGCCTAAAATTATGTTAACCTGTAAGGTAGTATACCTATCTTCTGACGCAGCGTAAACACACTGAATGGCCTCCTCGGGAAGGCACCTTAGGAAATTGTCAGTAGCAGCCTGAAGTCTGGATTTGTACCTACCCATTAAAATAATAGCAATAGATTCTAACCATTCACTGATTTGCTATTCTTGCTTGCCAATGGAACATATATAAGAACTCAAGCAAACGAAACATTCAAACATAGGTACCGGCGTTCTTCTAAACCGAATAAAAAAAGTCGTATTTTCTTATACCGGTGTTTTAGACACCTACATGTATACAATGATTTAATTTGTCAAGCTATCGGTCCGTTAACATAGAGAGGGACATGTTGAACCAAAAGCTCTTTGAAAATCTAACGGAACGCATGAATAGGCCGCCTTATAAAAAAGTATTGGCTGTTAGCGTCGGCTGTTGATCAAATTAAAAATATATTTGGTGACATTCTGAATTTAAATCGGTATTTTTCGATTATGATTGAGTGTTGTAGACTGAATAGATGTAGGTCTTTGCCATTTACGTTTATGACGAAAACGGAACGTGCTATTTCCTAGAATTATCATCCGTACAAATTAATTTCTTGTCTTGTAAAATATTCATGGAAAAGATAATTCTGATGATATGAGATCATTTTATGAAGGAAAACGTCAAACAAATGACAGTAACACTTACCTATCTTCAATTTACATAGAATCTAATCAAACTTTGACATTTAACCTGAAAAAACAACACAGCTGAAATGAATTTGAAAATGAAACATGGCTTCCTCGGTTTCCGTACGGCTAATTTGTTTCATGGCGACCAAATGTAATGTCGATTAAACAAACGCTCATTTCACCCCCGTATCACCCCCAAACGTAGGCGTAGTTCCGTTATCGTACTAAGATCAGTGCGTGTTGTCGAATTATTATGAATGGAACGCGCCTTTCCACGGTAGCCATTTTGGAAAAATGGGCGGCTAAATTTTCACAGCGCCATGACAGAATTTTGAAGGCAACATGCTGGTTTATCTTAGTTGTTTTTAATTTCTTCGAAAGCTCAGGATATTTGTGACTTTAAATTAGTAGGTATTGCAAGTATATCTTTGGAAATTAACGGGGCATTTTTATTTCTTGAGAACAATCGTTGACCATTAAATTGCAGTTTTGTAGCAATTGTACCCAATCTTTAAGTTTCACGACACGTTTATCAAATTTACAAAAGTCCAAAATGAGCTTCGACGTAGGTACCTACACAAAATAATTTTAGGCGTTCACAAACATCCATTGTTTCAAACATGCTCCAATAAAAATACCTAACTTCGCCGCCATTTTCATAACGCGCCAACACAAACATAACCTCAAAACTGAAACAACCTCTTCTGTAACCAAATAGAGTCGAAAATAGCTCAACCCGATTTTTTATGACGATATGTTTAATAAAGGACATTTTTATAATCCTTATCACGTCGTAACAGAGTTCAAAATGCGTGTCACATATGTATGTACGATTCAGTTTATAAGTAATTATGATTTAAAGCGACTTTTACGACGCCGATTATTGTTGAGCGCTTGTAAATAGTTAGTGCTGCGATTTTGTACGGTTATATACGTTTGGTTAAGCTCGGTTGCTTAATTATAACCATTTAAATCGAGTTGATTGTCAATTCAGGGAAAACGCGTCATGGTTCTGCTAAATACTCTAGCGTCGAGGACGCCTTGCTCCAGTTATATTGATATCTCTTTTACACATTTGTGTGACTCTGTCACACTTCAGTACAGCATACAATGTCGTTACAACAATATCGTTCCATTAAAGAATCAGCCATAAGTAAACACATTTAGTCACAATTCACAGCTGTGTAATCTAGGGTTACCTTTTCCTTTAATAAGATCTGAAATGACGTTAACAGTCTCATCATCATCATCACACTATATCACAACAGCCGAAAGACGTCCACTGCTGGACATAGGCCTCCCTCAAAGCAGTCTACTTAAATGTCCTTTCTGATGGTAATGTTAGTCGGGTCATTGAGCTCCCTAGGTCAGGGTTGAGCTACCACGATACCTGACACCTGGACAGGTCCACTCAAATCACTCATAATAGGCCATTTGAGACTGACGTGTATGGTTCTTACTTAGTATGTAATTGAATTTATTTATGACTTTAAAAGATACATCTTTTGACTTTGTTTCGGTGTTTCTTCTCAAAGGTAGTCAGATAGGAAACACCGACCTCACCAAAGGCTTTTCAAATTAAAACGTAGCACCAGTATGGTATTACTTTTCGCTCTACTACCTATTTACCTATTCTGTGCTGTCCCTTAATAGATATCTAATATCCTCAACGCTGACCCTCGTTAGTCTTTAATCATGAACAGTCCCCACCACCAGTGCCCCACATTGTCTGACCTTAGAATGTTACTATTTCTAAGACTACTATTTATAAAACTACTATTTCTAAGACTGCTATTTCTAAAACTACTATTTCTAAGACTGCTATTTCTAAGATTACTGTTTCTAAGACTACTATTTCTAAGATTACTGTTTCTAAGACTCCTATTTGTAAAACTATTATTTTTAAGATTACTGTTTCTACGACTACTATTTCAATTTTTAAGTATCTACCTACATTAGTCTACTGAAAAAATCTAATCCATCAATCGTGGTCATAAAATGCCCTAAGGAGCACATAATATAATCGTTCTTCTACAAAACCTTCCTCTTAATAATAACCTCCTTTAAGTACTGACCGAATTGTCCTCGCTAAGTCATTATTATTGTAAACAGAAAAATAATGAAACATTTGACGTAATAATTGACAGGTGTCACATAAATTATTTAGGCAAGCAGATTATAATGATTAGAATTAATCACAGATATTAACACTGGCCTACGATAACGCTCATTGAATGTTGTAAAAATTATTTATGTACCTACCATTATATTTGATAATAAGTAAGTAACAATATTGATATCTTGGGTTTTTTTCCAAATAATCCTATGATGATATACCTACGCTACTTGTGTTTTGATGATTAAAGATTATATTGACGAGCAGACAGAAGTAATTAAGATTTTAATTTATATAGAGTGTGTACATTAATGGAATTCATCACCTATTATTCTTATTAACTATTTGTTAAATAGTACCTATTGTGACTGAATAACAGGCAACGCAAAACTTAAACTGATCAACCTAGACTCCTAGAGATTTGAAATTTGGAGGAAATATTCTATGAGGTGCACTAAGGAGGGATGTTTTCAAATTACATCCCTAAAGGGGTGATATGGGGTAGTAAAGTTTTAATAAGAAAATAAAGAAATTGTGTTGTTAGTAGTAATTAATATTGTAAACATTGACTCAAACGTAAATAAGTGATCATAGATGATAGAATGTTGTTAAGCTCAAAGAAAATCCAATCTCCTCCTTAACGTTACTCAAAAGAGGAGAGAAAGAAGTCTATTTACTTGGAACTATGCAATTTCGATTTTTGTAAAAATCAATATTGTCTGCCTTGTTGGTTTAGAGGTCTCAAGCATGACTACTGAGCGGTTTAAGGTTCGATCCCCGGGTCGGAAAAAGTGTAATTAGGTTTTTCCATTGAACATTCTCATTAGCTGCCTAGAATTGTGCTCGGTTGATGTCAATAGGATTGTCTCCTATCCCTTGGAGAAACACTAGCGTGATGTTATGTGATGAACTGATAATAACATATTGGCAAAGGAGGATATCCCATCTCCTCCTTGACGTTACTCAAAAGAGGAGAGGTAGAGTTCTACTAGGTACAAGGTGACTACTAAGTAATTTTGATCTAGAATGAATCAGAAATACTATCTCAGTCAGAATTGACTTCATAACGACTAAAAGGACACAACAATAAGAAAATTATTTAGTCAATAATAATATTCTTGTTTCTTAGAATTAATTTATTCTATCATTGGTTTGCTTACGTGTGTATGGTCATTATCGATGAAGGTCTGTTGTATGTAAGTACGTACAGTACAATAATCATTAATATTGTCACCTTCGATGAAGTAGGTATTATCAAGACGATTCTTTAAAGGGTGAGCAGCAGCCTAAAATATTAATTTAGTTTAAAAAACTTATTTATTTCGTAATTATTAGATAACTATATACTCCATTTATTTTAATACTAACTTCCTCCCGCAGCTCCGCCTGCGTTTTTCGGGATAAAAGTAGGCTATGTGCTATTCCAAACTATAAGCTATCTCTGTGACTTTCATCCAGATTCGTTCAGCCGTTCTGGCATGATTGAGTAAAAAAATCCATCCAAACTTTCGCATTTATAATACACTAGACTTTTGCCCGCGACTCCGTCCGGGTGCACTACAATGAACTGACCAGTTTAAATGACCTCCGTAGTGTAGGTTGGCTAGTACTACCAAGAGGTCAAGCTGTATCTCTAGTTTTTAAGGGCGGAATTAGATGAAACACGGCTTAGATTTTAAGCTGGACCCTAAGCTATCGAACTGTGAAAACCACATCTAAATCCATTCAGTACTTTTTGCGTAATGCGCGCACAAACAGACAAACAAACAAAAATTCTAAAAAAAATCTTTTTGGGTATGGTTACGTCCCAGTACCCTATCCCTACTATTTTTTCTGGAATATCTTCAACGTACAGACACGGCTTTTTTACAATTTTATAATAGTATCTATAGATAATGTAGTAGTAAGATTAGACAAAAGACTGTTATACCTGTTGTACCTGACTGTTATTCCGTTATTAGGATAAAAGCATCTTTAAGCTTCGTTATTTCATACATACAAAGTTATGTAATCTATTTACCATTTTCATAAAGATTTAAACAAGAAATGCCGTCATTGCAAAAATATAACACAAAATAACTATCATTATTACGCCGTTATTCTAATATGTTAAATGAAGCACCTACCTATAGCTGTGTTAGCTACTTCCGTCTGCTTGGAAGTCAGACAACCACGTCGTTATTTTGTTCTTACAAATATACCACAAATTTTCACCCCTTTAAGGATTAAATTTAAAAAACCCCCTTAGTGCACCTCTAGGGTACTCAAGTACCTAATAATTCCTCCTTTCAAATCTCTAAGTCCACAAGTCTAGGCCGTGCGTATAAGTATTAATTTCTTCTTTGCTCATATTAGGTTGAAATTGGATGGACTATTAATATAATTTATTATGGCTATGCAAGTTGTTCTAACATTATTTCTCTACAATCGTAAAATAACAGTACTCACTCTTTCTACAGACAAACTCTTTAGCCATGTGATATTCATCTGCCTAGCCTTTTCCCAAATTATATTGGGGTCGGCTTCCAGTCTAACTAGTTTCGGCTGAATATCAATATTTTACGTGGAGCGACTGCCATCTGACCTCCACAACCCAATTAATGGGTAATACTGGTATTCGAATGTTAGACCAGCTGTCAGACTTTTAGGGCTTCTGACTACCCGTAACGATTGTCAAAGATATTCCTATGACAACCGGGACCGACTGCTTAACGTGCTCTCCGAGGCACGGAGGGGTCTCGATGTGTAATGAACGGTCACCCATCCAAGGACTGACCGCGGCAAGCGCAGCTTAACCTCGCAGATCGATCGATCAGCGCGGCTGTCATTTAGCCACGAGCCCCTCTAGCCATGTGATATTAAAAAAAAAAAAAAATGATGCCAATTTCATTTTTTTTATATAAAATGACCTCATACAATTTTACTCAATTTTTCGTTTGAACCTCTTTACATATTAATAAAGTCACGTTCAACCACCACCACCATCTTTAAAAAATGGGCAAGAGCGTGTCGGACCACGCAGAGTAGGGTTCCGTAGCAAAAAGTATTTCAGTCTCAATTTTTAAGTAACAAGAACCTTTACGCTATTTTCAAAGACTATCTAACGATACCACACGTACGTGAAAACTATTTTTTCATTCCTCAGTTTCATTTTCATGTATGGGCCCCTACCCCCCTAATTATTTTATTTGTCGTAATTTCACTAAAGGCCTTTATGGCGGTTCACAGAAGACATCATTCTATCTACCTAAGTTTCATAGTAATTGGTTATGAACTGTAGATTTTACGAGGGTGTGACAGACAGACAGACCGACATGACAAAACTAAGTTCCTAGTTTTACTACGGACTCCTAAAAGTATACATTTATGAGCAACGTTCATTCATAATAACAGGGGAATCGCTCCCTTATTATTCCCCTGTATAATTTATCTAATACCTAAGTTAGGGTGATGGCGCCTACGACGCAGTGCCATATAACCTAGACTAGAATATACAAGCTCAGATTAATTTTTAATGACTTAATATACCCCTCTTGCTAATTACGGCTTGTAATGATTCCCCGGTCGACCAATTACGGTTAAACGTTGAGTTTGATCGTCTCCCCTGTAAAGAGGTATGTTTTAATTGTTTGAGGTAAGTCTTAAAAAATTTATAGCCTTATTGACAGTGCCAAAAGTAATAAAACATGAATTCGAATCATTAACAAGTAGAAATTATAATCTGCCATCCCAGTGGCGATACATTGAGTTGCGTTGCGCAACATGTTTCTATGTATCGGCACAATGTTTGGAAACATAATTCAAAGTGCTAGGTAACTGGCATATACTTACAATGGAACCAAAATGTTTCAGATATTTATTGGACTCGTTGAGAAACATGTTCGCAATGTTGTGATAAGGAGATAACTAAAATTTCTTTCTCTTAAATTCTCTGAAACTATTCGCTGCCACAAAAACAAAACACGATGTATATAAAAATAAATTTGCAAGGATTAGTGACACAGTTATGTCCTGATAACGAGAAGCCGGTGCAATCGCTACTTAATCTAAATAAGGTTACTTATACATAATACATTTGCCCGTATGTTATGCGAGCGAAAATCTCAAATATTCTTACACGCAGGGGAAAAACACTGCTCCAATTTCCCTGGCTAGTTTGAATGTTAAAGAGATTAATTATTTATTTTTTACATAGTAGTAATGACTTAATTATGGGGGATAGGTACATGGATAAGAAAGTAAAAATGATAGTTTTTTGTGTTTTGCAAATTGCAGCGGTGTTTTTCGTTGTATGTTCATCAAAATTCAATACGCGACAGTAATAATTATAACATAGGTATTTATTAGGTACTTACTTATTAATAATTAAAATCATCAATTTAGCTCTTGAAATTATATTTGAGGAAAATCCGATAATTTCGGGAACCTTGTATGATTTTTTTTTAAGAAGTCCACGCGGACGGAGTCACGGGAAAAAGCAAGTTTTGTAATAACAGTCTGACGTAATAGAGAACGAGCCTTAATACCTACGATATTGATGATCCTAATATGATAAGTAGTTCAGGACATACGATGGAACTGATGAACATACATAGTCATACATAGACTGCTAAAATCATAACCCACAGTCTTTTCCGTAAATCGATTAAATAGTTTTGCACTATATTGTACAGTTACTCAAAGGACTATCTAAATTAAAGATATGGCTGACTGTTCGGTGGGTAGTTCCGTTCACTTGGTATAATTTTGTCGTTAAAGTGCGAAAATTTAAATTTTCTTAGATAAACTTTGATTGGATTGTATATTGGTCAATGTTGTTCAGTTTCCATTGAAATTGTTAGAACGAATTTAACTTGTTTGCTTTATTTATGTTGAATTGCTGATTAAAAACGTTTTTACAATTAAAAACAGCCGACTTCAGAAAATCACTACATCATAATTATTATAACTTCAGTTTCGAAAGCCGGTGGCTTTGGTTTTTGTTACCCGATTGTTTGCTTTAGTTGCCACAGAATTCAGAAACTAAAATTATTGTCTATTTTATACCAGCCTAGTGGTTTGAAGTCGGTTGTCAAGTTTTTTTTTGTAAAAAATCATCAAAATTGGTTCACATCACAGAAGTTTTTGAGAAAATCGCGGACATACCTACATACAAATACATGCTACATACAATTGGGTCAAATGCAGAACCTACACGAATATTTAAGTAGGTAGGTATTCTAGAAGTTGTCTCTGTTGTTAAAACTACCTTAATCTTAATCTTATAAGTCGCATGTGAGTGCTGTGAACGTGCGGTTCCGGGTTCGATTGCTATGTCGGGCAAAGTGTTTAATGGATATTTCTGTCAGGATTTTTTGTAATTGCCCAGCGTTACAAAGGTAGCCGCATAATAGTCATATAGCATCACCATCACCGCTACTACAGTATTCCCAAATTAATAATGCGCATGCAGATCTTCGCTAATTGTCTGTTTCTGTCTATCTATCAGCACAAAATACATAATTCTACTAAATTATGCATGAAGAAAATTCACTTAACCACTCTATATACATATCGTCTTCGACGCTCGGGGAATACGACCGTTGCCGAACCGTGACGAAGATTTCTATGCGCATTATCACTTTGGGAGACCTGTACTATGCCTTATATTTTATAATGAGTGTAGATCAGGGGACGAGTAAGTGTAAGTACTATAGGTACATCCCTTGAGGAAATTATAGCCCTGCTTTTAGGATAAATGTTTATAAAAAAAATATTACCGTACCCTAAAAACAATATCTAAACAAACGTTATGCGATTGTTTTTAAAACACTCTATAAATAATTATGCAGCCAACCATCATATTATTAATCTAAAGGTGCAGTTAAACGGGCTAGATTGTGGACAATTTCTTGCTGCAATACGGTACCGGACTATATTTTTTTTATTGTGAATCTGTAAACTATTTGAAAAAAGATAATTAACACCAAAAATACCGATGAAACATCTACAAAATTCGCAAAGTTATAAGCGTTTTAAAATGATTTGCGAGACACGGACGGCACTATCATGCAGTGACGTAACACCATCTACGTCCGCTTCGCGCGACAAATACGGAGCGATACTCCCTCCTAAAACTTTAAAAGCGTCTATGTTTTCCATTTTGTGATATTTATTTTTTTTAAACTTTTTTGTTGTTCCTGTTCTTTCTTTGGAATAAAATAAATTATTTGTACTTTTTTAATAGTAGTCCACTACCGTGTTGTATAGCCATGAGTTGAGATCTGTAACGTATAACTCAGTAGAACAATTGCCGCAATCTTGCAGTATATCCTGGCGATATTGCAATAAAATTAAATGATGGTACATCACAATAACTTCTGTACTATGTAGATCTCAACTCACGGCTATACAGTTGCAGCAAGAAATTGCCAAAAAACTAGCCCGTTTAACAGCACCTTTATACTATAAATACAGTCGGCAACACAAACTACTGGCGGTAACGACGGCGGGCGGTACCGATGCCGTTGCGATCACGTGCACACCACAAAAACAATTGCAATGAACTTAACATCAGTAACGTACTAATAAAGTGACGTATTGAATGCGCAGTAAACTTGCGCAGGTACGGTTAGCAAAACAATGGGTGTTATCAGGAATAAAGTCACTTACTTTAATGTTGGTTATCAAGATTATAAATTATGTTTGAGTTAATGTTGCTGGCATGTCGTCTCTTAATACAGAAGTAAGCAATTTCCCTTATTGTGGTACGGTTTGCAATATAATCGGTAAACTACAAAACCTTAGTCTGATTTTTTTTATAAGTATACTGTATATTAAACTGGTACAATATATTGATGTGAGAAAATATACGCTAAAATTGAACAGCTGAAGGGCAAATCTCAAAATTGAAATGTTCAAAACATAGTTCCAACTAATCAGTCAAATGGCATTAAATGTATTCTTTTAACAAACAACGACATAGATACGTAAACTTATTATATCGCAATAAAAACAAAAATTGACCAAACGTTGATCAAAATCAAAGCTGTATTCTGCTAACATTCTGAACTGTCACATAAATAACAAAAAATATAATTCTTATGCTTAAATAAACAAAACTGATTAGAGAATCATATTTTTTTTGCAGTTCAGTCAGCTGTCTAAATATTAATTACGAGAGAGCCTTCAGACGTATCAATACACATTGCAGTTCATTTCATTTACTTACTCCAAAATTAATATAAGTAGTTCTTTATGTCAACGAAAATCAACGATTAATTTCGAGCGATCTCCTAAATAAAAATTATAGTAACTATTTTGCTGTCTCTACATTTACGTATTGTTTACTTGGCATTAAGTAGTGAGAGAAGCGGGTAACAAGACCTAGTGTATCGTACAAATACGTATTTACTATACACCATTACATTATATACATCTTCCTAAGAGTAAACAGGACGCATTGCCAACATTTTTGCGTTAGAAAATAAACTTAGAATTTGTCGGTCAAAAAAAAAGTAGGTATTCGGTATCCGCATATTTTTTGTGGTGATACGATCGCGTGGATGAATTAAGAACTGTAAGCAATGTTTTAGAAGAATTAAATATTAAACTAACCTTAAGATATACTTACATAATTATAATTACGGTTTTCATTAACGCCATCACTAATGTATTAGCTTCGTACTTCCATCTCTATGCAGACGACTTGCAGCTTTACCGCCATTTTAAACTAGAAGAGCTTTCAGAAGCTATTGACGCCATCAATAATGACCTTAATAACATCAGTCAGTGGGCTAAAAGGTTCGGCCTTTTAGTCAATCCTTTAAAATCACAAGCTCTCATTATTGGTGGCAGATATCTCCTTAATCTTTTGGATCACCAGTCTCTCCCGCCGGTCCTTTATGATGCTGTCCCTATAGCCTACTCCAAGAACGCTAAGAACCTGGGTGTCTTCATAGACTGCAATCTGTCCTGGAATGTGCACATTGCGGAAGTAAGCAGGAGGGTGTTTTGCTCGTTTCAGTCTCTCAAACGTCTCCAGAAGTTCCTGCCATTTCAAACTAAAATTACTCTTGCGCAATCTCTTCTTCTACCACTTCTGGACTACGCTGATGTCTGCTTTCTCGACGCAACTGAGGAACTTCTAGATAAGCTCGAACGCCTGCAGAATTTGTGTATCCGCTTCATTTTCGGCCTTCGGAAGTACGATCACGTGTCGGAATTCCGGACGCGACTGAGGTGGCTGCCTATTCGGCGGCGTCGTGATGCTCACATTCTATCTTTTCTCTTTTCTGTTCTTTATAATCCTCATTCTCCTATATATCTTCGGGAACGCTTTGAGTTTCTTATCCCTAGAGGAAAGCCCTGTCGCTCCTCTTCATCTCTTCTCCTTCGGACTCCTCGTCATACCTCTGCCCGTTACGATGGATCTTTCACTATTCGTGCAGTTCGCCTTTGGAATTCACTGCCACACTCCATACGTGATAGCCCCTCTTTAGATGTTTTCAAGAGAAGAATTAAAGAACATTTCCTATTACCATGATCTATAAATGTATGTATTATTTTATTTTATATAGATATATATGTTTATGTATTATGTTTATGTACGGTGCAATTTGCACATATTTGTTTAGTTTATATAAGTAAGTATGTATGTTTATAATTAGTATATTATAGCCTATTGTGCACTTATCTCTATTCTCATGCTCTCAAATCTCTCTATCACTCTAAGGTTTGCTGTAAGAAAACTCAATGTTGAGTTAAGCTCGCCTCTGTACATAAAATCTCCATATAAAAGTTGTATTTAATATTTGTGTGTACAATAAAGAATATGAATAATTATAAAGTTTCGTCATTGTCATTAAGCTGTAGACTTTTAACCCGAAATCTTTTTATAATAATTAAAAATAGATAGCTTATATTTATATGTGTATTATAGCTAATTAATAAATATGCCTTATAGGGTCTTAAGGTTCTTAATTGCATAACAACGCTTGGTGAAATTAAACAAGTTTTTTAATTAGGATTAGGTTCTGCTACAACACGGTCTACTAAAGTTAGACGTATGATTAACAAAAATACATAAGAATATTAAATCATCAATCATTTAACTCAGCCTTTGGACATAAAAAATCATTACTTAACATCAAACACTCTCAAAAAACATTACCCTCCTTTTGGTTCTGACGCAGTCGGGTTATGAGTACCTGCTTCGTCATTGGACTAGAAGAGAGACAGTAGTATAATCATGACCATCAGCTGTTTACATAAAATGTTGCTCTTAAAGGTAAAGAAACTATCAATAATTAACCTAACAATTAAATTCACACTAAGATTTTACCATGACTAGCTAGCTCTTAGACTTAGCTATCTCAATAAATTAAAAATGAATACATTTAAATACCCACCAGACAAAGTGGGGTTGGAGTGTTAGTGTAAAAAATATGACCGAGGCAAAGGTGCGGTAATGACCGGCCAACTCTATCGATCGGCGCAAAACGCATCGTCACCCTATTTGATGGCCGACTGTACAAAATGGACGATATCGATAGCTGTATGAAGGTTTTAATGTGCGCGGTAAAAAATAAAAATATATTTATATGCAAAAGGAAAAATAGGGCACCTATGCAACTACTTAACAAAAAGATAAAAAAATATTTATATCTAATAAAACTGTAAAAAAAACATTGAAGATATTCCAATTTCGGAAAATACATTCGACAGATACCTATTTCAGACAAAAATTCCAAAAAAATATTGTTTGGATGTTTTGTCTGTTTGTGCGCAAATCATGCAAAAACTACTGAACGGATTTTGATGTGGTTTTCACACGTTGGTAGCTTAGGGTCCAACTTAAAATCTAAGCCACAATGATGAAGCAGATCGGATGAACCAGAGATACAGCTTGACTTCTTCGTAGTACCCACTAGCCACCCTACACTAAGGAGATCATTTATAATGATTTTACTGTAGTCCACGCGGATGGAATCACACGCAAAGTCTATAGTATGTTATAATTTGTTTTATTCTATAACATACTGCAGTTTTCTGACCTCAGTCTCAAAAATGCGGAAATTATAACAATTGCTGAATCTAAAATTATAATGTTACTTCATTTATTATGCCATTACAAAGTATGTAAATTACAAGACTACATAAAGATGATGGAATTTTACTTATTCAACAATAATAGGAACTCTTTAGTGTGGATTTAATGTTCATTAGACAGTTGTATAGTCACATCAATTTAGATCCTTGAGATGGCATTTAAATGTGGAACAAAACGGCCATTTTTTATTGTTATAAAAAATCAATACCGAAATTTTTATTGCACTACTTTATTTTTTTAAACGCTTCACTTTACGTCAACCATAAAATAAAATAATATCATTGTAATAATTAAATAATATTACGATAAAATTCCACATGTAATGACCGAAAGAGTTATAAATAATATTATAATAAATTAAAAGTGTCTATTTTGATGTCAGAGGTCATTGTACCTTTTAATTATTTATTAAAACAAAATGTCTGCGATGCATTTAGATAAGAAATTAGTGTATTTATTAAATTCTAAAATCAGACTGGATTTGATACTTAGCGGCTAAATAAATTAGTGATAAAAGACAATTTTTAAACTTTCATTCAAAGAAAGCTAGTTAATTATTGTTTCTTAAATCAATATTAAGATAGGCAAAGAAACAATATTCATACAGCCAAGCAATATATTATGTATAATCTGTCATTATTAAAGAATAGTACACAAAAGAACCACAAGAGGGCCTGTCAATTTTTTTTAAACGCTCTAATCTGCTTAAAAGCACAGGCACGCATTCTAAAAGCCTATGGTGTTTAATTGAGGGTCGCCATTGATGTTAGATAGCCATCACGATGACTTAAACATTTTTAATGAATATTCAACGTTTCAAGTCCATCTTTTTTTGTTTTTTAAACTCCTTTGTACGTACGTTTAATTGTTGCTTTAAGAGGAATGTGGCGTATAGGAAGTATAATGCCCGGGCTTTGCTTTTAACTGATTTTTTTTTAAGATAAAAGGAGTATGAGGTTTGTTTGACTGTGTAGTGTGTATAAAAGGTAATTAGATTGTGAAACTGTACTACAACTACGTAATAATTACATACATAGATAACACACTCAACATTATACTTAATTACGTTCTTTTTTAAGAGCAGTGCTGGCCCAAAACTGACTTATATACTAAGTCGTAAGTTGCGGGTTCGAATCCCGACAGACGCACACTTCGTGCATTTGTTACATCACCACTACTTTGAAAACGGTGAAGGAAAAACGTGATGAGGAAACCGGCATGTTTCGGAGACATGTGACGTCCACCAATCCGCACTGGGCCCGCGTGGTGGATTACGGCCCACTCCCCCTCATAGGCAGGAGGCCTGTGTCCCAGCAGTGGCTTATTATGCTATGCTTATGCTATAAGAAAAAAAATTTTTTTTCACCAATTTCATGTACTTGTTCAAGTTACCTACCCATACGAAATATTTACCTACATCATTTTAAACTTTTCTGATGTTCTTGCGATATAAAAGACAGAGAGATTGGAAAGCTTTTTCCCAAAGAAGCTTTTGTGTACCCAATTCTCTCTCTTCTCTTTCTAAACAGCCTACACCTTCTCGAACCATCTGTTTCTCTACAGCAGGGATTCTAAATCTTTTTTGCATTGAGCCTCCACAGATTATAAAAACTTTACCTGTGTATTCGTATTCATGCCCCTATTTTTTTTTAATTTTTATAAAAAATACAGTTTTCACGACATAAAAGCTTCAAATGCATTAAAAGTTTGGTGTGCACTTATAAAATAATTAAGTACCTACTTATAATACTTAAATTATTTTTTTTGAAATTTCCACACACTTTGGGTCCTCCTTAAGACCTCTTTATGCCCCCTGAGGGAGGCGTTCCCCACTGGTTGAGAAGCCTACTCTACGGCTTCTTCCAGCAGTTCAGACTACTTTTCAACCCGACTTTTTCTTTCACACCTTATCTAAACATTTTTTCCCTATTCCTCAGCGACCTCATTCCCTTTTTCTTTAACCAACAACTCCTTGTCAACAGGGCCCCAAGCCCCCAAGTCTGCTATTGCAATTGTCATAATCGTGTCAGAATGGTCTCATAATGACATCGTTTTGACCAATAACCAAAGAAATAGTCTTACTGTTAAGCCAATGACCGAAGGTTTTGACAGTTATGATGTCATTATGACACCATTCTTACATAATTACAATAGCAGAATTGCCGGCCTAGCATGACCACGATAGAAACGGGTTTTGTCTACATAGAAATAGACAAAGTGACCGATTGTAGAAACATTTCTACCGTTTCATTCATAAAACGTAGAAATGTTTCTACAATCTGTCACTTTGTCTATTTCTATGTAGACAAAACCCGTTTCTATCGTGGTCATGCTAGGCCAGTTGGGGCCCAGCTATACTGCGCCACTTCGGCAGGGATGCCAATATAGCGTTGAATAGAATTCTTATGTGAAACGCTCTATAGTCGTAATTTTATAATTATCATATAATTTCTTCCATTATAGGAATTAGCTTTACAAATGATTTGATTCCATAGTTAGATAAACCTCCCCCCCCCTGAGGGGCTCGTGGCTAAATGACAGCCGCGCTGATCGATCGATCTACGAGGTTAAGCTGCGCTTGCCGCGGTCAGTCCTTGGATGGGTGCCCGTTCTTTACACATCGAGACCCATCCGTGCCTCGGAGAGCACGTTAAGCAGTCGGTCCCGGTTGTCATAAGAATGTCTTTGACAATCGTCACGGGTAGTCAAGAGCCCGAAAGTCTGACAACCGGTCTAACATTCGAATACCGGTATTACCCAATAATTGGGTTGTGGAGGTCAGATGGCAGTCGCTCCACGTAAAATACTGATATTCAGCCGCAACCAGTTAGACTGGAAGCTGCCCCAATCTTGTTTGGGAAAAGGCTAGGCGGATGAGTTAGATAACCGCTCCCACAGTACCTAAATGCGAGCTATCTCAAGTATTCTCTCTATAATAATATAAGATCACTCCTGTTTATAAACTGTCCCACTGCTGGGCACGGGCCTTCTCTCAGAATGAGAGGGGATAGGCCCTAATCTACCACGCTGGCCGAGTGCGCGTTGGCAGACTTCACACACCTTCAAAAACTTTATGGAGAAGTCTTAGGCATGCAGGTTTCCTCACGATTTTTTCCTTCACAGTTATAGCAAGTGATAATTAATTTCTAATACGCATACGCACATGACTTCGAAAAGTCAGCGGTGCATGCCTCGGGATCGAACTCGAACCATTCGCTGTGGGTGGCACATGGTTAAACCACTAGGCTATCACTGCAAGCCTAGTGTAGAGAGAGTGTATTAACTCTCTCTCAAGTATTCTGTCTCTCAATTCTAATTCTCCTTCTCTAACCTCCTCTTTTCCAACAGTACGACGAGAGCCTCCACGGCGGAGGCTACATGGAGGGCGGCGCGATGTACCACGAACACAGACTGTCCCACCCCCACTTACCGCCGGTGCACTACCCCCCACCAGCGGCGCCTGCGCATGCCCTGCCAGGAGAGCCGCTCGTACACAAGAGAGATAAAGACGCTATATACGGGTGAGTGGTAACGTGTGATTTTGAGATGGTATTTGAATTAAGAATCTTTCTTTCTTTTCTAAGGGCTAATTTCACTAAGTTTTTCTTTCCTAAGGGCCAATTTCATTAAGCTGCGTTAGCTACTAACCCCTTTACTTACAGACGATGATTACATTAAACAGATCTTATGTCAATATTGTCATTGGTCATCTCTATTCATTGTCATACAAATGACAAGGATAGTTGTATATTTAATCAGTGGTTAAAGTTAAGAGGAGTAAGGGAGTAATAGTCCCGTTTAGCATTTTAACTGTTGTGAGACAGTACGTCAAAATGCTTGACGGGACATTTACAAAAGGGTTTGGTGAAATTGACCCATAAGATGATATTGTTACTAACCTTAATTATTAGTATAAAACAAAGTCGCTTTTCGTGTCTGTCTGTTTGTCCTTTGTCGCATAGTTCTTCTATACTTCATAAAGGATTTTAATGCGGTTTTTACCACCATTAAGAAAATTTATTCCGGAAGGTTTATGTGTTTAATAACCATGAAAACATGTCGCAAGGACCAAAATTAGCTCTACCTACTCCGATCACTGATAAATAATAATACAAAACAGCCCCCCTTGCCAAGTTGTTTTTCTGTTAGCGTTTACGCCAAAGTCGATAAACGCTACGGAAGAAAATGTATGGCAGTGACATAAGTAAGGCTAAGGTCACGTGACTTTTCCGCAGGTAATGTGTTTGCTATACAATTTGTGCTTATCGTTTGACGTGAACACTAACAGAAAAGCTACTTAGCTAGGGCCCCAGTTCCGTTACTGATTAGTAATAATGTACAGCCTAAACCTGTGAAGATAAAACTTGGAAGATGTGTTGCTTAGACGATGTACAGATGCACTAAGAAAGAATTTCTCTTATGTCTACCTCTGAGCAGATCTTGCCCGCCTTGAAGTTTAAATGATGCAACTCTACTACAGTACCCGGCAGTAATCGAGTTTGAGAAAGAGATAGTCGGCTAGCTTCGGCTTTGTAGAGCATCGTATCCGTCACTCATACCTATTACCTATGTGATGTTTTGTCGCTGACTTGTTTATTAGATAACGGACTGTTAGTGCTTCGTGCGACAGAGATGACGGTCAAGCCGAAACTAGCCGATTTTTCTTTCAAAAATTTACTGCTGTGTATTGTAATAGTATGAGATTGCTGTCTGTGTTTGTACTCCTCAATTATCCATAACTTAAATGAGTTTCATAGCCTTCCAGCTATTTTGAATACAATTAGCTATTACAATCTACAATCATCTCGATTATGCAAAATGATGTCTCAATAACCATAAGTATTGTTAATTTCAACCCCACCAATGTTTGTTCCAACTTTAAAACAACAAACTTGGCCCAATCTTTAGCCAAACTTTGGCTATCACTCTCCCCTCGAGATGCTAGATAAAATCCATAAAGGTGCCATATTTGACGCTTAACTGTCCGTTTGCGACAATCTTCATGTTATCTGATCAAAAGTTGTCAAGAAACTTGAGGTTAGGCGCCATTGGGAGCGGTGTGGTGGGGCCCCACTGTTAGAGAGTACAAAAGAGAATTATACTCTTCAGTGGATGTTAATAACGATAGAGAAAGAGTAGGTAGTCTAATGTATGTATCCGTATTTCTAAAACAGGGTTTTTTTAATCTTTTTGAATGGAATTGTACGACAAGAAAACAAAGGAATTTAGGACTGTAATTTGTTAGGCAGGCTAGCTATGGACTCCTGGCACATGGACCTCAGGTTAAGAATATAATAAGTATGGCTGGATTCTTTTTTGCCCTCTTTGCCAAACTTCTTGGCAGTATATGATTAGGTATAGATGAGACAAAGTTGTAGTATAGTCTGGTTATAATTATCCAAAGGTGCATCTTATATACTAACGACTACGTGTTGATCACGGATAGTAGAAACATTTAATAGATATTGAACGTGCGATAAAGATCATAAGATTGCGATGTAGATTGTAGATACAGCACAAAGATATTGTACTGTAACAGTACACCCCCCTTTAAAAAAATTATTATGGTAATAGTGTTTACAATATAAATTTGACCTAGATCTTACTAGTTATTTGCTGATGTATATAAACAATAATGCTATTGTACGCGGTGGAATTTGATGACGCCTGTTGTGGTGTGATTTGCTGACGTATGTAATTTTGACTTAGCTGTTGCACGAGTGTTTATTATTTTTTTCCGTTAAACTCTTCATTCTTCTGTCCAGTGTTTTTATTATGCCGTAAAGTAGGATCACGCCGATTGTTAAAATAATCTGTCCCATTGCAACATTTCTTGTCCACCGTAAGTCCTCCTGGATCAGGTTACGGAGTTTGTCCGCTTCGTTTTGATTGAGGCAACTGTCCGTATTGTATGTTATCTGGTCCTTAGAACTTTGATTTCCCATTTTAGATGTCTTGTTGTTACGAGTAGTTGTGAATTAATGGTATATGTTAAGATCTATGTTAATATATATATGAATAGCTTGCTTATATCAGCGATTTTTTATAGACGTACTACTGGCGGGGTACTCCTTTGGTATTTTTTTTTAATATTTGTGCATGACGCTTACCCATGTAATGCAAGTGTCTGTACATTTGTAGAAGATTACTTGGTATTAGACGAAGGAGACTATAACAGTTATGCAGGTTGCACACGAATGTTGTTAATATTGTAATAAAATAACAATAAAATATTCGTGCTCAAATCTGATTTGTTAGGTAGGTATTTTAATTAACAAATCAGATTTTATTCCATTAGGATTAAGAATTAAGAATAGGCGTGTCACTATCATCAATATTCCATCAAATATTCAAGACAATGGATGGATGCCTACGGTCTGGCTCGTTTTTCCGCTGATAAATTATGTTAAATTACAAATAATATAATAATATCAGCCCTGTTAACAAACTGTTCCACTGCTGAGCACGGGCCTCCTCTGATAATGAGGGAGATAGGCCATAGTCTACCACGCTGGCCAAGTGCGGGTTGGCAGACTTCACACTCCTTCAAGAACTTTATGGAGAACTCAGGCATGCAGGTTTTCTCACGATGTTTTCCTTCGCCGTTAAAGCAAGTAAAAATTAATTTCAAATACGCACATTATCAGAAATTAATTATCACTTGCTTTAACGGTGAAGGAAAACATCGTGAGGAAACCGGCATGTCCTAGAACCAAAAATTCAAAGACATGTGACGTCCACCAACCCGCACTGGGCCCGCGTGGTGGACTACGGCCCACTCCCTCTCACAGAGGAGGCCTGTGTCCCAGCAGTGGGAACATTATAGGCCGATTATGCTATGCTTATGCTATTATGCTACGCATATGACTTCGAGAACTCAGCAGGCACATGTTTAAACCACTAGGCTATCACTGCACGCTTTATAATTTACTTTGTTATAATTTATTAGACTAAATTGAGGTTCTAAAAATGTTATCGAAAGGAAATTATTAAGATGTTAACATTACTGACCCTTCTTGCAGTTACGGACTAATTGCTGGGTTCCAATATTATTTTTTATTTTGATATTTTAGCTTGAGGGAACACATTTTTTATGTAAGATAGATAGAAATAGATTCCAAAAGATATCGTCATTTAAATAGTAAAAGCTTTTTAAAAGAAAATAGGCAGTAAAATAAAATCCTGTTTAACAATATTCAGATAGAACTCGGCGGTTATAACTTACTGAGTAAAAACGCAATTTTATACTGTGTCTAACTGCAGTAGAGCATTTAAAAAGGTTTCTTTTTAATAAAATTTCCTTGTAAATGTTGTGTTTCTTCGATGGAAAGGTCAGGACCACGGTGTACGCATTGATTGCAGTTTTTGCTGGAACAAGCAAACGTTGTAAAATTTATTGCAATTAAAATGTAATTTATATGTATTTATTACTTATTTTACTTTTGCTGTTAGGGTTCTTTGGGTTTTCATTGTTTTATGTTAGTCATCTATTTGTTTTTTCTTTACGATAAGTATGTGAATTGATTACCTACCGACTTACTTCTAAGAAATTGATTATTGGTAGTGGTCTCAGATCATAGAAACAAGGAGATATGCCATCATAGCAAATTTATACCGGAACAACTGATGCACCTTTTAGTACATTTTTCGACACAATTACGCGCATAATTAAGCGCTCCTTGTGAATAAAAAGATCTCCCACGCATTAAACATTCCGCATACCCTCAATCTAACACTGTTAATCGTCACTCAACACTAGCATTAAACTAAAACACTGTATTTATACCATCGATCATGTTTGGTTCGTCGCCAGCGCGTACGTTTTTAATATTGAGCAATGTGCTCAAAATCAGACATCAAGCTCGATAGCGCCTTGGCACATCTCCCTAGTTTCTATGATCTGAGGTAGTGGTGAAACGCAATGTTTAGACATTACAAAATAAGTTCTAGATAAACAAATATTCTTCTTCATTAATATAGCTTGTTACCTTGCTTACTATTGACAAACCTGTGATTTTATTTGACTGTAAATGTACAAATAACAATGATTATCAGTTTGAATCGTAAATTCCTATGATTATCTATGATTACAGATTCTACAAATAACGTATTTTTTTCACTAATCTATAAAAAAAAAAGGAATCCATTGCAAATGGTCAATTTTGTTCTTCATAACCGTTTTAGAGTTCCGTAAGATTCACGCCAGTGTAACAATAAATAAAAAATAACCTTTAAAATTTTTAAGTAACGGGCTTATGTTTTATAAGCTTCCACGATATTTAATAAGTTTAAGGAAACATATTGTACCAAGTAATTATTCAGTAATTTAGATAGCTAGGTACTCTTCTTGAGCTGTGAAAAAGTTGTTTTGTATAATACCATGTTCTTTGACCACGGATCCCCACTTAATGAGTAGGTACCATCACGTACTTTGCAAGTTTTTTTTAACTCTATTGGTTGATGCGTGGAACGGAAACGACCGACGTAGGTATCTTCCGTCATACCCGACTGGAAAAACCATACTTACCTACATCAGTTAAAAATAGTGAAAAAGAAACCTTATTGATTCGCAAATTAATTTTCTTTGTAATGACTTACTTTTCAAGTGATAGTTGTTAGTTTAAGGTCATTGACGTTCCTATTCTTAACGCGATAGTACTGTAATTGCTAAGATTATATTTTTATTGTTTTTAGGTAACTAATTTATCGTACCTACTAATAAAAAAAATAGGTAGGTAGGTACTCTGATTGAAAAATAATTATGAAAAATAACATGAAAAATTCCGCCGCTTTGCTGTTAACATAGCGTACCTACCTAGTCTGGCAGTAAATACTTAAGCCAATGTAAAAACCAAGCTCTCATGCAAAAATATTTATATTTCCCCCACTTACAATTTAAATCTCCTACTAACATTATGCCATTGCAATGTACAAAAAAAAAAATTTAAACCTGTAAGTATGGTTTTTTTTTTTTGTATAATTTAGAAATAATATAAATAAATAAATTTTAAATTAAGTATACCGAGCTAAACTGTTTTTACTTAAATATAAATTAAAGGATATCCTTTAATTTATATTTAAGTGTAGTACCCACCTATTTTTTTTATTAGTACGATAAATTAGTTACCTAAAAAATATAATCTTAGCAATTACAGTACTATCGCGTTAAGAATAGGAACGTCAATGACCTTAAACTGACAACTATCACTTGAAAAGTAAGTCATTACAAAGAAAATTAATTTGCGAATCAATAAGGTTTCTTTTTCACTATTTTTAACTGATTCTTAGATTTACCAAATCTTTTTTAATAGATTTTTTGATTTAAAACAACTCAATTTTCAATACAAAACGTCGCAATATGGCGCAAGATCAGTCCTATTCTTATTTTGATCGCATAGTAAGCTTTAGAATTCTTACCGTTATTTACCTATACCATCCCACTGGTGGGCAGAAATTTTCTTAAGTAATGCGTCAATATTGATAAAAAACAATGAGAAATTCCCGCTATCACTGGCACCCTACCCTATACAGTGGCAGAAGGATAGAGATGATATCGACGTCACGTACACATCTGCATCTAATCTATGATCCGCCGCGTGAGAGGTCATCCGCTCGCAATTGGACCATATCTTTACCTTTTATGATGTTTTAGCGCTTTTTTTGAACCCGTGGTTATGTTTTATGCCGTTATGTGGAAGATAATTACAGTTAAAATGTTTAGACAGTGTGATTGTATTTTTTGAATATTTTTATAACATGTTGTGATTTTCATCAAATTACAACATCACATATTTTCATGAAAAAACAAAGATTAGTAATTAAAATTATATTTGTTTAAGAAAATGGAAAACGTTTTTTACATTTTGACATTCAGGGGAGCCATGGCGTTGGGGAACTCATAATATGTGAAACGTACCTACTGTAGTATCAATCTAATCATGAATTTTATTTTGACAATCTAATCTTCAGTAGCAAAAGTATCTGGTCATACAGCCAGCTCAACCAAAGAAGTTCCAAATTCGAATCAATCCGTCCAAAATAAAATAATATTTTAAACCGACGTATGCTTCCAGGCACCCACTATTCCCCCTGCTGGCGCTGATCTTTGAGAAGTGCGAGCTGGCAACGTGTACCCCCCGAGACCCCGGCGTGGCGGGGGGGGACGTGTGCTCGTCAGAATCCTTCAACGAAGACATCGCAGTCTTCAGTAAACAGGTAACTATCATCAGAATATCGAAGCCCAGGTGGGTACAGGTACTCTCAGACTCTGCAAAGACAGTTAAATAGCAACTCCTTGTAACAGCGCCATAAAGTGTAATTCCGTTCGCACAGCGCTACGTTCCTGAAATATAGCCTGCAAGGTAGTCTCTATTGCGTAAGGGGGCGTCCATTAATTACGTGAGGCGATTTTGGCGGTTTTGCGACCCCCTTTTCCTCCTTGGTGAGATTTGGCTCGACATATAAAATAACTCAAAGAATTAGCAATAAGCGAAAATATCATATAATTTTTTCATCGAATAGGACAATCAAAAAAACATTATTAACAAGAGGTAGGGTTTGTATGTTTGTATGTATGAAGTAGGTAATCTGTGGAACTACTGATCCGATTCTGAAAATCCTTTCACTAGTGGAGAGCTATCTCTGAATGCTTTATGCTACTTTTTATCCCGAAAAAAAGCATATTTTCACGGGGTTTCGCGGACAAAGTCGCGGGCAAAATGCTAGTGACTAGTATTAATAATGTACTATTGATCCTAGAAATAATTTAAATATTTGTGTTGATAGTACAAAAGTCTAGACTCAAGACTAAAAGAGGGTAGAATCGCATTTCCCTAAACCATTCAAGTCTAAAAAAATATTCAAAGGACCGAACTAGAATTACTCGGTAAAGGAAGGTTCAATAACTTGGCATGACACACCTGCTGCCTTTGCCTGTCAAATGAACAAAAAAAAGTGACGGGGTTACCCGATTGAAAATTTAAAAAATGACCAGTAAAATATTTTTACTGATAGACCTTTTTGGTATTTTCAATGTAGAATTTGGCTCTATGGATATTTTGGTTGGGAATGTTGATGTCACATTTGAGTTCTTGTAATATGTAAGTAGTAGTAGGTCTGTCTGTACTGTACATTGTTAAATTAGGTGCATAATATAAATGTTCGTTATTATGAAACTTACTGTTTTGTTAAGAAATTGCAAAAAATAAAAGGAAAGCTTCTCCCGCTTCTCCCCAATACAAAAAAATTACACTAATTATTCTTAAAAACCAGTTTAAAAATAAATTTTATACAAAACCCAACATAAAACTGGCAACTTTGCATATTCATTCGAAATTTAAAATGTCGTTCAAAATGGCGCCCAGTAAATCAGAATCAGTAGCGGCAATTTCTTCTGAATCATCTGAATGCTATAATAACTATAAATCTGTAATTAGTAATGGTAAACTCGAGCACGAGTAAATACGAGTTATAGCGATTATCGATTGTTTCCGCACCGCGTCTCGCTATTCGGTTTGTTATCGATTCAGCTAAATCGAGTTTGTGAGTACCTACTCGAATTAATTTTCAATTGATTGTAATCGATTCGATGCGTGTATTTCTTCCAATTTTCATTTACCCGCTGATAAGAAATGTTTAGTTATGGAAGAATGAGTTTTTAAGTTTAACGTTGCTTGTGCAATGGTAATAACGTTGAGAAATCGATAATAAGTATGTGTAAACGACGTATTCCTTTAGATTTAAAGTTTAAAGCATATCTATCTTACCAAATAAAAAATAAAAGTAGATATCCGACAGATTGTGCCTATAAGTCAGTAAGAAAAGTTCATTCAAAGAAGTAATGATAAAAAATGCATAACCTCCTCCTTTTTTGAAGTTAGTTAATGAAAGAAAATAATTGTGTTCAAAATGCGTCCCTCTTCATTTAAGCTAGACACCCGTCGCCATAAAACTAACAGAGCACGTTGTAATAAGAGCGAGAAAAGCTGATAAAGTAACATTCAAAGGACATGCGTGATTTACGACTTCGTCTGCAGAAACAAAAAAAAATAGATCCCTGAGATCCCTCCAACCATAATCCCTTGCCAGTAGAAAAAAAAACTTGTTTATACTCAAATTCTAAGCAAACTTCCTGGAAGGACACTTGTTTTAAATGGCAACATTATAAAGAAAGTGTTGCTCCATTTATAAAAATGATTTTTCATTACGGAGCCTATAATAACATGACAAGCCAGATCGGTTAATACGTATTATTGAACTAAAAAAAGGAAAATGGAATCATTTTGTAACAATTCGGGGCTTCGTAAAACTGGTAATCTGTACAAACCGACAATCAAATACCGTGTAATTTGTAACAAAATTATATTACCGCGATATCTTTGTGGGTTTTTCATTTTTTTTTTTCCAACAATAGGCACAATAGTTGTTGACATGTTGCGGCTGATATGCAATTTAAAAAATAACTTTGATGTCTTCACATTCACGGTTCCACCGGATGCAACTTTGTAACGACGTGCAATTTAAATTTCACTTTTAAAAAATTGATTGCTATATTATTCAGTCTATATCCTTGCGTGGTTTTTTTTTGTTTGCAGATGAATAATTTCTGATATCATTTTTAGATATTTAATAGGTAATAATTTAGAATGCATTACAGTTTCCATTTTTTTTTGTTATATCATAAAACTTGGAACTTTTGCTATAGAAAACGTACTAAAATAACTTTTCTATTAACCCTATCTCATAGCTAAGTTAATATATCGATTCTTTATCAGTCAAAGACTTTATTGTATTATAATTATTGAAATTAAATTGTATTTATAAGTGGAAACGGCGGCGACCCGTGGGACCTCGCCGAGATAAATGATATACACCAGTCACTCAGTGTCATGGAACTGACCACTGTTTATGTATTTATTGACATAGGTTCCTCCCTGATAATACATTATTATTTAATGTTTGCAAAATATCTTGTTGGCAGAAGCCAAAATAATTTAATTTATATGTATGTGGTATTGTAAGATATGTACCTATTATTTTGTCTTTAAAACAATTTAGGTGTATATTTTTAGGTGTATATGGTAAGTTTTTTTTTGTTTCTAAAGATAATTGTAATTCTACATTTCAAGATGTATGCCAAAACAACTTGGTAGATCCACCCGTTCCTGAGAAAATCGGTGGTGACACACGGACAGACAGACGGACAGACGGACAAGAGAGTGATCTTATAAGGGTTCCTTTTTTACCTTTTGAAGTATGGACCCCTAAAAAAGTTGGTGCTACATGATAATAATTTCTTCTTTCTTGTTTCAAACTTTCATAAACAACATAAGTAACAAATTCCTTTTTAAATTACGAAATCACTATCGCTTGACGCTCTGACAACAAACATTAAAAATTTACTATCACATACAGATTAACACTGTAAAATGACACATTTATCAAATGTTTGGACGCGTAACACGTACGAAATCTAATCGGTCGCTTTAATTACTATAATAAAACGTTTATCGGTAGCCGTGGCACGTGAAATCGCAATAGATAGAGATAAAACTCATATCGCCTTCTCTTTCTAACGTTAAATAAGTGACGTCCATAATTCATACCACGAAATAAATCATAAACCGTAAAGTGTTTATTTTCAACGTACTTAATATGTTATAAATTTATTTAAGTGGCGTGCGGTGCGATTGTGGGCCAAATGATTGATATAGTGCCCTCCCCGTGGACGATCGGTTTAGTTGTGATACTGTCATCCCATCATGGATACTCGCCGTCACTACCGTGCTGATGCAATGACCGAGTACGCTCGATACTCAAGTACGGACGATGAGTTTAGCTCTTTTTGTTGTCATTAATCGTTCTCTGAGTGACAGTGAGTCAATTTTTATAGTTTGAATGGTTCGTTTGTTTCGTTTGTTTATTGCTGGATAGAGATGTTTTATAATGTCTGTCAAGTGTGACGTGTCTATTGGTAGTGAAGAGCACCCAGCGGATTAATGAGGCAATCGAGACAAGGATTAAGTGTACTCCGCCATTTCTTCAGCTCTCAATGACGTCATGTAGGTACTTGAGTCGCTTCTTTTACTGTTCTACACCACAATCTTCCTTCAATTTAGAACAAATTGTTTCATAAACTCCATTCCTCTTAAAGCTAAATCTGGCAGTCATTTAAACCCGAAGCATTCAACAAACAACATTCCATTTACGAGACAGCTTATTAAGCCATCGTGTAATGAAACGTTAAAACGAAAATTGCAAACAGCGCCTTCGCTAAATAACTGGATAAATCAAGATATTTTATAGAAACGGAAAGTATAATGAGATGTAATTAAAACTTAATTGCGGTAATTTTAATTGACAATTGTCGGGGAGACGATCTATCGATGTGGGAATCGATTCCGAAATGTTTTTTTGTTCACATCACTAATGATGGGGAGGGAACTTGGTATGTCGATATGTTATTTTGTTTTATTTTTTTTTCTTCAAGTTATGCATTACATTGTTATAATAATTATGATAATACAACGCTTCATTGATTTGACAGCTGGTGTCTACGTCTGATTAGTTCATTAGTCAATGTTTGATTGGAAATACCTGGAACTGATTCTAGTTTTGATAAAGTTAAGCTGTTGGCTGTCACTTTATGTAAATTACTAAATGTACTTCTAACTTAATTTGATAATAAAATTATGTAGTTCAGGAAGGTTGCTACCTATCAATAATCTATAATTAATCGATAGATAATAAATTACGAAAAAAAGTCTACAATGTGAATAATTGAATTAATGGAGGTTTCCATTAATTCAATTATTCATATTGTAGACTTTTTTTCGTAATTTATTTGATAATATTCTTTTAAGTAGCTTCTTACATTTCATAATCAACTTATTTCATTCAAATCTCTGACATATTTTTTGACAATTAACTAGTTTTCTTGCACGTTTCGATATGTTCATTGTTCTTGTTCGATGTTTGAATGGCGTGCATCGATGTCGTTACTCCGATGTTTTTCTCATTACTACGGTTTTTAGTACAGTTCACACAAAACTCCACCGTATTGAGTTCATATTAGTTCATTCTGATTTAATTGTATATTTTTATTGGTTATTGTATGCCGTCACGGTAGCTTGGTGTTGCGGGATCGGGCGGGTACTTAGTAGTACCGTAAATGGTGAAGTGCTTTAGTTTTGTGTCTTTATATGTGTGTGTCTGTTGATTACACGCTAGGTATTACTTTTGTATGGACACAAAAGCGATATAGAAAATCATGTGCATTTTACTGAAGTGTTTTCTTCTGCATTCGCATGCAATCATGTAATTGTAAGGCTTAATAAGAACATATGAATTTCATGTTTATGTCTTTCAATTACATTCAATTAATCACAACAGTAAACTTTCTCCGTTACATCAGTGATAATGAAAAATAATAACAAAATCACAGCATCATCAATTTTATTGAGTCGCACTGATGTATTAGCTATTAGCTGATTCTATTACAAAGCCCGCTGTTTGGCAGAGTGATCACCGTCAATCACTTTCAACGGGCATTTTCTAAGTATTTCTGCCATTATAGCGAGTTTACTGAATATTAATAGACTAGTAATCGATCTTATAATGTCGGATTAAACGATAAAAGAATATACAGTTGTGCTAACGTCTAATAACTAGACTTTGTAATTATGAGGCAAGTAGCGCCGCAGGAAAAAACATAGTAATGGGCACACGCACGCACAGACTAGATGATCTATCTGCAGATATGAGGTTTAGACAGATTTATGCGTCATTGAATTTTTTGCATTCAGGGATGGTGTTTTTTCATAGCAATTGACGGTTTCAGATTGTAGAGATTATTAAATAAATTTTTACTACGGTAGTATATCTATAGATTTATGTTCAAGATTATTAGAATATCAGATGAAACTAAACTTATTAGTGAAGCAATCACGTACGTGTCGCATTCAACTAATTTAATGCAAAGAATGTCGAAAGTTGATGAAAGGTGTTCATTTTATAGTTTTACAATCGCGTATTACACGATATTCTGTATTATTTAATATAAAGGATTAGCATGGAGTTTTGAACATACAAGATCAATTGCCAGCCAACCGACCCGTGAACCGACACTGTCAAGCTGCCACAGATACTGCTCATTCACAGTATTGTGATGCGCAGCGTCAAAAGACAGTACATTGTGTATTTGTTTACATCTGTCCGTGTTCCGTTTAACGCTATAATTGACAATTGTCATGGGATTTGGACGCGCAATTTAACCTCTTTGTCGTACTGATCCAATTCAACGTTTCGCGCCGAAATAAAATAAATAATGGAAATGGCGGATCGGTCCGCTCGCGCAGCTGCGCCCGCGCAGCGCGCCACGCAGTATTCATTAGCTGCGCGCGCTAGAGTGGAACCGCGATACGATACGTTTTTTGTTATCTCGCTCGCACGCAGCACTTGCATTTTTTTTTCGACAACGCATCGGCGATTTCGTTTTATCGTCCCCATCGAGTGGTTTTTGCCGTTTGGAATTCCTTACGCATCTTGTTTCGGGTTCGTTTGTTGATAAAAATTGTTGGGTTTTAGATACACTCGATCCCGGATTCGTGGGAAACCTTCAAGTTCCCGAAGATTTCTCAGTTAATTTTCGTACCTCGTTTGGCCTCGGTCAGCGAGCCGAAGAAAACAACGGCAATCGCAAATCGTCGATTACAGTCTGTTGTATTTTTTGCGTAATCAGCAGCGTGAGCGTAAAGGATATCACCTATTTAATACGCATTACCCGCGACGTTGGTCGCGTAACATTGATGCGACCATTTAATTACAGAGTAGAGCCACGACACGTATGTACGTGATTAAGACAAAAAATCTTATGTAACGAACGTTTCTTAAGAAGTCACATGCGAAAATGCGAGTAGCATACCTACCTACTTTTAAAATGTCGATGATAAAATTTACAGCAGCCGCCGTTACAAGGTTACGGCACTCGGAATTTTCTCTTTTATTGTTGTGGCATCTCCGTGAAAGTGGTCATTAATAAAATAAATGTTATTCTTTGCAAAAATAATTATGAATGCGATTAGATGCGTTTCGCTCTGCATTCACAATTATTGAGGCTAATGAATTCTTATCATGATAACCAGAGCTGTTACAATATTTATTAGATTCGTAACTATCGCTTGGCACAACAAAATACTTGTCACTGTATTGTTTGTTTCGGTAGTTCAAGTTTACATTGTTTATGGCATAGAAACAGTTACATAAAACCTCCACTGCAATTTAAGTCCAAATAGTTTCTAGTAGAGTCCGAACTTTATTTACCCGCTCTGCATTGGAAGAGCTTAAAATGTATTTCAATTACAAGAAGGACTTCTTTCCTATCTCGAGAAAAATTCCTCGAGTAAATTAAAGGTCAGGCATTCATTTATTCTGATTACAAACATCGATAATCTATGCAATTTTATAAAAGGCTGGTCACCGACAGAACTAAATAAAAGTATGTTATTATGAGAATTTTCTCTAACCTTTGCTTACTGATTGAGGCCCGGTTGCACCATGCGATAGCGTGCGCCTCTCAATTAGTGCCTGACACGCCGCGTCGACCGACTCGCGTCGAGTTTTTGTCCGTTTAAAGCGGCATTAATATGCCGATGAACTAAACATTATGCTCTTTCATCACTTACTATGACGTCAACTAGAAAACAAAAATAAAATAAGGAAAATACGACGACGTTCAGAGGTCACTGCAGCTGGTAGAGATTTTGGAAAATAGAACACGATTACACGAATCACGGCCGAAGAAGGGACGCGTTCGAAATTTAAATTCGTCCAAGGGTTCCCGAATTTGAATACGCCAATCGTAACGCGCGCTGATGTGATTGGTCAGTTGCTTTTCGGCAATCTCTAGGGTGTTTTAATTTTACCTAAACGTTTTGTGTATTGAATTATAATATTTTCTAATAAAATATACCTACTCAATATCAATGCCATCTTATCGCACCCTCAGTGCAAAAAAGCCATAAGTCGTCTTATACTTTGAATTTTAGTTATTACTATTATTGGAAAGTGCTACAAAAATAGGTACCTATCATTTCATTTTTTTTTTTTTAATTTATTTCGTTTGACTGTTCTATTAATGTTTAAAGACTTTTTTTTGCTCTCCTGTAAAATTAAAATTCTTATCTTATGCCTTTTTTCCCTGAGGGTACGCTCTCAGTGACGCATACCAAGTAAAGCATTGTACCCATATTTGCAAAATAAATTTTCTTTTTTTCTTTCTTTCAAAAAGCTACAGTCAATTCTGACTGTTTCATTTCACACTTGAGTTTTCAATATAAATGTCTTTTCCATACATTTTGAACTTCCCTATCCATACTAACAAATCTCTACAGATATAAATTATACCACAACAATGATTAGCGGTCCATTTTCGGTAGAAAGCTGGTGCGAATGTGTAAAAAACCGGTGCTTCGTCGAGCGCGTCGTGCTACTCGTATGAGCTTTTTGCGCCTTCGTCAGAGCATTCGCGATAAAAATGGATGCTAAATGAGTATTAATTCGCACCGGTTAATAATGACATAAATACACTAGGTGCAAGCTTTTAAGTAAAGGGTGATTTCGTAGTGGAAATCCGGGAAAATATGGGGAAATTCGAGAAATCTCTGAATCGTTTCATTAGAGGGTTCTTGATTTTATTTCTTACAATTTCTGGTAACTTATTAGTATTTTTTTGAATAGATTATTTGTGCGTATCATTAAGGTACTAATGAAAAGCTTATAACATAGGATAAAATAAGTAAAGAGATGGTAGAGTTAAGAAATTGTATTTTTTTTGTCATTATTTCGCATGTTCACCAATGTAACTAATATTACCTATATTTTTCCGTTAACCTTTAATAAATAGTGCTTTTTCGATGGCACCAAAGAAGTGAGTTAAACTAATACTTATCTTTTCAGCAAAACTATAAAAACGTTTTCTGAAACCACAACACCCTGTAGATCAAGTGGTGTGCAATTACAAAGTCTCAGGCGCATTCTTCGCGACACGTCGGCCGATTTCGTCGGCGACACTCACCGACATTCGCCGACAGTCGCCGAACGTTTTGATTCCATTTTTAAATTTCAAGTACCGTACAAATACTGGTTTGGTTCAAAACGACCGAATTGTTCAATGTTCGTGTCGTTAACCCTTTATTCTGTTTTGATAAACATTTTGAAGCAATCGGAGTATTAATAAATTATTAATTTATACCTACTTACCAACGAGTTGGTGTCTTGCATATTGTGACCTATTTCTTTGGAACTGCGTTGTTATTGAATTTTAGTGATGTTCTATTGTTCTCGGGATTTTTTGGTCTCTGAATATATTACTTACCTATAAGATTTTGCTTACACTGACACTGTTTTGACATCTTTAACATTGGTTCACCCAAATCAATTTTTAAAGGCGTGTAGCAAAAATGGTATCAAGCCGAGCGTAGGTACTTTAGTAGAGTAAATAGTATAGTAGCGCAGTAGAGTACTAACTATGCTACTAATTCTACCAATATACAGTCAGGGAAAGGGATTCTTTAGGAACTTCACTATCATTCATTTGGTCGTTTATTCAAACTTCGAAGCAAATCTGAATCCGAATTGCTTCGAAGTTTGAATATACAGGGTGTAAAAAGACACATCACCAAGCCGAGACCTACGCATTCTGTACGTGTAACTAAGTAATATTATGCAAAAATAATCGCTGGGAAACGACTTTTATTTTTAGGTTAAAAACAGCTGTTTTTTTGTAATTACACTCTAGCGACTGTGCCTTTGGATGTGTTGATTTGTACGGGACGGGGGAAGTGGAGCATAGGTCTGCCCTGGCCCCCAAACTCCGCCACTGCCGCCCCAGTGCCGTTTTCGTGAAAAACGTAAAAAAAATATTGAAACTTTAACCTTCAATATCTCCATAACCGGGTTCCCAGGTATGGTCCAGTACAAAAAAATCATCGTATTGATGGGTAGAATATGTGGTTTCAGTTTTCGTTATGGGTCTTTTTACACCCGATACAATACGACCGATTATGAATAATAGTGAACCTGCTAAAGAATCCCTTTCCCTGACCGTACACAGATTTGATAGAGTAGTCAGTAGAGTATTAAAAGTTTGAAGAGAAAACTGCTAGAGTGGGAATGGGTAGAGCCTCGGATCATAGAAACAAGGGAGATGTGCCAAGGCGCTATCGAGCTTGTGGCCTGAACTTGAGCAAATTGCTCATACTAAAAACTTACGCGCTGGCGACGAACCGAACACGATCGATGGTATACCTAAATACAGTGTTTTAGTTTAATGTTAGTGTTGAGTGACGATTAAGTGTTAGATTGAGGGTGTGCGGAATGTTTAATGCGTGGGAGATCTTTTTATTCACAAGGAGCGCTTAATTATGCGCGTAATTGTGTCGAAAAATGTACTAAAAGTGGCATCAGTTGTTCCCGTACTAATTTGCTATGATGGCATATCTCCTTGTTTCTATGATCTGAGGGTAGAGCAGTAGGCTAGTTGACTCTACCGTTCACTCTACCCGTGTGCCCTCGGCTTATAATTATGATAACGTAGGAACCTATTTGATTTTTGCTATACTGCACAGGTACTACCTAAACCCATATTCAGAAAACAACCTGAAAATCACCTTTAAAACTGGCAAAATCGTAACAAAGATCCTCTACAACACCGATCGCTTTAACCATAACTCTGAAATAAAAAAAATAAAAAAGCACTCATTATGTATTTGACAGCACAGCTAGGATCCATCAACATCCAGCATAAGCAGGCCTCTCGCCAAATTTCCAATGCTATAAAAAGCCGGTCAACTTACACTGGATGATAATCCGTCCAGGCTTACTTGATCTCTCGTTGTAAAGAAATTGTAAGTGCGGGTAGGTCATCGTTTATTTTGGTGTAAATAAGGGTAGTCGGAGGGTAGGTTGGGGAGAAGCGACCAGTCACAAGCAGCTGACGTGGATTAGAGGGAGTTTTACCTACGTAGGGTAGTCTATACCTATGATGTTGTTTAATATCGTCATCATTGAATGGGTTTTATAAATTCATATGTTTGGTTTGAAATTTGTTTGTTCTGGTAGGGATTTTGTTGGTGAAGAATTGTTAGTATAATTTAATCAGACATGGACTGATATCGTGTGTATAGAGATATTTAGAAGTTAAAAAAGTGACCTGTTTATCAGTTTAGCTGTTTTTTTTTGAAGAATTTAGGGCTTTTCTGTTTTTTCCGCACTCTAGCCGCTAGCGTTTATTTTTTCTGTTTTTTTTTTCTTCATCTACTATGTTTAACAGTAGTTAGTTGTTTGGAACCTTAGATTAAGATTTTATCAATAGTCCAATAGCCTCCAATAACGCGTTGCAAAAACCAGATCTTATTGCTCCGTGTAAATGAATGATACAATCGCGTCTGGGTAGACTGGAAGGCATTTTTAGTATAATATCTGAAGTTTAAATCTTTTCAGCTGTATCAAAATTTTGATTTTGTATATCAGAACAAGCAAAACTCTTTTTACGCGAACTAGATCAATAAAAATATGGAAAAAAAATGACAAAACTACTTCCGTAGTCGATGGTACACCATAGACAACGACCACCCCCACCCTCTTTTATTGAAATTAATGTTGCAGCGATGATTAGTCGCTTTCCACCCCCGAATATAAACTAAAACGTGGGCATAGTTTGTTAAGAAAACGTTAAAAATGCGCAAATATAACTTTATCATATTATACTACGTTTTTTACACAGTATTTGTGAGTGTTTATATTTATTTTTAGAACAGCAATAAAATGTCATGCTGTGGATATAAAATGATGTTGAATCTAGCTTACGAAACCTTCTCTCTATCTTTTTGTAGGTATTAGAAGAATTAGCAAGTAAATGCAGCGTGTACAAACGATTTTCTTTATTATTCTTGTCTAACTAGGTATCGTAATTGCATCCTGTGATTGACTTTTCATCTTCTCCGTAATTAAGTTGAAAACTTATATAGGTCTTTGGATGACTAAACAACATGTTTAAGGAGTTTTCGTTTTTATCACAAGATTTTTTTTAACGTCCCATACCTCAAAAGGAAAAAAGAACCCTTAATATAGGATCACTTTGTTGTCTGTATTACACTCGCAAATAAATTAAAACATAGGAAACTTCTCGTTAACCTAGTACCATGAAATTTGGCAAGAAGCAAGGTCTTACAACAAAAGTAATGGAAAAATCTAAAATCGTTGATTTGAGTCATATCTCTTTTTTTGCGATTACAAACTTATATTTTCTACGGAACTCTTAGGGCGCGAGTCCTACTCGCACTTGTCCGATTTTTTATTTATTTAAATGTCACAATAGATTCTAAATGCATCAAAACAGATACCCTCACGCACTTTAAGGTAAACAGTCCTAAATACGCATGCATTCACGATGGGGGCTTAAAATGATGTTTAATCCTACCATGAATCATAATGTCTTATTACAATAATATTTATAATCTCTTATGTGAACGAGCGAACAGATCTGCCAACATTCAGAAAAAAACGACAGCAAATTATCAAAAATGAACTTTATCTCAATATGCTTAGATTGAAAATTCATGTGTGCACATGACAGACGGAGATTAAGGCTGATGCATCTGTTTCGTATAAAAAATACACATTTTTACAAAACGTGCAAAAAATGTTATTAATATTTTTTTGAACGTGACTTTTTATCCCCGTCCTCCTCTAAACGTCTTTGTGTTGTGTCATAGAATTTAAAAGAAGTGATATTGTTTAATTCTTTTATCTCCACGTACCTATCTTATTTAAATGTTCTATTGTCTAATTTTGTTTTATAAATTTTTCAGTTTTTGTAGAAGAAATCAAACATCTTTTTATACTACACTACGAATTTACTTCAATCAACGTCTATATTCTATATTCAAGCAACAACGGCTAAAATTACCCACACATCAACTGCATTATTCCAATCAAAAAGTCCATACAAAAGTAATTCAAACCCACAAATGGACAAAGTAAGACCAACTTCGATAATTTCCAATAAAATAATCATGAAAGGAAATTGCCTACAACCCTATTTCTTACAAAGGAAATAATTCATTTCCCAGTATTCCAAACATAATAATGCATCACTAAATAGCAAAATACTCAGTACCTACACGGTTTAACCCTCTGAATATTTCAATTTTCTAGTACTATACGATCAAGTACTGCATTTATAACCCTGTAATTTCTTAGTCGTCAATTTGCCGCTGAATTTGCCTCCTCCCCCCCCCCCCCCGCAAATGATACAGTACGTTACTGAACTTGTAATTATTTTTAATCTATTCCAATGTAATTGTAGTCTATGGTAGCGGAAGATTCTATTTTGACGGCCATATTGTACGCAAGTTTGGCGCGAACGGAACGGCCATTTCTTTTTCGACGTGAATTTTTCTTGTTGAAGAATAAAATTTATATTTTTATGTATGCAGTGCTGTGGTAATTTAGGTTTTTAAAACATAATGGCTACGCATAATGATATGCATTTATCATTACATTGCATAAACGTGACTTAATGATATACGGGCAGAAAAATTACAAAGAATATTCGAAGAATATCTTAAAACATTTATTTTATTATCATTCGTTTAATACACAGCTGGGCGTCGTTCGTTCCGTTCTCTGTTCCTTCAATAATTCATATACATTCTAATACCATTTGCCATCAAACTTGTACATAAATATTTCGCGTTATTTAGCAATATACGACAAGAAAAGCGCATCTAACCCTCTCACTGCGCCCGGTACGCGGAACAAAGAAAACACAAAGGGCTGATACGTCACGCGGCGCGAAACCAACATTATTTGTAGCAGATCAATCAAGATTATGTCCAGTAATGCGTCTAACCCCTTCGGTCTGTGAGACCCCGGGGGCCTCGTGATTGTTTCATCAATGTGTCGATGATTAGGGGTTAACGTGGTAATGCTCTTGATATTAGTTTCTTCCTTTCTAATTTGTTCAGAATGAGCAAATAAGGGTTATTGTATGAGTGATAAAAGTACAACTTGGATAATAAAGTTCCCGGTTTGAATAACATATTAAGTTTTATGCGAAACAAACGTTTAAAGATGTCTTCGCTATAACTGTTATTAGCGTAAACTGCACTGAGTGTTGGTATAATTAACATTTAATAGTAGAAGCATTTATTTAAACATAAAACGCACAGGCGCAATAAATTTGTTATTAAACAGATACAATATGTTCAACACAAAATGACCTATAAAATAATAAGAGAACGTATTAAAGCGTAAACATATGTTTTTTCGTCATCCACAACGAGAAATTGTATAGTAATAATAATACTTTAAAAGTATTAAAGAAGATAATTTCGTGCAGTTTGCATCGATTTCCCGTCCCGTCCCCTTTAAAAGTTAAACTTCAAAAATTACATTAACAAAAGCCAAAACACACAGCGAACCCGCAGTTATTAAGCACTGCACCATTACACTTTAATTTTTAGCCTGCTGGGATTTAGGAGGGGTTGATTAAAAAAAGAGGCAAACCAAGGGTGCGTATGCTTACGTATTCATAATGGCGTGCGTACTAAACGCGTTTATTTTAGTACAAACACGCGTACCGATCGCGTTTTAGGGTTACACTATTATTTCATTATATTTCGATAGTACAATGCGTATTGTTTAAAACATATTGCCTTTTTTTTTTTTCAAATTTCGTATTTTGTTTGTTTTTAAAACGGCGTGTGGAGTGCACTTCAACGGAAAACATGTTTCTGGTCTGTTTGTTAGTCTGTATGTTTGTTTGTGTAACGAGTGAGGTCATGAGAAACGTGAAGGGTTATAAATTCAAAGTTTTTGTATTGTGGTTATCTTAAGCGCTGGTGCACGTAAATAATGGCGTTAGTCATACGTAAATAGCTTGTGAGTTTGTGAGTGGCGATCTCGGGAACTGCTGAGCATGTTTTGATGAGTCAATTGGGTGAAGCTTTATTGTGGTGTTGCTTTAAGATGAAAGAGTATAAGCTTAGTGCTAAGTAGACAGTAGGGTAAAGGAATATCGTATTAAATGTACTTTTATTTAACAATTTAGAGCGGATTACAGTTGAATGTTTGACGAAAGCTTTTGATTATGATCCAAATGAAATTACTGCTTACTTTGAACTTGCAGGTATCAGTACCTATACTTTCTTATTAATATTATGTCTATTGGGTCCTTAATTCTTGATTCTTCATTTATCATCCAGCCAGTATCTAGACCTAGTGTACCTATTTACTTTAGCCATAATCAATTTATTCATTAGGTAAATCATTCCATTCTTTACAAAAAAAAAATGTAATCCAACTGTTTCCATTTTCAGGGTTCCGTAGTAAAACTAGGAACCCTTATAGATTCGTCATGTCTGTCTGTCTGTATGTCACAGCTATTTTTTTCCGAAACTATAGGACCTATACTGTTGAAACTTGCTAAGGAGATGTATTCTGTGAACCGCATTAAGATTTTCACACAAAAATAGAAAAAAACAATAAATTTTTAGGGTTCCCCATACTTAGAACTGAAACTCAACATTTTTATTTTCATCAAACCCATCCGTGTGGGGTATCTATGGATAGGTCTTCAAAAATGATATTGAGGTTTCTAATATCATTTTTTTCTAAACTGAATAGTTTACGCGAGAGACACTTCACATCTAAAACAAATTAAAATAAAACATCTCTTGTAACTTAAACTCAGACCAACCAATTAATCCTTTTGCCGTTATAAGTCCTTATAAACGAGTTTATAAAGTCTAAATTTCAATAGCCAGGAATTAATGAGCCAGTCGGCCTAGGCTAAGAGAGACACTAGACAAATAACTGCAAGATTTATTTATAATAAATTAATAAAGTAAGTTATTTTTATTAACTAGTATTTGCGGAGTTCTACAATTGATATAGAATTAATGCGTTTCTATTTATGATACTGAGACGGATAAACTTGCTTTTATACGTATTGAACACAATTAAAGGTTCTTAAAGTATTTTTAAAATCTTTTAATGTAAGTTACAGAAGTTACAGGGGGAGCCCTGTAACTTCTAAAATATGATAAAACTAAAAAAAAAAATATGATGTACATAACCATGTAAAATTCCACCGAAAATTGGTTTGAATGAGATCTAGCGAGTAGTTTTTTCAAAATCATCAAAATTCCTTCACAACCAAACTTTGTTATGCGGTCCGATTTTTTTCACTTTATACGTCCAAAATTGATACGGAACCCTCGGTGCGCGAGTACGACTCGCACTTGGCCGGTTTTTTTAATTTTATGTATACATATTTTTGCCAGATTACAAAAAGGATGCTTAATTTTTATTAAAGACTGTTTCTAACTAGGGTCATTCCCTGTTCGTAAAATAGTCACAAAGAATAGTTCTGAATTCTAAAAAAGTTTTTAGTCCTCGTCATTGGATTTGAATGTTTGGTCTTTTTTAATGTTTTATTCTTTTTTATTATGTACGTACCTACTATTTATTAAAATATTTTTGGACAAGAACTTTTTATTTATAATTATGTCGAGATATTCCTCGTTCACTTCCCTAAGTGAACGAGGACTAAACTTTATTATTACAACTTTTAAAGTACATAGGTATTATAAATATCTACTTACATTAAAAGATTTTAAAAATACTTTAAGAACCTATAATTGTGTTCAATACGTATAAAAGCAAGTTTATCCGTCTCAGTATCATAAATAGAAACGCATTAATTCTATATCAATTGTAGAACTCCGCAAATACTAGTTAATAAAAATAACTTACTTTATTAATTTATTATAAATTAATCTTGCAGTTATTTGTCTAGTGTCTCTATCAGCCTAGGCCGACTGGCTCATTAATTCCTGGCTATTGAAATTTAGACTTTATAAACTCGTTTATAAGGTCTTATAACGGCAAAAGGTTATGATTACTTGGTTGGTCTGAGTTACAAGAGATGTTTTATTTTAATTTGTTTTAGATGTGAAACTACATTTTTTTTGTTCTAAATAAATTATGAAGGCGATGTTAAAAGCCAACTGAATGCACCACTTCTGGATAAGTGTAATTTAACTTATGCGGTGGATAATAGGGATGTTGAATTTTTTTTTTAATTGTGAATCTATAAACTATTTGAAAAAGACAATTCACACCAAAAAAAACTAATAAAATATCTAAAAAAAAACGGCAAAGTTATATAACACAAGTATGTTATCACTTTTCCCAACAGTATTCGTTTGATTAACATTTTAAAATTGTATTTGAAAAATTGAGGAAATATCTTCGACCAAAAGTTAGGTTATACAGGGTGACAGGATAAACAATGGAAATATTTTAAGGGGTCATTGTACTCATTATTATGAACAACTTTTACTATGGGACCAACCCTGAAATCGCGAAAAAATATCAGCTGTTCCATACATTTATCAATGACCCCTTAAAATATTTCCACTGTCTAACCTGCCACCACCACACCACATAACAGATAGTAGGTAGATGAAAAACATTATGTAGTTAAGAATTATGGTCTCGAGTTTTGTTCGAAAATAATAGTTCAGTACCTACCTATATTCAATTAGATTAGATTAATTAGATTTTATTAATTGAATGAATTCGTTTCTAATTCAATTATAAAATAATATAATTATAAAATCGAATCATTAAATTATTTAATTGTTTTGTAATTAGCACTGCAATTAGACGTCACTAAACTGCCGTATGTACACTCGACGTCATTGACGATCGACCACTTTTCACCCTTATTACTAAGAACATAAGGGTGAAAAGTGGGCGACCGTCAATGACGTCGAGTGTACCTGTTTGTTTACCTTTTTCATTAAAATGGATTGACACAGGGTATACTACTCGTACATACTTATTTGCCCTAAATAACGAATCAGCAAAAATGAAATGGCTATTTCATAGGTAACTAAATAAGATAAACTAAAAATAAAGCGATTAACACAAATTTACGACTAGTGTAATAGTCTGAACGAGTGAGACACCATTTAACCGACTGCCCCGAAGTGGGTAATTACCTACCACCTTTATTACTACCCACTAATTCCACGCCAACCCTCTGATCGCGTTAATGGTCGAAAAACTGACCTTCCGGGTCTAAACGACCCTCTTGGGACCTGTTAAGCAACTAACTGTAGTGTATGATACGCCTGTATGAGAACACGTGATTCGCACAGTGCGCAATAACATCACAACGTAGACAAAATAGTACGCAACGATCATTATAAACTAAATTAACAACGGAATGCTGAAAACAAAAATATTGTCGCCGATTACACGGTGTGTCAAATATTTTTTTGCAGACAAAAACAAATTGCTCTAATTGCCGCAATAAAATTTCACAGTGTTTAGTGTAATGTCTCAATTCGGTTCAAAACAAAACAAGTGATAAAAAATTAAATATCATTCTGAGCGTTCAAAAATTATACGTTACTGACAACTGTCAAAACCGGAACACGCCCTCTGACGAACGGTCCGTGAATTAATAAATCAAGCTCCCAGATCCGTAGTGACAAAACTCACATCAGAAATTACAGGTCACAAATCGTCACACACCACGGCCATAAATCAAGTTGAATTCTTTGTGCGAGAAAAAAAAGAAACTAAGCAAATACCCCGGGTTCGGCCGCGTCTACCTGCCCCGTATCTTTTGAATACTTTTCTTGTATTAAAATAAAATTTTTGAACGCACGGATTTCGGGACAAAAAACGCACGAAAAACGCTCTACTATCTCCCATCCTTGTTTCGCTTTAAGCTTTGTCCTTTTCGAACGGGGATGACGCTCCGCCGGCAACGAGAAGCGTCATTTAGAAATTTTAGAGCAACAGAGCATCGCGCGTCGTGCGAAATACGCTCCGAGTGACCTTTCCACACTAAAGTTGGACTCTAAGGCCACTGGCACACAAGTTTTTGACAACACAAAAACAAACCGTAAAACATTTATAAATTCCAGTTAGTTATGAATAATTTCTAGATGATTTACATATATTTTATGGAAAGAAACACTACGCAAACAAAAGGTCGGGCCCGCGTCTAAGTTCTTTTAATTCCAACACAGAGCCCGAACAAAAGTTAAACAACCAAACCTCATTTTATAGAGCTACGTTTATGGCCACAATATTCAGTAGGAGCCATTTTGTTAAGAATATTTATGGCGTTTTTTGTGCTCACCAAGGAGAAATGACTGATATTTGACGTTTACAAGTATACCATAAAGACATTTGTTCATTACGTCCGTTTATGGGCGGCAGTAAAGCGGACCAAATAAATATATTCGCACGTCGTTGTGTCAAAACAGGTGATTAAATGCGGAGCGGTCGCGGTCGCCAAAACAATCGCGGCGTGACGCGCGACGGAGCGGCGGCGGCGCGCCCGTAGAGACGTACGACCACTAAGACGCGCGCACTATAAATAAAAATTTCGTAACAGGAACGCGTATTAATACACTATAATTTTAAAATTCGAACTACTTCAGTAGCGAGGTCGGTCGATCGACCGTTTTTTAAGTCAAAAATTCGAAAAAAAAAATCACCTGCCGACCGCCGGCCGCACAAGAATGTTATTAAATAGGAGGCGACTTAACTAAATTACAAAACTCGACCTCTGAGCATTATAGAATAACTTAACATTAAAGCGTCGTATGGTACGCGCGATTCTATATCGTACGTTTAACTTTGACAAGCGTCAAAATGGCTCGAAACCTCTTGATTTATTAAAAAGTCCATCGAGATCGATCGACGGGCATCTTAGGTAGCGTCTCGGTGCTTTATTTTATCTTATAAATAGATTTTTTATTACAAATTACAGGGTACCACGTTTGGTAGCGATTTTGGTGCCGCAGTTATTCCGTTACTTATCGCAGTAAGTGCCAGTTGTTCATCAAATCATAATGCGCTTTAATTTGTGTCAAATAGGGTTTAATATTCATTGAGAAATGTAGACGTCTCGATTGGGACCTTACGAATTTAATGATGAGTTCCGTAGTTTTTTGGAGAGCTCAGGTAGCGGGCAATCGGTGCTTAAAATCAGTGTTACTCGGACACTGCTCGATTCCAGTTTTCAGTGGAAAAAAATCTTTAATCGATTAACTTGAGTGTTGTTCCGAGGTGGTTACATGCACATGAGATCTGGTCCTTTTGAGCACAACAAAGGCCTGTACGAAGGCATTTATTCAATTAAACAAACAATACCATTTCGACTGAAAGTGCACAAAGGGGGGCAACAATGAGACTCAGGTAAACGCCATGAATAGAGAAAACGACAATTGTCGTATCCCTAAGATATTTGGGACGAGTCAAAAGTTATTTTGTTCACGGCCTGTTTACTTTTACGAGACAAACAGATATAAAACGCTTTTGTCCCACATTTTTTGCGAGTTAAATCGATAGAATACAGTTCGATGCATCGATTAAAATAAAAAATATGGATGCAATAACTCGATTCGAAAGGGAATTTTTGCTTCGTATCGACACCTAACAATTCGTGATGTTTTTTGTCCCGATGTCAGTTGTAATGGAGGCATTAAGCGTGCCGATGCGAACGAGTAACATTTTTGTTGCATTCATTAATATATTCACGCTATTTCGATATTAAAGATCAGCAGTACTGTAGCCGTAGGTACCAAATATAAATGCTCTTGGACATAAATCACGTACTGGGTAAAACACAAAAATTCAAGGCGCATCAAAATCTATCATCATCAATATTTAAGATTTAAAAACACAAGCATTGTATTGTGATAATACCAGATAATATAGGTATTTGAAGACATAAAACTCAAATGAATATTTATTGTACACAGCATCGTCTAAGTATACAAAACATTTACAATTACCACTATAGCAACATCAAAAACACCCATAAAATCTTACTATAAATTGTTGCCACCAAAAATTGTTGTTCCAAGACTTGGGTATCAGCCGATCGTCTTATTAGCATTTAATTTGTGTCCAAAGGGGCTTTGGTCTTGCTTCATGGGTCGGTGCCCCCCTAAATGAGACACTTCCTTGCCTCGGGGAGGGGGAGGGGCTATATTTACGTTTGTTATATTTTCGATCGTCCATTCGCCATTGGTTGGATTTTGGTAACATTGAACTATCATTATAGTGATACGCATCGACACGATTAGTTTTATAATGACACGTTTGTATGTAGAAGGCGGGATTGGGTTGTGATGGCCCCTTGGTTAGAATAATGGACAAAGATGGTGAAAGAAGGAAATGTGGATAGGATTGTCTAAAAGTAATCTGTACCGGTAGACAGAGTACAATGAAATTGGTCTTATCAAGCTAATTTTCTCTTTAAAGTTAGTAAATATGTTGAAGATAATTTTAGAAAAATTAAAATGTAATACTGTAAATCTAGATACCTACTCAATATAGCATAATGTGTATAATTAAAGAACCACTCAATTTGAACCACTGTGCAGCTATAGCTAATCAAAATGGAAGGATTAAAGGCAAAACACTTTACAGTAATAAAATAAATAGACTCAGCAATAAAATTATACAGCGTTACCTTACACCAATTATAAGGCGAGGTGTGAACGTTTGTAAGGTATATACTTATGAATCATTCTTAGATCACTGACCCAAAGATTAAGAATCAGCAAACCCACGCTTATAAGAGTATCTATCACATTTTTTGTGACGCCAGAAGAGGTCAAATTACATTAATGTTGTGGTCAACATTATACTGTATTTGTCAACGATCCCACAGAAAGTGGAAACATTCGGATTTTTTTATAGGTGCAAGAATTATTTACTATAACGAAATTATTTGATGATGATGACTGATGGCACATAAATTTGATGTATTTGGGATAATAAATAGGAGACAAAGCTATGTAACTACAATACGTTGAAAAGAGACAAACGATATAAGACCTGCAGACTGCCACTTTTAAATAATCTGCTTAAAGTTTATAAAAATATTTGCATAAACAGTGGTAATCAAAAAAACGTAAGTTATAAAAACAAAACAAACATTTGATTTGAAAAAAATGTTGCAGGCAAAGAAAATGTTTGTTTTTGTCCGCAATCAAATAGACTTTACCCACTGTGCTTCAGCACATCCGCAGTTGAACTAGAAGAGGCAAATAACAATTTGTTGCGTTCAATAATGACACAAGGCGGAATGATAACCATTATGTCGTGGGCGGGATCGAACCCGCTACCCGGTGCACAGCGGTCATTACCGGCCGCTATGATTTGTGGCCATGTACGGCTCAAGGTGGGACGGTATTAGACGTATTAAAAACTTTTTATATCTTTCTTGTTTTTAAATTTAAACTGATGGATTCTAGAACAATGCTCAGATAAAGGCCGATTTATATCAGACGAGCGAATGCTCATTCTATCCCCACTCTATGAAATTATTTTAGTGTAAACCTCAGATCATAGAAACAAGGAGATGTGCCAAGGCGCTATCGAGCTTGATGCCTGATCTTGAGCAAATTGCTCATATTAAAAACGTACGCGCTGGCGACGAACCGAACACGATCGATGGTATAAATACAGTGTTTTAGTTTAGTGCTAGTGTTGAGTGACGATTAACAGTGTTAGATTGAGGGTGTGCGGAATGTTCAATGCGTGGGAGATCTTTTTATTTACAAGGAGCGCTTAATTATGCGCGTAACTGTGTCGAAAAATGTACTAAAAGTGGCATCAGTTGTTCTCGTACTAATTTTCTATGATGGCATATCTCCTTGTTTCTATGATCTAAGGTGTAAACAGACGTAGAGCATTCTTTCGTTGTTCTATTGTGCAAGAATTTTATTCTAGTTCTTGGTTCTCATTTTTGCTCATTGATATTTTGGTGTAAACTCTGAAAACGAGCTTTCGTTTACGCTGATCGAGAAAGAATGCTCGTGTTCTACTCTAGCTCTTTGATTGTTTGATTTAAATTGATATTTGCATTAATCTTGTTTTAAAAACTATTTGAGTTGAGATTGACGACGTATGCAGAAGAATACAGGCGTAGAAGGTCGTCAAAATTATGCTAAAATTCTAAGGTTACCTACCTCAAAGTAAAACCTTCGATGAGGATTTTCTATCATTTGATCGAAAGGATCCAACAAAAAAAAAACACTCGTTTAAAAACGATTCCAAAACATATTATTACGAATGCAACAAAAAATCTCACACAACAATTAAAAACGGAACTCACCATAATCTCAATTATTATAGAAAAAGAAAAAGTTTAAATTTGAGAAAAAAAGGTTAATAATTAAAAGCCAATCAAAATTGCATGGAAACCGTATCAATCATCTGTGGCCAAGTAAAAATGTATAATTTTTATATGACATTTAAGTCCCATAATAATCGATCCCATACATTTTAATAGCCATGCCTTAAAGATACGGTCATTTACCAATGTAAATTTTGCCTTATGTGAATTGATATAAAGTCTATTCGCACTTGTCACAAACGCTAAATGGTTAACTGTCATTTTTATAATTTTTGCAAAACGTCGGATCGAACGGCTATTTTGTATCGAAATTTATGATCTTATAAATATGTTTCACACTTATTTTCTGGGGTTAGCAGAAGTAGTAGTTTGATGGTATAGTGATTATATGAAAGATTAATTACTGATTGAAGTTTTTAATTAACTTACTATCAATCAAATACTTACTTGTTTTTAAATTAGGAAATAAATATTTTTGTTTTTTTAATATATATTTTTTTATATTAATGTTCTAATTTATAGAGTTGAATGTAAACTTAAATGATTTTATGGCAGGCATAATATTAAATGAAGAAGTAAATGAATGAATTACAATAAAAAAATATAAAACAAATGCACTATGTAATTTAGAAATTATTCATTATAAATAAGAACTTATCACTAAAAAATAAAAACACAAAATTAAAAACTTATTAACTGACATAATTATTAACAAAATTTCACTGATGCAATTAATTACTTACTCTTTATTTCCGACGTTAGATGATCAATTTTATTATTATTGAAAGATTAAAAATAAATTAATGGTCCTCAATAATTGGCTAATATATTCTAAACCAATTAGCCAGGTATAAAAATAATTTGCATCAAAGTTTGTACGCTGTGTTTTTTCCGATTTTTTGGGTTCTTATGAAGTTAATATAGGTCGACCAGAATCTGATGGCAAAAGTAGAGATTAAAATTAGTTGCTACCAGCACTGGGGTGAATGGATGAAATAGTTTTAGCTTGCACTAGCAATTTTCAGAATTTTACACAACTCGTAGGTACTTCATTAGAAAATGACTAGTACCTACCATGCATTTCCGCATGCCGTGCCAAAATCATTATTTAATTATTTTTTTTTATTCCACGAGTCTCTGGTTTACCTATAGTAATCATCGCACCGTTTAATAGTATGAAGCATCACTAATTGCTCGATATAGGCTTTTCCCAAATTGCCCTACAACCGGTTCTCTGCTTTTCTTCTAATCTGCCTTAGTAGTTTTAGGCCTTCTAATCAGGTCGGTCCTATAAATCGACTTAACTATGCGCCTGTCAATGTCAAAATTAATGTCATGATGGCAACATTTTCTAGCGTTAGCTACAAAATATTTTGAATTTGCTCTAATGCTCTAACTAAATTGCAAACAGATTCTACAATAGGAAGCAAATTAATTCCATTCTGAAGATATTTGTATTTCTAAGGAGAGAAAGATTTATATTTTTTTTGACAGCTCCTAGACCGAGATAAATAGACGTTACTTAGCACGTGCTTTGGCTAAGCTATGTTCCCATCCCTGTCTTGCTTGCAAGTTGCGCGACAGTGACAACGATACTGCTTAGCCAAAGTACGTGCTAAGTAACGTCTATTTATCTCGGCCCTAGTGTAGGTACAGTTATAAAAATCGAGTCATAGGTATCTAACATTAAATTTTTAAAAGCATAATCAAGTCTCTAATCTGCTGTCAGATCTCATTTTAGTTGTGGTGGTAGGTTGAAACAGCCAATCATACACTTGACATAACGATGCAGGTGACACAAATCTAGATAATATTAACATTATTTAGATTTCTGTAATTCAGGCCCTCAGATCATTTAACGTCATATTTAAAGCAGTATGCGTCACAATAATTGTGATTATGATTATATATTATGATTGGCATATTTATGTGTGAGAGATCTCTATATTTACTCTTTCACACATAAAAAATGCCGCACTCCCATAATCTAATTACTGGTGCAGATTCTGTTGAACATCGCACTAAACTAATTTTAATCACACTATATCTCTTTCTTACAAATATCATTGAAAAAGGATAGAAAATATTTAGAATTGTCAATTTAGTCTACGCCCTTGTCATTTACGGGAAAATAGTCGTGACCTTTTACGATTACGACTAAATTCACATTGAAATGAAGCAAGTGGACTAATTTGACAGTATTAAATATCTTCTATCCCTTTCTCATGTTTTTCGTTAGAAAGAGACATGGTGAGACTAAATTAGTTTAGTTTGTAAACAACAGAATCGGCACCACTGTTTTTCATCACTACGCACACTAAACTAAAACGGTCAAATGAGTCGGGCGAGACCCGGTAGCTCAGTTGGTTCAGAGCACTAGCCACGGTACGGCAGAGGTCGCGGGTTCAAATCCCGCTCGTGTCATAAGATTTTTGAGAATCACTTATATATTTAATAACTAAACTAAAACGCTATATAAACTATCGATCACGTTTGATTCATCAGCAACAGATGACATTGAACTTAAAGCGTCAAGCTCAATAGCGTCTTGGCACATTTTCCTTGTTTCTATGATTTAAGCTTATGCCTCCTTCCTATCGGCACGCTAAGCACGACCGAATTTATCTCTATTCTACCAAAGAATAGACATAGTTCTTTCTATCAAATCGTTATCTCTTCTGCCCGAGCACGCGGCGAACCGCGCTTGGTTTGTCAGAATTTTGTCTACTGAAGAATAGATATATTCTCTTCATTATTTGCCTAAAACGGTACAAATCTTTCTACAATCTGTCACTTTGTCTATTATTTTGCAGACAAAACCCGTTTTTATCGTGGTCATGCTAGGCCAGTAGGTTATCTGTCTGTTTATTGCCAATCTATTCTAGATCCTACAAGTTTAATTATGTCATCCCATCTTGTGACTTTTCCAAGGATTTGTCATACTTATCTGACAAATAAGAATTTAAATACTAACCCGTAATACCGCTACTACTTTGGAGCTAAAGTCGCCATCTTCGATTATACTTGATTCTCATACTAAAGTATATGTCAAGTTATTAACTTTAGCAATATTATCTTGAATTTTAGAATCTTTTGGACCATTAGTGGGGACATTAAAATCGATAATCGATTCTGTTTGTATTGTTTTCATATGTTAATGGTTGAGGTAATAATTAGACTTAAAATCCACATGTATAATTTTATTCGTGTATTGTCTGCCTACATAACTTTGTTGTTAAACTTTATTTGTTCATAAAAACAACAGCTGCATTGTTTTAATCTTTTATTAGGCACTACGTCTTGTATTGTTGGATTAGCTACATGAGTTGTGTTGCTTATCTAGGTACATATAACTTGTAGAATATCAACCGTTTTAATTTTATTACCTTATCCTTCATGAGCTAAATCTTTAGCTGTTTCATCTTTACCTTCCTTAAAATTTGTATTTTTATCCTTATTTGCTCAATTAAATTTTGTGACATTTCAAAGTTTATCATAACTTAACATATAACTTTAAACGAAAACAGTTATTCACTGCACTTAACTATGGTTACTCAGACAGTAAGTGGTTTTGATTAAACAAGATGCCAGAAGAATAATGAGAGAAGTAATTTTAATTACAAATATAAGTCGGAAGCAAATTATTATAGTTTTGGAAATGTTATGTCATGTAAGTTTAATTAGTACATACTCATTGTATAATTATTATTGTTGGCAACTAACATATAATATATACTGTGTTGCTAGATGTAAAAAAATCGGGCCGCTTCGGTGTGCATGATAGTATCGCATTTCCGGGCAACACGGGGTTTAAATGTTGAAAAAAAGCGTTTCTTAAGTATGGGCCATAGATTAAGAAGGAGATTGGACAGATTATTTGCCTACAAGTGTGGCTGATAAGAGCGGTATTTAAAAAAATGTGGGAATAATAGGGATTGGGGCAGCTAAGGAGTTTTTATGAAGAATATATTAAACTAAGTAGAATTAAGATCACGAATTTACAATCTCTTCGAAGATAATGTAGGTTTTTTTAGTACTTAGATAAATTATGTAGAGTAGTTTTTATGAAAATGTTAGAATGACCTTGCCGTAATGGTCGTCTATTTAATATCAGTTTTGCAGTAGAAAACTTACACTATCTACATTGAAAGTCCTCGCACAATCTCCTACAAAGTCTAAAGCTATCTAGTTATTGTAATTTATAGTCAGTAAGTCGAGTCTATATTTTTAATCTACGGTGCGTGCGCGCGCGCAGCCAAGCGAGCGAGCATTTTATTAGCCACGTACAAGCATTACGACCCGGCTGCGCCCGCCATTAATCCACTACCCGACAACCTTACTTCACATTCATAATTATTGTGAAAAATATCTAATAAATATATATTTATCTTCCACAGATACGCCAAGAGAAACCTTACTACATAGCGGACCCCGAGGTAGACTCATTAGTAAGTATTGTCCACATTTATTACTCATACAAACCTCAAGACAAATAAAACGTGGGATAACTTTAATACCCCATAAAATAGGGAACATTTCAGCATAATTTACGATCTGATTAGCTAAAGAGCTGTCCAAAATTAACCACAGGTAAACGAGAAATATTTCTCGGAACAACAAAATAGGGAAATAAGATTTAAAAAAAAAGATATTATATTGTCACTCATAAAAAGCTGAATCGCACCGTGTGCCTCCCGCGGCTAGCTGGGACAAAAAGTAAAATAATAAAAGTAAGATGGCGGCCACCCACGGCCGCGGTTCGACACGGGTACTTAACCGATTTTTAACAAATAAAATCTAAGGCATTACGAATCGCGCCGGTCGGAGGCGACGTTCATGTTATTTGACTTTGTTACTGAAAATTCGTTTTATCAACTATCACCGTCACGCACGTACCTATCTTTGCTATTAGATTGATTTGTTTGTCTGTTGCGTCGTGACTCATAAATTTGAGAAATTAAATCTGGATGAGAACAGTAGCGTGGGGCTATAAACTAAGCTGTCAGTTTTACCTGTGGTAGCGTTGATAAGCGTCATTCATGCACATGGAGGAGTTTTAACCGGCTTGGAGATAAGATGGCCAAACACGCGGCGACATCCGGGCCAAGAGCAAACTTTACTCGACGAATAGGTGAATTATCATGTTGTGTTTTTGTCCTGAAGCTGACATGTGGTGCCACTGGGTGACGCATCTGTTTGTGTAGTTGCATGGTTTGTTTCTGAGGAGCCACTTGTTTTTAATGTTTCTGTTTTAGTTAGTTCACTGATTTTGAAATCCTGCTATCCTACAAATATTATAAACGCTAAAGTTTATGAGGATGGATGGATGTTTTACTCTTTCACGCAAAAACAACTAAACAGATTTTGATGAAACTTTACAGTAATATAGCTTATACATCAGAATAACACACAGGCTTACAGTTTATAAATATATTGTTAGGCTTCCTGCATGAAAATCGTAAAACCTTTGAGAAATACGCAAACATTTAATTTACGCGATTAAAGCCGCGGGCGGAAGCTAGTAAGAAGTAAATTGATGTATTTTTCCGCTAAATTCAGCAAAAAGTTTGGTGCTTTGTCAATAAACTATCATCCGAGCACCGATTCAAATAAGTTTATTTTTAAAAGTGCACCAAGTTAACTTTTTCAAAGAGTTTTTTGGTTCAAACTATTGCATTTACCGCAAAACGAGCAGTGGGCTAAACATACGTATACTATACACAACTCGAAAGCTGTTGAGTAGTTACACGTAATTAGTTTAAGTACAGCTTAAGTATCTCATAATATTTTTTTTTTTACAATAGTTTGCGGTTGGCCCTGTGTGCAAACCAACAAAGCGTACTTAACAAAATTATTTCAATACTCTATTATTGCCTTTTGAAATAATTGAAATGGAGTTATTTTTTTATAGTACTTAGTAATTAAAATGGCAGTCTTGTTGGTGCTCTTGAGAACCACATGACACGTCTGAGTCCATGTTAAAGGTTTTTGTAAAGATCCTTTAAACGTAAAAGTTTGTCTGTACGGTTTTCTATCGAATTTATATTATTAGCTGTTGCCTGCGACTTCGTCTGCGTGAAAATTGATGAAAATAGCCTATGTTTTTTGCCAGGCTGGACGAATTTGGATGAAATTTGGCAAATAAGCACCCTCCTATTTGCCAAATTTCATCCAAATGAAGAAGAAGAAGAAGTAACAAACATACACAATTACACACACAAAATTTCGCGTTTATAATAGGTACCTACCTACATATTAGTGTGATTTTGCAATATTCTAGAAAATCAGTGATATTAATGCTAAAAGATAGAGGGCTAATTTGGTCCAAGAACCGCCAATGATAAGACATAAATGCTAAATAAAAGGGTACCCTACAATGTAGATTTCAAGTATGTATGTATGTACCTTTAATGTACCTAAGTTTGAACTTTGAAAACTGTCAAACTGTCAACCCTTACTAAATTAAACTGAAACGCATACAAAAAATACACTAAAATCGGTATACCTAGATACGGATTTTAGCAAAGATTTAAATAGTAGATGTGTGATCTTTGGATTTTAGTGTAAGTTTCCCAAAAAATTTCTTAAATATCAAAAAGTCTTCATAAAGTTATCAACGCAGGCAAAACCGAGTTCCCGCGCATAGCCTTCACACTAAAGACATTCACCCACCGGCACAGTATCAGGTGCTCTTTATCCCCAACTGTCGTTATTACAATGCTGAATGCGCTGTTGAGAGTAATTGGGACTGCTGCAGGCTGTCCCACACGTCATGTCGCGAATTTAAGGTGTTTTGCGAAGAAATACTCAAATGTGGGCCAAGGGTATAGGGGAGTAATGGTTTTTTTTTTGGTCTGTGCTTTGATGCTTTATTACTTAAATCTTAACATCTATGGTTAATGTAAAAACTCATTTTAAAATGTGTACTCTAAAAATCACTGGCAGTATGTAATTTGGAAGAAGTTCGAATTTCCAAAAAAACATATTTGAAAAAAGAGCACGTGGGCCGTACGTTTGTTAGTCTAGTGATGTACACACTGTATCGAAATAAAGTACAGTCAACTAAAAACTAAAGTTGACTAAAACCAACAGAGAATCGACTGTTTTATTGACCCATTTGGTGAGAGGCGATTGGTTACGACCCGCGGAGGTTGTTTGCCCACGTCACATCTGTGTTTGGTCTGTCACAGCCTTTTGAGGCTTTAAGCTTCCTCAAACATAGTTGAACTGCAGTAGCGTTGGTAAATAGAACCGAATAGTTTTGTGTTTTACGAGTCATTAGTAAGCAATACAGTGTTAACATGTTATGGAATGATGTTGTTTTAATGCCTTGAAATTTTATTTATTGCAACGTGGCCTTAGACTTTTTTTATTATTATTGTTTATTTATAATACAGGAATAAAACGAGGTTAATTGTATAATGAATTTCTTTTAATTAATTGAGTTGTAATTTATAGTGTTATCGTTAAAAATGGTCTATGGCCAGTTCTAGAAATGGTAGAATTATAGCGTTATTATGAAGTTAAGCATATTTTGTAATAAAAACTAAATAAAAACCTAACTTGTTGATAAAATTTAGTGGTAGGTACTTAAAGTCGAGTTTAGTGTTGTACAACAAATAATTAACACACTTTTATCGACACCATACTTAACTTTTAATTTATATTCCAATTACAAAATCTTATCTATTCTTTATAGTGCTTGTCTATAAATTTTAGAACAAAATCAGAAAATCTTCTTCAACTTCGGTTTCCAAGGGATTACATTGGGACACTCATAGTCTCCCCTTCACAAACAAACCCGTCTCAGTGGCAAGAGTGAAACAAGTCAAACACATTTTTATCTGTTGGTGTCGCCTGAGTCAACGGAACGTCTGAACAAACAGTCAGGGGTGGCGCTTGCGACTGTTTAATTGATATTGCAGCGACACGAGCGACGCAGATGTTGGTGCTGGTACTGATTGTGGGATCACAATGTTAACTGCGTAGTTTTCGGTTAGAGAAGAAAAGAACCGGACAAGTGCACGTACAAAATGTAAAATTTACTAATTAAATTAAAGAAATATGCGATAGCGCCATCTATGAGCGAGATGGCCTATTGTATACTTATTCTAGTAGCTCCATCTATGAGCAGATACTTCAGATTGCCACGGGTAGACGGACGACAAAGTGATCCTCTAAAGATATTTTTTCCTTTTGAGGTACGGAGCTCTAAAAACTAAAAAAATCGTCAGTCATCAAAATGACATAACAGAAATAATAAAGTTTTCCCTTTCTTTTTTTTTGTGTGTATTAGACTTAATTATTTCTCATGGTTATAAAGTAAGTTATCCGCGATTATTCTAGTACCTACTAACAGCACAGATTTTTTTGTAAACATGACTATTACTTCCCAAAAAAACCTCTTTCCTACAATTACCAATTTTCTACACACACTTACCGGAAACAACAACTCAATCCATAATAACGTCTAATAACGCCCAAACTCAAACTTATTACTCATTACGTCGCGTCGCTTAAAACAGAAAACGTACAAAATTTAAATTCGAGACGGTGTAAAATCATCAATCAAAAGCGAAATAAGCCAAGACTGGCTTTTAGAATTCAGCTCGCGTCCTCAAGTGGCAATCAGAAACAAATCAAGACGCTATTAAAACGGCATTAACTACGTTTTTTAGATAGATATCGATTTGAAAAAAGTCGCCGATTAGATCTTCAAACACTATCAAACAATAGTCGATAGGATCTCGTATGAAGCATTTGTATTGCGCCGCGTGATCATATTCTTGTATTGAGTGTGTTATGTTAATTTAAAGAAATCGTTATGTAGCCTTTGAACTTTTGAAATGTAGCTATGTAATTCAGTGATGGATAAAAAGGTTTTGACAATGAGCTTTTGCAAAATTTTAAGTCACAGCCTTTTTAACCGACTTCCAAAAAAGGAGGAGGTCCCACGTTTGGCTATAATGTATGTTTCTTAAGCTCAAATGCTAAATAAGTTTGAAAAACTAGGTCATGAGATCAATTTGATGTAATAAGCTTCATTAACACTATTTTCCTGATCATCCTAACTTAACTTGAAAACTATCGATATAGGTTAAGTAAATAACATTAGGAATACACATCACTACGCACCACGGGGACCCAATGTATATTGTCCGTCCATTGTTGCTCAGTTCGCTTTGTGAGATGTTCGATGGACGAGACTGCGTATCATGTTTCTGGCTAAAGGGACAGGTAGAGACCAAAATATTTAGCCTAAACTAGACAACCTAAAAATTCGATCGAATTTGTAGCTAGAAATGAATAAAACGATTTATGATTGCAACCATTTTAATGGATTAGCATCGTACAGAATTATCATAAGTCACCAATTCAAAAAGCACATTCGAAGGACTACAAAGTCATCCTCGCATTGGTGACATCACTAATTAGAACAAAAAATACAGAAACATGTGACATTTAATGAAGAAGATGCTCATCGTAATTATTATTAATAATTAAGTAGATAGATACTCCCACGACCGCTCTACAAAATAGAACAAACTACACGAATATAAGTACCATGTGATTATGACGATGTTTTTCTTTACAGATGGTGCAAGCGATACAAGTTCTACGGTTTCATCTATTAGAATTAGAAAAAGTAAGTATATCTACTATCTTATTGGAATACATTTGGAATCGAAACTCGGACCGGTTTTGAAAAAAAATAACACCTTTCGATTATCTTTAGGCACGATTTTAAATCGAGATATCGTATCGATCTTGGGGCACGCAACGACTGCACGCACTGTCCGTTCGATGTTTAAATTAATCAAATTCACGTTTCGAATAGTTTAAAATGTGTGTGTAATTAAGAATTCACGCAAGGGATATTATTATGACGAATAATTTAATTATTTAAAATATTTTCTGTACCTATTTGTTTAATAGTTTAGCATTTGAATTCAACAAGTCACATTGAAACTATGTACTCAAGGATCCTTGACATTTGATACATGTCTTCAAGAACAGGCTAAGGGCATAGTTCATACTGCCTTCTCGTTAAATAACAAATTGTTCTCAACCTAAAAATAGAACATTCTGTTAATAGGTATATCTACACTTAATATTAAAAGTAAAGTCGTTTAAAGATATAAGGCCGTGTCCAGCCCTAATTTGGAGTTAGCAAAACTAAAATGTAGCGTAGGGCGCGAGGTGTCGGCGTGCGAGTGAATGGGATCGGCGTTCGCATTTTGAATGTTGTTTGTTTTTCCCTTATCTCCCATTTGGGCGCGTTCCGTTCGGACCGGTTCGGCTTCTTGCGTGTGTCGCATCGCCAATTCTCGCCATTATACTCTCCAACGTAACGGTAACGCGACGGGACGCGAGCTTTTTGCTATTCGCAATCAGATCGAACAATTTGCGCTCGGTCGCATTAATTAGGAGCATAAAATTCAAATCTCCGGTATGTTTTTACGACGAGCGGTGTCGCCCGGCGAGGAATTAATTTAGCTTGTCAATATTATGGTCACGTTTCAACGAAACTAGTTTGACTAACGTCTATATCAAGACGAACGATCTCGAGAAACGAGATACCTCGAGCGGTCGCTCTCACAGCGGATTCCATAAAATATCGGGCGCCGCTCGTCTAAGCCGCGGTATGTTTGGGGATACGTTCGACCAAACCGTACGCACTAATACGGGCCGGTGTAACGAGATAACGTGTAATGCGATACCGCTGTACGGAACTCGCTGGCCGGAGGGCGAGATAAAGGCTGTTTTGGAAAAAAATAAAATAAAAAAATAATGCGTTGTTCGAAATTCAAAATAGCGAGGGCCGCGCGGAGATTGAAGAAAATCGTTCAATTCAACGAGACGGATGATCGATTTTTAAATTCGTATCTGCGAGTTCTTTTTTTGAGAAACAAGTTTAGCTGTTTTTTGAAAGTCACACATCCGATTGGGTCATGTAACCAGACAGGAAATTTTAGTTTATTAATGTTGTGACATAGTGGAGGTGAAGAGTTCGCGACATCTTGGGACCAGTTATCATGGCTGACCCGATTGCTGCCTCGTAGAAAGTGGGCTTTGGCTAGCACCGAAGCAATGAAAGCCGAGAACATAACTTTAGCGGAAGTCAGTTAGATGCAGACAGACACGTTTACCTGTCTCTGTGATCTAAAAAGCTATTTTTTTTGCTGTTCATATCCCATACACGTCGACTCCTATCTCGTCCACGGTTTTTGTCGAATAAAATTTAAAAAAAGATGCCGTTAGCTCGATCCGTTTCCGCTTCACTACACACCGTTCACAGGTGATGTGGTTTTTTTGAGCTTTTATAATAATTAAAAATAAAAAACGTCCAACGGCCCAACTGGCGTACAATGAGATCTCGTTAAGTGCACTGTTTTTTACTCTCTTTTAACTATAATTGCTCGGTTTTTTACCTCTTTTTTTGGTAAAAAGAACAAGTCTGTAATAAAGATCTTTTGAATGCAGTTGGAATTTTTTGACAGAACATCTATAGTCGGTAATGAGGTATAATGTTATTGAGTTAGACAAAAAAGTCACTTTTAACATTCTTGGACGCCATTTCTATAACGAACTCTCCGATATTATATTTACATTGAAAATATCGTATAACGTTTTTGATTTATGTTTTTAATATTTTAAATATGGCCGCGGGCGACATCGCTCGATGCTGTCCTTTTCGGTCGATCGGCTCTGCGATTGGTCGTCGTTACGAGCGTTTTTTCAGTTGCGCCGTCTGACTGTGCCCTAATTACGTTATGTGATGTAGCTCGGTAATGTCAGCCTTTTATTAGACTCGTTCTTTTTCAAATTTTCGAATATCGAAAACGACCGATTACGGAGTCCGTTCGATGTTCATTCGTCCGAATCCGGATTGTGAACGTGTAATTTTAAAATTGGAAGGTTTTTTTTTTATTTGTGATCTCAGTTGTTTTATTTGGATTCCTTTGCTCCATAGAGAATCAGCTGATAGTCATCTCATTTAAGTTTTCTTTGCACTGTTTAAGATCTAGTATTCCTTCATGATCTTTTCAATCCCTTTTATATCAAACATCACCTCACTACTCAAACCCGACCACACCAAGGCACTTTTTCTTCATATTTCGTTTGTGTATCGTAAAATCTTATCTGTAACGTGCTTAACTGATTTACGAGGGGTCAGATTTGTTGGTTTACAGGACTCGAACTCGGGACGGTTTACTGCCGGCCCGTTTTTACAACCGTTATACTGTGACTGGATTACTATATGATACCCTGGTGACTTGGTGTTGGCTTACTGTTAGTTTTAACACGTTTAATTGGTAGTTTAATTAGTGGGTTTGATTCTTGGTTGATGTTAGTTTTTTGTTTTTTTTTAAATTGACGTTGTACCTACCTACTGTTAATATTATGTTGGCGTATTTTTAGGAAGAATTCGCTTGGTTTATTTATAGACATGGGCAACTTGCCTTGCCTTGTCTAATGGGCAAGTCGCCTGTAAAGCGCCTATATCATCCAAACTACATATTTTTAAAAATCTGAAGAGTTTTGTTGTTTGTTTAAACGCGCTAATCTCTGAAACTACCAGTCGGATTTGAAAAATTCTTCCCTTGTATATGATAGCCAGATTCATGAGGAATAGTATAGGCTATTTAACATCATGCTATGACCCTTAGGAGTCGAGCAAAGGGGGTGAAACCGCGAGGCACTGCTAGTTAGGAATATATTCTCATCAATCTTAGTTTTGATGAAACACTGTTATCTACTTAAACACAAATGCTTGTGGTTTTCACACTATTAGAATGTAGATACACTACACATGTTCAGATAGGTAATAAAATGGCGGAAAACCCAGTCAAAACTTATCATTTCAAAAGTAACATCCAATTACAAGAATAAAAAAATACATAAACAGCATATAAAAATAAAAAATACATTATTTTTAATAAATTCGATAATGTGACATTTGGAGAGCGATGGCGACCGCGCATTCAGCCTGTCAAATGCACAGATTAAATAAAAATAAGAGCATAGATTATATAAAATGTTCGGGTTTATATCTTATTGCGCCCACGTGCCTTTGAAGTACCTAGCTGTTATTGAAATGGGATGTTTTTATAATTTTGTCCGACTTGGCAAATGAACGATTGCAATTTGATCGTAGTTTTGTAAAGTGTGATTGTTGGGACTTGATTTTACGACGTAATGAATTAGCATTTAAACCAGGCTTTTTAAATTAATTATATTCACGTTTGCACAAAGTACAGTTTTCATTGAGAATAATTTTTACTTGGATTAGTATCCCAAATACACAACCCCACCCTTTTTACCGGGCGAGTCGGCTAGCCCACTCGTAATGGCCGTGGCCCAGTTCTGACTCCAGCCCACACTTCTGGCAATCGCTGGGACATTTCAACATTTTATTATTTTATTATGACACCTGCCTAACAACCTGGGACGTTTCGGATACTAAATCATTTTGGCTAAGACTAAGACTATGTAAAAATAAGCTAAAATCAACTTCATCCGTAAATACAATAATCTAAAGTAATTCCTATTTCAAACAAGAAAAAAAACTTCGTTTTAAAAACAGTAGGTACATTTATAAATTCCATATTCGAAATCCCTTTTTATTCCGAATGTCACGAGCCGTTACGTATCACCTTTCATTCCAAATTTAAAAAGTATCACTGAGACGCCGTATCTTCTTAATCCCGAGTTCCAAATTTAAAATTTCTTGAAAGAGTTTTAGGTGCGACAGCTTAAGCTTACGTTATGTCACACCTAATTCAGAATTATTTTAGAAGAAACATTATTTGATATTAGTATCATTAGTTCGACATCTAATACCAACGAAGAAAGTTTAATTACTATAAAATCAGACAAAACTCGCATTTTACATAAAACATTTTCAACTATGACTCACGATATTGATCAAAATGTAAGAAACTGCGATAAAACTGATACAGCAGATGTTATAACGTAATTTAAAGATGTCTGCCATAGTTCGGGCCTTGGAATGCATCTCATTAGTAGGGGTCAACGTGTTTCTAACAATATACATGTATTTTTAATAATATAAGTCTTAGTAACGGCAGATGGTTAATATTTGAGTGCAAGTCTGAAGATTCTGTATAAAGGTTATAGAACAAAGAAAAACATACAGATTTTGTTTAGTACGGAATGTGTAGGTATTCATTCGTAACTTTTAGACAATGGGCATAATAGTCGATTTAGCAGAAGAAACACATAAAGAAGAAATATAAGACATGCACTTAAGTTTAGAGGAGTACGAAAAGCATAACTTAAAAAAAAAACAATTTTGTAATAGAACAGAAGCTTGATTTTTTTTCCATTTTTAAATTTTGTCGAATTGAACAACGAATGGACAGTGACAGACTGTCAACGTGTCAACACAGCGCATCCTCAGGAGCTCTGGCGACCTTACTCACCACAGGAACACAACACTACCGGAGAGTAGCGTTATTTGGCTGTGGTATCCTGTAAGGTGGAGTTCCTTAGTCGGGCTGACCTAGCTCTCTTATTATAGTTTCTTTGAAATTATCTACTTTCCCGTTGAAAACAAGCAATGTTTGTCCTGGATCATCATTTCTTCGTTAGTATTCTTTTTTTATCTATCATCAAATCCTTTTCCAAGGATAGAAACATTGCCTTCCATGTCAACCAGATGTGGCAGATTATCGGTAGGTATTTCTTTTATTAAATTTATTTTTTCCCATTCGTCGTCAGTTGTCAGTAATTTAGAAAAACCTGTCGATTAGGAAATTAGTAGGTATCCCGAAACATAATTAACTGTCAACGGGGAGCATCGTTTCCGTTTCCGTTGTAGCGTTCTATTTTCAAATTCTCTGACGTTTCTTACCCTGTTTCGATAAAAAATTGAGAGTATGAGATTTATGTTGAAACTTGTGCAATGAATTACCTATATTTGGAATAATTATTGTATCAAATCAAATTCCGCAAATTGAATGATTTTATTGCATCTTATTAAGTTTTTTTTTTTTTTATCTTCACAGATAGGCAAGATCTTTCATAATTATTTTACACTAGCACTTTTCCCACGACTTCGTCCGCGTAGCCCGCAGGAACTGTAACTTTTTCGGGATAAAAAGTAGCCTATGTTACTCAGTGATAATGTAGCTTTCTATTGGTGAAAAAATGGTTAAAATCGGTCCAGTAGTTTCGGAGCCAATTTGGTACAAACAAAAAAATCTTTCCTCTTTATAATTTCTCTATTTATTATTTTTCCTATCTTCCTTCATTGCGTCCTTAAAATCGCCCAGTAAAATTATTCTATTACTATTATTATCCATTAAAATTAAAATACAAATAAATTCTTATTTAAAGGGATACAGACTTTAATTCTATCATCACAAGAGTTACGATACCCGCACTCATGCATCACTACAGTGATGACAAGTTAATTACTCCAAAATTATACGATGATGAATATTTAATTATTATTATATCATGATTTCGGTGACAGCTCTAGTATTTACATAATATAATCACGCATGCGTCTAAATGGGGTCAGCAGAAGTTGAAATGGACTATTGCGCAGTGACGGTACTAGGGTAGGGCTGCCATCTCAGATCATAGAAACAAGGAGATATGCCATCATAGCAAATTAGTACGGGAACAAATGATGCCACTTTTAGTATATTTTTCGACACAATTACGCGCATAATTAAGCGCTCCTTGAGATCTCCCACGCATTGAACACTCCGCACACCCTCAATCTAACACTGTTCATCGTCACTCAACACTAGCACTAAACTAAAACACTGTATTTATACCATCGATCGTGTTCGGTTCGTCGCCAGCGCGTACGTTTTTAATATGAGCAATTTGCTCAAGATCAGGGATCAAGCTCGATAGCGCCTTGGCACATCTTCTTGTTTCTATGATCTGAGGCTGCCATAAATGTGATACCTGGCACAAAACTAAATAAAATGCAATAAATCAATGATGACCAATCGAAATAACGACGTCCTAATGTTCATAGGCGTAATCTACGTTCTCAGTGCAACTTTTTTGCCTATTATATTAATATATTTTTGAAGTCTGACCTTTTTAAGTAACATAGTGATCCTTTATAGATTGCGTTATTCCTTTTGAGGTACGGAACCCTAAAAAATAAAAGTCAGAAAGAACTAAGCGAAAACTAAGTATTAGCGCGGGCGGGTAAATTCTTATTATAATGGGTAAATTCTGTGTTTTTAATTTTTTTTTTTTATTTGTTTAAAATTGTACTCAATCTACAATAGAACACGAGACCTCACAGCTACGCTAGACTAATATTAACGCAGTCTTAATTCAAAAAACTAATGTTAGAATTACAACCCCCTCACACCTGCCGATATTTTACGACGGACCGTGTAAACGCTATCTAAAAGTTTCGTTACCCATTTTATTGGTCTATGTTAATTTCTAAGTTAATTATGGCTATGAAAATTTATAAGGTCGACGAACAAAATTAATATCAGTCCTGGGGACTTTATAGGTAGAAATGGTAAAAAATCGTGTTGCCTTTCCGTTTTACGATTCATTTTCGAGTTTGGAACACGCGTGTGACAGTTGGTCGGTTTCAAATGTATTCCTTTTTGTTTTTTTTTTTTTGTTTTTTAGCTTTGTATGCTGATATTAGTTTAAAGGTTATGTTTAGGTGAGCAGAACGTCGCGTCGTGGGTTAAGTGTCGTAGAAACTAATAAATAAGGCAGTGTAATGGTTGTAATGTTTTAAATAGTCAGCGACTAAGTCGGAAAACATTTAAGTTTTTTAAATCATAATCAGTACCCCGATCATGAGTTTTTTTGACGTATAGTATCGTTAACGTAAGCATATTTTGAATAGAAAATATACGTTTGTTACACAATGTTTACTATACAGGGTGGGAGGTTAGACAGTGGAAATATTTTAAGGTGTCATTGTACTCATCATTATAAACAACTTTTACTATTGGACCAACCCTGAAATCGCGAAAAAAAAATTAGCTGTTCCATACATTTTGTTGAGTTATGTGAACATAAATGTATGGAACAGTTGATTTTTTTTCGCGAATTCAGGTTTGGTCCCATAGTAAAAGTTTTTCATAATGATGAGTACAATGACCCCTTAAAATATTTCCACTGTTTAACCTGCCACCCTGTATAATTAAATACTTAATTAATTTCTCTGTATTTTTAAAAATGTGATAATTTTATAAAATTTCATCAAAATGTTCCAGGACTGCTGTATTTTAAATTCAAAATATGCTTGCAGTAACGAAACTATACGTCAAAAAAACTCATGATATGGGTACAGAAGTCCAATTCTCGTAAATAAAAATGTTCAAAATATAGGTAGTTCCGAATACAATTTGGTTCCAATATAATTACAATCTCAATGCCAAAGCCGCAAATGGTGTTCTCATATACCAAACTAGCACTTCCCCGCGGTTTCACCCCGTCGCTCAGCTCCTAAGGGTTGTAGCGTGATGGTAATTAGCATATTCCTCAGGAATCTGGCTATCATATACAAAAAAAAATCCAGGTTGTTCCACAATTTAGCGCGTTCAAACTATCTTACTACCTAACTATCATCTAGCAACCCTAGCCGCAACTAATCAGACTGGAAGCCGACCCCAATCTAGTTGGGAAAAGGCTAGACGGATGATGACCCGTAGATGTAACATCCACAAAGTTTCCTCAAGAGTTTCTCCAGCAACACCAGCAGCTTGTAACCCTGAGCCCCTCCGCAGGTACACGAGCTGTGTGACAACTTCTGCCACCGCTACATCAGCTGCCTGAAGGGCAAGATGCCGATAGACCTGGTGATCGACGAGCGGGAATCCGCCCGGCCGCCCGACACCAACGGCGAGCCACGCTCCGCGCCCGACAGCAGCCACGACGGAGCCTCCACCCCCGATGTCGTGAGTACCCCCTACACCAAGTCCCATCTGATTCAGAGGCGTGATCCCCAGCTTGCACCCAACTCTACCACGAGCTATCTCGTGCACCCCTGCTCTTAGTTTGGCCATTGCAAAAACGAAGTATAAAAAGGGGGTGCTCGCAAAATAGTTTTAAATTCCCGCCTCCCTCGTTGTAATGCTGTGTGCGTCGATACTGTGGCCTGGATGCCAGTTTTTTCCGCTTCTCGATGGTCTAAGGCCAGGTCACAGTATCGACGGTCGCCGCAGGCTTACGGTGGCTCCGACACCCTCAGGCTAGCGCCAGACGGTCAAGGAACCACCGCTAGTTTAGTTCCTTTAGAACAAATCTTCGTTTTTGCAATTGGCCAACCTCTTAACACTGTACGATCCAATTAAAGTAAAAGCAAACTTATAAAAATGAATGAAAATTTCCAAATTATTTTTCATATCAACGTTACAGTGAAGGGGTGAAATCGGGTGCGATTGAACACTATGAGAAATAATAGAACGCCGTTTTGTATATTTTTTTGATGTCGCGGAGTTCCGCACAGCACATGTTTCGATTTGTTTCTACTTTAGTGTTACGCTGAACGGACATACGCGCCTGTGTCCAAGTTACTATTATTTTGCACTGGAATTTATGTATACGATTGAAAAAAACATACGTATAACGTTGATTGTAATATGTGTATACTAATAAATACTTTTAAGGAAATAATACATTCAAGGTATGAGTTGGAGAGCCGTTGTTCTTGTCTTGAGGCAGTTAATACAATGCCATACAAAATATTAGCATCGCGTTTCGGAGCTTAGATTTTAAAACGTAATTAGATGTATTAAAAAACCTATTGGAAAACGAAGTATACGTAAAAATACAACTTTAACTTGCCTAAGTGAGATAATAAGGATTAATTAAGAGTTTTAAATTATTGTAATTGATTTAACGGTGGTAGTTGCTAGAGTGTTATTGTTTTTGGCTAGTAAATACAAACATGATACGTAAATAGTTGATATTTTACGTTTACTATGGGATAGCACGATTAACTACATCTTAGTTAGTGAAAAAAAAGGTAAAAAAAATACGTACACAGTATACGCTAGTTGTAAAGAATGTCCGTGTGATTTGCTCCACTCTTGTACATTTTATTGTAATTAAGAATCAGCTTTATTACAAATGTACAGATAAGAGCAATTATCATAAACGGATAATATATGTATGTGCGTTAATGAATAGAGAACTAGATGCTTATACAGAATAAATTACATTTAATCGTGGCGTTCATTGTGTTGCTGATATTAAAAAAGTTAATGTGTACATTTATCCCCATTCTCCTCTCGATTTTAATATTAAAAAGTAAAAATAAATAATTAAGTTTCGCTGTATTTTTATACAATGCGTGGAAATTTTGCAGTTTTTTTGTTCAATATTTGGGATCTATGCTTTGGTTTTTGAGTCGGCGGCGACTGTTTTGTCGCTGATGATATTTGTTTAATATTTTAAGGAATATTTTGGGCGTTGAGACTGAATTGTTTTGTTTGTTATATTATTATTATTTTCCACAATTGTTAACATTGGAAGCCATACTTAACTAATGTAAGAGCGCGGCTTCGTCCGCACATGTTAACTTGGGGCAATTAATTCTATCTAAAACAATACTAGTTATTTTTTGTCTGTATATGAGTTCTTTTTAACATTTAAATTTTTTCTGTAGTTGTTTGTCTAAGTTAGGTTTTTAGAATATATTGCGATAGTACTCCGTGCTTCGGAAACTATATTTTTTTTTCTTAAAAATCTAACTCTTAATGTATTATATTGCTAATTGGTGTACGTACATCTTGTATGTCAATGTGATTATGATTTTATAGTTTTATTTTCTGAACGGATTAAACAATAAAATGTTCTGTTTTAAATTAATGCGAGTTTATTTTTAAAATAATCACCACAGTGAACACATTAGGATGAAATAGTAACAAGTCTGAATAATAAATATTTTTTTAAACCTAATTTAGTTTAAGAAATTAGGTATGTAGGTACTTACCTATAACAAAAATAAAGGTCTGAGTCGTAGAACACTATACATACAGGCCCTTGATATCTTCGATATCTTCTTGCATTTTGATGAGTTGTTCTAACAAGTTATCAAATACTGGAGAAACTTCCGAGTCAATGAATACACAAAAAAATATATTAAAAGTAGTAGTACAAGTAATTAACTGTGAAAGTTTACAAAAAGTTGCAGTTTTTAACACTCAGTAAAACAGCAGAGAAAAAATCAGCAAAATTGGCCTTAGTTTTTTAAAAAATCATGGACACATACAGAAACAGGTTGAATACAGAACTTTGTTTTGAAGTCTGTTAAAAATCGTCACCTACCCACAAAATGTCTTGGAAAATATTCAGTGCGAAAATTTCCCGCAACAATATAGCAGTTTTATCATGTACGGTACTTCTTTAAGCAGTTGAGATCCCCTGGCGCGTGGGAAAAGCCGGAAAATTGTTTCTTTACGACACTCCCGCCTCTAATCTTTGTGGGGGAAGCCACCATTAAAATGTACCCAAAGTATCGACAATCTGATGTTTTATTATTTATTTTTTGATGTCATTGACGACTGGGGGTTGTTTAGGAAGCTTAGCGATCAAAGGAACAATTTTGGAACATTATGAGGTCGTTCAAATGCTTTAGTTAAGTCAAGTGTTGATACTAACGAAATACATAAAGGGATTAAAGGTCGTAATTAAGTGGTAACGAGTAACAATGAATATTAGGAGAAAGAAACAATAGTTTATGTACTTATAGAGCTAAATTTTAAAGTAGGCAATAGAGACGAAAATAAATATAAGGCTTTGACAGTCAACCATTGATAGGAGAGGCACATGGAAGCAAAGTAGAACTAGATAACAAAAGTTATCATCACCATCCATAATAATTTTTGAATGAGATAAATGAAGTACCTGCTGTTCATTTTAGTAGATCCTCTTTCGAAGACTAAACAACACAACTGAAAACGATGTTATAAATAATTTTCAAGTATACATAATCGGCCTATAATGTTCCCACTGCTGGGACACAGGCCTCCTCTGTGAGAGGGAGTGGGCCGTAGTCCACCACGTGGGCCCAGTGCGGGTTGGTGGACGTCACATGTCTTCGAATTTTTGGTTCTAGGACATGCCGGTTTCCTCACGATGTTTTCCTTCACCGTTAAAGCAAGTGATAATTAATTTCTAATACGCACATGACTTCGAAAAGTCAGCGGTGCGTGCCTCGGGATTTTCAAGTATAATCGATCCATATTCATATAAGAATGAAAAGCAATATAATACTGATCATTTTTGTAGATCCTCTTTTGAAGGTTAAACATTCAATCAAGCAAAAACTGAAAATGATCTTACAAATAATTGTCAAGCACACTTAATCAAAACACAGCTTTAGCTTTAAAGCCATATTTCAATAGATAAGTATATACCTATAGAAAGGCCATACACTGATCTTTTAGGTGATGTTCTTCAAAAAGGTCAGATACATGAACGTGGACTAAGCAAAAGGAGTACCTACAATGCGATTCAACTAAGAATTAGCAACGTCAATGACCTCGAATTATCACTATCACTTGAAAAGTGAAGCTTGCAAAGAAAAATAATTTGCGAATTAATAACGTTTTTCACTTTATTCACACAGCATTGTATGTAAGGATCGTTAGCACATGGCGTTCTATAGTTTCTGCCTACCCCCATTGGATAAAGGAAAGAAAGAAATAAAGAAAAAGTGTTTATTTGGGATTCGCACGGGAAATTACAAACATAATAAAATATGGAAAATCAAAGTAGTAAAACCTGTACGAAGCCAATAGGCTCCTATCTCAGCATAGTGCCACGACATTTAAAAAAAACCGGCCAAGTGCGAGTCGTACTCGCGCACCGAGGGTTCCGTATCATTTTTGGACGTATAAAGTGAAAAAAATCGGACCGCATAACTAAGTTTGTCTGTGAAGGATTTTCGATGATTTTGAAAAAACTGTACCAGTTAGGAACATCGTTTTATTTTTGGTGCAATATTTGGGTCAATTGCTATCAACTCTAATTATTTCAGATTTTTGGCTCCGCAAACTTCGGAGATAAGGGGGGTTGAATGGTATTTTTTCAGACATTTTTTATCATATGTCGGAAACTGTGAGACATAAAATAAAATAAAAAGCAATGTATATTTATGTATGAAGCTGCTACTTGATGCCATAAACATCCAAGAAAAGCAGTCACAGCCAATCACAATTACTACCAACAAAATTAGTACAACTTATTATTCATGGCGGTTATCCAGAAATAACAATAATTCGACACAGCGCAATATGGGGATGCCCCATGAATTATGTATGGGGCATCAGCAGATATAATAAAATAGGGGGCTCAGGGACTTGGGGACAATGCAGGGATTTGGACTGGAGACGATTCGTCACGCATTCGTCACGGACTCCTATCACTTGCTGTGGTCCTGGTGCAGAATTAGATTACCGCTTTTAATGATTTTGAAATAAAAGACCTGCTGTTATATCAGCGGCATGTTATGATGGCCGATTTGAAGTTTGTCCACTCATAAAGTTTCATAAAAAATTACAAGTACTTTTGAAAGAACAATTATTGCTGTACTTTATTGGAAATAGTGACGCGTCACTATAAACTATAAAGTACAGCAAGTGTCTCTTTTAAAAGTAGTAGTCCATTTTTATGAAACTTTATGAGCGGACTTAAGGCGAAGGTAAATGGTAACGGCCAGTTTTAAATCTCTTATTTCGCCGTCAAATAATGCAGGTTAGTTGTGCAATTTTTTTATGTTAAACTAGAACATATATACATCAATCGTACCTGTGAATATTTAACTATTGTAGTAAAATACTTAATGAAATAAATTCATGAATTCGTGTCTACCCAAAACATAAAAACGTAATTACTTTCAAATCGCTTAAGATATTTTCATGATTTGTTTTGTGTGAAAAGACTATGTTACTACCTATAATATTGCCTGTTACATTTTTTTATTTTATATTTTAGATACTAAAAAGTAATAATACGTCCAATTCTGCACAGCGCGCTCCTTGATAGGCGAGTCGTATTGCTCGGTGGATGTATGTCGCGTTGCTTGAGCTCAGCGCAGAACACTCAAGCTATACCGCCCAAATCACTCAAGGCCGTTGGCGTATACCGGGGCCTTAAACGTCAAATCGGACATCATAGCTTGCAGCTGATAGAGTCATTGTTGGACTCTTCAAAGACATTTTTTTCATAGCACCAAACAAATGATTATAAAAACCGGACAAGTGCGAGTATTCCTCGCGCCCCAAGGGTTCCGAAATATGATCATAGATGGCGCTACTGCATACTTCTAGTGGTGTCATCTATGAGCAGATGGCTCCACTTATGGTCCGGTGACTGACGGCGGACAACAAAGTGATCCTAGAAGGGTTCCGTTTTTCCCTTTGAGGTACGGAACCCTAAAAACAAAGCCTGATCCTGCGGTTTGAATTATTCTTCGTTCACTTGATGTAATTAGTACCTATTCAGTACATGCTTGATAATAAAACCATTTAGAATTAAGCAGACGACAACAATTTTGCTTTAAAATTTTGAACGAATTATTTTACAAAATCGATTCTACCTATGATTACTACTCTGGTATCCATAAGATTTATGCTTTCTATAGCTGTCTTTCTTGAGAAAGACATAAGACAGAAGGGCTAGTCTAGTCATTAACATCAATGTCTAGAATATAGACGTCAGTGACTTAAAAAACTTTATCCCGGACACAAACTTAAAGGTATTCCAACACCATTTAACACCATTAAAATGGGATCTATTAATAATGAATACCAGCGCCCCAGCGTTTGTGATGCACATCGCTTGCGCAAGCGCATACTCATTAGTCTGACTGCTTTACAACATTATACATATATCAGTATCACTTTGCATGACATGGATCTCGCGTAAATAAAGCCAGACTTTTTAATTAATGGAGACAGATTTGGTTGGAGGGATTCATTTTGTGTTTTGTGAGTTGCCTTGGGTGGGCAAGACATTGGTCAATTGATTTTGGAATTTACATTAGGACTTATAGGACTATTAAGAACGACCTTATGCTTCTAAGGTTGTTTGTTTAAATAATTTGATGATGTTGTTTATACTCAAACAGTCAATACTGCCGTGCATTCCCTAAAACGCAGTAACAGGGTTTTTGCGTTTTTGAGTTAAATATTGAGTTTTGACGAGCACTTATTAAGGAACACATTGGACTAACCCAGTTTTTGATTCGATGATTTAAACGGCCAAAAAACCAAATTTATGAAAGCTGTAACCACGCAGTAACTCAATATACACAAATTAACACCTTAGTCCTTTTGGTAACAAATAATCCACCATGAAATTGTATTATTATAAAAAAAACAGTGTCAAAAAGTTTTTTGCGTTTTTCTCGAAACCACATTTTTGCTCATACTGCGTTTTAGGGAATGCACGGCAGAATAGGGCTTTAAATATCCAGGATTGAGTCCAAGCAAGCGTTATCATCAAAATAGACAATCTTTTGGCAAGTTTGACTATCATTATGGAACACGGACTCTGACATTGAAACCAGCATAATTTTAGTGCTCAAATGATCCTGAAATCAAGCCCAATCGCCAGCGAACCGGGTTAACTAATTAACAGTAAAATGCATCCCAACCAAACTGACCTATAACTCGAATTTAAAGACTAAGCTGTCAATTTTGGCGCCAAAACAGCAAAAAGACGCCGCCTGCCGGTCGTAAACCGTCGCTTTCAAATCTGGAACGCGCTTTTATTGGCCAAGAGCTGACCAATCGCGTCGCGCGAGCAAATTTTACGGCCACCCATTGGTCGTCCAGCATTTTCTTATTTACGACTGTCCTAAGGATCGCTCGCAAAATTTCTATTAATAAATTAGTCGTAAACTGTTTGAAATTTATTATCATTGCGTTTCAACGTAATTATTTCCTTTATAAGAATAACATTATTCCTTGTGTGCAAGGAAAGAGATCGTAACATTTTTTTTGTCGAATTTTCGCATCTCTTTGAATTAAATTTGGATACTGCGCTGGAACTGGTGATTAATCGAGTTAATTTCCTTAGAACGTTTTGGAGTCGGTTCCATTTTTGGGACAGGAAAATTGTCTTTAATGTCCATTATAAACTCATTCAGGACCGATGCGTTGATGTCAACAAGCTTTCAAAATATTGAAATAAGTTGGATTCAAAAGTATCCTAAAATGCTTTCATAAATTAGCGTTTCCTCCTTTTTATTACTTGTTTGACCAACATCTAAAATTACTGTTCTCTCTTTTACCTTGAACATGATCATAAACCACAGTGTCTTCCCCCTTACTTCCCCCTTAACCCCTAAACCCCTTACTTCTATATCTACCACCACTTCCCCAAAAATTTTCTCTCCGAGCACAGAATTTTTATTTTATTTTTCGTCAATCCGTTCCAAATCCTCAATTATTTCAATATAATCAAAATATAGATTACAAAGGGGATCGTTTTAGGTATTTTTTTCTGCAATAATAAGTGTTCCCGCTGTGCTTTGATGTGCCACGGTACATTTGATGTCCACGGGGCGTCGACGTCTTAATCTTCAGATGAAAAATGGTCTCTAAAGGTTTGATGGAACTGGTATGTATTATGTGATTTTGTATGAGAATAGGATTTTGGGCGAGTGGATTAAAGATGTTTTGTAGGTAATAGGACTACAACACTTAGATGGCTTTAAAATCGGCTTGTAAAACTTTAATCAGGAAAAACATAGAGGAGTACAGTTCAGCATGGCCGGGCTGAAGTTGGCTTCGAGATATTCGCGCATGTAAAGTCGCATGTTTCACAAAATGAACTTTTTCAGTTATTTCTTGATTTATGTAGTAAGGATTAATTAGCAAGTTTATAATTAACCCATGACTAAAGTTAGCAGCCACTCGTGACTAGCTTCTGCCGAGCCAAGTAAGATCGTGCAGACTGTATACAAAAGATGAGATTAATCAGGCCTATGATGATTATAAACTATTAAGATAGCAAAATACGCAAAATGGGTAAGGATATTTGGAAATATTAATTTCTAGAGTCATTAGTCATTAGCATCAGATCAGCATGATCTAGGCTAGGCTATTAAGTCACTTAAAAATCAACCTCATCAGTTTTTGGAACAAAGTTTCTGCGGTAGGGGAATTGTCCAGAAATCTAAAACTCACGGCAATCACGCTCGCGGTCTCCGACCAGTACCTACCCGTCGAGACGTCAGAGGGAGTAAAATAATTAAAATGATAAAAGGTCGATCCCAATATGCCTACATCATTGGAACTTCGTCCCTGACGGGGGTCCCCCGATCGCACACGTTTTCTATATTTTCGTATTGTCATTAATGAATAAATACTGTTGGTACCTACATACAACAAAAGAAATCTTCCATTAAGGCCACACATAAATATCCATAAATTCACACACAATCGTCTTAATATGTATGTACTTCGTGTAGTCACACTCACTGCATGTAGGACTCATCAATTGCTCCAAAAAGGTCGCGATGATGTCACTGCGCCTGCGCACCCACGCTGCCCCTGTAGGGTAAAGCTCGCTTTTACAGCCTTTGCAATGCACATTATTATTATTTTATTGCATTCCGTAAAATATTGGTCAAATTCGAAAACATAAATTATTTTTTGCAAATAAAAATTGTGACATATTTTGAGTGCGTAGGTAGTTGAATAAACAGTTGTCCATTTTGATATTTTCTATCCTACTTAATATTATGAATGTAAAAGTTTGTGAGGATGGATGTAGGTATGTATGTATAGATGGATGTTTGTGACTCTATCACGCAAAAACTACTGAACGGATTTTGATGAAACTTTACAGTAATATAGCTTATACATCAGAATAACACAGAGGCACAGATAATATAATACTATACGTACAGATGCCTCATCTCATACAAAGAAATGTGACCGATTTAGCGCGGGCTATCTTCGGGCTATACATTTTTCCGTGCTTAAAGGATTTTTCAAAATTTGAACTAATATTTTTCATGATGTATTTTTTCATGTTCTCAATTTTACACAAACTTATAACTAATAACAAATTCGATACATATAACGCCATCTATTATGAGTTATTTCAACAAATGTTCCTTTGTTCCTGATGAGACCCCATGACAGAGGCTACTTTTTATCCCAAAAAATCTCTCCATAATAGTGTTAGGAATAATGTGGATGTTACTACGGTAATTAAAACCATTTATTTTTGTTCAGTTGTGAAAAATGAATAATGCAAAGTATGTCATGCATAAGCATAGCATAGCATAATCGGCCTATAATGTTTCCACTGTTGGGACACAGGCCTCCTCTGTCTGTGAGAGGGAGTGGGCCGTAGTCCACCACGCGGGCCCAGTGCGGGTTGGTGGAAGTCACATGTCTTCGAATTTTTGGTTCTAGGACATGCCGGTTTCCTCACGATGTTTTCCCTCACCGTTAAAGCAAGTGATAATGAATTTCTAATACGCACATAACTTCAAAAAGACGATCGAACTCGATCCATTCGCCGTGGGAGGCACATGGTTAAACCACTAGGCTATCACTTTCAAGTATCTCATGATGACATACTTTTAATATAGGTATACATAATCATCTATACAGGGTGGCAGGTTAGACAGTGGAAATATTTTAAGGGGTCATTGTACTTATCATTATGAACAACTTTTACTATGGGAACAACCCGGAAATCGCAAAAAAAAAATCTGCTGTTCCATACATTTTGTTGAGTTATGTGAACAACTGTTTTTTTTTTTGGGATTTCATGGTTGGTCCCATAGTAAAAGTTATTCATAATGATGAGTACAATAACTGCTTAAAATATTTCCACTGTCTAACCTGCCACCCTGTATACAGTGTGTAAAACCCCCTTTACGACCCGCGAGTGTGTTTTGACACTGAAAAAAATGTTAGGTTGGATTTAACAGATTCTGCGTAAATGTTACCAAAGTTTGCGGTTGATTTCGGTCCTATCACAAATTTTGATTGATTTTACCAAACATATTAAGTTGGTGTTATACCAAATGTAGATTACACCTATATTTTGTAACCAAACCAAAATTTTGTGATTTGTTTGGTAAAATGTACAATACTCTTTGTTGATTTACATCAGAACTCTGGTACCAACTTCAATCTCTTTAGTCTTGTAACTTCAATAGCGAGGTTTTGTTATATTTATCGTAGTTTCCATGTAATTCAGCCAACCTTTGCTAAGCAACCATTTTTTTCAGTGTAGCTTTTGTTTTATGATTCTATTCAATGTAATCATTAACAGAGAATAAATAAAAAAAAAAATAGCCCTATAAAACTCAGGAATAATGTAGCTTAATATTAGTGAAAGAATTTTCAGAATCGTATCAGTAGTTCCGGAGATCACCCTCCACATGATACACAAACTAGTAGTCTCTTTATAATAGCTATTAGTTTTTGTAGAAGTTTATAATTATAGTACATACCAGCTTCTGCCCGCGGCTTCGCCCGCATTTTTGGGATAAATGTAGCATAAGTGTTATTCTGATGTATAAGCTATATTCCTGTAAAATTTCATCAAAATCCGTTCAGTAGTTTTTGCGTGAAAGAGTAACAAACATCGACACATACATACATCCATCCATACATCCTTACAATTTTTCGTATATATCCTACTTCCTACTAATATTATAAATGTATAATATTAGTAGGAAGTAGGATATATACTCAGATCATAGAAACAAGGAGATATGCCATCATAGCAAATTAGTACGGGAACAACTGATGCCCCTTTTAGTACATTTTTCGACACAATTACGTGCATAATTAAGCGCTCCTTGTGAATATAAAGATCTCCCACGCATTGAACATTCCGCACACCCTCAATCTAACACTGTTAATCGTCACTCAACACTAGCACTAAACTAAAACACTGTATTTATATCATCGATCGTGTTCGGTTCGTCGCCAGCGCGTACGTTTTTAATATGAGCAATTTGCTCAAGATCAGGCATCAAGCTCGATAGCGCCTTGGCACATCTCCTTGTTTCTATGATCTGAGGATATATATTATACCTATGCCAAAAAGCACATAATATGGTTACCATCTTGAAATACAGCAGAGTATACCAGTTTTACTAGATCTGGATCTAACAAATAACTATCAAGGGTTCTTTACACATCACAAGATTTTAATTATAAAACGGTTACTCGCGAATAAGAAGCTAACGTCACTTGCAGGAGAACACAGGCCCTCCTACATACCGTAAAACTCAAGTATCTACAGCTAAACACAAGAAACATGCCGGAAATTGTACCTAAACATCCCCTGGACTCCCCTTACCCTGGCCATCACGCCGTGACAACAGGGAGCGAGCAGGAACCCCGCTGCGCTATTTGTTGCAAACCGCTTGGATTTCCGCCCCCAATCTTAGGGGACTGGAGAGTTTTTGAGATGTATGCAGGGAAAAACATATACATAAGTGTCTTTGTAACGCTTAATTCACACTACGACTTATGTGTCGTGTTGTGATGTATCAGGTACTATCGAACAAATCTCTAGCTAACGATCATAAGGACTATTCCTGCTTGCAGCGCTCGAAATGGATTTTTTTATTTATTTTTTATTTGATAATAGGCTTGCGTTGGATCGCCATTTCGCCTCATGTTAAGCGATGATGCGGTCTACGATGGCGCACGCTTGCCTAGAGGAAACTGATTCACTCTCGACTTGAAGATACCCAGATTGTAACTGTCGGGGAACACCCACTCCGGCAGCGTATTCCATTGTTTTGCGGTTTTCATCATGAAAGTGGAATCCACTTCGCTTTGATTTGGAAAATTTAGCCTTGAGTGCATCAAACTGATTGTGGAATGAGCTTCCTGCCAAGGTTTCCTCAGTATGTGGTTCTTCAAGGAGTTAATAGGTTTTTAAAAGGTCGGCAACGCGCATGTGAGACTTCTGTGTTGCAACCATTTCATAGGCTATAACCGCTTACCATCAGGCGGGCCGTAGGTACACTTGTTGGCCACCATCTTGCATAAAAGAAAACCAGACTTAGGCCATGTTGTTTCAACTTACAGTTACGTATCTGTAACCGTCAAATATGGCGGGTTGTACGACAATTTCATACTGACTTAACGATTACGTACTGACTTACGAATACAGATGGTTTGAAGCAACCCGCCCTTATGCGAGTAGAACTTGTGGTTCCGTACAATAGGTTCGTAACTCAGATCATAGATTGTTTCTATGATCTGAGTTAGATCTGAGATATGCCATCATAGCAAATCAGTACGGGAACAACTGATGCCACTTTTAGTACATTTTTCGACACAATTACGCGCATAATTAAGCGCTCCTTGTGAATAAAAAGATCTCCCACGCATTAAACATTCTGCACACCCTCAATCTAACACTGTTAATCGTCACTCAACACTAGCACTAAACTAAAACACTGTATTTATACCATCGATCGTGTTCGGTTCGTCGCCAGCGCGTACGTTTTTAATATGAGCAGTTTGCTCAAGATCAGGCATCAAGCTCGATAGCCCCTTGGCACATCTCCTTGTTTCTATGATCTGATGTTCGTAATCACAAAATAATATTTCTTATGTGATATAACTACAAATTAACGTTTTTCCTTTACTTGTGCTGTAAGACCTTGCTTCTGTCTGTCAATGAAATGATCCTTTATGGGTTACTTTTTCCTATTTAGGTAGGGACCCCTAAAAACTGATATTATTTTACAGTAGGTATGCGAATGAAGTGGCAGGTTACCACAAAATTTTGTTAGGAAAGAATCTTCATCAATAAAAATTCTGGTAGGTACTGAAATTGTGGAAAAAAAACATTATAATAAAAACACTGTTTCGCAATAAGAACAACTGACTTCAAAGAACACTATAAAGTGAACTATAATTTTAGTTTCGGAAGTTGGTGGATTTGGTTTTTGTTTCCCTGTTTTTGCAACCAAATTCCGAAACTAGGTAAAATTATTATTTACTTTGTATTGCTTTTTTGAAGTCGGTGGTTTTTGTGTAAAAATGTTTTTTCACTTTCACGAATTCGTTCATCACAAAATCTTCTACGTAGTGAGTACATATTCTTGATGATTAATGATTACCTAATGTAATATCTACACTATATCCTTCCTAAAAGTATGTAGGTTAAGTCAGTAAAAAATCATCCTAATTGATTCAGTCGTTTTTGAGAAAATTGCGCACATACAATCATAAATACAGAATAAAATTACTGGTAATTCCAAGCAGACACATAAAAAGAAAAATAAATAAAAGCTTTTAAAATGGGTTCAGGAGTTAAGAAATGAACAATTTTACTTTAAGATGTGTAGGTACCTACTACGTATTTGCACGTCAGAAACAAAAGGGTATTAACTGCAAAAACAGTGTTTCCATCGCGTTTTGAAAGTTTGAAAATTCGTCGCTCCTGAAGTACCTAGGTACCTAAGGATTTTTATTGTTTTAATTTATAAAGGCTAATAAAAAAAATGACACATTTCGACTTGATACCCTTTTTTATTTGTGAAGAACGATATATTTGCAACATAATGAAAGAAAAAAAAAACAGGATCCAAACATCTAAAAAAAAATGTCCACAGCCAAATTTTACTTTAACTGGGAATCAAACCCATGATCTCTCTGAAGCTAGTGCTTTCGACTATTGCTCATAAGCGCCGTTAAGAAACCACTTCATCAATTTCTTATATCAGATCTTATCATTGAATAAAATTTATGGGCGAGATAAAAATGTAGCCGTTAATAAGACTGACAGATTAATCTACAATATCTAGATTTTCTTTTATGAACTTGTCTGATAGATATTGGCAATTTTCTGTAGATCTGAAGAAATGTATAAAAGTATTGATATTTATTTTACCACGTTTTTTTATTAACTCGCTTTTGCTTTCTTCGCTTCTGTCTGTCTGTTCTGTACAAATTTTGTAAATTATTTTTCAAGCACTTGCTGACATCGGACTAAACTGATATTTGGTGTGCCTATAATATCTAATTTGGATGACAATTCAATAATATGGACTAGAAAGAAACTGAAAATTTTTTTTGTTGAAAACAAAATAAAACACGTTTTTAAAACGGACTAAAAAGTATAGGTAAAATAATTTCTGATAAAATGAAAAACGTGGAGCGCACTCAAAAGATGCGCCCCACGTTTTGCATATCATTAGAAATTATTTTATGATTTTTGGTCCGTTTTAAACACGTGCTTTTTTTTCCAAATAGTTATTTCTTATTCCGTTCTTATTAGTTTTTTGTTTTTCTGTAAAACCGTACCCTTCACCAGGCCTGGCGCACTTTAAGTGAGTGAGTGTGTTTAAAAACACAAATACTCTGACCCGTAGGTCATTTTGCTCTGTAGGTACAGACGCCAAACGATAAGCACAAAATGAATGGCAATGACATTACCTGCGGAAAAGTCACGTGACTCACAAATGTCATTTCCATACATTTTATCCGTAGCGTTTGACGCTAACGCTAACAGAAAAGTAACTTGTCTAGGGCCTCAGAAATCTAACCCGCAACAGCGCAGTAGCTAAACGCTAACCACTTCACGAACCGTACCATCGATTTGCGTCATCATAAAAATCAAAATTAGTTTTCGGAACATCGACTTTTTCAACCAAAAAATTATTAATAACTTTATAGATTAAAAAAATGACACAGATGTGTTATTACGCTCAAAAGAAATGTGTGAGAATATTACTAATATTACAGGAATGTAGAAACCAATTTTGTTTTGAACTCGATATAAATACCGTTAGATGTCTGCTTGTCTTAATACTCATAGAAATTAATATGTATGAATAAATTTGTAATCTGTCTGTCTGGGAGTTCGATATCGCTGTCTGTGTATTTGGTAGAAAAGAGAAAAGCTACATTATTTTGTTATGATTTTTTAGGGTTCCGTACCTCAAAAGGAAAAACGGAACCGGATCGGAACACTAAGAGCCATCTCCACGGCTCATACTACTCGGGGAACCCCCGTCAGGAATAAAGTTCCTTATCCCTCGTATATGTATAATAGAAAAAGACAGAGAGAGAGAAAGTCGCATGGGGGAAGCATAACACTTTTTCCTTATGTGACGATTTCTACCAGTAAACTCCTACTGCACTTGAGGAACTTCGTTCCAAAAATCTAAGTTAAACAGAGCTTATCTAGAGATGTGAAGCCGCCGTAATTAAATAGAGGTAGGAAATATTTGTGGCCTATGTAACAGATGTTCAAGAATATTGGTCGTAGATAAGAAATTGTATATTTTCTTAGTGTTTAGTTATTTCATTATTGATGCCAAAAAAATATTAAAGGGTAAAGCTTAAGTCTCTTTCTATAGCGTACTAATTGGCACAAGCTCTCTAGTATTAGTTCCACTATCTTTTTGTTGGCCGAGTGAATCCGCAAACATTCGCTAGTATTCCACAAAAAAGCTAGAACCATAAAAGCCGACACAGTAACACCAGAAGTGGAAATAGCATTGGTGTAATCAAAAATTTCGAAATTTAAAAGTTCAATTATAGAATGCCGATCGGCTTCCGAACACATCCGAGCACATTTCCTAATTAGCGATTGGTCACGCGCTCGGCGGCCGCTCTTCGGGCCCGTTCGGCATCGAATCGGGCAATTTGAATTTGGAACGGTTGCATACAATGTGATATAACTAAAAAACTGTTATAAACGTGGACAACTGGATTAGTTTTCATTAAAATGTATCGTTAAGCTTAATTGTGAATGATCTTTCTGTGATTAAATGGCGGCTAGTTTGGGTTGATGACCGATTACCGAAGGTATATGAATCTCTTTTTAATTTTAGTCGGAAGAATTACTTTCTCTAATCTTTTGCCCTTTAGTCATGCTAACATCGTCAGTTACAAAGTACTGGAAGACATAACTACCTACACCATAATTATATTCCTGATAAGTTTCAAGGAAAGAAGTCACTCAAAACCCTAGCTATCATATCCTTCTACAATCTAAAACAGACAGAAAAGCTGCACAAAAAGGCAAATCATTACATCAAAGTCTCTATCAATGATAATGAGCAAAAAAAAAATAAACAAAGTCAATCAAGATGTCGGGAAAGGAATTCTAAATCAAACGCTATCCTGTACTTAAATGGTCAACATCACTAAATAGAGTGATGTCGTCATATCAATTAAAATAATTATACCCCCTTAATAAGTGTCAATTCTTAACGAATGCGCGTACGTACGATTTTTATTCACACGTTTCTTAGTGCCGTATTGAATTTGCTAGCACACCACACAAAAACAAACCTTACGCTGCAGATATAAGAAAGATAATCAAAGAAAGACCTGAAAATTTTACGACTATTTTTATTGACGGTTAGTCTCGACACTCATATGTAGCGATTTTAAACGAAGAACATCACACGAGTGGGGTGTGTCAATCAAAATTGAACCCTATAAAATGTTAAATAAGGTCTTATTTGAATTTGGAATGCGAATTCGTTTGAGGGCGCAGAGGCAGTTAATACGAAGCAAGTCAAAGATGAACGAAGTGGAAGCCATCAAATTTTAATTGTCCGTTAAAATAATAATCAATGAGGCGACTACCGCTAGAGCACTCGCAAATAGAACTAATAATGCGAGCATATCCGAATCTTCTAACAGGGTTGGTTCCACTACGTTACATTGTAGAGAATGTACAGTATTTCCGACAATGTTTGTAAACAAAGCATTTAAAACACCACAAACTTAACTAACAGGTCGGGACAGCTTCGCATGAAACTAAAAACAATAAAGTCGTCAACATAAGTAAGAGGTCAAAGAGGTTAAATAATACAATTTTAATAATAAATTAAGGGTAGTAGTACGAATAAATTATATACCTAATGTACTCATATAATGTGTGATTTTAAGCGGTATACTAAAATAATTCAGCTGCTATAAAACCATCACTATAATCTAAACTGATTTGATAGAATTCTTCCCTAGAATCTAGTTAGTCCTAATCCAAATAATCTTGTATAAACATTTTTTTAAATTCAAGAACTAAAAACATATTTAATCTTTCCAGACTACCCTCATTTCTTTACAGCCCGCAGAAGCACTCCCTCGGTTTCCATTTCTAATTGAGAATTGTTCGTAACAGCAATAACATTTTATGATTGATGTGTTTAGCCACGGCTCTTATGGCATTACGGCATTAACCAGCGAAACGTCGTATAACGCGTGTTTTCGGTTTTTTAATTGCACTTAAAATATTATTGATGAGTAATTAAGTCGTAATAAACGGGAATTTGTGGTTTATCAAGGGTCTGGAATAGTTGAAAAGATTTGGTATTTACAAGTAAAATCTTGGGTGTTAGACCAGAAATTATGAAAACATATGACTTGGCTTTCGACGAGATAACATATGCCAATAGTGCATGTCAAGCTTATTCAAACGACACACAATTTTGGCGAAATCCACTAAACGGTTTGTCTATCAGCAAAATTTATTTCGTTCTGCCAACATCGTCAGAAAGAGGTCGGTAGCGCACTAAGTCACAAAAGAAGTCGTATATCAAAATGATACTTTCATTCGAAAACTAGTTTTAGATGTGATTGATATTCGAACTAATCGAAAAAAACAGCTAGTAAATTAAAAATATATATTTAGAATCAGTTTTTTCCCATATTTCGGCGTGAAATTGGACGGGGCATGAGAAGCAGCGCAAAGACTTTAATTTTGGCAAAAGATGCTACTGTTATTGTATTGAAAATACTGTTATTCCCTCTTTAATAATCACATGAGACGTTTTACCACGTCACAGGCGTTTAAAGTCGTCATCTTCACGTTTTTACGTGTGTACTGACGCAATATAAGCAGTTTTATACGTATTTGCTGTTCTAGCACACGTTACCGTTTATTTCAGTTCGTTATAAGCTGCCAGTTTCGTCTCAAGAATGTCCCCGCACGTGCCCATGCTATGATAATAATAAAATGTTGGCGCATTATTTATTTATAGTTCGTCTCGCGGCTGTCGCTCGTCCGTCTGTCCTGCTTGTACGCTATGTTATTATATATAAAGTGTTGGCTGAGCGAACAGAGACTAGCGTTTCTTTGTCTCGACTTTAGTACGAAATTAAACACTCATTTTAGTATCTGCAGCTTTTGTTTTAGTAAGAACTTATTCGTGTTTGAGTTCGCTTTTATTTGTTGCGATTTTGTCGTTATCATCGAATCTGACCTTAACTTCATAGTTGGGTTTTCTAATGCCAAATGACGTCATAGTGCTCGTAATTATCCGCATGCCACTCGAGATTCTTAAAACCGCACAAATCTCGCAGTACGTACTGTACCATAATATCATACCGGTATTGTTTTGCTCGGCAGAGATGGTCGCTATTTGCGGACGTCTTCCCCCGTCGCCCCTCGCCCCCCGGCCGTCGGTGCGTCCCCCTCGCTACGGTGCCGTCTGTACATGAGCTATATTTTATCCCTGGCTTGGGCCGCAACGTAAACTGTCAGAATCATTCCAATGAATCTGCAGGACGTTCAACTTTTAGTTTGAAATTTTAAGAGGTTGGAATCTGTCTGGTTGTGTCTTAGGACTTTGGATGTTTTCTGTATGGATCTTTGAAGGATGGTACATTTATAATAGCCTATCTTTTGTGAAATGAGGATAGTTATGGTATGAAAAATCGAACTACATGTTTTGCTAAAGTGTCATTTCACTGTGTTATTTTGTTGTAAGTCTGCTACTTAAATTGATTGTAATAATTATGTTTATTTTACTGTACAACATGTACCATATTCATCATAATCCGCCTCTTGGCATCTGCCAAAATTTACATGGCACAAAGTCCATGGTACGCTTAGAAAAATCTCATACGTCTAGAAAATAATACAACGATATTTCTTCAATTCTTACCAAGACAAAGTGAACGGAGAGCATTAATACATCAAGACCAACCATCTGTATCCCTTGAACAATAGAAGAAACAATACGATAATTTAATTAAACAAATGGTCTCAAAGACACGGGGGAATGTGCCGTGAAAATGTCATTAACAACACTAATAATTAGATATATATCATCGGAATCAGTGCGACGATGCATTGATAAAACGCCTGTATATATCTCAAACGTTCTTGAAATATGGCGGCCACGTCGCGCCCGACAGGCAGTTGGCGCGTTCCAAAACTCCCGCTAATATGCGCATGATTGATTTTCGAAATGGTTGGTAAGGAGCCGTCCTGTCGCTGCGACGGTCTAAAAGCAAATGACTGACTATTCTAATTATGAAAAAAGAACATGCAGTTTGTATAAAATCAGTTACGAAATTAGAACACCCGACCCAAATTTAAATTGAGTTAAATATGAAGGTACATTGAGAATTTAGTGAGCGCGTTTCAGATTCTTTATTTCACCTCGTTATCTAAGTATGAAGTGTCTTGTTAAAGTCGTAAGTGACGTCCGCTGTACAAACACTATAAATTATTACTCAAATCACATCTGATGCGCATTTCCCTGTCGCCCACAAAAAGCTCATGTATCTCTCTGGATCTTCACGGAACGACAAATGTGTAACAAATAAATTATGAAATCAACGGCCGCGGTTTTTATATCTCACGTGTTATGATCTATCCCTTTCTTACAAGTTGATTTATCGTATGTTTTATCCCGCTCACTCGCAGGTTGTCACCGCCCGCACCGCAGTATATCATCGACCGTCGTCTAATGATGACGTGTCTATTTATCTGTTGGGATTTAGAACATTTCACGCAAATTGCAATTTGAAGTATGACAGTTCAACGCACTTTTTATTGTTATGTTTAATTATTAATTATCGTCAACAGTATATCACGGACTAACAAAATAACAAAATTAAATCGTCATAATTCTTTTAAAATGTCGTCCGGCGTCGAGAATGGATAATAAAAAGATGAAATATCAGTAAAGGAAGTAGTATGTTTGGATTATTACAAAAACTTGTTCAGTTAGGACGATCAATCTGAATGTTACACAAGATGTGAGAGAGAATATCTCAAAAATGTGTTCGTATATTTCAGTGGAGATGCGAGCCGTCAGTTTTAAATGAGAGTGTTGCTAATTAAATATGATCACGGTGGTCTCGGCGAGCTCTTTAAATATTGTTTCCTTTCTGACGAGCTTCCTACTTTATTCTATAATTGTGGTAAGATTCCCTAACACTTTGAAGATTGTCTCAACATTTCAAGTGGCATCGTATCGTAGGTTCTCAACAAGCAACCTGTTCGATAGACACCTGTTGAATCAACCGCCTTGTTAAGAGAAAGCTCGTAGCTCATTCTAAATTCTTAGTCAATTTAGCACACGATCTAGACACGAGGATATATCGTTTCATTTAGTTTTCTTTTTAATTCAAAATCTTTGATTGCCAGCAGAATTTAGAATTTTATTGAAAATTTCGATTCCGAAAAATCCGGCAAATCTGTGGACTAAAGCCAGAATATTTCCAAAAAACGTCCATGAGCAGCCATCTCCCAATTAATTAGCATGGCGGCTATAATTAGCGGCGCACGCGCAGTCGGTAGGTGTAGCTGTGACGTGTGACAGATGGGGACACAGCGCTGGCGCACTCACAAGCGCTTCTTTGAACCGGGATGCTTGAGGAACTTGGAGTTAATTAGAAACGAAATTTATATCATGGGGATCTATCATGAGCTACTGCGGCTTGTTAGTATACGTTTTTCTGAAGTGACGGAAGAATTATCAGATACTTATTTCGAAATTAATTTAAAGAAACAACGCAGTGCAATAAATATGAGACCGTTTTTTCCAAAGATTTTTCTAAAGAGGAAAAAAAATCTTGATTTGTTTTCTTTGAAACTGATGATGGCACTGAACTTGTTGATGGTCGAATTATTATTGCAAGAGTAGTTTTTAGTGTAATTATAAGCTTAAACAGTACCTACTAATAAAATAACGAATGTCATCTTCTCTTCGAATAATAATAAATTCTGTATCTTAGACTTAAACTTTTGATATGAAAAGTAATATTCCAAAGTTACTAGGTAGGTACTCTACATCATTTTGTCCCAAACATAATCAAAATGCTATTAAATGTATTTTGCATACATTTCATAGCATTTTGATTATGTTTGACATTTTGTTCATCGTTGCGGTTGACGACGATCAAGATTAAGCTATAAATATAATGGTCAAACGAATTCCTGCTAACGATCAGCAAAAACCTTCACAATTAAATGACACATGTGAGTGTCATAAAAATGTGATCTGCTTTAGAAAAACGATTAAAAACTAAGATTCACTCCACAATACGATATAGCGATATCTTTATTGGCAAACTTCTTAAATCATCAAATAAAACGATAGCTGTCAAAATTATGTCTTACGCCCCAGAAAATAGGAGTGCTTTCAAATCTTTATACAGTTCAGTTCAAGCAAATTGTAAACTTGTGTTTTAATTATATGCTTGTCTCGTACGCGAAGCAGCGATTTAAACCTGTTTAGTGGCCATTGTTTGTCCGTATGTCCCCAAATAAGTCAGTAACACGATTAGTGAGGATCTTTGGACCAACTTTTTCTATGAGTTTAATTAACATTTTTTGCAAATGTTGAGTCGGGACTCGTTTCGTTTATCTATTATTTCCTCTATAGTTCTGATAATTTATGCACATATAAATAATGTTCGATTAGTATGTTATTGGTAAAAAATTGTTATGAATGTGTCTTCAATTAAATAATCGTTTTTGGCTGATATTGAAATAAATTGAACGTGGGTAGAATTCTCACACGAAACCAATTATTAGAACACATGAAGTGAAAAAAAAATGCAGCCAATGTCACAGACGCGTGGAAATATGCAAAAGAAATACCACTTTGACACTTTCATTAGTTAAAAATATTCAAGAAACGACATGAGAATGGAAGCGAATGCGGTTCAAAGTAAAATTTATCCATTATGTATTTAGTATAGGTGAGGTGCGCGCACGCAGCATGTGCAGTTAGGGCTGGCACGCAGAGAAATTAAGACAAGGCACAAAAAAATAACTGCACTTCGATATTGTATTACAATCATTAAAATACGATGAAATATTTGATTGAAATGAAATGCATGATTTTTTTAAGCTTCAAATTTGTCTCCAATGAAAAGAAGCCACTTAACTAAATCAAGTTCACAAATCCATCCACTTATGCCAATGGCCTAAAAATCCCGATCAACCCAGCTAACATAAGTCGGTGTCAACCCTGTCTGTGCCCGAATGCTGCGCACGATTCGATCGAAATCTCGCGCGGAACAGACGCGGCGCGCATGCGCAACCTATCTGCTTAACTAAGCTGCACGTGGTAAATAAACTTAATCCGTACGGAACCACTCGTGTGACTTTTTAGGGTACCTCCGTGAGAAATGCTGCGGTCCATTTTTGATTCCTCAGAATTGATGAAGAGGATTATTTCTGGAGAAGCAGTTTCTTATAGGTATTTTGGATTTTATGTTTGCTTTTAATCAAATACTCGTTTCACAGAAGCCAATACGATACCCAAGTCTGTCTGAGCAAGTGCTTACACAAACTATTCCTAATTATCGTATAATTATTCATAATAGTCCGTCCGAAACCAGACTTGAAGGAGTTCCTTAATCAACTGTTTATAAATTGCCATCACTTTAACCATATCCCACTGCATTACAAGAAGACGTTCTTCTGCCTGCTTAACATCATTTAAACAGGACCTAAGGAGTCATATAGGAATAACCTCCACCATTAAAAATATATTAAAAAGGAATACGTAGCCTGGTCTAAACCAGAGCAGCACAGACTAGCCTGAAATAATAGCTGCTGGCCTAGTCTAAACCAAGTCAACATAGTCTAAACATGATCATCATACCAGTCAAAAGATGTCTACTGCTGAACATAAGCCACTTTCAGGATCGCCATTAGAACCGGTTTTGGGAGGCTCCCATCCTAAGCAACTCTTCGTTATAGTTCGTAAAATATAGCTGAGTTTTGTGACAGATGTCATTGTCAAATACGTAGATTTTTAATGCATTTCTTCGTATACACTTGCTGTAGACAGAAGACTCATTCAGGAGGAACTTAAATCATAGTAGGTATATCTGGCAAAATTATCTAAGGAGGAAGATATATTATCCTTGATATTATAATACTACGCGGAAGGTACTATCTGTACTTAGAAGCTACTTGATATTGTACGAGACAAAGTAATGACAGTAAAATTAATGGTATTATAGATGACTTTGATGATGAAAATGTTGAGGGAGATCTTGTTGAAGTATTTGAACCAGAAAGAAGTTTTTTGGAACTAATACGAAATAAAGAAATGTGTGAAAAGATGTGTTTCCAAATGAACTGGCAAATTATTATGTAAGTGTAGCAAGACAAGTAAAAATCACCACCCAGAATAATAAAGAATTGAGAGCGACAATATAATACCTATTCAAAACTAGAGCTCCTAACAGAATTGCTTCGTCATACTTTCTAGCTTATCCGCCAGTAAGCTTCTAACTGTCAAATGACGTCATATTGGAACAGATAATTCATTTATTTCAACGTCAAGTAGTCGACCACCAGGGCACGTCACGCCTACCCAATACAAAACAGATCTGATGTTATCTTGGCGCGTGATTTTTTTTTAATTTGCCTACTTAGGCCGCTATTCCGATGGAATGTGATAACTTGGTGTTGCCAATTCAAATATATTCAATGCTATTGAAATTGACACCGACTGCTTTATTGGTACATAGGTTTCAGCTGTTGAATGTTAAATTGTAAGTTATTCCGAATTTTTGCTATATTGAGACATGCTAATAGCTTACCTATCCCTAGTAAATATTGATAGTCAATTTAACATATACTTATCTGAGAGAATAATGGTTTTTCCATAGTAGAAGTAACATTTACCGAACAGACTTTGTGTCGAGTTCATATTTAAATTAGAGTCAGGCGTTTTAAATTTAAAGTGCACCTTTACCCAAGCTTATTACTAAATAAATGATATCGAACCCAGCCAATAGAGTCAGCAAGTCCACGCAACCTACAGTTTTAAGGCGCCAAGCCTCAAGCGCGTAATTCAAAATGCAAATATTGTGCACTTATAATGTATTTTGTATTCAAGCGGCAACGATGCAGCAGACCGACCACGTCTCTCGTCAGTTTTACTGGAGAATCATGTAAAAATCGGCCATTTTTATTCCGTTCGCGCACACCTGATTGGCGGTTCCCATGAGGTTAATTTTCACGGATTTCTTAAAAAGCGAGATTTGTCTATGGTCGTGAGGTATTTGCGCGCGACGAGAATATCACCCCAAGTGGGGTTCGATATTCAAATGAATTTATTGTTTTCCTGTATATTGGCAAGCGTGCAGGTTGTGTGGCTTGCATCAGAAATGATGCTTTGACTGAATGTACGAGTACGTAAATCCCTGAATGGTTACGGATGTGATTATGCGCCGGTCTTCCTTTATAAATATTTGGTTACGCAGATCTCGCAGAAACAAACACTGTGATGTCCGAAATATTCAGAAGCAATATGAATAAAATATTACACGTTTTTCAAGAGACTTATCCAAAGCGCCTAATTCCGCAACAGATCCACCCAAACATTTGACGAAAACATCAGCTATTTTTAATTTACCAACGATAATTGATCACACTGGCCCGGCGAAGCGCGAAACCAAACATCTTGCGTTTAAAAAAAAAATTCTAACTACCTCGTTAGCGGCTGATACGTCATTTGACTACGCCACAGAGTACGAAAATGCAGAAGGTAAACTCAATATATAGATAGATCAAGGAAGAAATAAAAATCAATCGCCATCTGGGACAGATCTTTGGAGATCTTATATCGCTGTGAAGAGTGGGTCTTCTGTAGACATATTCTTTGCCTCTGCCGTGTGTATACCAGACAGTGGTTCTGTAGGAGCTTCTATAAAAAGGTGCTTCGCCTCCCCTCTCTCCCCTAACCCCTCGCCGCCGTTCGTCTAATTTTAACCCGAAGACGATCCAGCACGTGTGCACTTAGTACTCGGCAACTTAAATAAAGTTTCCTTTAAGAGTCGGTTTTGTTTTGGTAAGAAAAAATTTTGGTTTTAATTTAAATTTTGAGATAATTAGGGAATTAATTGGTGATGGGAGATGTGCTTCAGTGTTGCTCTTCCGTGGACCATTAATACTCTTAGTTTTGAAATAATTTTACTTTAGAATTTTTAAAGAGATTTTGTTAATTTAGATATCATAGAAAGTTTCGTTGCAATTGAATCGAAGACTTGTTTTCGTTAATGACTGAGGACCGATTTAGTTTCGTAAAAGGCTGTTCCTTCTACTTTCTACATCATTAATGCAATTTTTTGCATCACTACAAATTGCAAGACTTGTTTCTATGAGTAAATACTTCTATTCAGTAAACATAACCAAACCATGATGCCAAAACATGAAACTGCGACATAACAAGTACCAGACCACCACAGCTCCAAAGTGCCGTTATACAAAAAGATAAAATTTCACCAAAAAAGGTGCATCGATAAAAACAATCGATGAATTCATTCGGACACCGGATCGAAGGCCAGCACAGATATAAAATTAAAAAGTATAAGCGATCGAATCGAGTTTATTAAATTTCAAATATTTACCGGTTGATATTACAATTTTAAATTTTACCGACTTGCCGAGACATAGTTGCAGGATCGGGTCATCTCTAAGCAGACAGATGGGATGCTGTGGTCATTGTTTATTCGAATGATGTCTTTGAACCTAAAATGTCGATGGATTAGAGACGTGGTGATGCATTTATTTAGCATAAAGAGAGCGTTAACCAGATTAACGGTCTGGATTTTCCATTAGAACGCTGGCAACAAAGAGATCTTTCTCCTAGTGTTGGTAATACTATTAATGTAGAATTAAATGTTGTTTTCGTAACCAACCCAAGTTAATTTGATACGGCATACAGTGCAATATTTACAAAGCCACGTATCGCAATTGGTATTAAAAAAGGCTACTCTCATATCTACATCATTTAATGCTTCAGTATAATAGGCAATACTGATAACTTCAAGAACTACTGTTCTTACTTAGCATACTTGTTTACTAGCCGTCTCTGCTACGTCTTTCACTTTTATAAACTTATTTATATTGTATAGGTAATGGTACGCGCTCAAGTGTCAATTGATATCTATACAATATTTAATTAAAATCAAATAAATTGTCTTCTATACCTATTCAGTTGAGAATATTTATTTATAGCTATTTTGGTCTTGACTTATTTATGCTATGCTATGGATTCTAGGGTCAATGTGTCGAAACTGGGACATTTGACAGATGGATTTAGTAATGTCATTTTTTTTTTTTCGAAAAATTGAATTTAGATGCTTTTTATCCATTTTCTCTGCGATTATAGGTAGGATCAAAATTGAGTACTTTGATATCTATAGAAAACAATCTAATTGTAACTTGGACGATTTAAATGTATCCAAGCCTGTGTATTTGACATCGACTGTACCCAACCTGTGCTACCACTTTTAGTTTTAGTGTGACGTAACTGGCTACTTTCTATTCGGGACTGATCACGACTGTACATTGAAATGCTTCCGATGATGACCACGTTATTGTGTTTATTCGTAAAATGGTATTGCTGCATCTGATTAGACTGGAAGCTGATCCCAAGATACTTTAGATAAGCTAGGATGATGACGAGGATATTATTCGCATAGGATGAGCTAGCCAAATGATTTTTGCTGAGATATCATCGAGACTCTAGTTTACTTAGTAAAGTTGATAAAGAATTAAAATAAGCCTGAAATCTTACCTGTGAATTAAATGATAGGTTCTTGTTTTGCTGATATCATCATTATCAATGTAAACTATTTGGATTTTGCAAGTGAAATCTTTAATGATTCTGTCTCGGTATTATAAAATAAATTAGGACAACCATAATTGACTACATTGTGATTTCAAAAACCATCAATACTGTTTTCGAAGAGCGATAAGGATCTGACATATATAATAATATTTTTCCCAGAACTGAATTATATTTTTTAAATAAACATTCAAATCTTAACGTTAAAATTTCATCTTACTCTTAATGGGTTCCAAATCACATTTACGAAAACAATCTTTGGATTCATCTTGAAACACTCCACCTCGGGTTGAACGAAACATCTTACATCAAATCCGTGGCGAACTAAACTGACCTTTAGTCCAGAATTTTAAGGTTTAAATTGTGTTGTATAAAGATGTTTATTAAGACATTTTGACTGTCCAAAAGTGAGGAATCTGTATAAAGATAAGCAGAGATTTTCAAAATACGGCGAGTGAAATTCGAATGCCAGATAGTTTTTGCTGTTGCCGCTCGAATAATATCGTGTTTAATTATTTCGGGCGCTAATTAGCTCTTAGGGTACCGTGGTGATATCGAAAATCGGACGTCGCTTAAGCATTCTTTGGTCCTTTATTTCTTGATTTGCCCTGATTTGCTTGAAAGAGCTGAAAGCTTTCAATTTAATAATATAGAAATCGTATGGTATGATAATGTAATTATCAGTAGCCATTTACAGCATGCCTTCATAGTCATCAATGGCAGCATATTAAATATTTTCTTTCTGCTGTATATTTAGCCTTTCTTTTGTGACATGCTTCTCGAGTCTGTGTCATAGGAGGATTTTCTTTTGCTTGTCAGGTTGTGAGCCTATGTTACTGCTGTTTTCTTTATCTGTTACATTTCCTTGAATCTATTAATTTATATTTCAGAGCCATTGATATTTGCTTTCTGCTGTAGCCTTTCTTTTGTGACATCCTTCTCAATTCTGTATCATAGGAGCCAGGTTTTCCTTTTGCTCGTCAGGTTTTGTGCTTATGTGACTGCTGTTTTCATTGTTCACCACATCTTGTCGAATACCTTATTGCTTCATATTTCAAAGCCATTAAACAACGGGTCTGGAATTTTGGATTTAAATCTATTAATATATTAAATCTATTTTAGGGTAGAATAGAAGTCTGAATTCTTGATTCCTCCGTATTCTTAAAGCGTTCAGTGGGTACTACGATTAAGCGAACAATACAGAACCCGTTTCATACAAAGTAACATGCTTGTAAGTTATTTTTTAACTAAAAACATCAGCAAGGAGTTAGGTGACATTTTACGGCTTGTTCCAAGCATCAAATGGATGTAAAAAGTCCAATTTTAACATTAAGATGCGACTTCAACATTCTTTAGTTTTAGGTGTTGGGTATAATTGAATGGAAGTAACTGTAGCTTTGTTTTTAGATCGGTTTTTATTACTAGACATGTTATTCTTGAAATATGTCAGACATAAGGGGTAGTTGCTTTAGATTGTTCAACCGTAACCATAGCTTTTAAGTATGATTAAAGTTTGAACATGACCTAATTGATTTAGACAGAGTTGATTAATCTGAAGTCAGTTTAAAACCCAACTTGCCAATTTATATGAGCAATGTTTAAGATAAGTTTCATTATCTAGGAGATAAGCTTAATAAAATAAATCTCAACCAAACACGACCACAGTCAGACGCAAGAGCTAGTATAATAAACAACAAAACGTATCAAAATTTATAGCATTTTATTAAGAGTACGGCACTAGGCGGGCAGAACAGGCGAGGAGGTTTAATGAACGTATCGGTTACGGAGTCGAGTTACACTCGTTAGTGGGTGACGTCGTGGCTGCTACCCGTTCATTGTCTCCTGGTACTCTTACGATTATGTTTTGTTTTAGTGGTTCGGATAACCTGAATTTGGAAAGTTTTTTGTTTATAGGACATCAGCAAACCTTTCACTACATAACTTTTCTTCTTATTTCAAAAGTCAATTCAGAATTGTTCAAACGATACTTGATTGAACGATCACAAACAGATGTCATGTCGACTAGTACAGTTACATAGCAGAAATCGTTCGCCCATCCTTGATTGACGTTAGATTTAGTTCTAACCGACAGCAATAGATCCCCGCATAATCTACCCACACTCCCAAACAAAAACAAACACAGAGTACACTCAAAACAGTCCCCTGCACGCGTCAACAAAGCGACGACTGAATAGAAGTTGCCTCTGACGCGGTGTTGACGAACCGTCAATTTGTCAGGCCACCAACACCCAGACAGTTTCGAGCTCTCCCAACCACCCGAAGAATGGGCACCGATGACGGCGCACGAGATATATTGGAGCCCCGACGTCCGACGATTAGGCCCCATGCCAACCCGAACACGCCCGATGATTCACGAACGGGTTGAACGAACGCACCCGAACGCGATTGTGTCAATTGTTTTTCTTAAACGGACGAACATTAATTTGAACATGCGGGTTTGAATTTCGAATGTCGCACATTCTATTTAAGGTTAACTGTTTTCGAGATAATAGTTGATTTCCTAGCGAGGTTAATTAGGAAAATCTACTAATGCTAATGTGGGTTACCTAGTTTTCACGTGATTAATACAATATGAACGAGTTACTAGTTGGCAACAGCGCTTCGTAGTATAGTAACATTGTTGCTTCATTACGACGCTATGAACATTGAAAATTGATGACAATTCTTAGCAATGATGTGTGAATTTTATGGACGTTGTCTTTAATCAACTTTGGGTAATGATCAGCCCTGATGAATGGAGCAAAGAATAGTTATATTTAGAGGTGCAAATCTCAGTCTAGACTTACAGGCAGTCGTTAGTACCTATATTCGGAGCTCTACCCACAACTGACAGTAAGTTTCTACCAGAAGAAGAAGAGCGACAACGCCCGCATCTCAAATTAGATATAAATTGCGAAATATTGTATCTGGCAACACTCGGACCGCGTTGACATCGGGTGTGTCAATTATTTGGCAGAGCCGCGACGCATTCTGGGCCATGACGACCAAGACCACTCTTTTGTCAGCAATATTTACCCACGCATTTCTGACCCTACCACCACGAATTTAGGGCTGAATTTTCAGTGTCTGTATTCTTGTTCGTTTTTAGCTTGCTTCAAAATTAATGTTTTCTTAATTTAATATGTAAAATACGTCCAAAATACTCCTTTTCCTTGTTATGTGACGGTGAAAAATACTTCGCAACAAAAAATATCTAGGCATCTTGCTGAACACAACCAAAAAAAAACACCATTAAGATTTAAAACGAAAAAAAATCGATAACTATTTATATCGATTAAAATACAAAACGAATAGAATACTAATAACGAATTCATATGACCATTTATCATAAGTACCTACGTTAATGAGATCGATGTCCGCGGATCGGTCATTACAATCGGTTTTGAATCGATTCAGCGTTTGAGAGAGACAATGGCCTCTGGGTGTCCGTATGATTTACGCTCGCTCGTTACGACCGCCGTAATGAGCTGCGCCTGCGCTGTTTAGTTTACATCTCTTCGATTATAAATAGTGATGACTAGATGCGGATAGGTAATTTTTTTTCGGATATTATCAGTAAGAAATAATTAGCTGACCACGGTTATGGCTTGTAAAATAAGGCTTTCGGTAATATGTTGATAAACACTATACTTGATAATTTAAGCGCGGTTTCATATGTGTAAAAAATTACAAAAAAGGTATACGATAATTGTATAATGTGTAATTTGTATTTTATATTTGTTACATTCCATGTTTATGATTGTTATGTTAGGATTATTGGCAATAAAATATTCGTACTAGAATTGGCGTTTATTTGATCGCACCCTAGGTTTTATGAGTACACAACTAACACAACACAAACTACACATAAAAAAAGATCAATTCACCCCTTCACTAAAACTTATCGATAGAATATCCGACAAATGCTACAGACTGACACTTTCAGATATCATCGCTACATCACTAGAGTCAGCCATTTTTGTATTAACAATAGTAATGTTAATAAGAATCTTCTATGATTGGATTTTACTTTATTTACTTTATTTTTACATCTTGTTTCAGGTAAGTGCATTTTATGTTTTATAGTACAGGAGTTGGCGTTGTTATGATGCAGCGAAGGTATTGTATGCATGTTTCTTCTACGGCCTGCCTGTACATATTCTGCCGGTCGATTCTGTAAAAATCTCACCGTGAAAACTTAGATGAAGTGAGTTTATTTTTGCTAGGAATTGACACTATTGACAGCTCACTCCACGCTCCCTTCACCTAAGTTTTCACGGTGAGATGGTTACAGAATCGCACCTCTGTACCGACACGCCGCGGGATACCTATCACCGTGAGAACAGCCAATTTGTTTGCGAACGTTCGAGGGAGAATCTCACCATCACATTTTCGTGGTGATATCACGCGGCGGCGGCGTGTCGGTATAGATTAGATAGGCTGGAGTGATCGGTTTTGACAGCATTAAAGATGTCTTCCTTCATGCCTTGAAGCGATGCGCTAGCTCGAAAATTCATTTTTCTTACGTTTTTTGCAATTTGTAACTCAATATCAGGTTGTATGTTAATCAAAATAATTACCTAGTGACAGTAACAAATATGTATTTATAGAATAATAATCATTAAAATCATCAATACAACTCTCTAAGTTCTAATTGGTCTCAAGCATGAATATTTCATGAAATATTCATACTGGAGACCATTATGATAATGATAGACGATTGATATGATTTTGAATATTATTATTCTGTAAATATACCAGTCCTTACAGTCGGGTATCGTGTTTTGATCAACATACGACAAATATAAAACAGAGCTGCAGTTTGCAAAAAATTAAAGAAAATTTGAATTTCACGGGGTATCTACATTAGGTTATTCCCCCTAAAAATTAGTTACATAATCAGCCTAATAATATTTCCGATGTTAGGACTTAGGCTGTCTCGCCATGAGAGCCCGTAAAATTCTTAAATACTACAATAGCCATAGCTATGAGTTCGCTAATAACCTTTATCACCAACTGGTTTAAAAAGCACGGTGATTATGATTTTAAGTCCCTCTTTAGAGATAGTATGTTCAATAGTTTTCAAGCTGATATGAATAAACTTTTCAGTTCTTTTTTACGACTTCATGGCAATCTGACTCATTCTTTGTTTTTCTACTAAAATTTACGCGAGTGAGAGTGACCCATTATACAATGTTTTGTTAAAATCCCACATACCATTAAATAAAGAGCATCTAAGAATGTAAAATATGTTGATTCATAAATCCGACAGCCATGTTACATATTTATTACATCACAGCTATTTATTTCTCCATAAAACTTAACACTAGCCTCAATAGCTGACAATGAAGATTTTTTTTTCAAAATGTAAATCAAACTTTAATGGAGGAATAATAATAAATTTCTCTAGATAGTTATAAAACCAGTTAAAGCCCCGTCAAAACAATGGATTATAGTAAATTACGTAGGTATATGTATATATCCTTGGATGTCATTTAACTATAAGAGGCCGACTCACAAAATAGTGACGAATTTAAGTTTCCTATTTAATTTGTATAACAAACGTATCATTTTTAGTCGTGATTTCATTATTGAAATCTCGAAAGAAACTGGAAAAAAAACAATAGATTTTACTCAATAATAATTAAAGATAACACTTAATTCCTAACACTCTTATTTTACATTATGTATTATCTCCCCGAACTAGAACTACATCATCCAAAAACAAAAGAGACTAACATTTTAAAAAATGTATCCCAAATATATCATGAAATTCCTAACGTTGAAGCCAAACAGACATACTTAAACCCACTTCCTTTAACATTATATCGATAAAATAAGAAATAGGAGAGAAGTCACGGGCATAACAACACTACACCGTTGGAGTCCCACAGGGATCTATTCTCGGCCCCCTTCCTCGAATCTCAAAAATATATTTTTTCTACCATCTCTAAGTGTGGTATTTATAGAACTTTACGTTCCGTGTTTGATTTAGTTTTAGTTTAGTATAAATATGTCGGATTTTTCACTAGAAACGTGGATTTGAATGATGTTACTTTAGATTATACTAATGTGGCCAAATCTGCTTTTAACAGATATTTAGTTGGAGTGTGAAAGTTATATGAGGGATTTGTGCGGCTGTAAAGATTTTTAGATGAAAGCTATATTGTAGTATGTCTTAAGGATATTGGCGATTAAATGCCTTTGTTCTTAGTTGATTAGTGATCCATTTTCTTGAAAATAATTATTATGTAGATAACTGTTGTAATTGGGGTGTTAAATAATAATAAGGCTGATATTATATTCATCCTGTTTCACCCAATTAGTAGTCTTTAGAGTTTTTATTTCGCCATCTTATTATTGTTATAATTTAAAAGGCTAAAATTAAACAAGTAGCTTTGTAAATTAAGGCTTGCTAGACTGAAAACAAATATTTTAAAGTACATCTAGCCATCAATCCTGAATCGACCAACCAAGTAACTTAAACAAAAGCATTTTCCGATCACATCAGGGAAAAATTATAGTTTTCTCAATAACTGTAAATAATGGCATTGGGATAATGAACGAAATTACGTAATATGCCGTAAAAGCTTTTAATTCAACACTAAAAATCATAAATAAGATTTACAACGAACGACCATTTGCAATAAAAACAATCCCATTACCACCGCACATTATAATAACGAAAATTCATTAAGGTACCGACCATTAATTTCATTCCGCATCCGATGCAATGCTATTACTCTCATTCCTTACCAAAACAAACAAATCCTACAATTATTCTAACCCCACAAAGTCATCTGCGGAACCAAGACAATCTATTCTAACCTCTATCGCGTCACAGACATGGTCCACACCAACCGAATTTGTTATACCATCTGTGAATTCCACTGCCGTTATATCACTAAGAGTATTTTTAACAAATTCAACAAAAATAGCATCTATATCCATTACGTTAAGGTTGATAGCATCTGTATTGGTATCTGGTAGAATCTGATCCCCAAGTTCTGTACCAAAATTCTCAAGATATTGAAAGATTAGCAGTGGGTTGCGTTTTGGATGTCCCCATAAATAATACATCGGCTGGGGGACTCCGTGATGGATCGTGTCTGTCTATCCACTTTCTATTAGTCGGGAATTCTTAAAGGGTGGCAGGGTGGCTGTTATTATTAACGTCGACCAATGTTAGCTTAGCAAGTGATACGGTGGACTCATTAATTCCGTGGACGATTTCAGAGGGGCATTACAGTTGTCATGTAAACAGATTTGCTATAAATCTTTTGAGAGCCTTTGTTGGACGACAATTGGGACTTTCTCCTTACTGACGAGGAAGGGTTGTGATAGTGTTATGTATATTTTTATTTTATTTATGATGACGTCACAATACATGTTACCGGTTTTTAGGACCTATGTATTCCTATTTGTACTAATAATAATGGTAGGACTAATAATAGCCAGGTTACCCAGAATTATTGAAAAAGCAGAAGTATGGCGTTTAAAAATCTTATGTTGTACAATCATGAGACCTTAATTTAAATTTGTTGTTACTAAAAATTGTGAAATTGTCTTAGGATCGATTACCAGGTGAAAAGTTTCTTTAGGGTTTTCAGTTATAAACCTAGAATGGATATGATACAATAGAAAGGATGTCTAATAACTAATTTAATTAGTTCATGATTTCTAACTTTATCTTTTAGGAACTCCTTGGTAGTAGAGATATTATTAAGGATTAGAATTGAAATATTAACCTCCTTAAGCAGTTATAAGTACGGTACTACATCATCTCTCATATCAACACGAACTTTAATATACATAATACATACTTATGTACCTATAACTTAACACTCAACACTTGAGCTAAGTAGAAAGTGCTACGTGACGAAACTCATCAGAAAAATCGCTTAAAATTCACACGACACTTGAAACTAAAAATCAGTACAGTTGTAAATCAATCGACATTCTAAATATTTGCTGATGGCGACATTCCTGGGCGCAACATGGGAACCCTTATCAGTATCGTATCAACTGATAACTTAGAATTTGGGTGACCGATAAGGGATCGATGAAAAAAATAGACTTATAGCAATAAAATTGTACTTAAGGCACTGTATGAAGCTAGCAAACGATATAGGTGCGTCGTAAATAAGGTTGAAAGTGGTTTGATGTTAATTAAATCTCATGTTTGCCAATATGAACGACAGGACGGGACAGTAGCAGCCCCGGATCTTGAATTATTTCGAGGCCGGGCAAAAACTGAAACTGCCGCCCCCGTCCGACAGTATTTTTACCTTTATCAGCATCATTTCAGTCATAACACGGCCACTGATACTGATGGACATAGGCCTCCCCCAAAGAACGCCACAACGACCGGTCTAGCGCTGCTCTTTGCGATTACTACGCTTGGTAGACGAAAACACTACTCAGTCAATACACTATCAAGCTTGAATTTACCGTCCTCTGAATTTGCCGCCCGGGGCACAGGCCCCGGCTTGTCCCCCCTAGATCCGGGACTGGACAGTAGTCATGCTCGCGACCGTTTTAAGGATTAGATTCAGGCAGTTTTTACAATTAGTTCTTCGGTAGAGTTGTGTTCCTGTGGCGAATAAGGTCGCCAGAGCTCTGAGGATGCGCTGTGTTGACAGCTGGGGCCTGCTTGTCCTATAAGCTGTCAGCGCGGCGAATCCTCATTTTAAAGGGTCGGCAACGCGCATGTGATACTCGGTGTTGCAAGCGTTTCTTAGACTACGGTAGCCGCTTACCATCAGGGCCCCAAGTCTGCTATTGCAATTGTCATAATCGTGTCAGTATGGTCTCATAATGACATTGTTTTGACCAAGGACCAAAGAGATAGTCTTACGGCTCAAATACACCAAATCCGTCATCGTACGAACTTTGCTCGTACGATGACGGACGAACTCGGACGATTGAATCAAACACTTGTAAATCATAGCGAGCGCGTACACCAACACGACCGATTTTGTCGGCCGATGGCGGATGTTTTGGTGTACGCGCTCTCTACAATTTACAAGTGTTTGATTCAATCGTCCGAGTTCGGCCGTCGTCTTACGAGCAAAGTTCGTACGGTGACGGATTTGGTGTATTTGAGCCGTAACTCTATCTTAGCCAATGACCAAAGGTTTTAACTTAGGTTTTGACAGTTATGATGTCATTATGAGACCATTCTTACACAATTACAATAACAAACTTGGGGCCCAGGCGGGCTACGCCTGCTTGCCACCATCGTAGTATAAAAAAAAACCGGACAAGTGCGAGTATGCCTCGCGCCCTAAGGGTTCCGAAATATGATCATAGATGGCGCTACTGCATACTTCCAATGGCGCCATCTATGAGCAGATGGCTCCACTTATGGACCGGTGACTAACGGCGGACAACAAAGTGATCCTATAACGGTTCCGTTTTTCCTTTTGAGGTACGGAACCTTAAAAAGAAAAAAAAAACACTCTTCAATAATAATAATATCTTCCTCGCGAAATACAGAAAACTTTACAAAGCAACAATACGGCGTTCACCTGTTTATTTGGATTCCAACGGTGTTTTTATTATTCATCCGGTGTCGTTCCGATAAAAGTGGTGAACTTATCGACGGATCGCACCACTTGTTATTTTTCAATAACTTTTACGAGACATGACAGCATTTCGAATAAGTAAACGGTTTTTGATTGAGGAATTCTTGTGGTTTGCTTTTTGAAATGGTGTTTACGTTTTTTTCTAGCTTTGTAATTATTTTTTTTATAGATACAAATGTACCTACCATGGTTATTAGGTGTATCTATCAGTATAAGGATTTAGGATTTGAAATGGGTTTAGGTTACCTACTTAAAGAATAACTGTTCATTAAATAAAAAAACAAAAAAAAAAAAACAAATCTTAAAACCCATGAATAAATAGGTCACCTAAAATATGCAACGTAGCACTTACAGTGTATTATAGCAAATTATTTGAAATATAAAACAAACAAAATCATAAAAAAAGAAAATACTTTTAGAAGAAAAGTCATTCTACAAAAGTATCTTTACTCAGAACACACAAATTCTAAGTAACCATTTCATTTGGAACTCCCGTTGTAATGCTGAGTTGAACAAAACTCTGCACTACGACTGTGCTCGTCCCTCGATGCCGCCCGCTTATCATAATGCATCCTGAAACATTTCCCGACTCCACTCGCAAGATTCGTGGAACTTCGATGTGTTGGATGTGGTATAATTTATAAGAATTAGCGATAATTGAAATAAAAAAAATATTGTCGAGATGGTGCTAAAAGTAATAATAGTGGTCTGATTTTGAATGTAAAAAATTAAGAGTACTTAATTAATTTTATTTTTAACCATAATTTCTATAATTCATATTTAAAAAGGCGATGTAAGGTTTGTTGTTAGACAACTCATTTTCAAGTTAACTTGTCCTTCGTACATAATTCTTTGAAAATGTATAATTAAATAATAAAGAAAAATATAAATGAAAATTGAAAATGTTTGTGAATAAAATTTAATTCTACTTAATATTAAAAACGCGAAAGTTTGGAGTATTATGTATAGCTACGGATGTATGTTACCCTTTCACGCAAAAACTACTGGACGGATTTGGATGAAATTTGGAAGGGAAATAGCTCATACCCTGAATTAACACATAGGCTACTTTTTATCCCGATAAACGCGGTAGAAGCTACGAGCAAAAGCTTGTAAGAGATAAGATGCTATTTAGAAACAAATACCAAACTTGTGTTGGTAAATTACGAAAAAGTTCACACGAAGCAACTTGTATTAAGTAGGTATGTAACTTCTAATTCAGCTGAAAACTTAGCTACTTCATAATTTCTAATAATATTGGAGTACTTTTAAAAATATTCTACTGTCTTTGCTTTTTCTTTTCATTTACACCACACAAGAAAAACTTGAATCAATATCAACTTTCTATTGAAAGTATTTATATTATTTCACTGTCTCCTTTCAGTTTTTACAAAAACTTTTTCAGAAGGTTTAATACACTTAGAGGGGGACAAGTTCCTTCGTGTTTGTTTCAATCATCTTTTCCCTCAAGTTACGAAGTTTTTCAAGTTTTTTTTTGCCTTTTTATTATCGCGAGAGTTCACTATGCTTTTAGAGAACAGTTCTGAGTCTCGGGATTTCAAGATGACATTGGAAATAACGCGATATGTTTTGTAAGAGTTTTTAATAAAAAAAGGAAAGTTTGTTTCTCTGTTTTTTAGGGTTTTGTGTAATGGTGGGTGCCCATTTTTAGGGTTCCGTACCAAAATGGTAAAAAAGAAACCCTTATGGTGCGACTTCGTCTGTCTGTCTGTCTGTCTGTCAAACCTGTTTATTTCAGCAACTACTAATGCTATCGAGTTGAAATTTGGAACAGTTATAAAGAATGCTTGTCCAACTATATTGCAAATGAAAAAAAGTCTAAAAATATTTTTATTTTCATTGCAAAAGGGGCTGGAGTTGGGATCCAAAATTTCAAAGTGGGGTTACTAGGTCAAGTGACATATCATATGAAAGGGCTTGATCTGCACATTTCAAAATATATTTTCATTTTATTTTATGTCTCACAGGTTTCGACATATGATGAAAAATTTCTGAAAAAATACCACCCCCCCCCCCCCCCTTATCTCCGAAGTTTTCGGAGCGAAAAATCTGAAATAATTAGAGTTGATAGGAATTGACCCAAATATGGCACCAAAAATAAAACAATGTTCCTAACTAGTACAGTTTTTCAAAATCATCAAAATTCCTTCACAAACAAACTTAGTTATGCGGTCCGGTTTTTTTCACTTTATATGTCCAAAAATGATACGGAACCCTCGGTGCGCGAGTACGACTCGCACTTGGCCGGTTTTTTTTTATCCTGTATTAGGGTGCAATTCACTGATGTAGAGACATATCAAAACATCGAGATTTCTGCGCCATATCTAAGTTAAATACACATGACCTTTCGGAATAAATTGTCTAAATGGTATAGAGAAAACTGCATTTTAAATCCATTGTGTAGTTTAGAAGAACTAAGTGGAGACACAGACAGACAGATACGAAAAGTGACACTATTTATAGATAACTAGCACTTTTCCCGCGATTTCGTCCACTTGACCCGTTCAGTTTTTCAGGATAAAAAGTAGCCTATAGCACTCAGGGATAATGTAGCTTACTATTACTGAAAGAATTTTTAAAATCGGATCTGTAGTTCCGGAGATTACCCCCTACATATAAACTTACAAACTTGTAAACTTTACCTCTTTATAATATTAGTATAGAAGTATAGATACAAGGACAGTTTACCTACTTTAATAGGCGTCACACACGTTCAGATTTAGTCCTGAGGGTTAACTAAACTTGACTATGTGCGAATGACACTAGGAGAACATCGAACTGCAAATTGGGTCAAGTGTCAAGTGTAAATCAATTTGGACGGTAAACTTGATCATGTCAATCTTGTGTGTTGGTAAATGATAATGATAAATGATAAATGATAAATGATAAATGATAAATGATAAATGATAAATGATAAATGATAAATGATAAATGATAAATGATAAATGATAAATGATAAATGATAAATGATATTTATCCTGTAAATAGGTTACAAATAACACTTTTACACGTCAAAAAAATACGGTAAATAAGACACTAGAGTTATAAGCTAGCAGTTCCCTTGTTCCCGTGTCTAATTTTTAAATAATTTCTCTAGGATCTCTGGGATTTCCTTCACCGCCAAACATTTATTCTTCATCGGCGATATGGCTAAAACAGCTAATTTAATATGACAGAGCGCCTAACATGCGCGCCGCGACAAAATTTTGTCGACGCTTTTATCGTGCATTTGTCTCGTATTCGCACGAGTAAGAGCGAGACAAAACAGTCGCCAAATTTTGTCGGCGCGCATGTTAGCCCTGCAGAACACGTCAAAAATTACATCTTCTGCTTACTGTCATATAAGGATTACCTACGTTTCCTAGTAAAGCCATATAATTCATATTCATTTGTTTTAGACGTCACAGATCTAATCTCACTCCTCTTCTAATTAATGACTGACTCATTAATATTTCTGAAAATAATTACTAACGAAATCTCTGCAAATAAAGTTGTTTGTAAGTTTACCTGTTTGTCGCCGTGTAAACTAAATCGCTCCTTGACGTTCGTTTTCTTATGAAATATGACGACAGCTAATTTCTTGGAAGATACGATGATACTGAATGAGATAAAAGTCGGATAAGATAAAGTATTACGTAATACTACCTTATTTTTAGTATATAGGTACCTACGAAACCTGAAAGTAGTTTTTTCAGGATCAGCAGAAGAATCACTTCCAGTTGTTTTTAAATCTATACTAATACTAGCATCCGCCCGCGGCTTCGCCCGCGTTTTTGGGATAAAAAGTAGCCTATGTGTTATTCTGATGCATAAGCTATATTACTGTAAAGTTTCATCAAAATCCGTTCAGTAGTTTTTGCGTGAAAGAGTAACAAACATCCATACATCCATCCATACATCCATACATCTTTACATTCTCACAAACTTTCACGTTTATAATATTAGTAGGATTATAAAGCTTAAGAGTTTGTTTAAACGCGCTAATCTCTGAAACTACCAGTCAGATTCAAAAAAATATTTTTTATTTATTTATTTATGTACACACAAACACTTATAAATTTAAAAATGTAGACAGATAATTGAGCACAAAGGTACAGCTTATTTCATATGAAATTTCTTCCAGCAGACCTGCGACAGGAGATTTGGATGAGAAATGTAGACACATTTTGACACATTTGACACACTACATTTTTGTGTAGGTATGATAGCCAAATTCATGAGGAATAGTATAGGCTATTTAACATCACGCTACGACCCTTAGGAGCCGAGCAACGGGGGTGAAACCGCGGGGAACAGCTAGTGTATTATATTATAACCTTCCTGAAAGTACATAGATTACGTTAGTAAAATAAACATCAGAATCAGTCCAATACTTTTTGAGAAAATCGCGAACATACAAATATACATACATGCAAACGAGTCGAATACAGATTTTTTGTATTGAAGTCGGTTAAAAAGTACAGATTAAAATAATATAAAACGTAAAATAATGAATTCAAAAGCAAACATAATAAATATCAATGCACAAACCGTATTTACAATGCGATCAGAGCGGGGGAGGCGGAGGGAAAGACAAAGGCCCTCAAATCTATCGCAGTTTAGAGTTACATGCGAAAACATAAACAGACGTATGATATTGAATACGAGGGACTAGACGCAGGAAGAGTGGATGCGGCAAGAAAAACTCTGGGAAATGAAGATATAGACCTCAGATCATAGAAACAAGGAGATGTGCCAAGGCGCTATCGAGCTTGATGCCTGATTTTGAGCAAATTACTCATATTAAAAACGTACGCGCTGGCGACGAACCGAACACGATCGATGGTATAAATACAGTGTTTTAGTTTAGTGCTATTGTTGAGTGACGATTAACAGTGTTAGATTGAGGGTGTGCGGGATATTCAATGCGTGGGAGATCTTTTTATTTACAAGGAGCGCTTAATTATGCACGTAATTGTGTCGAAAAATGTACTAAAAGTGGCATCAGTTGTTCCCGTACTAATTTGCTATGATGGCATATCTCCTTGTTTCTATGATCTGAGATATAGACTAATGGAACGCATCATCGCTTAATATCAGGCGAGATGGCGATCAAACGCAAACCTATCGAAACTGATATTTTAAAGCTGAAGAGTTTGTTTGTAGGGATCTCTGGAACTACCAGTCGGATTCCAAAAAAAATAATTGTATATACAGGGTAAAATTAAAACCAGTGCGGATATTTTAGGAGGTGAAAGTACTCATGAATATGATCAACTTTTATTATGGGACCGCCACTGAAATATGAAAAAAAAAATCAGCTGTTCCCTAAAAAATGCACTACAACACGATCAAAATGAACAGCTGATTTTTTTTTCATATTTCAGTGTCGGTCCCATAATAAAAGTTGATCATATTCATGAGTACTTTCACCTTCTCTTTTTGCAAAAATGATGTCTTTGCTTATTACCTACATAATGCCTAGAAAAAAATAGGATGATGATTAAAAAGTCATCTTGTATTATTTAAGTGCGAACTCCTCAATCAGTTGTATTCCTACATCCTTGGTGAACTGTAAAACATAGTTATGAATACCGACTTCCCCTCCCTCGAGATTTGAGCTTAGCCCAGAGTTATTTGAAAGTTGCCCTTTAAAAAATATATTCTTTAAGGATACCATTTCCTATAGAAAAACATGTGGTCATAATTTAAACAGCACAGTACCTTATTGTAAAATACAGGGCAGTAAATATTACACATCGAGTTTGGAAAGAGATAATCGGCTAGCTTCGGCTTTGTAGAGCGTCGTATCCGTCACTCCATATCTATGTGACGTTTTGTCACTGACTTGTTTATTAGATACCGGACTGTTTGTGCTTCGTGCGACAGAGATGACGCTCTATAAAGCCGAAGGTAGCCGACATCTCTTTCTAAAGCTCGATGTGTAATATTTACTGCCACGTACTGTACAAAGACTAAATTGTTATTTAAAAAGTTTTTGTATTAAGAAATGTAAGCGCGTTAATTGAAGTATTTTATTAACATACTAGCTGGTTTCCATGGTTTCATCCCCATTGCTCAGCTCCCAAGGGTCATAGTGCGCATTAATCTGGCTATCATACAAAAGAAGATTTTACTGAATCCGACTGATATTTCAAACAAACAAACTTCAGTTTTATGACATTAGTATACAGGGTAAAATTAAAACCAGTGCGGATATTTTAGGAGGTGACAGTACTCATAAATATGATCAAATTTTATTATGGGACCGACACTGAAATATGAAAAAACAAATCTGCTGTTCCCTACAAAAATGCACTACAACACGATCAAAATGTATGGAACAGCTGATTTTTTTTTTCATATTTCAGTGTCGGTCCCATAGTAAAAGTTGATCATATTCATGAGTACTTTCACCTCCTAAAATATCCGCACTGGTTTTAATTTTACCCTGTATAATGTATGTAGATTAAACAACTAGAACCATAATGTTTCTCTTCACGATTCTCTTCGAGGGTTCCCAGAGCTCACACTAGCCCTGTGGCTACTAGATTAGCCATTAGAGTTGTGGCTACTCTCCTAACCACTAAACATTTATTGAAAGTGTAAATCAAACAAACATCTAGCCCCCCGTCAAACGCACCCTGACAGGCGACAGCAGTAATCTCGGCTCTATTGTCGAACCCGCTACCCTCCGGCAGCCAGCCAACTACTGCACAATCAACCGACAATACTCCACCACTCAGACTCCCGTGTTTTCCTTTGTAATCATCCCCTAACGCTCACCCCTAATGATTTTTCTCTGTTATTTGTTTTTGTTCTGTAATTACTGTTTGGTTTTCCTGTGAATTGCCTGCGGTTGTAAATATGCAGTAATAAAGATGGTATAGCTTAGTGTTAACTGTGTGGTCTTGGGTTTAGGTAAAGAAGTAATTTTTTATATTTATTGAATATAGTTTGTGTGGTGTGTTTTTTACTTATAGCTCCAAACACAATTCCATAGAGAGCCTTTTTTTTGTAATTTTTAAGTCATAAGCATATTAGAAAAAAAAAATAGAGCTATTGTGATTTAATTATTATTTAGTGTAATCATACTGGGTAATCAATTTAAAAAATCCTTAACATTCATAGCAATCATTCCACCTTGAAAAATATAAATCTCAACAAGTATCACAAACTCAAATTCAATTATTGCAAAACCGAATGAAACTTCACGCCAACAAACCTCACACAAGCATAAAAACTAATCAAACTTAATGAAAAAGCTAATAACCAGACGCAAATCCCATTAAAAAGCGACCACAATCCTTAAAAACATTGCAAGGAGAAATTTCAATATCAATTGTGAAGCGGTCCCAGCGTAGCGCCCTGCGGAACTCCGACACGTGTAGCTAAGGCTTAGCTGCACTAACAATTAAGCATTAAGCTCCGGTTAATTTAACCGAGTGAGTATTGTCGCCAGAACCCTTTGAGCTCACAATATGAGCGCTCCATGAAAAAAGCCTATTTTAAATCCACGCAGTTTCTATTGACGGACATTATTGAATGCTTTAATATAGACATTCGGTTGAATGAGGCCTTTGGTTCGTTTTGATTATTGAATTTCCGGATCTGGGTTAGGTTTGTAGTGTATTTGAATAGTTTTAGGTTATATTGCGTTGTGACATTATGTAGTCTATGTATGTGTGTATGTTTGTGTTGAAATGAAGGTAGGATTGTTGCAAACGTGCTGTCTATTATTGCTTGTGATAAGATCACTGTCCAAGCGTGGTGAATATGATAATATTTCTTCAAGAATGTAGCGATTTGTAAGAAGGCACACGTTATGAATATCTAGTTGGTATATCAATAAATGGACAAGACTGGTTGTCCTGGCGATGCTTGGGGAAATATTATGTCCAGCAGTGGATATCTTTCGGTTAACATGATGATGATAAAAAAATAGTAAATTAAAAATTAAAAAAAACCTGACTGCCAAAAAACTAATAGTTCAAAACAAGACCACTTTTCAAGCAGTCTGATGCAGTTGGTGGCAATTATTTAAGTTAAATCTAAGATTTTATGCCACCAACTGCATCTGCACTGCATACATACATACATACACTCGAAAAACATAACCCTCCTTCTGGCGCAGTCGGGTAATACATAAAAATAATCGAAAGTTTCTCATATAGGTACTAATTAACACTTCTATTACAAATTTTAATTAAATCATCTATATATCTAACTTAAGTACCTACAAAGCAGCAACTACAGGCATTTATTGCATAACCCAGACGTGTCTACGAAGCATACATAAATAAATAATAATTAATCAGTCAGCGTATAAAAAATAGCGTCATCAAAATAGTCATGTACATAAATTAATTTAATACACTTCCTAAACAAATTAATGTTGGAATAACTATTAAAAATAGCGATTTAAATAGAAACAATTGTGAAATCAATTAGTGAGGACCGGAAGTGGCATAGGAAGAAGCATACGCCGATAGCTGACCAGAGAACGATCCCTGAATTATTTATGCCCCCTCGTTCCGTTACATTGCATATCTAATGAGCTGTGCCCAGGAATATTTACTTTGAATTTAATATTAATGCCTGTATGCCGTGGACGGACTGCCGATAGCAGTCTGCGATGCGTCTGAACCCAGTGATGAATTCGGTCTATATATCTTCAGCCTTATATTTATAATCTGGGTTGTGTAAAGCATTTGTTGGTGGTGAAATAGGTGTGATTTCTAGATGTTTCGTTGATTGCCTATTTGTTTTTGTGTTTGAATTTATTTTAGGGATTTGCAGAAATATTTTCAGTTGTATAAGAATAATGGGAGATTTTTCATTTTGCGAGTGTGATGTTCGTTTCATCACAATCGCCGTAGGTAAGCCAAAGTTTTGCTACATGCTTTCATGAAATATGTCATATTCATCTGTCACTAAATTGTGTAATGTAATGAACTTAAGTCCCAGAGTCTATAAATAGTACAAAACAAGTCAAGTCACTTTCCGTGTCTGTCTCTTTGTCCTCTTAGTTCTTCTGAACTATACAATTTTTACCACCATTTAGAGAATTTATTCCGAAAGAAAGGTTATAATTATGTAAAGCACGTTAATATTTAACTTAGATAGAACACAGAAATCTCGATGTTTTGACATGTCGCCACATTAGTAGAGTCTTTAATGAATGTTTAAAGAAGCCTACACCAACATATCAGAGAGATCAAACAGAAAGAGGGATGAAAACAATCGTGGCTTTAATGAGGTACTAGCTATAGCCAAACCTCTTTGAAAACGCGTCAGTATTTACTACATAAAATACAAAAATATTCTATAAATACATGTACTGCCAAAACAAGCCCCAATTTACCACAAACTAGACCAAAGTCAACACGTTTCTTCTCCACATTCCCACAAGTCGTTGCTAGGGGACGCTCGGCGCGCGCGCCGGCTCCGGTTACAACCTAAACAATGTTACATGACCCTCCTAGAGCCATTATTACAACACAATCACTCCTGATTAGCTATTGACCCATTTTCAAATGTATATTTTCAATACAATTTTAGTTTATTTTCAAACGAACTAATTTTGTTTGGGCGTAATTGGGTATGGAACTTATAGGGTTAAATTCAAGAGTCGGATCATTTGACAGCTCCAAATAGAAAAAGAATAATTTTTAATTACAATGTAGGTAATACGAATTATGAGAAAAAAACAAAGTTGCACGCTGATTTAGATGTAAAATAAAAACATAAAAAAAATATAGCAGCCTTATCGCCATACAAGTTGTAAAATTGGCTTGAAGAGAATTATTACTAGTGTTACCAGCTACATTTTACGTTCTATAAAACATTTCTAAACTAAACTTTTTCACTCAATTACTCACAAAAATAGATAAACAAATACTGTTAATGATATTGTGGTGCAATAAATCTATGTACCAGGGCGGTATAAGAGGGCAGGAGTAAGATCGCACAAAGATAGCGCGCCTAAAGGACACATTGATTGAACGGAGCGGACAACGCAGATAAGAGCCGGCTACACTATTTGCATATTAAATGAGTCGATATTAATTTTACCGGGACTGGTCCTAGCTTTGTTAGGAGAAAGGCTGAGATGCTAGTACTTAATACTTAGTACAGGGCCTATTAAAATGTTGTGGCCAATCAAGCGGGCTGTTTCGCGATTTTTTTATTTTTAAAAACAGAATTGCTTACAAAAACTTAACTATTTATATCCGTCGGAAGCTCCGTTTAACAATTATTATTTTTTATAAAGCTGTCAAAGTTAAGAATATTTTTGTAACAAAAGTCCCGACACAAATAGAAAGAGCAAGTATAATTTCTCTTAAGGCCCCGGTATACGCCAACGGCCTTGAGTGATTTGGGCGGTATAGCTTGAGTGTTCTGCGCTGAGCTCAAGCAACGCGACATACATCCACCGAGCAATACGACTCGCCTATCAAGGAGCGCGCTGTGCCGAATTAGACGTATTATTACTTTTTAGTATCTAAAATATAAAAAAAAAAAAAAGTAACAGGCAATATTATAGGTAGTAACATAGTCTTTTCACACAAAACAAATCATGAAAATATCTTAAGCGATTTGAAAGTAATTACGTTTTTATGTTTTGGGTAGGGTACGAATTCATGAATTTATTTCATTAAGTATTTTACTACAATAGTTAAATATTCACAGGTACGATTGATGTATATATGTTCTAGTTTAACATAAAAAATTGCACAACTAACCTGCATTATTGGACGGCGAAATAAGAGATTTAAAACTGGCCGTTACCATTTACCTTCGTCTTAATTGAAACTTTCAATTATATTTTTTCTAAACAACGGCACAGCCACATGCTTTTTCACGCCCAAAGCACAGACTATTAATTAAAAATGCATAGCTCTTATAATCTACAGTCGTTAAGGAGGGTCCTTTTATTTTCTGCACTCCTGGTACATGCAGTGTTTATTTTGCAAAGTCGTATTTTTCGAATCGTTTATACATATAGCATTTATTAGTTTAATTAAGAGGCTTGCAGTATAACGCGTAATGGGGTTTTTATATCTAGTCTATGGTGGTTACGCCAGAGTTGATTTAGGTTTAATGCTACCCATAACTTAAATAGTGGTTTAAGAACACTTTGTTAAGGTATCATTTTATTAAAAAGTAAAATAGCCATCGATGTTTTTAGGACCAGACTACTTACTGTAATAACTATTAGACAAAAAATAAAATTATCTTAATAATACAGTAAAAATTAAATGATACGCTATTAAAATTATACTATTTACGGGGGCAAAACCTCGTTTATGGATCGGCTAATTAATTCTTTTTGATGTACCTACTTATATTTATTGTTCTGAAAATTAAGCGTGGGATTTAAAAAACCGAGTAAGTGAGGTTTATATTTTATTGAAAAAGAACATTATATGGTTCATTTTGCGAATAATACAAAGCTTTTAAACTAAGTAAATCAATGTTTTTAGAGTTTCGCTCCTTAAAAGGGAAAACGGAGCCTTTACCTATAAATTATGATCAGTCTCATCCGTCCGTCTATAACAGAGGTTTTTCTCAAAAACATATTTTAGATTAATATGAGTCATTTTGGTACCAATAAAAAAAAAGTTTAAATTAACATGTCGCGTGGGGTATTCGAAAGAGCTAAAATTGTAAGGATTCTAAAAATATTTTAATTCCTTACCTATTTTTTTCCTTACATAAAAGTGACGAGGCATGTGTCTTGCGTAGCATTAATTATGTTCCTTTTTTTGCGACGACGATAATTTTCTTTTTCTCAAAAAAAAAAATGATATATTTTTTTTACATGTACATACATACATAAACGGATATAATAGGTAGATAGGTACCTATACCTACCTGCATTCAAATGCATACAATGAAAATACTTGACTGCAAAGATATTAAATTACTTCCTTAAAGCGATAGCCCTGGATATATTCTAGAGTAGGTAGGTAGGTAGGTAGGGTCCAACCCGGGATTGAGTATTTTTATATAATTTTAAAGCTAATATTGAGATAGGTATCAAAATCAAAGCAGCATTGCGCAAAAATATATTAGCAAAACTTATATCTAACTTAAAACAATGAAACACAATCACGGTAAAAAAAAACCTCAAAAACGACGCGAAAAAAAAAACCGGCCAAGTGCGAGTCGTACTCGCGCACCGAGGGTTCCGTATCATTTTTGGACGTATAAAGTGAAAAAATCCGGACCGCATAACTAAGTTTGTTTGTGAAGGAATTTTGATGATTTTGAAAAAACTGTACTAGTTAGGAACATCGTTTTATTTTTGGTGGTAAATTTCGGACCCCCACTCCGGCCCCTTTTGCAATGAAAATAAAAATATTTTTGGACTTTTTTCATTTGCAATAAAGTTGAACAAGCATTCTTTATAACTGTTCCAAATTTCAAGTCGATAGCATAAGTAGTTGCTGAAATAAGCAGGTGTGACAGACAGACAGACAGACAGACAGACGAAGTCGCACCATAAGGGTTCCTTTTTTACCATTTTGGTACGGAACCCTAAAAATCAACAAGCTCATTGAAAATCACGACCAAAGTCGCGGGTCTTACTAGTCGTAATAAAAATATGATAATCGTACATCAAGTGGCATCACGTAAGGACTCATGGTGTCAAGTTCCCATGCGGTCAGTGACTTATGGCGTCGTGTTTTCTATTAAATCATTTTGTTTATATTATTAACTAGCCGAACCTACCGGATTCACTTGACGAATTTGTAGTACACGATACTCTTATCGATGATGTTTTTGTTATTATGAGATAGTCGTGGGAAATGGTTTTGGGAATATAAAAATAGATTTACCTATTAAATAAACTAACTAACTAAACTAAACTTTAAAAAGAAAACCTACACATACAACGCAAGACGACGAGGTAAACTAGAACTAAGAAAACCCAGAACTAACTATGGCAAGAAAAATATCTTATACGAGGGGAGCAAAGATTTATAACGAAATACCAGATGATGTAACTAACAGTGTAAGCTTATATTCATTTAAAAAAGGCCTAGAAGAATACGTTAGGAAAAAAATAAAATAAATTACTAACACCGAATGTTACATTTTAGCTTAATTTTGCTTTTTTTTGTGATCACAGAGAATTGCACTTTTGTATTTTTATATTTTATACTTTTCTCAATTATGTAAGTGAACTGTAGTGTTCTTTTTTGAGAAATAAATGTCTTTAAACCGAACTACTAATATGAAACAACATTGAAGATAATTATTCCAGAAAAAACAGTAGGGTAAGGGGAACTAGTACTTAACCATGCCCAAAATTGTTTTTTTAATTTTTGTTTGTGTCTGTTTGTGCGCGCATCACGCAAAAAGTACTGAACGGATTTTGGTTCGGTTTCTACAATTTTGTAGCTTGGGTTCAACATAACATCTAAGCCACATTTCATCTAATTCCGGTGGGATAAACCTGATTTACAGCTTGACTTCTTTGTGGTACTAGCCACCCTACACTAGGGAGGTCATTTAAAATGGTAATTTTTCTTGTAATCCAAACGGACGAAGTCGCGCGCAAAAGTCTAGTAGGCATGTAGTTAAATATATAATGGTTAAAGTACTTATACGGGGTGTAAGTGACAGGGTAATGAAAACTGAAACCATGGGTTCAGTACTCAGATCACAGAAACAAGGGAGATGTGCCAAGGCGCTATCGAGCTTGATGCCTGATTTTGAGCAAATTGCTCACACTAAAAACGTACGTGCTGGCGACGAACCGAAAACGATCGATGGTATAAATACAGTGTTTTAGTTTAGTGCTAGTGTTGAGTGACGATTAACAGTGTTAGATTGAGGGTGTGCGGAATGTTCAATGCGTGGGAGATCTTTTTATTCACAAGGAGCGCTTAATTATGCGCGTTATTGTGTCGAAAAATGTACTAAAAGTGGCATCAGTTGTTCCCGTACTAATTTGCTATGATGGCATATCTCCTTGTTTTTATGATCTGAGCTCCACAATAACACAGTTTTGTGAGAAAATTCTATCTATACTGATATTGCATATTTACTTCAGAAACATGTAACAAAAATCTTTTCTTCAGAATAGAATTTGTTAGCTTACAGATACCATAATATCCAAATATAATCCAAAACTCAAGGAAAATCCATAATAGAAAAAAAAATCAAACAAACACACAAACCATTTAAACAATACCTACTTACATACATGGAAAGTTACCAAAAACAATGCTCAGGCGCCATCATTATAATGACAATCACGATCACCATAAAGCGGTGGCATAAAGCATAGATTAAATTAAATAGACATAAAACGTGGCCTTGGACAGTACATTGTTTAATTATAGTACATAATTCACTTAGAAACCTTTTGGCTACTACCTAATGTTAGGAATACTAAGTACTCTTAATATGAATACTAAAATATGCTTCTAGCAGCAGTCGCGACGTGTCAATTGGTCCTGTCTAGATTTGGGCACAAGGAAAAGACTGGGTTTTTGATGGTGGGATTTTTTTTCTACGACGATGGTGGGGAACAGCCCGCCTGGGCCCCAAGTCTGCTAATGCAACTGTCATAATCGTGTCAGAATGGTCTCTCAATGAGATCGTTTTGACCAATGACGAAAGAGATAGTCTAACGGCTCAAATACCTTCACCAAATCCGTCATCGTACGAACTTTGCTCGTACGACGACGGCCGAACTCGGACGATTGAATCAAACACTTGTAAATTGTAGAGAGCGCGTACACCAACACGACCGATTTTGTCCGATTTTGTCGGCCGATGGCGGACGTGTGGTATTTTTTCCTCATGAGACTACAAATGGACCTAAAAAAATCTCTCTTCCTCTTATTGGAGGAATTCTTCCGATAAGAGGAAGACATTTTTTTTTACTTTGTTTTTCAATCCAATGGTGGAATCCCACCACAGGATTGCATAAAATAGATGTCTTTGAAAATCATTCTCTTCCAAGCAGATACGGTTTCCTAATTTTAACAAACTGCTCATCATAGCTACTTCAAAATGTCAATCAAGTCAAAAATCCAAGATGGCTGCCGCAACATCTGCTAGACATATTACTAAAATGTTTTTGTTCCATCTTACTGTCGGTATCGCAAAAAGCTTTCACTTCCAGGAATCGAACCTGGGATTGAACAGACGCAGACGCCCCTTGTGTTTAGTGAAATGGATATTTACAGTTTTTGTTAGCTTGTAAGTAAATGAACGAGTAGGTACCCCAGGCAGTAGGTCAAGTATCTACTACGTATAAGATCTATACTAATATTACTTACTAATATTGTATAGCTGAAGAGTTTCTTTGTTTGTTTGAACGCGCTAATCTCTGAAACTGCTAGTCGGACTCGAATTTTTTTTTTTGTATATGATAGCCAGATTCATGAGGAATAAGTATAGGCTGTTTAACATTACGCTATAATCCTTAGGAGTCGAGCAAAAAGGAAGAACTCTAAGCGAAAACAAATAGCTTGGGTGGATATCTTTCACACTGTCTATCACAGCTAGACAAAAATAAAACTTAATATGAAAGAAATCATTTTTCCGATATCTCTAGAGGCACCGCTTTCTCTACTCACCCCCAAATCGTAGTAAATTGGCAAACGATCGCAGTTCCCACGTCACCCGACACCCGACACGTGACATGCGCAAACGCAGGGAAATATTTGTAGCGCTGCAAATGTTTGCAGCGCTGCAAGTGACGTTAAGCGCGAAAATAATTATTGTAGTGATGGGATAAGTGTATTAGCAATAATAATGGAAAATTTTATTTATTTTCATACTTTTAGTTGAGAAAGAAAATAAAGAAAATATTAATTAATTTTTGTGACTGAATTAATTAAATTTTGTTTAATTTTTGTACTCAACTAATTAAGCATGAATAATTATTTGAAATTAAAAAAAAAAACATGTTTCTAAAACTAAGTAAAAGGAATAAAAAAAAACTAATGTAATGAAAAACATGGGGTGCAAGCAATACATAATACATAGTAAGATGCGCCCCATGTTTTTCAATTCATTAGAAATTATTATACTTTTTATAGCCGCGAAATTCATTTTTTTTTACGTTTTTTTGCAAATTGCAGCGCTGTTTTGATACAAATTCGATTCGCGACAATAATGATAATAATATAATATCTAAATAATTATCATCAAAATCATCGCTCGAAATTATATTTGAGGAAAATCGTAATGTTTTCACAATATTTAATCGTATTTTCCTCAAATATAATTTCGAAGACTATATTGATTATTATTTATTTAATTATTATCATTCGTGTCGCGAATTGAACGGTGCTGCAATTTCCAAAATATTTTGAATTTCGCGCGCAACTTTGCCGGATCCTCCATAACACGTGTCCTGATAAAGACGGAGCACAGACAAGTGCCTCCCCCGCAGGGTGAGGGGGTGTGGACACCATAGTATCCGACTTTTCCATTACCATTAATGGGGTAAATGAAACTTTACTAGTGTGTCATCTGGAGCCGCCATACGTCTTAATGTACGGGTTTTTGTTTTCTTTTTGGAGGACTAAAGGTTGCGGGGTACTGGGGTAGAGTAGGTATAAGCTCTTGATTTAAAGGTATTTGAAGTAGGTACCTACAGAAGAAGACGTTTAGAATAGTATAAGTTAAAGGGAAAAAGGTTTTTCTTTAAGTAAAGGCAAATGCTACCTACAAAAATTTCTATTTTTTTTAATTTTCTGAAGATTATAGTGGAAATAATTATTTTAAGCGTTTATTTGGCACAAAGAAAGAGTATTAAGATTTTTATTATTTACTTAGTCATACTTTATTTAAGACTAGCTTTTGCCCGCGACTTCGTCCGCGTTTTGATGTATTAGACAGATTAACTTTCGTATTTTAGTAGGGAAATATAATATCGACACCTTTGGGTTCAAAGGGCGTAAAGGACATTTTGACCAAAATGAAATTTGAGCCATATAATCGATACCTTTAGGCCCAAATTTCATTTTTGCCAAAATAGCCTTTACGCCCTTTGAACCCAAAGGTGTCGATATGTCAATCCACAATACTGTTGAAAAATATCACAATAAGGAACCGCAGAATATTATTATTAATAGCTGTGCCTGCGACTCCATCAGCGTGTAACGATATAAACTGCAACCAATCAACTTCCAATATTCCATTAAACTACGCAAAACAAAAGATAAAAAAATCTCAAAATAAATAATTCTAGTAGGTACTACATTAATACAAATCGCATTTAAATTCTCAATACAAAAACAATAACTCATATCGCATTACCCACTTTTAACCGACTTCATTGACAAACACCCCCACCTGGCTTGCGCGTGCGCTGCGCCGCTCAATTCCAAATTCAAACTGGAAGTTTTGTTCCAACCCTTCCATTGTTCTTTTTACGAATTGTTTTCGATTTAATTCATCGGCCGCGTGCGTTTGACGGGTTGATTCAGGGGTCCGTTTAGGGCTGGCTCTGTTGACAACGACTTGAATACTATGGACAAAAAATTGTGTTAGGAGATGGAAACCTATATGTTTGGCGGAGTAGGTAATAAAAAAATTCGATTTTCTGATTTATTTCCAAGCTTTTATGATAAAAACAGAAGATATGAATACAATTTAGGCAGGTAACTGTTCTTATTTTCAATTTAATATTATGTACCTACTTACTTGAATGTAATATTCAGCATCACAAAGAAAAACATAAGCTCTACATTCTCCCAAAACAACGTAGGTACCTACTCTAATTTCGGCTACATTATTCAATGAAGCATTATGTATGCTGTATATATGTATACTTTTTCATCTTGTACGCAGACTTCAATCATGATTATTTGCGCACGTACAACCCTGATCCGTTGTACCGTATTGTTTTCTTAACCAAAGTTAACCCTGCCGCGGCGACGTACAAGCGCGTGTTTATTGATTTGTTTGTTTAAAAATAATTGCTGCTTCACCGATCGAATTGTGTTATCGAGTGTTATTTTTGTTTTGTAAGTGTGTTGACGAATGCGTAATGGGGCGTGTAATTAGATTTTGATGTTTTAGGGTTAGTCTAGTTATCTACTTCCGAACAAAAACAGAAAAATAAGACAATACCTAAACTGGAAAATTTCATGAGACAGACAACAAACATTTAACCAGCCTGTAATTTTCCACCTCCTATTGTAGAAACGGGCTTTCATCACTGCGCTTGCTCTAGATCAGTGGTTCTTAACCTTTTGGTGGTTGGTTGGTTGGTTAACCCTTAAACTTTTCACAAAATGTTTGTCTTGCCAGGGACCACCAACTGTTTGGAGGTAATATATAATAAATATAAACTTGTGATTGCATGCATATGCATATTCTTTACTAACTTCCGAATCCTAGATTCAGTGCTAGTCAATGTCAACCGTATGTCGGTAATAGCATCCAGTCGATTTCGGTGCTGGTTTTTAATTATCATAAGCGCCGAGATCCCGATGATTGATTTACGATGGTTTCGCAGACCACTTCTGGTGCTTCCCGGGACCACCAGTGGTCCGCGGACCACCGGTTAAGAACCACTGCTCTAAATACTGGCAATTTTGGACATCAATGTATAATCTAATAATTTAAAAAAAATGCATTATGCATTATGCATGCATGCATTATGCTCAAAATTAGCATGCTTTCTCTGTTATTCCCCAATTGACATCAAAAAGGAACAGGTGACAAACATACTCCAAAAAAAAAACAAACAACATCGATTACCTAATCGATTTCCGTCACGATTATTACTTTAGTCGAGTCGTTACGAATCCGCTAACGATATAAAATGGCCGCTCGCTGGCGGGAAAACAAAATTATAACAATAACATGCAGTAATGATGCATTTGTCCCATATGGTGTGAAACGGCGTCGTCAATGTTTCCTGCTAAAAAAAACCGGCCAAGTGCGAGTCGTACTCGCGCACCGAGGGTTCCGTATCATTTTTGGACGTATAGAGTGAAAAAATCCGGACCGCATAACTAAGTTTGTTTGTGAAGGAATTTTGATGATTTTGAAAAAACTATACTAGTTAGGAACATCGTTTTATTTTTGGTGCCATATTTGGGTCAATTTCTATCAACTCTAATTATTTCAGATTTTTCGCCCCACAAACTTCGGAGATAAGGGGGGGGGAATGGTCTTTTTTGGGACATTTTTCATCATATGTCGAAAACTGTGAGACATAAAATAAAATAAAAATATATTTTGAAATGTGCAGATCAAGCCCTTTCATATGATATGTCACTTGACCTAGTAACCCCACTTTGAAATTTCGGACCCCCACTCCGGCCCCTTTTACAATGAAAATAAAAATATTTTTGGACTTTTTTCATTTGCAATAAAGTTGAACAAGTCTTCTTTATAACTGTTCCAAATTTCAAGTCGATAGCATTAGTAGTTGCTGAAATAAGCAGGTGTGACAGACAGACAGACAGACAGACAGACAGACAGACAGACAGACAGACAGACAGACAGACGAAGTCGCACCATAAGGGTTCCTTTTTTACCATTTTGGTACGGAACCCTAAAACTAGAGGTGTCTGCTCAATTAGTGGAAGCGTTAGTTTTGTAACTAGCTGTTACCCGCGACTTCGTTCGCGTGGATTTTTTGTTTTTAGGGTTCCGTACCAAAATGGTAAAAAAGTAACCTTTATGGTGCGACTTCGACAGACAGATAGACAGCTATCTGTCTGTCTGTCACACCTGCTTATTTCAGCAACTACTAATGCTATCGACTTGAAATTTGGAACTGTTATAAAGAATGCTTGTCCAACTTTATTGCAAATGAAAAAAATAAAAAAAAAATATTTTTATTTTCATTGCAAAAGGGGCCGGAGTGGGGGTCCAAAATTTCAAAGTGGGGTTACTGGGTCAAGTGACATACCATATGAAAGGGCTTGATTTGCACATTTCAAAATATATTTTTATTTAATTTTATGTCTCACATTTTTCGACATATGATGAAAAATTTCTGAAAAAATACCATTCCCCCACTTATCTCCGATGTTTGCGGAGTGAGAAATCTGAAATAATTAGAGTTGATAGGAATTGACCCAAATATGGCATCAAAAATAAAACGATGTTTCTAACTAGTACAGTTTTTTCAAAATCATCAAAATTCTTTCACAAACTTAGTTTTGAGGTCCGGTTTTTTTCTCTTTATACCTCCAAAACTGATACGGAACCCTCGGTGCGCGAGTACGACTCGCACTTGGCCGGTTTTTTTTTGCGCGGATCCTTAATTATTTTTCTGAAATAAAAGCCTAAATTACTCTTCATAACATCAGCTATCTGCTAGTGAAAGTCTTGTCAAAATTGGTCCAACCGTCTTGGAGATTAGACAATACAAATATTTGTCCCGTGCGGGAATTGACCCCGCGATACGTAGCGCAGAAGCCGGTTACTCAGCCACCGTACCAATTATTTTCACTCAAATGGCGAACAAATATAGGTACCTACCTACCTTAACCTTCCATTATAATTAATATCCCTCGTAATATTATACATCAAATACAATATAACATACCTAGGTACTGCTAATCAATAATAACTAATTACATAGGTAGGTACCTACTAATAATACATCAAATAGTAATAATCCAATCCAATTATTACCAAACAATCGATTATGAACTTAATTTAGATGTCAAACGAATCAGAATACTCGATTAGACTAATCGGATAATGGCTGGCTATTCGTAATTTGAAATTCGAATGAGTTTAATCATATAAAGCCAAATGGCGTTCAATTATATTTGTAAAGAAATTGGGAAAGGGTTGATAGATTTGAATTTGGAACATGTGTTTGAATGTTTGTATAGATTTCTTGACAGTTCTAGAATAGGGCGGTTAACTTATAGTCGCGTTTCGTGTCTGTCTGTTTGTCCGCGTAGTTCTTCTAAACTACACAATGGATTTTAATGCGGTTTTCACCATCATTTAGAGAATTAATTGGGGAAGGTTTATAATAGTTTATACTTTTAATACGTTAATACATAGATATTTAACTTAGATACAATACAGAAAATATTTTGACATGTCGCCACATTAGTAGATTGCACCCGTGTGAAACAGGGGCGGTTCGTTAGTTTATTCATAACTAGCTCTTCCCTGCAGTTTCACCCCCGTTGCTCGGCTCCTAAGGTTCGTAGCGTGATGTTAAATAGCCTATACAATTCCTCATGAATTTGGCTATCATATACAGAAATATTTTTTCGAATCCAACTGGTAGTTCCAGAGATTAGCGCGTTCAAACAAACAAACAAACTCTTCAGCTTTATAATATTAGTATAGATGGATAACCAATTATATTGGTACCACGGTGGGCGCCAAATACTGGAAGTAGATGGCGCCCACCGTGGGACCACCATGTGCATTTCTAATATTAGTGTAGATTATAGATAACCAATTACTGATGTGACTGCTTCGTTTGTCTAGTGGTTGCTAGTGCGACTGCAGAGCCTGAGGTCCTGGGCTCGATCCTAATTGTGATCAGCTTATCGTTTCTAGCATTCACCAGCCGCTGCCGCAGCACCGCTCGCTTCGCTTGCTCGGCTCGTGCATTGTGTGAGTGTGTGACCGTTCTAAGCGGTATTGCAACTATTGATTTATCGTTTTTCTTTTTGAGGTGGGCTTCGCCCCCCAATTGTCCTCGGCGAGTGCTGCGCCATCATCCCTTGGGTATCGTACAGGATGCCTTGGGTTAAATACTAGGCGAATGATGATGAGCATAACATGGCTTTAACATGTTTAAAATTCGCAAAAATATGCATTTATAATGTGCTAGCACTTCGCCCGCGACTTCGTCCGCGTGTCCCACAGGAACTGTGCATTTTTTCGGGATAAAAAGTAGCCTATGTTACTCAGTGATAATGTAGCTTTCTATTAATGAAAGAATTTTTAAAATCGGTCCAGTATTTTCGGAGCCTATTCGGTACAAACAAACAAAAAAATCTTTCCTCTTTATAATAATGAAAGTAAATAAGTAATAAGTAAAGTATAGATAGATGGTGACATAGTATCGATGTCCTTCTAGCAGCAAAGTTAGAGGCATTGAGTTGGAATCTGTAATTAGTCTCCGATAGATGTCACCAATGCTCTTAAGAGGCGTAAAAAGAGGTTTCCAATATCAACTGATTCAAGCATGACACTGTAGCTCAGTTGGTTAGAGCGATGCCACGTGAGGTAGGTCGGGGGTTCAAACCCCGCCTATGTCAGTTATTTTTCAAAATCTCTTATAAGTATATTTAAACATAAACGGCCGTACCACAAAAAAATAAACATCTGTTCATCACACGTTCAACACGAATGCTACCAAAAATAATAGGCACTTGTTTTAGCACTAACTTGTCTAAAACAAGTGTGTATTATTTTTGGTAGCATTCGTGTTTAACAGATGTTTATATTTTTTGTGGTAAGGCCTTAAATGATGATGATTTCAAAGTGTCTCAAACAATAATGAAGTCTTCAAAAACAAATGATTATGACCGCGAAAATAAGACGTGTAGTATTTCCAGCGTATGTTCCACTTACGTACGTAGCTACAAGTACCTAATGATTATTGAAATCGCCAGTGGCCCGATCTATTTTTGTATAGGAATTCTAAACGTTCATGTTAGAACGTGCTGTGTCTATAGTGCTGGTTTCGGTTCGTTATTTATATATCTGCTTATATTCAAAAGTATCTTTCAGCAGAGACTTACAGAATCATCATCCGCCTAGCCTTTTCCCAAACTAGGGTCGGATTCCAGTCTAACTGATTGCGGCTGAATATCAATGTCTTACGTGGAGCGACAGCCATCAGACCTCCACAACCCAATTATTGGGGAATACCGGGGTTCGTATGTTAGGCCAGTTGTCAAACTTTTCTCCTGACTACCCGTAACGACTGTCAAAGATATTCCTATGATAACCGGGACCGACTTATTATGCTCTCCGAGGCACGGAGGGGTCTCGATCTCGATGTATAAAGAATGGACACCCATCCAAGGACTGACCGCGACAAGCGCAGCTTAACCTCGCAGATCTATCGATTAGCGCGGCTGTCATGTGCTGTCATGTGCCCCTCATGTCAAGTGATATGCTATGTTATGTTATATAAGCTATGTTATTTCGGTAAATTAATAGTTAACATGAAATTTGACAGCAGATTTATTACTAATCAGTTGCTTGACTAGGCTTTCAGAAGGAGGTCAGTCTCATAAGTCAGTACAGCCGCTAAAGTCGGAAGATAGTTGAATGTAAACGAACCACCGATTGGATTTACTAAGTTACGTGCAAATGAGGATAGTATATAGACATTTAGGATCATAAGACACTGACTATTAAGGCCTGGTTGCTATTCACAAGAACTGTTTAATTACCTAACCCTTTACTATGTGAAAGACATCATACATTATCTACTAGCTGACCCGGCTTCGCACGGGTAAAGTTTATTTTAACGTCGCACGTTGATAATATCGTCTTATCTCTTAAACTATACATCCAAATAACATACAGTAAACGGCAAAAATCTCCTTTAAATCCCTGTAACGATGGAACTACTTATTTTGATAAGGATTAATATTTGATTGGTTCCCGGGTGCGGAAAGCGATTTTTTGAAAATCTTTGAATGCAGTTTTCTTTCTATTCAAAAATAAAGGAATGTTTTCTTTGAGTAAAATTTTCTATCTACAGTATTAAGAGTAGGTACTTTCCCTTAAAGTGGCATTACAAAATTCCACCCTGTATGTGCTGTCGCGGACTATTTGTAGAACTATTTAAGGCCAACATTTTTGTGATACGTACATTCTATTCACGTTTTTTAGACGGCTTAGGTAGCACACGCTAAAACAGCCCTTTCAATAAATAACACGCTCGCTCCCTCGTCCCCCACATATTAGTCAATCTTTTCATACAATTTTTAAATGTTTTACGTCCGGTAGTTTATACAGGATGGCAGGTTAGACAGTGGAAATATTTAAAGGGGTTATTGTACTCATCATTATGAACAACTTTTACTATGGGACTAACCCTGAAATCGCGAAAAAAAAATCAACTGTTCCATACATTTTGTTGAGTTATGTACATAAATGTATGGAACAGCTGTTTTTTTTCGCGATTTCAGGGTTGGTCTCATAGTAAAAGTTGTTCATAATGATGAGTACAATGACCCCTTAAAATATTTCCACTGTCTAACCTGCCACCCTGTATATCTGTGCTCATAGCTCCAAAAATCATTAGACCTATTACATGGAGTCATCAAACTAAATACAACAATACATCAGTTTCTTTAGTTTCACGTACTAACGATCGTTAGTTACCAATCACGGCTCCGCAATTAAACGCGAGTTTTTTCGGTAATTACTGGCATACCGAATGGGTGGTTATCAATCATTGGTACCTACGTAATGGAAAAAGGTGATGGTAAACTTAGGATATTATGCAGATAGTGGGCAAAATTGGTTTTCATAATGACCAAATTTTCTTAGGTATTAGGAATTAAAAACACAATTTTTACAAAAAAATTGTCAGAAAAAATTTCCCGAATTCTGTAGGTCTATTTAATCACCTACTATGCATTGAGAGAAAAGCACGGGTGTGGCGGGAAGGTACACTCGACGACATTGACGGTCGACCACTTTTCACCCTTATGTTCTTACTAATAAGGGTGAAAAGTGGTCGACCGTCAATGACGTCGAGTGTACATACCTACCTACCTATATCGTTGGCGCGTGCGCCTACTTTTTAAACAACTTTGTGAAATACAACTAAAAACCAAATATTGAGTTAATGGCATCACAAATTGTGATGCCATTAACTCAATATTTGGTTTTTAGTATTAAGTGATCTAAAACAATAAACACGTAGGTATTTAATTATTTTCATCACCATAGATATGGAGAGTGTAATTTGGTCATTAAAAAGTCTTTCTTTAAATTACTTGTCGATAATAATTTCTGCAGATATTTTCGCAGACATCCTATCACAAATTCAGTCCTTAATATTAGTACTTCCTTATTTCATAACCTGACCATTACAGGCCGGCCATAAGGCAGGTGCCTCCCGCGCATGCGCTGCCTAATGGCCGAGTGGCGTGCGCGTCGCCTCATTAACCGACTGCTTCCGAAGTGTTACGACAAAACCCGAAGTGTTACGACAATAACCGAACGCTTTAATTTTAACGTGTTTAGGAAGTCTGTTTCTAATTGAGGGTAGGAAACTGTAATGGTGGAGAGATTTGTTGTAATAACTGAGTGAAAACTTAAGTTTGTGGTGTCATCATAATTTATTTAGTTTGTGAGTGATTGTGAGTACCTATTTCAAATGGGATTAATCTGTAAGATTGTTTCAATCTGTAAGCAGGTAAGGAGTTCTTAATAATATATGATCTATTGAAAAAAAAATGTAATGAAATCTATTTGACAAGTACACACTTTTAAGCCCGTGATACACATGCCTTCGCAACAAAGCATGCCAGCCTATCTATTCTGTACCAACACGACACGCCACCGCGTGATACCTATTATCGTGAGAACTGCCAATTTGTTTGCGAACGTTCGAGGGAAAATGTCACCGTGAGATTCTCCCTCGAACGTTCGCAAACAAATAAGTGATATCACGCGGCGTGTCGGTACAGAAAAGATGGCTGATATTGGTGAGTGCGAGTTACTCGCATGTGTTACAACTAGTAGCTCGTATGCTAGTACCTACATACTTACATAGCATGAGAAGAAATCTGTCTTTCCAAGAGAAAAAAGTTCATATTCACAGTGTTTTTTGAAAAACACTTCTAAGCATATTCCTATGAAAATTAATGGATTATGCAAAACATGAACTATTTGTTTCATTCTTTTATGATTTTTTTTATTGAAATTAATTGGTACCTACCTCAGATCATAGAAACAAGGAGATGTGCCAAGGCGCTATCGAGCTTGATGCCTGATCTTGAGCAAATTGCTCATATTAATAACGTACGCGCTGGCGACGAACCGAACACGATCGATGGTATAAATACAGTGTTTTAGTTTAGTGCTAGTGTTGAGTTACGATTAACAGTATTAGATTGAGGGTGTGCGTAATGTTCAATGCGTGGGAGATCTTTTTATTCACAAGGAGCGCTTAATTATGCGCGTAATTGTGTCGAAAAATGTACTAAAAGTGGCATCAGTTGTTCCCGTACTAATTTGCTATGATGGCATATCTCCTTGTTTCTATGATCTGAGGTACCTACCTACTATTGAAAAAGATTTGATTTATTATTTTTTTTCGTTGGATTCAGATTTTTTTTAGGGGTCTCTAATTTTTGGTTGCCCCAGGGTCTCCACACCTCTCAATCCGGCTCTGGGTCCGGTAGTTAATCAAACTATACATAAGATCGAATATCGAATGGGTACCTACTGAATAGTTCCTTCATTAGGTCCCTCGTTCAAAATTATAAGTCCCTTTGCTCTAGTTTCTAATAAAACCACATATGAATGCATTCTAGTCTTCATTGAACCACGTCCTAAGCCGAACAAAATAGATATTATGTCGATTTTTTAGCTTGAACATTTAGTCTCGGCTGAATGGCCGTAGTTGCTCGTTTCGCACCACTGCCCTCACTGAATCGTTACTGCCAGGGCTCCATAGCATAAGCATAAGCATAATCGGCCTATAATGTTCCCACTGCTGGGACACAGGCCTCCTGTCTGTGAGAGGGAGTGGGCCGTAGTCCACCACCCTTATGCTGTCGGCTCAGCGAAGGGTCGGTAACGCTCATGCGATACTCGCTGCTGCCAGCGTTTCATAGCCTGTTCACCATGATCGTCGTAAAAAAAACTGTTTTATAAACTACCTCTCTTTTAGGAAACACCACTTTGACAAGTTCTAACGAGGTAGCCGCGGTATTTTATATCAATTATTGTATTAAACATAATTTGGAGCCCTGGCAGCAGATAGCCTAGTGGTTTAACCATGTGCCTCCCACAGCGAATGGTTCGAGTTCGATTCCGAGGCACGCACCGCTGACTTTTCGAAGTCATGTGCGTATTAGAAATTAATTATCACTTGCTTTAACGGTGAAGGAGAACATCGTGAGGAAACCGGCATGTCCTAGAACCAAAAATTCGAAGACATGTGACGTCCACCAACCCGCACTGGGTCTTCTCCGTTTAACAGAGAGGAAGCCTGAATCACAGCAGTGCAGTTATGAGCTGATTACGTATGTATGTCTCATCGGTCTTGCCCAAGCATTTCCATAGACTTAATTATCATTATAAAGATCTTTGAAATTCATTAATGTATTACATTTACTATTAAATGACCAATCAACTTTAATGGCAGTGATTAGAACTTTTCAAGTTCTTTAAAAGTTCTGTGGAAGATTCTTATGTACAGGACTAGCCAAGCTTGTCTCTTTCTAACTCGTAATATAATGTATCTTCTGTCCTTGTCTACAGAGACCGCCATCGTCGTCACTGTCGTACGGTGGCGCGGTGAACGATGATGTTCGTTCGCCGGGCTCCGGTGGCACCCCTGGACCCCTCAGCCAGCCCCCGCCGCAGACACTCGATGCGTCAGATCCAGGTAAGCTTTTTCATTATATGACACCCTGGTACTTTTCTTGGGAATGATGATGTTCTATGATGATTGAAAGAGAAGTTGAGATCGCTGACAAAGTTCTTACGTGTTCTGGCAGCCTGGTACCTATAATCAGGAATAATGATAGATGTTTCGAAGCTATGTTGCTGAAGGGAACGGTTGATGCCAAAGATCCTTCATGTTCTGGTAGCCTGGTACTTCAGTCAGAAATAATGCTAGATGTTTTGGGCTATGCTGGAAGGAAAACGGATATTCAGCCTCTTATCGTCAGAGATCTTTCATTTTCTGGTAGCCTAGTACATTAGCCAGTCTAGTATGATAAAATATTATCTTAGCCTTTCCCTGCGGGGAATATTATGCGTGATATTACGAGTACAGTTGCAGTCCAAATCAATGGCCAATAATCTTAATTGCGATATTATGAGGAAATTCCATAATTATTAAAAGGATGAAAATAATCATTGGTTTCCTGCGGTGAATACAATTTTAACACCAAAAACCAGGTCATTATGTTCATTTAGGTAAATGCTCATTATTTGAGCATAAATTTTAATTACAGTTTTTTTGCTGTTTTTAAATGCAACAAGTTAAGTTGTAGGTATTGGGTTTGTAACACAGTGATACATAGGCGATTGGATGTGATAAAAATAGTGTGCTAATTGATCAGAATTTTACTTAAACATTTTTTTGGGTGTTAAATTAAGTACTGTCCGTGCGGATAATGGGATTGAAAATGGCGTCGCCTCTATTCATCTCTCGCTGGCCCCCGGCGGGTGTGAGTGTAGACAGCAACAGTGTACAAGCGAAAGTCGAATAGCTAGGTGAAGGCATTTATAATTCCATTCTTTATCTTCCCGGGTTGTACTTAGATAGTTTTCAATAACCTACCTATAACCTACTTCATTTATTATATTTTATATCATTAAACTCCATAATATTAGACATACAAACAAGCCGGCCAAGTTATATCATGCTGACTGTGTAGTTTTAAAGAAAATCTATGTTTATTTCAATAATTATTTAATGGCAAGTAGGTATGTAGATTAATAATATTTTACAATACAATCAGACTGATGATTATAATCGCAATAGCTATAGTAATTTCGAATGGAAATTCATCATAGATAAATATTAAAATAATTTCAACCGTGTGATTATGTACTCCGCTCATCATAATATGTAAATTTTAACGATCATAGCACAATTTTCTTGCCACATAACAAAAACTGTCTTTTACGACATATCGCATCGCTTCAGTGCACTCCACATACCTAACGATGTTTACCTACTATTGCAACTTAGTAACTAAGTACTCGTATCCGTTTTAGTAATCGATTCTCATCGGAATATACGATTATATAATTTATCGATTAACGATAGACATCAAGTTTCATAGTCCACGTAGGTTCCGTACTTTAAAAAGTGGTATTGAATTACGCGCGAATAGGTCTAGAAAGCGAATAATAAACGTCAAGGGTGTGTTTATGCGACTCCTACGCTTCGTCCGTAACAATTAACATGTCCGCACTTGGAATCTAGATCCGTTTTGACACGTCAACACCCTTTGAGAGCCAATTGAAAACTGACAGGTCCACATCGTCACGTCACTATCGCACGTCAAACTTCTTCTGCTTGAATTTTGTAAAAAGAACTCTGTGGGCACGTCGGCCACGTGTTTGTCAACGTTCCGATATCCGTCACGAACGCGAGAATCACTCGTCACTCAGCTGCGACATGTTACCTTACGTATCTCGATCGATTGTCATGTATTCATTCGTAAATGACTGATGGGTGTCCATAGAACGGGACGTTACGACGTTACAACACTAGCGCCGACCTCACAATAGGTATTGAAATGAGACAGGATTGTGTGCACGTATCGCCGATGCATCTCGGTTTATCGCTTTCATATTCCTATGCGCCTGGTAATTTGTGTGGGATTACATTGTGCTATTCATATTACTGTTTAAAATATTCATGTAAGTGTGACGTTTTAATTTTTCTATGTAAAAAACCGTGTCTCGAAAAAGGTGCGACTACAAAAGACGCAATCACTAGCGCAGCGTTTGACAGCTGTCAAAAATGGCCGACGCGTTGGCGCGAAAAACTAACAAAGCTTCAGCGAGTGTGTTTTTTTCGCATTTCCACGTAGTTTTTTGTGGAAAAATTATGCTTTCGACACACGTATGTGTAATTGTTTGGTTTGTCGCACGGCGGGACGGCGAAATGCTCACCAAATTGAATTTTGTGAAGCCGCGGTGTCCGTACTGATCTGTAACTAGGAACCATTTTGTTTTTTACTTTTTTTCTGGTCTATCCATCGAGAATAACTAATTGCGTAATATATCAGAGTGTTGCGGATTGTGAATCGGTTCGTGTCAGCTAGCGACGTCTCTAATGAGTGGAAAAAAATAATTTTATATTATTATGATTCAGTTACGCCTATCTAAGGTTAAGAAGTTAACAGTTATTGTGCTTTTAACATATTGATATAATAAATCATTTCTTATTAGGTCACAGTTATTACTTGTCAGAAAAAGGTGCAAATAAATTATATCAATATTATCTTACAGCGTGTAGGTATAATAAATAAATACAATTATTATGTCAGATAAAATGTCTTTATTATCTGACTTGAATGCAATTAAATCTTTATCGCTTCAACACTATAAAACAAAAAGATGCCAAAACAATTAGGACCACAAACCCGTTTCTACCCATAACAATAACCAGTCTAATTAAACCAAAAATTCACTCGTTCTCCGCCCGCGTGCCATAAAGGGCTAACTCACTCCCGTGAATTATTCAAAATTCAAAATTTGCCTATAATTCAATCAGTCCATGTCCCCTGTCTCCCCGGGGAGGGTGTGCAGGGGGAGCGGGGCGATTATTTCAGAATTTAATATTAATTAACTGACGCTCTCGGCGCCATAATTGCGTTTTTCAATTACCGAGTGACAATTATGCGAAAATTTCGGATCAGACAGGGCGGTGCTGCTAATTGTCAATCGTTGACACTTGTGCCGATGATTTTTTTCGTGACGCCATATTTGTTGACGTCGAAATTTATTGAGTTTAAAAAAATAATTTCATTTGGGATGGTAGAAAAGGTGGCAGTGAAATCTGATACAGCCTAAATTGTCAAGTGCTAATTTCAATTTTGAATAAAGTATATGTGATGAAAAGTGAGGAGTTATTATAAGCAAGACATTAGAAATGTATATTTTTGAGAATTTTAAACATGTGTCTTATATATTAATAACAGCAAGACTTTTTTTTGAATGTCATGTCATTAAAGTCAACACAATTTAAAATCTAAGTTTAAGTTACCGGCTATCTCTATAATTCAGGTATTCCATACAATAGCTAGGCAATGTATAGAATACCTGGGGCGTCCAGGCAATTTACGAAATATTATGAATATTATTGTCCATTACTCTATTATATTTTGTCCAAATTTCTAGAAAAGCCTTCAGCAGGCAAACAGATTCTTTAAGACCTGGCATGAAGCCAGGAAAACCCTGGCATTTTAAGAATCCAGTAGGGTTTTCACACATGTGAATTAAATCCACCGTTAGTGGTGATGCTAATAGTACCGTGTGAGCTAGCACTTTTATGTTGATTAGAGTATTTAAATAAAACATATTGTTTGCCAGGTGCGCCTTTAATGGGTTTCTTGATCTTACCTTTAGTATCCTTTAGATTTATTAAGGCTACCTCAGTGGAAAGGGTAAATTATGAAATTTTGATGTTGATGACACTATATTAGACTGTAATATCTACGCTAAGAAGACACTGATATTCAGCTATATCTGGAATAATCTGGATTGGTAGTCGACCCTAATAATAATTACTAATTAGTATAGGCCTTTCATGCCAGTCTCAGATATATTCAGGCGGACTTAACAAAATGTAAAGATATCATCATCAAAATTAATTCAGTAGTTTTTGAGAAAATCGACATACAAACATACATGCATGTCGAATACAAACTTCCTTTTTTTGAAGTCGGTTAAAATATATAACGAAGAGAAAATTATAATGTAGTTAGGCAGGCACTTAGCAAAATTACGTCGAAACATAAGTGCAGGACACAAACCGGAATTTTGAACTATTTGTAACTTTGTGTTACTACCCTTTTAAAATTTCAAGTAGGGTAAAAATCACCCTTAAATTCACGGTTCTGCACAGTAAATTAGAAAGCAATTCTTAACCAAAAGAGGCGTCAAGTGTAACTCGTACAAAATATGACGATTATTCGGTTACGACACCCTTGAGGAGGTGGGGTAAACATGAACACGAAACACAATTACTGGGTCCTGCCTGTTCGGTTCCATTTTCGTCAGAATTCAGACAATGAATTGGTATTCTACCCACGATTAGAATGACCGCTGAGTAAGTGTGCTTAGAATTTTCTTGGCTCTCTGTCATCCGGGTAAGCAAACTCTGGTACCATGTTTTTTGCGTGCTAATAACAGTTTTAGCAATGCCGTATGCTAAGCAGGCGAGCGCAGTTTTTGATGGCGTTTTTTTGTTTGACGTATCTTGAGTTTTAATTGTATTTGTAAGTTATGACTTATGAATAGTGATGAATGAATACAAGTGCGATAATCGTGTATTGGTTGTCGTAGTATTTATCGCGATTAATTACGATACAAACTTTTATATTAAGTCTTGGTTCGTAGCTTATTTTTTTCAACGAAACGCAGAATGTGAGACTAGGCTGTATGGTATCAATTAGCTTATTCAATCAGCATCATCAATTCAATCAGGTTATTCAATAAAAAAGTGATATTAGCTTAGGAATGCACCGATACATAAAGTATCGATATTTTGGATTGGATAATAACGGAATCCTCCAAATATTGGATCGAATTGTAATAGGTTTTACTTTTAAGAAATATTGTATTACGAATATTAATGTCATTAAAAATAAATAAGTAAAACTGTTTTTAGTGCTATTCAGCCCATAGTCCCTTTAAAAGCAAAAATTGTTAAGCATTCATATCGTTATTCGTAATCGAAATACAAATTGCGATGTATTCGTCATTTTTATCGGTATCGTAATAATCGTATCATTTAATCACCGCTCATGAACAGTTTTTATGTACTATGTATGGGTTCATGTAACTTCATGTTTTATTCAGGACTTTTATATGTAACCATTGATGTCAATTTTGCTTAAAATTACTAGTACTCTTGTTAATTCCTTTAAGTAAGCTTGCTAACTTTTTATAATGTCACGAGTTAAGTACAAATTAACGACCTTTTAACGTTAACAAACATCTTTAGCCGCTGAACTTCTGTTTCACGAATTCGAATGAAAGTCACATAAACGGCACCAATGTTTTAATGCGGCCTCCATGAATATAACAAAACTAGACTTTTGCCTGTGATTCTACAATAAATTGACAATTTTAAAGACCTCCTTAGTGTAGGGTCGCTAGTAATATGAAGAGGTCATGCCGGTTCTGGTTCATCCCACTGGAATCATATGAAATGTGGCTTAGATTTTAAGTTGGACCCCAAGTTACTAAACTGTGAAAACGACATTAAAATCTGTTCAGTACTTTATGTATAAAGCGTGCACAAACAGATCAAAATAAAAAATGTTTGGCCATAGTTATACGTCCCAATACCTACCTTGTCCCGACTGTATTTTCTGGAATGTCTTCAATGTACAGAATTACAGATACGGCTTTTTTACTGTTTTATAATAGTTATGGAAGCGCACTAAAGGCTCGTCGTTTACTGCCGCAGTGTTTTACCAAAACTGCAAGTCAGCTTCAAGTGATCCAATAAACCGAACACCAGGGACTTCAGCTTATCAATATTTCAGGCACAAAATTGAAAATTACCGGAACCCCCGGCTGACTTACATAACTCAAACCTATCGAAACCAATAAAATATTAACTGGCAACGTTTTCCCGCCATTTTTCACCGGCCATTCGACTTTCGTAACACGTCCCGCCCGCACTTACACTCAATGCTAAATGTAATCATAAAATTGTTGTTAATAATTCATGTTGGAAAGGGACAGACGTATCGGAGCGAGAGGGAGGTGAGTATAGGTGTGGGAGCGGGATTATTAAATTCTGTGAATGCTCACTTTGTATCTAATATCCGAATGTGTTTAATATTAGATTAGCGGAGGGTCGCTGTTTGCCCGACTTCCCCGGGGCGTGGTGGCTCGTGATAGATTCGCGTTAAGTTACGTTTTCCCCGAATTATGATTGGTTGATGGTTTCTCCTCATTTGGAAATGGAAAATTCGCCCTTTGAACGTGTAGGTAGTCAGGAATCGCTGATAATTGGGACCATTCCCATACATTGACACGAAACGGCAGTGTTACTCAGTAATGAGGTATATTATTGTGATATATTGCCACTTCCTTGTTGTTTTCAAAGCTTGAAATAAAAGAGGTTGATTCATAATACTGGTAGCCCAGTAAATATTACACATCCTGTTTTAGAAAGATAATCGGCTGGCTTCGGCTTTATAGAGCATCATCTTTGTCGCACGAAGCACTAACAGTCCGGTAACTAATAAACAAGTCAGCGATAAAACACATAGGTATGAGTGACGGATACGACGCTTTACAAAGCTGAAGCTGATTGTGAAGGCGATTATCTCTTTCTGAAACTCGATGTGTAATATTTACCTTGAGAAATGTCAAAATTTCAAACAATAACTTCTCTGCTCACATCTCTGGTGGAAACGCACCCTTACTGCTTCGTGCGAGAGATGAGATGACGCTTTGTGCAATCGAAGCTAGCCGATATCTGTCTAAAGGTACGGTTAAACGAGCTAGTTTTTTGACAAATTCTTGCTGCAATTGTACCTATAGCCGTGAGTTGAGATCTATATCGTGCAACTCAGTAGAATAATTGCCGCAAACTTGCAGTATAGCCCGGCGATATTGCAATGAAATTAAATGATGATACATCACAATAATCTCTCATCTCACGGCTATACAATTGCAGCAAGAAATTGACAAAAAACTAGCCCGTTTAACAGCACCTTAAGAAATACTTTGGCTTAATATCATTAACCAAAAAAAGTACAACAGTTCATTGAACATTAAGTACTGGTTACCGAAATTCTGGTAACTCGACCCTCGCCAAGGCTTCCTCATTTCCCGTGTTGGATGATGTTGGATCTGTGGTTTTGAACCTCAGGAATCAAGTATCTTACAAAACGAAAGGTAATAAGAGGGGTTCAATTACTTGCTCCATCTGAATTTCTGTAATTGATTCCGCCATGTTGTTTTTTGTCCTGTGGTAAGCTTGGATGAGAATTTTAACGTTCAAGGCCTCGAGTCTGCTGTTGCAATTGTCATAATCGTGTCACAATGGTCTCATAATGACATCGTTTTGACCAATGACTGTAGTGAAAATCTTACTCTAAGCCAACCGAGGGTTTTGACAGTTATGATGTCATTATGACATCAGTATTACACAATTGCAATAGCAGACTTGCGGCCCAGTTAAGGTGTGTACGAATAACCTAACTTGACGGCCGATCTGTAGAGCCAATCCGGGTGTCTCGATAGATTGGCACATTACCATTAGCACAACTGAGGGATATTGTTTCAAAACCCCCTAAATCATCCTGAAGAAATTTTTCACAAGAAGGTTATTTGTAAAATGTTGTGGTAAACTTAATGCAATTAGCAAATATTTGATATTTATTTGTTTGTCATGTCATAGCAATAAAAAAAACGTGGAAAATCTAAAATATTTCATTGCATTTTTGCGGAATTTGCAACTAACATTACTTTTTAAACTGATTTTACTGTGTATTTAAGTGGGTTATGAAAGTTATCGTATAGTCATATTGAAAGTAAAATTTAAAACTTTATGTTGGTGCAAAAATATGTTAATGTGTCCGAAGTCATTTTAGGGGGTTTTGAAATTAGTCCCCTCAACTTACCTATTCACGTGCCAATATGTGGAGAGTCGCCCAGATTAGCCCTACAGCCTTGCTATCTGTACCGACACCGCGAGAATTGCCAATTTGTTTGCGAACGTTGGAGAGAGAATGTCAGCGTGACATTCTCCCTCGGACGTTCGCAAACAAATTGGCAGTCGGGTAGATGGGCAGATCGAGCCTCAAATTGGGTCGTTCGTACGCACCTTTAGATGTTTATATTTATACATAATTCTTTATTCTGATGTTGAAAATTGTGCTTTTTAGGGTTCCGTACCAAAATGGTAAAAAATGAACCCTTATGGTGCGACTTCGTCTGTCTGTCTGTCTGTCTGTCACAACTGCTTATTTCAGCAACTACTAATGCTATCGACTTGAAATGTTCCAAATTTCAAGTCGATAGCATTAGTAGTTGCTGAATTATAAAAAATGCTTGCCAAACTTTATTGAAAATGAAAAAAGTCAAAAAATGTTTTTATTTTCATTGCAACAGGGGCCGGAGTGGGGGTCCGAAATTTCAAAGTGGGGTTACTAGGTCAAGTGACATGTCATATGAAAGGGCTTGATTTGCACATTTCAAAATATATTTTCATTTTATTTCATGTCTCACAATTTTCGATATATGATGAAAAATGTCTGAAAAAATACCATTCCCCCCCCCCTTATCTCCGAAGTTTGCGGAGCGAAAAATCTAAAATAATTAGAGTTGGCAGGAATTGACCCAAATATTGCACCAAAAATAAAACAATGTTCCTAACTAGTGCAGTTTTTTTTCAAAATCATCAAAATTCCTTCACAAACAAACTTAGTTATGCGGTCCGGTTTTTTTCAATTTATACGTTCTAAACTTGACCGGCTCGCACTTGACCGGTTTTTTTTTAAATGAGTACAATAAAAATGTTCTTTAAATACAAGTAAATTGCGATCACCAAAATTGTTTTTATCTTTAGATGTTATACTAATCTTTGTCAGTGTAGGTGTGTGACTAACTAAATATTTGTATTTAACAAAGTGCAGAGACATTTGCTCAATCTTTTATTTGCATCTACCGAATCTTCATCAACTTTTAACGAAAAAGATTCTTTAAAAGTTGTATTCATTACATTTTCAACTTTGTCAAAAATAACAAATATGTCTGCCGCAACGGAGTCGTCAAATGTCCCCTGCATTGTAATCCTAACATTACAAGGGCTTAGTTGTAAACCAAAGGGTTGTGTACAATGCAATCACACAGAATATAATTCTATTGTATGTCTGTATGAGTTCTGTTGGCGTAATATTTCGGATCACGGGACCTGAGATGGTCGTTTGAGTTTTTGGTGCCATGATTTTTTTGGCTTAGTTGTCTATCTTGAATTTAAGTCTTTATGGGTTCGTTTTCAAAGTTCTTTGGGTAGGTACTTAATTATTTTTTCTGGGTTCTACCATTTTTCATTCGTCTCCATTTTCTTTACACATTTTTTTTCCTCTTTTCAGCCCTTCAGGAAAGGAATTTAAAAAAATTCTTCTTTAGTCCACCTTTAGTGTACCTACTCAAGGAATATTTCCTCTAAACAAATCTCTAGTTCCACCGGTTCGGTCTTGATGTTGCTTGTCAGTTCAGATCATAGAAACAAGGAGATGTGCCAAGGCGCTATCGAGCTTGATGCCTGATCTTGAGCAAATTGCTCATATTAAAAACATACGCGCTGGCGACGAACCGAACACGATCGATAGTATAAATACAGTGTTTTAGTTTAGTGCTAGTGTTGAGTGACGATTGACAGTGTTAGATTGAGGGTGTGCGAAATGTTCAATGCGTGGGAGATCTTTTTATTCACAAGGAGCGCTTAATTATGCGCGTAATTGTGTCGCAAAATGTACTAAAAGTGGCATCAGTTGTTCCCGTACTAATTTGCTATGATGGCATATCTCCTTGTTTCTATGATCTGAGCTTGTCAGTTAGTCATGGTAGTGTTTTATAGCTACAGATTTAGTGAGCTTCTATGCACTTGTTAACAACACATATTATGTTACGCTTAAAATCAAGACCATCATCCTACTAGCTTCCGCTCGCGACTTCGCCTGATTAAACGTAGCCTATGTGCTATTCCAGACTATAATCTATCTCTGTGCCAAATTTCACCCAGATCCGTTCAGCCTTTCTCTCGTGATTTATTAACAAACTTTCACATTTGTAATATGTATTAGTATCTATAGATTCTTTACTTCTTTATTTACTTTATAGACTGTAAACTGAATATTACCAACTTTTATTAAAACATAATTATTTTCATTTTCTCTCTCCTCCTGTACATTAGAAAATATCATTTTAATAAAATTAACACCATCCCCACGGGACCCTAAAAAGCGAAAGCACACATTATCATCACGACTCCGCATCAAAAGGGTGAGAAGCGTCCAAACTGACACAATGACAAAGTGATTCGTCACACATGACAGCTGCGCGTGCGACTGAGACAGACAAACAACAAATAACAAAGTGTGAAGGAGATGGAATCAACAAATCGACAATTAGAGCGATATGCGTGCGCGCATTTTGTCATGTTTAGATTATTGTTAATTTTTGACCTGATTTTTTTGGCGTGGATGCGATTGTCGTTGTTTGAATGGGACGCATGTATGAGTTGATTGTATGTCTTGTTATAACTGACAATGTTTGAGAAGAATGCTTTTCTGCGAACGAATGAAAGCAGGTGATGTCATTTGGTTCCATATTCATATTTAAATAAATAATGTACCTACAAATATTATCACGCTTGATGATGGCATAATATGATTATTCATCATTTTGGATTTTCCAATAGGAAATTTGTAATGACATTTGACATAAGGTACGCTTTTTGTCACAATAGGAATTTCTGATGTTGTCATTGGTATTATATGTGACTACTACGTCGACGTGACCGCTAGATTATGTTGCTAAAATAGGAATTTAGAAGTCTCATTATGTTTTACGAATAAGGTAACGTTGTCTATTATAGTATCCATTCCTGGCATAGTGTTGATAATGATTGTACAAGCAACAATATTAATTACAAATATTTTATGTTGTTCCATAGATTTTCTTTTGCTCATATTTCTACCATACATATAGAGCCTTCTGGCGTTACTCATCATACATAATATTTGTTTCCCGTTACTGTTGTGTGTCAAATTTATTAAAAATTAATAATGTTACTGCATTTGTCCCGACGCATCTTGTAAACTGAGTACAGCTCTCATTACAGACCGCTACTGTTCATTCTTTTATAATAGACATTCCTAGACTGACCAGCTAAACATGACCCTTCATTCGTTTGAAGCCAGAAAACGCCACACATTTTTACCTTTCTCAAAATTTGAGACAGGTCACGTATACGTGGACGACACATTAACATTTTTTAACATTGAAATATTTATTTAAGTAGCCTATTTGTGTGTTTGTCTGTCACTCGAAAGGGCACGAAATGGTAGCAATGTGTCATTTGAAGTGTCTTTGTGAAAGTAATCGTTTAGTTTACAATTTTTAAGTTGGTAGCTGGCTTGCATATGTTTAGTGTTCATTTTGCATAAAATTAGCTGTTAGACAGAAATATTTAAAACTAGATAATATCGTGTCGTTAACTAACTTAGATCCACACATCAAAAACTTCAAACTGGCAGTATAGAGATTGTATGCCCAACAATTTAAAATTCAATTTCATAACCACCAAAGTTGACTTCAACGTAACCAGCCAACGTTTTTTTTAATTTCAAATTCAAATGAAGAATGTTATGCAATTCTACCTTAATTTCGGATGCAGTGACTTTGTACCGTGGCCAGGTGTAGCAAGAATGCAACTAGGAACTGTTCTGAATGTCCCAAATGCCTACAATGTTTGTGAAAATTAGATTTCTGGCGAACTAAAGTGTAACGTGTATAGTCTGAAGCACTAAAGGAATTCCAAATGGAAATTATTTTGATTCCATTCCAAAGTTTTGGCTCGCGTGACAGAAGAACGTTTTCTTTGCAAGAACATGGCCTGGGAATAGAAACTCTTTTATATGAAAGGGAATTACCTTGTAGACGTTAAGCAAGAGGTATTTAATGAAATGCTTAAATCTGCTCCGGTCATATAAAAAAAAAAGTCTAAGTAAAGTATTAATTTCCATTAACGTTTTTTTTTTCTATTAAGTAGATGAGTAATAAAATTCAAGGAAATAATCCTTTTAAGGAATCAAATGAAGACTTGACAAAGAAATGACAGCAAAATCAGCAATGGCATGGTCCCGTTGCTTATAGACGATGATTAAATTAAACAGCTCTTATCTCCTCTCATTGTCTTACAAATGACAAGGATAGTTGTATATTTAATTTAATTAAGAGGCGTCTATAATAAGTAAGGGGGTATGTGTTTCACTTAAAATAGGTATATTAGCATATTTGCAGAACTTACCAATAGAAAAGAAACTAGGAGAAGAGAGACAAAAATTATCCAATCACAGTCACTCATTTTCTTCAGTTCAACCAGTTAAGTTCTTTTATCTTAAAACTAACCTAAAATATATCACTTTAACACAATGTCTGTCTGCAGCAAACAAAAAACAAGTTATTACACAACCAGGGTGGTAACAAAGGTTACCAAAAATTCAGACAAACTCATTAATATGTAAGTAGATGATTTTCTAACGCCGCCGGACAGCCGTGTCGAATCGACGCAAATCACTTATATTTGACTATTTAAAATATGCGTGGCTTCACGTATGTACATAACTTTTACGGTTTTTGAACAAGTTTCGTTCATATTGGCAACTTTTGTTACATTTTTGTTAAGGATTTCTTATTGTTACGGTTTTGGAATTAATCGTTGTACATTGTTCTAAAGTTTTTCTTGTTCCTTCATTGTTTTTTGGTTTTTTGCCTTTGACTGGTTTTAGGTCGTGTGTGAAGTGGGTTGTGAATTATTAATCGTTTGTGCTTGTACCTATTCTTGGCTGGGAAAAAGTAAGTGAATCGGTCGATTGTTTTTCGTATAGGTCATAGGTTAAAGTTTTGGGCCAAAAAACATCTTCATTTAAAATATTGTGTGGTACTTATTTGCCACAAATACAGTAAATATTATTTTTTTAATTCAAGACTTTAATAATATTATTGGCGACTTATTTTGTGTACCGATTTGGTACAAATTACAAATAAATCTTAAAATTTTTCTGGGACTTTTTAAAACATTATGAAAACCGCATCTAGTGGTAATCAATTCAGTAAGTTCTTAGTAACTTTTTTTTCAGAAACTTTTATTTATTTTTTGTAGTTTAGTATTATTATCAGTTAATGGTGTGTTAACATTTTTAGATCTTTACTTTTATATAAAAACTGCAACCTATAAGCACATTTAATTTAAATTTTACGCCCATTAACAATTACTTTGATGATTATGAAGTACCAGGGCCGCATAAAAACAAGAAAACGGCGTCAATATTCTATCCTGCACTGGCTGCACTTTCTCTTTATGTCTAAGTTATGTATCTTTACTGTATATTTATTGCAACGACGATCTAACGGTTGCAGCTGTTTTTAATGTATTTTTTATTGTAAGCTATGCCCAACTGGTTAAAAAAATGCTTGCTGAATTAAAAGCTTTTTATTACAATTTTTTCATCAATAAATAATAGCCAGATATTTGTTTTTAAATAATAGATAATGCATTTTTAATCTTGTCTTTATTCATCTTAGATAAACCTATTAAAGTTACTTAATCATTTGAATATTTCCATAAAAAATGAACAACAAATAAAAATATAATAAAATAGTGTTCCACCGGCATTGTCTTTATCATTATTATTTGATACGAATGCATTTAATAAAAAAAATCCATTGAATAAAAATAACGAAAAAAAAACAATTTACGCAATACGCTCATTGACGCCATGACAATTGACATCAGCCATTCCCATCGCTTACATAGACAAACAAATAATTTATTCATGTGTAAGTTAGGCACACCCATCCTTACTTAACTTCTGTCAGTATTAACAATACAAAAATTATCATACCTTTGCGAGGGTGACGCGAAAATATTTTGATTAAAAATTTATTCTGCCAGCGAATGTAGGGTACATTTTTACACCAGTCTGTGACAGAACCCCTGGTCTGACAGATGTCAATCTGTGAAGGGATGGGTTGTTTTTTTTGGCAAAGGGCGTCGGTGATAATGTTGGGGAATGTGGATGGTAAGCGTTTTAATGTGGGTTTGGTTCTAAGCTGGTGTAATATGCTTAGATTATTTTTGTATGAAAATAGGTACTGATTTATTTCTCTTGCAAGGAAATAATTATATTGGAATCATATTTCGTACAAACTTAATTAGGTGTGTATGTATGTATTAGATAGGTAAAATAAAATATTCCATTAAAAATAAGCTCAACAACGCCATCTATGAGCAAGATGCTACTATTACATAGGTACTTCTTCATGAGCAGATGCCTCGGACTTGCCACGGAAAGACAGACGACAAAGTGATCCTATAAGGGTTCCGTTTTTCCTTTTGAGGTACGGAACCCTAAAAACTGACGGTAGTAACCCGACTTTAAACCCCATTTTTTTTTTCACGATAAGATCTATTGCTGGAGTATGTCTTATTCCTTGTGAACTTTTTGATGATTCCTTGTGAATAGCTTGATGAAATAACATAGTCACTGGTCATTGCTTACTCTGCCTGAGTGCGTCGAGTTGACGTGTCGCGGTAATTGTACGAGACATGTAGTTACATAAATATTAATGTGTGTTTGTCTATTAATGTTAATAGCTACGGAGGTTAGGATTGTATTTAATGACATTATGGTAAGGAACATGAAAATCTATTAAAAGGAACTGCAAAAAAAACATTAAAAAAAAGAAATCGCCACGTAAGACGTAGGCAGTATTTTTTTTAGTCGTTTCCGAGTTCAAAATATTACAACCTCTTTCGATCATAATAAATTCTAAATTCAAAGACCAACATGCACATCACTACTCTAGTTATCGAGCCTCTACTTTTGGGGTTCCACACATAAAATACATAAAAACCTTTACCATGATATTTTTCTCCAAAATTATAGTGTATGATTTGGTACATGGTCCCTCTGGGAGGGCTGAGAGGTATTCGACGAGATTCGCCGGCCCTCCGGCCCTCCCCGTTCACAGCCAAACCTCTTATTAGGAAATAGGCTCCGATACGCTGTATTGTACCGTTCACACAAAAAGTTTGTAAGTGAAACTTTTTCTCCCAATAAGAATGCATTACATAGAATACTTCTTCCTAATTAATCTAATCAGATTTTTATTTTCTCTGAGTAGAAAATAATTTTCTCATTTCCCGACCACGTTGTTTACGATACAAGAAAAAGATACTGGAATTATCCCAGCTTGTTACTGTGGGAGCGAAAGCTTCATAAATAAGAAGCAAATACCTAGTTACAACCACAAATAAGTATTATCCTGGAAGAAAATATCTTGCTAAAGAAACACCGGATAAATTACAAGCACCTGAATAACAAATATGGCGGCTTTTAAGGCTTGGAGATCCGACAATAGTTTTGCTGACCGCCCAAAATACAAAAAACTTGATATTTATTTAGCGGAATTCGCGGTCATTCTACGCAAAATATATAGAGCAATAGTTCCCCCGGCTATTGTGTCCGTCCGTCCAAACATCGGCCCTTTCATTAGCCCCCGTGTAATTTATTTGAAAAAATATTTACGAATTTTCTTGTACGCCGCTTTGCTGCGATATATGGTTACAGCAATTTCGGGTTTTCCGCTCACATTTTTGCATGTTATGTTATCCTAGTAGTTTTGTTTGGTAGTTTTTGCTTATTAAATGTTTTTCTTTTTTTTGCAGGTAAGCGAGGCACTATTATTCAACCAAACTTACGTCGTTGGTAAGTTTAAAGTAAAATTATTTATTTTGAATGTCTTAATATTTTGTGGGAGAGTATTAAGCACATTCCACAAATGCACACATTCATACTTATCCGACAGTTCCTGTCAACTTGAACAGAGAAAGTTTTAAATCCGATTTAAAACGATTATTTTAATTTATCCGTTAAATCCGACCATTACTTACTGTTCTAAGTTTAATGTCAGTAATACTTAATTCTCATCACGTGCTCTCCGTCTGCCGGTCCCCTCGGAGGCCTAGCGACATTTTATTTAATCAAGAACACTTTTTAACATTCTTTGGACGTACTCACAATATTTTCTAAACGTGGACATGAAAAAAAATTATAAATTATAACTGACGACACTTCTTGCGTTCATTAAAATGGGACGGAGGGCGTCACTTCAAATGAACAAATTAAAACATATATTTTTGGCTTAAACACATTTTTCTCGTTAGAAAATCATTATAGTATATTTTACAACTTTGAAACGATCCCAAATATAATAAAAGCTAAGGATGCGTACGAGAAATAGCATCTTAAACGGTGATTACTAGAAAAATATTAATGAAACCATTATTTATAATTTCTATCGCGATCGCCATAAAAATATGTTAATTAAAATGGATTTTTCCCGAATTATCCAGCGTCCAGGGCCGCATTCTATCCAGGTTTACGGCGTCGTAAAATAATCTTTTTTTACTCGTGTGTCCTGCGTTCGCGAGCATAAATTTAAGATTTTGTCAGATTTATTAAGTAGGTCTTGTGTGAATTTGTCGTAAACGTCCGATAGTATTTTACTGCCGTTGGAGTATTACATTTTTTAAGTAAAAAAAAAAGTAACAACACCTTGTCACGACTCGGAGCGTTTTTAATTTCATTTTTTTTTTTACTTTTTTCATCGTTAAACCCGGGGCTTAAAAATCTTGGGGTCAATTAGACCTATTTTAACAAAGCCCATAAGATTTTTTTCATTTACAATTTTTATTGGCTCATAAAATTTTTAATTGAAATAAATATTTTTTGAACACTTTAACGTCTTTACTTTTGATGACGCGCGCGGGACATCGTAAAATGTAGCAGGAAATAAGCTAGCTGGAGCATAGAAATGGATCGAAATTAAACAAAATCGTAATTATATTTGATCACATAAATTTTATTAATAAATTGTAATTTAAGATTCTTAATCACTATTTCTCAGTAAGCTGTAGACATTAAAATTAAACATGGTTTAACGATGACTTTAATCATGTTCATGATATCAAAGAGTCTCCATTAAAGAGTTTCAAACTCTAATAAACTTATCATTCGGAAAAGTTAAATATTAAAAATGCATTTGGCTGCATTTCCTTTTATTTTTCTTGCTTTTTCTTCGGCACGGTCCCTTAATGACTCGGAGCATTAGTTATCTTTAAATTACGATAGGTACTCCTCTGGGGGTGGAAAAGAAAAAAAGGTAAAGATTGAAGGGTGAAAGTGCCAGGGAAGTGTTGATAACGAGGATTCAAATAGGGCTCTTTCTTATCTCCCGCTTCTTGTGATAGCCAGAAAAAGTAATTAAGTCTTTTTTTGTTTTGTCAAAAAAGAAATTAGATTTGAAACGGGCCTTGGGTTTGAGTTAATGTATTTGTGATGTTCTTAATTAGGAGATTGTGCATCTTCGGCGAATGTTTAGTTTTATTTTTATGTTTAATCGTTCCACCATAATTCATTCATTGTTTATTGGCGCCGTGTCCCGTGAGATATTGATAATGACGCTTCAGTGATTGTGAATAGAAAACATTTTATACAGTTGTTTTTAATTCTCTTTTATGTAAATTTGAATTGTAAAAAATGTTTTGTTCATTAAAGCCATGTTTATGAGTATCTACTACATAAAATATGTGGTTATGTCTAATCTAGATTGCATGATGTAAGAAAGCTATCATTAAAACCTATAAAGATAGGTGCAATGCCATAGATGAAGCACATGTTAAGTGCCTTGCAATGCGCAATTATTTATGGACTTCTACTCTACAATTATTATTGTGATATTAACTATTAAAGTAACACCAAACGGTACTCTTGAATATTATTTAAATAACAACATAATAAGCATAACGTGAAACGTAATAATTAAAATAACGCAATCGACATTAAAGAATTAAAAGAAAAATTATCAAAAAGAAATGTCAATTCCGACCCTCTTTCTTCTAATTAGAGCGAGACACAGCGTATAAAAATACGAGTGTTAGAATGGGACGGGGATGGAAAACAGGGGTGAAAGAGACGAAGAAAAAAGCAGGTATTGTTTTAAAGACAGTTTTAATTTCCCGAAGGTAATTTATCACGACGCGGTGTTTTGGCGCGCGGCAGGAGTGTGTGTCCGATCGATATTTTATACAGAGCTTAGGATTCCGTAACAGAAGCAATCGTAATGCTATATTTGTTGTGTTATTAGTGCTATTACTTACAGGACATATTATAAGTCACGGTACTGTTTTATAGGTGATAAGGTATAGATAACAAATGAATACCTAACATTAAAAAGGCGGTGATAATAAAAACGAAGGAGAAAACAAATCTGGTATCTTGTCAAATATCAGTGTATTCAGTCTAAAAAAAGAAATGATAACGGAACCCATTTTCAGTGAGAACGACTCGCACTGACCTTTTTTTCCCGCGCGGCAAGGGGGAGCGTTCCCGCGACGAATTCAAATATAGAACGCAACTTATGTTTTCAAAATAAGAGTAATATTTTTGAATACCGAATGCCTTTGCGGGTGATCGGTTTAAATTCGGCAATTTAGAATTATTTTGACTAGAAAGGGCGAAATCTAAGTTCAATATTTGGAACAATATAGACTGTCTTAGTAATACGTAAGTACCTAAGCAGATTTCATAGTGAGTAATAGAGTAAAGTGCGTTTAGAATTCGATTCTCAGGAAGATGTTAGATTTTGATGTAATAAAAAGACTGTTTTTACCACCATTTTACCGATGAAGAAGTAAGTAGGTATAGTACCTATCCGGCAGGAAAGATGATCACAGAATTCACAGATCGCGCATGTACATTTTTGGCCCAATAGACAATTGACAGTTGACAATACGTAATAGAGAATAGTCCAATAGACGACGAGCATCGACTGACGAACCAATCACGTGCAGCCTCGGCGCCGTCTTCTTCATTCCGCCAAAGAGACCAAAAATCAGTTCGTGCGCAGGTGACGTTTGTGATCAAGATCCACGCCGTTACTTGTACCTTCTAAATTTGACCCAGATGACAATAACATTAAGAACCCGCGAATCAAATCTTAAACCATAACCTGCTTATACGACCATCTTACATCCACGTGGGCAGTGATCAGCATACAATGACCTGTCACCAGTCAACTGTTTGCAAATCAACCATTGTGGGCCATTAGCTGGTTTCAATCGCCTCCCAAATTCGATCGTTGGTGGTCTCTTGTTGTGTTATGCCGCCCTGGTACTTTTGAATAGATATCATCCTGTTGAGGGTGAAATGGTGATGACAGATCGTTTGCTTGGTGATGAGTGATTTTGGGTGATGACAGGCATTTATCTAGTGATGATAAGTTTCTTTAATGATGTCTTTGATGATGGAAAATCTCAGAGTTAAATGCAAATTATTTTTTTAAAATCTGGGTGAGTTTTTATTATGTTGAGGACTAAAAATTAATTAATGTCAAACTGTCTTCAATGTATTGGTCGTTGCGGCGATGCTTGCACCCTTTTAGCCCAGCAGTGGACATTTTCCTACTGATATATGTTAATAAAAACTATTTCTCAACATTTTAAGACTATCTTCAAGTTTCAATACTAACTAGCGAGCCAAGTAAACGTGCGTTTGAACGACCCAACCCGATCTGCGGAACCGATCCGGCGAGTCTCACAGATTGGCACATCTATACTAATATTATAAATCTGAAGAGTTTGTTTGAACGCGCTTATCTCTGGAACTACCAGTCGGGTCCGAAATAATCTTTTTGTATATTATAGCCAGATTCATGAGGAATAGTATAGGCTATTTAGCATCACGCTACGATCCTTGGGAGCCGAGCAGCGGGGGTGAAACCGCGAGGAATAGTTAATGAATAGATAAGTTTGGCTAATAATTATTATCGTGCCAATCGCGACTCGCCCGGATTCGGTGTCAAGTTGGATCGTTCGTACGCATCTTAAAATATTGGCAGTGTTTTACTAAAAATACATTTAGGCAAGTTCAAGCGCATACCAAAGTTTAATATAACTTCGCGTTGCTTTTAAAGTAAGCGGCTTTTCTTGCACAGCTTAAAATTCTCTTGCCACGAACGTCGGCATTAGTCAGCAATGATGCGTGAAACGGTTTTCAAGGGATGGTCGCATTTATAAGCGATGGGGTACTAGCTTGTGTATCCAGGAAAGCTGTTATTATAATTGTAGTTTTCGGGGTAATTGGAATAACCAAAACTGGAAGCACCGAATTTTTTTGAATCAGGCGTAAAAATATTATCAGTTTTTCAATCCAAAAAAATGCTCATATTGAACAGTATGAAACGAATAGTTGATGTCAAACACTAGAAAAATACAAAAAAAAAATGTTTTTATAAAGTTGCTTAGTACCTTATTATGTTGGACAGTATTTTTTTCAAAAAAAAAAAAAAGTCGTGGAAGCCTCTTTCTAAAAAATGCAGTGATAGCTTAGTGGTTTAACCATGTGCCTTCCACGGTGAATGGTTCGAGTTCGATCCCGAGGCACGCACCGCTGACTTTTCGAAGTCATGTGCGTATTAGAGATTAATTATCACTTGCTTTAACGGTGAAGGAAAACATCGTGAGGAAACCGGCATGTCCTAGAACCAATAATTCGAAGACATGTGACGTCCACCAACCCGCACTGGGCCCGCGTGGTGGACTACGGCCCACTCCCTCTCACAGAGAGGAGGCCTGTGTCCCAGCAGTCGGAACATTATAGGCCGATTATGCTATAAGCCTCTTTCTTGTGGCGTCTAGAGCTCCTGTTGCCCTGCTAAATCCGGTCCTGGTACTTAGTTTTTATCATTTCAGATTAGAGCATTATTAGCATGATATTTAACACCAAACCCAAGCCAGATTACCAGGAAAGCATAAGAAAGAACACACAATATGAACCGAGAAAGTACTGGCGTGCTATCAATCCATTTGACGGGAATGGCTACTTTTTGCTAAAACTGAGTTTCGATCGCTAAGAGAAAATTTATGAGCTGGAAAACATAGCAGTAGCTACTTAGGTGATTAGTGAATTACTATGATTAAAGAGTGGATTGAAATTGATGACTTTCATTTTCAACTTATGTAGCGATAGCGACCCGTCCGTGCTTCGCATGGGTGCAATCTATTGACAATGTGCAATCTAGGTGCAATCTAGTGACAAACATCTAAACGTCTTCACCGCATCAATATATCTATAATAGCACTTTGCCCGTGACTTCGTCTGCGTCCAGTAGAAGCCTATGTTATTCACTGATAATGTACCTAGCTTTCTAATGGTGAAAGAATTTTTAAAATCGGTGCAGTAATTTTTGAGCTTGTTCATTACAAACAAATCTTTTCTCTTTATAATATTAGTGTAAATCAGTACCTACCGTAAGGTCCGTAACTGACTTATGGCGCTTCCCAATAACCGACCTATCGGCTCTTTCCCCTACTAGGGATCGATTTTTGGCATAACTTCCTAATGCCAAAAATCTATCTCTAGCCCATTACTGCATGACAGACAACGCACAGCCTAAATTGCTGGACCCAGAAATTTGTTTAGAGGAATTAATATTCCTTGAGTAACCTAGAGATGCACTAAGAAGAGATTTTTGAAATTTCATCCCTAAAGCTGTGAAAAAGAGTGATAAAAAGGACACGGCAGACGCCCATAGAACGCTGGGCTTCAGATTGTGTATGTCGGTACAGATATGAAATTAGTTTGGTATGATCGAGTATTTCAAGAGTATTTAAATTCATTTTTTATTTGTTTTTGTACGTAATTGGATCAAAGAGAAATTATCGTATTTGTGACAGTGAGGTTAAGTATGGTGTGAATTATCCAATGAAGTACAGCGCGACTAATGAGTTCTCAATTCAAAGGTTTTAGTTGCTGTCGACATGATATTCTGTGGAGGCACGCGCCAGCCAGGATGCACCCGTTTTTGTTTTATTGGTTTTTTTTCAAAATGTCAACGGCATAATCATTTTATTTCTTATTTATTTCGATTTTTGATTTCAATTCTTAATCTCTAAGATAAATTAGGCAAAGAACAATTAAAATATATTGTTATTTTTGGTTAAGCTTTTATTACTGTACATATCAAGCCCAAAACTGCCAGTGTCCTTTTTATAAAGAAAATGAAGAACTTCGTGATGTTTTCCACAGTGCTAGTTTCTGATATTAGAACACTTTACTGACTCTTTTGTGAACGTGAATAAGTCTCGACGAATGGAGAAGAAACTTTAGGGCCTTTTACTTTCATTATTATGCTTATTCAGATTTGTCTTCAATGTAAGACTTAATAAGGTGCTGATTCCTCCGCAACTTCTTGCAATATAGATACCTATACCTACTAGCTGTGCCTACTACATCAGCATGGAAGTCGAAAAACACAATGTCGTTATTTTCTTCATTAAACTTTTCATCCCTTTAGGGATGAAATTTAATAAAATCCTTAGTGCACTTCTAGGTTACTCGAGGAATATTTTCTCCAAATTTCGAATATCTGAATATTTTCTCCAAATTTCAAATATCTGGGTCCACCTGTTTCTATAGGCTCGAGGTCGTTTGTTTATAAGTATAAATTGAAGAGTATTGGTAAGTTGCTCTAATAAGAAGAATTTTCTTTCAGTCTTTATCATCCATAAGTAGGACAGTTGCTAAGGACAGGTAGCAGTCACATTATCTCAGTAGCCATCTCTTACAAATTGCGCATTTTCTTCTAGATCTTTTAAATTCCGTCAACAATGGATGCCCACAAAGGTAACTCCGGTAGCCCGGAGACAAAAAAAAATGTCTTCCCATTTCCACCTAGCGATTGTTTACCAGGCTAACATAGGCGTACAGGTGGTACTTGAACATCATTTGCATACGTAATGGACGAAACAAAGGCTCTGGCTCGGCCGGCCGTGCGCGCTCATGCTACCCCGGTTAGCATTGTAATAAATGCTAATGAACATTAGGAATGTTAAAACAAATAACTCGAAAAAATAATAGTAACTCCTTGAGGTTATGAGCGCCGGCTGTTTGACTCCCATTCTAGTCAGGTGAACCGAGTTTAGCTGCAATATTTCTTATAAACAACTGTTTTATTGAAGCAAGCACTAACAATACACAATTATAATAAAAACGTTGATTCTGTTGTGCAAAAAAGAGAAACAGCCCCATTCAGGAAACTAATAATGCGAACGTATAAAATTATTAAACCAACTATCGGCATAAACACCAAACATCTCATTAACATGTAAATTAGTTACAACCCACAACAATAACGTAACCTAACCAGGGTGGGAGCAACAAAAAGAGCTTTAAAGGATGAAAATGAATACCACAGAAAACGTAGCTATTTTAATTAGAACGGTCCGCGCCTCGGGCGCGACCGCAGTCCGTAAACCGAACTACCGAGCGGCGAACGTTAAAAAATTAACTTCTATTTTTGAATTTCATCTTTAATGCTGACAATTTTTTATATCCGTCCATCTATGCTGGCCTGGTAATTAAGAGAGGTTCGTTCTTCGGCTCTGAAGGTTAAGGAGGACGCAAGACGATGTATTTCAGGGTTAGAATCACAGAGAAGATAATTTGCAAGAAACAACATGCAAAACGTTCTGTCCATTTTATCCAATTGTTCCTTAGTTGAGTTTTTTGTGCTATAATATCTGTCACAGATAGGAAAAACTATCCGTTCATTACCCCATTTAGACCAAGTAACCACATCAAGAGAATGCGACTGTCATATCAACCATATTTACGACGTAATCACGTCTTTGACATAGACGTTTTTTGTCAAATAAAAAGGACGTTACGACCAACGTAAATTCTTCCAAATTATACGTTTTGTACATAAGAAGCGCTGACACAAAAAAATGCGGTTCTCTCCTGGATATCCGCATACGAACGACAATATTTGACCGTATTATGATCCGGGCGCGTATTTCTTTCCGTTTGTACGATATTTTTCGCAAAAGGAAAACCCAGCGGGGCCGCGGCCCATCCGTATATCATCCCCCATGCACAGATTTAACCCCAGAAACAAGACCGAAATCTCCATAGGAATTGTTTGCGGGCAAATATCACTGGTTCAATTTTATCATACGAATGGCCGGACCTAAATAATACCACCCCTTATTAACATATATTTCGGTATAACTACGGTGCCATGCGGCGACGCGTACCTTGCTCCGATGTGTTCCGCTCACGAAAAAACCCAAAGAATTCGTCGATCGTTATTAAAAGTTCGATGCGAGCCGCCTTTTACATAATGTAAGCTCATCCAATAGAGTGAAAGTAAATAGTCGGGCAGAGGGGTTGAAACCGAAAAACCGCAAGACAATCCCGAAATTCATTACACGCACTACGAGAACATCGTCGGAATTCACAATATTGAAATCGTGAAGCGCCCGTAGCCCCGCGCCGGAGCCGCCGCGCCCCGAAGCCCCGCGTGCCGCCACACAGATATTACAAAACCCCAATGTAAACGCTATATTGCAAACTAACATGAATAAGTGAATCGCTCACTTTACATAACCGCCGTCGAATAGTAGGTACCACTAACCCTTCATACAAATAGTGACGATCATTCAAAAGTATGTAACTTTTCGCCGTGACGTCACCGATCAAGCATTACAAAAAACATTACAGTCGTAAACAATGAAAACATATCATAAAACAATTTAGCCGGTAATCCCGGCTATAATTTATAGCCAGTAATATCAGGGAGAATCAGTGTTAAATCATAAAAAGAGCACTTAACTGATGTATTAGGTAACACGGGCAGCCGTTTTAATAACTATTATTAAAACTCTTGACGAAATTCCCCAATAATAAAGCTGAAGAGCGCGCGAGCTTCCGATAGCTCCTTTGCTTTATGGTTTTTAACACATCTATGATTTTATGATGTTCTGGTAACGTGTAGAGTTATTTACTCCTGGTAATTTGCTCCTGGTTAGCGAGGTACCCTCAGATCATAGAAACAAGGAGATGTGCCAAGGCGCTATGGAGCTTGATGCCTGATCTTGAGCAAATTGCTCATATTCGTTTTTAATATGAGCAATTTGCTCAAGATCAGTACGCGCTGGCGACGAACCGAACACGATCGATGGTATAAATACAGTGTTTTAGTTTAGTGCTAGTGTTGAGTGACAATTAACAGTGTTAGATTAAGGGTGTGCGGAATGTTCAATGCGTGGGAGATTTTTTTATTCACAAGGAGCGCTTAATTATGCACGTAATTGTATCGAAAAATGTACTAAAAGTGGCATCAGTTGTTCCCGTACTAATTTGCTATGATGGCATATCTCCTTGTTTCTATGATCTGAGGAGGTACCCTTCACCGCGGCTTACGAACGAAGACGCGTTCTAATAGCAGTTTGAGGACACTTCTTTGATAGTGGTGTAACACCGTTTCGATATTCATGGATCAGTAACATTTTGCGGTTTATTTTCATGGCGTGATATACTCTTATGGGAGATAAAATGTATCATTCGCGTAACATTTTAGTGCGCGCCAATCGTAAAGAGTGCATCACTTGGACTGGGTCGCACCAGGCTAACATGTGTCGTAAAGAGACCTCTTCGGCTAACAATTTCCTGATGGTCTGTAAATAGTAAGTTTATTGTCTTTTTATGAGGTACTCGGACCGTAAAAAGGAAATAAAAGAGCACCGCCGATGGTGATAATAAAAAAAATAATTTTCGACTCATCTTCGTGATTATCTCTTTCGGTTTTACGAGTAAGTAACGTGCGGGAGCGAGACGGGAATGTTTTTACAGCGTGTCGTACCGATGTGACCCTTTCGACTCGATGGGGGTAAAGGTCGTAAAATGGGAGCATAAGGATAATGTTTTGGGTTTCCTATACTGCGCTTCATTCATGATTTCGTTTTAGTACGGCGTCGGTAGACATGTAAATCCGATTGCTTTCACAACGTCAATACTCGTATTGAGATACGTTTTCCCCTATTATTTGGTGTATTACATTCGTAATAGAAAAAAAAATCTTGTTTCAGTCTCTGTAACTTTCGCACGAACAAAAAACTTTGCATTCGTCGCGTGCAAACTACGACTAACTAAAAAGTTTTTAATCTAAAATCGCAGCGAAGGCCCGATTATAACGAAACCACCGAAATCAGTACACGCAAATTCAAATTTGGAACAACGTGATAACGGCCGGTTTAATTGCAAATAGGGATGGGACAGTGCAATCCTGCGCGGACGTATTCGCAGTCGGCCTAAGTTCCGACACTCCATTTGTTCGGCTCGAGTGAGCCTAACGCCCGGCCACGGGACGCATCCTAATTCTTAAAGGGCCCATCAGCAGACCTTTATGCGTTAATAAAGTTGCGATATAAAAAGAATGGAGGCGTCCGAGGGTGAAAGACGGAAAGGGTACGAGTTAAGTGCGCGTTTAAGGCAATGTCGGGGGCGTGCGAATTTGTCAAGCCATAGAACGGGACGATTCAATTGTACGATGATTAAATAAAGACAAGAGATCTCTTGTTGGTCTATTGTGATGAAGTTTTCGCTTTTGCGGTATACCTCTAATTTGTTGGACAATGAATTTTAATGTTTTGTTAGGAAAATTATTAATCCTTTATTTCGATACTATAGCATAACTGTTAATACTCGTTCTGTTTACGATTGCACGTTTCTAGTGTTCAAGAATACGTGCGTAATTGCATCACGCCATGCTACATAAAGCACCGGTAATCATAGAAAATGGCCGATTTTCTTCACTTGAATCATTATCTATTGCTTTGTTATGTAGGTATCTTTACCATCTAGTTTATTAAGTAATTACTACAATGCAAGATTTTTATTGGACGGTATTAAAATTTTAAAAAATAGCATCGAATTCTAATTTAGAAATAAGGATCAAATTCTAATTTAGAAATAAACATAAAATTCTAATTTCAAAATGAGAATCCTGATTCTCAGAACCATCAAATGCAACAACGCCTAAAACCTTATTTCTCACATAGCAAAATAACTCCCAAAACCTTTAAATAATCATATCAAAATCTTAAACTCAAAACTTTACGACAACACAATACTTTTGCGCAAACAATACACAACAAAAATACAAAGATGGCCTTTAATCGAGATAGCTCGCTAGTTGGCCCTAAACAAAGATGAGGGCCCGTAAAGGAAGCCAGAGTGTTTTATGAGCCATTTGGGCTTTATTTAACGCTCTCTCATACAGATTTTATACATCGGCGTCTCGACGTCTGACGGGGTATGGCATCATGGGCTCTTAAGGTTCCGTATACCTCGTATCTGATGGGGGACTTTAGGGCTGGTCGGATTTTTCAGAGCAAATTGCTTGGGGACTGTTTTTGGATGAGAAAAAGAGTTTTCCAATCTAATATTGTAAGTTTTGTCACTAAATACGACTCGTTTTGGTTTTTTTTAACCACTCTTGACAGTATATCTGGAAATTCTTACTAATTCTACTTTTTTTATCTTCCCCATCGATGTCAAACGGGATTGGGAAATCCGCATGCTCTTCTCTACTGTCACTATGTCCCCGTAATAACAGTATTTCTTTCTTCATTTCATTTTCTTCCTCTAAAAAAATAGCTTGAAGACAAGGGACTACATTGTCAGCCCTAAGCATGGCATGTGTAGATTGCTATGTTATTCCGATGGTGTGCGGTACCGTCTTGCCAGACAGACTGTAATTATCCAGGGGGTGAATGTAAACATTTGTTTGTTGTTACAAGTTCAATTTTGATAAGACGGTGTGGGGTTATGGTCAGGGTTGATTGTGTTATGGAATAGTTTATTTAAAATTGTATAATGGGAATTTAAAGACATTACCTAAGCACTTTGATTCCACTTTCATTGTGAGAACCGTCAAAAGGGGAACGCGATACCGGAGTACCTACCTGTTCCCCGATAGTTACAATCTGGGTGTCTTCAAGTCGCGAGTGAATCAGTTTCTTATAGGCAAGCGTGCTGCTTGAATATTTGTATATTTTTCTTTTTTTTATGTAGTAGGTACAGAATTAGTTTATATTATCATCTCGATGGTAAAAGTGGTTAATACATAGTTACCACCATATTTTATTTCTTATTATGTATACTGACTCTACAATGACATTCTTTTGATATAATTTGAATTGAAAATGGTAGAATTGCAGTCTGCTATTTAACACTTTTCCAAGGCCTATGGCGATTATAAAATCTGTTATACCTAAGTACTAGTATTTCCTTGTAAATTTCCATGTTTCTATCCAAAATCAATGAAGAAACCCATTTTATACTTTCAAATATCAGTTAAAAATAGTGATGAAATGATTATTACTTAGCGATTACGATAACGATTATTGCCCGTAATAATCGTCAATTACGATTACGATTACGATTATTACAAAAAAATGTTCATACGTTTATTCCTTTTCATGTTAATTGGTTATTTAAACACACTGTGAGCGCGAGTTAAAATATTTAAAGGTTGTTTTTTTTTTTCAAAAAAAGCTAAAAAATAAAATAATATCCGTGACTGCGTGCAAAACAAACTAGTAAGATGTACTTAATGTACTACGTATACAGGTTTACTTTTTTAACGGGAATCACTATTACAGCTATGTCAGCCGTTACAAATAGGAAGATTAAAGCGAAAAAAATAGAATGCTCTGCTTACGAATTATGTACAATTATGTATAAATCGAATTATGTATAAATCGAGGGCTACAAATATTTCTGGTCACAAACTGACCAGAAATATTTGTAGCCCTCGATTTGATTATTACGTTTTATTTGGGTACATATTTTCTGTTCTCTTTACACACAAATATATTTTCAATATATTTGTGTGTAAAGAGCACCAATTCAATTATTTAATAAGTTTTTTGATTATTATTTTAATTTTGCAAGCAACATACTGTTACTATAAAATGTAGCCTGTGACACTTCAAGATAAAGACAAATTGGATGACGTCTCTTTAAAAGCCGTCAAGCCGTTTAGGCTTCATGAGGTTACATTACAAAAGAACTGACGAACATACATAAATATACCCGAAAAACATTACTCTTCTGGGGCAGTCAGATAAATAGCTGTCTTTGCCAATTTTGGCATGGAACACTAAAAATATGTAATGATAGTAAGTTAAATCCAGTGAAACTTTTTATATTGAAATCAAATTAATACTGAACTACTCAATGTGCATCAAAATACATTTTTTGTGATACAAATTGTCGGAAGGAAGGCAATAACCACTGAAAATGTGTTTAGTTTAGATACACGTGTGATATCTTTAGGAGTGTTGATTGTGATAAAATACATGATTAATTTAGAAATAACACATGTTTTGAATAATCGTCGCGATTAAGCAAAAATAATCGACGGTTACGATTAATCGCTAAAGGCCAATAATCGCGATTACGATTAATCGTAATCGTAATCGTTCCATCACTAGCTTAAAAATCATACTGCATAAAAAGCAATAAAATGCTAAACAGCATGAATACAAATCCGTATCAACGATACAAATATAATCACTGCGTTACACCTGCAAATATAAATGGTTACAAATAAAGAACATTGTCCTTCACACGATCGTGTCAATCACCCAAAAACCCGAATACTATAAAAAGTATCCACAAAAAACTTGAAAACCGCATTTCTAAACTCTCAACGACACTTACGCATTGTAATCGCGACTAAATCGAATAATCGAGCACTCGAGCAAACCAAGTTAAGTTATTTAGACTCGAGTCCCCCCGGCACTACTCGGTAATCGAATTGGAGACCGCCACTTGGCGACACTTGAGCGGAGTGTTACTTTGTTAGCCGATTTTTGCGGGCCCCGGCCGCCCCCGGGGTACAACGCGATTATGCAAAAGTACCCCATACGAATCTTCTTGCAGACAGCTTTATAGCAGCTCAAGACTTTTTATACCTTATTTTCTTACATTTTTTTAATACAAAACATGATAATCTTGATACTTGTCGAGGATATTTTCAGCCTGTATAAAGTTTGCAACTTTGCATGTTGAGTACTCTTTTAAAACAGGAAAAACGATTTCAAGTTGTTTAAAACAAAGCAACTAGTCCGCGCACTTGTGCCAAATAGAAAAACTAATTACGGAACGTTGAACATGCAAACACAATACGAATTAACAAACACATCGCAATCTACAATGTCATTAAAAAAACATCGTACTCGATTAATATTCACATCATAATTCACAATACGCAACTACGCTTGAAAAAACAACGATAATCCCAAAGCGTCACAAACAATAGCGAATAATCGATTCCAAAATCGATACCACACTAGAGCGGCTAACTCGGTGCAACCACGTCACAATCTGACTCGTTTCATTCGTATTCCGATGACGAGACACAATTCAATTTGAATATTTTGACGTGACCGTCGAATACTAATATAGACGACAGTTTAGCAAATTGTATCTTATAGCGCGTGTTTTATGTTTTATTTATGATACATACGATTGTAAATTTAATTTGTGTCGCGTCGCTAACGATCCCAGTCTGGATTTCGTGCATTCTCACTTTTGAAACTGACTAGTGATGCGACACCGATACCAGATGTGAGCGCCAACTCTTAACTCCGAAAATTTCGGCTTTGATAAATGACAATATTTGTTAGAACGTAGACGCACCTCATTTAAGTTGGTACAGTCCATTCATATATCTTATTATGTATGAGGATTCTATTCCAACTTTCGCTGTGTGCGTCTGTTAAAATTAATTAACAGTCAAGTTGAACGTGGGACACGAGTTTTGGCATCGTCTCCGCGCCGAAAAACTCTAAGTATCGGAAATAGAAACGGATGAGTAATGACGTGATATACCTAATGAATGTCGTGTGAAACTGTCACTTGTTTTAATTAATGTTGTTGCTGTTTCCACGCAGCCTTTTTGACTGAGAGACGCTTATTATGTTCTGTAATAGAACAGACACGGATAGACATTTGTAGTTCATTATTTTTGCTGTCTAAGATCAACGTAAAAATGCTTTGACGTTCGGATTTTTGAAAAGTTACATTATGTAAATGATATCTGTTAGTTGGGAAACCAACGAATAACCTTGTTGGTTGACATTAATACATTTTCAAAAGTTATTCACGGAGCTGTTTCTAATGCTCTTGCGCATGAATAGGTCCGTGAGAAAGGCTAACAGACTGTGTTTGTCACATGAATGTTTAATTTTTATAAACATTCGAGTGTTTAGTACTTGGGGACCTTTCGAGATCTTACCGGATACGGAGATAAAACACTCCACGTCAAGATTAGATTTTTCTAAATAAATATCGAACTCGAGTGTTATTTACCGAGTCAGCTTGGCAGCACAAGAGGTCCCTGTTCTCGACTCAATGGTGTTTGTTTAAAACCACTTAAAAACTCAATGGGCTCGACAAATACGTAACTGCAGTAATCTGTTGTAACAATACTCGACACTGTAAATAATGCGAGTTAAAGTCGTTACGTATCGGAAATGTTCCGTGGGCGTCACGTTTTTATCTATTACATACATTATAGAATGTTTTTTTTCTTATAACAAAAACACCATAAGCCATGGTGACATGTGTGGCGCCTTGGCTACGTTATCTCATTGTGAAATGTGTACCAAAAAGACGGTACGGTGTGACGTACAACGAGGACATATTCGATACATAAACCGCGGCGTATCTCGGTGAATATCATCTGTACCTTCACAAACACTGACCGTAGATTAGATAACGCCGGATGTTGCTTCTGAGATCAGAGACGTCTGCGTACGGCTATAGACAACATTTACACAGTGCTACCTGACGATAACAGTGGATCTTTCCATCGGACTATCTACTCGTAATCCGAAATTTTGAAATTCGAAAATATCCGAATTTCATACTTCCCCCATCACTAATTGCAAGCGACATGTGCTCAACGTAAACTATGTTATAATGACATTAAATTATCAGAAAAAAAAGGTGCGAACGCATCGATTCGGTATTTATTATTCGAAAATAATCGGTAACGCTCCGATAATGTGCTAAATTCGAATTACCGCCGACCAAGCGCGCATAACATAATTGCTGGTTGCACGCGAAGTGTCTATCAAAATTATTTTCGTATGGGGTATTTTTTTTTCTTATGCACCCCTGTATATGCGCGTGGGGTGTCGTGGGATCCTCTCGCACCTACGTACGGACACGCAAACCCCGTCAATACAGATAATTGTTTCATTATTCTTCTATTAACTCCACTGGTGCGGCAATTTATCTTTGCGGATTACGTGTTTTTGGGAGGGATAAAATTGTATGGTTTTTAACACACTGTTTGGCAATATGGCCGGTGGAAACTAATTTTGGTGGCAACAAAATGCGGAGACGGGTCGTAAAACGCGAAAGCAGTAAAGTCCCGAGCTGGCGCGGTCTAAAAGCCTGCGGGGCGTGGTGGTGACGCCCAGCGTTTTAGCCGCGCGGACATGCGATGCTTAGTGTCTTTATTAACAGTGCACCTACTGGCTAGATATGGACTCCTGGTACTTCTGTTATTTATACCATAAGTCACTGTTATCTTCACGATTATCTCAGAGGGTAGACAGACGGTAAAGTTATAATAATAAAGTGCAAATCAAATTATTCATACAACGAGCATCTCGTATGAATTGGCTGCATTTCAAGTGCATGTAATCAAGTAACTTGTTTTATTTGAAATTGAAAATAGAATGTGGATTTTGCGTTATTTATCTCGGAAACGCCTGAACCAATTTTGACATGATTTCTAGTAATATTTCAAATTGTTTTTGGGATGGCCACCCCAGAAGGAAAGTTACGTAACTCTGATTAATTAGTTATTTTGGCAAAGCAGGGGCGGCACAGGGTGGTGTTAAAAGCAATTATATTGATGCACGCGAAACTCCGGCCATTGGTCGCATTATTGGGGATTTGTTTTGGTGGCAGAAATAACTTCTTACTGTCGGTTACGTTGACTGCACAGTTATGCTGCGTAGGCCTCCTCGATATGATGTTGTAACCTGCCGGCCTAGCATGACCACGATAGAAACGGGTTTTGTCTACATAGAAATAGACAAAGTGACAGATTTCATTCATAAAACGTAGAAATGTTTCTACAATCTGTCACTTTGTCTATTTCTATGTAGACAAAACCCGTTTCTATCGTGGTCATGCTAGGCCGGCTGAAAGTTTTACTCTAAATCTAAATCAAATACTGAGAAAGTTTATAATAATATTAGCCCTGTTTATAAACAGTCCCGTTGCGCACGGTTCTCCTCTCAGAATGAGAGCCATAGGCCATAATCCATCAGCAGACTTCACACACGCAATTCAAGAACTTTATGGAAATCTCCTAAACATGCAGGTTTCTTCACGATATTTTCCTTCTACGAAGCAAGTGATCATTCATTTCTAATACGCACATGACTTCGAAAAGTCAGCGGTGCGTGCCTCGGGCTCGAACTTGAACCATTCGCCGTGGGAGGCACATGGATAAGTCACTAGGCTATCACTGCTACTGAAAAAAGTTAAGCATTAATAGATAAAAGTTTCTGCATCTGAAAACTGCAGCCATGTTTTAGAGCCAATAAATAATCAGATTCCCATTTACTACCTAATAAAAGCTCTTGAAATCTAAAAGACCCTTTATGCCAAATTACATTATCAAATATGTCATTTCACACTAAAACTTAACACCTACCTAATCAAACACATACCTCACATTACGAACAGTCGGTAAAACGAGGTGCTTCACCAGCGCGACACGAAACAGAAATACCAGGGCGTAATGAGAGCGCAGCAGATATATTAATTGGACAGCAGATCAAAGAGCAACAAATGGGATCTTCGTCAGCCATGGTTGCCTGGTAATTGTGAGGACAGGTCGCCCGTTTGATGGCTTTCTGCCGCTCCTGTGATCGAAAATAGATGCCAATCTGTTTTGGTGATAAACTGACGCATATCTACGGTGACTTACGTAATGGGAGTCAGTAGAGAAACATGTGAACCCATACATTATGTCCTTGATGATTCTGAACGGAAAATTTTCTTTTAGGAAATTCTTGAACATGTTTGCCAGACTAGGGCCTATTTTAGAACCGCACGATGGACATCTTAAGTGCGAACACAAAGGCGGCTTATGTTAACGATTGAGCAAACATACGCGCCTATTAAAATTAAGATATTCAGATAGCTCAAGTCGACCGCAATCCAAATACCAGAGTTATCTAAATTCTTTAAACATTTACGAAACTAAAACAAGTAGTCGACGTGAAGCCTGCCTTATCTTTACAAGCCTCGCCTCCCGGCTAATCTCGTGATAATGCTAGTCAAACAATAGTATTCCCTTGAGGTAATGAAGCAATACCCTGGATCAACGTTATTTTATTGTACTATCATATAAAATTTAGTAATTGGGTGATCAGTTTTAAAGACAAGGTCTTTCGGCTCTTCTTGACTTTAAAAGGTTCTTCCAAGTCATGGCTTTTTCCAAGGTCCGCCTTCTTGCTTTCATGATTGTGGCTTTCTGAATGTAAGTTATTTTATCAACACTTTTTCTGTAACGTCTTTTACGTCATAATCAGCAGTAACTGACGTAGCTAGACCGCCAGTTGTAATTTAGCTTGAGTTCACAGCAAACATCATAGATACTATTTCAAAGCTGAAATTCTGCGAATTGAAGACGAGTTTTCACAAAAAAATATTGGAAGATTTCCCAACAATACGCTAGGAAAACATAAATAGAAAGGGCTAATGTAGCGCTTGTAACAAAGCAGGTTGGTAACGGAACTGATTCTCGGAACAGTGGGAACGGTGCGCTGCTCGTCCTTTGATATAGCTGTAACAACAAATACAACTCCGTTAGATGCTTCCGCCCTGGTACTTGCTTCTGTAACAATGGGATTCAGGAAAAATGTTTGATCTCTAGTTTTTGTTGGAAAAAATTCATTGGCTCCAAAAGCCTATTTCTTTGGTTTTAAATTAAGAACACTTGGAAATAAAAAAGTCAAGCGTGTAACTGTTTTTCCTGAAGAGTTAGGAGAGAGGTGTTTTGTCTTACATCCACAATTTAAAGACCATCATGCTCAGCTGCCTCCTGCCTCCTATATTGCCCATCAGGGATTTAAAAAAATGTTTACAAAAATAAATAATTACTGATCTGAAATTACGAACTGCAGCTCTTTGGAAACAAATGATTCCTAATAATGACCAGGATAACAATAGCCTAGACTCCTCCACAAATCGGTATACACCTGAAAACGAATCCATACCTGTCGAGAGTACGAGGAGAGCAAAGACAAGCAGTGTTCAGTGTTTCACATAAAATTAAATAATAATGAACTAATCGCGGTCTCGCAGCGGCCGGCCCGCGAACAATACCACGTTAATTCGTTCCCTTTGTCCGGACCAATAGAAAATTTCATGTTCCACCGAGCCCACAATGATGGTATTCTCTTCATTACGAGAGTTTTAATGTAAATCACCACTACGTTTATCGCCAAAGGGGTAAATGTCATTGGCAAAGATTTTAAACGCATTCCTCCAACCTATTCATAGAAACTCCTCCAAACATTTTTCACGTGTCGCGGAAACGACGTTTGACTGACTCGCTTTAAACAGAAAAGAACAATCATTTAATTCTATTTACATAATCCCTGGCTATGTTACTAAGAATCGAGAAATTCGGCTTTGACTTTGATACCAGCGTTTAGCAGGTTACAGCGATGCGTGGAACCGATTGTTTGTTTGTCGGGCTGTAAAACTGTTAGGAATCGTAAACGATCGTGTGTGGCCAGCCCTTACGACGAAATCTGAACAGATGGACAGAGATCAAAAGACTGTGTGGTGATAAAAAACGTTGATGTGAATTAAAAGTAACAACTTAGTGTCGGGGGACTGACGGGACGGGACTGACGGTTTTGGAGTATTTTCTTTGTCGTTACACACCATATATTCTCCCGTAATGTAACGCGTGAGGGAAGGGAAATAACATTCCCATTTTCCAGGTATTTTCCGCACTCCATATTGGTGGGATTTGTAGGAGCCCGCTGCCGGCACAATCATTAGCCCCGCAATCCTCCACGACTGTATGGGGCCCTGGTGCCGCTCGGGGAACTATAGGCGAATTTTCCGGGATTTTCTTCTTATTTTTATCCCCCTATTTTGGTTGTTTTCTTGAGGGTAAACAAACAATGAACTTAGGCTAAATGGAGCACACATTTCGTTGAGTTTGTAAGATAATTTTATCCTTCTACCAAAGAAGGAACGCGTTACTTAAAAACTCCTCAACAAAAACGCATTCCCCTAATATTATGAACTTGTTCATTAAACATCCAACGAGAAGACGTCCAATTACAGAAATAAAAGAATGGTCGAATGGCTCCAACAATATCCTAACGTAATCAATGTTGATAATAACCGGGCAATTATAACTCCCAACTAATTCTCGATTACGGGGCGGGGTAGAGGAGGGGGGCGGGGGACGCACCGGGACCTCGCTAGGCGTTATTAACCGGGATTACCGGATCCCCGGCGCGATCCCCGGATACGGGGATTTGCTCACAGATCGCGTAACAGTGGAAATGATAAAAGATACGTGTGGATATGGGGATTTTTGTATGTTTATTGGCGTTCGAAAAATAATGGAAACGAAAGTTTGAAAAGAAAACTAAACATACGTGCGTCATGTGTGAGAGAATTATGAGGGTAGATAAAACGGGCGAGAGAGATTGCTTCCGCTAGCGCTCAACGTTGTCTGCATACATTGAAAGGGTGTAATTACGTTCTATCTTTGAAACAACACTTGCAACAGTTGCACCGTCACATTTTGAAACACTGCTGTGACAACGCTATCCTACGCACTACTTACGCCCTAGTAGAATTAACAAAAGTACCAAGAGACATCTATCTCCTGAGACATGCATGACACGACCAAAAAATAACGAACAGCCCGTGCAGTGTAAGGCACGTGTACTAGGCTCGCACGAGCTGTTAGGAGTGTAGGCCGGGCGAATCCCATGCGGTATCAGCGTTACAAGCGATCGCACTTAACCGCGTCACTGGTATCATATCGCGCTGCAGCGCTATCAGTCAGCGTCGCCCGCTGCATTAGCCGCGTCGCCGCATCAATAAATTATACAGGACACCTCCGCGCAGAGCTGCCGCCCTGGTCACTTGCTGCATTAATGTCGACGAACATTTAAATGCGTGTTTGTCTGTTTGTCACCCGTCTATATATAGAGTTCAGCAGCTGAGCCACATGAGCTTAGGGACAACTTAAGGGTTGGCAGGAATTCAAGATCTTATTACACATACGGATGTACAGAGAAAGCAATATAGACATTCATTCGGAAAGCCACTAGCTACAGAGAATCTTGAGAGGATCCATAAACGCTACATACTCTTTGCTGCAGCAGTATCCGTTACTGCCAAAGATAGTTGTCAATTCTTTACAGAAGTTCATACCACTTACGCAGAATTATCAATCAGCGCCTATAAACAACAATATGAAACAGTCTCCAACCGAAATTCCCCAACTTTCTACCCACTCACTTCACCATCAAAACATTCTTCCACGGCGTTCGGTCTTAGAATCTAATGTCAAAGTTACAGGTCAGGCGTATAAATAGCGAGAGTGCGTCAGTACTGCTATTATAGTACATAAGCCGCGCTTATTAAGACCGACTCCCACTCGCAGAGAAGCACGCAACCCGGTTGAGCACAGCTTACATGATGGTACAGATTTCTGCTTTTTTTGGATGCATCAATTTTTCTGAAACAAAGTCAGTTGTTTAAACGTGACCGCCAGTTCTTTACAAAGTTCCTAAGTTGCGGCTCACTTATTATTAGTATTTTGTGTATTCGTGTGTGTACACTTTTACTGCTAATTTTGATTAATTTCAGTCTACGCCCTTATTGACAATAATAATAGATGTCATATCAATGTGAATTTATGGCTTTTAAATATGTACATTTAAACAAAACTTTTAAGTGTTCACAAGATTTTGCAATACAGTTCTCTTCCTTTTGGTTTATATTATAGTAATAGCTAAGAGTAATAGGAACACGAAGTGTACATTTTAACCGAATAAAACTCCTCCCCCCCTCTCTTATTACTGCTATGCTATACAGGGTAAAATTAAAACCAGTGCGGATATTTTATGAGTTGAAAGTACTCATGAATATAATCAACTTTTATTATGGGACCGACACTGAAATATCAAAAAAAAATCAGCTGTTACATACATTTTGATCGATTTTTAGGGTTACGTACCTCAAAAAGAAAAACGGAATCCTTATAGGGTCACTTTGTTGTCCGCCGTCAGTCACCGGACCATAAGTGGAGCCATCTGCTCATACATGGCGCCATCGGAAGTATGCAGTAGCGCCATCTATGATCATATTTCGGAACCTTTAGGGCGCGAGGCATACTCGCACTTGTCCGGGTTTTTTTTTCATATTTCAGTGTCGGTCCCATAATAAAAGTTGATCATATTCAAGAGTACTTTCACCTCCTAAAATATCCGCACTGGTTTTAATTTTATCCTGTATATTATAACATTATAACATATTAATAAAGTTATCATTTGGCTTGATCAGATATCGCACTAGGATTACAGAAATGTAATAGCTCATCGTGACAGATCGGTATCCTATCTCCGAAGACGACGATTCATTCATTTCAACCGAGTTTCAATTGATAAAATATAAGTATTTAAGATACTGTCAGATTACCTAGATAAACTTGCAAAAATATATCCCTTTACTTATAGACGATGATTAAATTAAACAGCTCTTATGTCAATTGTCATCTCTATTCATTGTCATACAAATGACAAGGATAGTTTTGTATATTTAATCAGTAATATCTAACAAACCTTTTCCTCTTTCTCTTGAGGTTAAGTTTTTGCTATAATTTCTCTATCTTGAAACATCTCGATAATAATCCTTAAATCATCCATTTTCCTACAAACTTTTCTAATCTAATAAAATCACACCAATATTACAAATGTGAATGTTTGGGCGTGTGTGTAAGTGTTTCTTACTACTTCACGCTAACGGTTAGACGAATTTGAATGAAATTTAAGAAAAGGGTAGCCTGGAAAAGCATTTAGGTTACTTGTCATCCATTTTCACGCAGACGAAGTTGCGGTCAAAATTGCAACAGCTAGTAGGAATATTCATTCAACTTCACACATCCTAGTCCAAAACGGGACATGAGCTTCTAAGATCAACATCCGTTGAGAAATGTCCATAAAAAATAAATATCTAGAACAAACCCCACTCGCCGTCATGTAAGCCCGGTGTTACCGAGTAAGTGGAATCGTACCTACATTTCCAAGTACGGCCGACTCAGAACACGGCCGGTTGCACCGAACACGACAATCGAGAGTTAATGTGATCGACGGTTAACGGAGAGTAAAGATGATGTTGACGGATCTTGTGTTATCTTCACAAGTTTTGTCAGATTTGAGGTTAATTTAGAATGATAATGTTTGAATTAAAGTTAATACAAAATTATTGTTTACAAATGATTGATTATTGAGAATTTCTCTTAACTTACAACTACAACAAGGACAAAATGAGACACAAATAAAATTCTATAGTTTTCTGACAGGATAGCTTATATGCCATAATCTTATTCGCTATAATTTTCGACACCAAAACGAACTACGACCAACTGTAAAAGCATAACTAATCATCAGGTAGCATCTTTAAACCGTCCAGATTTTAACGGTAAGTTACTTAACCGTAGCACCGGTCACTCACCGCGGTCTCGGAATGTAAACAAGAATTAAGGCGACTACGCCGGAGCACGTTTGCCGAGAAAAACCCCTCTTTAATTAGCCAGCTTCTCTCCAGGACTGGAGGAATGCTCATCTTTGCAAACCTTGGACAAGGGGCTGGTCTGCTGAGTTTTATAAAAACAAAAAGATAATTGGTCTAACGGTCGTGAGTGAGACTGCCTGGGAGGGGGAAGGATCTCTTTCTAAAGGTGCTGTTAAACGGGCTAGCTTTTTGACAATTTCTTGCTGCAATTGTATAGCCGTGAGTTGAGATCTAGATCGTACCGTGGTTATTGTGATGTACCATCATTGAATTTCATTGCAATATCGCCGGGATATACTGTAAGATTGCGGGATCTACTGAGTTGCACGTGTGCAGTGATAGCCTAGTGACTTCTCCATGTGCCTCCCACGGCGAATGGTTCGAGTTCGATCCCGAGGCACGCACCGCTGACTTTTCGAAGTCATGTGCGTATTAGAAATTAATTATCACTTGCTTTAACGGTGAAGGAAAACATCGTGAGGAAACCGATTGTCCTAGAACCAAAAAATTCAAAGACATGTGACGTCCACCAACCCGCACTGGACCCGCGTGGTGGACTACGGCCCACTCCTTCTCACAGAGGAGTGTGTCCCAGTGTGTCCCTGTGTCCCAGCAGTGGGAACATTATAGGCCGATTATGCTATGCTATGCTATGCTGAGTTGCACGATATAGATCTCAACTCACGGCTATACAATTGCAGCAAGAAATTTTCAAAAAACTAGCCCGTTTAACCGCACCTTTAGACAGATGATTGTCTCGACTGCCTCATTGCTGAGCACTGTCTCTGAGAACGACCTTTCCCCAACATTGGGCTACAATAGCCGAGTCATATTTAGCCAAAAAGTCAGCTGATATAGAACTGTTATTTAAACTTTTTGTATGGGTGCAGTGATAGCCTAGTGGTTTAACCATGCGCCTCCCACGGCGAAAGGTTAGAGTTCGATCCCGAGGCACGCACCGATGACTTATCATGTGCGTTAGAAATTAATTATCACGCTTTAACGGTGAAGGAAAACATCGTGAGGAAACCTGCGTGCCTGAGAGTTAGTTCTACATAAAGTTCTTGAAGGTGTGTGAAGTCTGTCAACCAACACTTGGCCGGCGTGGTGGACTATGGCCTACCCCTTCTCATTCTGAGAGGAGGCCCGTGCCCAACAGTGGGACAGTTTGTAAACAAGGCTGATATTATTATTGAAACTTTTATCAGTCCATAAACGAATTTGATAGAAGGGTTAGATCACAGATAAGGAATACGGGAATACTGAAAGTGCTATTTATTCTATGGTCAAGTTCCACCACAGATTGCTAACAAAATATGGTAGAGGCGGATTCATAATTCTAAGAACGAATGCAAGGTGATTGCTACTGCTTTGGTTCTTCATCTTTGGTTTGTTTGTCGACGAGGAGATAGTGTGAATTTATATTACTACTTTAACATTATAAGTTTTTGTTTGAACGTCTTGTTGGTCTAGCAATCTAGGGGACTGCTGAGGTCCGGAGTTCGGTTCCCGGGTCAGACAAATTGAGTTTTCTGTTAAGAATGTGAATTTGTACCCGGTTAATGGCAATTATGCTCGCCCGCATGGGATTTAGCCGTTTGAATGCGCAATGGATCGTTTATGGTACTTATAAATTATCTACTGCGCAGCCAAAAGGCTAACTTCAGAGCAGCCAAGAAAAGTTGGTTGATAATTAACATTTTCCTCTACAACAGCTGATCCATAATTTGAAACTCGAAACTTGAAATGACGGATCACCTGTCAAAATTGGTTTGTCAAATGTCAAGTGTCTGTCACAGCACCGAAAAGGTTTGATAAGAGACCTCTTCTGATAACGTATCAGTAAGATTCGGGGCCAGATACCATATATCTAAAAGATTAGTAGATTTAAAATCGTTGGGAAATCCGTAAACATTGGGTTCCAACGGAATATTTGGTGAAGGCTACTAGGCTAGGCTAAGGACCTCAGATCATAGAAACAAGGGAGACGTGCCAAGGCGCTAAATTGAGCTTCACGATTTGATATGGTTATGATGACCATAATTAAAACGTACACGCTGGCGACGGACCGAAAGCGATCGATGATATAAATAGGTACAGTGTTTTAGTTTAGTGCTAGTGATGAATGACGAATAACAGTGTTAGATTGAGGGTGTGTGTAATGTTTAATTTGTTGGAGATCTTTATATTCACAAGGAGCGCTTGTAATTGTATCGCAACCTGTTCTAAAAGTGGCGACAGTGGTTAATCTGCTATGATGCCATGTCTCCTTTTTTCTATGATCTGAGGCTATTACGAATATGCGTAGATTCTTTTTAGGTGCGTGCGTGACACGCTTACATCATTATCAGGGGATCGTAGGTAAACAACAGACGCGCTGTATGATCAATGTACCTACGAAGTTAGCTGTGCTTGCCGCGATCAGTGCATGGTAAACAATTTTTAGGGTTCCGTAGCCAAATGGCAAAAACGGAACCCTTAGAATTTCGTTCTGTCCGTCTGTAGATTACAGCTATTTTACTTAGAAACTATTGGCACGTTATAGATGAAACTTCGTAGGTCGATGACTTCTGTGAATGTAGTAGGAGTGTAGTAAAATTACTAGAAACAAATATTATTAAGGGGACAGATTTAATATATGAAATTGAGGGATAAAAAAAATATGTTCGCGCACCACTTCATGTGGGATATCGTTAGATAGGTTTTTGAAAATAACGTGAAGGTTTCTAAGTGACTTTATAATTTAGGTGAATATTTGGTGAGTTATGTGCTTTAAAAGTCGTAAAAAGTATCTCCCCCTTTCTAACTTTTCAACTATTGGGTAGAAAATTCTGAAAAAAATTAAGAAAATATAATTAAACAAAGAGTTCCAACAAAAATTGGTTTGAATAAGATATGTTGCGTAGTTTTTGAGATATGCGGTTTTGAGTTAACCAGCCGCCAAAATTACTTTGAATTTAACAATAATAGTATGAAACACGCCAAACTTATATTTGCGATCGGAAGCTAAAATACTCCTTGGTATGGAACTCTACGAGAATTCGCTGAGTCGACTGCTTTAGAGACAAGAAGGTCCCTAGCTGCTGTCAACACAACGCATCCTCAGGAGCTCTGGCGACCTTACTCACCACAGGAACACACATCCCGAAGAGAAGCGTTATTTGGCTGTGATGTTCTGTAAGGTGGAGGTACCTACTTTCCCAGTTAGGTGCTCTAGATTTGAGCGAGATATCGCTGTGCTCTAATATTGGTCCCCTTACTTATAAACGATGATTAAATTAAACCGCTCTTGTATCGATTGTCATCTCTATTCATTGTCATACAAATGACAAGGATAGTTATAATTTAAGTATGGGGGTGGATGTTTACAGGATGTAAAAAGATTCTCAAAAAACTTAAAACTTAATTTAATATTCACACTCGAAGTAAACCGTCATAAGTAAAAAAACTGCAAAAAAAACTTTCTCTGCTCCCTCGTATTCTTAAAATAACTCGAATAATACCACATAATGAACTCAGTAACGTAATGTGTTTTTAAATATTTTTTTTCTCTTGTTTCAGATGGGATGGGTAAGACCGCTTCAGGAAGGCATCATAAATCATAAAGCAGCCCTTGTAAAAAGACTCTAACAGAAATTCCAATCTTCATAAAAATCCAAAAATAATTATAGGTCGCGAGACTTTTTTTTTCTCAGCACAATAAGTCAATCGAGCTAACACTAGGAGTCCGCACGAGATTCGCCTCGCGTCGTAAAATTTGATTAGGTCATTAAAAGCAGTTAATTTATAGACGTTCGAACAACTCTCATTTGCCATAAACACACAAAAACCAACCATAAAACTGTGCCATAACGCTTTTTATTCTCAATTTGCGTAAACGGCGTTTATGACCTTCTGAAAAAATTTCCGCGCGTGTAATCTAAAATAACCTTTGTAGTAATTAATTGTACGGTGCAAAACTGTTTAGAGAAATTTAAATTTGGAATGCCGTTTTTTATTGGGAATCGCAAGTCACATTGGTGACGTCACGAGTTATGTATGGACCAATCAATGAATGATCTTAACTTTTTAAGGCTGTCAAGCAAAAAATAATACCTAGATAATGATGGTAAATTATGCAAGTAAGTGATAGGTTAGGCTGTCTGGCCATCCAATACTGCATTCTAAGCAATCTTTTGAGCAAAGACGGTATAGTGTGGCTTCTTTAAATATATACCGATACCGACAGTAAATATTACAGTAAGTTTTTATTTGATTAACAGAATAAAAAGTTAGCCATAAAGTAAACATCGCTGCAATGTTCAGTCACGCAGCACGCTACAATGTACGAACATTTAAAAAAGAAATTAAAAAAAGAACCTCGTATCGCACGTCATTTCCCAAAAAATCCAATTCCAATTTTAAAATATTTAAAAAATATAAAATGACGTATTCATTTCAATCCCGTTCGAATTTCAAGCACACAACGTTCGGATATGCGTTCCGTATTTCTGTGAAATCCCATAATTCCGTCACTCCGGAAACGTGGTATTCATTTAGTGCAAAATTCTGTTGATGCATAAAATAAATTAAATGCAAACAATATCAATCGGACACGGCAACACACTCGGCCGTTGGTACAGCTATTTATCATAAAATACGAACGCTGCGCTGAAATTGGATATCACTATCTCTTTTTCACCTTCTGCGAGTGACAGAGAGGTCCGAGTGAAGGTTTTTTCTTTGTTTCAAAGCCGTGCTATCAGGTTGTCTGTCTGTGCGTTGATTTGCTCGCGTCGGTATCGACTCACAATATTAATTAATGGTAGAATAAGCTTTGTTTCTTTCGACTTGATTGGGATCTGCATATTTGTGTACGTTTCGTGGTTCCGTATGTAGGTTGGTAGATTATGCAAGAAATTTTTAAAAATTGCTATGTGAACTTTGACATAAGTTCCACTTGAATAATAGAATGTACAAAATCGTACAGTATCTAAGCGGCATTTTGACACGGTTATAATATTAACATTCTTTAAAAAAAAATCTTGAAAAAATACTACTCTTGCGTAGGCCGAATAAAATTTACAAAAATGCAAAATGTCACAGTGCTATTGTAAAAAAAAACCACACATTTTTTCTTTTAGTAGGTACCTACGGTACCTACCTAAACTTCACACTTATTTCATTTACTAAATCAATCCTTCCAAAAAAAAAAAAAACTTCTAAACCGTTTTTCCATAACAAAAACACCGCGGGCCCCTAAATTTGATTAATGGTTCCGCAGCAATATAACACGGCGCGCAATAGCATTGATTCCTATCTATTGTTAATACTACTTGTTAATTACGAATACGATAGATAACTACCATTGTAGCATTCATAACTAACATTCACCCGCCGGCGAAACGGGGTAAGTGGGAAATTCATGTTTTTTATTTTTTGTAGATTTTTTTTGTTTGGTTGATAAGTAAAAAGTTTTAAGCTTATGAATATTTTTTATGGGTAATAGTTACCTTTTGGGTTGTGTAATACCTAGTGTATTAGATAGATTGTGAGATAACTTAGAGCACTAGTCTTTGGAAAAATCTTTAAACTATATTGATAGAATGTTGATTTGTGAAATGACTAAATTTTTGTACAATTTTTTATTTCTTCTTAAAGATTCTTATTTGTATTTAACATTTTAGGGTTTTTCTTCTTTTATTATTATAATTATTCTTTATCTCATTAATTCAAGTTAACCCTCGTGTGTATCTTTTTTTAGTGTGTATCTTCTCGTGTTTAGTTTTTTTCTCTTTTATATTTCTATTTTCACATTTGATCTATGATCGCAACTCTCAATGACTAATAATATATGATTCATGAGAGAAAAACACACAAGTACAGTCAGCAACGAAAATAAGTTAACACTTCAGTTTTCAAATCATCATAAAATTCTAAACAGATGCATCATTAAAAGAACTCAAAATCTTGACTATTACAATAGGTTGCTGAAAACAAGTGCGCATTTTACATCGAAGTCAAAGCATTTATTTCAATTAGACCAATTTCAGGTACTTTTGAATTGTCACGGAGTCAATCAGTTAGTCAGCAAGATGAAGCTAGATGCTCGTTCCAAAGCGTAAATTCCCATGCAGAAGAACGGGCAAGAAACTCCACGGTTTAATCTTTCAAATCAAGTTATTACAATTTTATGGTTAGGTACTTTGTTTTCAAGTCGGAAATAACAATAGAAACAGAAGGTACAACTCCAAATATTTATCATAGCAGTGTAGAGTTGACCAGTCCCAACGAATGGCACCCGTTCACGAACATGACGCATGAATCAGCGCGAGGAGGTTAGAAACAAAAAGTGCCTTTACACTTTTTAATTTTATCTTTCTATACTTATATTATAAAGAGGTAAAATTCGTAAGTTTGTATGTAGCGTAATCTCCAGAACTCATGATCCTATTTTGAAAATTATTTCACTAATAGAAAGCTACATTATCCCTGAGTGCTATAGGCTACTTTTTGTCCCGAAAAATGCACGGTTCCTGTGGGTCACGTGGACGAAGTCGCGGGCAAGGTGCTAGTTATAAGTAAAATCAGATGTGCAAAAGTGACAGTGGTAAACAACTTGCCTCTGTTGCTACCGTATCATCTGATTATCTTTATGTTAGTAACCGTACTAACAGTACATAACCTAGGGAAACAAATGAATGCAAGTGAAAAAGTGTGAAAGCTCGTAAATCATAACGTGTTAGTGCTCATTTTTGTAATTATACAGCTTAATTGTGTGTGCGCAGTGTGATGGATATCGTTAGATTTGATTCTCCGCTTCCATAATTTATTCTTGGTGTTAACTTTGTTGCTTTGTAAGTGAAAATTGCAATCAACGTGAGGGCAAACACATCAAAAACCGGACAAGTGCGACTTGGACACACGCCCTTAGGGTTTCGTTCAAATTTAATTATGTAGGTAGTAAAATCGTGCTCCGAGGAATTTATAACCTTAAGTCATCATAGCTAATTGGTTAAGCAGCCTATCAAACTTATTGTAGATTTGTCAATAGTTAGACATTGGTTCAACTATGTTCTCAAAGACGGCGCTAATACCAGTTACATTAAAATGTGGTAAAAACGGCCATATCTTTTGATTGCGTTGACGTAGAAGCTTGAATTTTTACACCTCCAAGGACTGTAGACCTTAGCATTTGATATTAATTTCAACTTGATATCTCTACACGTTCCTGACAAAACTGGTCTTGACAAACGGACAGACGGACAACAAAGTGATCCTATAAGAGTTCCGTTTTTTTCCTTTTGAGGTGCGGATCCCTAAAATTCAATTGTGTGAACCTAAAAAAAAATTACATCTCCAAGTGCACCAGTTATAAGTCACAGTATTTTATATGAAGCGACTGCCATCTAGAATTATATCAGTATAACAACCGGACAACAATACAAAGACGCAGACTTACTAGATGCTCGCTTGTTTCGGCGTATCCTGGAACTGATCCGATCTATACCAACATAAATCACAACCAATATAAATTGCTCTAAAACCGTCTACATTGTGCTGTGCTGTATTTCCATTCCTTTCATCTCTAGCCTCCCGTGAACCCGTCCTAACTGAGACATTATGCTTCATAACCTCTAATCAAGGACTTGACTCACTGCAGCCATTCATTATGGAATTATGACCGATGATAATTGTCCGTTTAGCAAAGAATGATCTGAGTAATTTGTTACAAATCACAATTAAAGATCCTTGTGATAGCAGCTGTCAGATTGACAGCTGATTAGCCCGTGTTTGTTCAGTTTTGATGGCATCATGTGGACTAAAAAGAGTACTCATTATGCGTAGTAAATGAGCCTGTTGTTGGTATCATTTGTCAATCTAATGCTGGAAGTTGTAATGCTGCGCTTTTTGCTATTGCCAATGCGCTGTTGAATGTAAGATTTACATTGGAACCGCAACGTTCACAAACTCATTCATTCATTGAGGAAATTTATAACCATATTTTATGTGGACATAAACTTATAATGCCAACATCACCATATTAAGAGTCTATCAAACAGAAGGCTCTATCAGATCTGAATTGCAAAACAGCAAACTCAAATGTTCTCACAGTAAAATTGTAAACATAACCTATTAACCGCAATCCCGCCAAAATTCGTTTGACAAGTGCGCAAACGAGCCAATGGCGCGTACACATTCAAATTTCGAACGCAACATTCAAGATGGCGACCTTCGCGAGTCGTATATCAATCGTGATTTACGCACCGCAGCCACGGCCGGTCGACGACCGCCCGAATTTCGTTCAGAAATGCACTCAACGAGTAATTTATTTGTTACCATCTATTATTTTGTAGACTCGCAAGGTCCTAAACACAGCTGACATTAATATATCATTTTACGCGACGTCGACCCGGTTCTCTGTCTCGCTTTAACATGGAAATGTGATGTAAGAGAGAAAGGGATGGGTGTAGGGGCAGAGTAGTTTGCGTTTTCACTTTTTATAGTAGCAATATATTTGATCAGCTGATCGTAGTGACGTTTACTGCCCGTGTGTCAGTGTAGTGTTTTTCATAATTTATATTGTAGTAGGTATTTTTTTTTTTACTCTCGCTTGCTGTAGGTCGTGGTTTTATTTATATATTGAATATTCATCTAAATAGTGTATCGACTACTGTTGAGCTGGACTATAAATTTAATGGGCGGTCGGTTTTTGGTGAATTTTCACGTTTATTTATTGTTTATTTTGTTATTAAATCATTTGGTGTGTATATTTTAAATTTATCGGATATGCCGTTCTGTTTGGCGGCGATAATGGATTTTTGGTAAAGTTTGCCAGTTTACTGGTTTTAGGCTGTTATTTATTTGTTTTAATTATTAAATATGTTATTGTTTAGACTGTGAATTTTAAGCCATTTTTATTGACTCTATTAAATTAAATCCTTTCGTTTTTATTTTATGCTTATTATGTAATGCCTTAAAGAAAAAAATATTAGGTGACGTTTGACTGGTTTGATCTGTTGCAAAATAAAATTGATTCAATGAGAAACACGAAAAATTATCATAAACTGTAAAAGCGTTTTAAAATGCCAACAAATCTGCTACATTAAACATAGAATATTATGCATCTACTATTTTCAATAAATATAATTACGCTTATATGTAAACCCAAAGCACATATTGTCACCAGTTATGTTATTAATTCCATGTAAGAGGGGGCGAGCCTTTTGTCATTAGCCAAATCCCAAACTCCGGGCTAACTAAGAATTTCCTAATAGTAAAACCCCATAACACTTTACCCGAACATCACGCGTAGCATGACTGCATGACCAATTCGATCTCTATTCTACTAAGAATAGACAAAGTATTTTTTCTATTCAACTCGAATCTCTTCTGCCCGAGCACTCGGCGACCCGTGCCGTTGTAGACTTTTGTCGACTGAAGAACAGAAATATTTCTTCTCTTTATTTTGAACATCGTCATGCTCAAATCAGTACAAATATCTCTACCATCTGTTTTCTTCCGTCGATAAAACCCGTTTAAGCACGCTTATCATGACCAATTTTATCTCTGTTCTACCAAAGAATAGACTTTCGTTCTATCCAAATCGTTATCTTTCTACCCGAGCACGCGACGTGCTTGGCTTATCAGAATTTTGTCTACTGAAGAATAGAAACATTTCTTCTCTTCATTTTTAACATCGTCATGCTTAAATCGGTTGAAATCTTTCTACAATCTGTCATTTTGTCTATTCTTCTGTCGACAAAACCCGTTTCTATAGTGGTCATGGTACGCGAACGGGCCCCAAGTCTGCTGTTCCAATTGTGTAAGAATGGTGTCATAATGACATCATAACTGCCAAAACCTAAGTCAAAACCTTCGGTCATTGGCTTAGAGTTCCTAACCCGAGGGCCACGAAATGCGATGCGACGCTTCAAGCAAATTCGCCTTGTGCAGCAAGCGTCAGCGTCGAGCGTCAAAAACCAATGTATGTCTAATAACGACAAAGCCACAAAGTAGCGCTGCAAGCAGCAGCGAAGTTCGGTACCTACATTTGTTTTTCAGGCTTGCAGCACAAAGGCGAATTCTGCGCTTGAGGCGTCGCATTTCGTGGCCAAGGCATAAGACTATCTCTTTGGTCATTATGAGACCATTCTGGGGATCGAATCAAGGAACCATTGCTTAGCTTCAAAGCAAATAAAAGTAGAGTTAGCGAAGTTTCCAGGTTTCTAAGACTCACCATCTGTCCAGCAACCGTCCTTATTTCGAACTCGTCTAAAATAACTCACATAACAGGGTTATATGACATGTTATATAAAGGTGTGCGCACATTGAGTGCGTCCGTGAAAGCACACGTGGTCCCTGTAAATATTTTTGGACTCAATCGATTTCCGAAATCCATTCGGTACCCCCGCGCCGCCGCCGTCGCGTTCCCAATGGCGTTAGTGTGGACATGCCTAAATTATGTTGCGTTCTGGCAAGAACGAGTTTTAGGAAGGAGTGTAGAAAATACCATAGAAATAGATGAAGGGTAAAGTATGTTTGGAATAGTTCGCCTTTAAATACAGGGTAAAATTAAAACCAGTGCGGATATTTTAGAAGGTGAAAGTACTCATGAATATGATCAACTTTTATTATGAGACCGACACTGAAATATGGAAAAAAAATCAGCTGTTCCCTACAAAAATGCACTACAACACGATCAAAATGTATGGAACAACATTTTTTTTTTCATATTTCAGTGTCAGTCCCATAATAAAAGTTGATCATATTCATGAGTACCACATTCACCTCCTAAAATATCCGCACTGGTTTTAATTTTATCCTGTATATTTTGGAACGAAGTTCTTAGTTCAACTATCAAACAAGCTTATTCAGGTCGATTAGAAAATCAATTGTGTCTCATTAATGACAGTCAAAGTGCTATCGCGGCTTGCAGTAAGAGTTTGGTATGGTAGAAACCATCACATAAGGAAAAAGCGTTATGCCCCCTCTATGCAATTTTCTCTCTCTCTATTTATCTCTTTCTATTACACACGAGGCGTAAGGAACTTAGATCTTAACGGTCCTCCGACCACACAGGTTTATATTGTACCATCTTTCCTGGAAACTTTTAATAGCTAAACCAAGTTAATATTACCTACCCTTCTTCCTAATAAATAAACTTATTAGTAACAGTCCATAATAGGAGTTTCTGTAAAACACAAAGCGCTTGCTATCTGAAATCTGCGCTCTTTTCAGCCACACTAAATATGCTTTGATATTGTGTCATACCAAACCTTTGTTAACTCCTTTCATTTCATAAGCAAATTGAAATTCCTTAAATTTTCACCAAATCAATAAAAGAAATAAAATAAAATAGGGCGAGAAAAAAAGAACAGTTTTACTCAGAAATAGAAGATGGCGTTCCTCCCAAAAACAGCTCGCGTCGTATCCATCCAAATCGGTCGACATTACCGCGTATCGCGCCGCCTGGTATCATTAATCTACGTGACAGTTCAAAATTTAGTTACAGAGGGTTCCCGCACCCCCCCTCCGTTCCCCCGACCTCCCCCCGCACTCCACGCAAGTTTTTGAGGGATGCCTAACTGTCTACATGTTTAACTATCGTTTGGTAAGCAGAGCCTCTTGACGGTATGTGGTAAACTGTGGTACAGCGATTGAGGGTAGTACTATTATTTGTTTTGGTCGTAGGGTAGTTCGAGTAAGGTGTACTGGATTAACAAGTAGCAAGGAATTGATGGAGCTTCGAACAATTTGTAGCGTAGAATGGAAGACAGCGTGCAAGAATGAGTGTATGATTGCCAAAATTGGAGCTTTAGCAATATTTTAATTAGTGTTACAGTTCTTGATTTAAGTGTGTGAGTCAACAGCTGGATAGCATATTGTGACCAACTTTAATTATTTATAACCCCGAACAGAAGCATCAGAATAAAACAGGACGCACTACGCAACATCCAATGTCCCTTTGTCACACTACGCATTATACGAACTGACTAATGCGTTACCAGCCTAATTTAAAACACCAATAACAATAAACTAACAGGTTGCAATAAATGTAACTTATCGCAATAACGGAATAACTTATTCATGAATATTTACTTACACCCTCTGCCGTGATCCGAAGCTATAACCAACAAGCAAACCCTATAACAATAACTTAACTATCAGTAAGATCGTTAAACTCTCAATCGAAATTACTAGGCTCGCATGAACGTACAGAGTTTCACTTGAAACTAATTAGCGTAGTCTACACAGCGCTTTTCACAGGCTCGCCTGTTACTGGCAGGCGCCGCGGGGCGTCTTCGCTTCCGTGTACGATACATTGTGGAAACTCTGCGCTTGTCCTGCTACCCTGGTAAATTGGGATCGATATTGAGGCGCGGCCATGTACTCCTGTGGATAGCGTGATGGTATTTTGAAGGTTGTGGAATAAGGGAAGAGCTTCCTGTTTGGTGGAAATATTAAAGTTAGAAACCCCTGTATGTACCACATGAATAGTAGCAGAGCTTATAAGAAAACCAGAAGAAGATATCTTGGAAGGCAATGATGATTTGAAAAGAAAGCAAGCCCCTGCAGGATATAGTAAAGTCCCATTGCAAAACTGTCTTGTTCCAAACAGACACATAAAATCTTCACGTTCATTCCGTTCAAAGATCAGACCTCCAACACCAATCAGTGCTTATATGCCAAAGCCTTGTTAACCATCAAGATACTCACAGATACAATGGCCAACTAAAAGCATCTAACCCAGCTAATCAGCACAGAGTAACGAACCATACCGCACGAAGGCTTGTGTGTAATTTTTCTCAAACTCGCCATGAATAATCAAATTTTTCTATACATACCGTTTATACGGCACGACCCAAAAGAAGAACGTCATAAAATACAAATGTAAATATACCAAATCAAACCTTAATATGTCGCTCGTAAAGTTGGCATTTAAGTGTCCGTGGCGCTAGGGTTGTGAAATTTATGAAAATGACGGGCCGCCTGTTCGGCCCTCGTGACTGGCAGAATTCTGTGCCGGAGTGTATTTTTACTTTTTTTTATTACATTCTGGTGGTATTACTCGATTTTTAATATTGTGTTATGGGCAATACTTGAATGAATGGGTTGAACAAAAAATACTTGTAATGTTGGTATTGTCTCTTGAGCTGGAGTTTGTTGGGTAATTGTGGCTGTAAGCGTTTGAGGTTCTAGGTCTAGGTCACGTGTTGTCTACATTAATATATATATAAGTTCATCGGCACTTTTGGTATTTGCTTGATTGAAATTTCATAAAAATTCGACAGATTTTCCGTTGTTTCTTTTGGCAGATCAGAATAATGTTAGAAACAATAGTCTTTCCAGCCGGATCGAAGTGATAACATCGAAGTGAATGAGATATTCTAACAGTTCTGGGTTTGCCTGATTTTTTACAGTTTATCCGTAAATGGGATTGTCCATAAATAGTCCTGCCAAGTAGGTAATCGTTGTCACGATTTAAAGACTATTAAAACGCCCATAAAACTTTTTTAATACAAATATTGGCGAATAACTTACGCATACTTCGCGTGTTCATAAACTTAATTTTATTACGAGATTACATAATTCTCAATTCGACAAAACTTTTTATACAAATCGATATTTTTTCTTCACAACAACATTGGAGTCGATAAAATGGGCCACCCCTATAACTACAGTCAGCTAAAATTTTTGCTAGCTCATCGCATCGCGTTACATGTGTACGGAGCTGACTGTACCGCCCAGTGCACTACGTGGCACTATCAAAACGCCATTAGTGATACACCCTCTTTAGTTTTTTTGTATTATATTCATTTGGAGCAGGGTGCCTGTTACATTCATGAGGTCATTCACGCCCAGGTTGAAAATCAGATGGGTGGGTTGCACCTGTAATTTTGTCTTATTTTCTTATTATTCTAGTATTTTTCTTGACATGGGAGTACCAACTTTGTAGCCACCTAAGGAAAAAGGCAGTTCTTTTCTTCAACAATGTTGTTATTTATGTACTTAAGCTAGTTTCTTTCGTTGCCTTTTTTGACTCTCATGAAACAACAGAATGGCCGTAAGATCCGTAGCAATTTCTTGTAATGTTTAGCAACAATATATTACAGTTGTCGAAATCTTTATCTATCAACGAATACGTATTATTACTCGTTCATGATATTTGATTTATTAAACCCCAAAATCGGGGCAAAAAAATTTAACCTGCCTGCAGCTTGCACCATGCTAGTACGACTTCATGCGGCCCGATGACCTATCAAATGACGTCACAAGACGCCATGATGGATGTGTCAAGGCCAAGTTTGACAGCTGTCAGCAGCAGTCTGAAAAATGCTGTCACGAGTAATGGATAGGCTTACTGGACGCCATTTTCGGGGTCGACGCACTTCGGTCGATATTTTTTACTGTCTGTGGTTTTGAAAAATTATGTAAGTTATGTTTTCGTAAACCTTTCTGTTTTCAAGTGTTTTTTTTTTGATAACATGATAATCTTTATCTGCTCATATCAGTTCGAGATACAAGCTAATAATAGTATATGTATAAGGCTTGGGTGCGAATGGGACCTGCAAAGCATTGCAGAAAAGAGTTTTTGGGGTGGAAAGAGATCAGAGACATATCAAAGATGATGAACATGTTAATGTTTACAAGACCTTAGAATAATAAGTATGAAGAAGCTATAGCTACATTTTTACTAAAGAAAACACCAGAAAACTTTAAAATGATGTAAGATGGGATATACGTAAGACTAAAGACAAATCGCTCTTTGTCAACAAAGAAACTAAAACTTAGCATCAAAAGTGTTTCGTATTTATAGATGTAACCAACCACCCCTTCAAAACACCATTGACACCAAAATTACATGAAAAAGTGGCCAAAGCAAACAAACACCTAGAGTAGGTACTCTATCGATCTGCCAGTTCGTCTGTACCTACAGATGAGTTATAAGGCAGATCTGCGGACCATCCCTCGGCAAGGCAACGACCCTTAACCCACACAAGTGATTTACAACCCTCTCATTCAAGCAATAGAGCACATTTTGAAATGATCACTCTAAGCTTTCTTACGACGTTGCAAAGTCTGCGTATTGACGTATCAAGTTTAGTAAGACAGTAAAGACAGTTGTTTTCAAGCGATAATGAGCCTTATTGTCTTAGGTATAAGTGTTGGGCGGTTGGGCGGCCCGCCCAAACCTGGGCGGGTGCAATTAGAAATGCTTTTGAGCTAAAAATGATATTTTTTCTTCTTATATTTGGATTATTAGCTGTTGTTTGCGAATGTGAGTTATCTTGTTTTTGTTTTAGATCTTAAAAAGGGTTGAAATTCACTTAGATAATGAATAACAGCTGTACTTCACTTTAAGACTGAGTTACTCATGTTATAAAAACATTAAAACTTGTCTTGTAACCGTTTACTTGAATCATATTGAAAATTGTCCGCACCTATGTTACTTGGCATAAAATTGTTTCAAGTGTCTTATAAGATTGTAGTTCCAACTCATTCAAATCGAAGCCCAATTTTGAACATACGCCTGTATCAATTTCTAATTCGAAGAATATTGCTGTCCAATATCTTCCTACAAATTCCCACAATTTTACAATACCGTCAGGAATCTCCCGAAAGCTTGTACCTACATACATCAAAACGTGTCTGGCAATTTCCAAGTTCAAATCTAACATACAAACGAACACTTCCTACATGCAAGGGGCGATCAGTCGAGCTCAAAGGCAGTTACTCCGATACTATCGGCGGTCCATTAAGGAAATTGGTTTATGTGTGGTCGTGGAGCGCATTGTTAGGCATCCTTGTGGACCGAGTTAGTCCATAGATATATTAGCTAGTGTAGTTTTAAGAAGCACTTACACGCTTACCATGACCGATTCTATCTCCATTCTACCAAAGAATAGACAACTTCTCTCTATCCAAATCGTTATCTCTTCTGCCCGAGCACGCGGTGACCCGTGCTTGGTTTATCAGACAGTCTACTGAAGAGTAGAAACATTTCTTTTGTATGCATAAAACGGTAGAAATCTTTCTACAATCTGTCGCTTTGTCTATTCTTCTGTAGATAAAACCCGTTTCTATCGTGGTCATGCTAGGCCGGTTGGAAGAGTTAGATTTTGACATAGGTTGATTTGTACCGAAGGCCCAAAAATGCACACAATTATGGTCCTTTCTGCATTGGTCTTATCCGTCAAGATGGTCTAAATTATAAGTTTTAAATAAGCTTGATCTCTCATGAATGAACTGGAGTTCTTTAAAATACAAAATGAGGCTATTATTAAAAATTGGTTAATTAAACTTTGCAGAAAAAAAACTTTATTTCACAAATATCTTACTACCAAGTACAAAAAATCTATAAAGACAGCTGGTGCTATATACCAAGCAAGCATAAAACACGCAGAGGCAACGAACAGAAAAAGCGAGTGATTTATCGTGAGAAGGGACATCTTCAGCTCTTTTGTATCCCTAGTACAGGTACCGGGCAAGTGCTGGTGGACCGGTTGGGGTAGGCAGATGTGTATAGCTCTAGGCAAGGTTCTATTAAGTACTTATAGTGTGAATTTTTCAAGTGAACATGGATGGTCAAATCCGAAACTATAAGGAATAACAAAAAATAGATATAGATTTTTTTAGGTACCGTTGAATAAAAAAAATTATAACTACTATTATACTGCGTCCAAAATTTGTTGGTATCTAAAAAGATCTACTCTGCTTTATCATGAAAAGCATGTTAATAAATTACTTTAAATTTACAAGTAAAATCGCAACAAATAAACGCTAAAACAAGCTATATTTAAATTCAACCCAATTTGAACAATCTAGCATCAAAATTACACAGTATCTCAACATTTTAACAATGAAATAAAAAGAAACAATTATAAAAACCCCTTTATTTCTCCAAAAACGGCAAGACCGAGGTGTGTACTTAAAACATTAATGAATAGTTGTTATTGGGTGATATTAATTGTAGCCCATATAAATTATGCCCCTTTGTGGAGATTTTAACGTTTGATTCGTACAATCACTGTTATTAAAATACGCGAGTGCTGCGGTTCTCAAGCTTTGTGGCACTGATATATTGATTTTTGCCTTTAGTATGACCAATTCAGAATGAATAATTGTTGCTTGTATTAAACTTAAAAGTACTAAAACTTTAAAATAAATACTTTAGTAACTACTAGATTCGTTTTTTAATCTTCTCAATTATTTTTTTTAATTACGTAGGATCATTTTACATGCTTCAAAATTTCGGGAAAAAATCACAAAACAAATTAAAAAAATTTTTGATACTCAAAGCCCCTGTTACGCCCAAGTGAGCTATCGTATACATCTCAACGCCCATTAGGTTGAGAACCTCTGCACCAAAGAGAATGATAGAAATCAAAACGGTTCCGAAGCACCAATTGTTTTAATTCGATGAAAAAAGAAAGAAATATGAATGGTAATTACCGTATTTTAACTTGAACCACTCCATTGTTATTTACTCTTATATTTTATTTTAATTGGATTTTAATAATCAGTTACAAATTCAGGTTTATGTGTAGGTTAATTTTTGGTACGTAAATAATAATTGATATTGTTAAATTGTATATGAAGTGTTGAAGATCTTTGATACAAGTACGCGAGCCGTACTTAAATTAATTTTAAACTTTAACTAGGCCTCGTTACATGACTTTTAAACCCATCTGACAGTTAAAATAAAGAATATAAAACCAGTGCAGTGATAGCCTAGTGGATTAACCATGTGCCTCCCACGGCGAATGGTTCGAGTTCAATCCCGAGGCACGCACCGCTGACTTTTCGAAGTCATGTGCGTATTAGAAATTAATCATCACTTGCTTTAACGGTGAAGGAAAACATCGTGAGGAAACCGGCATGTCCTAGAACCAAAAATTCGAAGACATGTGACGTCCACCAATCCGCACTGGGCCCGCGTGGTGGACTACGGCCCACGCCCTCTCACAGAGGAGGCCTGTGTCCCAGCAGTGGGAACATTATAGGCCGATTATGCTGTGCTTATGCTAATGCTATAAAACTAGTAATAACAGTAATACAAAATGTAATATGGAGTAATCACACTAATGATAGAAATATGCGAAAGTTTGTGTGTGTGTGTTTGTTACTCCTTCACGCTGAAACGGCTGGACGGATTTGGATGAAATTTGACAAAGAGATAGCCTGAGCCCTGTAGGGCTAACATGCGCGCCGCGACAAATTTTGTCGACTGTTTTGTCTCGCTCTTACTCGTGCGAATACGAGACAAATGCACGATAAAAGCGTCGACAAAATTTTGTCGCGGCGCGCATGTTAGGCGCTCTGGAGACGCACTTAGGCTACTTTTTACTCATGTTCATGCAGACGAAGCTGCGGGCATCAGTTAGTAACAAAAATAAATCAATATTAGCCCCTGTTGCCGCCTGCTAAGATGGTGTCTTTACTGAGCAGTACCTATTGGTGCATTATCTATCTCTGATTATATCTGGGCTGGTTTCCTAACTTCCTGATAAAATTAATATTTATGCTTTAACTCATCTCGTTATATAGTTTGGCTTCGTTAATTTTAATATTGTCAAAGACTGCCTTCTTTTAATGTGTCAGATAACTTCACTTTTCCATCTAGCCAATTATTTGTGGCTATTAATTAGTTTGTGTCTCCAATGATATCTTAAAGTATTATCGACGAGCCACTTGCTGTGAAAATAATGACATTATCAATATAAAACTCACACATGTTATCAACAAAACATATTCAATGCAATTATGAATTGAAATTAAAATTGGAAGTGCTGCACCAAGTAATAAACTACAAGATATCGTAAAAGTTATTACTGTCATTTTTATTCAAACTATGTACGCATTTAAAACAATTTTACACTTTAAAGAGACACATAAAGTCGTCGTTGAACACAATTTTAATTCCAGTGTCGTTAAATTTACGCTTTCCGTAGCTGAATATCCGGTCTGAACTGGTGTTATGTTTTTTTATTATCGCCATACCCGTCACACATGAGTACGAACGCAACGGGCATATTTAGACAATTTCCTTAACAAATCCCCCGGTCGCGCCCTCTTGTACACCTAGCCTGCCCTAGCTGATATTCGCCAGGTTATTACAATTTTTCGCGTTATGAATATCGTCGCGAAGCCCCCGCTAATGCCCCCTCGCCGGGGGACTCACACCTCAGCAATTTTACTTTAATTCTTATTTAGAGTGCCGCCTTATTTCGGTTACAAGATTTTTAGTATTTGTTTATGGCGTTAACTTGTACCGTGAGCTGCGATGGGGTAATTTTCGCTTTTTTTCAACGATGTAATTCTACTTTATGTTTTTCGAGTTAAGTTTTGCAGTTTGCGTGGGGTTGGGAATCGCAAATTGGCTGTAAAGGCCAGGGTAGCAGGAGATGTAGGAGTTTAGAACCAGAGGTCAAGGCTTTTTATTTTTCGAAAACTGTAGCGTTGTCGGTGTGTGTGTGACGTCACCGGGCCGCTATCAATCATGCATGCACCATTGCGCCGCGCGCGCTTTTGTTCGAATTACGAATTTCAAAAAAGGAACATAAAGCGAGAGAAAATTATGGTGGTTGCGTTCTTTTTAAATATCGGTCGCCCCCCGCTGTGCCGCGCTGCACCGACGCGCGACATAACTTATTATTTTTCAGTTAAACAGTAAAATGAGCAATGTATTGCGATGCCATTTCTTTAGTAAAAGCATTGCACGTTCGTTGATTACACGGTGGAACTAACGGCGCGGAGGCGCGCCCGCTGCATTACCGAACACAATAATATACAGTGTGACACCGTTAAAAAAGTAGCGAAATTGCTAATGGTGTATGATATTGCCTCCCCTTATTTTTGGGGTAAGAAAAGACTAGGGGCGGCAACACCTTCGTTCTCCCAGGAGGTGTTTTTTTGAGTCGAGTATTTTTTTCTGTATGTTTTTTTGCGTAATGACGTCGAGGTCCTGGGAGAGTTGGAGGAATCCATTAGATAGGCGGGAGGAGCGTAATGTTAGGTTTTTTCAAATCGAAAACGGTTGAAAAAGCTATGTCGCATGTGTCGCAGAGAACATTAATACAAATTGTAATGGAATTCACCGACGGGCAACGTCGGAACTTCATCTAGTTAAAACTTAAACAAAAACTAACAAATGACACGTTAAATTACATTAACATACATAAATATTTATAAATAAGTAATTTGCGTCATTTTTAGAATATAAATTAACAAAAGTTTAAACAAATTTCGGTGAGAAGCCTCTAAGTATGTACAAACGGTTTTTAATTGTGTGCAGTAGTAAAAAAAATATGTTTTAATGGCAACATCGTGCTTAAATGTAAGACGAAGTGATAGTAACTATGAATCTTTATGAGAATTTTATTGTGCGTATAAAATAGTAAGTAACAAGATAATAATAATATAAAAGACTACTAAAATAGTTAGAAGTAAATAATTAAGCGATCAAATAGTTTGCATTGATCTCTCCCTATAGAAAATTAACATAATAGATGTAGAAGTAACTAACAGTTAAATAGTTAATGAGGAAAGGCAGACCAATGAAGATATGAAAAACCAGAAGGATGCATAAGTAACTAGAAAATAAAGCGTTTTCTTAAAAGACAATTCCCCATTGGTAACATCCCAGGACCCATCCGAGTTTTCTCAATATCTTAACTCCTATTTAATACCTTTAGGGGATGAATTTTCGAAAATCCTTTTTCAGTCTTCACCTACATTATTTAAAGAAGTCTTGTGCAAAATTTCATGCTTCTGGATCCATCAGTTTAAGCTGTGCATTGTCTGCCAGTCAGTGTTAATCATTTTATTACGTAGTTATAACAGGCTTCCTTACAGTCCAATATTTATCAAAATTATTGGTTTAGTAATTTTCGAGATTCATATTTTTGTTGAATTTCTTCTGTGTTGTATACAAATGTGTAACTCAAACCAATATGATATGCAAGACACATCAATTCTTCACTACTATCTTCTTATACCTACATATTATGCGTTCGACAGGCTTCTTTGTCCTACTAAATATTCCAGTGAACATAGCTAGTATTTTTCCCAAAAACAAAAACAGTATAAGCAGATCCATTTGCCCTTTTACTCTATTTTAAAACACCCCTTCTTTTCGAAAAACATTATTTTTCATTAATCTGCCCATTCACGGTAAATTGGTTGCTTCGTATCCTTCGCTTTCTGTAAAACAAAGCTAATTTACTTTGGTACCCGAGTATCCTAAATTTTTAAGTACTTTTTATTCAATTAGATGGACATTTTCGAGTGTTTGAATGGAATACATAATTCTGTTTGAGTAATCTTTAGTTTTATGATTAAGAACAAATTCGACTTTAGTTGGGGCTATTTACAGACTCTTGTATTTAAATTCTACTTTAAATTAATTTTGGAAATTAGTATTGTTTATCAAATAAAATTACTACATGAAAAGGATCTTATAATTCTTATATTTAGACAGCTTGAACTTTAATAACAAGTAACATAGTTATCTTTCCGTCGGCATTTGATTATTTTACCGCCCGCTACCTATATGGATGACATTAGCGTCGATAGTGTGTGTGACACAAAATTTTTAAAAAAATCCCGGAAGATGTATTTATCTATTCGAATATTTCTTAAAAGATTGAACTTTCCATATTATCTTGGAAAATAAAAAGGTAAAATCTATGACCCATGTATTGAACTAGTCAAGACTAGTAGTACCTACCTATGATTGTATTACACAGCTGAATTTTACCTATAGACATTGACAAACAGAAAAAGTTTTTATCATTTTCAAAAAAATCATGAAGCTGAAGAAGAAGAACACAGTGTACCTTATAAAAATATTTTTAACACTTAGTATGAACACAATTTTTATAAGAATTTTTCTTATTTTACAGGCAAATGGTGCCCATCCCGTCGTGAATGGTCATCCCCTCCCGACGTGGCGCGGCGGGTATACTCCTCAGTATTCCTGGGCAGCCCCGGTGAGTACCCAGGTATGGACAAAACTGCAGAACTGAGTGACTGGTGAGATCAGTAGTTATTGGTGATATTTGATCTCAAGTTGATTGTTGATTTGAGGAGTTAAAAGCTGAAATTTATTGTTTTGTTAGTAAAATTAAAATTTGTGTAAAAAATATTGAAAATAACACTCAGGATGTAGTCTGTAACTATACCGATAATCCTCAATCAAAGTGTCTAATAGACTAATCTAATAAAAAATAACGTTCTCGCCATTTCCGCTATTCAATGTTTGTAGCATGCAAAGCTAGCAATGGTTTTATAGATTTTAAAAATGATACTAACGTAAAAACATTTATAACACAACTTGAGGTATCGAACATCATCAATTTCTCACAGATCTGAAACCTTTCACTGGTGATTTTTATTATTTTCTTAGCTTATAAACAAAAACCAAGTGCACAACAAATATAATTATCTTTAAGAAAAAACAAAAAAAAATGACTGTAATAATCAAAAAGTACCAGGCAATGATAAGAAAGAAGAAGAAAACTTTAAAACTAAAACAGGACGCACAACAAGTACCAGGCGAGCATAGCACACGTGAATACTGCCCGATGATATAGCACAAGTACTAGTGGATCATAGCATGCGGGCGGTGGTACCGTCAATCACCAGTGTCCGGAACAGCGGCGAAGGTCACGGGCACTCCTGACTGATGGCCGCCTGAACTTTTGTTACGTGTGTGCTTTGAATGCCTTGGGTTTCGGCTACATGTTTTTTTTCAGCTGTTGAGTCTGCGTATAAAATTCTTGATGCATATCTGGCCTAATAAAAACTATTATTTCAATTAAAACATTGAATGGCTAACAGTAACACGTCTTAAAAATGTATAAAAAGTTTTATCATGTTAAACTTATCTAGTTTTTTAGAACTAACGTTTAAGTATTGCCAGATAAAGATAAAAACCTTACATGGCACTTGAAATTATTCTGGTTTTAATACTAACGGCTGTTTTTATTAGCTAAACTAATTAACAAAATATACTTCTCTATTTATTTAATATAATTAGGTAGGTACCTATGTATAATTATGTGACTTACAATGGTAGTGAAACGTATAGATCTATGGATGAATATTTCTTACACTATAAAAAGACTAATGTAAAAAAATAGACAATACCGTTCGATTCAAATCGATATTTTTAAAATAGATAAAAAATGTTCCCAAAATTCTTGACCACATTACGATGGCATTTAAATCACAAACTATTTATCCAAACACCGTTTCTATAATTTGAAAAACGAACAAACATCTCGATGACAGTTCAAAACGATTCCCCGTAATGAGCCGACGAAAAATCGAATGACATTTACATCTGTCAATATCACACTAATGTAGACTCTAAGGCTCCACGAATAGTGTTTTTTAAGTAACGAAACTCGTGTCCGATTGTATCGAGTACTCGGATGAATATCGAATGTTTGCGGCGCGCACGCACTAGTGACAGCCCATCGATCATGTGTTATCGTGCGTACGATCTCGGTGTCATCTCGCCGATGCAAGGTCGCCGGGGAAAATATCGCAAAGGATTCATAAAAGAAAAAAAAATGACAATTATTTTTTACGTTACGGCCGCGCCGGCAAAGAACTTGGCGGTGCACTGCCGTGCGCCTAATTGAGATTATAATTTTGACAGTTCAGTTACAAGTATCTAGATTTATAAGTTCTACAAGTTTTTTTGCCGCCTTTGGCATTATGCTGAAGTTAGCAGAAAACTGCAATCTATCAATATTAATTAAATTGCCATTTTTACATAAATATGTTTTATTGCTTTTTACAGTTATCTGAGGTTATTTTATATTTGAAATTACTTTTAGAAGAATCCACATTTTATAACTAATATTTTGTCAGGCAACTGGAATTCCAAATTCAACTCAATACATCAACGCCATCTATCGAATAGTAGCTAATACAGAGACCTTTCTCCTGTCATGTTCTAAATTAAACTTTATTATGTGGGTGTAAAGTTACAATTACCGCAACAATATAATGCACATGCATCGTTATAACAGTCGCGTACCTACTCCGATAACCATCTCGCTTACTCGTACAGAATGACGTCCGTCTATCTCTCTCTTGTTTTACACGTCACCGTCATTGCCCGTTTCCATTACACTATATCAATTACCGTACTTCGCGCGTTCGCCCGTCATTCAGTTTAAAACACAAAAGAATTTTCGTCGAAGGGAAATGTTCCGAAAATGAACACGGAATAAACGGCGCACGAAGAATCGCAGTCAATTTATTCGTGAGTTACACTTTACGATTTTTATCTAACGAACGCTGTCGAAGACGGATTAACAGTGGCAACGATTCGAACAAAAAGTGCGCCAGAAAGAGAAATATCAAGTGTATCGATTCCGTCTTTAGCAAGAAAGGATTCGGCACGCGAGCGAGACGGCGCGACCGCGTCTTTAGGACGTGCGAAAGAGATAAAACAATTCCTTATGTGGCTATTCTTAAGTCGTTCGCGCGTTCCGAATGGCACTTTACCGGGAGACATTAAGGTCGCAATTTCATTGTTATGATTGGGTATCGACGATTGAGGAGCGTCGTAAAAGAACGTTATAACTTCATTTGGCGGTGTTGGTGATTAGAGCTCTGTATAGTAAAAAATAAGGTTGTTAGTTGTTTGTTTGGTGGGCGGTGGTTGGCGGGAACGCGCGCGGCGTCGGTTGCCATGGCGACGGGGCGCGTTGGAATGCCCGCGCCAGGGTTCCCCGCTCCAACGGTGTTTTTACCTAAATTAGTAACAAAAACAATGCGCTGATAATGACGCATGATGTGCCGCGATACCGTGAACTGTTGTTTGTTTTATTTCAAGTAATGGGCCTCTCGACTAGCCATTGTCAACTAGTTGGATAATTTTGTATTATTTTCCAATATTGGCTGTATGTAGTAGGTAGGTCGATTCTTGTAGGTATATTGTTTGTAGGTATAATAATGCTGATTTTAGTAAACAAAATGTAGTTAGGTAACTTATCAAAGCTTTTTTTATCAAATAGATATTTTAAAATATCCAAAGTTAAGGCCACCACCCACTATTTTTTGTAAGTTCATTAACAAATTCTTATCGGATCCTTTCTGGTTCTCTATAATTTCTTATTAGACAAACTTCATTTTTTGTGGGTCTAAATCTAAAGTATTGATTTGTCTCCGGCGGTCTTCGAACTCATTTGTCAAGTCAGAGCGCGCACATAATTACAAGTCGGGCCGCGCTCCTAAACATGAACCAACTAATTTTTAATATTCTCATTTAGGATTCACATTGGATATATGAAAATGAAAAAAGGAGCCGAGCGAGATGGGTGACTGGTGATAGGCGCGCGCGAGCGGGCGAGCACTAAATTGCTCAATTTGTGCCTCGGCTCATAAGGTGCCTTCGGTGTTCCTTTTTCAAAAATCCAATGAGATCGATCGCTCGCCATGTCCGCAAATTAGAGCGGGAATCGTTGTTCGTTAGCGAGCTCCCCGGATCGAAGGGACTCAACCACCTCAAGACGAAGACTCTGAAACAGATCGTAGTGCCTCCACTCTCGCGTCATATTCTCGTGCGTCGTTTAATCTCAATCTACGTTTCGAGGAGCTCAAAGCTCGCCGCCCGAGTGCGCAGAAATGCATTTTAGTATTACTAGTGGTCTCGGGGCGCTCATTTCGCTTGAACCTTTTAAAGCTCGACGCTAAAGTTCGTCCCGCGCCGTTGTCGACGCTGCGATCGCTCGCCGAGGTCATGCTCGCGCGAAAATTGCACTCGTGGCTTCATTACGTCCAGTACAATGACCAAGCGGTTATGTACTTTATTATGTTCGCAAATGGCGCTATTAAGTCAAGTATATCTATTCTCCGGCCAACATGGCGATCGTAAGAGATACGAGAGATGAGATAGCGCGCGAATTTCACTCGAAACCAGTTTTTCTCGAGTTAAATTACTCTCGGTTCTTGAGCAATTTAAATAACAGCCCGTGATTCGTTGTGGCGTCTAAACGAGCGTTAAAACGTTACATTGTAATGAGTATCGATCGAGAACCGATACGGACGGCATCGATTCTATTCAACTACCTACCGTGATATTTACTGTTATTGTGTTTTTAATACATCCCACTTGTTTTTCTTTATGATTGTAAGGGTTCGGTTTCCGTTCATGAGCCCTGACACTGTCAATTTAGGCATTACCAGTCACATTTTATTGGCACTCCTAAATTTGATGATTTTTATTAAACTATTCATGTCTATCGAGTCGTAAACACGATGCCGCTGGCACACAACATGTTAACTCAATAAACGCTAAGTTTACGGAAGTAAAGTGAGCGGGAACATCGTGCCATCGTAAAAGCATCGTAAAATGGGCAATATTAATAATGACTATCCATTTAGTTGATATCTCGTTGTGTAGCATTGAAAAATTGCCTTTAGTTTGTAAAGTGACGATTGCGGTGTCTCGTCGCGGCGACAATTAATCGCTGCGTACGAATTTGTGAGTTTATCTTAATTCTTTTGAGAGTTGTCGTGTGTCGCGGTGGTCCGTTGCGTGAGAATGCAATTTGTAAGTTTGAGTGGGCGACCTGCGACCCGGCCCCGCGCCGCCGCCGCGATTATATGCTAATACACCTATAAACTTTCCTTTATGTAAACGACTCATGAAATTTCCCTTACTCGCCATGTTTATGTCATGTCTGAACTCTGAAGCAACCGTTTTACTGACGCTCATGATGTTTAATGAGCTATAGAAAGTTCGAGTTCGACAAACTCAACTGAGGAAGTGTCAATGATTGCCGATAGGTAGCCTTGATCTTAAAAGCGCGATTCAGTAAAACCGAGCACACCCACGTCTTCATTAAAAGCGATGGCTTATCGTTAAAATCGATCTCGTTACGAACAATGAAACTCGTCGAAACAAAAACTGGCCGAGCGGTAAACGAATACGAGAAACGTAATCGGGGCGAACGTCGCGCCAAATAAAATAAAACCTCAATCAAAAATCTAAAGGCATTCGGTATCATAACCGGAGCGGTGCGTCGACCCGGCCGCCATATGAAAACACGGACCGTGTGGGTTACACGCCCGCGACCAAAAAAAAACAAAAGTATAATAATGTAACGCACTAAGTATCCGTCTTAAAAATACGCCTCGATCTCTGTTGCGCGCGTCGCGGCATTAACGCGTCGGTGAAGCCGGCGGCGCGCGGCGCGGCAAACTGGACCGAAGGCTGCCCGGCCGAGGGTCGAGAGTCGCGGGCCCCGCCGCTCGGCTGCGCGCCGCGGAGGGCCGCAGGGTGGAGGGCGCGCGCGCGCGGGCGGCGGCGGTGATGGATGGCCCAATCAGGCGGCGTGGCGGTGCCGGCCGCGCTAATCGAGCAGTGTGCCCCGAGAGCCGGACGCACACAGGCGCGCCAGCTCGCACACACGCGCCCCGGCCTGCGGGCGCACCGAGATGAGGCCCCGCCGATACCACCACCGATTACACGTAAAAGCGCATCGAGAACCTTTTCGGAGATAATACATAATACCCTCGCTCTGACCAGAGCCACGCTGCCACACACACCGACGGACGCTCCGGTGTACGTTACCGGCCACATAGGTCCGGTGGAAAATCGATGAAAAACAGCCGAGACGACAAAACCGAGGGCGGTGTGCAAACAAAACGGGCCTTCATTCGATGAATAACGCCGTATTTACGTCTATATCCGGGCGGGCGGATCGATAGCCACCAACTGTTGTAAACAACCGTACGAGAGCCGGAAAAAAACGGCGAGTGCACGCCACCCCCGCCCTGGGGGCTATTAGCGGCCACGTGACTAATTTCGGGAGCTGTCACGAGCAGGACTGCGAGCACGTGGACCGCCGCGCCCTCGCAGCCTCCCGGCACTGCGCGCCTCTCTCACCACGGAGTCACACGCTACCCACTACCCGCTACTCACATCCGCACAACACACCACTCCGTTCAGTTTTCACTTCGATCACCTGCTCCACAAAAAACACGGCGATAGATCACGAAGAACAATTAATTATGTCCCATCGCCCGAAAGAGAGGATCTTTATAAATCAACGGACATCGCATTTTATCCTTAAGAGACCTTTCTCCGTCTAATCCCGACAGAATTGAAACGAATCTAATGAAACGGGGATACGTCCAGAAAAAAACAACGCCACATCGAGATGCCCTACAATCATTTTAACTTTTTTCCGACGTTCGCTCTCGGGCTTATGTATTTTTTTTATTATTTTTAATTCTGTCTCTGGACTCAAGTTTTTTCTACTTTTTTGTTGCCTTTTCATAAATATTTTAAAATCGGATTCAGTCGGGGACAAGCGAGGCGAATGGATTAGGATTTAGATATTTTCGGGCCGCGTAATTTATGCCCCTCTTTCTTGAGATATGAATAATGAGATATATTGTATAAATCTGGTGTGCGCTATCGGCGACTTGCGGCCCGGTCCCTTGCCCCGGCACTGCATCTAATAGTTTCCGCTTTATATCCACTATCTTGATTTAATTATGTTTGTTTTCCTACAACTTCGGACGATTGATGCGCACTCATTAGCTCGCATTGTTATCCGAACACAATAGAGTTTATTTAAGTAAAGTAAGAAGTAAGTTTTTATCTTTAATTCCGTACGCACTGTCCAGATATTTGAATAGTTCAAATAATTCTCAAGGCATTTCTTGATTTTTATTGTAATCCAATTTTAAAGCGATCCCATTTAAATTCCTATACAAATGATCCCGACCATAAAGTACCAGCAGCTATTCCAAATATGCGGCCCGTTTAAAAAGCCCTTAACGAAATTATTAAAGTAGGTAACAAAAAAGGGTCAAGTCGATGATTTACCGACGTCAATTCTGACAGCTCGTAGTTTTGTTTGACCAAAATTATAGTAATTTGATAAAAATACCCATCTACTTAAAATAAACGTTCCGTCAAAAAAGTTTATGATGGAAAACAGGCGTTTTATAATAGATACACTATGCGTGGAATGCTGTTCATATTCTCGAATGATTGAGATGATTTTTTTAAATCTCCAGTAGCCATTTTTATCTCGTCTAGCGAGTTAACTGATCTTTAGTACAAAGATAATGTGATTGTTTTTATTGCAGCTTTGTCGGAGTGACGGACGCTGCTACGGTGTATTTGGCTTATTATATGATAGTATATCTTCGATAAAGGCCAGCGGACGGGCCGCCGCGACACGCGCCCGACAGACTCTACCGATAACTTTTTGTCGGTTAACAATATTTTTGCATCGAAATAATGTCAACTTTTTATTCATAAGCGGCCATTTCGAACGTTCAAAAATAATAATGAGTTGGATATAAAAATCGCGAATTTATACGAGGTCCCCAACCCTCGCCGGGGCGCGGGCGGCTTTAATATGATTTCTTATAGCGAGAACTCCTTATTAAATAAACTTTGAAAACGAAAATTATGTCCACCGTACGCGGACCGCCCGATCACAATAAAAACTCGGATTTGACAAGATTAAAATTGTAATTCAAGTTATTTCTGACGTGCGTCTTATTGCTTTTTCGCTACGGTCATGTTTATTATATTATTTTTTAGTAAAAGTCGAAACGCGTAACTCCGATCGAGACGTAATCCGTATAAAGACTCGGATAAATAAAAATAATATGAATATAATTTAGGGTTCATGCCAAACGGGTAATCAAGAATACTACGCTTGTGAAAGCAGATACATAATAAAAATAAAGTTTTTATAATTGCTTACTATGCTCATCTCCTCTGAGTAATTCGAGTATTACGGATCAAAAAATAAATAATAAAATATTGACACTGGCATAAAGCGCGCTCTGCCGTCCACTGTGACACTTCGAATTAAAAAGAAAAAAGTGTCATGGCCGCCTTCGCGCTTTCCCGCCTCGCTGTCAATATCCATTCTGTCCGCGAAGCTCGCAACTCGGATAAAAATACTAAAGGGTTTTAAGTAAATAATTGTATAATGTGTGAATAATGTAATCTTCTCACGGGAAATCGATGTTTATCGGATACATGTCGCTGTCATTTTTAAATATCACGTATATTTATAATTCAAATGTATGCGGTAGATAAATTTTCCATGAATATTAAAATATTTTTTGATAGGTTTCGGGATGGTGTCTTAGTATGGTTATTTTCCCACAATTCGGCGGGGAGTGCCGGGGGCTGGCAACACCGCGCCGCCATTACTGGAGATTACGCTTAATGTAATGTGTCGGTGATTTGAAATAATCACGCAGATTACCTGAACGTGGCCGCTGTGTAACTATTTAATCAATACCTAACGTGGGCTGTGTATTTATGGATTTACCACGTTGCTATCTGTAATTATATGTGTGTACTTTATTAGGATCTAGTGTGTATAAGTAGATAGATGGAAAGATATGGCAGGATTCTTGTTAAAAAAGTTTTACAAATAACGAACCACTTACATTAGTTGAACTGGTCTTAACTCTTCATGTCGACTATGATTTATTGAACATGTTCAATTTATATTTAATCAACTCATCAACAAATGTGATTCATGGAATACGCTTTAATAACAAATAATTGAATGATATCTGTCGCGTACAAATTTGTAGACTTTACTTGGTACTCTTTACTTAGATAGGTACCAGTGGCGAAGGGTCCGTTTTTGTAAGAAGTAAGCCGGAGCTACAAATGCTTACCTGGCCACAAAAAGTTAATTAATAAAAGTAGGCAATACTGCCTGTGCTATTTTCAAAGAGAAGCTGGTAGGAATCGTATTGTAGGGACCCTTCGCCACTGGTAAAAAATTTAAACATCCAACCAAACCCCAACCATTAGTCACCTTTTTAACCCAGCAAATTCGCTAAGCATTTATCTTGCGAAACCGCAACCGCGGCACACAACTAGTTAGGGTTAAAAAAAGTGTTGAAAAGTGACAAACGCACAATAAAACGAGAGGTAACGAGAACTAGCCATAATGTCGTGGTTGAGAACGTAACCGCAACGCATTTTGTCACTGAAAAACTAGCCTGTTGTGTTGGCATTTCAATTTTTAAGTCGTGGGATACATTTGCAAGTGTCAGAACTTTTTTGATATGAGATAAATCTGCCGGAAGAATCAATTTAAGAATTGAAAAAGCTCCATTATGATGAGAAAGTAGGTACACATGCTCTAACGCAACTAGGCTGAAGTTAGTTTAACAGCTAAAACCTCACGACGAGAGGTCAATCCTGGGGGGTGATTCTCGCGGATTCGATATTGATATCGAATTCGATATACCTACTTATATTGCAACAAATGGTCAAAATGGCAGGGATTTTGACAGTTGTTGCAATATATGTATATCGAAGGTGATATAATAGCGAACCCGCGAGAATCAGCCCCCTATTCTAATTCTCATCGCATTGCTGTTTGTTACACTGAGTCAATTTTTTTAGATTTCTATGGTAGGTACGATAACAAAAAATATATATTCTGTACCGACACGCCACATGATAGACTGCCAATTTGTTTGCGAACGTTCGAGGGAGAATCTCACCGTGACATTCTCCCTCGAACTTTCGCAAACAGGCATTTCTCGCGGTGATATCACGCAGCATGTCGAAACAGAAAAGACAACCTGGTTATTATTATTTTTGTTAAAATGAAACTTTTTGATAGCTGGACGGGAGTAGCTACTTGTCCGTGAATGGCAACAGCTGTCTGCAGAGTAAAAATATTCAAAGATATACCTATATTTTTTTTTTCGTTAAAAGGAGTCTTTTATGAGACGGTTGGACAAGTGTATATTCCTGTAGGTTGACATCAGCAACACGGCTTTTCTGGTCAACAGGTTCTCTATCTGGTGGAGTTAGGGCTGCTATCACCTAAATTGCTGACGCCGGACAAAAACTTTAAAAACCCCGGACATTTGAGTAAAATTAAGTATTTTTCCCGGACGCTCCCGAAAAAAATTTTTCAGTAATCAGGATTCCACTGACACAAAGTGTCAGGGTTCACCCGGACACTTTTCGAAACCCCTACCGGACGCTTCCCGGATGCCCTCTAAACTAGGACAAATCCGGGGAACCCCGGACGGATGGCAACCCTAGGTGGAGTTATCATCAACTAATATGTTTTGAATACTCTTCAGGATTTCAACAGCTCTTTTACTATCGTCATCAAGAGAGACTTGCAGGCTAATGTCAGCTTTACGGCTGTTTTCTGCTCATAATGATCCGTTACCATAAAATATGGAGATGAGGATATATTATGGGGATTAGTAGCAGTGGCGTGCCTACAGGGTAAGCCCGATATCTCTAAATTTTTCATGAATGTAAGTAGTGTTGCCCAAAGGCGGTCTTGCGTGAATCATTTTCGCAAGACCTAGACCACTACTGCAGCAAGACCGAGATCAAGACCAAAACTGAGTATGCAATACCAAGACCAAGACTACGACCAGGTGTACTGACGCGAGACCGAGACCAAAGACTGGGTTAGACTCGTCTTGGTCTTGCATTTGGGCAACACTAAATGTAAGGGAGTAGCGTACAATAAAAAACACTTACAATCATGAAAAATTACGAGAAATACCCTCGGGCTTGCCCTGTAGGTACGCCATTGATAAGTAGGTCGTATTTATGTAAGAGATAGGGCTGAGAATGTCGATCGCATGATGTTTGTGATTCAACAGACATGACGCCGCTGCTTATCTTTTTGTCATTATCCTTTGGCCACCTTTTACGAAACCCATATTAACCACATTAAACAGGTGGCATAATTTTGCTGAAAATCACACATTTCGTGCAAAAGCACGAGAAATAATTATAAATCTGCGAAATTCTAAATAACTTACGACTGTAACATACAAAGTTATAATAATATAAATACACACATAGGTATGTATAATTATAAATAAATTACTTAACATATTACTCCTATTCAAAATTACATAGCCTTAGGTGGTGTGCATTTCCAACCGCAGTTAGCAATGGTAGGGATAATTATTTTACCATCGATTTATCGACGTGTACCGCTACTCGGCGATAGATGGCGCTGTCGCTAAACTATTACCCCGCGAGGAAATTATTGCTTATTACTTGGCAACATTAAGTAATTTCAGAGACGGCTCGCTATCTCTATACGATTTATGATTACCTAGTAGTTTTAGAGAGATTATTATAATAAATAGATCGTTGTTATAGGTCAGTGTTTTTCAACCTTTTTGATTGCGCGACCCTTTTGCAAGTAAAAATATTTTGGCGACCCCTCAAGATCGTAATAAAACAATGTCAGTGATGTGAAAGGTGACATACATAATTATTAAGTATTTAATTTTCTTTCTTTTGAAACTACTGATCGAGAAATCAAGTGCACTGTGCAACATAGTCGCGGGCGCTCTTCGGTCGATGATTATTTGATTCTTTGCCGCGAAGAAATCGCGGAAAAGGTTAAAAATAACAGGCACAGCCTTCACATTGAAATCGTTGTATTTTTAATTTTACTGTAAGTCCTTACAACCTATGTTTTTTAGTTTTACCTGGCTTGCAATCGCGATCCCCCAAGTAAGTCCTTGTGACCCCTTGGGGGTCGCGACCCACAGGTTGAAAAGCACTGTTATAGGTGATTCCAAATTAATTGAGATTTATTTATTATATTCGCTCTACAAAGTTGACAGTTCGATGATGTTTAAATACTCTACTACCTAGGTACCTAATTAGTACCCAATTGTTATCAGTAACTTGAGTGCATGTGATTAATTAAAAGTGAACTCACCAAGTGCAACGATGACTGATAATAATTCATCAAATAGCTCTTTGTTAATTTACTCGTAAGTATCACTCACTATAAGTAATCAATCACAACCACAACTACTATATCTAGAAAATGTGATGAAAAGTTTTTCCACTAAGTTTTCCCACGGACAAGATGGCTACACGAGCTTCAATATTTTTTTAAGAGTGTGTGTCTGACTCCCACGTGCAAAGAAATCTTCCTTGGCCTCATCTCGACCACGGAAACAATCAGGCGACGGTTCACCCAGAGAGCATAACAATATAGCGGTTATAATGCATGCCATATTCCGGGTTCGTAATTGAACATCGTATGCAAACGCGGCGCGCGCCCGCCATCTCTTCAATATGTATGCGCGCCTAGTATTTTCGTGCGAGGCAGGTGGACTGGCCCTGTTTATGTTATTGTTTACATATTGTTACCGTTTATGCTGCCCTAGTATGCTATAAGGAAACTAGCTACCTAAATAAATGTTTTGTTGTACAATTGTAATGTTACAAACAAAGCATTTTTCAGTTAACAAAACTAAACTGATTTCAGCATTTTTCAAGAATGAGCAGTGGAAAAAAAATATTTATGGTGCCAACTTTAAATTAAACGTGTTTTATGAAGACACTTCGCATCAAGCCTAAAATAACACTTATTTATGTTCTGTATTTTCAGCACCATCCAATTCTGTACGCATGATGCAAAGATTTCTAGAAATTCGTACGTAAACAGGAATAATTCCCACGAGAACTGCCACACCGAAATTACTGGTGTCAACTTAAGACCTAACATGGTAACAGATAGCCGCTTTCAGTTACAAAATTAACTTTCTAACCTAAAAACAGGTACCTAAGTTTCCGCGAAGATCGTTTCTAGCTAACGTTAAATAAATAACATTTTAAGTACATCAAGATTATCTAGATAGGAGTGTGAACATTGTGAGTTTGAGACGAGTTCGAAGAAGTTTGTAGATCATTAGAGGGGCCGCATAAATCACTGTGATTCCGCATAAATTTACATTTTAAAGACGCTCGCGACATTTGCGCGGGCATCGTTTAGCACTCAATAAAATTAGAACAAAAGGATCGCGGCAGATCAAGTGAGCGCAGCGCCATATAAATGACGAGCAACCTCGGAACCGCAGATCATAGAAACAAGGAGATATGCCATCATAGCAAATTAGTACGGGAAGAACTGATGCCACTTTTAGTACATTTTTCGACACAATTACGCGCATAATTAAGCGCTCCTTGTGATTAAAAAGATCTCCCACGCATTAAACATTCCGCACACCCTCAATCTAACACTGTTAATCGTCACTCAACACTAGCACTAAACTAAAACACTGTATTTATACCATCGATCGTGTTCGGTTCGTCGCCAGCGCGTACGTTTTTAATATGAGCAATTTGCTCAAGTTCAGGCATCAAGCTCGATAGGGCCTTGGCACATCTCCCTTGTTTCTATGATCCAAGCTCGGAACCAATGGAATTAAATAAATTAAAGCCAAGTGCGAAGAGAAGATACCTACATCTGTACGGCTATTTGTCGATACTAAGCGGTGAAATAGTGTGCTAGTCATACGTATTTACCGTTATTATAGTTTTCAGTTAAGACATTCGTGATAGAGCTCGTCTCTCACAGTTCATAGAACATTTAATTATCTTCAATACACCTAAATCAACTGCTGGTTAATTTGATTCATCAATCGATTAAATAGTTGTTTACGATCAATCTAGCTCTAATTGATAGCACAGAAGATTTAATTTACATCTTTGCTAATATCATAAGAGCTCAGAAAATCTTTTAATCGATGTTCGGCGTGACTGATTGGATAATAACAATTAGCATTTAAGTGTTCATTAACGAGGTTTAAACAATTAATTTTATCACCTGACCGATTTGCACTTAAAATTCTAGTTTGGTTTTAGCATCGAGAATGCCTATAGCGCAGATTTAAAGCCATTTAAAAATAAAAAGTGATTTAGTTTTCGAATCGAGAATGTCACTCAGTTTAATTAGTGCACATTTTTTGAATATGGTATGCCTAAATTGAATTCTTTTTAAAATAGATTTTGAATAAGGAATGTTTGTTCGACTGAGATGGACGCAGCGGATGCCATACTTTTTTATTTAATTAAAAACAGTGTTGATTATTTTTCTTTTTAGATTTCAACACTTCCGCCAAAAGTCTCGATGCCTTTTTAGTTACAGGGTCAATCAAAAGGTTCTAAACTATTTAGAGTGCAAGGATACCAGAGAATAACAACGCCCTTAAATACACGCGATAGTGTCACTGTTTTTATTTCTAAACACTTACCTATACGTTGCATGGCAGTACCTATCCATAAAAAATTTAACCGAGGTAGAAGTTGAAAATAAATAGAATGCTTTAACAGAAGTAGATGAAATCAGGAATGAAATAGAAGCTATTTCATTTCGGTCATAGTATTCTACGGTGTAATGTGCAAACACTCAGATCATAGAAACAAGGGAGATGTGCCAGGACACTATTGAGCTTAACGCTTTGAAATGATCAATGTAATCATGTTTACGACAGTCCGGACACTATCGATGATTTAATAGTGTTTTAGTTTAGTGTGAGTGATGAGTGACGAAAAACAGTGTTAGATTAATGGTGTGAGAGATTGCTATAATTACAAAGGAGCATTATTTTGTAGTTGTGACGCATACTGCTTTGAAAGTGGCGACAGCGGTTCCCGTAAGATAGGGATGTTGAATATATTTTTTTTATTGTGAATTTGTAAACTATTTGAAAAAAGATAATTAACACCAAAAAAACCGATGAAACATCTACAAAATTGGCAAAGTTATAAGCGTTTTAAAATGATTTGCTAGACACGGACGGCATGCATGATAAGTGACGTAACACCACCTATATCCGCTTCGCGCGACAAAGACGGAGCGATACTCCCTCCAAAAACATTAAAAGCGTCTATGTTTTCCATTTTGTGATAAATTTCATTTATTAAACATAAAAATTACATTTTTATTCCGTGATAAAATTATTATTTATTTTGTCCTTTTTTGTTATTCCTATTCCTTCTTTGGAATAAAAGAATTTATTTGTACTTTTTTAATAGTAGTCCACTACCGTATTTAAGTAGGAGCACTTTTGAATTGCCAAGCAGTACCAGTAGCAATAGTTGGGTTATGGAGGTCAGGTGGCAGTCACTTCATGTAAAGTACTGAATATTTACTTCGCTTCCTCAACCTAGCAGTGATAGCCTAGTGGTTTAACCATGTGCCTTCCACGGCGAATGGTTCGAGTTCGATCCCGAGGCACGCACCGCTGACTTTTCGAAGTCATGTGCGTATTAGAGATTAATTATCACTTGCTTTAACGGTGAAGGAAAACATCGTGAGGAAACCGGCATGTCCTAGAACCAAAAATTCGAAGACATGTGACGTCCACCAACCCGCACTGGGCCCGCGTGGTGGACTGCGGCCCACTCCCTCCCACAGAGAGGAGGCCTGTGCCCCAGCAGTGGGAATAGGCCGATTATGCTTATGCTCCTCAACCTGCTAGCGTGGTATCTGTCTAGCGGATATAAGTTGTGTCCAGCTGCACGCTTAGCATGACCGATTCTATCTCTATTCTACCAAAGAATAGACAAAGTTTTTTGGTAGTTCTTTCCAACTTGTTATCTCTTCTGCCCGAGCACGCGGCGACCGGTGCTTGACTTATCAGAATTTTGTCTACTTAAGAGTACCATCATTTTTTCTCTTCATTGTATGCATAAAACGGTAGAAACCTTTCTACAATCTGTCACTTTTTCTATTCTTCTGCCGGCCTAGCATGACCACGATAGAAACGGGTTTTGTCTACATAGAAATAGACAAAGTAACAGATTGTAGAAACATTTCTACCGTTTCATTCATAAAACGTAGAAATGTCTCTACAATCTGTTACTTTGTCTATTTCTATGTAGACAAAACCCGTTTCTATCGTGGTCATGCTAGGCCGGCAGTAGACATAACCCGTTTCTATCGTGGCCTTGCTAGGCCGGCTGTATGAGTCCCGTCGAAGTCATGTCGCAATTAAACCTTTGCAATCCTTCGCACTTTTGAAACCTTCGCAATTTTGCAAACACTTATATAATCACAATTATGCACACATTAATGTTTCCTCCGGGTTGATACAATGATTACATCTTAATAGCGTCTACATAGGAAACCCTGTAATAATTATAATAATATCATAGATTTCTAGATTGCAAGAATTTATAAGATTCATGTAGATTTAATAATTATATCCATAGAATTTGTATTTCTGCAATATAATTGACATCCAGGATAGCATAAAACAAAAGGAGCTGGTCCTTAAAAATGTAAAGCAAGTCAGCAACACTACGTCATATAATTTAATTTACATTATAAAAAAACCGGCCAAGTGCGCTCGTACTCGCGCACCGAGGGTTCCGTATCATATTTGGACGTATGAAGTGAAAAAATCCGGACCGCATAACTAAGTTTGTTTGTGAAGGAATCTTGATGATTTTGAAAAAACTGTACTAGTTAGGAACATCGTTTTATTTTTGGTGCCATATTTGGGTCAATTCCTATCAACCCTAATTATTTCAGATTTTTCGCCCCGCAAACTTCGGAGATAAGGGGGGGGGAATGGTATTTTTTTGAAAATTTTTAATCATAATGTCGAAAACTGTGAGACATAAAATAAAATGAAAATATATTTTGAAATATGCATAAGCCCTTTCATATGATATGTCACTTGACCTAGTAACCCCACTTTAAAATTTTGCACTCCTACTCCGGCCTACTCCTCCCTACTCCGGCCCCTTTTGCAATGAAAATAAAAATATTTTTGGATTTTTTTCATTTGCAATACAGTTGAACAAGCGTTCTTTATAACTGTTCCAAATTTCAAGTCGATAGCATAAGTAGTTGCTGAAATAAGCAGGTGTGACAGACAGACAGACAGACGAAGTCGCACCTTCCTTTTTTACCATTTTGGTACGGAACCCTAAAAATGACCCATAAAATGCATTACAAACGCTTATTGGGCGGACCGCGTCAACGCACGATGCTAAATAATAGGACCAACTTAATTAACTCGCCTAATAAACATGTTCCCTTGAGCCGAGACCAATTACTATTTGGCCAACCTCAACGTCTTATTACGACAAATATAAATACGCTTATTTATGTCCACAAGACGCGCGACCAAAAACGCACATCAATCGCGGCTTAATCCGTGGATTATTTGCGAAAACTGCATGCGACGAGTTTATTTTAGACGCGAATGGCGCGGCCGTTTATGACGCGCGAGCGACTGACAGTAATATTTGTGTTGCGTCTGATTTATTTGGTGCGTATCGCGCCGTCGCGCGGCTAGCCGACATGTCGTAAAGCGCACTGTTTACGGTGCCGGTGTGTCCCTCAATTAGACGGTGCAATGCAAGTAGATTACAATTTGATGCTTGATGCGCGGTGACAGCTGCGCCCGTCACTGCTTGTGCCACCGGCCAAACATTTGTGATATCATTTCCTATCTTTATACCTGTTGTTCGGGATTGGAATGTTCCGGTAACGTTTCTGCTACAGCGTCACTTCACAATGATATTCAATCATGACCATTATGGTGATCACCTTCTAAGGCTGCTTGTGCACCACATGCGGTTCCAGTTTGTATCCAGTTTTTAACGGAAACGGATGAAAATTTCCGAATGACGCCTTGGGCACTACATTCGGTTTTTACTGTTTCGTACATTCGGTTTTTACTGGTTCGCCAGGAATGGCGAACCTTTTTTTACAATTGCGTGCTGCAATCTTACTTCTTATTAATATTATAAAATAATGTGAAAGTTTGTGAGGATGGATGTATGTATGGATGTTTGTTACTCTTTCATGCAAAAACTACTGAACGGATTTTGATGAAACTTTACAGTAATATAGCTTTAGCTTATACATCGGAATAACACATAGGCTACTTTTTATCCCAAAAACGCGAGCGAAGCCGCGGGCAGAAGCTAGTTACTCATATTCAAATCGTAGGGCGTTTATGCACTTATAATCCGTTTCCAACACGTATTCGTATTTCCCGTCCTGACCGTTTTACCACCAGTGTATCAGTTTTTAAAATGTACGAAAAAAACGGTTCGTAAAAAAACGTGTTAGAAACGGATGGAAAACGCTCGTATTCGTGTTTTTTAATTTTCACTAAAACGTTTCACAAGTACCTACCTACCTACCTACCTACTTTTACAATTCTATATTAGTTTTTGAATGCCAACCATAGAATTCGATCTCTGCCTTCCTTCCCCACTCCTCCCCGCACGTATTAAACGTGTGACGTCACACGATTCTTAAAAAACTGTTCGAAAAACTCTTTTTCTTTTTTTTCTTCTTTTCTCTCTTTTCAAACGTTCGTTTTTACGAACTGGAACCGTACAGGTGCACAAGGGCCCTAAAGCTATCAGAGTATGTATATTTGCATCTCTCTTCGTTTTATTATCATCTGTTTTATCAATTGTTACAGAAGATTTTCCTTTAGGAATTATAATGCAATCTATTTGCGGTAAAAAGTAAAAAAGTAGTTATTGTATTGTAGAATCAAACCTTTGACTATCTAATCAAACAAACACTAAAACAATTTAAATTAGGGAAGTATATTATTTCTAAATTTTTCACAAAAACAACGTTTTTGTATGCTTTAGGGTAGAATGTAGGTAGGTACAGGACCTAAAACGTTTAACTAGGTAAACTAATTTAATCTCATTATGTCTCTTTCTAACGAAAACCATGAGAATGAGATAGAGGATGTTTAATCCTGTCAAATTAATCCTCCATATTTTCAATGTGAATTTCGCCGTCATCGCAATAGGTCACGATTATTTTCCCGTAAATGACAAGGGCGTAGAATTTGACGAATTTTAGTGCTTAATATCTTCGGTCCTTTTTCAATGATATTAAAATGTGTAATAAGAAAGAGATTCTAAGGCCATGTTGTTTCAACTTACAGTTACGTATCTGTAACCGTCAAATATGGCGGCTTGTATGACAATTTCATACTGACTTAACGATTACGTACTAACTTACGAATACAGATGGTTTGAAGCAACCCGCCCTAAGTAGTGTGATTCAAATTAGTTTAATGCGATGTACATGTGCAACGGAATCAGCACGATCATCTCCGAAACATCTCTACGCTACATTACAATTTATTCGTACACAGAATCAAGAGTAATTCCAAAAACAATCACGAGCCTTATTAATAAGATGGATGAGACCTCTCCGACCTCGTAAGTATTCAGATGGTCGCCATTGCTTGTTATTTTCCTCACGTCTAAATTCAAATAACAATTAGTTTAGTCTTTAACATTCTGCACTGGCTAGACGGAACTGAGCCAGAAATCTAGGTTAGTCTACATCGTATTAGGTCTAAATGAGGCTAACAGTACTTTCGAAGACTATTTAAATGAATTCGTGCAGCGTGTTTGAAGAATTTGAATGTTTGAAGATTTTGGGTGACTGCATCTAATTGAAATTCATTGATAGATGCACCGTGGGAATCATTTTGTACTGGTTCGTCCTTAGTTTTGGCAACAACAGTTTGATTCTCAAAGATGGGAAGAATAAGCTCTTTGATAGCTGCGTTTCATTTTAAAACTCCTTCGTCAATATTGTTCCCTGATTTTATAACTTTTTTTGACTCCTGCGTGACTGTGTTGATTTGCTGATTTCAAAATTGTTAGAATTTTTTTGATGATCTCTTTACCCAGAAAACCCACACCATTAAAAATATTAATGACACCAACAAAACATTATTTTTGACGTTTTTAAAGATCACCTTTGATTGGAGGCATTTTATTTTTGCGGCGTATGCGATGGTATCGTTTCTTGCGCCGGCGCACCGAGTATCGAGTGATCAGAACCGGACGATGACACCGCAAGCTTTTTGATAAATACACCTTTTTTGTTCTTTTACGTATTAATTTACATGTTGTGATACCGAGGGTATGAAGGTTGGTCAAGATCCGGTGATATTGTTTTAAAAGAGAATGTTTTTGGTTTGTTTTGAAGTTGATTTACTTTAAATACTAGTAGTAGTCCATAGAAATAATTTAAGCACTCACCTTTTAAGTAAAATTAATGATCCCATTACTTCCTCATTGATACAATCTTTTTAATTAGAAGGCATGCCATTTAAAGCATAACATTACTCTTCATTTAAATCCTATAGCCAAGAAACACCGATCTTTCTTCGGTAACCATTGTTAACCAAAAAAACCTCTTATTAATCACCAACACGGCGGTGTAACGTTACCAGGCGATCATGAACGGCCGGTGTTCATAAATACGGTGTATGAACGGCCTCACACAGCGTTCCCTGGATAAATGCTGCGAGTATATGCTAGCCTAGTACTCGAGACCGGTCGTGTAGGCGACTTTTGCCTTTTGTTGCGTTTAAAATAACAAGTTTTATGTTGTTATTCAGTTTATGTTACGTGTATATTATAATATTTACAATAGATAAGGAAACTAAAGCTATCCAGCAGGGAATGTTTAGCTGGAAAGCAGATTGTCTTAAGTGAAATATCTTTGAGAATCCACAGGTCTGCTGTTAAGTCAGTGAAACATGGTCTTTCTGTTTGTCTGTTTAATAACATAATCTGTGGGTGTTTTCGTGTAGTCCTGTTGTTCGGTCAGGATTGAGAAGTCTATGCTCGATATGGGACTTATTTCAGCACAGGAGTATAATATAATAATTTTTTATATTTTCTTCACCAGAAATTAAGGTCCATTTTTTATTCCCCACTGTCCAATATGCGCCCAACTTATCCTTATTTTTACCAAGTTTTTTTCTGTCCCAACCCAAAAACACGTTTAATCCAAAAAATACACGCTTCACAACATAAAATAACCTAATAAACGTACAAAAAGCAGTTAATGATACATCTTCTATCAAAATTCGCTTAGACCTCTTTCTACCCCAAACACATAAAACGAATAGGTGCTCAATAAAAACACAATAAAAAGGAAATTCAACTTAACTCCACCAGCCCTGGAATCGCCAATCAACGGATACCTACTGAGAGCATTTAACCCCCCGTTGCCACGTCAGTTTTTATTGTCAGTCCAGCCGTACGCAACAGATTTATGTCGCCTTGATTTGATTGGAAATAGCTTTAGTTAATGTTCTGTGTAAATAAAGACGTTTTAATGTAATAAAATTATGTGTTTAATGTATATCGTTATCGATATTTGTTGGATTAGCATAATCGAGTTGTGTACTCGTAGTTTGTTGTTTTTTACTTCGACTTTCCTATTAGCAGATGGCTTTTACTGGTTCAGCGATAATTTTATGATTTTTTTTTCATCTAATACGGTAGTCGACTACTATTAAAAAAGTACAAATAAATTATTTTATTCCAAAGAAGGAATAGGAATAACAAAAAAGTAAAAAAAAATTAATAATTTATCACAAAATGGAAAAGATAGACGCTTTTAAAGTTTTTGGAGGGAGTATCGCTCCGTCTTTGTCGCGCGAGCGGACATAGGTGGTGTTACGTCACAGGGCTGTAGTGCCGTCCGTGTCTAGCAAATTATTTTAAAACGCTTATAACTTTGCCAATTTTGTAGATGTTTCATCGGTTTTTTTGGTGTTAATTATCTTTTTTCAAATAGTTTACAGATCCACAATAAAAAAAATATATTCAACATCCCTATTACCATTTTTCTTTACTCAAGACTTTAAATCATCGTCGACATATCTCAAAAAAATATTATTTTTGAGATTTTTGTTATATTTCAGTATCACTCATAGGGCGATCAAATCAGATAGGTATCATTCTAAAAAATAATGACTACGTACAAATTCAGCACAAAGCTCAACATTCAACATGAAGTCACTAACTAAAATAACACATCCAAATACAAAAGAACATGAAACTCGTTAACAAGAATGTAGGGAACACGACATTCCACAAATATTCCCTTATAAACATCTATCTGATGACTCGATATACATTTCTGGTCGTCCCAACTCCTCAGTTTTGTGATAGCAAGTCGTACGGAATCCTGAATGCGTTCCTTCGCCGATGCGAAGCTAAGATACGTGGGTACGTTTATTAGCATTACTTTTTGTTAAAAAATATCAATTGCGAGATGAGCCTCGCAATTAGCCTTCTGTTGAGGTATTCGTAAAGTTTTTAGATACACATCTTTTGGGAATATTTTTGTTTTTTTTAGGGTTCCGTACCAAAATGGTAAAAAAGAAACCCTTATGGTGCGACTTCGTCTGTCTGTCTGTCTGTCTGTCTGTCACACCTGCTTATTTCAGCAACTACTTATGCTATCGACTTGAAATTTGGAACAGTTATAAAAAATGCTTGTTCAACTTTATTGAAAATGAAAAAAGTCCAAAAATATTTTTATTTTAATTGCAAAAGGGGCCGGAGTGGGGGTCCGAAATTTCAAAGTGGGGTTACTAGGTCAAGTGACATATCATATGAAAGGGCTTGATCTGCACATTTCAAAATATATTTTCATTTTATTTTATGTCTCACAGTTTTCGACATATGATGAAAAATATCCAAAAAAATACCATTCCCCCCCCCCCTTATCTCCGAAGTTGGCGGGGCGAAAAATCTGAAATAATTAGAGTTGATAGGAATTGACCCAAATATGGCACCAAAAATAAAACGATGTTCCTAACTAGTACAGTTTTTTCAAAATCATCTAAATTCCTTTACAAACAAACTTAGTTATGCGGTCCGGATTTTTTCACTTTATACGTCCAAAAATTATACGGAACCCTCGGTGCGCGAGTACGACTCGCACTTGGCCAGTTTTTTTTTTTGTTATAATTTGCAAATGTCTGTTTGTTGATTGCGTTCCGTTTGGTCGCGTCATTGGCTCTTAAATGTTTTAAGTATTAACGTGGTTACGGTTTAATAAGGCATGGCATTTGAGTTGCAGTTTGAAATCTGCTGATGTGGACTATGATTTATTTACCATGAGTTAGTTTAATTCTCTTTTTTTCAACCAGAGAAAAATTCAATGTTCTAAAATTGGAATCTGTGTTGGGTTTTTTTCCTGATGTGTTAATAAAGAGTAGTCTTTCTACTTAATGTGCGTTTCACATAATAGTCCCGTTCGATGCTATGTTAAATCCCCATAATGTCAATATGTTACAACTTACAATTCTCGTTTACCACTTTTTAGTGTTGTGGACATTACTTTAACAACTCAATTTTAAAAAATATACAGGGTGGCAGGTTAGACAGTGGAAATATTTTAAGCGGTCATTCTACTCATCATTATGAACAACTTTTACTATGGTCCCATAGTAAAAGTTGTTCATAATAGGGGTCATTGTACTCATCATTATGAACAACTTTTACTATGAGACCAACCCTGAAATCGCGAAAAAAAAATCAGCTGTTCCATACATTTATGCTCACATAATTCAACAAAATGTATGGAACAGCTGATTTTTTTTTCGCGATTTCAGGGTTGGCCCCATAGTAAAAGTTGTTCATAATGATGAGTACTATGACCCCTTAAAATATTTCCACTGTCTAACCTGCCACCCTGTATAGAACTACCTATAAAATCTAGACAGTGACAGACAGAGGTGCCAATATAGCTGGGATAGGAACACTTAAGTGAAACGCACCGTAATTCATGTTGAATTACAGTAGATAGGTACCTACCTACAATACATCATCATCATCATCCGCCTAGCCTTTTCCCAAACATGATTGGGGTCGGCTTCCAGTCTAACTGGTTGCGGCTGAATATCGATATTTTACATGGAGCGACTGCCATCTGACCTCCACAACCCAATCAAATCAATCAATCAAATCAATCAAATCATTTATTATTTGCAAACATGGGTAGTTATACATAGATCTTATAATATTTCTTGTTCTCCACGTTCTGCCGTCACATGGGCATGCAAATTGTTTACAATAAAATGAGAATTAAATTTAATCTAAAATAAATTAAATTATTGTGCAAATTATAGACTACATACCACATTCACAAACATCATGGACAGTTACATTAATTATAGGAAATGTCACAATTTATTATAGAAATGTCTTTATATTATAAATAATGTCAAGGAGTAGGTATATCAGTGAGTAAATAAATAAATAATTATTGGGGAATACCGGTATTCGAATGTTAGACCAGTTGTCAGACTTTTGGGCTCCTGACTACCGTAACGACTGTCAAAGATATTCCTATGACCACCGAGACCGACTGCTTAACGTGCTCTCCGAGGCACGGAGGGATCTCGATGTGTTAAGAACGGTCACCCATCCAAGGACTGACCGCGGCAAGCGCAGCTTAACCTCGCAGATCAATCGATCAGCGCGGCTATCATTTAACCACGAGCCCCTCTACCTACCTACAATACAATAAAGTATTTGACATAATGATATCAGACATCATTATATTCAAATCAAATCATTCAAATAGTGCCGAAGGAGCACATCTGTTACACAAAATACTAACTTAATTTATTACCATATTAATAAAGTCGCAAATCAAAATCGCATTATGCCACGTCAAACGCGATCAACCCCATATGCATTTAACCCTGTTTAAGCATGCACTGATCTGACTTAAAAGACCAATGCATATTTTGTCGTCAAAAGTTGCGACTTGTCGCGCATTTGATTAAAAGTCATGCGACTGGAAAATTGAAGTTTATGGCTTTGTTATAGTGATTGTGCCTTGAATTAATAGGTTTTCTAAATTTTATAAATTGGATTCGTAGAAACAAGTCATTATTGTTAATTATCTGTATACAGGGTGGCAGGTTAGACAGTGGAAATATTTTAAGGGGTCATTGTACTCATCATTATGAACAACTTTTTCTATGGGACCTACCCTGAAATCGAGAAAAAAAAATCAGCTGTTCCATACATTTTGTTAAGTTATGTGAACATAAATGTATGGAACAGCAGATTTTTTTTTTCGCGATTACGTTGTTGGTCCCATAATAAAAGTTGTTCATAATGATGAGTACAATGACCTCTTAAAATATTTCCACTGTCTAACCTGCCACCCTGTAGATAGACAAATGTAAAAGCTATGGAGATATTTCTACAGATGTTGCTTTTCCGATTGTTTCCAACAAAGGTCACAAATAAATTTGATAGACAGCAGATAAAATTAATCTTCTGCGAAAATACATTACCAAATCAAGTTAACCGTCGGAAGTAACATAAATATGTCTCGAAAATCTCAAAACTACAATCTTTTAAGTAGAATTTTAAGACGTTACAGAACGGTCCGAGTCGAGGATAAGCAATAAAATACGACACCTATCTCGCTCGTATCGGCTTTAATGAAAACCGCCCGACTATCTGCGCTCAAAATCCGGCCCTCTCTTAGTTAATATATGCGATTTTTATCAGCACCCACCCGCACCAAAACGACTCTACACAGGGTTAAAAATATGCAAAAATCGCCGCCCCGGGGTGAATATTAAGCAATGTAATTTTGTATAATATTCCGCAATTAAAATTCAAATTGAAATCAATGCGCGAATGAACGGCCGTTACGCGTTTTGGGGCGCCCGCGACTTAGGGCCACCGCACCCAGCACGTCTGCTGTTTACTGTATTAATCCTTTAATACGTGTGGTTATATTATAACTTAGGGTACCACCACCAAGATTATTAACTTGAACTCATTAACTGCCCACATCGATTTATTTATCATAACTTTTTATTAAGTTATCAAAATGTTTAATTAAGCTAATATGTTTGATACGATATTAAAGTTCATTCGTTTAAACGTCATATCATAACTGTGACATAAACCAAGCCATTAACTTTGAACAACTTGTAACCCACAAAACTGGGCTGAATTTTACAACTAGACAAGCGGCGGTAATATCGTAAACGCTAGACGCGAATCGTTGTAAATTCAAACATTTAGTGTGTACAAAATATTCGTGGATCGTCTCCCGAGTTACGGCACACTTAATGGTCCATAAAGGCACCCCATAACTTGGCTATCAGGAAGATAATTCCAAGTGTTATTCCCTCTTAATTGGCCGTTCCGGGCGGAATCGTCAATTTGAGATATTAAACTAATTTTCAATGCTGCGTAATCGCGGAGACGTGATCCGCGCCATTGTAAGGGTTAAGTTTGAATCGTAAAAACATTTTTTTTCTGTCTGATATCGTTCTGAGAGCTTTTATGCGTAATATTTTGATGTTTTAAATCTTTTTACGATTATTGGTATTCTTGTAAATGCGATGTTTATATATGAAATTCCATTAAAATAACGTAACGATGTACCGAAACACTCAATTTTAATAATCCTTTAAATATATTTTAATAATCGTTTGCACTTCAGCGCTTTACTCAACTTTCAAAGAGAAAGTATCGATTTTGTTATTGGTTTTCGACACTGTTTAATACGCAATAATGACCGGTCATGCAAAAAAATTGAGGATGTCATCACACCGTTAAAAATTTTACGTTTCATAAAACGTTGCGTCTGCTTGCTTTCATTTTGATTGCCTAAAATCATTATTTAATCATTTTTTCATTTAATCTATTAAAATAAATAAAAAAAAAAAAAAAATTAATCATCATTTTTCAATGGCATTTTGTTAACAATGCCGTTCATATAGAATTCAGTAACTGTAGTGTTATTGCAATAAGAAAAAGCCTCAATCCTAACGTGGGCCGAAAACGCACAATGATCGTTAATTTTATGAAGTACGCCAAAATTAGTGAACTTGTTCTCATCACATTTACCAAAAGCCATCAGACAATACATCACGCAACCGCTGTGGAATAACGAAGCTGATTAAACAGCACAATAAGACAGCGGAGTCATCAAAAGCTGAGCTGACGCGTAGCGTTTCGCTTCGCGTTTCGTTCGCAGTAATTAAGCGTGCGTTGCGTTTTCAAACGCCGCGCGCATTGGAGGGTTGAGCTTTACGTTGTTTTAGGGATATCGTCAATTTGTTTTCGAGGTCTTAAAATTTGATTTAGTGGACTTTTTACTGCTATATTTTATTAAATGCTATTGAACATAGTCAATCAATCGTATTTCTTGCCTGAGTTTATAATATTTGTTTGTACTTATATATATACTTATTTAACATTTTTTTATACTTATGTAATTGTTTTTTTTGAGTTGCAAATTTACTAGATTTTCATTTATTTGTTTTGGGGATTAATCCTTTTTTCACTATCCGATAACAGTCAAACTGCCTATAAAATTGCTCGATCTGCTTTATGCTTGTCATGTATAAAAAATCTCGAGCAATTTTATACGCGTTTTCACTCCTTTAGCTTCAGTTCCAATATCCATAAACATTCCCATAAGAACACAATCAACACATTAGTTACGTCACACAAAATCTAATCAATCTTATTAAAATAAATTCCAATTTCAAATATTGCATTCCCACATTCATCTGATCCCGATGCAATGACGTCAAACTTACACACACATTTTGTTTACGCGATAATCAACTTTATGTGCAATGAAATAAGGTGTTTGTTAACTGCATGGATATCGGAGTGCCAATTTTAATTAGCCCCCGGGCATCCCCCGTACTCCCCCGCCCCCAGTGTGGCTCAGATAAGGGTGTTTGCAAATAGGAGGGACTGCAAAGAAGCCAATCCATCAAATCGCTGAACGTATTACGACACCGCGGTTGTCGCCCTCTAGTGTTGGGATTGTCGATCATTTGTTATCGATGTTTTGAGGTATTTGAGAGTACTTGAAGAATTTACGGCTTTTATAATAACACTAGCTGTTCCCCGCGGTTTCACCCCCGTTGCTCGGCTCCTAACGTGTCGTAGCGTGATGTTAAATAGCCTATACTATTTCTTATGATTCTGGCTGTCAAATACTAAAAGGATTTTTGAATCCGAATGGTAGTTCCAGAGATTAGCGCGTTCAAATAAACAAACTCCTCAACTTTATAACTTAGTATAGATTGGATGAGGACGATCTATGGATTTTTTCCAAGTTTTTCAATAACATCTTTACAGACATTATTAGATTTGTAGCATTTGTACAAATGAAAGATTCACTTAACTTAACATTGGTATCCTCTATGTTTTTTCCTTTCCTTAACAGATGTTTGTATTCTACTTCCAAAAATAACAGACACCAAAAATACTGCTTAGGTACTATTAAATCAACTGTCATTTTTAAATCACTTAAAAATAATATCACAGATATCGATATTTCCCACGCGTCCTATCACTAGTCAGCGCGTGCTTCCATTTGATTGGCGCAACTCGATAGTCCCTGCACTCATTTGCGCCCTGCACTAATGTTGGTAACTTGATAAATCTCCGAGGAGTGTCACAGACAGGACTCGAGGTCGCTTTGTGCTTGTCTAATGATGTACAGACATCAGAATCGATATAGTCCAGTTTTTGATATTTTTTGAGAAATATTTTTGATGGGATTCAAAGTTTTTAGATTTTTTATTTGACCTAGATATTTAATGTTTGCTATACATTTGAGGTAGGTTAGCGGTGCATTTGTTTTTCTAGTGATGATCATTTTAATTTGTAATTCAGTAGATGTGATGTTATTTCTGGTTTTAAAAGATGAACACAAAGTAGTACCTAGGTTTGAAGACTAATTTATTTATAACTAGCTTTGCGTAATTTTCAAAGGTTTTTTATAGCCTATGTATTATTCTGATACTTATAGGTACTTACAAAGTAAATCTTTGTAAAGTTTCATCAAAATCGGTTCAGTAGTTTTATAGGTAGGTACCTACTTCGTGATGTTTAAGTAAAATAAAAGTATTAGAAATTAGAAACAACGAAATCGTCATCAAAAATTACAAGAAGTCTCAGAGCAAATAGGTACTAAAGTAGGATAGGTGCAACCTCAGATCATAGAAACAAGGAGATATGCCATCTTAGCGTACGGGAACAACTGATGCCACCTTTAGTACATTTTTAGACACAATTACGCGCAAAATTAAGCGCTCCTTGTGAATAAAAAGATCTCCCACGCATTGAACATTCCGCACACCCTTAATCTAACACTGTTAATCATCACTCAACACTAGCACTAAACTTAAACACTGTATTTATACCATCGATCGTGTTCGGTTCGTCGCCAGCGCGTACGTGTTTAATATGAGCAATTTGCTCAAGATCAGGCATCAAGCTCGATAGCGCCTTGGCACATCTCCTTGTTTCTATGATCTGAGGGTGCAACTCATATCCAATATTGATTTTCAAATAAACATTTCAACTCCAACGAGGTATTAACATCAAACTGGCAACGGAAAAAAAAGAAAAATACATTAAATATAAAGTGTCAACCCACGCGAAGTTTAGGTCAGTTATGTTGAGAAAAACCCGTTATTTAAGACTCGTAGGCGAAAGACATGTCGCTATTTATCCTAAGATTATGATCAAGATCTTTTTTGCGTTAAAAAATCTCCATCTTGTGGCTGACAGCTGAAGTCCCAGCTGAGAATTGTAGGTTCTTTCTACTTGTGGGAATCGAGCATCTCACCAATTGCTAATATACCTACAGGTGGTCCAAAGTGGTCCAAGAGAAAACTCAGGTAAAAGGACATGTCTAGCTATCAGTATGCAGCATTAGTTTGGGGAATTTCGATAGGTACCTACCGATTAGAAATAATTAATTGATCAATTTTTAGACTAAGGCCATGTTGTTTCATCTTACAGTTACGTATCTGTAACCGTCAAATATGGCAAATTTCATACTGACTTAACGATTACGTACTGACTTACGAATACAGATGGTTTGAAGCAACCCGCCCTAAGTATATAAAAAAAACCATGTCTACAATTCCCTAGCAGAAAATTCGAATGAAAAAGTGAGAGAAGTCGAGAGGTCAAGCTGTATCTCTGATTTTAATAATTTCCCATACATAACGACTATGGGAAATTATTAAAACCAGAGATACCTACAGCTTGACCTCTTCGTAGTACTAGCCACCCTACACTACGGAGGTCATTTAAAACAGTCAATTTATTATAGTCTACGTGGACGGAGTCGCGGGCAAAAACCTAGTACAATAAAAATGCTACTGTAGATAGAACAGAAAACATATCTCGCTTTTCTTTTCCATAACACAAAGCAACCCAAACCGCAGTGGCGCGTGCCCCAGCCGGAGGGTCGCGGATTCGGTGTCGGGTTGCGCCAATCGGCTTACAAACACCATGGGAGCAAACGCCACACCGTGCAGGATTAGCGCTAATGAGCAGTTTCACTTGTTACGCCCGATGGCATGGGACTTGGCGGATCAAATGTTTTTACCTACAGATGGCATGGTACAAGTAATTTTATGTGTTTGTTTGCAAACGAAGATGGAGTCTTGCCCGTTCTTCGCCATAGGAATCTGCGCTTTGGAACCTTGGATTATACCTTCATCTTGCTGACTAACTGAGACTCCTTGGCAAATCAAAAGTACGTAAGTGGTCTAATTGAAATAAAATATGCTTTGACATTGATGGTATAATAAATCTTATCTACATTGGCATACGTTTCATTTTCCAAAATATGATCTGTGATTGAGATAAGTAAGACTAACATTGCCTCTACGTAACCATGAAATAGATTCCAGTGCTTGTATTAACACAGATTCTTTTCCAAATGATTTAAACTAAGTTGAAAAAATTAAGTAGATAATTACAATAAAAACAAGAATAAAATCTTGGCTTCTCTTTAAAAATTCAAATAAAACCGTATCAAACCATAGTTATCGTTTGACCGTAAAATATAACCTAAAGAACCATTTTATGAAGTACTAAAATTACCTTTAAATGCTATAAGAGTCCATCATCACATAAAAATTAGAGTGACCACGATAACTTCAGCTATGGAAGTAAAAATGCCATAAAGATCTATCCATAACCAATATGAAGTGTGGACTATAAAATGGATAGTAAGGAATCTTATAACAGATCGTTTATTTTACGATTTCTTTCAAAATTAGTTAAATATACGACTGTGTTATTTTATGTTTCTATTTCAAATACTAGGGATACATAGTGATGAGGCAATCCGTTTTTATTGATCGGATTCGTCTCGATGGCTTGATTAGGACGGAACTTATGAATTTTAACGTCGGTGCAGAGAACGGGGAAAACAATGTTATTTTGCGCGATTTGCATAATGCCTGATATGAATGGGTGAGACGAGAGCCAATTCGCTTATCGCATATATTTCTTAGTAACATAAAACGGAATATTTGTTGAATTCAAAAAAAATAAAACGCGAAGGGATTTTTTCTTAAAGTGGGCTACAATTTTCTATAGAAAATATTTATTTTCTACCTAAGCTTTACATTATACTTTTTTAATCAATGCTATTTTTCTCTGATACAGTATCTATCAATAATTTATTTATCAGTACCTACCTATATTCAAATCAATATGCTTAATTACTAAAAATCATATGAATTTTATTATCTAAAATAGAAAACAGTGTTGTGAAAATGCAATAATTTTTTAATTCGATAAAATTAACTCAATAAAAGCTGCACTCTTGACTTTTCGCACGCATATCTGTTTATGTTTGCACTCGTCCATTTGGGGGTGTATTAGAAACATTAGGGGTAGGTGCGTATGTGTGCGTCGCGCTAAGATGAATTAGGGGATTACAATACTGCATCATGCAACTGCACTCTGATTTGGCACGCTCAAACTTATACAGGATGAGTAATTAAAAATATTATATTAAAAAAGAAAAAAACATGAGAATAAGATTCAATTTCATGCAAACTGACAATTTAATTTCGACAGTCCGCACACATGAATCAGGAAAATACAAAAATAACAATCACGCAAAAAAAGTTTTACCAATAATAACCCACGTACAACCAAACTTTTAAAACGTAATTTTAACAAAATAAATCTCGGTACACGTATAAAACAATTACACAGACAATAATCCCGTTGTTTTTGTCAAACTGGAAGCGTTTTATTGTGTCTTCTACACCCTATATCGCGCTGGGGTGGCCACGCAACATCGAGGGGCGACGGGTAATGGCCTAAGAGTAATTTTATTACTTTACCCCTATTACCATCACAATGTGCATGCCACCGGTCCAATGAGATACGCACACTCGATACAGTTGCCCGTCGCGTTGCGTTTCGACGACATCCATTTTTATCGATAAACGTTACAATGCAGCAGCGCACAGCACTATTTTATACGAATGACATAGAGCTGTTGTTACATTGCTTAAAAAAAGGTTACATTGAAGGTTAGAAGCGCAGAATAAAAATTGGTACGAGCAGCGAATTCAGCTTTTATTATTAACGATGTACAAAGCAACAAGGAGTACGGAAATAAGACGCTCACACCCCGCTACCTACTGATTCGATTTGTTCCTGCTACGATGAATATTTGATACGGCTCAGTGCACGCTAATTTGTTTATCCTGTTGCCTGTTTCTACTCTCCTGGTACCTGTAGTACAGAATTCAAAATTATTCGCATGTATTATGCAAAGGAAAAGAGTATCAGCCACCAGTTCTCTTCCGAAAGAAGAGTAGCACAACCCCTTTCGCCAGAAACTTACTGTTTGAAACTTCGGCCCAATGGAAAAGTAAACACTGAGATGACAACTGATAAAGATGTTGGTACTTATGAAAGAAGAAGACGTACTGCGCCGAACGAGTCGTGGAAACTTTTGAAAATTAAAATTGCTTAAACGTAGGTACCATTTCCAGACAGGGTTAATCTATCACGTTACGAGCACAAAAGAGAAACAAGCAACTGAAATGTGATACTCTTGTATTCCGGATAATAAAGAATATGACTAATATCAAGACATCTCATTTAAGTATTCACATCTAGAACATCCGCTATCATCATCAATGATCATGACGTAAAATGCATATAAGAAACACAGTAAGAATTAATTAACCGTAGGTACCAGCGAGATAGGAATCGGCGGTATGTCAGGTGATTAAATAAATACAACTTGGCGTTTCTAATTAATATGCCAGGCGCAGTTTGATAAGACGCTCTCGTGTACGAGCGGGACATCTCTTGCGTTCGCTAACTGCCTGGTACCCGATTAACACGTTGTTATAATTATGTGAAATTTGTCTTGTTTGTACGTGTTTAATGCATTCGCATGAGAAATGTAGATTACTAGACAATTATAAAAAAAAACAATTAAAAATAGGATGTGTTTTGATGAAGTTCGTGTTAAAAACAAGACTTGTAATATTTTTCTTGGTTATTTGTTGTGCACTGTGTTTTATAGAAATAAGAACGAACCTATTAACAATTTAAATGACGAATTGAATCATAAAGACAGCTTTGAATGAATAACAAAATCAGAGACAAGCTTGGCAAAGTTAGTTTCAATGAATGTATTAATTCAACCAAAGGTAATGGCAAAGGGCCATTAGTTTGGTGTGACCTTTGACCTCAGAACGGCGCTGCACAGGTAGATAACGCATTAGCCAGCCTCGCTACTGGTGCCAGATGCATTAGCCAATTTGACCGCCGCAGTCTAGTTGCGTAATCCAATCGAAAATGCCATCAAATTGGCTGTCACAGTTGGTGCAATTTCTGGCTTAATTCATAACTACCAGTATATTAGTTCAAAACAAGGAATACAAAGGACTGTTTCTCTAAACATAGCAGGCTATGTACTAGATGAGAAAATAATGAGCAAAACAAACATTTAATTTTATCAAGCAACCACACTAATTACATTTTTCGAGTCCTTCATAAATCAATTACCGAATTGTTACACTTTTAAGTTATGCATTGTCGATAGCCTATTTAAAAGTAGGTATGAAAAATTACATAATTCCCCATAGATTATGGGTTTCAACAGCGATTAGCATTAATCTGGCAAAAAAATTATGGATTACCTATTTATCCATCCTCAGCAGCTTTATTGTATTAGTATAGATGGATTAACCAAGCACGTCAATACTGAATCATTTTCCCCCTCAGGTGATGCGAGCAATGCGAGTATCGGCTCCGGCGAGGGTACGGGAGAAGAGGATGACGACACGAACGGCAAGAAGAACCAGAAGAAGAGGGGCATCTTCCCGAAGGTGGCTACCAACATCCTCAGAGCGTGGCTATTTCAGCACTTAACGGTTAGTACTTAGACAACTTACCCAGCTCCATTGACTCAGTGACCTAGTCTTCGCTTACGATAGAGTCCATTACTTCGTTTTTCTTTGGGTGTTTTATATCCCTAAGATTTATTTTGTCGATGATGAACAGACATCTGTGGAAGCGTCCATGCGTAACAGTCCAAAGATCATAACTTACCATCAGCCGGCCTAGCATGACCACGATAGAAACGGGTTTTGTCTACATAGAAATAGACACAGTGACAGATTGTAGAAACATTTCTACCGTTTCATTCATAAAATGTAGAAATGTTTCTACAATCTGTCACTTTGTCTATTTCTATGTAGACAAAACCCGTTTCTATCGTGGTCATGCTAGGCCGGCTGGTGAGATAGAGGAAGAATTACTTAATGTTACAAAAAAAGAAGAAGGGAAAGATCAAAATATTTATTTTTGTTACTACGCTTCTGTCATAACGTTCTTCATTCTTTAATAGTTTAAAATTAATTCCTAACGTATGTACTCTATTGCTAGGTTATGGGCCAATTTCAACAAGCTCTGTTAGTTGCTAAACGTCCCATTGGGCATTTTAACGGTTGTCAATGTTGTCATTTTGACTGTTTTGCATAGTGAGACAGTATGTCAAAATGATTAACAGGACAATGTAGCAACCAAAAGAGCTTTGTGAAAGGATTGCTTTTCCATTGCTGCTAAGGGAAGATCACAGATGGTGATAATGATGATATAGTTTCACTTATAAATAAGATATCTCTTATAATGATGTAAGCAAAGGAAATTCGAAAATCTAAGGTCTTTATGAAACAAATGTGAGCGTCCTGCTTTGGAATCATTGTTTAGCTAAGGTAGATCAAATCAAAATGGAGTTAGCCACAGTTTTCAGCTAACAGTAACTAACGAAATCTTTGTAGCTCAATGAAAATTTTATTGGTGGCGGGAATTTTTAATTGAAAAGCGTCGGCGGTCCGCCGCGGTGGCTGCGTCACGCTCAATGCACCATTGTGATCCGTTTTTAAAAGTTACCCAACAATGCCTATGTATGTGTTTTATGGCATTTTCCCGCGTAAATCGCAATTTCCCGAGCCCGGAATTATGTTTTTTTTTTCGTGTTTTTCCCTTTTTTGTCCATGGTGTTTCAGTTGGGATGTAGGAAATAGGGTTTGTGATTTTTTGGATCGTTCGAGATTGATATTTTTGGACGATGTTGTTGTACTTGCATGTGATGGTAGGCAAAAGATTGAAAGATTGATCCGCTCGACTCATGTTTTTTAGAATGTAGGTACCTTCAAAAATCTCTTTTTGCTGCTAAAAACTCCCTCTACGAGTCTGCACGTGTACCAATTCGAGTTAAACTTTTTAAACTTCTTTGACATTTCAAATTACGTCGCCGATCGATCTGCAACCCCCGACTTAAATTGATTGATGAAATTCGAACAAAAAGTAAACATTAGCATAAGACTACCAGGATATCAGGGAGGCGAGACAATCGTAAGTGCACGACTCAGTGTTGCGTAGTAATTTCTAGAATGGATACCGGGCGCGGGGTAGGGGGGGCACGGGAGGAGAGAGGGTGCAATTTCATTACCGGTCCGGATCCGCGGCCATAAATCACCAGGGCCGAAGAAGGCGCTCGGTACGCTCAGCGCTGTTCAGGTGACGCTCGCAAAGTCGCCTGAGCCCCGGTATTTCTGTTTCATTCGAAGCGAGCCGACTCCAATACCACTTTCTTTATGACTATGAATTCCGCGAATTTTCCGTACGCTCCCGCTGAGTTACAAGAGCGAGTTTTAATTACAATCTTCGGTGAGCCTTCACAATTAGCCTGCTCCCTAAAATATCAGCGTCTCGCTATTTCCTAAAAAGGAAATCCTTTTTGAATATTGAATATTTCGCGCCATTTCGTCGGCCAGCTTGAACTTTAAAAAGTATACGTCGGCAATCGAATTAGGGAGCTTTTAGCGCGTTATGTTTGGCGCGTTTTTGCGCATCGCTTGTCCGCGCCCATTACCGCTCTCCAAATTACTTATAATTGCTTCGCTTAGCGCTAAGTGCTTTCATTATGGGCTCCCTGCAAAACAGTTCCGGTGTAGGTCGGGACGCGTCAACACTAACGCGACTCGCGCGATAACATTTTAAAGTTCGCGAATTTCTATTAGCGTGTGACGGGTGCGATGAAACGCGGTCGCACATAGACAATACTTGAAATCGGCGTAAAAAGAGCATTCGACCCATATATCGGGCGTGAAACTGCATAGCTGTCAGTTTGACGTTTGTAATATTCATTCGATTACGCGCTGCGGGAAATGGAACGCCGCGTGGTGACAGCGCGCCACCTGCGCAGCACGCGCCGCTGATTGGTCGGCCGCCGGCGGGAAACAAATGAATGGTTGTCCCACGTTCGAATCCTTGACCACAAAGGTCGAGTGTTCGAATATGGAACGATTGATATGCGATTACACAGTTACACTGGCTCCATGGAATCGAATGAAGCGTTTGAATTAATTCGGTAGCGAGCGCTCCACGACCAAAAAGGGAAGTCAAATGATCTGGTGGCTAACGCGGAGTCGTGAGTATTGTATGTGAATTTAAATTCAGTGCGGTGCATGCGATATTGGTAACAATCCGAATGTCCGTGACTGGAAGCGTTTTGAATTTTAAAATTGCCCGCGGTACGTGTAATAACGGTCGCGTTTGAATTTCATAGATTTTGTTCGGATAGCGTTTAGTTTGTTACGAGAGATTGCTAGCTTACGTAAAACATAACGGCTGCTCCGGCGATAAGGTTTTATTTTCCTACAAGTCATGAAAACAGTAGAATCCCACATAAATATCACCAAATCCGTTGAGGTTAAAATCAAAACCAGTCATGTTAACGCAAACTTTCGGCTTACATCATCCGCTAATCGTCAAATCCTCGCAGACGCTGCAAATCGCACATAATACCTCACCTGGAACGCTTCCCCACGAAATATCCGAAAGAAAATAATATTGAATAACGCCAGTCTTAGTACAAATCCTACGCAGCTGCCTTAAGCCCTTTCGGGGGGCTAAAAATAATTATAAGTCTGTAATAATCCCGGTACAGGGCGCCCGTCGCGCGACAAGACTCCATATTGTTTTTGGGTGCGCTCAGTTGCTTGTACTTATGATCTCCTGGTAATTTATTACGTTTCGTATCGGGTAATGACATTGTTATTTTGATTGTTAGAAATATAAATTATAATGTTTCGTTAAGTTATTATAATGTTTACAACTTCTAACTTTATTCATGTGACAATATTTAATCCTTTTGCATGGGCGTAGCCAGCCATGGGCTCAGGGTGGGGCAGCAGTCTAAAATAATATGTAACTAGCAAACTATACCCGCGGTTATACTCCGGTTATTTTTTTTGTGTCGACTGTCGAGTGTGAACTTTCTTACGGATATTAAATATTGTAGTTAGTACCTGGATAATTTAAATTTTTAGGGTCAGAGCCAGGGTGGGGCAGACGCCCCACTCTGCCCCACCGTGGCTACGCCCATGTCCTTTTGTAATAAAATAAAACTAGCTAGTAAAATAATAAGCCATAGATCAGACAACACTAAAATTATTTTAATACTAGCTCAAACAACAGTTGTATGAATAATTTACATGAACAGTTTCACTGCACGACGCACGAGTCAAGCCGAGAGATGCAATTGCGAACTATTCAAACACGACACTTGATTGTTAACCCAGAAACTTTGAAATTCCCAGACATGGAGATAATTTAAATTAAATTAAACTAGGAACTGAATATAAGTACAAGAAACTAGTATGCAGTGTATTTTAATGTTCTTACTCATTCTTGCGCTGACAGACTCATTATTGCTATCTCTTATCTTGAAAGAAATGGAGGAACACTCATTAGCTCTGACCACTTGTTATCCATGACATTATTAATTCTACTTTTGCACAGAGCAATTTCCGTTTATTATTAAAATGAAAAATATCATAATGATCAGTGTAACATCAAGATGCATCCAAAATATACATCAATCCAACATATGAAATGCTTATTATAGCAAAAGCTGCTAACATTGTTCAAATGAATTCTGTATGAAATCTGCCTGATATATGAACACTTAAGCCACATAAAAAACATCCAAGCAATACCAAAGGCGATGCTTATGATAGAAATTTTCAATAACCACATAACAGCAATTATAATAATGTACTAAGGCCACATAAAACGCAGGGTATATCCATGCGTCTAGCGGTGTAGTATTACCGAAGGCTCGGGTTGCCTTTGCGAACCACCGCGGCGGAATGAACCTAGATAAATTCATAAGATAAATGCTTGCATGATACGACCTACCTAGGCGCAGTTTTCTTGGCTGATTTTGAAGGATCGACTGGTTTGTTGATGTTATTTTATATGTTAGAGGATAGTAATGACACATTAATTATTTCCTTCCTCAGAGATTTCTGCGATAATTTAATATTTTGCTTCTACAATTTTACTGTACGAGAGAACCTGCAAATTAACTGTACCGCGCAAATTCTCAAAGTAGATTATGTTAAAGGATAATGCCAAATACTATTTAGTCATACTTAAACGACATTATACCAAATTGTTACTGCATCAACTTTCTCTAGGGTGTGAATTTTTAACGCTAAACCTTTATGTTCCCATTTGATTCTGCATATTAATGTTTTCTTGTAACCAACCAATGACTGTTCATATATTTCACCACAAATGTTGTCCACGGAAATATTAGAGAATTTTCCTTTTTTTTCGACCCACCCCTACTTATTTAGGACTAAGGGTGCGTCGTAAGTTTTACTTTTGGCCGGCAAGGGCAAATTGCAAGCGAATCCAGCCAATGAGAATTTATTAATATTAAAGCGACAGACGCGGGTGGACAGCAAATTAAGTTATAAAAATGTTTATTTCTTTGGACTGGGGTCGTGTTTGTATGTAGTGATAGGTTAAGGGATTTGGTTTTGGATGGGTGAGCGGAATTATTGTAAACATGAAAAAGATTATGTAGATGGAAAATACAGTGGTAGTCTTAAATTTCAACTTGTAGAATAAGACAATGAAATCTCGGGATAGTTGTAGACTAATAAGTACATAGGTACAAGATAATGCATCCTTTAAAAATAACTAAAACAAAATAAATATAAAATGCTAGACTTTCCACTGTTTTCCCTATGCGCTACAAGTAACGAATATTTTTTTAATCTACCCACGATTGTCACGTCTGTCCACCTAAATCCATCCCGTCCCCCAGCGGACAGAAATCATTTCCGGCCATCCACGGAGCAGATTTCCGAAAACTACCCACTTTTTAAGTCCGCGACGTTAAATGCGGACGTTGCAAGAACTACCGGAAATAGAGTGAGCGACAGGGATAGGAACATACGTCTATACCATACGTTGAAAAGGGACAGATGTATGTTCGGAATGCGTCTTCGAAATTCGTTTTGCAGAAATTTGAATTTCGCGAAATGGAATTTGCGCGATTGATGGGGTTAATAAAAAATGTTCAAGTGTGTTCGGTTACACCAAAGATAGAACGGTTACACCAAAGATAGAAGTATCCACATTGAATCTAGCGTTAGAAACTTCAGAAAATTCAGGCCTTTTCGTCCTTAAACTACCTGCGTTGATATGATTATTTATAATGCACACCTTTGCAGTATATAAAACTTTAAAGGCCAGCTGTGGATTTTCTATTAGTCCATTAGTCATACGATAAAAATAGCACCTATTAAATTATATATTCATTTTATAGTCATGTTAAATTATATCTTATTTTTAATATTTTTATTTAAGACGTTCACTATAATTCTCATCTTCATGTACCAATGTCTATTTTTTTTACTCATCGCTCTTTTCGCAGACAGACATGCTGTTGGCAAACATTTCTATCGAAATAAGCGCGCAGCACCTTAGTTTGTATTTCACACTTGTACTTGGTACCACACACACTTTGTGCCTTGTTGTGTGCACTTATACAATTAAATATATCTATTTAAAATAAAAATAATTATGTACTCCACTGGAACCGGATCCAGCCACCTAACACCAGCCTTCTTGGGCATTGCTAAAGGCTCTTGGCTATTAAGCCATTGGTCGAAATTACTATTTGATCAATTATTGCTAAGTTCACATTTCATTTCCGTACTGACGAACTCGCGTACTAAGTCCGAATACACCTATGAAATTATACTTGCCATATTCTTTTATATTTATGTGCAAACTGTCCAAAATATTCCATAACATCATTCGTGCTAACAAAACTACACAAATTATCATTTCTTATCCTTCCCTTGTCCATAAAGTTGTTTGTCTACCCTCAAAGGCAACAGCTTGAATATATCCGAAACTCCGTAAACGTCAAGTATCCTAAGCAAACTCAGCGTACTATAACTCGGATAATCTATTCGGGGAACCGAACCCGTTACCCTCGCAAACAACAACCCTCTCGTCACTTAGAATATCGTGTTACTAAAAGTATTAATTAACTTATAGTTAATATTACTGATGTTTTTGTTTTCGATTTGTGAGATGTAGGTAGTTCTAATATTTTGCCAAGTAAATAGTGTTAAGCTGTCTTCAGACTACGCTATACTATATAGCATTAATAGCATATAGCTCATAGCACGACAATATGTTATATGTTCACACTGTGCTATGCTGTAGGGCTTTGTATGGCGCGCTATACTATATAGCATACGCTATACTATATAGTACAGCGTAGTCTGAAGACAGCTTTAAGGCTTAAATCTATTGTTGATCGAAGATTTTAACAGTTGACAGTAATCAAATAAAAAGTAGATACCTACACAATCTGGGCACAGAGTCTGCTATTACATTGTGTCAGAATGGTCTCACATCGTCATCGTTATTACTTACGGTTACGGTTACGGTTTTGACAGTTATGATGTCTTTGACAGTTATGTGCCATTCTGACACTATTATAATTATAATTGCAATAGGTATTTAATCTTCTTGGCAATAGCAGACTTGGGGCCCAGGTAGAGAGTAAGAGCTCTATGTAAGGCTCATCACAGACGTCCGTAATGGCTTACTGGTTTCAGAGAACGAATGAATGATATCGTTCATAAATTGAACGATATCGATCATAAATTGAACGTTTAAAAAACGAAAATTTGACGTAAAATACCTCATTCACCTTCTTAATTTTTCCGGAAGTCTGTGATGACCCTAAAAGAGGTCGTCTGAGGAAGTTCCATACCTATTTCTACCGTTAAGCAGTATTGCTGTGGTCCGGTTGGAAGGGTTAAGATAAATGCAGATGTAATTGCAATCACATGAGAAGTTTCAAGTTTCCTCCAGGGTGGTAACGCACCTGCGATACCTTTGGTATTATAGATGTCCATGGATGGTAGTTACCACTTACCATAGGTGGACAATATGCCTGTTTGTGTCTTATGTGCATGTGAACATGACATTTAAATGTTTAGTCAACTACAATGGTATTGTGATTAGGGTAGATACTTAAGTACTATTAATCTAGGTATAAAAGAAACTTTCAGTGAAACCGTGGAAACAACTAGTACTAAGACAATTGAGCGTTTCGCCATTAGCAAACGATACCTTTATTTTTTCATGTTGACCCAATTAAGACCACAATATAATTACATTCCCATCCCAAAAACAAGTAATCACCGACTACAGTTGATGGGGACTTATCAACAGATCAAAACAACAAGAGTCGTAACGGAGGTACAGTTGTCCAAAATTGGCCGTTCCATATCTGGCCGGTGTATCGGGGGTGTATCCTACCCCCGCGGGAGGGGTCGTTAAGATAACGTGTATCTCCACTGGACACGGCTCTCAGGTTACTTAATACGGGCGCTCGTGTACTTTTTGATGGTTGTATTTGAATAATATTTTGGCAAATTACTTTTTTGCCATATGTTTTTTAAGACTTGCATAATACAAATATCAGCAATTATCGTGCTATACAATTTAGTGATTATTTGTTGAAGGTCATTTTAATTTATTAATTTATTAATTTTGAAATCTAGACGTATGAAATCAGACGTAATTAAATGTTTTAACCGAACTTGAAGACCAAACAACATTCAATTTATTTTTAATCATTGCACCAATTCTACGTCGTGAATTATTTAAGAAACATTGCCTCGTCCCAAGCGTATCACCAAGTACCATTGCCCAGTTACATCACTATGCACAAAGAGGGTACCTCACGTATCGTCTATTAGGGAGTGACTTACGGACATGAGAAGATACGGAGGACACAGAGGACACGGGTGGACACGGCAGGGACCACAGAATAGCTAATAACAAGTCTACGTGGCTTTACTTAGACGATGTCACGGTTGTTATAATCGGACGCAAAAGCATTTGACAAACACAGTACAAACGGCTTCTATGGCTCTTCTAGTCGAGTTCGGTTCGTGTGTACAGTAGTCCATAGTCTAACTAATAATGATAATGTTCTTAAAAATGTTCGTTTTAAAAGAAATTATTTTTCATTTTCCTTTTGCTCAAACAATATTCACGTACCCTGAGGCTATTCTTGCGAGATATATTAAAAGGACTGCTGTTGAAAAATATTATCTTTGACCCTTTGCCTAGAAAATATTCAACGTAATTTCAATCTGAAGCAAAGAAATAATGTATCCCAGCATATCAATAACGGCGACAACTCAGAAACTAGCATGTACGAAGATATTAAGCTACCAGGAGACCATAAGTTACGGACACAATATCAAGCGAAAAATCCTCGCGAAGCTCGCACTTTGATTAATGTATTCGTATGTCACAGTTATATTGCGCGAAAAACCCCTTATATTCTTTGAGTCCCTATATCAGGGTGTTATACAAAATCTAGGGTATATTAAAAAGGGTGGAAGGTATTCCTATTTATGTGACAGAGTCGCACCTGCGTTGTCCCGAGGCTTCCATGTAGATGACTGTGGGGGTTACCGAAGATATATTGTTTTCGCCTTATTTTGAGCTTTATAATGTTTCTTGTATTTTGTATTTTCTTGAAATGAAGACTTGAGTGAATTTATTTTTGCCTTGGAAATTATTGAAACGTCAGTTATTTCTATGTCAAGCTGGAAGATTCATACACGACCTCATTCCCATGTAAACGAGATTTAAAAATAGTTGATAAAACAAAATTTCTTTGTTATCATCATCAAGATGTCCATCTCTGCCCCAAGCATCGCCGAACGACCGACACAATCAACACTTTATAGGTACTTAATATTGTTTTAACATCTTAGTTCAAAGAGTAATCTTGAAGTTTCTTGTCGATTCTTCTTTAAAGAAAACAAGTACCTACAATTAAACACGCACACCTTAATTCCCAACATTTCAAAAGCGACGAACAACAAACAAATATATTGAAATCTCGAATATTTTTGCACAGCCCTAAGGGTGAGTATAAACTAGAGCATTTTCTCGAACATTTCTGTGTAATGTAACGTTCTTAGGAATGGTCAATACAGGTAATAGAGCGGCTCGTTGTTCTGTTACAAGTAAATGCTCTAGTCTATACTAACCATAAGACATTTAAATCAATCAGCATGTCAAATAATAAGGAAAAAAGCGATTAAGCGCTTCAAAAAGGAGGAATTCGTCGTCAATTGCTAATGCCGAACAAAAACTAATTAATTACCACCGGTCCATCGCTTCTAAGCGCACGCAATTTTAAAATATTACCATTTCCGTTGACGTAAAAAGTGCAAGTTGTCCGTAATGGCTGACGTTGATGACTTTATCTATTTCTTCAATAGTCATGAGCCCTATCACGTAAAGGTTTTCTTTATGAATCCGTTGATTTTATTTACATATTTTAACATTTTAAAATATTGAAAATATATGTAGGTATCTACATTATACCTAAAAATAATAATAATATCAGCCCCGTTTATAAACTGCTGCCCACTGCTGAGCACGAGCCTCCTCTCAGTACGAGAGGGGATAGGCCATAGTCCACCACGCTGGCCAAGTGCGGGTTGGCAGACTTCACACGCCTTCAAGAACGTTATGGAGAATTCTCGGGCATGCAGGTTTCCTTACGATGTTTTCCTTCACCGTTAAAGCAAGTGATAATTAATTTCTAATACGCACATGACTTCGAAAAGTCAGTGGTGCGTGCCTTAAAAAATAGGGATCCATACCGATGGATACCTATTTTTTAACTACCCCGGTAGCTTGGACCCTGTTCCCTATACCGATAGGGAACAGGGTCTAAGCTACCGGGGTAGTCAGGGTCCAGAGAGAGGAAACTCCTAACTATTCGAGCCGTACTAAGAGTATACCAAGCTCTTGATCCAACTGCCTAACGAATGCCTCCCCAGGTGTTGGTCGAGGCTCTTGGCTATTAGGTCCTTGGCCGTTATATCGTCACTAATTTAGAAATAATAATTGATTACTAGCATTTACACGTAAAAAGGAAACAAAAAAAAATTGGATAGGCTGGCACAAAATAAGCAGAAACAATTAAAGTAAAATTTGAATTAAAAAAACCGGACAAGTGCGAGTATGCCTCGCGCCCTAAGGGTTCCGACATAAGATCATAGATGGCGCTACTGCATACTTCCAATTGGCGCCATCTATGAGCAGCTGGCTCCATTTATGGTCCGGTGACTGACGGCGGACAACAAAGTAATCCTATAAGGGTTCCGTTTTTCCTTTTGAGGTACGGAAACCCTAAATAAAAGAAAATAATTATATAAAATGGTAATAGACTTTTAATAAAAACTCTTAACAAAAAAAAAACATCAACATCAGCCTTAGATAACAAACAAACAGCCTTTCCTACTATTAATTAAACAAAAATTATATTGCACACTTTTTTACATTCAAACTTTTTATACAGAACTTATGTAGTTAGTAGTTTAAGTAGTACTTACTACTCAACTTACATGCATTACCCATAAAACCAGCGATCAACTTTTTTGAAATCATTATCTACCACTTCCCGACTTTTTCTTTAAATTACCGCATTTTAAAGATAATTTTAATTTTACCCACGGTAATCGGTGACCCTATCAATGCAGACACGTCACTTCTGGATGTGTTGTGTGCCAGGGCACCTGCATTTACAAGTGGTAAGGTACTCTACACACTAGTAGTTTTAAAACTTTCGCGAATGGTACACATGTTTTTAGGGTTCCGTACCAAAATGGTAAAAAAGGAACCCTTATGGTGCGAGTTCGTCTGTCTGTCTGTCTGTCTGTCTGTCTGTCTGTCTGTCTGTCACATCTGCTTATTTCAGCAACTACTGATGCTATCGACTTGAAATTTGGAACAGCTATAAAGAATGCTAGTTCAACTTTATTGTAAATTAAAAAAGTCTAAAAATATTTTTATTTTCATTGCAAAAGGGGCCGGAGTGGGGGTCCGAAATTTTAAAGTGGGGTTACTAGGTCAAGTGACATATCATACCCCCCCCTTATCTCCAAAGTTTGCGGGGCGAAAAATCTGAAATAATTACAGTTGATAGGAATTGACCCAAATATGGCACCAAAAATAAAACGATATTCCTAACCAGTTTTTTCAAAATCATCAAAATTCCTTCACAAACAAACTTAGTTATGCGGTCCTGTTTTTTTCACTTCTTACGTCCAAAATTGATACGGAACCCTCGGTGCGCGAGTACGACTCGCACTTGGCCGGTTTTTTAATTAGATCGTGACTTTTCGACTTGACGAATCTTCTCATGACCACGGTCAATGCAACTTGATTGAAACGTCGAGGTTACTGATATTTTGATTATGTTTGTGCGCGAAAAGTTAAAAAATATTAGTGCACACTAGTGACTAGAGCTTTTAGATACTTGTAACATAACATCGAGCCACTCTGTGTCACCCTTTCACAAACCGAACGAGAACGCTCGGAGTTTTGTTACAACTTGGTTTTACAAACAATAAGGGAATTTCTGTAACATTTCAAGCAATAAAAAATTGAAAAGTAAATGCAAAACAGATAGGAATGTTACAGATAAATGTTTACTCGCCGTGCTCACTCATACGTCGAACATTAGCAAGCATTCGCAGGAACGTTACATTACATGGAAATGCTGTTTTAAATTGAGCTTTTGCTTGTCTTGTAACATTAGCTGTTCTTCGCGGTTTCACCCCGTTGCTCGGCTCCTAAGGGTCGTAGCGTGATGTTAAATAGCCTATACTTTTCTTCATGAATCTGGCTATCATATACAAAAAGAATTTTTCGAATCCGACAGGTAGTTTCAGAGATTAGCGCGTTCAAATAAACAAACAAACAATCTTCAGCTTTATAATAGAATAGATAGTATAGATTAGTAAGAACCTCAGATCATAGAAACAAGGAGATGTGCCAAGGCGCTATCGAGCTTGATGCCTGATCTTGAGCAAATTGCTCATATTAAAAACGTACGCGCTGGCGACGAACCGAACATGATCGATGGTATAAATACAGTGTTTTAGTTTAGTGCTAGTGTTGAGTGACGATTAACAGTGTTAGATTGAGGGTGTGCGGAATGTTTAATGCATGGAAGATCTTTTTATTCACAAGGAGCGCTTAATTATGCGCGTAATTGTGTCGAAAAATGTACTAAAAGTGGCATCAGTTGTTCCCGTACTAATTTGCTATGATGGCATATCTCCTTGTTTCTATGATCTGAGGTAAGAACGTTACATTACAGCGAAATGCTCTGGTGTATACTCACCTTAATGCCAATGCGTGAAATGGTTTCTACCTTTAAATTTCATGGATTCAGATAGATTGCTATTATAGAAGCGTAGATTAAAGAAGTCAGATAAGAAATTGATAATTAATTTTAGTGAATTTCATTATCTTGCTTTGAGGTATAAAATTAAGAATGAACGCAGTAATTGATCATGTAATGTAATTTCTTTCTGGTACCTAATGAATAGGAGAGTGCCTTTACTACGATACGATCAGTAATAATAACTAACGGATAACCAACGGATAATGGCACATAACCCTGCTCAAGCTACATTGCCAATTACCTTGAGGGAAACAAAAAAAATTCAAACTGTAGTTTTCAAACACATGTTTCCCATAATTTATAAAGGTTACAATCGAAAAGTGACCCGTTTTAAAAATGCAGTGGATCGGTTCCGCCGCTCTACGGGGAACACCGTAATAGACGGACGGTCAAAGTGTTTTCACTTATGAATTGTTAATGAAACATCAACCCCTGGAACCCTTCAAGTTATGCTCCGGCCGCATGGGGTCGATTCATGGTGTCGACTTTTATGGGAATTACCCTTTAGTTTTTTATGAACTTACCGTTTTGCAACAACATGTAAATTGAACAAAAAGTGGCCCGAAATTCACCCCTGGAAATGCTGGCGGATCTTTTGTGGCAACAAATTTATTTTTTTATTTTACCTAGTTTGTTCTGCAAAAGCGTATGATTAACTAACACACACTGAGTCCAAGTTGAGCAGTAAATTTGAGTCAAACTGAATGGGTTACACGCGGGAAATTTTTCCCCAAGCCGAGAAAACTTACCATTTCCACGGGAAAAGTCGGTAAAACTTGGTGCAAGTAATCTAAAGTTAGGTACCAGAGCGGCAGAGGCTATTTAGATGCACATCTTAACTCGCCCAGATTGTGAACGAACTTCGCTCCCGGGCGCGCGGGAACTCGGAAAGTGTTTCCTTACTCGGCTTTTTCTTCCGAAGCAAAATTGCAAGTGTGGAAAGGAGGATGTAATCCAATGAGAATAGAATCTAAATGATTGTTGGGAGTTGGCAATTTTCGATAGTATCGATTTAATTAAACAAAGAGCTGTTCGGATTAGCCGGCCTAGCGCTTAATCCTGATAGCTGTAGCTTGCGGAGTCACGGGCCGGAATGGCGCTGTGAACGCTAGGATTGTTAGCTCCAATTTATATTTTATTAGAATTTAAATAGTGTTAAGTTTTCGATTAGTTTAATTGTAATTCGATTAGTGAAAATCTATAGTACCTAATTTGAGCAAAACATTATATTTTTTTTTACCTCTAACTAATTTATTTTTGCATATAATCGCCACCATTTTTTTAATGAACTTTTAAATAATGTCCGTTAAAAGTCCAGTATTCTTTATGACATAAAATTCTTCAAAATACATTTTAATACTCAAAATCAACCCTTCCCCGCCGCTGTCACCTCGCCAGGCTATATTTATTTAATTTTAATAAACAGCACTTTGCATACGCACACTGTGTGTCGTGTGTGCCGCTGATAATGCGGACATTTGCATCGGACGCGCCTGTGAGTTATCTGCAGGTGCCCCAGGGGTGAGGCGAGGTAGACAGCAGTACTTATTAAAATTTTTACTAGTTAATTATTGGGTTGGTATCTGTGAGGTCCTTCTATCATACTTTTATAGATGTAAGTAATAAAACTTCAACTTTTTTTTTTTCGTTTTCTATCAACATCACTTAACACAAATTAGAACATTATTTTTGTTATAATACAAGTCACTATAATAATATGAAGCTTTTATTGTTTTCAAATAAAATATTAAATACTTGAGTAGTACTAATGTTCTATTAGTTTTTTAAGCTGAACCAGGCTTAAACATAATTTTAACATAAAACGTATTTAAGCCATATTTGTCTAAACAACTGTTTGACATGATTATGTGGAATGAGATACAAGTTTTTCCTACGTTTTCCGGGTTGCTTCAACCCTAGTATATTTTCGGCTATCATCCCACCTGGTATTGTGTGACATTCATGTGTTAGCCGCATTATTCACAGGCTTAATGAGCGTTAATGTTTTAGTAAAATTTTCTACTGATTAATTAAAAGCTCTGTCAAAAATATGAAATTTCATTTTTATTAATTTTGTTATTATACGTGTCGTCGGTCATGTCTTTTTTTTGCTGTAGCAGAAGCTAAGTACTTTAAAAACAGTTTTTGAATATTAACATTTAAATAACTAATTTCCCCTACACAACATCCCATTACAACCATCAAAGATAAAAAACTCATAATAAATCATTGAAACCCCGTAGAAACACCATCAAACTTCAACGTAAGGTTTTTATCTCGCTATCTCCCCGTCCGGGTCAGGCAGCAACTCGTGCCTGCATAATTCCGAACACTAGGGGGGCAGATAGGCTGGGAGCTTAGCTAATCAGAGGCCGTCGGGCGATTAACTCGAAGCTGGCCGCGAGATAATGCCTCTCGCGCGATTAGGCACGCTGACCACTTCGGACTTCTGGGAGCCTGGTACCCACCCTTGAGATTTTCCGATAATACCATTGGATTTCCTTTGGTCCATTTAATAATCGACTATTGTTGCTAATTGTGTGTAGGGAAATTAGTTTTAGTTTAGGGTTATGGCTAAATGGTTGTTATGATTTCCGCGTGAGTTGGTTTTGTTTTGGTACTTCTGTGATAATAATAGACAAACAAAGAGTTTTTTATGTACCTACATAGAAGTTTTTCTAAAAATCTTAGGTATACATATTTAAAGCTACTTGAGAACCTCTTAGGTTCTTCTCTAATCTTCTTTCGACTCTGTCGATTATTTAAAAAATCAATTCATAATACTTACATATCTTATGTAGGTCTGTACTTACTCACTTTTTCTTGAACCCCTCAAAACTAGTTATATTGCCAATCAGCCAGTGCATAACTAATAAAACTTAACCCTGCACGCGCGTATATCATGTTTATGACGATTGTAAAGGTCGAAAGGACCCGAGCGTTTCAATTACCTGCCGGTTGATATATGAATGTATCGCATCGACGTGGTAATGAGCGTAGGGGGCACGGTAGACCGCCGCGATTCAGGGTTAAGTACTGTTATTTGTCGATTTTAATTTTTTTTCAGGATATAAAAGTTTTATCAGTGTAACTAGATTTTTTAAGATTTTTCAGCGATGTTTGTGATATAATGGATGAAAAATCGTTACAAATTCAATGGTAATTTTTTAAATAAGTATTTATGGTCGATTTTACTAATGAGCTACGTTTAATTTATTTGACAGTTTATTTAATATAAATCCTGATATAAGTAATTTTAAATTTATCTAGTGGATAGTGCCAATCCGGAGCCTATGGGATTATCTGTTATTTGTTATCCATAGCTAATTTACATGTCAATGTTTTTGGAATATTAAGGTTAATTGATATTTTTGGAATTACTTACCTACTGTAATTGGCTAATTCGTTGTAAATAAACAATTAATAAATAAATATCGTTTAAATTCCAGCAAACAATCATTTAATTATTTTTGTTACAGGTAAGTTTCAATATTTACATCCTTCTTGCATTGGGTAAGTCTGTAATATTTTAATACAACTCTGTAATACATGTAAGAGACAGGGCAAACGAAACAGTATAACTACCTCACCTCAATGACCATGTTTTATCAACAAAAGATTGGCGGTTGCGCGAGGTGCCGTAGGTTCGATTTCTGCACGGTACATATCTGCTTCATTTGTGTTTGTAAACGCACCTCCGAAATTCCTAATGAAGCAAAATTTTACAAAAAAAAAAAAAAAACACCCGAGAAAGCGACACAACTCAGAATTTCAATCTTTTTAAAAAACGAACGCTTGCTTCATAACTCGCGGAATAAGTAAAGTTTAAGCGCCATTAGCGAGATTGGACGGTTGGTGACGTCACATCGGATTTACGCCGGGCAGCGCGATCCGAAGGATATATTGTGGAGATATTTGCTAGGATACACCCGAGATATTAGATGGGAACGGCCAATTTTCATTATGTAAAGTTTAAAAAAAGATTTATATTTAATTTGAGTGCTTTTTTGCTTATCATAGTAATCTAAACTATCTAAATCAATATAATTAAAATTATAAAGCTGAAGAGTTTGTTTGTTTGAATGCGCTTATCTCTGGAACTGCTAGTCGGATTCAATTTTTTTTTTCTATATGGTAGCCCAATTCTCTAAAAAGGATAGGTATAGGCTCTTTATTATCATGCTGAGCCGAACAACGGCGGGACAAACCGCGGGGAAAACTAGTATCAATTAGTGTTGCCCAAATGCAAGACCGAGACGAGTCTAACCCCGTCTTTGGTCTCGGTTCTGCGTCAATACCCATAGTCGTGGTCTTAGTTTTAGTATTGTACATTCATTCTTGGTCTTGGTCTTAATCTTGCTGTAATTAGGTGGTCTTGATCTTGCGAAAATGATTGTTGCAAGACCGATTTTGGGCAACACTAGTATCAATTCTCGTATAATAATATACCTAATCAAAATGATGTCTTGACGGGTACTTGAAATAATCATCTGTAAGACAGCACGAGGTGTACCTACTTCATCTTAGAGCAGACATATTATATAGGGGGTAATTTAGAGAATACAATCCCGGGATCCCGAATCTCGGGATCCCGGGATCCCGACCGTTTTCTGGCCCCGAAAATCCCGGGACTGCACTTGGCTAATCTCGGGATTTTCGGGATTGCCACATACAAGTTTAGTTTATATGCCGTAGTCCGTTGCGCCTTGACGATAACCTTGCCTAGGTTATTTAATAGCATTTAATACATAACGACAAAAAACACTTTTAGATACGCCGTCAATGCCGTCATACGATACGTACTATTCACTACACAGGTACAGTCTTAATATGTTTGTTGTAAACTTAGAAGGGACTTCCCCACTCTGAGTACTTCAATACAATACTCTTAAGGTAATTCCCCAATGAATGAACTAACGGGGGAATCACCCGATCATCTCTTATTATCATAATATTTTTGCGGGTATTTCCCGTCGGGGTTTCCCTGTACGAAAGTATTAAATATGCTACTTTTAAGGTGATTCCCCAAGTCCCCAACGAACCAACAGGGAAATCACCCGATCATCTCATATCATAGTATTGTTGCGGGTATTTTCCCGTCGGGGATTCCCTGTATGAAAGTATAAATATGCTAATCAGATTTTATTTTTTTCATTTATTATTCTGTCAGTGACGGGTTACGAAGGTTTCGTCATTTAAATTTAAAGTAAATTACCTGAAATTAAGTATTTCAAATGGCGGCAGACTTTGTTAAACATAAAAAAGACAGTGATGCGACGTCAGTGTGGAGTTATTTTTTAGTCGCGAAGGATGGGAATAGTGCTAAATGTAAGCGGTGCCCAGCCATTCTCAAGACTTTGGGTGGATCGACTAAGGGATTACATACACATTTGTTATCAAAACATAACATCAAGGTTATATCAGCTTCAACAAGTCAAGATTCTGAAAATATGAACACAGCTCCGCCGCCAACCAAGCGAAAGTTAGATGATTATTTTACTAAAAGTGCCGACGATAGCCTGGATGATGTTTTGGCAAGAATGGTTGCATTAGATGGATTTCCATTCAGTGTATTCATAGCTTCAGATGATTTGAGAAAATTGCTCTTAGCAAAATACCCGGATTTACCAAAGTCAGCCGTCACTGTTCGAAAACGTGTTATGAATTACAGTGAAAAAATCAAAAAGCAAGTAATTGCAGAATTGAAACAATTGAAAAGTGCAGGTGAAAGATTTAGTCTTTCTTTCGACGAGTGGACTTCAACTTCCAATAAACGATACATGGCTGTCAACGTTCATTCATATAAAAAATTTTGGAACTTAGGACTTGTTCCTATTTACGGAAGTATGACAGCTGAAAATTGTCTTCGTATATTGAAAGAGCGTCTCAGTGAATTTGATATTTCCCTGGAAACTGACATCGTGGCTATTGTAACCGATGGACCGAATGTTATGATAAAGGTGGGGCGGCTTGTTTGCACCGAACATCAACTGTGTCTCGCACATGGTATCAATTTGGCGGTCTGTGATGTGCTTTATGAAAAACATAATTATTTGCAACATAGCCCTACCTCAGATGATACTCTGAATGAACCAGCTGTTACTGTTGATTATATGGACGACAGCGATGATGAACACGATTTAGAAGACTTAGACTGTCCAGAATCAGGTTTAATCGTAATGTCACAAAATGATCTTGCGCCAGAACACGTACCAGAGTTAACACAATATGAAAATATTAATGAGCTGATAAAGAAAATCCGCAAAGTTGTAGTGTATTTCAAAAGATCACCATAAAAAAATGAAACAGTACTTCAAAAATATGTGAAAATTGAACATGGAAAAGAGCTGTCACTTCTTTTGGACTGTAAAACCAGATGGAATAGTCTTTTAACAATGCTGGAGCGATTTTATCTTTTAAAAGCATGCATTCAAAAAGCTCTTATAGATCTCAATCATCCAATTCGTTTAGAAGATGTTGATTTTGAATTGGTAAATAAAATTGTTGATGTGCTGACCCCAATTAAATTGACAGTAGAAGCAATCTGTAGGCGAGATGCTAATTTATGCACAGCTGATGCCGCTTTGAAATTTCTTATAAAACAACTGTCTAGCAAAAACTCAGCACTTGCCAAAAAAATGAAAACATCCTTAGTGGAACGTATAAAGCAACGACGAAGTGATAATTTAACTGGTGTATTGAATTATTTACAAAATCCACGAATGAATGATGAAAATCAGTTGTTATCGGATTTGGAATGGCATGACTTATTTCCAGTTCCGACACAGGCTATAGTGAGGAAGCAAATAAAGAGTATTGTTAAAAGACTTAATAGTCGAGATGACACAGAAGAAGAAGAAAGGTCAGGATCACAAATAGATGATGAGCTAAGGCCAGAAACCTCCCAACCCCAATTGACATTAAAGGAAAAGTTACAGCTGGAAATTAACAAGAGTATGAAATCCCCAGATCCTGATGTACAAGTACAAAATGAATTGGGGTTGGCAAATAGTATTAGACGTGAAATGAGTCTGTTCGAAAATGGAGGAGTTCGTGGATATCACTTAGAAACAGCATACAAGTATCTATTGTCTATTCCTCCAACCAGCGTTGAACCTGAGCGAGCGTTTTCAGCTGCCGCTTATGTTGGCAATAAACTACGAAGCAGGCTTGGAAGTCAAACATTGGATGCTTTGATATTTCTGCGATTATATTTTCGAAATACTAAATAGTATATTTATGTTGTCTTTTTAATTTCTTGCAAAAGTATAATTTTTTTGTTTTGTCTTTTTTATTTTCTTATTATTATTGTGATTTGTGTTGACTGTTGTGCAAAGACATTATAAAGTTTTTTAATTACTCAAGTTTTTTTTTAATTTGAGCCCAATTAGAAACCACATAGTCTAATCCCGGGATAGGCCCGGGATCCCGGGATTACGCTTCAAAAATCCCGTAATCCCGGGATTGAAAAACATGCTCGGGATTGTATTCTCTAGGGGTAATGATGATTGCACTAACAGTTGATGAATGATCACTTGTAACTATTTACACTGATTATTTTCATTACAGCCGGTTATATCCTTGAAGAATTTGATTGTATTTAATGATGCATAAGTAAATAAGTTATTATTTGATACAATTTTAGTTTAGCACGTTTCACATTATAAGAAATTCCCTTTGACGACGCTTTGTTGGCTCCCCTGAAAGTCAATATATGCGTATGCGTATTAGTATGCGAGGGTGTCTACTGTTCCATGTTAGTTTCTAATTCAGCTATACAACACAATTTATATTGGTTTCTATAATAATTAATGTCATTGGTATTGTACCGTTTAAATTAACTATAAAAAAAATGTTACGACGTTTTTAACGGTGTTTGAAGTTTTCTTTCAGCGCCAATTCTCGTTCACCACCTTTTAATGTCCTACACTAGGCATTAAATTAACATTAAAATCTAATAAAAACAGAACGTTTAATACTCAGATCATAGAAACAAGGAGATATGCCATCATAGCAAATTAGTATCGGAACAACTGATGCCACTTTTAGTACATTTTTCGACACAATTACGCGCATAATTAATCGCTCCTTGTGAATAAAAAGATCTCGCAGGCATTAAACATTCTGCACACCCTCAATCTAACACTGTTAATCGTCACTCAACACTAGCAGTAAATTAAAACACTGTATTTATACCATCGATCGTGTTCGGTTCGTCGCCAGCGAGTACGTTTTTAATATGATCAATTTGCTCAAAATGAGGCATCAAGCTCGATAGCGCCTTGGCACATCTCCCTTGTTTCTATGATCTGAGGTTTAATACTTAGACATAGTGAAAATCACGACTAAATTGATATTATAACAGATAGACTATGCAAGTGAACTAATTTGACATTATTAAATATCTTCTATCGTTTTCTCATGCTTTTTGTTAGAAAAACGTAAACATCTGTGTTCCAAAGACTTTTTACTTTAAAGTGCATATAAAACTGCACAAGCGCCCACCTCTCTATAAATGCACATGACAATAATCCATGGACGCATTAACCCCATACATTATGATGGCATTATCCTCCCCACACACTTCCGCCATATTTCAGACCTAGTCTTAAAATTCAGGCGCTGCAGTTTTCAGTCCGCCTGAAAAGTGTTAAATTACACCTCGCGAGGAAGTTCACTTAGTCATATTAAAAATGTAGATTTTTAACTTAGACTCTTTTGTCATATGCGTGTTGGTTTTTTATTAGCTTTTTGCTGCAGTTAGCTTTTATAAAATCGATTTAGAAATTTTGGCATTTAAAAAAATAATATTAAGTTATATTCATTAATTCCGTGACTGTAAGTAGGTACCTACCTACAGTCACGGAAAGGGATTCTTTAGCAGATAGACTATTATTCCTAATTGGTCGTATATTTATTAAGGCTTCGCAGCAATTCGGATTTAGATACGAAAGTTAATATTGAATTGTCAATCTATTTGTAATGATCGATAAAGGACACGGCAGACGCCCATAGAACGCTGGGCTTCAGATTGTGTATGTCGGTACAGATATGAAATTAGTGGTGTGATCGAGTATTTCAAGAGTATTTAAATTCATTGTTGATTTGTTTTTGTACGTAATTGGATTAAAGAGAAATAATCGTATTTGTGACAGTGAGGTTAAGTATGGTGTGAATGATACAATGAAGTACAGCGCGACTAATGAGTTCTCAATTCAAAGGTTTTAGTTGCTGTCGACATGATATTCTGTGGAGGCACGCGCCAGCCAGCATGCACCCGTTTTTGTTTTATTGGTTTTTTCAAAATGTCAACGGCATAATCATTTTATTTCTAATTTATTTCGATTTTTGATTTCAATTCTTAATCTCTAAGATAAATTAGGCAAAGAACAATTAAAATATAATATTGTTATTTTTGTTTAAGCTTTTATTACTGTACCATATCAAGCCCAAAACTGCCAATGTCCTTTATAATAATGTCATTGTTTGAGATGTCAAGTGAATAATGCAATAGATTGACAATCAATCATCAACTTTGGTATCCATATAACACTAATTAAGAATATCATTCTTAAGCACAGTCAAGAACAGGGATTCTTTAACAGGTTCAGGACAGTGAACCTGCTAAAGAATCCTGTACGTGTATTTTAATAACATTTCTGGTGACATTTAATCATCACTAGCGACCCGCCCTTGCTTCGCACGGGTGCAATCTACTACTGAAGTGGCGACATGTCGAAACATCGAGATTTATGATCTAAATGGTGTAAAAACCGTATTGAAATCGCGGGTGCCGCCGCGGGCGGAAGTTAGTATTACAACTGCGAAAGCTTGTATGTGTTTGTTACTCCATCACGCTGAAACAACGCTGAAATCACGCTGAAACATCACGCTGAAACGGCTGAACGGATTTCGATGTTTGATGAAGAGGTAGCCTGGGAGTCCCAGGCTACCTCTTCATCAAACATCGAAATCCGTTCAGCCGTTTCAGCGTGATGTTTGATGAAGAGGTAGCCTGGGAGTCCCAGGCTACCTCTTTGTCGCTTAGCGTAGCAAAGTAGCTTTTGTTGTACTTTTCTAGGTCCCAGGCTGGGACCTAGAAAAGTACAACAAAAGCTACTCTTCATTCATTGTCACGTAGGCGAAGTCGCGGACAACAACTAGTATCAGTAGATGGATCATTAATAATTTGATAACTAATAATATACAGGGTGGCAGGTTAGACAGTGGAAATATTTTAAGGGGTCATTGTACTCATCATTATGAACAACTTTTACTATGGGACCAACCCTGAAATCGCGAAACAAAATTAGCTGTTCCATACATTTATGTTCATATAACTCAACAAAATGTATGGAACAGCAGATTTTTTTTTCGGGATTTCAGTGTTGGTCCCATAGTAAAAGTTGTTCATAATGATGAGTACAATGACCCCTTAAAATATTTCCACTGTCTAACCTGCCACCCTGTATAATTTTTAAAACAAAATCCGCTAATTCCTTTCAATTTGCTTGTAGACTTACCGAAGCATTCCGCGTCCGCCCACAATCCATGAATCACAACCTCATCACAAAAACACACAAAAAACTAAAAATAAAGACCAAAAACTGCAATCCCTGTAATTGGTCGTTACAATAAAAGCCCAACCCTTCCGCTGCCGGACTAATGTTGAACGAAATAACACCTGGGTACAATGGACCCGCCTCAGCACCATCGGGCAATTATTTAAAGTGTTAAGTTTAAGAAGTGAACCGGTGGTGCATTATGAAAATGGCTTCAGGTACCCCGGCGGGTGGGGGGTTGAACACCCCACTTTCAGTCTAAGTAATTGTTTCACGGAGTCTAGCGGACTCCTATACCTTCTTTTAGTTTGATCGTGTAAAAATACGTCTTTTCCTGTTAAAACGTATTTTATTTTTAACCGACTTCCAAAAAGGAGGAGGTTCTGCATTCGGTTGGTTTTCTTTTTTATGATACCAGTTTATTAATTGGTTTGTAATTTGATAGATGTTCTATACCAGGGATTCTCAACCTTTTTTGCATTAAGCCTGCCTGGATTATAAAGAATATACTAATGCTCCTTAGCTCCTTTTTCATTTTTGCGTTGTTACAATCATAAAAAAAAACATAATTTTCACGACAATTATTTCTAAATTTTTCGTAATTTCAGAGTAGTTCCCATACTAAAATAGTATTATTCATAATATGCGGCCTCCTTTGAGGAATGTTCAATAATGGGAAACATTTGTATGTCTGTTTATTTGATACTTATTGACGCCTCAACTATACTGGACAGATTTCAATAGGCATACTGAGCTAAACACGATTACACGACTCAAAGAATGATATAGGATGCTTTTTAAACGGAACCATAGTAGATATAGGTATAGGAAACGAGTAAAACCTCGTCCCATGCTTATTTCTATCACAATAATAGAATTATGAAGCCATCCTTTGGTAAAACAATTGTAAACAAAGACAGAGTCGATAGTTCGATACCCATCGACTTGCACGAAGAAAATTCTACGAAATTCTTGTAACGTAAGCGCGGGTTTAGACTCGTCGAATGCTAGTAAGTTGTCACTCGAATGTCCCTCTCACATGCACAGAGGATTACGTTGAATTGTACAGAGTGCTACCAAATTCTAGCAATGCGAGTTTTGGTCGAGTTGCTTGAAATATTCAGACACAGTGAAAGTACATAAAATATTGTGGGATGAAAAAGGAACAATTTATTTTATATTCAAGTTTATATACAGTTTTATGTACAAAAAGAAAAAAAATCCAAAACAAAGTAAATAGCATCAAAAAAATCCTCCGTATCGCTGTCAACTGGTAGCGTGCCCAAAAGACTGGCGGCATTGCCACGTTGTATGGCAATGCCGCCAGTCTTTCGCCAAAGTAATAGCCAGCCTTTGGTTAGTAAGAAGTAATTACCTATATTGGAAGAGGATTCGAAGCAGCAATCTTGACCTTTATTTACGGTTATAAAATAAATCAAAAGTTTCGATATATTTTTGATGAGTGAGTGAAACTACATTACATTGAACTGGAATAGCTTGATAGTAAACATGAATAAATAGGGTCTTCAGCAAGTATTGTACAACCTTGTTTGTCGCGGGCGTATAATCACATGTAGATACCTGGTTCCCATAGCCCCGTACCCTGGATGTTCAGCTCTTCAGCACTGCGGCAAAACCGAGAACTCCAGTAGAAGGGACCTTTCCTGAAATATATAGGGATATTTGGCAATTTTACTTAATTTTAACACAAATTCTCGCTTAAAAGTCGTAACCACTCCCAAAACTAACAATTGCACGCGCTGAACAGCCTGTACTAGCATGCGATGCATTTGCAAGTGGCCTCGTCGCTCAAAGGAGATAGCATCGCAATTGAGTCGTCACGATACTACGCCCTCACTCGACCGTTTTCGACGCTTCCTCGCCTCGCCAACTCCTGCGGTGTGAACCCGCCTTTACGGAATTAAGTGGTTTTTAGGTTTCGCGATTGATGATAAACATGCGTTTGTTTGCGCGAATTTGAACTTTATTTTATTGTTTTACGGTTGTTATTTCGAAGTGTTATTTGGACTGTTAGGTATACTGTTATGTGCTAGGTGGATCGAAATAATGGTTTCCGGGTTATAAGTGATTTTAATTATTGTTACTGACGCTGCTGGGCACATAAAATTAAGCAGAAATATGTGGATGGATTGTATGTAGCAATAAAGTAATGGTTTTGTCTGATGAGTCAATGACCTTTTAATATTTATCAATAATTATGTATTAGATCTTGGCTTTAAATCATTTGGTTATCAATAATATTATGTATTGGAATCTTGGCATTTAGACTGTTTTTTTAATCACTCAAAACTGTTATTTCGAAATTGTATTATACATTAGATAATATCTCTCATTGTTTCTATACCTATAAAAGCTTTAAAATTATAATTTGACTAGCATTTGCCCGTGACTTCATCCGCGTGGACCTTGTACCGGAGTAATTTAAAAAAATCCAGCCTTATTCCTTATCTACATCATAAATGCAACCTTTGTGCAAAATTTCAACTTTCTAAATCCAGGGGCTGGGCTGGGCGTTGATGAGTGAGTCAGTGAGTCAGGACTTTCTTTTTGTTTTTATTTTCTACCAAAAAATAGTCAATTGTATAATATACAGGTGGCAGGTTAGACAGTGGAAATATGAAAAGGGGTCATTTTACTCATCATTATGAACAACTTTTACTATTGGACCAACCCTGAAATCGCGAAAAAAAATCAGCTGTTCCATACATTTTGTTGAGTATGTGAACATTATGGAACAGCTGATTTTTTTCACGATTTCAGGGTTGGTCTCATAGTAAAAGTTGTTCATAATGATGAATTCAATGACCCCTTTTCGTATTTCCACTGTCTAACCTGCCCTGTATTGAATAAATAAAAATTGTATTTTATAAATAAACATGCTCTTGTCTTCGCCTATATCGAAACGTGGTTCTTATAGTAGACCCTTTCATCATCTATAAGAGTTCACAAAGGCATCAAAGTTTTCTGATATCAAAGGACCATTCAATAACGAATAGCAATACGACTGGTAGGTAATTAGAATAAGTGGTTATCAGAAATAGAAACCCCCAGTTTATAATTCTAGCTTATAAAACAGAATACAAGCAAAACCCTATTTCTGAAGTACAAGTATAACCCCCAGTTTTAGAAGTATAAGTTTCGAACAAGTATAATCCCAGTTTTCGAAATATAAATTTCTGAAGATTTTTATAACCCCCAGTTTGTGGAGTATAAGACAGTTTCTGAAGTACCTACAAGTATAACCCCCAGTCTCTGGAGTATAAGTTTTTGAAATCCAAGTATAGCCTCCAGTTTCTGAAGTACCTACAAGTACCTACAACCCCCAGTTTCTGTAATGTTTCTGAAGTATACGTTTCTGAAGTACAAGTTTAACCCCCAGTTTCTGGAGTTTTAAGTTTCTGAAGTACAAGTATAACCCCAGTTTCTGGAATCCTATCTTACTAATATTATAAACGTGAAAGTTTGTTAGGATGTAAAGATGTATGGATGTTTGTTACTCTTTCACGCAAAAACTACTAAACGGATTTTGATGAAACTTTACAGTAACGTAGCTTATACATCAGAATAACACAGGCTACTTTTTATCCCAAAAACGCGGGCGAAGCCGCGGGCGGAAGCTAGTAATATATATAGTCATTCAGCCTTTGTGACTGGTTGACCAAAATGACAACAGCCAATCAAATCACTGGTCACGTTAACAGTAAAATTAATCAGTCTTTCAGAAATTGCGGGTTAGTGTTAAAATACCTTACCACATCTTAAATAAATTCAAAACCAACGTACAACTCCCTTCTAAAATTAATATATTCTATACAACGAAGCCTCCAGATAATATTGTGTGTACTTAGCTATTTTGAACCATGTTCTATGGCCATATTAAACAAGCCATAGCAAGTAGGACTCGACCTACGACCTGTGACACTAGTTTTAGCACCAAGTACTTCATTATTTACTGGTTATCAATAAAATATGTTTATTAGGCATTTATTTACATTATTTGTACATAGCATATAAGGTATTAAGCCTGCAATACATGTTGGCTGAGCGTTGTCGAGTGAACGCCAATACCAACATGTAGACGGTATATTTGCCTTGTCTTGCTATCGCTCGGTGTCACTTGCCTAGTCGGTTGAGTATAGACAAGCGCCAACATGTATAGACCTCATTTGACGTAGCTTGCCATAACTTGCAGTCGCTCGCGATCACTTGCCTCACTTCGGAGCGGTGTCGGTTTTTCTGCGCAAATCAAAGGCGCTTGCGCGCGCTCGTACAATAGTGTTCACATGTTTGTCCGCGCGCTATGATGCGGTTGACGTCAAACTTGCCGAACGTGTAGACAGTAGCGCTTGCCTTGTGTCAATTTGTCTAGGCTCGCGTTGGTCTAAGCTCGGCCAACATGTATTGCAGGCTTTATGTTGATAGCGCCTTATAGGAATTGCGCCAAAGATGTAGGCAGATGTGTATAGGTAGGTACACAGGGTGAATTTTTCAATTGGGCTTAAATGGCCAATTACGAAATTATATATAAATATTTTTTTATCCTAAGGTACACAAAAATGCACCCTAATCTTATTACAATCTAGCCTTTTCATTATAGCTAATAAGTAATTTAATTTTAACCTAAACTATTATACTGTCTTTACTAAGAATGTGCCCAATAGCACTTTTCTTATTGTCTCTATTACGGCGAATACACTTTGTTCATGTGTTTTGAACAGGTAGCACTGCTGCTACATTACACTTATTCACTAACACTAAACACTAACTCGAACGGTTTTGTCCTTTTGAGTCTTCTCACTATATTCGTGTGGTCGAGAAGCTGGATTGCCTCGACGTTTACATGATGATGAAGTCTTTATTCATGAGCTTCTGCATACTTTTTAAGGAATCGAAACTATATGAGATAGCGAAAAATATTCGTAGGAGTCTCGAGCATCATTGGATTTTTGAAAAGTCAATTAGGTATTATTATGAATGTATATTTTTTTGTGAATATTAAACATGTCAAAGCCATATTATGCTTCTCAGTTATCAAATATTGAGAGATTTCTCAAAAATCGAATGTCGCGAGCGGGATTTGAACCCACGACATCTGCCGTACCGAGGTGAGGCAAGCGGGACACGGTAGCTCAGTTGGTTCAGAGCACTAGCCACGGTACGGCAGAGTCCGCGGGTTCGAATTCCGCTCGGGTCTTTCGATTTTTGAAAATGTATTATAATATTTAATAACATCATTATTATGCTGAAATCCATCCATCCGTTTAGGGCTTCAGAGCGTGCCAAAAAAACAGACATACACTGGAAAAACATTACTCTCCTTCTAGAGCTGTCGGGTAATCGTACTAATATTATAAACGTGAAAGTTTGTGAGGATTTAAAGATGCATCGATGTATAGATGTTTGTTACTCTTTCACGCAAAAACTACTGAACGGATTTTGATGAAACTTTACAGTAATATAGCTTAAACATCAGAATAACACATAGGCTACTTTTTATCCCAAAAACGCGGGCGAAGCCGCGGGCGGAAGCTAGTAACCCATAAATTGAAACCAAGACCGTACGCTCAACTGGCGTGCTACTACTGACGGCAAAAAAGTGACAAGATTATTCATTAAAAAATAAAGGAAAGCATTACCTCTTATTGATACCTACGTAGGTAAAAACTGTGTGAGCGTTCTAATTGAGTTGTAAAATTGACACATCTATAGATCTCAATCTAAGTTCCCATAGATATTGCAAAGTGGAAAAAGTAGGTATAGAGAATCAGCATGGCGTTAAGACCGTATACCAAACATCAGATAAAAACGTGCATAAAATAACTGCCTCGTTAGTTTATGGTCCGATTCCCAGTTCGGACAAAGTGGCATTAGGTTATTGTTATTAAAATAATAACTTTATTTATTGACTTCAAAAAAAAATACGTCATGGGTGACGGATAGGAATAGTACAGTGGATGGCAGAGCAAAGACCAGTTCCACGCTAGAAATTAACCTGTGTTGCGAAATATTTAAGAGATTTCAAAAACAACTGACACAGGCAGAATTAGAACCCGTGACGTCAACTGCACCGTAGCGTTGCTCTAACCAACTGCTACCGTGTTCCGCTCATCAGTTGAAATTTCAAATCTCTTTGGCTTGTCATTGGGTTTTTGTGTCAGTAACTCAGTAAGCAGCCCAGAATCGCAGGCTAGATAGTCTCTAGGTAGTATCATAATAATTAAGACTCCTTCAAAAACCTCACATTAACCAAATAATATGTTCTCCATAAAACATCAAATAATCCTAATTTAGAAGAAGCAATTCACAAAACCTCAATTCACACAGATCCATAATACCTACTCGATTTAACCCTGTGGCTGCAACAGTACGCCCCGTAAGATACGGACCAATCAAACTCAAGACACTCGGTACGCGTGGCCAATCGGAACGCAGGCTGTTTTCTAGGAAAAGGCTACCTTACGTAACTGCCTGCTGGTGCTGATGACTAACTTGCGTATGATGAAAGCTGTGACGAAATACTGTTTATATAAGTAGGAGTTTGATTAGATTGTGCTAATGTTGATTACAATAGGTTTCTTTATTCCTCGATTTTCACTGATTGTCATATAAGCTGATATATTATATGATACAATCAACAATATACCTAGCTGTAGTTGATAGCTTTCAAGTTTAGGTCGAATTTTGTAAATAAATAACCTCTTTTACCGGTAAAAACATCTTTAGTGTATCAATCGTGCCATTTCGTTATGACTTTGTCTTTTAACATCACTCTTAAAGTAAATATTACTTATAATTTGTCTAAAATAAAGGGTTTCGTAGGTATACCAAGCTATGTAGCCTTGGCGAGGTTATAAGAGTATCAGTTTTGAGTAATTACAGTTAGTATGTTAAAGGAATCCGGAAAAGAAATCATAATCTATTTTGGGTTTCACATTAGAATTCCATGTCAAATGTCAATTATGTTACAACGTTTTTGAAGTTTTCTTCCAGCATCAATTCTCGTTCACCACTTTTTAGTGTCCCAAGCATTACTTTAACACTTAAATCTAAAACAACATAGAACGTTTAAGACCTAGTTAAAGTGACAGACATGGGAGCCAACATAGTGTTGAAGGGAATTTTATGTGAAAAGCTCTATAACAGACTGCGTTTTGACATCGATCCAATAACTTATTTTCATGAACAAATGTCCCTACCTCGTCCCAACGAGTCTCGTGTTATCAAAAACAAGTAACAATTTCACACTGCCGGTTACATATCAAAATAGACGTTAAAACTAAAGCTGGGTGCACACGGCGCGTATGAAGACGTCGGGGGAACACAATGGACGCGGACAATACGCGCGCGATAACTACGCCACTCCGTCACGCCGCTGACAGGGTTATCGGACGCCGGTACAATGAGACCGGGGCGCGTATCACGAGCGGCGGAGGGTTGTATTGTCAGCGTCACTTTAGTTAAAGTTATGAGCTGTGCTTCTAGTTAGCAATGTGTCTAGTTATGACCTTCTTGATGGGAATATGCTTGATTGAAAGTAAGTATACTGTGGTTTTTCATAATCGTTTGAAGGTAGAAATCAGCAAGATGTGTCTTTTGATTAGGTACTGGAGTATGTACTTTTGTCAAAGGGTGAAATAACTACTCTTTCCTAGACAACGGTATCGCATTTTATACTGCTATCGCACCACTTCTCTGATAAAATCTACTGTAAAATATGAAGAGGCGTATGATAAATTATGTTAATATCATAGAAACTCTCGGAATGCCGCACACCCTCAAGCCTCGTATCCATTAGGCAACATTTGGCGCGCGACATGTGATGCTCAACATGTTCGCAACGTTGCATAACAAAACGCGACGTTGCTAGCTACTACGTTAATAAACAAAACGTTAGTAAGCAACGTCGCGCGTTGTTGTGCAACGTTGCTGAATATGTTGAGCGTCACGTGTCGCGCGCCAAATGTTGCCTAGTGGAAACGCGGCTTCAATCTAACAATGTTATTCGACGCTCGTCATTCACACTAAAGCGACAGTGGCTCCCATACTAATTTGCTATGATGGCATAATTATCTAATTTTTTCAATGATCTGAGGTCGCGACTGAATCTACGTCACCACTGGTGGGTTGGGAGTTCTCTTCAAATTTGTGGTTTTAACGATTTCTGGGGACTCCAGGGATAGGGGAGCCTTTTATAAAATGAACACTGGTTGTGTAGGATTCTATTTTAGTTCCGAACATATTAGTACCTACCTATTAAAAAAAGCCTTTTCTCTCATAACTTGAACCACACAAATGGCTATTCGGTGTATTGTTAATGTGCTCGTGAATTCTGTCTCGTGTGCACGCCTCTTTATGTTTTGTGTGCTGATTGGGTTTATCGTGTGACGCCCGCCTTATATTGATCGCACCCTTGCTTGTTAGGTATCAGTTTTTGTGACCTGTCTAAAGTGTCTAAGACTTACTTATTTATTAAAAATGGGATGGAGGTATAAAATGAAAAGGTTTCTAAGTACAGAAATGGATTGATATTTATTGCACTGGCTGAAAAATTAGAAAAAAACCGAGCAAATGCAAGTAGGACTCGCGCCCTGAGGGTTCGGTACAAACTTAATTATGAATGTAGATATATTTGATAACATAAAATAATCTACTAGACATATTATAAATGCAATAGCACCATCTTAGATCTATGAGCAATAATTATGTCGCCATTACATTCTACTTTTTCTAATAGCGCCATCTATGAGCAGATGCCTCGGACTTGCCATGGACAGACGGACGACAAAGTGATCCTATAAGGGTTCCGTTTTTCCTTTTGAGGTACGAAACCCTAAAAGCATGCTCTGTTCTAGACAGCGTTTTTATCTTCTGTAAGGTGGAATAAAAAAGAGACGCGTAAGAATAATATATGGTGGTGTATAGGTTTTAATGAAAAACCAGCCAAAAAGTGCGACTTGGTTACATCCTCAGATCATAGAAACAAGGAGATATGCCATCATAGCAAATTAGTACGGGAACAACTGATGCCACTTTTAGTACTTTTTTCGACACAATTATGCGCATAATTAAGCGCTCCTTGTGAATAAAAAGATCTCCCACGCATTGAACATTCCACACACCCTCAATCTAACACTGTTAATCGTCACTCAACACTAGCACTAAACTAAAACACTGTATTTATACCATCGATCGTGATCGGTTCGTCGCCAGCGCGTACGTTTTAATACGAGCAATTTGCTCAAGATCAGGCATCAAGCTCGATAGCGCCTTGGCACATCTCCTTGTTTCTATGATCTGAGGTTACATCCCATGGGTTTTGACTTTTTGTTGTTATCATTTGCCGTGATATCGACCATACTGACATGTAGGTATTCTGTAATATTACGGTTTATAAAATAGGTACCGTTCTGTGACAGACGGACGGACAAGCGTAGACTTTGTAATAGGATCTCCTTGGCACCTTTCTAAAAAAAATGTGAAATAGTGGTCAAAGAAGGCTGTATCGGAAAATTGTGTTTCAAGTATCAGACTTACTTTTATAGGAACACCTATTTGATGCAAGAAAAAAAAGCTCTTAAAATATGAGGTATATAGGTAGAATAAATGAATCATGGGATTAATCACTAATCAGTAATCAGGCATTAAACTTGTCAGATCAAATAAAAAAAACCGGTGCGAGTGCGAGTCGTACTCGCGCACCGAGGATTCCATATCATATTTGGACGTATAAAGTGAAAAAATCCGGACCGCATGACTAAGTTTGTTTGTGAAGGAATTTTGATGATTTTGAAAAAACTGTACTAGTTAGGAACATCGTTTTATTTTTCGTGCCATATTTGGGTCAATTCCTATCAAACCTAATTATTTCAGATTTGTCGCCCCGCAAACTTCGGAAATAAGGGGGGGGGAATGGTATTTTTTTGGTCATTTTTCATCATATGTCGAAAACTGTGAGACATAAAACAAAATAAAAATATATTTTGAAATGTGCAAATCAAGCCCTTTCATAGTATACGTCCCTTGACCTAGTAACGCCACTTTAAAATTTTGGACCCCCACTCCGGCCCCTTTTGCAATGAAAATAAAAATATTTTTGGACTTTTTTCATTTGCAATAAAGTTGAACAAGCATTCTTTATAACTGTTCCAAATTTCAAGTCGATAGCATAAGTAGTTGCTGAAATAACCAGGTGTGACAGACAGACAGACAGACAGACGAAGTCGCACCATAAGGGTTCCTTTTTTACCATTTTGGTACGGAACCCTAATATTATAGACAAGCATTCCTTTCACTATCAAATTAATGCAAAAATATCGGATAAAAAAATACGCTAATTCAACCTCTGGATGGAACTCTGAATGGAACCTCTAAATAACGCCTTCCATCCAACTGAAGCCGAAAAAATATGCCTACAAAAACTAAAACGAAATAAAAAAAATCATTTTTCGAACGAACGAAAACAGTTTAAAGTGGTGCGCGGTTTTATTTGCCGCGAGATATCGCCCCGCGCGTAAACATCAAATTTTATTGACATTCGCGCCGCGTGTGACAATTTTTTTGCACTGCATTGTACGTCGTGGATATTTTCGGATAACCTCTTTATATTGGCAGTATTGTTTTTTGTGCATATTTACGTATCACTCCAGTTTATTTAGTCAAATACTCACTCGGTCTACTCTCTACTCACTCAGTCGAACTCACTATCCTTTACAAAATTATTTATTTGATGATGATTTATTTCTTCGAATTGTTACTAACCAAATCCTTAACATTATCGTGAAATGCGGACACAGACGTCAAAGTCTAACTTTCAGGCACATCTTTTGAGCCCGTAACCCAATTCTTTATGTCACAACTCCTTGATCAGAATTGACGGTCACAGTTTGACCGTTTCTTTGCCGTCAGCCACCTTTTAAAGGTACCAGGAGCACAACAATCGACAAGAAGTAAGCTTTGATTGTTTCAACGTAACTACACAAAGGATGGATGTAACAAAGCGTTCGCCTGAGGCGGTCGTATGTTAAGAACGCGCCTAATCAAACGGCCCAAGTTCTGTTTTCACTTTGTTCTTAGTTTCTTTGATGTTTCCACGTTGATATGATGCCCTGGTAGGTCGGGACTGTTTCTTTGCGTCAAACTAAATGTAAATTGTGTTTTTCAAACAACTATTTTCGTGTTTTGCAAACGTTTTGTTGCTGATTTCTTGGAAACTCGTAAAATAACTTTGATTTTGTTAACCTTTAGCTGTTTTACTGAAGGTATTTCATTTAACTTTACATTAATTAATTTAACGAAATGACAGTTTTTAAATTTTTGCCATGTTTAAAGAGAAATCTTCAGATTTTGCAGAATTATGCAGGGTGGGTGCTAGTAACTGCAACTTAGATTTATATCCTGCAGTCAATTCAGAAAAGGCTTTCCAGCTAGATCAAGGGGTTAGAAAGAAACTAAGTGACCAAATGGATACAAGTTTCATAGAATATATTATGAACGTAAAAGATAAGCATGCACCACTGTCAAATAAAATAAATTACTTCCATAGTTCAACATTTCATGTTGATGTAACTATAACTAGTGACTGAGAATTGAGAACTAGCTAGGTACTTGTCTAGCTTGGTATACTCAATCAATAGGTACTATCTTATACAATACATCCAAAACCCAAAATTTCATGATCTTTTTCACCCGTTAATTCAATGCTATTCTAATATTTAAAACCTTCCACATTTAGTTACACCTCATCGTTTATTTAAAAATCCAGCGGATCCGATGCAACAATGACTGCGCGGCGTCCACTATCCTTATTTTTTCCATTTCCCAGCGTCACCGAATTTCCCCCCGGTATAGTGCGAATTTAGCCAGCTTACTCTCCTGAAAAGGTTGACTGACGGGCTATTTTGAGCCTTAAATACACCTTTTTTGGGGAGGACATCGACAGTCGATTGACAGCCTTGTCCTAAGTTTCTGTCGGCTATTTTTTGGTCCACATTTCGATTAGCACATGTTCAAAATGTTTGAATTAGAACGTCTTTTTCAAGGCGGTATTGTTCTGTTTCTTTTGTGACTACGAGCTACGTGTCGTTCTAACGTCATTTCGGTGGCTGTCGTTCAGTTTTTGAAAGATTCACTGAAATGGCTACTGCTGTGTTTAAAATCATGACTTTGATGTGCGAAATTGGTGTCAATGGGCTTTTTGGTTGTGAAGAGACGTGTCTGTGTGGTCTCGTCTCGGTATTTGGAACAATTGTACCTACGTCATTCAAGTGTAGTTTCAATGGATGACTTTTACTAGTGTCATTGAGTTTGAGATCTGCTGTGGGTATTGTGAAATTTCTTTTCTTGTTCCTCGTGACATCTACAGATCTCTAATTGGGAACACAGTGAAATCTTATGACGCTGCTGGAAGATGGACATTTGTTAGTTCGAATTTTGCAGTTGTGAATTTCTAATGTGTGAGCTCTTCATTTGTATCAACAACACAAAAGCATCTCTTGTGACCTCAAACCATTATTAGGTAAAGTACAAATAAATCGAAGATCACAAAGCAAAGAGAACTGATTGAAACAGTATAACCAAAATCCATTATATCGTTCACACAAAGACGAACCCAAACAAAGACAGCAGAACCCCAACACCACATAAAAGCTGTATCACATGACATATTTAACGTTTACAACAAAGATAACGAGCTCTCACACTAAAAGCCACAACCATTAGAACAAAATGGTCTATCAAAATTATAATATCAATTACCGATGCATTAACAATTCATATCAGAAGTCAGACGTAGCAGAAACAGGAATCTCGTGCACGTAATGTTATTATTGTGCGAGAGGGATAGCGAAAGGCGGGTGGTAGGTGCGCGAGGGGGACGGGAGACAAGGCAGCCAACGTCGGAGAGCTGTCAAAATGTCAAATTTCAGAACGTAGCCGGGCGCAACTTCAAACGTGCCCCTACCGTTGGCATGCAGTGCGAGCGCTTGCTCTAATATAGTTATAGCTCCCTGGTACCGGTGGCGTGTTAATATTCATGCATCTCATCCCGACTCTTCCTAGGAACAGGGAGCCATTTTCGTGAAAGCCTCGCTCCCTGTTTTCACTATGAATATGAATGAATGATTTTCTGTTCGCTTCTTGGATTAAACTTTTTGGACGATGTCTTAGCTTGATTATTCATTTCGGTTATCACATTGGCTAAGATTGTTATTATTTTATTTTTGGTATCAGCTGCATTACCGTTTTGGCTTGTTACATGAGCGTTCGATTAGTTCAGACATAAATGTGTGATCAATGCAAATGAGTCCTAAAAATGCAACGTCATTCTGACTTGTCAAACCGAATATCACCGTCAGGCATTTTTTACCTTTGTTTCATACCTCGAATCGCTAACAACGTTCTTCCATTCGTAACACAAAGTAACCAACTGAAAACGAAATTGAAATTTCCAATTCCCCGTCTATTTCCTGGTAAAACAGGCGGTTTTCTATTTCATCTCTCAAAAACCAGCGTCCGTCGGCCGATGCCGGCCTGTCTCGCTCATGACGTGACGATATTGGGACCCACCGAAAATGAGAAGCAAAAGAAAACATACACTTTTGACATTTCAATATGCACTCATCTACGACGACGAACCAAACTGGTTAATTAACATTACACCGCAAGGATACTCCAGGAAAATGTACGAAAACCAACGTTAGTTTCTGAAAAGTTGGGGGTGACTTTTCTAATTAAATTCAGAAAACGATGACATTTAAAAGCCCTCCTGATAAAAGAACTTGGTGAATTCCCAAACGGAATATAACAAGCTCGCACTTGACTCGCGGTATTTATAAACGTCAATCACATCTGTCAAAAGTGACAGTAGTCAAATCCCTGCGCGGTAATAACGTCGTAGGACATTTGGTACCTTCCAAATTTGAAAAACACACGTTCGGGTGTTCCCGCGCGTGCTCGATTCGCCGATTAGTGTTATTTTTGAGAATGGAATCGGAGATCGTGTCGCCTTCGGGTGTGCCCGCCCACAAGATGGCTGCGCTAATCACCCAACGCGTTCGCGGGAAATACAACTGAATGATATACAATTTTATTGATGCGATATGTTATTACGGAGCCAAACCTGTAATTACTAGCGAGCTTTATGCGTGGGAAGGGATTAGAAAAAATATGTTTCGACTCATTTTTGACTCGTGCTCTGTAATTGTTCGGCCATTCATGTGAGCGACTTTGTAAGAGATTGTTTTCCAATTTGTGCTTTTGTTTTGTTCATAATAACGTGGGTTGTTTGTTAGTAGATAGAGCTATGATTATTTTAATTGAATCGCGATGCTAATCTTGTACATGGCCCAAAGTTATAGTTAAGATAGTTACTTCTTTTTACAAAAAGATTTTGGATTCTTTGTGAGTTGTAACTCTCGTTTTTCAAATAAAGGCAATTTTGTTACAGTTGCTGTCAATTCGAGCCGTTTATTGATAGAAAATTAACTCTTAGACTGGTCCAGCTCTATTAATTAAATAATTACGACAGAACACAAGTTCATTCGTCTCCAGTCATTACTTATTCGAGAGCCGTCGGTTCGATCCGGCTGATTTATCGGGTGTCAGGCAACGCTCACCGCACACTGGACATGGAGCGACTCGGGACGGCTCCGGCGTCTTAGAACAGGAGATTACTGCGTTTGATTTGTCGTATTCGTGTTGATACGAGTCATTTTGGTCGTTACGGGCGGTAGTTTAGGGTTAAAATGTTCGGGTCGTTTAATATCTTGTCGAGTTACTTTATTAACTTCAGGAGTCAAAGAATTTATTTCAAAAAAATTTAAATTGTAAATTGAAAATTTAAAAAAACAACTAAAAAGTTCAAAACAAGAGCACTTTTCAAGCAGTCTGATGCAGTTGGTGGCAGTTTTTTATGTTAAATCTTAGATTGTTTGCCATGCCACCAACTGCATCAGACTGCTTGAAAAGTGCTCTTGTTTTGAACTTTTTAGTTGATTTTTTGGCAGTCGGGTTTTATAATTTTCAATTTACTATTTTTATTTTTCACTTTTTAGTTTCTAATGTTTTTGATGTATTTATATAATATGTTTTCGTAATCGTCTTTTCGAGCCCTTCATTTTGATACCCCACTCGATAGGTTTTGAGGAAAAATTTTTTTTGAAGACAATATGGGACCAAAAATAGATTTTTTATAATTTTGATATATCCAGTGTCACTCTTACAATTAAGACGAATCTAATGACACCTCTCAAGTGTTTAGGCTACAGAGCGTGCCAAAGAAATATACATACATACATAGTACATATATACACTCGAAAAACATAACCCTCCTTCTGGCGCAGTCGGGTAATTAGACCATTTACTGGTACTTTTGAATTGTCAAGGAGTCAGTCAGTTAGTCAACAAGATGAAGCTAGATGCCCGTTCCACAGCATAGAATCCTATGGAGAAGAACAGACAAGAAACTCCATGGTTACTCTTTTAAATTAAGTTATTACGATTTCATAGTTACATTCTTTTCTAGTTGGAAATAACAAAAATATGAGATAACAATGTAAAAGATGTGCAAATAAAAAAAAACTAGTAATAATGGAAGGTAAAACTCCAAAAAGTTGTTATGACAATTTAGAGATGACCAGTCCCACTGAGATGTTTATACACAACTTCACCTACTTTAAAAATTTAGAAGGTATCTACGCCCAAACCGAGTGTCTAAACATTACTTGAACTTAGAAGTATTTCTAAATCTCTTTTAACAGTTACAGCTGACAAAACAGCAATATCATCATGACCAATTTACGCCTCCCACCCGAAAATTATGCCTACCAATTACAGCCTTTTTACTGCAAACTAACGAAATACAGGACCTTTGGGCCCCATTACGTCTTCCGTCCAATTTGGCGACACGAGCTGAGGTCGTGTGCAAGGGCGGGAACTCCGCCCCCCGCCTGGGGCTCCGCTGACGACACAGCATTGGCGTGGTCGGCGATTTGTCGGCACGGCTCCAGGCTTGTTCCTTGACGCCTGAATGTGTGACATGGCCAAAATTGTTCGGTAGTTTGACTCGGGTCTGACCTGCGCTTTGGAATTTGAAGGGCTGGCCTTTGGGATTGGTTTTACTTGTAAATTGAGTTTTCTTCTGGAATTCGGGCGGATTGCCTTTGCTCAAGGATTTCGTCACAACAAATACTACCCGTTTTAGTCCATAATCGGATTCTAGGAAGTTTTTAGACAAACTACATAAATCTTTCTTTGAAATCAGGTTTGCGAACTTCATTCATACACTCTCATTCAGCGAGTTGCAAAATTACTGGAAAACTTAAGTGTTCGAGTAAACCTCCGCCATAACTGCAAGTTACCAAGGCATCAACAACGCCAGGAGTTGCGCGCACAACAGCTACGTACTAGGCAAACATAGGGCGTTGGCGGCGTACAAATATTTGCGGCGCCGCGGGGCGCGGCTCCCCGCCTCTTCGAGATAGCGCTGTGTTCTACTTGGTATATCTTATGTAATCCTGGTAGGCATGATGTTGTGCACGTCTTATGCTCTCCTGGTATTTTTTTGTTGTCTTTAACTTGGGGATAAGCCAAAGATTAATAATATTATGTTGATCGCTCGTTGCAACCGATTTTGGTCTGTCTAGGCTTAAATATAGATTGACATCTTGATAAATAAATTGTAGTAAGAAAATAAAATAGAGCCGTTTCTGTTAGAACTCTCCTACCTTCCAAAGTAATTCTAACATTATCTAGGTCTATCTATCTACCAACGTCCTTTTGAGTAACATTCCAAAACATATCTAAACCGCCCTAAACAATGACGTAACCATAACTCAGTCAACACAAATGACGTTCAAACAGTACGACAATCGCGCGTGAACTATGCGCTTACGCACACTACGCATCACACGTCATGCTCGTAAAATAAAGCTGCATCCACATCTATAATTCACACAGAGCGGGCGACATGCAGGCGGGCGAGACCGCGCGATGATTTACGCCGCATCGATATCTGTTAGATATGAAATTTGTCAAGCGGCGTTCGCGATATCGCCTGTTTATGCGAGCCGGTGCGCGGCGGATATGCTGCGTGTAGTGTGGTACCGGCTTTATGGAGGCTGATGTAGTGCTTAGATTTAGAAACGAACGTGTGATTAAGTTTATCTAAAAGTAACTTATAATGATAGCAGGCACGATACTCTGATTGTAGCGGCCAATTCAGGCTATCTCGTCTATTCTGTGTTTGAAGCTATAAAATAAGCTAAAGAACAAACAGGAGCTGACTAGCACACAGAAAATTTCTTTGTTTCCCAATCAGAAAAGCTTGGAAGGTCTAAAGAAAAATACAGGGTTAAAAATAATTATTCCAAATTATATTTCGACCTTCCGTTTTGTATAAAAGTTAATTCAAGCATTGTGTTTCAATAATCTACTGGACACATCAAACACAAATTATTCCTAGTGCCTACAAAAACCCCATGTAATCGATACTAAACTACAGACGCGTAGATTGGCTCACACCACAGCCCTATAATGCATGTTTTATCTCACATAACGCGCTATCGACTGTGTAAATGCAACGACCGGTATATTTTCGATTCGATTCATTCGAATCAGAATCGAATGGACTCGATTATTATTTATTCGCTCGCGGCACTAATCAATGCGCGACACGCGCTTAATTTATGCAACCGATTCGTTACGGATCAGTTCGTTTTAGTTGCATTTTTTATTTAGACGATTTTAATTCGAATATTGTTTTAGTCGATTTTGATGTTGTGGTATTTTTTATTTAACAAATATTAAAGTTTAGTATTTTTTTTTTACTTTTGCTTTATGTTTGTGTATGTTTGTTACAGAAAGTTTTTGTTAGATAATTTTGTAGTATAATTAAAGAAAATTTAAGTGTACAAAATTAATGTCAATCTCCCGTTTTGTCGGTCCACAATCTAAGCGATGTATCGCCTGTGACGGAGGCACAATGGCCCGGTTCGAGCGCCACTTTTTACCAACCCTACTGTTATTTATTGCTTCGAGTCGCATGCAAAACAGACTGAATTGACGCACAATAGGGTTGCTACGCTACAATTTTGGGAATCTTTTCTACGAACGTTTCTACTGAATTTTGTAGATAGCAACACAATATCTTAATTAAAATCCAGTCTTACATATACACAGGTACCTACTTAATTTAGAATATTTTAAATAAATCAAATGAACATCTATAAATATGTGATACAAGTTAAGATACCTCTAGAAATATTATCAGGCCATCCTCATTTAATCAGATAACTGAACAATTTATTCTTATTTGAGTTGTAATTCCTATATGGAAAAATATTGATATTCAGCCGCTAGATGTGATGAGGCTGGGATAGTAACATTTGATCTTTATCTAAAAGTTTTCATAGCTTATAGTCTCTACCTCTAATTCAAAATGTCACGCACGATAGCTTATTTGACGTTCTACATATTTTCGACACAGCACCAACTTTTTCACAAAAGTGGATATAATAGGTACTGATGGATGGATGAATTTTCGACTCTAATTCGAAATAACTAATTTGACGTTCTCTTTTCGACACCGTATCTACTTTTTCACAATACCTACACACACAATGGTAATAAAGAATTGTCGAACTAGTGATTTTAATGATAAATGAATTGAAATAACGCCATACCTTAGAAATTACAAGACATCATTGTCATAATATTTAACTATGACTATAATTATTTCATTATCCATTGTTGTGGGGGGGGCAAAACTGCGCTCAACAATGCCCAAGGCAAGAGCAGTTTTTTAAAGGCCGGCAACGCACTTGTGACTCATCTGGTGTTGCGAGTGTCCATGGGCGGCGGTAATCACTTACCAGCACGTGATCCGTCTGCTCGTTTGCCTCCTATAATATTAAAAAAAAAACGATTCAGTTCGTTGTTCAGTTCTGAATCGCGGTTACTTTAACTTAATTTTAAAGCTTGTTTCCATTTTTTTTTTATTTTAACCGTAGAATGTCTTAGGGTGATTTTCAGCGTACATTGAGTGTCAGCCCTAGGATCTGAGAGCATCCTCTGAGCACCTCATGAATATTACTTCTTTTTACGTTTACCTCACATTTATTGGCAACCGTTTGAGCTCACCGCCTGCCCAGGCGCACATGCGCTGTTATTTCCTCCAGTCACATCATGAAACCTATCACACTCAACATTCCACCCTACCCCATCAAAATAAGGTTCTAAATTGTGTGGTAGAATAGCAGCCTGGTCTACATACTTCTTTTTCTTAATTTTTAATGATACGGCCTCTTTTGATGTCCCGATTGATATGCAAAACTCTTTATTGTTTTACTTTTGTAGTAAGAGTGTGCCCAAACATAGTGTGGGGAACAGAACTGTCTTATTGTATAGAATTAATGGTTGATTTTAAATGGGTGGATACTTATTTATGGGTATTTATTTGATATTATTTACTTTTGCATACTTTACCTCAACATTCAACAGCTCGAAATAGACCTCTCCGCTAGTCAAGCCTCAACTAACTTCGATTACATTCAAATCAATTTTGAGCTAATCCAAATCCATAGCACCTTAGACCAGCCACCCGCCTTGTCAAACTAAATTAGTCACAAAACAAAGCAACATTGAAACAATAACACTGTGGCCCACAATCTAACACGTGTCACCTATTGTCCCAATTCCATCATTGTGTGACGTACTAGGCTAACATAGCACGCTAGGAGTTAGAACGCACCTATCTCATTTCCTAGCCCAGTTGCGGTTTCCGAACGGCCGTCAGCGCGGACTCTTCCGGCTCCACAGATTAGTATCGACGCCATTTACCGTCTCACTAGCGCCATTGTTGGTATTGCGATTCACGGGAATAATGGCGGCGGCGTTTTAGTGAAAATTCGATTTTCAATTTTCGGTTTTCGGGGAACTGTGTTTAATCTAGTGTGGGGCTGGGATCGGCGTTGATGGCAGTAGACGGGTTGTTTATTTGGTTTTTACGGAATCGACTAACAGGATCCCACGTTATAAGTCAATTTTCGGATAAATAATCATGAGATGCTTGGCGAATACAATTTTTTTTATTTTTTTGTTAGCCGTGATCATCCCACTGCAGGGCAAAGGCCTCCCTACCCTCCTTCCACTCCTCTCGGTTCAATAAATATTTAGTTGTAGAAACGCAGGACTTAGGGACTTCATCAGCTTAAAATTCAAAATAGGATTAAAGTAGATTTTATTTACATTCAAATGAAAAAATTCCCACATCAATAGCGCCGTCAATTTATCGCTCACGGCACCAAATTTAGAAAAACATCAAGCGCATTAAGTCTACATTTCGAATTGTACCCAAAAAACTATTTTTGGTTTCACATCGGACGGTGGCTGTCCATTATTTATAGATCTGCATAATTTAGGCGCTATCCTGTCGTGGTTGCTCCGGATAGGGCACTTGAATACTTTATACCATCGAATCGCTCGCTACGTAAAAATGGTGTACGCCACTTCGAAAATTGACAGGTGTCGTTCAATTAGTACGGTCGGTACGTTTTTAGTACAATAAAAGAGAATTAGTCGATTATTTTAGTCGATAGTTTTTTAGGATTTAGCACGTTTCATAAAGCCGGGACATGTGTTAGAATCAATCAGTTGCCTTTTTTGTGACAATATCAGTTGCGATGAAACGTGAATTATTTTGTGTGACAGATTTAATTTTACAGTTATGAATAAATTCTAAAACCGAACTATTGTATCGGACTTTTTTTAGTTTCAAATCACAATAATCTCATACTTTTGCAGCGTAACTGACGCAACTGTAACACGAAAGCCATCAATCTTTGCTCGCGAAAAAAATAAACAAAAAAAGTCAACTACAGAAAATATTTCACATTTAAAACGACAATGTATCGCCGGTCCTCGTGTTCGCACATAAACAAAACATAAAATAAATAAACAAGGAGACACGTCGAGCAGAAAACAGAAGGACTGGGAGGGTTGTGATAGTGCTATCCATCACACGGTCACATCTCTTCGATAGGGTTAGGGCCACCTCCGTACCTTTATGTGTCCCTGGTGGGACATAAAGGCCCCGAACTAGGGGTCCATAGTTTTTTGACGTCTATTTGTGGTCGGTTCCTGCCCTCTAACGACTTTTGCTTGTAAACTATGCTTAAAATAGCTTTGTGCTGGTGTAGTATTAAAATGTCAGGGATTTTGTATTGTGGAGCATCAGATTGGTTTTAAAATGTAATTGAAATGGGGTAATGACAGATGTGACTGCAGATATTATGTCTATACTGATATTATAGAGAGCTCGAATTTGTGAGTTTGTGTATAATATGTGGTGGGTAATATCCGAAACAATCGCACTTCTATGAGAAAATATTTCACAGCTTTCAGGCTGCTAATTCTAAATAAATACATGGTTAATAATGATTCAATATTTCCATTTCTTTCTACGTTAGACAGTACAGCGAAAGAAATTGTCAAACTCATTTCACCAGCTACTTTACATAACCTAAATATTGTACCTCAAAAAACTTATTCGCACTTTTTTTGACGCGCGGAAGCGGAGCGTGCATAATTTAAAGCTCAATCCGTGGATGTCACGTCGTTGTACCGAAAAATTTAATCCATCACATGTTTCGCATTCACTCTTTTACCGCGAAACCGTCTCTTCGGTAACTAAGGAACGTGTGGAATGGAATCGACTATTTAGATTGAAAAGTCTTTTTAAGGTAAAAAGACTTTCAGTTATTTAGCTGAGTCTAAGTAATTTTCTTTTGTTTTTGTTACTCGTCTTTAATGTGATACTAAAAAGTGCGTGTAAAAATATTAATTAACATACGATAGGTTCGTACCGATTAATCGACTAAGCAATCACTCAAAACATTGACAACACTAAACGACAACACTCTATCAATAAACAATATACTAAAAGATGCCAAACTTTTTACGTCTCCATCAAGGCTTGCCGAAACGCCACGACATCCCCTCAAGATAACCCGAGTTCCTTCGAGACGGGCGCTATGATTTTTATTTTTACGACATTTCCGGAAATCACCGGGGCCCGTGAATATATTATTATTGTTATGGCAACACTGGAGTCTGGGAAAATTGTAAAATACGCCATACACTTTTCCCTCGCACAAGAATTATGCTCACAGACGCATATCATTAGGGAATTTCGGTTTTCCGAAGCCATGTAACAGTGAATATTTTAGTGAGGTGTTTTTCAACGTTTTTGATGTAACTTTTTCGTGTTTATTGCTGAACGGTTTATGAAAACGTAAGGGAAGGTTAACCCACAGTTGTAAATACGCAAGAAAGGTTCCAAATTGACTATGTTTATTTAAGGGAATTAATTAGTATTCATTTTAAAAATTTTCAAATATTTTTTTATCACTAGTTTACGAATTATGCTTAAAATTTTGACAGAAATCCTTTAAAGATAGGTACTTAATGTTTTTAAATAATTTCCAGGCATCGTTATTCGTATTTTACTAAGTGTTGACTATAAGCCAACATTCTTTGGCTTTAGGTACAGGCCAATATAGATCTTGATTTGATAAACCTTATCTTCATAACTAAATTAATCTCACACCTTCGAAACTAACATAAGTATTGTTATTACTTGCTCCACTATTTTGCAACAAAAATCAAAACATTATTCAACTTTAATTCGGCAAAAGTCGTTTTTTCGTCGTATTTCGCGCTCGCAGTCCCTCAACGCGTATTTACATATTCTCATTCGCTCACCCCATAGATTTAGGTGCCAACAAATGGATTGTTTCTCCTCCACATAGCGAAACAAAATTTATAGTAGCAAGAGCGGATTTTTCGCTGCTAGCCCTTTTTTTCATCGCTGCAGTGGTAGGGTTGGCGACACGATCACACTAGAAATACCTAATATTTGTAAAAGAGAAGAAATTAGGAAATAACACTTCATTTTAAAACAATTATTTTGCTTTTTGAAGTTTCTAATTAAATCTATTGCCGTTAGGTATGACCAAATTCGAAAGAAGGTACCTATTATCAACTTAATAAACATCCAAGCTAAGTTTTCAGTAATTTAATTCAACTTTCAGCGACCTACAACCTAACAAAAACGTAAAAATTTAACTTTCTTACCAAAAAATAACCAAAAGAACGCTTAGCATGCAACTTTCTAACCCGAAACCGCGCCCCTAACGCTTTTTCTCTCGATTTTCGATTTATCGACAACTTATGGCGGGTATAATCGCGATTTTAATGCTCACACGTGATTTACAGCGGCCGACACTGGATGAGAAGCGAACGGGATTGCTTTCGCGAAATTTGATATCTCTATACTGTTTATGAGGCCCTAGTGCATACGTCTGAAAACAATATATAGGAATTATTGCAGTTTTTCTTATTTGCATATAAGATGACTGCTTCTTTTCGTTCGTTCGTTTGTCGATTTTTATTGATCTTCATTTTGGAATCTAATATTTTATTTTATTACTTAATTTGGAGATGCATTCTATACGATGAAATTAAAGTAAAAGTTTTTGTTATTTTTAGTAAAAGTTCGATTTCTTGTCGTGTACTTTCACAAATAATAGGTCTCAAAATTTGTAAATGCTATCTTATAGGTACAGTATATGAAATTAAAGTAAAAGTTTTTGTTATTTTTAGTAAAAGTCCGGATTCTTGTCGTGTGTGTGTACTTTCACAAATACGTCTCAATAATTCATAAGATCGAAAAAAAAAGCTTTCTTAATTTTTCGATTGAAAATCAATTACTTTCTTTCTTATCCGCCGAACACGAGACAAAAACCCGTCTTTGATATAACATTGAATCTTTGACAATCCCGTTACCCGAAACCTCTGCTTATCATATTTCGTTTTTTGTATCCACCTTAATGGTTCCCATAAATTTTTGATATCCACTTTTTGTAATGGATTCGAAAAAGCCGTTCGATTGTGACTTTTTTTCGATTTTACAAAAGGTCAAAGGATTGGTCCTTGGGGAATAACCGAATTTAAAAAAAACATCAAATAGATATACAGGGTGGCAGGTTAGACAGTGGAAATATTTTAAGGGGTCATTTTACTCATCATTATGACCAACTTTTACTATGGGACCAACCCTGAAATCGCGAAAAAAAAATCAGCTGTTCCATACATTTACGTTCACATAACTCAACAAAATGTATGGAACAGCTGTTTTTTTTTTCGCGATCTCAGCCTTGGTCCCATAGTAAAAGTTGTTCATAATGATGAGTAGAATGACCTCTTAAAATATTTCCACTGTCTACCTGCCACCCTGTATAAGTTTAAAAAAAAACCTTTAAAACTACACGAATAGTATCAGAAAACAACAAAGTAAAACTTTATAATAATAAAAATACATCAGCTATAAATTGCAGCAATTTAAACGAAGAAATAGTTCTCATAATGATTACAATCACGCGTCCAAATACCAATCAACGTGCATTCGACTCTCTACACCTTTATCTTGGGAAACAACATTAATTTCATCTTGTAATACATCGGAATTATTCGAAATATCGATTAATCGGCCGCCACGTTCGAGATAAACATTCTCTCGAACAAACAAACATACATACGAACACAAACCTAACATCCTGGGCGTACGTGCATTAGGAATGCATTAGTGCAATTCGACAATAGCCAAACACCCGTTATTGTAATAATAAACTTAGGTGCGCAGGAGTTGGTGGACCTACCGCGTCTTTTAGGCTGGGCCACACTGGGCCCGTTTGCAAAGAATCGCAGTAACAGCCGACCTAGCATGACCACGCTAGAAACGGGTTTTGTCTTCAGAAGAATTAGAAAAGGATTGTAGAAAGATGTCTACCGTTGTATGCATACAATGAAGAGACGAAATGTATCTATTCTTCAGTAGACAAAATTCTGATAAACCGAGCACGGGTCGCGGCGTGCTCGGGCAGAAGAGATAACGATTTGGTAGAAAGAACTTTGTCTATTCTTAGGTAGAATAGAGATAGAATTGGTCATGCTATGCGTGCAGGTGTACAAAATAATGAATGCAGAACAATTTCTGCTTTAACTGTACAGACACTTTATTTAGACTTTGACCGGCCGTTATTGTTATCCAAAAACGCAAATCCATAAGGAACGTAATAGAGGAATTTGCAAATAATAGTTAGTAGGTACATTCTTTTGACAATGTTTGCAATAATACAAGGATTGGTTATCTTTTGACTTGAGTTGACTGACTTTATAGCTAGAGAAAATATACACACACACGTTAACATCTTGATCGAAGTGATGCGACTTAGCAAAAGCATAAACAAAGAAGATTTGAAGCTCTCTCCGGTGCCGGTGTTGTCTTTTAAGGAATGCGCCCGTTGTGTTACCAACTTAACCTGCGCAGACGCAGCTCGAGACAGTTAGTTTATATTAACTGATGCATTCTTACAACACTTGGGAAAAATGTAAACGTAAATTTATGTTTATGTAGACCTATTAGATGAAGCGTTGCAAATATGATATTATATTTTTATCTAGATATTAGAAAGAAATTAAAAGACTCTCGTTTAAAGAAATAAATATAAAAAACTAGATAGGTGTACTAAAAAATAAGATATTTTTTTTGTCAAATATGTGACGTATCCAAGACTCGACCAGCCGGCCTAGCATAACCACGATAGAAACGGGTTTTGTCTACATAGAAATAGACAAAGTGACAGATTGTAGAAACATTTCTACGTTTTATGAATGAAACGGTAGAAATGTTTCTACAATCTGTCACTTTGTCTATTTCTATGTAGACAAAACCCGTTTCTATCGTGGTCATGCTAGGCCGGCAGGGAGTCGAACCGAAAATAACTTAATAATTTACACACATACCTCACTGATGTACCAAGGTGGGATAAAAGGTAGAAGGTCTCACGGGGCGCGAAGCTCTCTAGTTGCACGCCAAAAGCCAATAACATTAGGATGGTACGTGTTGCGTGTTCTTGTCGCCCTGGTAGCTTTTTGTATAAGAACTGGTGTACCAGGATGAATAAATAATGTAATTTGCTCTCTGTATGGGTAAAGAACTGTTTCTGGCCTACAAAGGATTAATAAAGCGGAACAATTGAAAAGAAACCTGAACTCAATAGTAGAAAGTTAAATTATACGTAAAATCTCAATAGGAAACTAGACACATTAACGACAAACAATGTATCAAAACTAATTTGAACACAGGTTTTTCCTCAGCAAATAGAAAAGCAATTCTTTTTCTGAAAAACCTTCCGAAAATAATCCTTAAAATGTCTCAAATCTAATTGCACACACAATCGGCACGGGAACTGAGGCCGATTTAATTAGACTCAATTTAGATTTGTTCGTCCGTAATTGGTTCACAAATTCTATTTGTACCTATCCGTTTTTAAGTGTGTATTTTTCTTTGTTGCAGCACCCGTACCCCTCGGAGGACCAAAAGAAACAATTAGCACAAGATACAGGGTTAACGATACTACAAGTTAATAATTGGTAAGTGGTAGATTTAACATTTCATCAATTTTTATGCTAGCAGACATTTTCTCCTACGTTTAAAATGTTGGTGATAATCGCTAGAAAATCAGTTCTGTCGTTTCAATAATTTCGCTTATTAGACGTGTATGGCAAAATACTGAGTAAGGGTTAAACGGTCCGTTTTCAGGCTCAGTGAATCTAGTATTTAGTAATACAAACCCCCAGTCTAACTAGAATAATGTTACGTAGTATAAAATCTAAACTTAGTTTAAGATTTTTATCAAACAACTTAAGTAGTTCAACTAAATATCTCTACAGTTCTTTATTGACATGTTTTCTAGCTTAATTCTAAAGACCTGCAATATTAAAATCAAATTCAATGACGATGAAAAACATAGCGACTTTACCAAGTACAGCACAGCCACAAAGCAACTTTATTAAAATTGTCATTTTCTTATTATATTTTATGAATTTTGACTGTGTTTCTTACAAGTTTTGGGCCAAATGAACGTTACTTTCTTTCTTTTTAAACATTTTAGGAAAGTACTGAACTTCATAGTCAAATATATCATTGAAATTTCTAATGATTTCTCCGCACATCTTCAGTGATAGTTCTTGTCTCATAAAATGAACAATCGAAACCATTTCGGGCTTAAGATTGGAAACATGGACTATTTGTCCGGCGTTTTATTATTGGTCCGAGGGAACGTGTAGCGTTGGCAGCCGCACTCCCACATAAAGTGCTCACGGTGTTATTGTAATGTTTTGTCTGACCGTACGTTAAGATGGATCAGGTAAGGCGGAATTTTTCATGAATTTTATTTCATTTTGGGGATTGATCAAAATAGTACTGTAGTCATTTGGGAAAATCAGTTGTCCGTGTGTCCAACCACCAAGTTGACTGCAACAGGCTGATTTGATATTGATATTTAGAATTTGAAAACTGCAGTAGAAGTCACCATTGAAATATGATTAAAAAATTGATTCCCTTTTTATTATCTCATTTTTATGTGATTAAATATAAAAGTCATTTTATAGTTGATGAAAAAATGAGAAAAGCTATGTAAGTAATCTCTTTTGCCATCTTCACTCTTCCTGATATAATTATTAAAAATACAAAAAAAATAGAGTTCGTTTAATTAAAAAATAAAGTCTTCAACTGTCTCATAATACAAACTCTTGCAAATCTTTATAACCAATCCCATAATCAACAACTATTACATCCTTACTATCTTTGCGATCAAAAATGCAAACAAAACCACGTGAATTGACTAGTACACGTATTTATGCATCCCAGCGAACATTATTAATTCCATTTTATGCTAGGACCAGATCTTGAGTCGTAAAATACTATATTTTAGATCGTATGCGCTTAAAATAATCAAGAAACACGGCCATTATTTGTTGAGCTTCGCAGAAATCGAATTTGAAGGTAAATGGGTGATTTTTGTAAGAAATCGCGAGGGTGGATAGGTCTACGTAAGTGGTAGGCTGTATGCGTCGCCTGACATTTCAAAAGAAGCAAATATTGTAGGTTTCCTTTGTTTTTTTAATGTTGTAAATAATCTATATCTATAGTTCTATACTAATACATAATATTATAAAGAGAGAGTGCGAATTTTCGTGCGAGAGTGCAAATTCTTTCAGTAATAGACAGCTACATTATCCATAAAGCTATAGCCTACTTTTTATCCCTAAAAAATGCACAGTTCCTGTGGGTCACGCGGACGAAGTGCCAATATAATAAACGACTTTTGCCCGCGACTCCGTCCGCGTGGACTACAATGAATGACCAGTTTAAATGACCTCCGCAGTGTAGATTGGCTAGTACTACCAAGAGGTCAAGCTGTATCTCTGGTTTTTTTCAGCGGAATCAGATGAAACGTGGCTTAGATTTTAAGTTGGATCCTAAGCTATCGAACTGTGAAAACCACATCAAAATCCGTTCTGTACTTTTTGCGTGATGCGCGCACAAACAGACAAATCGCACCCCCCACCGAATAATATGGTAATGTGCTATTGCGGTAGTTTATGTTTTATTGCATATTAGGTGTCTAGAGCATTCATTACACCTTGTGAATTTTTTTTGTAATGTTTCTATGGATATTGATAAAAGTACAATAATTTCAATGGCCCCGTAATGAACATAACAATATTATTCTCTTCAAATCTAAACACACTTTTTACACGAATAGTACCTTAACAAGTCAATACAGATTATGCAATCGTTAACTTCTTCGGTAAGTGACGATTACCATTTTATTCGCGTAAGAAATACATTTGTGTTTTTATGTAAAGTCTAAAACAATTATATTCATGTGTTATTTTTATTTACATGATTTGGTAATGTTTTTTTACAATACATGATAGATATTATGCAAAATCGTAATGTTGTTCCCTGTATAATAGGCTTGCATTTGACCGCCATCTCGCCTGATCGCTTCACGATGATGCGGTCTACGATGGCGCTCGCTTGCCCAGAGAAAGAAACCGATTCACTCTCGACTTGAAGACACCCAGATTGTAATTATCGGGTACATCCACCTCCATAGAGAATTCCATTGTTTTGCGGTTTTCACAATGAAAGTGGAATCAAAGCGCTTCGTACGGGTTTTTGGTAAATCAACCGTGAACTGGTGGCGCTTTTTCGTGCTTCTGGCTGTCAGATAGAAAAAAAGGTAGGAGGGACATGAAGTACCATCGCAGCTTCTAGAGGAATCCTAGCTTTTTAGCTGCTAATTGAGCTTTGGACTCAATATAAGAGCCAAAGTTAAGGGGAGACGTCAGAGTAACGACCAAAAGCTCAAGATGATCAGTTATCGGTTAGGACACATTCCGAAATGTAGGAGCCACCTGGAATGGGCTCTTTTTGGCAGAGAACAGACACGCCTGGGTCTTAGTTGCATTGAACTTGACCAGATTGGCATCGCTGCAATCGGAGACTGCCTTAAGGAACATTAATTCAAGCGCTCGACCATGGCCTCTCTCAGAGCCTGGATTTGAGTCCAGTAGTCCATGCATTGGCTATGTATCTCTCTACAACAGTGTTGTCATCTGCATACCCAAACGTTCCGGGCTTTAGCAGATCGTTGATGTGCAGCAAGAAGAGCGTCGCAGAGAGTACTGACCCCTGAGGGACACCGGCATTAATTGCCTTTCGATCGAAAGAGCAGCCATCAATGACTCGAATCGAACGATCCCTCAGGAAGTCCGATATCCACGCAACGAAACAAGTGGGCAAGCCATATGAGGAAAGCTTACGAATAAGGCCGTCGTGCCAAACCCTGTTGAAAGTCTTTGAGATGTCCAAAGAAACGGCTAGCGCGGCCTCATGTTTCATAAGCAAGTAGTGTAGATTAGGTCCCCCGTAGACCGGTTTCGGCGAAATACGGATTGCCGGTCACTGAGGAAGTCATTAGCTTCAAGGTACGTACGTCAGAGGAGCTTGCTATTGAAGAGACGCTGCATACTCTTGTAAAGTATGGACGTAACCGAGATGGGCCTATAAATAGCAGGGTCGGCACGACTACCTCTTTCGTTTCTCTGTTGATATCTTTTTTGGGCACGGGTTGCACGTTGGCAAGATTCCACGCTTTCAGCACTTGTCCAGTATTTAAAAGAGAGAAACGAAAGAGGCGTGTAAGCACAGGAAACAACTCAGGCGCACATGTCCTCAGAACTATGGCTGGAATACCATCTGGGCCACTGGCCTTGTTTACGTCAAGATTGCACAGCGTTTTGCAAATCTCCATTTGGCAAATGCGAATTTCCGATATAAATGTCGTGCTGCCAGGTAGAGTTGGAGGTATCGCGTTGCAAGCATCTAGACGTAGACTCCGCAAACAGAGAAGCAAACAAGTTTGCTTTCTCTTCGACGGTATGAGCCAGCGTCCCATCAGGCTTCAGCAGTGGAGGTAGTGAGGGGCGGCAGAAGTTTGTTTCAACTGATTTGACCAAAACGCTTTACTACCTGCGGGTAGTAAAGCGTTTTGGTCAAATCAGTTGAAACGAACTTTCGGGTACGAAGTCAATTTGTTCCCTATTCGACTAATGTGATCAAAGCGAGCTCCTTTTTGCAGGACTTGGCAGTCTTGTTAAACGACTTCTTCCTCTGACTTATGTCCTTCGCTTTACGGTGTCGAGCATCAACCCAGGCCAGGTATGTTTCACTGTTTACTGGCTTTAGCGAGACCACATTGAGGCCCAAACCACAGGCGAGCTTTGCTGGACAGCGGTACTTCGGCTTAGGGAATGTAGTATTCCATGGTCCCATGCAACACATCCGTCACAGCATCCGCGCAAGTCGAAGGATCATCAAACGAAAAACACATCAACTGTCAAGGATAAAATGCAAAGAAAAACCGCATCTCATCCCAATCTGCTGACCTGTATCGCCACACTCGGTGAGTTCCTCTCGGGCAGAGATCGGGCGGGGAATAAACAGATAACAGATTTCACCAGATAGTGATAGCAGTTACCTGAAGGTGACGAAACCGATACCAAGTAGCGGTAAATTGTTAAAAGAAGATTTATTAAGTCTATGCAGGACAGAATCCTTCCTTCAGACCAGTGAAATTATGACAGAGCAATCTTCAGACTGAATCGGACTGTAATGATGATTGACATGATTGATTTTTACTATCATTTAGATACCAACAACCCAATGGACCAACAGGACTTCCATCTGATTATTATTTGTGATACAAAACATAATGTTGTACCTGATTAATATAATATTAGCTGTGCATCGTTTTATTTGAAAACCTTTAACAAATCACTATCATTTATATTCATTATACAGTACCTATAAAATCAATTGTTTCTAAATTTGTTACTTTTTTGCCAAATCAATTAATATTTACTAAATTATTTAATAAAATAACGTATTTGCAACATTATATTACTGTGCATTATTGATACCATATATCGACGAATATTACTGTAATGTAATAAGACCGTATACACTTCGCTGAGATTTCACCCGAATAATGTCGTATTGTAATAATACTATATACACTATCGCTGAGATTTCACCCGAATAATGTCGTAATATCATATTACCGTTAACTTTTTTGACACTACATTTCAACGAATAATACTGTAATGCATTATTACTGCCTACGATATCGTTGGGTTTACACGCGAATAATATTGTAATGATGCGTTGCATACTATACTTTTGACCAGCAATTTCAGTAATGTTATTTTCGTCAATAACTTTATTTAGGAAACTATTACAAAAAAATCATAAAAGGAAATAGACAGTAAAAAAATATGCTTTGTTTTGAAATATAAATCACTATCTTACGATGCACCCGTGCTGAGATATAAGCAAAAAACAGTTTTTTATTTTTCCTGTAAAATTTAGAATTATCGATTACCATATTATTCGGTGGGGGGTGCGAAATATTCTAAAAAAATATTTTTGGGTATGGTTACGTCCCAGTACCCTATCCTGTTTTTTCTGGAATATCTTAAATGTAGGTACAGACACGGTTTTTTTACAATTTTATAATAGTATAGATGTCGTAGTCCGATCGTATAATTGGGCAGATCATGAAATTCTGGGCATTTCATGCATTGCATTTTACACGTCTCCGCCCTTGCGTAACAAATTGCAGGCACCCAGGCTCGCCTTCACAGCTTCGGCTTTTGGGGCTGCTCTCCCTCCGCGCCTCCGGGTTTACAAAAACACTCTAGGGGTAGGGCAGAAAAGACTCCTGGAGTCGGGGTTGGCCAATTCGGTTCTGTCACTAATGTCCAAACATAATATTGTGTTCGTTTTCTGTAGAATGACAGCAGCCTAATACGTAACTTTATTTCTATCACCATGGCTTTCAATTTTTTTCATTTTGAATACCATGGTGATGGCAATTGAGTTACGTAATTCGATATGCCCAAACATCGCGCTATTCGCTAGGCAAATCGTCAAAGATGAGTGATGAACGATATGGCGGGTGTTATCTGGCCAAATCATGAAATGGCGGCGTTTCATTAATTTCACCATCTGGCGAATTATACGATCGGACTACGACATAAATAAATAGAATATGCAAATATGTTTTCTTAATTTAGTTCAGACAAATTCAAAATACATATTCACCCAACCCAACACTAGTTTAAGATTGACGGATCAAAAAAACTGAAGCAAAAAAAACATTTAAAATACAAAATGGTGTCAAATCTGAAACTTTTATTCTTCAAAGATTTCCCATACTATTATTTCATGAATTTCACGATCTGGCGAATTATACGATCGGACTACGACATAGATAAATAGAATATGCAAATATTTTTTTCTTAATTTAGTTCAGACAAATTCAAAATACATATTCACCCAACACTAGTTTATGATTGACGGATCAAAAATACCTGAAGCAAAAAAAAACATTTAAAATACAAAATGGTGTCAAATGTGAGACATTTATTCTTCAAAGATTTCCCATACTATTATTTAATTTACTTGGTACCGCATCTTGTAGACGATGACTGTCGAGTTTCCAGTGATTGAAGCACGCTTATTGTTAATGGATGATTTCTATTTAATACTCCATGATGGACTTGACCAAAGCATTGGTCATACAATTAGCGAATATGAAAGCGGGGCGGGCGTTAGAACAGAAAATATAAATTAACTAGCTGTGCTCATCGTAACTCCGTCTGCGTGGAAGTTGGAAAACAACACAATGTGGTTATTTTTTTCATACAAATTTCACCACTCCTTTAGAGACGGAATTTCAAAATATCCTTCCATAATCCACTTCTGGGGTACTCAAGGAATATTTCCTCCTCAATTTTTTAGATCCACTAGCCAGTGGTGGTCCAAGGGGCGGTCGTAGGGGTCATGACCCCCCTCAAAATCGTACAAAAGTGCGCAAAACACGTTAATTCACGGTGTAGCACGTCAGCACTAATTGGTATGGCCCCCCAAAGTCTTTGGCTGCGACCGCTCCTGCCACTGGCTTAGGCCATGTGTCTGTCAGTCAGTAGGTTAGTGAGTTACGGACTCACGGTACTGTTTTATTGGTAAGTATATTAAGATGATTATCTGAATGAGAGTTATTACTTACATATACTGCGTGAGCTTAAAAGTACTTTATCTAGTATTATCATATGAATTTCTCACTGTGAATACAATTTTATTATTTTCTGTGAGATGTTTAAATAAATAGAAGGATACAAGCGCATGCAATTATTCATCCATCATCTGCCTAGCCAAATTATATTGGGGTCGGCATCCAGTCTAACTAGTTTTGGCTGGATATCAATATTTTACGTGGAGCGACTGCCATCTGACCTCCACAACCCAATTAATGGGTAATACCGGTATTCGAATGTTAGACCAGCTGTCAGACTTTTAGGGCTTCTGACTACCCGTAACGATTGTCAAAGATATTCCTATGACAACCGGGACCGACTGCTTAACGTGCTCTCCGAGGCACGCAATTATTCATCCATCATTTTACAATTTTGACAGTTTTTGATCAGTTCTTTAGTGAGTTTAGTGGCATATTTCCGAATAAAGTGCTAGTCTATGTCCATAAAGCACTTTAAGTCATCTCTTGTAGCTTTTGCAATAGAAAAAGTAGCCTATTCTTGATCTAAAAATATGAGGTACTAGCATTTTGCCCGCGACTTCGTCCGCCCCCACAGGAACCGTGATTTTTTTCGGGACAAAAAGTAGTCTATAATACTCCGGGATAATAGGGATAATATAGCTTCCCATCAGTGAAAAAATTTCAGAATCGGATTAGTGATTCCGGAGATTGCCTCATACATAAAAACTTTACCTCTTTGTGAGAGTAGTTAAGATAACAGTAATTTCCAAATCGCTACTCGCTATCAATGCGACCGTGGATCGCTGCTAAAATTCCAACAATAACTTTAATATTGATTAGTATTCAAATGCTACAGCGTAAATCTATTGTAATGAGTCGTACAACGCCTGGAGGCGCGATTGTATTGAGCGAAGTGCATTCTTGTCTCGACTGTTATGTATCTAAGAATAGGATGGATATGGCATATTTATTGAATATTTCCGAATTTGGGAATATATTGCAATATTTTTTGGATTTTTTTTATTAGGTTTTTAATAATTAGGCTTGCGCTTGACCGCCATCTCGCATGATGTTAAGTGATGATGCCGTCTACGATGGAGCACGCTTGCATAGAAGAAACCCAGATTGAAACTATCGAGGAACCCTCTCTGGTGGTTTTCACAATGAAAGTGGAATCAAAGCGCTTCGTTCGGGTTTTTGGTAGGTAAATCAACCATGAAAAAATATTCTACCAGTTTTGAATTTGGTTTAGAAAAACATGGTTTAATATTTGCTTTTATAAATTATTTTTGTTGTAAGTAGGTACATTTAATTCGAACAAAATACAGTTAGGAACAAATGTTACAACATTAAAGACTTTCCTAATTTTTTACCCGACTACGACAAAGCCAAACGGAAGGGTTATGATTTTATTATACTTATTAATAAGGTACGTAATTAAAATAGTCGATACCGAAACGTATGATTCATATCGTAAGACAGACATCAATTTTTTTTGGCATGTAACACCTCCCCAAATCCGTAATCGTACCTCATCCAAAAACTGTAATTAACTCCTAACCTTCGAGTACACGAAGACGCTGACTGACGAGGTCGTAGGTCGACGTTGAGGCGCCTTTGTCTATCACTGTGCCTATCCCGTTATGCGTTCCTGGTACCGCTACACAATTAAACCATGTAATTACGGGGTTTATTACACTGTCAAATAATGAGCGTTACCTGCTATTGAGTTATGACATCCTGGTACGTGATTTTGGGTTGTCGTGGGCATAAAAGTAGTTATTGTTTTTTTTAACCCCCCATTTATTCTGGAGGGGTGTGCGGATGATGTGGTTCTTAAAAGATATCCAGAAAGATTTAGTTTCTTTTTCGCCTCCTTCATCATAATCAACAATAAAAGAAACGATAAGATTTTGACTCTAATACGTTTCACATAGTAAGTATTTTAATATGAGATCCCTCCGACGACGCTATGTTGCTCTGTCTGTTTTTTTTTTAGATTTAGGTGTTAAAGTAATGCCTTAGACATTAAAAAGTGGTAAACGAGAATTTATTGGTGCTGCAAGAAAACTTCCAACAGCGTTACAAACGTTGTAGATAACATATTGACATTCAGGGGAGTCAACATAACGTCGAAAGGAATTCATAAGTGAAACACACTATTATAGCACGATGTAAAATCGATTAATTTTAATTACAACCATAAATATCCTAAAACCACATACAAATTCATAAGTGTAAATAAACTTGTAAACCGTTTATAAAGTTAAAACCCCAATTACACTAATCGTTAGTAAAAAAACTCGTCTAAACACTGCCACAGTGTAAACGAGAGAGTCATTTTTGGCAGTAAACCCATTAGGAAGGGTTCTCGTAAGCGAGCTGTGTGAACAGGTGTGGACCCGGCTTTATTGCTCGTGTAGGGGGGACATGCAGCAGGCGATGTTAAAGACTATTTATGGCTATTTATGTTAGTGTTAGGTAAAAGGGTTAAAGGGTTGAGAAGAGTTTTTTGTTAGAAGTATTTTAGTATAAAAAATAATTTATATTGCCTGTGTTGCCACAATGATGGCCTCTAGCCTCCAATAAAAGCCAAGCAGACCCCGTACGGACTTCGTTTAACTCGCAAAGGTAAAACTGCACAGAAACACAGAAGTCCATCGGAAAGGACTAAGCGAGTAAACGGAGTCCGTACGGGGCTCACTCCGCTAGCGGTGGAAGCCCTGCTGAAGGCAAAACTCTTTGTAATAGAAAGTGAAATTAATCTATCTTAGCTATAAAACAGAGTCCGTTCAGTTCAGCTATTATGTACTTGTTCATCATTACTCTTTCGAATAAGTATGTATTCGTAAGTTACGAGAATCTTATTGTCTCCAAAGTGCATCAGTAAGTAATTTTATCAAGTTAGGCAGTTTTTTTAACGAAAAAATACCTTAATATTTTTCACATTTAACACGGGATCCACGTTCACTCTCAATGACTCGCAAAACGGAGCTTGAAAACGATGACACATCACAATTTCCTGGCTGTCCCACATTTCCATCTCCCGTGGTCACCCCACAGACCTCTCGAGAGCGATACTGTGTAAATATTACATTAGCTCGTTCACTTCTACGATTTATGTCACCCTAGTACTTCCATATGAACTATTTGCATGATTATCCATTGTTGGACATGATGTTGATCTCATGTTTTAAATTTTGATATTGTTTTTAATCAAAAATATCATTAAGCTAGATAAAACCCTGCAAACAAAGAATATTGCCATTTATTTATGTTTAAAGTGACACCAAACTCACTAAACGTTTTAAAAAGCGCAAATCCGATAATGAAATGGAAAACAGAAAGGGAACGCCATCCGTCTCCCGGGAGATAAGTAAAGGAAATTTAAAATTCAAATAGTCGCACGCCTTATCAATTACAAGCACCAGGATAGCAACAATAACGGGCAGTGACAATTCCTCGTTCAGCCGTTCTTTGGCGAATTTGCATCTTCATACAATCGCAATTAGGGGCGCGCGCATTAATTCGGGAACTCCCAACGGCTCGGCGGTACCCGCCGTTTCAATTTGATGGAGCTGGATACAACCTTGTAATGCTGAGCTAATGTAATTATGGGACATTTGCATCAATGTTATGTGCGCCTGGTGGGCGAGACGTTACTTTCAATAAACTATTGGAATAAATTTTGTTGGTGTTTATCGTAATTCGCTCATTAGGGTGATAAAAGCTGGTTCTCTTATCCATAAGCTTCCCATCATGGCTGTTTCTTGGGTTATTCTCTTGGATAGTGCGAAGCTGGCACCATATTAATTACTACTGTAATTTAGACTCACGTAATGTCGTCATTTGTTTTTATGTTTGACAGAAAAACGTGAGGGTTGGTCCTCTTTATTTTACGAAGGGTTTTTGATTTCTACTAATCTGCAGAGTTATTGGAACGTAGGTCTTTAACGCGGCTTGCAGTAGGAGTTGCCTATTAGAAATTCTCACGTAAGAAAAAAGCGTTATGCCCCCTCCATAAATCTAAAACGCACGGCAATCGCGCTCGCGGTCTCCGACCAGTACTCATCGAGACGTCAGAGTGGTCCTGGTTGCGTCGCCGAATTTGAAAACAATACGGGTAATTTTACCGTGTAAAAATGGTTACCTACTAAAATAAAAGGTTCATACGAATATGTAACATTATAGTAACTTCGTTCCTGACGGGGGTCCCCAGACCGCACACGATGACCATAGAACCAACTATTGTAAAGATCAGAACTCAAAGTTTGTCTTTGACGGTTCAAAAGCACTCTTATAAACTCTATATTCCACCATCTTTGTAAGTCACACGCCTTTATTGCTCAGAGTTTCGCTTATCCTCCAAGGCAAAACTACGTGATGATACCGCATACATTTATAAAGAAATTCCTCCAGTTTGGTTCGTCTTCCAGCTCAGTTCATGTATTATTCCTTAGCCACGCCACCGTTAGACTAGCATACTGAATTTGTTATCACGTCTTAATATTTGTTCCGTGTTGTGTAACCTCCTGCCTCGCGCTGTGTCCCTGGTGCATAGGATTACAGATGTATTTTTATTTTTGTATGCTGTCACCTAAATTGGTATGAATTTACAATGTTTTGTTTGCCTTTGTGGCTCTTATAAATATGGCGCATATTGCGAAGTCGTTTGGGATTAAAAGAAATAACTTTTATCATGATGGAAGTAGATTATTATAAAGGTGGTATTCCCAGGATATAATATATATCTAAAGCAAGATGAACCTATGTAAGGATACGCAATGGAAAAAGTTTAATTCCAAAAGCGAACGTATATAAAGGTAAAGGCGGATGGAGTGTCGCTAAATGATTGTGATGCACTCATAGTATGCTGGCCGTCATTGTTGTCATGACAAAAATTTGGAAAATAAGTGATAATTTACTCGCTTACCGATGAAAGGTCACATGTTTTCATGAAAGTTTTTGGAATTTTTAAATATTTTGTTTTACACTTCATACAACGACTTCTGTCAGACCTATCAGACAAGGTTTGTTGCGAAATGACGGCCAGCACACTGGGTGCATCACTTATTGGCAGTGCCGTATTTAGCTTTTTATGCGCACGGTGCGAGCATCTTTAACTGCGCTCTTAAAAAATATCCTAATCTGGTAATTTCTGCGCCCCTCCAGGGTCTGCGCCCTGTGCCTGGGCACCGCTGGTACCGTCCTAGTTACGGCACTGCTTATTGGTTAACGAGATTTCGTCCGCCTTTTTTAAAGTCCATGATACCGAAACCGATACATCGAAAAAATCGAAACCGATATTTCATTTCTACGTTAAACGTTCACGAAACTTCCCAGTAAAAAATAATAATTATCTTGGACTTATATTCATATTTTTTGCATATAGTTTATGGACGAGTGACATAGTAGGAATAGGCTACTTTTTATCCCGGAAAAATGCACGGTTCCCGTGGGATAAAAATCCGTTATTTTTCCTTACAGCCAAGAGAACGAAGCCACGGGAAAATGCTAGTAGATAATAAACATTTAAGAAGCAAAAGTTTCACAAATCTTTCTCCCATGTCTTTCCCTACACACGTTACCTCTGCTGACCCTGTAACAAATACCCTTTCCATATAGGCTATAAGCATCCTATAGCCATAGCCGTCAATACATCCAGTACGCGACGTGCCAACAAAAGGCTAGTCGCCACTTGAAATTGGATACTGTGTCGGACAATGGACGAGCTCCCTTACTATTAGGGCTACCACAGGTCAGGATATGTTATTTATTTTATGTGGTTGTGCAATTTTTAATTTTTGATCATGTGTGGTTTTACTGTGCTGTGAAAATCTCCCCAAGGGTAGTGGTATTACTTATAGATTATTTACCTTTATAGATTTCTAAAGATTAATAGAAATTGTGATCCACCCAACAGCTGTTGTTAATTTTATCGCAAATGTTATCTAATTTTGTTTTATTTAGTATTCAGGAATTTCATGCTCTTGAAAATTCAAAATCAATCATGAAGACATGAACGAACAACTAAGCCTTGCTCCTGAAATAATTACTGACACAATAATAAACTAGTGGCATCCCTAGCTTATAGTCCAGGAGACAGTGCAGCGACGTTGCGACACTGTAGATTAGCCGGCTCTAGCCGGATTACATTTGATTAGTAGTCAATAGATGAGCTTATGTCGATTGTCGCGATAATTATTACTAAGCACAGCATGTGTGTACCTCCGGCGTCTGGCGTGAGTCTAATTAAGGGCTAGTACTGTTTTATATGCGAAAGTGAATTTATGTAAGTGTTTTTGGAATTAGAAGAGGTCCGGTTCCAATACTAATGAGAAAAACAATTGATGGAAATGATTATGCCACAGAGTACCTTAGACCAGTGAGTCAACCGATGTCATAGATGCATAACATTTTCAAACGGCCATCGTGAAAAATAAAATCCACGTTCCACATTCAAAATCCGAATATGTCCCGCCGTACCGAGCTACAGTACTGTAACTTGCCGGTACGAACACAGCTCATTCTACTTAAGATAACACCCTAATACACGAAACTAATAAAGCAGCGGAACAACATAGTTGAACATAACACTCAAGACAACATGTTGAACAGCCATCACGCATTGAGGGATCTCGTACGCCCGTAGAAAATAACAATTTGCCACCGTATGGGGAGCCACTGTTAGCGGGGTGATGAGCGGAGCGAGTAGCGATTTGAATAAAGTTCCACAACGCGGCTTGAGGTAGAAGTTGATAGAAATCGTCACGTAAGGAAAAAAGCATTACTTATGCCCCTTCCATGCGAAGTTCTCTCTCTCTATCTCTTTCTAGTAAATACGAGGCGTAAGGAACTTCGTTGCTGTTGGGGTACCGCACACGTTTTTTGTTAGGTATTTAAACGAGAGCTGAGAGTCATAATTCTTTCATTATGGTTTGACGATCCGCGAAAATCGTTAAAACCCAAAATATTATCTAGTAACTCGCATAAATACCTATAATGTTGATGCCAAATATGTGCTTTAAATTGGAGCCACATTATTATGTAATAACTAGCTTCCATCTGCAGCTTCGCCCGCGTTTTTGGGATAATAAGTAGCCTATATGTTATTCTGATATTTAAGCTACGTTACTGTAAGTTTCATCAAAATCCGTTCAGCTGTTTTTGCGTGAAAGGGTAACAATCATCCATACAATCATACTTACTCAAAAACTTTCGCATTTATAATATTAGTCGGAGAGGAGGAAGTAGAATTTATAAGAATATTCTTATAACTGGAACTCGTATAATAATAATACTATTCGTAAAAATCATGAAATAAAAAAATATTTACCTTTCTTCTACCTTTCAATGAGGAAGCTAACCAATCGCTTGTAGTAGTTACTATAATGTCCTCGGCTTTAGATAGATTTCTTTGAAATCTGTCAGGTTCGTTAAAACTCGCTGTATAAAAAATTAGTCTAAGTACTAAAATGTTGCGCATTCTACCCGCTAACACAGCGACCCAACCTCACAGCAAGGTGCTTCATAGCTCATATCGTAACAATGAAGTGCGTTAACTACTCATTGCGAGGGACGTGGGTTGTGCGCCGTGCAGGTTATATGACAATTTTATGACTCCGCTGGTTGTCTCGCTTGAAAGTCATTTTAGAGGGCCTGGCTACCGGTCCATTACTTGTTCAACGGTAAATTGTAATCTGCTAACGAATCCAACGAACGTCATACTTTTTGTAGCTCCGACAATTGGGCAGAATATTTCCCCTTCTTCATTATTTTTATTTTAAGTCGTCAGTGAATCGGTTTCTTCTAGGCAAGCGTGCTCCATCGTAGACCGCATAATCGCTTAACATCAGGCGAGATGGTGGTCAAACGCAAGCCTATTATTGATAAAAAAAACCAGTATCACTGATTTTCTAACCGACTTTTTGTAGGACGGGTGCACTAATATTGGAATCTGTATGTTTATTTTGCCGACAAAAAATCTGTCACCGATTGTCGGACGTGGCCTAAGCGGTAATAATGAAGTGCTCTGCATATTTCGACCAGCGCTTCGTTACCAGGAGACCAGAAGATAATGAAGCAAGAATAAAATAAAAAGAAAAAAATGAACTGGTCTTCTAGGGTTGTCAAATTAGGTTCACTGGCGATGGCAATGCCTTCATAAGTATGTGTGTATTTACGGCGAGTACAACAGGTCCCGAAAATACTAAGTGGACGGGCCCTCGACCCTTTAGTGGTGTACAGAGTCCCGGTTATCCCGGAGTACCACGATATAAGATATACTGACAAGTTAAATGGAAATATCGTTGCTGCTTGCTCGTAGTTGCTTAATAATGGTAGGTAGTGATGAAAAAGCAGTCAACGGTGTGACGGAGTCATCCTCTTTCATCATTTAGTGCTGGCAATCTTCCATTACTGGCCACTTCATTCACTCCACCCTTCCAGATTTGAACTTTAAATTTCAAAATTAGAACATCTCATATTTTTATGCATTTATTTCATTGTTTCATCACTCTTTGTCTGGTCTCCGAAGACATCGGTCGTGGACCGCCGAACTGTTTTACTATTATTTATTACCTACAAATTATTATTTATAACAAGTGTGCAATGCTATCAGTTATGAGTCTTTTTTTATCAGTTATTGTTGTAACTCATGTGAACAGTTGTAAAGTACAATAAACGTTCTACATCACAATTCCACCTCTCCCAATCTTGCTGTTTTATTTAATATCAAGATTTGTGTCCGGAGACTCCCTCATGCTAGCCGTGGCCTGAGAGGAGAGAGGGAGGGAGGCACTCTGCGACAACGGTAGGTAGTAGTAGATTCTAATTTATATTATTTTCTTAAACGAATCAACAAAATATAATATATAATGTTACAGTCAAAACTCAACGCGCTTGGTCAAAACTAGTTTTGACTGCAAAAAACAGTCAAAACTAGTTTTGACCAAGCGCGATAAGCAAAACTAGTTTTGACTGTTTTTTGCAGTCAAAACTAGTTTTAACTGGTTAAGAGTTTTGACTGTAACATATATTACAAGACGCTAAAAAACAATTTATTTTACCTATTAGCCATTACCTAACATAAAACATTCCAAATCGTCGCTCACACTTCAATCAACTATCCCGAAACTATTCCTTGCATCCCGGGCCTATCCCGGCGGGTCACAACACTAGCATCCCCCGTCAGTGCGGCACGCAATAACCCCGGCGTTATTCCGGCAATTACGCGTTACTCTCACCTGTGACGCGAAATGAAAATACCAGCGCCGTCTCTACCTAGCTTCTGTTCGCCTAGTACCTACTTCTTATTATGTCTTTGAAGTTTTTCATGAGTTTTTTCAAATGGAAACTAGGAAAATTGTTATATTATTATTTAAGGTGTCATGAGAAAACAATATTATGAAAATTTCGACGCTGTGTTGGCTCCCCTGAATGTCAATGTCACAACGTTTTTAATGGACTTCGAAGATTTCCTTCAGCACTCATTCCCGTTCACAACTCTTTAGTGTCCTAGAAATTATTTTAACACTTAAATCTAAAGCTGCTAAAATCATAACCCTTCCTTTTGGCTTTGCCGAAGTTGAGTAAAAAAAACAGGAAACGATAAGACCTAGACAATAAATCTAGAACGGTAAGAGTAACAGACAGGGCCAACATAGCATCGATAGGAAGTAAAATGGACTATACTGAGTACTAGATTCTAATAGATATTATCAGTAAGTTCCATAAAGGTGCGTGCGAGCGACCCAACTTGACACCCGATCGGTAGAGCCGATCCAGGCAAGTCCCGATAGATTGGCACGTCAAAATTAGTCCAATGTCCTATTCACGTGCTAATCAGTTGAGACTCGCTCAGATCGGCTCTATAGATCGGGTGTTAAGTTGGATCGCTCGTACGCACCTTTTATTGGTTCATTCTTAGTACCTACTTGACTCAAAATGCCACTAACGTTTATAGTTTATTGGAAGCAACTCATTGCCGGATGGGTTCGAATGTCATGCTCACTTAAATGTTCTGCTGTTGGTGGCGTTGTGCGTTGGGTTGTTCCTGTAAGGTATTTGTAACCACTTTTGTTATTTATTAATGTGGGTAAGCGTTTTATTTGAATAAACCAGTCAGCTATCCACCTCCGTGTTTAATTGACGTCCCATTTGGCGACGAGAATTTCGAATCTAATATTGCGTGTTACATTGATAATAACTATGCCGATCGGTCGACTAGAACCATTTGACATTAATTCTAAACAGTGGCCATCGTATATTCGTCGTGTCAAACAGTATATATTACTAAATGAGATAAAAGATGATTTGTGTGTACCGCTGCTAATAACGGTTGTGGGTGAAACTACATATTCGTTAATGTGCGATCTATGTGCTCCGGCGGATCCTGAGACGAAGAAATTTGACGAATTGGTACGGTTGGTGACCGATCATTTAGAACCACAGAGATCGGAAATTGCCGAGCGGCACATGTTTCGCTTACGTAGACAGCGTGTTGGCGAGTCCATGACGGACTACCTTCAAGATTTAAAACATTTGGCGACCACATGTAACTTTGGTATAATGCTGGAAGAGAATCTTCGTGACCAATTTGTATCGGGACTTTCTAACAGCGCGATGCGATCGCGAATATTTGCGGAGAAAAATATTAAATACAAGGAAGCAGTGGAGCTGGCTCTGGCGCTAGAGGCCGCAGAGAGGCACGCGGAGGTGAGCGCGGCGACCGCCGCAGCCACAACCTCAGGTTCAGGTGGCGACGCGGGCGAAGGCCTGCACAGGACCGGCGCGGGCGCAGGGCGAACACATACGAGTGGCGGAGGCGCACGCCGGCCGGGGCGCAACCCAGGCGCTAGGGCTGACAGTGCGGCGCCAGCGCCGTCCGCGTCAACTCAACAGTGCTGGCGGTGTGGGAAGGCACATCGGCCAGAAAAATGTCGCTATATTAACTACAATTGTGATGAATGTAACCAACGCGGACATCTGAAAGTGATGTGCAAAGTGGTGCGCGGTAATGGTCGGTCCGGTAGGCAAAACTACGTAAGTGAGGATTATTCGGAGGACGAGGATTTGTTTAGCATCGAACTGGCTTCTAAAGGTAACAAACCTTACTTCATTAATGTGAACATTGACGGTTATGTAATTAAATGTGAAGTTGACACGGGAAGTCGCATTTCGGCGATTAGTGAAGAATTTTATAAGCAGATGTTTCCCAATAAAACAATTCAATCGGATAATCTTATGTTACGTTGTTATTCAGGTACTCGGATTGATTCGTTGGGTTATATCTTGGGTTCATTATCGATCATAGTGGTCTTCGCCCAGATCCAAAGAAGGTGGAGGCTATTGTAAATGCACCAACACCTACTGATATCACTCAATTAAGAAGCTTCTTAGGTTTGCTAAATTATTATGGTAAATTTATTCCGAAATTAAGTATTTTGTTACATCCGTTGCATGAACTTTTAAAAAAGGGGGTCAGTTGGAATTGGAGTAATGAGTGCAAGGAAGCTTTTAATGAAGCTAAGCGAGTCCTCTCAGGTGAGAAGGTACTCGCACATTACGAGGAGGGGCGGCCTTTAGTGCTATCGGTGGATAGCAGCGCGTACGGGCTGGGCGCAGTATTGGCGCATCGTTTCCCAGACGGCAGTGAGCGGCCGGTCAGCTGTGTGTCGCGCACACTCAATGACGCGGAGCGTAATTATAGTCAGATTGACAAAGAGGCTCTGGCAATATTTTATGGCGTAACTCGACACCATCAATATCTTTATGGTAGGAAATTTGAATTACGAACTGATCATCAGCCTTTAAGCTACATTTTCGGAGCTAAGGTGGGTATTCCCCAAACTGCGGCCAGTCGCTTACAACGCTGGGCTGCAAGGTTAGCCGCATATGATTTCACTATCAAATATATTACTTCAAAACAAAACGGCCCAGCGGACGCGTTGTCACGTTTACCGTTAACACAGGAGCGCCGTCCCACCGAATCGATGAGTTATGTTAACTTAGTTCACCAATGTATGCCAGTTAATTTCCATGACGTAAGTAAGGAAACTAATAAAGATGTATTATTGTCTCGAATATTGGGATATGTAAAATTTGGATGGCCATCCGTACCTAGTTGCGAAGACGAAAAACCATATTTTGCACGAAAAAACGATTTAACTATGGATTTTGGTTGTATAATTTACAAATATCGTATTGTTATACCTAAAACATTACAAAGTAAAATTTTAGAAGAAATTCATGAAGGTCATTTAGGTGTTAAAAAAATGAAAAACTTATCGCGCAATTATGTTTACTGGCCCAATTTAGATATTGACCTTGAAATGATGTGTCGTTCGTGCGAGCCGTGTCGCATGGTGCGCGATGCAGCGCCGCGAGCTGACCTGCATCCGTGGGAATTTCCGTTGTTTCCTTGGCAACGCTTGCACGCAGATTTTGCGGAGTATTTAGGAAAAAAATATCTTATTTTAGTCGACGCGCATTCTAAGTGGATTGAGGCACTTCCTATGGGTCGCACGGATGCACAGTCGACAATCACAGCTTTAATGTCAGTTTTTAGTAGGTTTGGATTACCTTCGCAACTCGTTACGGATAACGGACCACCATTTCTTTCGTACGAATTTAAAAATTATTGCATTAATAATTGTATTTTACATGTGACGACGGCGCCTTACAGGCCACAGGGTAATGGTGCCGCCGAAAATGCTGTAAAGATCATTAAAAAGGCCATTAAAAGGGCAGTCCATAGTGGCGAAAATGTATTGCAAGCATTAAATATATTTTTATTCAATTACCGCAATTGTGAGCATGCAACTACGGGCGTGCCACCGGCAGTATTGCTAACTGGACGTCGGATGCGGACACGACTGGATGCTTTACGGCCAGACGTCGCGCAAGTGGCGCGAGCGGCGCAGCAACGCCAGGTAGCTCATGCAGGAGGCACGCCCCAGCCCTCGATTCGGGTAGGAGAACCGGTACTCGCACGCGATTACACATCACGTTCTGATAAGTGGTCCACGGGAACAGTGTCAAAAAGTACGGGACCTGTGTCTTATCGCATTGACATGGGAAACGGTGTCGAGTGGCGTCGACATCGGGATCAAATAATTCCAGTTGGGAACAAGTCACGGTTTTCACTGTCGCGAGCGAGCATCGGTACTCATGTGGGGGAGAATGGGAGTAACGATCATGATGATGAGGCTTTTGAGGATGCATCGGAGGCATCCAGTGAGCTGGAGATGGAGACGGGCAGCGCGGGCCCGGTGAATGCGGCCTCACCGGGACCTCGCTCCCCGCCACCGCCGCCGCCGCCCTCACCAGGGGCTTCGGCCCGAGCATTACGTGCGCACGCGCGCGCCATTAATAAAGATAAAAGGAATAAGTAGATACCTAGTTATAGTTTATTAGTTATAAGTTGTGGTATAATATAGATATTGTATCTTCTAGTACTTTATAGGTTTCTTGGTTATTTTATATTCACTTTAGTCTTAAGGAGGAAAAAGTGTAAGGTATTTGTAACCACTTTTGTTATTTATTAATGTGGGTAAGCGTTTTATTTGAATAAACCAGTCAGCTATCCACCTCCGTGTTTAATTGACGTCCCAGTTCCGTTCCCTATAAAATGGTTGATCGGAGCGACGCTGATGCATACGTCATGCTCGTGAACGGGAGCCTTCAGTTTGGAACTGGTCCATTCGATACACCATGGCAATGCGTTGTTTCTGTTTGTTTTATTAATTATGTTACAACAATGACAATTTAACTAGTGGTAAATGTAGTATGTAAAACAGTTGAATAATATAAGAATAACAAAAATGTAAAATCTCTAACATTAAAAGGGCATGGACGAAAAGTCTGTGGTGTAAAATATATAAATAAAAAAAATAAAAAAAAAAGCCACCAACAAAGTTATGTTCATTGGTACAAATAATTATATACTAACAACCTAATTATAACGTTCTGCCGCAATGAAAATTAATTTGACATTTTCCGTCTCAAATATCAATTAAAACTGATGCTGGTTTCCGATAACCTACAAAACACGAACAAATAAAGTTGTAATAGCATTACATGCTATAACGGGGTAGAAACAACCCATTCCTCCGGTAATTCTCTAAAGACAGCCCGTAAAGATATTTAACAAAGATTCCTTATCAACGATCCTTACAAATTCACCGTCGTTTCATCCCCTTTATGAGGTCTCCCCGACTCAAAACTGTAAAACAAATCCGCGGTGCTGGCAGGCGACCTTGATAACGGTCCCCAGGGCTTTTGGCCGTCTTATAGCCCTTCGAAGTGGTACAAACTCTCAAATTGTCCATCAGGAATCACTGACGGACCGCACCAACGGTTTACGACCCCTGAAAGGCCGCATAAAACAGCTTGTGAACGACACTTAGGTTTAATACCCCTGGATTTTTCTTTAGCGCCACAGTTTTGTTGTTTTTCTTAAAAAAAATGAGACGGATTTTTTGTGGAATTATTTTTAAATGAGGAACTTTGATGTTGGGGAACTTTTACTGGTTGTAAACTTATGACGTCCTGGTAAGTGGCGAGGCGGTTTTGCATTCTTTCTGGAACCCAGTCATTTATATTTTTATTTTTTAACTCTCATGATTCAAATAGGTACCTAGAAAAATAATAACAATGGCTATCAATAAGCTACGCGCCTAAACTCAGAATAAAACACACACTATACAAGCAAAAACGACCATTTCTTTCCTGTATTGCCCTCTAAAATCCCGCCTTACAATTCAAAACCGTTTTAACATCGATACCACGCCATTGCAAACCAATCTCTTTACAATCAGATGTCTGCTTCCCCTGCAAATCTACATAGCGTGAAGACGCACTATTTTGTTTTTGGCCCGTTTAGTGCACTTATGGGTACCGACAGAACGAGTTGTATCCCTCTGGTGGAACACACGGGACTGAATTGCGAACGGTGCTGTTGCGTTTTCATACGGAGTGTTTTTGCAAACTTTTATTTAGTTTCACCTGTCCCGGTGTCTGTGGGTAATCAAATCTTATAAATTAAATTTGACTCATTTCCCGGTGTTCGATTGAGTTGTTGCACACAAACGTATTTTTTTTATTATTTTCATGGGCGTAAAGGTAATGGCGATTACTAATACTGATATAAAATGATACTTGTTATTGTAAGTAGATCCTTGAAGATAGTTTTACAAGTGAATGTATATGCAGATTTTTTAAAGCTAGATGGCGCTGGTAGTTCCTTATTGACGGGTTTTGTAGTAGTTTCACAATTTAGGCATCATTTAGTAGGTACTAAAACATATTAATAATTATTATGATAACATATTAATATTATAAAACGTCAGACCTAGGTCTTATTTAAATACCTAATAATCCTAATGAATTTCTCATTTATTTGCAAAATTCCGTTTACATAAATAAATGGTTAATAAGTAAGAACCAGCTTGGGAATGAAAATTAAAGACATATATTATAAATATTTGTCGGATTATGCAAATTTAATCATAATTTAATCTGCGACTTGGGCTAAGTCACGGTGTCAGTCAAACCTTGGCCCCGTAACACGATTCAGTGATTATCGTACCTATTAATAAAGTAGGTATGCATTTGTCAAGAATTACCTATAGAAATCTGCTACGTGATTCACTACATTCTCTTGCAAGTATGTCACCGTGCCTCAAATAGATGACAACTAACAAATATCGTCTATCAATTTAGGCAAGAAAATACAAAATATTAGAAAAAATATTTAAATACATAAGTACATTTTGATCAACCATTTTCATCATATTTCTTCATAAGCATGGGTCAACAACATTTCACTCGACAAAATATTTTTTTTTTCATTAAATCAAAAACAGCTTCGTCTGTTCGTGTCCGCTCAAAACCCCAGCCCGTATGTTTCCACCGCCGCACCGCGAGAGGTCGTTCCGTGATAAAACAGCCATTTCCCTGCCGTAATCGCAGCCTGAATTTTTACTGTCGATGCGTATCGCTGCGGGAACGCTCAGGCACCGCGTCTGTATGTCCCAATCCTACTGAGGGGCTCTAGTTGATTCTTACGACTTTTACGACTGTCATTTTAGGGTTATTCCCATGTTCTGTGAATGAAAGAAGGGCGTACTGTTTATCTGGTGGTATACCGCGCGTATTGAAGGGGTTATATATTCAGTCAGGATTTTTCCCGTATAGCCGTTTACAGGAAAATATGAAAAAAAACGATTCTAGGCCTGATTTTTAACTACCGTATTAAAATCATGTCTCAAAATGTACAGATTCAAAATTATGTAAAAATAATGAATGTAACTCGAAGTACCTACTATCTAAATTAGGTACTTTCATAAACAACTAACTATAACGCAAACCGCAAGGATAACACTTAAATCGCTAAAACAAGCTTTGAATTACAAGAAAAACAATTACGCTGTAATAAGTGCTCACCCTACTACAGTAGGGTTGCGGTTCACTGGCGCACTCGTCAAAATAATTCATTTTAATTTTCTTTATGGTGGAGTAAACCTTTATTTTATGACGTCAGAGGAGATAAAGTCCCGCGGTGATCTGAGGGTTACGGTCCGCCCCCGTACTGAGCGAGTGAGGGTTAACGATGGCAGTCGCTTCTACCTGAGATTGTACAAGTTATTTTTGAGATTACAGTTTGGTTTATGGAATCATTGTTTTTTTATTCTTTTTATTAAAACTGTGTAGTCAATTATGTGTGAAAATTAATCTGCTACAGGCCTAATTACTCTTTTTTTAGAATTTACTCTCAATTCAAACAGCCTTTATTAACAAACTTAACTATTTTTACAATAATTTAAACTTATAATTAGAGACATCGGTAATTTGTTTGTTTTGCTTTCCAGGATAGACCTCCCCCAGACTTTTCCACATTTGCCGATCGTGGGCTTTCCTCCTCCATATTGGACCTACTGTTGTTTTTAGGTCATCCTCCCATCTTCTCGCCGGTCTCCCTCTTTTCCGCTTCCCCTCTCTACATTTTTTTACATTACATTTTACATTTTTTATCGGTGAAAAAAAAAATAATGTTTCGACAAAAACCTCAGTCGAATTTCGTTTAAAAATCCCCAACATCTGGGTACGGGGTCTATACAGATCTCAGGGTACGTTACGAGACGCGACCGGCAATTTTTTCGCCTTGTAAATATTAATTATAATTAAAAAAATGCTTTTGTGTAAATAAATAATGGCGAAGCACTTCTTTGTGCCTAATGCTAATTAAATTTCTCCTTCCTCTTTGTTTAATGTGAGTGCCTTTTGGTGTTACTTGGCGTGAATTAATAAGATTGTGCCTTTTTGGGGTATCGACATTTTATAGGGTAAAAAAACGGTGTGAAAATGATAATAATATTTTGTTTTATTTTGATAATTGGCTTGTAATTTATTAGGGAACTAGCACTTTAAGCGAAGTGTCCAGTAGCAATGAAATTTGCGGAAGTTGACTTCCGCAAGCGACTTCTGGAACGCCCTCTCGAACAACAAATCAACTTGCACGAGCGTTTACACGTTGGAAGTCGCTTGCGCAAGTCAACTTCCGCAAATTTTATTGCAAGTGGACACTTCGTTTTATACGCGTACCGCTACCTAGCGTCAAAAGTTATTGTTCTTTCCCTTGGGAACAGTGCTTGTTTCTGGATGAAAAGTACACTTTGTCCCTTTCTATACCCCTGACAACGTGTATGCAAAATTTCATGATGATCGGTTCAGTAGTTTAAGCGTGACAAGGTAACAAACAAACTTACATTCGCATTTATAAAATCAGTTACGATTAGGATAATAGAATAATCCCGCATCCTTATTGCGTAACTCAGTAGTTGCTATCACCATAGCATTGATTTTGATATTCATTACGCCGCGCCGTATGTTTCTTAGTCCGTGCTCCCGATATCTAGCTGGGCTGTATGCCTGCTTGCCACCACATAGTCGTACAAACAAATGCTAGTAGATTATAAACATTGATAGTGTGGCTGCAGAAATTAATTCGCGAATTATTCCTTGAATAACCAAACACTATTTTTGATCTAACCGTAATAACCATGAAATTACCATAAGAATGCAATAAAAAAAAACAACCAAATATCTTGCTGTAAAACCGATAAAATCTACCACATTATCACCTCAAAACGTAATAAAGATTTTAATTACATTTTCTGTTTAAACAACACCTTTTATTAAAACAAATTGTTTACAAAATACACTAAAAATAACATTTGTACGCAGAAAAATGTAATTACACGTCATTTTGTACAACTTATCTATAAATCTAGTTAATAATAAAACAGCGTGTGTAAAAAACTATAAAAAACATGAAACTTCAAAGGATTGCAGTGACACGACCTCTATAAAATATAAACTAGTGTTTATGGCTGGCGCCGCCTGCAGAAATGCTGTAAACAGTCGGTAAAACTGATGTCTCCATGATTTGGACAGCTTACTTTTGTCTGTGGCTAGTTTAAAAAGTTTATACCTAATCGCATAAAAATATCTGTTGCTTATCTATAGTTGTTCGTTTAAAACGTTACAAATATTTGTTTAGGACTTGTTATTGCATATTGTAGCGAAAATCTTTACCTTGTTCTTTTCTCACTATTATTGTTGTATACCAGGCATAACCAGTCCCTTCTTCGCCTTCTATGTTCTACAATCTGTCACTTTGTTTATTCTTCTGTAAACAAAACCTGTTTCTATCGTGGTCATGCTAGGCATAACCAGTCCCTTCTTCGCCTTCTATGATCTCCCTGTCCATTGGCGTGATGTATGTGACTCTAAAATACAAAAATCATCAACAACAAACCAAACAAACCCTGACCCAGTGTACAGCGACCCCTTTAGGGGCGTCTTTCCGCGCGGACGCGTCATCATTTTTCACAGCTCCTCCATTTATTTTATCTGTGCACCACACGCTCTGCCCAACGGGGCCCGATAGCGCTGTTTCGTATTTCGAACATCACTTGCTGAGACGAAGAGATTTATGAACGCACCCATTCAGCTAGAATCCCCGAATGTTTGAATTTCGAACGTATTTTTTTCTTCGCTTGAAGAATTTACCGTTTTCTGCTAACGTTCGTATTTTCGAACGAGCGTTCCAATTCCAAATTCAAAACGCCCAATGAGTTTTCGGTGACTTTTTTGGGATTTAGAACCATTAGTTCGAAATACGGGGGAGAAACGCGAGAATCGTTAATTATACGATGAGTTATATGGCAATATCTGAATATTTGTCGTAGTGTGATAGTTTTATGATAATTTAGGATTCTTTATTTGTATAAAAAATAATATACTTACTGCATTTTCTGGCGGAAGTACCTATTAGGTAGGTACACCATTTCTGATGGTGTCTCTACATTTTAAAAGGGTATTTTTAACCAGTAGTTTACCAATTAAAATCTGTTAGCGATTAAAGAAAAAAAAGTTACAATCAATTTTCTTTTAATTCATTATAATCATTATATGCACAAATAATTAATAGGTATACATATTATACATTATTATCATACACGTAATGGGCCCGTTTAGTTTGTGTTAAAGTGAAGCGCTGGCTCGTTTTAATTAAATGTCAGCATTCCGGCAAAAGGGCAGCCTTTATTAGACTGTTTAATTAATTCTACACAAATGGACACTTTAATCACTATTTTAAACGGGAATGTATATCATTTTTGAGAATAAAGCCTCGGCTTTTGGAATTTAAAAACGTTTAGTTCTTTGTCTACAGAATTGATATTGGATTCTTTGTCTAAAATTGTTGTAGAGACGGTTTGACTGGAAGTAAATGTCCCAATATTTATAGCGTTCTTCTAAATTCAAACTAAAATATTTTTTTATAAATTTCTAAAGTCATAAAGGTATTATATTATAAAAAAAGGGCTTCTTCTGGCCGCCCGATAGAAAAAAACGGACCTGTGCGAGTATGCCTCGCGCCCTAAGGTTTCCGACATATGATCATAGATGGCGCTACTGCATACTTCCAATGGCGCCATCTATGGACAGATGGCTCCACTTATGGTCCGGTGACTGACGGCGGACAACAAAGTGATCCTATAAGGGTTCCGTTTTTCCTTTTGAGGTACGGAACCCTAAAAACAGTTCAAACCATTTACGAATAAAGAATAACAAACAAAATTGTCTGCAATATCATTTAAAACGTCTTCGCACCCAAATAAAACTAATCAAGTCCTATTTAAAAACGTTTTTATGGCTACGGTAATAAAGCATCTCGAAGCCGATCCCGTAGGGTGCTGCCGTCAGCGAAAAGGTCGCAAATTCAGCTCCTCTGAACATTTCCCTATCTTATTTTCCATTTGACAAACATCATTACATCTTCCTGTGTCGCCCTCTCGCCAATTTTCGGAAGCTTTCGGGCGCGCTCGGGCGCACTCGTCTCGTATCCGGAGTCGTTCGTCGGGGCTCCAATTTTGAATGTTTAGTTGAATTTATAATGTTGTAATAAATGTTTTGTTTGAAACGATGAACATTACGAGAATTAGGCTTAAAAGTTTTCTTTTACCATGTCTTACGAATATTATAGAATAGGTACAAGTTTTATCCGATACACATGATAGTTGACTTATATACTATTTTTTATACCATTCCCCCTCTAAAAAGCTTATTTTATTCACTGAAAACAGTGAATAAAAAGCACTTTTACTCACTGTTTTGATGTTTGAAAATGGAACACACCAATGTATTCGACCACAGATTTAAAGAACTTATGCTAGATGCGGCACGTTATTAGATTGTATGAAAACCGAACGTGTCATCTTTTTTATACCTACGATAACTTCACCCCAGCCATTTAGTGATGTGCTCAGAGTAAACAGAATTGTTTCAATCACTAAGCGTCACTGAGCTAACAGACTTTTTTTAGTACGAACAGTCGAACATGCAGGGCACGCTTGGTCGTGGCTTGCCGTATCTAGTGTAAGTGTAATCTGTGTATTCGACCTATATTGATGTGTTCTAAATTCAATTTGATTGGTCGACATTTTCGACAAGGAGTTTAGCATTAGAATAAAAACTGTTTTGTGTTCTTTGCTGTCCTTAGTAAATTGGCGCTATTTTGAATACTGTAAGTTGTACGAACACAAAGTTTAGTGTTACTTTAATCTTTAATTTTGTGTTTGTTTAGTGTTGTTCTAATCGATTAAAAATGCATTCTAGTGATGAAGATGTGTTAACACCTGAGTTTGTAAAAGAGAGGGCGGCCGATATAGTGGAAAGGTGGAAAGCTTGCTACCCAAAAAATCACGGCTGGTTTACATCAAAGCCAATTTAACTTTACTTTTTCTTCATTATATGTATATTTTCACTTAAATCTTTCTTTTTCTCGTAGTCATGGTATAAAGTATAGTATGCAACTCTTGAATAAAACGGATTTATATCGAGGGCCATGAATCGCTCGCGTCGCTCAGGATTCTAACACTTGAATCACTCGCTACGCTCGTGATTCAATCATCATGAATCACTCCCTACGGTCGTGATTCAATCGTTAGAATCCTTCACTAGCTCGTGATTCATCTATGGCCCTCGCTTTAAATCCGTCCTTTATTCACTAATTGCATAATATACTATTAAGGCATTTAAGTGCTTTCAGACTCAATCTAAAATACATTAAGCACTACAATTTAAAATCCAAGATATCCTTGAAATTCAAACACAAATAAATCTCGCACAAATGGAAACTGCTAATGACAAAAATACCATCAGTGCTAGTAGCAAAGAGTGTCTATCGCGCACACCCCTCCCCGCGAGACAATTAATCATCCCCCTCCCCCTCCCTCGGCATCCCCTGTCGCAGCATTGTCACAGGATGCCGGAGAAGTACTGTTTTGAACCAGATACGATCAGATTGTGGTGGCTTTAGAAATTGTAAAGTACTAGGTTATCATGGCTAGGAGGAATTTAAATCTGGAGAAAATGACACTGAAGGTCGTCTTGATAGGACTGTAATTGCTTAGGCTTAAGTTACACAATCTTCAGACTTTATTACAGTAAGTGTATACCATATACCTAGTTACTATAATTTTGTAGCTAAAACAGTGTAAACATACAGTAACCACAACTCATTGAACTGAAGAAAGAGACAAAAGTAACGAAAGAAATCAGCTCAAGTGGTTACAATATTCACAATTTCACACTCCATACTCATTGTCATAACTTTCGGAAGGCAATCCCAATAATAAAGACTTGTCAAATCAAGATTCTAAGAATCAGTTTAGGCCTACAATAAAAACTGTGGCAAAACGCCAGAAAGAGTTGAATAAAGTTTTACTCACAATTACGGTAATCTTGAAGTAACTTCAAACGTTTTATTATCAATATACCTACCAACGACCTGCCAAATCCTTAATCATCGCATTCCTTAATAAACCAGATATCTAACATTTGTATTCAAATTCACATTTGTATAACTTTATATAATCACAAAAATCAACCTTATTCTAACTGACTAAGGTTGTCGCACCCGCACTAATAAACTTGTCGCGATAAACTCAACAAGTGAACATAGGTCGGTTTACGACATCGTAAAAGTCTTCACTGACATCTCACTAATACATCATAAAAGGAATTGAGGACTGTGACATCCCTTGACGAGATGTTATGGTGTCCCTTTAGATGCTGGTTTATGGGGTCTCTTTATCCGGTTAATAACCGTAAACATCATGTGTACTCTTTCTTTATGGAACCTGTTGGATTTGTGGCATCTGTACAACTTCTTGAACTATGGAAGTAGAAGTCTTGCATGTTTTTTTTTCTATCTCTATAATATAAAATGCTTTGTCCTGACTGATGGATCAACGCACAGCCTAAACCGCTGGTCGTAGAAACGTGAACTTTGGAGGACGTACTCCTTATATGATGTAGGCATCCGATAAGAAAGATTTTTGAAAATTCCACCCCCAAGAGGGTGAAATCCAGCGCGAGCGAAGCCGCGGGCAAAAGCAAATTTTTCCATAAAACTGAAGAGCTAAGACGAGTTAAAACTTTTTCGGCTGTACCACAAAAAAGATAAACACGTGTTCAACACGAATGCTACCAAAAATAATACGCACTCGTTTTAGCAGTCACTTGTCTATAACAAGTGTGTATTATTTTTGGTAGCATTCGCATTCAACACGTGTTTATCTTTTTTGTGGTAAGGGTGTTTGATTTTAAAATCAGATAGGCAGTGTATTCGTTCTCTATTGGCCGTTCACAATAACCGATCTATCGGCTCTTTCTCCTATCAGGGATCGATTTTTGACATTGTTTCATGTCAAAAATCCATCTCTAGTAGGAGAAAGAGCCGATAGATCAGTTCGTAGGAGCGGTCATAAGAGATCTTTTGTCTCTCACTGAAGAGAGACAGTTAAAGACCGCTCTATTAACGGATTATTCAAAGAAAGTTTTCTTTACGTGAAGAAATTCGCTCGTAACAGAGATCAGAGAACTTTAATAGACCGTAAGTCTTGCGACAGACACCTCATGAACACATACAATCAAAGAAATCATCACATACACTTACCAGGAGTACAGGACCGGGAGGTGTGCGCTAGTTGAACTCCCATGTGGCACATTAGGAGCAAGACGAGCACGGTCATTAGGCGGCGATATTAGCTATTAAGACACCAGGCGAGCATAAGTTACAAGAGGTACCGTTGCGCACGGTTACCAGCCGAACCATTTGTCTTTTAACGGGACTGGGTAATTACTAAGTGCATACTCGTGTATTAGGAAGAGTTATCAATAAATGTGGCTGGGATGACGTCATACGGTATGAATTGGAGGCACCTTCGAAATTTAATTGCAGTGTTCTAAATGTCACTGGTAATAATTTAAAATTTCCGAAATCGGCATTCCATGGACAGTTAAGTTTTTTATAGAATAAATACTTAGTCATGACAAAAGCTATCGATGAATCTGCCTAAGCCTACTTTATTATGAAGGAACGCGACAAAAAAGACAAACTTTTTCAATTGCCTCTTATAATAAATCATTTTATAATTTAGCACCGGAAACATCACTCAGACAGGCTATCTAAATGAAAACCAACTACTTAACAAATTGAAAACACCAAAACTATTGTATTTAGATGCCTACGGTAAAAAAAAAACTCGCAAATAAACGTCTAACGCATCACATCGAAGTTATAAATCATTCTAAAATTATGACCAAAAGCGGCGCCGGCGCACGCACGCGTCACAAACACAGACGTATACTTTAAAACATGACACTTTTATATCCCTAAATTTAATAGCCTATACTATTACAAAAGAATCATTGTTTTCACAAACCAACTGATTTATTACGACTTTAAAAAATCTTTTTTTCCTATTTTTTACTTTCAAAGTTGACGTTCTCGTTTGACAGAAATCAAGTTGTGAAAATATTTATTAACTACCGTAGTTATACCGTGATATATTGCGCTTTATTCCTTTTGATATCCGATAGTTTATATTTAAATAGTTTTATTTTAGTTTTTCTCGATATTTAAAGTCAATTTATATCATTTTGTTTATAAATCTTGCAGCGGAATGCTTTTGATAGTGTATACTGGGACTATTAATTTTGGAATGTATTATTTTATGTGTTTTGAGCTATTAACGCCATTAAATAAATATATCTAATGCTCACAGATCATTGTTGGGTCATTTACAAAACCTGTAGTAAAATATTTTTAAATCTACATTCGACCTCCTAAAATATAAGCAGATGACATCACTGACATTAAACAAAATACTCAATTCCATTTTTCAAATCACAAAAACTAATTCTAAATTCAAACAGCTACGAAATTCTAATTCACATTCGATCTAGATACTACTAGTGGTGTACAGATCGTAATCTTGCCCTTTCACGGTATCGGTTCTGGTATCCGGTACCGGATACCAGTTTGGAACAATGTGTTGTTGCAATTTGCAAGCGGACCGGGGCTCGCCATGTACGGAGTCGGGTGACAGCGCCTGAATGTGGTATCCAGTGTCCCTATGAACTATTTGCTTTAAGCCTGTTGGAAGTGGAGTGGATTAGATTTTTATTCGTCTTACGACAAGGATTTTCTGCCGTAAAAAAATTTTTGGAAGAACATTTAAGTTACCTGCTTTTAGCTGTCTTATTTTAAATTAGGTTACGGTATTGTCTTATTTTAAATTAGGTAAAGTTGCCTCATATTGCATTTTTTTACTGGTAATCATTTGACACATAATTTTCTTGTCAGTGTTTTTTCATACCAAACATTTGTGAAGCAATATTTTGGTTATACTGGATGATCAGTAACAAAACTCCTTTCTTCACTATTTTCGAGATTTCGGTCAGTTTCTTTTCGCAAGTTAGTTTAATTCTTGAGTCACGCCCTTAGATCGGCGTTAACCTGACCATTACCACGTCATGGCGCTACGGAACGCCACGAATCGCCCCGCCCCGATTACAGGAATTACGCAGATTACAGCGATTACGCGAAAACGCCGATTACGCGATTATCGCCGCTAGAGATGCGTTATTACGTATTACAGAAATTTTGAAATCTTTTTCTTATACATTGTGTGGACCCAAAAACAAGTCGTAACCGCTCTCTTAATTCTTTAATCTAATACTAATCGCCATTTATATTATAAAATAAAATATATAGGTATTTATACATTGTTGTAAGTACTTATATTTAAAAAACCTAGTCAATTACAAAGTTTTTCTTGGGAGATTGTGTCATTTTAACTTTGTTACCAGCATTTAATAGTAGTTGTGACTAAGAAATATAGTATTTATGAGTCATAGTTATATAAGTTACTTATAGGTGAGAAGCAGTAGGTAATAATGTATCTAAAGGTGAGATTATAATTGAAGTACGAGACTTGAATCAAGATAGTAAGATGTTAGCATGATGTGTTTGTATCTGATTCAAATATCAATTAAATATTTTATATTGAAGGGGTTCCCGATAGAATAGGTAGTTAATTATATTGAGGCAAAGTCTATTTATATTATTTTGTGCAAATGTATGTTTAGGCGTGGTATTGATCATTCAATATTGATCAGGCAAACTTCTTGTGAAAATAAGTAACAGTAACATCTTACGCAGTATTACTTTTAATTTCTAATATTGGTGTCCCTATTATAATACCTTTTTGATTATTTATAACAAACCAATACCGCGTTGTTGCCGTCGTAACAAACCGGCCAGCCTCGAGATGATTGTCAAGATACCGCACACCGAATATCGGCGATTGATATCCCGAGATGAGATCCCCCGGGACCTCATAGATAGAAAAAAATAACCGACCCACCCTTAGGTATACATATTTAATGGCACGGGGCGTGGTCACAATATCTCGAGTACTAGGCGAACAGAAATTGAGAAGCGTTATCGTATCGAAATCCGCCGTATCTGGGCCGGTGGTCTCCGAGGAAATCATTGGGAAGGCATCCGGAAAATTTACCGCACATTCCGGCTCATGTGGCGTAACACACCTGCTTCTTGCTTATGCGAGCCTAGTACGTGATATATTTTGTTGATATTGCTTTTTGCGGGGGGAAAGACGTACCTTTTTCATAGAGATTACTGTTGTACCTACTTACGTACCTGTTTTATTTTGTTTATTTAGGTTACTTATTAAATTTCAAACGAATTACTTGCGAATTGCCATCAATTAAAATTACTATGGCCATCTTAAAGCCATTCAAAATATTGATTTACTTCCTAAATCCATAGCCTACAAAGCCTACAAGCGAAATACAAGAAGTTTCTAGTTCTACCACGACCTCTTGTCATTTTTCCATGGTTGCCGGGAGAATTTTTGATTTTCTCATTATCCCGTCTCAAAAGCCATTAGTGTTGCCATCGATTGATATTGAAATTATTCATGAAGCAAGGGTAGCCACGTCTGCCGTACGTAAAAGCGTTCTGTTTAATTATTCAAAATGTCGACACTATAATAGGACGAGCATTTATAAATATTCAGGAGCCTATCGCTCGTACACAAGTTATTCTAACAGTACAAATTACTTGTATATCTATACTTAAATATGATTTTATTTAGAACGTAAATCCCTCTAGTGCGTGCGGAGAAAATATTGGTGTAGGTTTGTTTTGCTATCGTAAATAATTTCAAAGGTAAATTAGGAAACTAAAAGTAGTTTGGTTTAATGTTGTGAAATAAACCATAACAGTACCTACTTTTGTAGTACCGTAACAGTTTGTGTCCACTCCAAAGTCTTGCAAAGGTCACTTCTCATGATTCTTCTTCGTTTGCCATCTTCCTAACTAAAGAACCGAGAAACAATTTGTTTACATATAGGTACAATTCTTCAAAGTAATCATATTAAACTGGTCTTACTACACACAGCTTAAAACCTATAAATTATATCCTCCACGCTGAAACAAAACATCTCTCAAATGCTGAAATAAACAAAAGACAGGCACATTACTATACAAATAAATCGGACAAAATCAAATGACTCACGAACCACTTGTCCTAACAGAATAATATAATTGATACTTTTACGTCAATTGGTAATAATACCTATTGTAAGAATTACAACGTAACCTGCTATTGTGTATTAAACTGTGATAAATTGTGCGCAATTAAGTTTTTTTTTTCAAAGAATTTAAAGTTGCCTTAATATTGATAGGCTATAGCGTATCCTGTAGCGATTATTGGGAGTTCGTTATTCAAATAAAATTAGACAAATAACACCCGTTTAGCAAAAAAAACAACGTGTTAGCCAATCCAGCAGAGATTTCAACACAATAAAATGTTTCTAAGAACGTTAACGGAAAATCAAGATGAGCTAAAACTTTACTTGAAGAAATACTTCAAAAGATATGCGTGCTTTGTCTAGAACCTATTGTTATGCTCAGTAGAAAATTCTCCAGAAAAACAAATTCCTTATTTCTGTAAGATACATTATTTATCTCTGCTAAAAATAGCATGATTGAGTGAACAAACTTGCTCTTACATCAAAACATTCAAAGGAGCACATTTAAAATAATTAGGCAAGGTATGGCTGCCGTAAATGTAGTGTAATATAATTTGGGGCACAAACGGCGCAGGTCCTGCTAATGTCACTGCGTTTTCAAGTGCCTAACGCCACAAATTGGGCCTCGCCACGTTTGTGGCAACCACAACGACTATTACTGGCCTATTTGATGCCAAATGTCAAGTTGTATCAGTTTTTAAACGCACCAAGTTGCGGTCAGCCGTGATTTTCTGACAATGTGTTGTAATTGGCGCGTTCCGGTGACTCACTTCGTTTTTATATCTGGCAACTTTGGTGCGGTTTCGTGCACTCTCCTTGCGGTTTTTAGTCGTAATTTTAACAGTCAACAGGATGGTATTGGCGGTTGCTCCAAATAATTGTGTTTTGGAGATATTTTGGGTGATTGATCACTTTCCGGTCTCGTAAAAAGATTTTTTAGATTCAAAAGCGTTATGCCAACTTATTTTTCAAGCCTTCAAGCTTTGACTAAAGAAGCAGATGTTTTTATAAAAACAAATAATTTACCCTATTCCATATAAAAACTAGAAAGAAATATCACCTACTAATTACGATTAAAAATTGCTTTAGCACGTACTTACCCACCCAGGAGAACGTGCTAATACTAACCCTAGTTGCATATCAAGAAACTTCTGAATGTCATATAATTGCGCTTGCGTTTCGAATTATTCACAAATTGCACCCGCCGCTCGGCACGCGATGTGGTCAACTCCTCGCGTTTCTGCCGCCCTAGTACTCGCTTACTCCTGGTACTCCGAGACCCTGGTACAATTACTTGGTAAAAAACGACATGGATGTAGTAAAAGTGTTATTGTTTGACTGATTTCTTTCTGAAAGTGATAATAGTTTAAAGCAATTTCGCTATAATTATGTCAATCTCAATTTTATAATGATGGCAATTATTTGAAATTGTCATCCTCGCGTCTTCATCGCGCTTGACTTGTCATCTCAGAAAAAATATAATTCTATCATCAGTGATTTATTGGGCAATTAAGTTTAATGTCCAATTTGCGGGAGACTTCAAGGCTTGACCAAGTACCTAAACTTGACCATGAGTAGTCAATATTCATGACAGGGAACATAATTATGAACAAACTGCAAATTCCAGCAAACTTCAAGTCTCGTGCGCTCGTGTGTAGCCACCATTAAGATGAAAGAGTTTGCACTAGCTATATGACAGAGGTTGAAAACCATTGGTTCCGTAGATACCTCGTAAGATATTCTTCACCTATATTGTTATCATTTATTAGCTTTGAATTCTGAGTGACATTTTACAAGAAAGAATTGAACAAGCGATTCAGAAAGTTTATGTAAGGTAGGTACTTCTCGGTGGTCTCTTTGTCCGTAGATATTCGCGTGTATGACACTACTAACATTACAGATAATAACATTACAATATTTTCAAAGTAAAATTGTAAAAAAATGCACAGCCCAACATACGAATGGCACTCTCAATGAAAATTAAAGACATACTCGTAAGAATGGGATATCTGCTCACATTGCCTCCGTAAAGGTCAGATAGGAGCAGAAATTACTAAATACTCTATTGTGTCCACGAAACGCGGAAAGGTAAAGGCCACACACGTATTTTATTATTTATAAGCACTCAGTTTATAGGGAAGCCTAATTAGTGTGGCGTAATCGTTATAAATCGATAAGAGACATCTACTAACCCCAGAAACCTGATGTTCGCCGAAAGGTGTTCGGAACATTCGCGATGGCAGCCATCTCGGTACCCGGTACCCCTTTTAGTGCAGGTGTAAAATATAATATTTATGGGGTAAAGAAAGGGTTCGAATGCTTGTTAGCGATAATGAGGTGCGCGCGCACCAATAAATTGGTTCGCCCGCTCACCGCCCGGGGGCGCGGCTCATTTGCATCTTTATGTATTTCTGTCCAGACGAGATTATCATTTTTTTTTGTTCGTCAACGTGCGGTTAGTTCGTCTACTTGATAAGAGATGGCGCTAGCGGTCCGCGGCAGAAGGTGCGGAGTCACGCTGACGCGGCGCTCGCTCGGCTCGTTAGCCTGACGCGGCGCCTGTCACGTTTTTGACAGTTTTTGACTGAGACATCGATAGTGCGGTTCGTTACAAGCGGGGCGGAGCGCGAGCCATCTCTTATCGCTTACACTGTTGGTTTATGTTTTTTTAGCTTCATTGTTATGGGGCGATTCATTTCTTTTTGTGATAATTTGATAATGTCCGCTTTGAGAGCTTTAGTAGTAAGTATTCAATCTTCTTGTTCGATCGACGTGACATGAATTGGTTCATTTGATGTTAAGTGGACTTAAGAAGTTGTGTTAGATCAATAACTCCGGCGCGAATATCCATTAACAGTTATATTCGGAAACAGACGTTGTTTAGAACTCTTACGAAGCTGTCAAACACATCAAACTGTCTTCTGAGACTCAGACAAAACAATCATCTTTAAAAGCTACACTTTATTTATGACCTTAGGGGATTTTAAGCGAAAACACAACAGAATATATCACCATACATACAATATACATAACAAACAAACTCAAAGTAGATGCCAGGATATAATGACATCAAGAAAGTCGCAATTTCGAATTCATAAGGAAGCGAGCAGGTGTCGCGATACATCCCGTATTCATGGGCCGATATATCATAGCTACGCCACGTTAAAAAAAACGGCCAGAGACAAGGAAAGCGCGCCAAATGCCCCCAGTTTTCCCCCCGCCTTGACGTGCAATTATAAAGATAATAACGTTTTCACCTCCGCGCGCCGTTTTTATTTGTTCGCATTTTGATTTATAACAGTTTGTCGGGCTCCCGACACATGATATCGGAGTTTCGCGGAACATGGAAGCTTGAAACGTGTAACGATTATTTTTTCCTCTGTTTCAGACAATGAATGTATGAATCGTAATGAAGGTGGCATTTGTTTTTACCTGCCACCATTTAGAGCCGAAATGTTCGGACAAATTAAATCTTTTTACTTCAATCCGGAATGAAGGACTCCAAAGTGATTTGGAGCCATCATTGAAAAAACTGGGATCGTTCCCACGATCGACCAAAACAAACGAATCTAATCTGCGGTTCGACCGACGCGTAAACTATTTTGATTAGAATGGCATTCCCGCCAAAAATAATCTCAAAAATCCACCGCCATGACATTTCTCAACTTGTCAACCGGCGCGCGCTTTTTGCACGCCAAACGCGCGCCCGCCTTGAAATCTTAATTCGAGACTTTTTGGAAACATGCAACACTCGATTTATAGTCCTAACACTATTGACGATTATTTGTTCGATCGTAAACAGCTTCATTATGTCCGGCGCAATCGAACAATAAGCATTAAAGTTTCTTAGAATTGATTATTTTTTCTGTACGGACTCGACCGAGCGGAGAGGTTCCGCGTCGGCTGAGTTAATCATTAATCACGCGTACACGCGGCGTAGGTAGGTAACGTAACACCGCCGCGCGAGATAACATTATCGTAAATATAGTTTTACAAAACGGCGGTACCTACCGCGCAAAACAAAAAACAAACCCATTGCGTTTCCCACAAGGCGACACTCGAGCCTTAGGAATTCGCGGTCGCAATCTGTGCGCATTATCAGAATTTACACCAGGTAATAACGTATAACCTAATCCGAGGGTCAGTGCGCGCCTTTTTTCGAAAAACGAACGCCGTGTGACAGTTGAAGCGGGAAAACAAAGCATCGATCAAACCCGCTCACTCTCACATAAATCAGTCGGACGGGAAAGGGACAGGTGAACGGACGGCGCGGCGGCCAGTCGATTTTATAAATGGGCGGAGCGCGGAGCGAGACATCCACATCGCAGAAACAAAAGAGTGAAAAGGAAATAATAGCTCGGTGCAAGGTGCAAGCGGAGAGAGTAGGATGGATTGGTAGAGTTTTTTTAATGGGAAACACTAAGGCGGTCGGAAAATCTGAAGAAAAAGGCGCTATAGCGAGCGCGTTCGGTTCATAGACGACTAATTAGGTGAAGTACCTAGTTGTACCGATATTATTTATGTAACGTCGCAATTAGGGTGCTGGCTTTATGTTAATGCTCTCAGTACCTACTTTATTAAAGCTAATTTATAAAGGTTATTTTGATTTAATAAATACGAACACGACATATCAACAAATTGTGGTAACAGTTCAACATTCAGGTTGATAAACTTGAATGTTATAGATATGAGGCAATCTTGTTTTTATGAGTTAAATAATTAGCCATTCCAACAAAAAGATTAAATAAAAACAAAGCTTTATGTATTATTTCCTTTGAATTTGTTTGAAAAGGTGAAGCTACTAAACTGGCAACATCAAACACCATATAAAAAAACACGACCTATTTACCAACGTGGCCATATTTCTAGATTTCAACAAAATTACACTTACCTACATTATTGTGAAGCCCACCAACACAGTATAATACACGTATAATTTAGAAATTACACAAATAAGCAACAACAATGGTTGGTCACATATAATACGAATTGTATTCACTCGAAACGGAACAAATTGGTTAATTAAACGGTTCTGAGCAATTTACGTATCAGTTGATCCGTTTTGAGTGACGTGGAGTAGCTCGGGTACACACGCAACGTAACTTGCTTCAAGAATCAAGATATTGTGATCATTATTCTTATTTTTATTTAAAACTTTATCTTTTTTTGGTGGGTTCTCCCACAGTTTATAGGTAAGGCTGGGACACATGTGCGGTGGGATTAGAACCCCTTCTATTATTGAATGTTAAATATTTCCGTTGACTTGATTCGATGTTTAAACAAGTGGAAAAACATTTTAATAAGACCTGTGTTTTGATTTGATCGTAAATAATGTGATAAGTAGATAATTATTTTAAATGTCAAGAATTTTGAAGTAGTTGAATGTAACAAAAGCAAGAACACACTTGCTTTTTGAATACTTACTTGATAAAATATGAATCAGTTTATTCAAAATTTACACTTTCCTTCAGTTTTCCGTATATAGATACGGAAAACTGAAGGAAAGTGTAAAGTGTGTAGTGTAAAGTGTGTCATTACTTCCCAGAATTTGATCCTTATTAGCGACACTATTGAGTGATGCAAGAATATTACGTTTCTTTTTTCAAAATCAACGGGTTTGATATCTGGCTAGGGAAATTGATTTTTCAATCATCAAATGATACCGTTTTATTTTCATCAATATCGGCCCCGAGAGAGACTTCTTTGGATATTTTTCGCTATTATGGTTTCGGATTCGCCCATCAGGCACACTTGGAAAATTCACCCGCAACCTTATTGCATAACTCAGTTTCTATCACCATGGCTTTCATTTTGACAGTTCAACAACATCCATTGCGATGTTGAACTAGTTACCGGAATACGGATTTAGAAACTTACCTACATAATGGATGTCAAAATCAATACCATGGTGATAGCAATTGAGTTACGCAATTAGGATGCAGTATACGTCCATCTGAAAAAAAAAATATATGTAGGCATTTCAGAAAATGGAGAAGGTCGTGGCTTTCTTTCCATTACAATGTCTTTGAAGTACCTACTTAAGTTCTATTAAGTTACGGTTTTCCCTATACTTTTCAAATCAACAACATAATTCGATACCTCGCGAATTACGTCAAATTACACCCGCGCACATTTTAAATAATAACCGACAATTTTATAAAAATCGCTTCCGCCATAATCGCGGGAAATATCACGTGCGAATCAGGATTGCCATTCTTATAGCGCCTAATCACGATGTAATTGCCATATCAAGTTAAAATTGCTATCAAATTATTGTTTTGCTCGCATGTCACCACTTACTATTAAATATTTTTGTCCAATTATTGCGTACTGTCTATTGTTAAACTGTGAATCGCGCTTTAAGTCTATAATTTTCTAATCGCTAGGCTAATTTTGAGGTTAGTCACCTCGCCATTCGTAGAATATGTTAGGTTCGTGAAAGACCGTCAGTTCTCGGAACGATTCGGGTGTTTGATTTAAAAATGGAAGGATGGTATCTTGATATTTTTAAATCAAAGTGTGAGATGATTTTGGTCGATAATGATGGGAAGGGTGGAACCAGAGACAATTGATTGTTTCGTTTTTTAATTAGTTTTTAGACAGGTTAGCTGTGATTTTTTATAGATATTGTATGGGGACAATTATTAAGGTTTTATCATTTTATATTTATTTATATTTTATTGAATTTTTAATTTCGTTTGTAAGTATTTAAAGTTTTATTTTCTTGTTACAGGTAAGTAGGACATTTTTCACTGCAGATAAAAAATCGTATCATCAAGTCATCATACAGGTAAAATATAAAATATACAGATTTATAAAGTAACTAAGGAATTTGAAAAAGAACAAACTCCATCTAGCCATTGCACGCATAACTCAATAGACGGAACCAAGTTTCCAGCCCTCATCAGGGAAGTACCTACTGGTCATCTATCATGTTACGACCCTTGACCTGGAGAGCAGATACATCATGGTGAACGTCAGTCAAACACCCCATGGTAATACCTCTTTAAATACTTGGCATAACATTGTCGGAAATAATTTTGAAATAGGCAATTTGAAAAAAAAAAAAAAAATTATTTTAAAAAGTTAGGTTAGCATTTTTTTATTAAAATATGGGGTGTAAGTGACAGCGTAACCCAAACTAAAACCATGGATTCAGTACCTTATTCTGAACCCCTCGGCGTTAGAATTTTCCGTCGGTCTTTTAAAATCATTTACGACTTTGTTTGGAAAATCGTTAAAAAATCTCCATACAAAATCGGGTTTTTTTTTAAGTCCGAGGAAAAATTTTACGCTGAGGAGTTTAGAATCAGGTAGGCACTGAACCAATGGTTTCAGTTTTCATTACACTGGTGCTGATTCTGTTGAACATCGCACTAAACTAATTTTAATCACACTATCGTTCGGTTGCAGAATGATAATTAAATTTTAATGGAGGCATTAACCATACAATTTCTATCGTTAAAGTCTCCTTTAAAACTTAATGATCGTTTCTGCAACTCAGCGTATATCTCTTTCTTACTAATACCATTGAAAAAGGACAAAAAATATTTAGAACTGTCAAATTAGTGTACGCCCTTGTCATTTACGGGAAAATAGACGTGTCCTTTTGCGATTACGACTAAATTGACATTAAAACGATTCAAGTGGACTAATTTGACAGGATTAAATATCTGCTATTCCTCTCTCATGTTTTTTATTAGAAAGAGACATAATAAGACTTAATTAATTTATTTCGTAAACAACAGAATCGGCACTACTGTCACTTACACCCCGTATAGTGAGTGACGGTTTATAGCATAGGTTCCTTCAATAAAAGATAAGTTACTTCATCTGTCTTATGTAGTAGAAGGTAATAAGGTCTGTTTATGTTCACATCTCTCATGGCAGTTTTGAGTGGAATCATGACAGCAGCTGTCAAAATACAAACGTCATAATTTTCATGTAGGATACTTTTGACAAATAAAATTCCATCCAGCGTTTCATCAATTGTGAAAACGAAGCTTGAAATCGAGTTCATATTTTATTATAACTTCAAAAAAACATACACTTCATTCCCCTTGATTCTAATATCACGAAATAATAGATGCTTTTTTTTTTTTCCCATTGTGGTCTGATTAACCGTTGCAAGCCATCGAGGCTCGATTCAAGTACATTGGCGCGATAACATCTCGATATATGAGAAGGCATTTGTCTCTGAGTGTGCCTCGACCAAAGTAATTGGTACCACGGTACCACCGTTTTGAGAAAATTATGCCCGTGTTTTGTTTTTACCTCTAAGTTCAGCCTTCGAAGTAAACAGTTTTAAATGAACTGAACGGCCATTTTGTTTTTAATGTCATTCGGATTTTGAATAAGAATTAGTTTGTTACCTTTTTAATAAAACCGTTTTGTTCTGAGTGATAGATGTTCGAAATATGATTTTTTTGTATTCAAAATATGGCGTTTTTAATTGACCTGAAGTATGGAACATACCGCTAACATAAACGCCTACAGCAATCAATTTTATTTGTAATTTATCTTAATTATATGCATAAGAAAGGTGCGTATTTCAAGTTTTGCATTAAAGAACCTCAAAGAGGGACACGGACCGAGTGCCTACAGACCCCACGCTGGCACGGCCTCACAGAGATTTTTGAATAAAAATATTAAAATAATATAAATCGTATTAATTGTTTTTATCGGCGTTTAACGACAGGACGTTAAACTTTCGAAATGTTTGGGATGTTGCAGTTAATTGCGGAAATCTGACGTTTGAAATATTTACTAACATCTTTACAATTAACACGTTAAAGCATTTTCATTTGTGTTTTTTTTTTATTTATTCAGTTCTCTGGAATTAACTTTACCGTGTACCTATCCACTAAGCTTCACTTAAAGTGATTACCATAAATTCCCTGTGAAACCTATTTTAATGTAACATAAAACATTTTTATGAGATAACACCGCTTCAATGACATTATAAATTGATAATCGTTAACGGAATACATTCGTAAAATGACATTTGATTCCTTTTGATTCGAATTTACGCGGCCGGCTCTCAGGGGTCAAGTTTTTACTCTTTTTTTTCGACTCCACGATGTTTTTTATCCCGCCCGGTTCTTTAAAGCTTAAATTTCTGATGTGAATCTCTGGGACGATGCATACCAAACATATTTGATATTATTTTATTTTTTCACTTTTTTACCGTCGACCAACGATATAAATTTGATTGTGGTACGTACGTATACGGGTGCCGGTTTAAGGAACTTTTTAAGTGAATTACTACAAGACAGCTCAAGTGAGAATTACAACCTGCGCGCGTCTTTACATTAACCGGAATGGTCAAGGAATCTCTTGGATAATTCCGAGTTACGTGCGTAATGTATCTCTTGTGACAAAAGAGATGTATATTTGACAAGTGGAGTGCACGGTAGGATAGGTGGTGTTGTGTTGAGCAGCGGTCAGCATATCGCGCACGCGTCACGTCCGCGTCCAGGCGGCCGGCCGCGCACAATGCTAGCCCGCCCCTGCCTGCGTTATTGTCCAACAATGCGTGAAATGCTCTGACAAACGATGACAGCCGCCCGGGCAGCCTGGTACCGCCGACCTCCTGCGATTTATGATATCCTATTACGAGATTTAATGACACTAAACGTCAGCCCACTCTGTTTACGTCGTCCGTCACCCGGACTCGTCCGGATACGCTTCCGATGTTTGAAATAAACTAAATGTAAAGAGAACAGAACGGAGCCGCGGCGTGAACGGAATACGCTTACAGCGAGAAACGAGGCGACTGAAAAATTACCATATCCCGTTGTGTAAACAGTTGCCGACAATCTTCCCGTTGTCAGCCGACAGTGAGCGTCCGAACTCGGAGCGCCAAATATTTGCCGGAGTCTCATAAATTCAGCGGCGCCCCGCGCGTCCTACCAGGATAACATACATAATGCGCCGCTCCACGGATCGGTAAACATATTGTAATGGAAAACGCCGTCATTGTTTACACTTTATGATGTCCTCGTGTTGTAAACTGATGCGGTGCAGATTCGCCCGCCCGCCGCGCAAACAAAGAATAATTTCCTTAGAATATGAGATAAGAGAGGGTGTAATGATATCGAGGCGAAAAGTTTATCCCGCCGTACATCGCGCCTCGAGTGAAAACTAATATTAAATCGGCGGGTGTGTAACGGGCGGCGCAGCTGCTCTCCATATCCCGAGACTAGTTTCACCCGCTTCTAAATTATCATCGTCTTATTAAAATGTAAGCCCACCCGGGCGACGATGTACGAGGTCCGTACGCCGCGTAACTTGGCCTAATCCCGAGACCTGCTGCTAAAATATTCGAAATCCGTCAAAACCGTAAATCGCACCCGCCTTTTGTATGTGGGTTGGGGTTCGTATTTACGACGCGGCGGAGAGCTGCAGATAGCCCGAATTAAACTTGAATTTAAAACCATTTTATATTAGCTAAGCTAGCTTAGATCGCGCTGGTGCCGCGCGCGTGAGATAAGAGAATTGGCCTGTCAGACGCCGGATGATATATTTGACCAACATTTCCATACCGCTCCCACCCTCGCTCCCTTTCCCCTATTTTCATTTTGTACGTGTCTGCTCCGCCGCGTATCTATAATGTATCCTTTCTGTTTAGGAGTTACATTGAATAAAAAAACTGCGAAGGTGAGAAGGGACGTTTATAATTTAATAGACTGACATTCTGAGCTGTCAAACGGTGACGCGGGATGTTTAGTTTCGCCGGCGTACGCTTTGATCGTTATATTTTTATTGCGAGCTATGAGCTGGCCCGGCTGTTATTCATGCTGGTGTTTTGGTGCTCTCATTTGAATAATTAAAAATTTGGCAAGAGATCTGTGCATATGAAAATGTCTGCAGCGTCGGAGGCGTGGGCAATCAACCGTTTTTACTGCACTGCGCTTGAATACCGGCTGTAATAATTGTTATTCAGCTCATCGCATAATGAGGATATTATTTTACACTTCAATAATAACTGGCTTCCTTCGCGTTTTATTGCAGATTACTTCGGCGATCACACAGATAGATTATTCGCAAGAGTTTATTGCTGATCGTCGGCCAAATCTGGAAAGTTCATTAAGTGAGTTTTTCTTGGTTTCGTGAAAAGTTTTGGCTCAGATAAAACTTGGGGCATGTATTCTTTGCAAATTGATCGAGCAACACAATTCTCAGCTTATCAGATAAATATAAAACACATGTCGAAACGAAATTCCTCAACTCGTTTTTCTTGCTTATCTGGGTGATCATGTTGGTTCATTTGAATAAATTTCGAATTAACATTAAGATTACATTTCCTTATCAAAACGGCCGTAATCATCACGTTGAAGCGTCAAGAGACCGAGCAGCGAGTATAAACTACCAGCCAGTCGGCTGGCTCTCACGACGCCAAAGCTTTTAACAAAGCGCCTGGCGAAGCGCCAGTAAAATTGACATGTCGCAACCCGCCGCTAGATGCCGCCCTCTAAGCACCGAGAAAAAAACACCAAATATTACATTCGAACAAGCTAACCTACGTCTAATAAATCTACTACATGTATATTACTAGATTGGCACATGAGACAAACGATTACCGCCTTTGAGACTCGCCAATAAGTTTCCCAAACGCAATGCGTCAAATACATCTGTCACCCTCTAACGCAGAGGAATCAGTCAAGTGGGAGCGAGTGAAATATCGTATTGGCATCGCGGGGATGTCCACGGCAGTTTTCGGTTTTAGCAAACAAAGGAATTAGAGCAGTACCCGCAACTCCACGCGAATTTATGGACGGTCGCAGTGACCAAATTTTCCTTTTTTTCCTCAACTCGTGTATTTTGCCCGGAAAGACGGGAAAACGTTCTAATGTTATTCCGTAGTTATGGCCACGAGGAAGGTTTGAGTCACATTATGTAATAAAGTCTTAGAAATATGCACGTTTGTGCCGCGCGTGACGTAATATGCGGATGTTTACCGGGCTACCCTCGCCAAAATATCCAATGAATGCTAATTCATTAAATTACGTTAGGAATTGCGGTTCCCGATGTCAGCGTTATTTTACGGCATTTTATTATAACGTGGCATTGCTGTCAATAAGCCTGAAAAACACACATTCCGGCTGATTGTAAATGTTTATCGGACATAAATACAGCTGCAGCACGCAACAATTATCGTGACTTGCAAAAAAAAACACTAAAAGTTTCTACCTTTGAGAAATACTCGCGATAGTGTTAAATAAATATTATCTATTATGTAATTGGCGCTTGAATTAGTGCTTGCTTATATAAAAATACACCAGCATTTATTCTATCATACATCGTAAAGGACGTCGGCAGTTTTGGGCTTGATATGGTACAGTAATAAAAGCTTAAACAAAAATAAAAATATATTTTAATTGTTCTTTGCCTAATCTATCTTAGAGATTAAGAATTGGAATCAAACATCGAAATAAATAAGAAATAAAATGATAATGCCGTTGACATTTTGAAAAAACCAATAAAACAAAAGCGGGTGCATGCTGGCTGGCGCGTGCCTCCACAGAATATCATGTCGACAGCAACTAAAACCTTTGAATTGAGAACTCATTAGTCGGGCTGTACTTCATTGGATCATTCACACTCTACTTAACCCCACTGTCACAAATACGAAGATTTCTCTTTAACCCAATTACGTACAAAAACAAATAAAAAATGAATTTAAATACTCTTGAAATACTCGATCACACCAAACTAATTTCATATCTGTACCGACTTACACAATCTGAAGCCCAGCGTTCTATGGGCGTCTGCCAGTGCCCTTTAATTAAACGTTTTTTAAAACGGCAAAAATAACATATTCGCTGCAACAAAATGGTGGATATCCGAAGTCATTAAAATACACGTCTTTATTCATTCGAATTGAAAATACCCTCAGTCACTTGAAGGTAGGCAAATAGAACAATTTATTTTAATGTATTTTCACGAGATCTGATCGGACGGAGTCTATTAAAACTTCGTACAAACTTGACACACCTTTAAATTCAAACGGTAAGCCATCTGATAAAGTTGAAAAAAGAACGAAAAAAGTTAGAGGCAGAGTGACTTTATCTATGCCCCGTTAATACTCCAATTAAATTACAAAAAAATAAAAGTGACGTTTCGTTTCTCCAACTGACGTTATCTTACGCAACATTTTTTTTTGTTAAGTTTATTGAATTTCTTGCTATTAAACGTTGAAAAATTGTGTTGTAACGGCATTTTACTTATTGTCATTGTCATTGGTTTGTGCCATCAATTCCGCGTGTATCCGCACTGACTGGTCGTTGATCTTGATGCCCACGCTGTTTCGACATTTTGTGGGAATCTACAACTTTTTGGACACTTAATTTACAATCATTATTATCTCCTGGGCCAGTCAATAAACGTAAATCCTCACAATGAACAAAATCATTGTCTTCAATATATACGCCTAGAATCATTGTCGCTCTAAATCATTGTCGTCTAAAATCATTGTCGCCTAAAATCATTGTCGCTCTCCGCATCGCATTATTTGAATATTATATTTTGTCAATAAGTAGGTACAGTATACCTAAACACTTTTTTTATTAAAAATATTAGGTAAAATGTTAAACATTAAACTTAGTTTTTCTATCTATTTAAAATATCAACAACATACCTAAGCAGGATCACTAAATATATTAATATACTTTCAAATCCAATACTCTAAACATTCAATTACAATTACCTATTTATAAGTACCTACATATATTGTAAAAAAAACAAAAAACAATCGAACCATCATTACAAACTATGCAATGACATGTAATTAACATTTTTCCTAATCGCGCCTACGTCATCCATCATGGCGGCGTTTTGACTTGACAGACGGACATGTCGCGATACAAATCCGTCCAGATATGTTTGTAAACACATAATTGTGTTTTGACGGCCCGTCACGGTTCTGTGAAGCATTGTCTTCAATATATACGCCTAGAAAACTGACATGTTGAATGTAAAATTTGATGGAATTGAAGCATCTTGTGAGCTTTTGATTGAATGGTAATTTCATGAAAGTTTGTTAAAGCTGCTACTTAGGTACATTAGATAAAATCCAGTCGTCTAATCTAGCTAGATTTTATCCCCTCTCGATAAGACAAAGTTTTTAAATTAAATGTCAATTTTACATGAAAATATAATCTGTCAATGTAGACTCGCTATTATTATGAAAGGCGATAATTGATTTTTCTTAAAAAAATGATCATAGAAAAATAATTATTTATTTAATTAAAAGAAAACAGAATGATGCACTCTTCCACTCAAACCTTTCTCTAAAACACAATTTGAAATCCCATTGAGGACACACACTACCATAGACAATAGTTAAAGGCGGCCACCGATTGGTTCCGCATGCCCAATTGAAATAGATATTATTATCATTATACACGCCGTTACAGAGCCACAATTACCGTAATAAGCTGTAATGATAGTTATTACATACACTAAAAACGGTATTACAGTGTAAAGCGTAGCCTTGTCAGTAATTTCGTATCAAATGCGTGTCGTTGCGTGACTGGCTCTATGTAATTTAGTGTCATCATGGGCTGTTGACCAATCAGCGAAAAAAGCCTCCTGTAATTATCTATGGGTATTGGCTGTAGGTTTTGATATAAAAGATATGTAAAATAAATATATACTATGAAGAGCTTTTTTGTTCGATTGTTTGGTAAAACTCTGGAACTACCAGTCGGATTCGAAAAATTCTTCTTGTATATGATAGCCAGATTCATGAGGAACAGTATAGGCTATTTAACATCACGCTACGACCCTTAGGAGCCGAGCAAAAGCGGGTGAAACCGCGGAACACAACCAGTAGTTTATAAGTAATGAAGAAGAAACTTCTTCAAGAGATAAAAATATATGCATTTGACGATCGTTAAGTCATGCGTTAGAACTTAGAATCATTTAGGTTTGGCGATAATGCCTTTAAAGTCAACTAAGAAATATGTCAAGCACAGCAATAACGAAACGAATTGAATAGATTTATTTTCACCCAACTGCCGTAGAGGGAGGTTAATGTTTTTCGGGAGTATAGTTTATTTGTTTGGCACGCGCTATAGTAGACGGTTTGATGGATTTCAACATTATGAGATGTCGTTAGATTAATTTTGATTGTGAGAGTGACATAGATAGGGTATAATTATTTTTAACACGCAGTCGGGTAGGTAGGTATATTGTTTTTTGCCTCTTCCCAAACTAGATTGGGGTTGATATCCATTTTAACTAAGTAGTTGCAGCTGAATGTCAATATTTTACGTGGAGTGACTACCATCTGACCTCCCAACCCAATTATTGGGTAATACCGGTATTCGAAAGTTAGACCAGTTGTCAGACTTTCGGGCTCCTGACTATCCGTAACGACTGTCAAGGATATTCTTATGACAACCAGGACCACCAGTTTAACGTACTCTCCGAGGCACGGAGGTGTCTCGATGTGTAAAGAACGGTCACCCATCCAAGGCCTGACCGCGGCAAGCGCAGCTTAACCTCGCAAATCGATCAATCAGCGCGACTGTCATCTAAATAATATCTAAATGCTTAAATTCCTATGCCTATCATTTATTTTACTCGGCCACAAGCACACCACACGTCCCCATACGAGGCAGAAGCGACCAACATTTGTCCCAAAAAAATCCCATTTGTTTTCCGAGTTAAAATTTTAAATGAGCTTAAGTCTGTTGGCAATTATGGGCACTTTGAATTCGGGAAAAATAAACAGGGGTTGGTAATACCCCTGCCTGCTGCCCTTATCAAGTAATGACGGGAATTTAAGAATCGAGAGCAACACCTGAGGCTTGGAAATGTGTTTGCATTGTATTGTGCACTAGTGGTGGTACGGTGGAGAGGAATGCTAGGGCCTCTTTGTTGGTGCCCTTTCAGTGGTTCTTGGTGGTGATGATGGAATTTCTGTTACTTGTATTTTGGTTGCAGTTTATGGGTCGTTTAAAATGAGGGGTTGACCGTAGTAGAGTCGCTTTTAGGAAAATTTTACTTAGTTTGATTTAGGACTTGCAATAAGTAATCGTTGCTTTTTCGAAGATTGATTTATGATAACCAATTTTATGGCATCAACAAATTCTTGAACCGATTTAAACGAAAACTTCAAAAAAGAAAAAACCCCATCTCAACCTCTATTTTCCGCTTAAACTTTTTTACCGTAAAAGCATATCAGCCAATTTTCTTAGATCAAATCAAAACACGTATATCGAACGGGAAATTCCATTAAAACAAAAGAACGTATTACACAACAAGACAGAACAAAGATTGGTTGGTATTAAGAGACGAAAACAATAGCGGAGCAGCGAAAAACGGGCGAACAAAGGACCGTGGAGCGCTCCCAACCCGAAATTTACGTTTAAAAACAACGTAAAATACCTAAAGCGGGCTCCGTATCTATCCTATTTAGATATTAATCTAAACGAAAAAGCAAAAGCAATTCAAAATAGGCAACAAGCTAACAGAAGGGACGGGGCGGGCACAGTAATTGGCCATTTATCAAACTGCGAAGGGGTTAGGGAATGCTCCTGCCCGACTCTGCCGCCCTGGTACGGCCGGGAGCGGCGCAGTACAAACTGCTTAAATGACAAACAAACATACAGATTTTATGTATTAAAAATGAGTATTTAATTGTGTTTGGTTTGCTGTTACAATATTCAGAAAAAGTTACGTTGAAAAGTTTTTGGGATATTGGTCTGAAATTGTTTCAAGGACCGTCGCCGTCATTACGTCCAAGAAATATTTCTTCCTATACACGAACAAAAATTATTGTGATTTTGGCAATATAATTTTATTCCGTCCCGGGTTTAATCGATATCAGAAGCTCGCGCAACTTCAAAAACTAAAAACAAACCGAAACCAACACTCAAGCAAACGTAATATCAAAACGAACATTAATTTAAAAAAACTTCTCTCCATCGCTGACACGACTCTGCGTCCGCAAAACAGAACCACGAAGGTCCTTAACCATAATTCGGAACAGGGAACAGAATTAATCTAAAATAACCGATACTAACGTAATTTTCGCAAAGTAATCCGGACCTAAACACACAGGTGGAAGGTACTCGGCCCTGCTTGATTAAGCCCCGTTTTAAATTCAACATTTTCGGGTCCATAATGAAAGTTTCTTATCAGTAAGGCGCGTTTGTGAGTTATGGTCGTTTGTTTACAATCCCTTGGGTTTCTGTGCGCCTGATAGCTGGGCTTAATTATGTTATGTATTTATAATTGTGATTAGGTGGATAATTTTATGTAAAATATTTAAATAACTATGTTTTAGTTTCGATTGAAGTTCGATTATTATTCCTCATTCAAAAAAATATTAAGCTCATAAACTTCAGTGGTATCGTTTTCTTTAAGCCAAGTTTCATATTTTACTCTATCCATACCTAAGTCTTTTGCCCTCATCAAAACAAAAGAGATCATAATTCAAAATTCAAATAAATTCTCTAACAATTCACAGTTTAAATAGAAAGGCTAGCGAGTTAACCCACAACAAACCGTTTAAATTAAACAAATGTAAATTCCAAATTGGCAGCAGGTGCAATAAATACAGGCAGAGTACGAGTCATCACTCTGTCCCGGCTGTCAAATGAGTGGCCCTCGCGAAACCACCCGTGTGTAATGACTATTGTCTATGGTGTCTCATCGGAAAACTTTACTTGTAATGTCTATGGCCGGCGTTTCGGCGCGTGAGCTTTGAAAATGGAATGAATTACGCCATTTTGTGATGGTAGGAAGTTATGAATATTTTAGGGCTGTTTGTGATTTAAATAATTATGTTTTAAATGCGCATACGCATTGTTTATTGTTATGCTACGTATAAAAGTTAAAATATTATTAATGGAAATAAAAAATATGAAGCACGTCCTCACAAATTAGTATTTGTTCAAAAATTTTGTAACATGCTGTTAAATATAATTCAGTGTCTGATAAAATTATAGTTATTAAACGTATTAATTAGACGTTAAAACGAAAACGCTCCAATTAAAATGGACTTTTATTACAACGTGCGTTGCTCGAGCACTGTGTACGACAAGTAATAAACGAAAAATTACTGCATCTAAAATGATAATTAACATCGTTGGGACGCATCAAAATGCACACTTGAAGCGTTTCCATGTTTTAATAAAGTACACGAAGGAAACCGGTATAACGAGAAAAGTAATAAAAAAACATAAGCTACCATTACATCTTAGTTAAATGGACACCTCAGTTTTCTAAGAAAATGATAAGCGAGATAAAAATTTACTAAAATGGCGACGTTGACGTTACCAAATGTCACTCGCACATCGCTATGCAAACTCGGCTCATAATTACACACGAAAACATTATCTCAAGTAGGATCACGGCTAGATCGCTTACACGCGTTTCTTTCAAAACAATTATGTTAATATGTAACGAGCGTCCACCGCGCAATAATTCACAATTAAAACCCCGTGCCAGTGAAACGGAGCGTAATGGGCGCGTTCGGATTGTCAGAGAACGGGACGTCATAATCTGGGCGCGTTCATATTCGTGCACAAATCCCCGGCGCCGGCGCTTGGACGCGCTCAACTTCGCTTATAAATTCAGACGCGTCTGTTTTGAATGCAGTCATACGTAGGTATTAGACGGGACTCAAATTAATACAACGGGCCGCCGGTACACCTGCGCCTCGCTTGTTTCTTTCCTACAAAATTAACTCGACGCTCGCAACAATGGAGCCGGGGCCTCGCTCGACCAAGTTTTGCGCTGTTATTTTTTTTTCTCCACCGACTGCGGTGGCTATATTTCAAACTGTCATACTTAATCTTTTTATCAAAGTTAGTTAAATGCCATAAGAAGTGCACCCGTCTGCCGTGAGCTCCTCATCTGCCCTCTAATTGCGTTTGGAGTTTGTTTGCAAACTTTTATTATGAAATTAAACTAGTTTTGATGCTGCTTTTAGTTCTGTATGCTAGCTGAGATAAAGATGATTAAATACTTTGAGATTTGGACAGTTTTATATTTTGTTTCGCGAAGTCGTCTTAAGACCAAACTATGGTTAGCAAATAATGAGATTAAAGGGTTCAAAAACTTCTTAAGAAAATTAAAGAAAAGCCTGCTATTTTGTTTTTTAAGCTCCTCGACTTTATTACTTGAAACTTTTCATCACAACGAAATTCTATCTTGATTTTGAGAGAAATTCTCTAGAATAGTGATCTGAGTAACAGACAACAGTCGGCAATACATTTTATTTAACGTCAACCGACCCCGACGTTACGTCAACTAATAATATAACTAACGCAGCTCCGAAACAACTAAAACATTAGACAAAATACCAACAAAATCTTTACTAATTAAAACCCAACAGTTGTTTATTCAACGTTTCGCAGTTCGCAATACCAGGCGAGCAGGGCCTAGGAGGCGAATAATTTATATTTAATTTAAACAAGACGACATTGGTATTCGGTATACGAGTGCGTAATTAAAATTCCCGCGGCGGTGGCGCGCCCCGACCTCCCCGCCCCCACCCCTCGCGACAGTTTTCGCGCCAATTTCAACGCGCCCGGAAATTAATTGTGACAGGAAGACGCGACGGTCACATCCGGCCGCGTTCCGTTATACGCATTGAATTATCGGCCAGTGTGTCCCGTACAATAAAAATATTCAGAGCTGTCATAATAGTCCGCAGGTCGAACGGAACGCGAAGCCGATTTAACTTTGTTTCATTTAGCGATGTTTGATTTTCAAACTACAAATTATATTGCAAAAAAATATTCTTCATTTTGGCAACTGCGACTCAATCATTTTTTCTAACCTCTTTCTGCAATTAACACGTATAAATCACGACGCAATCGTTCGTCGTGAGCGGTCCCAAGAATAACTGTGGGCGTGTTCAAAAACTAGATATTCGAAAAACATCGAATTCCGAGTTAACATGATTTATCGATAACGATTACTTAAAATACCATGACATGTCACAAAACCGGTCGCGCGTCGATGTAATCGTGACCTGACTGATTATTTCCATCGTTATAAAACCTTATAAACTCGATGACAATTAATAAGTGTCAAGTTTAACATTTAATTAAATATAAATCGATAAAATCATCATAATCCATAGTAATGGCGGTGCATTTACATAAGACGCGCGAATGATTTGAAATTTTTCAAAAATGGAATGTGTTCGAATTAATCCCTGATGCGTTATTACGTCATCCACAAATGTTTGGATTATTATAATCAAATGCTATCTAGGTGCTTAAGTTTCAAAGAGTTGCTTCCAAAGGGTTTGGTTCTACTGCAGGTAGTTCATAAACTTTTAGCGCCATACTGGGGGAAATTACAGTAAACAATGATAGATGGGATTTCTCTCACAAAGTTAACGGCAAAATAAAATAGTTTTTACAACCCTCGAACTGTTGAAAAGGACATTATTTCACACGTGAGAATCATACAAAATCCAACAACATCCTTTTGTGGCGTTGCAGTAATAAAATTAAGGTACAGTTGCAACTTCATAGTAGCAACCACCTCTAACTACCCATAAACAATCTAATATACTTTTAACAGGCGAAGGTCTTACATTGTCAATGCCGATTATTCGAAAAAAGAAATCGATTTTTATTATCGGCTACGAATTTCACGCGAGTAACAATTGTTCGGTATCCGCTGGCATCTGGGCGAGAGTCGTTCGTTACCCACGTTAAGGGCCTCTAATGGTCTCCACTGAACTGGAGACCCTTAAAATTTTAAACGTCCTTTTATTTATAGAGGCTCGACCGGTATCGAGCCGTCGGATCTATTCGTTATGATTCGATTTTTCACTTTCTTATTCCTTGGTTTACTGTTTGGGGAAATGTTGACACTTTTATTGATAGGACTTCTAAAAACGTTATTGAAATTTAAATATCATAAGCCAATCATATCTATGAATTGTTCAATAATATAGTTCAGCAAAAACTGCAACATTTAAAATAGAGCTACATCTCAAAGTGCGTTATCTTAAGTCCCATGCCCACAGCATCCCACCAACCGACATAATCGTTAGAAAAAAGTCCAGCTCCCACCCGCCCACGAACGAAACCCGTCATAAATCGGTAAGTCGTTTAAAACGGTTAATTGCAGCCTGATTTATGTGTGTCGCCGTGTCTTATCGCCGGATCAGACGACACAGTCGTTAGAACACCGCTGGTATTTCATCAATTTGTATTGCTTGTAATTACATTGGATCTACCAGTGTACTAGACATTAGGTAGATGTAGACGGACTAAATACAGGTAGCCACAGTTAAGTCGAATTGTTATTTTCAATGTACCCTGCCAAGACTGCTGTATATTTGGCAGGGTAGCGCAAATTGTGTAGGATTTTGGCAGTCGTTGAGTATTCTTAATTCGTCACTGATTATATGCGTTATTAATATGAATTATTTCTTGTTCATCATCATTTTGTACTAGTTAGTTTCAAAGGACCAGCACGATAATATAAGGACCAAAATATAAACGGGTTTTGTCTACAGAAGAATAGACAAAGTGACAGTTTGTAGAAAGACTCCAATCTTTTATTGAAGAGATTTTCTTCATAAAATGAAGAGAAGAAATGTTTATATTCTTCAGTAGACAAAAGTCTGGTACGTCAAGCACGGGTCGCCGCGTGCTCGGGCAAAGAGATAACGATTTGATCTTTCTATCAAATCGTTATCTCTTTGCCCGAGCACGCGGCGACCCGTGCTTGGCGTACGAGACTTTGTCTATTCTTTGATAGAATCGAGATAGAAGTGGTCATGCTAAGCCGGCAGATGAATGGACCACCTAGTAAATATCGCAGGTTGAATGATTTGATGCTAGCGGCTCTGTTGGAAATCTTTAGAAGAAGCTTTTGTCTAGCTATGTTCCAGCTGATGATGTTGAAATCTTAAAGTCCATTGAAAGCGCTAGGACTGTGGATACACATTAAACACTAATAACAACATGACTTATAGATGCCATAGTGTCTGCTCCACCGGTACAATGCATTTCAACACATAAATTGCACACAGCCAGGACCGGATTTAGGGCAGGGCAATAGACATAGGGCAGTGACCCCTCCACAAAAAAGGGGCCTCCACAAGAAAGGAGCTCCCACTACTTAATTATTTTTAGTTAAAAACCGTAAAATCTTTTGTCAAAGAGAAAAATGTACACATTCGCATGGTATTTGTAAAAAATTCTAAACATATTCCTATGAAAATTAATGGAATAAGAAAACATGAACTATTTGTTTCATTCTGCTCGTTAAGAGCATTTTTTTTTATTGAAATAAATTGGTACCTACTAGGTATTGAAAAATTTACATTTTTATTTCGTCTGATTGTTTTTTTCGTTTAATTCCTAAATTTTTCGGGGTTTCTAATTTTCGGTTGCACCAGGGCCCCCACAGCTTTAAATCCGGGCCTGCACACAACGGTGCTGTGTCCACACAGGTGCGACTGTCCACCGCCGTAGGATAACTAGCCGGACATGTTCCACTTACTGTTATTAGTTGAGTAACAATAGTGATCAACTTTATTACTGTTTTACGTGTCGAAATCGCACCCTCAGTGCAAAAAAGGCATAAGTCTTAGAAGTCTCATACTTAGAATTTTAGTTATTACTATTATTGGAAAGTACTACTAAAACTACATCTGCTTTTTGGCATTTTTGGCACAAATTTTGGCGATTTATACTTTTTTTGTTTTAATTTACATCGTTTGACTGTTCCATTAATGTTAAAACAGTTTTTTGGCTCTCCTGTAAAATTAAAGTTTTCATCTTATGCCTTTTTTCCCTGAGGGTACGAAATGTAAAGAAAACTTTATTCATTTCACTTTAAAAACATTATTTCTGAATGGAACTCTTTGGTTGATTGCTTATCTTTTAATCAGCCTGTCCTGAGTGTGTGTACTAGGAAACAATATATCAGCCTTCACTCATATCTGGACAAAGTTGACCCATTAAGACCGCCTACCCAATAAATAAAACCGTAAACTCAAATGTCCCGAGACTTATGGTAGCAGCACTCCGTCCATTAATATAATGTATCAAACAAAACGTCCAGTTTAAAAACATCGGAAACGATACGCTCTGAGAGGCTTCTCGATCAAACTGTTTATCTAGAACATTCCCACTCGGACGTTATAAATTACGTTCTATATGCACAGGGTTGCCAATTGACAGTGACAGTACCAGGGACGAATTAACTTTTCAATCAGCTCATTTGAATTTAATTTATTTTTAATTGGCAACCTTTTAGATACGGGAGATTGATGAATTGGGAAGCTTAAAAATAAAGGTGCAGTTGCATAAAAAAAAAATTAAAAACATTTAAACAGTGTCGAAATATTACAATTTTAATAAACGAAACTCGTTAATAATTCATTTTGTGACATGTTTGATTTACGCAAACGCCAAAAAGCTAGTTTTCGAAATAATTTATGCGATCGAAGGCATTAAAACTGCAAATCTTAATTGCAAATAAATGTAGCATCACAACATCACAAAATTCTGCCAAACCGGTCAACCATTTGAGTTTAATCGTTAACTTGATTAAAGACTGATGCACGCTAGAAACTGTAGGGACAATCAAAGGCCTTATCTGTCCGTAAAAAAGGCAAAAAGCCCTCGGTCCGACCATTGTTAGCGTACGATTGCGACAACGCGATTAAGCAACGTGCACAGCTAATTCGACTGCGGTTAACACGCGAACACACCATCATAGTATGCAATAAACCGAATGTAAACGGAATAGAGATGTTTTGAATTAGTTTCCATGCTCTTGTCTCTGCCCGAGTGTGCTATTCGTTAGATGACCATTTGAAATAGTGCGATATATTTGCAGGTTGTTTAAAATAAGGTTTCATGGTTCTTCCTAAGCAGGCATTTACCTATAGTTCGTAAAATATAGCTTGATCTCTGTGACAGATGTCAAATACGTACATTTTTAGTTCATTTTGAAATTATTTGCTTGTATTTGACATCTGTCACAGAGATCAAGCTATATTTTACGAACTATAGTTTAATTTTTTGATGCCGTCAAACAGTTTTTACTATAGTTTTACTATAGTTTTTACTTTAGTTTTTACTACGTACACCCCTAAGATCCATCCCTGTCTACACTTTCCAAGTAGGTAATAATTTGCAAAATATTCGATATTTCTGGACCTTCTTGAAAACCGTGACCTGAACCACATGTCCGTGGAAATGAAGACATTTTTATGTGACGTCACCGCGCGTCAGGTGGCCGCTTAGAATTCTGATCCGTCCATCATTAATTTGACAAATGGGCGCGCGAGGTGATGGCTGGCGCGGCGCGCGCCCCTTCGCGTTCCTTCAATTTATTTGAATTTAGCGTTCTGTTTTTGCGATTATTCGCCTAACCTCCAATTAGGTTTTTCTTATAGTTAAGTTTTTAATATGACGTGTTGAAACTGAAACTGTCCATTGTTTTCATTTCTTGTCTATGCTTCTTTTACGTTATTAAAACCACACCGTAAATAGTATTCTGCAAATAACACACGTCAATTGTCAAAATGGCGCGCTTTTTCATAATTCGAATTGAATATCCGCATTATTTGAACATGATGCGTCTGTAAACAGAATTATAAAGCTTTTTGTTATATTTATTGTGATTTCCGTGCTGTAAAATAGTATTTTATTTATCTAAACGATCCATGAAATGTACGGATGGGCGATTTGTTTATTTTGAATCAGTTTTCCGATTTTTATGTGGGCAGTACGAAAATAATGAATGTTTATTGATTGTTTCATAAATTAATGTATTTTTCAATTGTATTGTTTAAGTATCTTGGTTATAACTATAGAGCGTTTCACATAAGTCCTTTCGACGCTATGTTGGCTCCCCTACCTGTCACTTTGTCTAGGTCTTAAACCTTCTATATTTTTTTAGATTTAAGTGTTAAAGTAATGCCTGGGACAGTGGGACATAAAAAAGAGGTGAAAGAGAATTGGTGCTTATAGAAAACTTCCAACACCGTTAAAAACGTTGTAACATATTGACATTCAGGGCAGCCAACATAGCGACAAAGGGACTTCATATGTGAAACACTCTATAGTTTTTGATTTTTCACGGTTTATTTGTCTCTGTTTGGATAAGTTTTTCAACCAATCTGTTTATCAAAGTTTTCTTCAGCTGGATAAGGATTTTCCTAACGTATCTTCGCATTAGAATTTTAACATTTGGTTTTTCTACTAGGTACCTACCTAGCTACTAATGATGACAATTTCTTACTTCTGTACAAATTATGAAAAATTACTCGAAAATATCGCAACAAGACATTACTACATAGGACTTGAAGATTAATGAGAATGATTCGTAATTAGAGCAAGTACCAGGCTAGCATACAAGACGGGAGTATTTGGTGCGACCCGCATCGGCCACACGCAATCCATCACTGCACCAAATTAGTTCGCGCGCCGGCCGCAGCGGCCGCACCGGCGCTACTGCCGCACTCATTAGCGGTCGCCTGCGAACCCTGCGCCCCTGGTGTTTAATTGTTATCATCATTAAAATATTGACGTAGGTAATTTTAGTTTTATCACCACGAAGTATTTATGGGGGGGAGCTATGAAAAACCCTGAAATTCATGGGAAATCGTCGAGCGGTAAACAGGAAAACCACAAAAATTAATAAAATTTGTTGAACCCTTTTAGGCTCATCCTTGTCACCTCTTGTCGCTTGTAATTTCACTGGAAGTCATACTTTTCGAACTGTAACGCAGTTCCTAATACTGCTTCGCGGCTGAACTAGACATGGTAGCACCACTTTGTCGGACCAACTCTTTCATAAAAAAACTTTAAAATACCTATTTGGTGTTATACGTGTCTTATACGCTGTTTGGTGAATAGTGATTCTTGACTAATATTCTAAATTAGTCAAGAATCACTATTCACCAAACAGCCAAGTTTAAAGCACAGGGAATCCTGAAATTAGAAGAAATAACTATTCCAAGTTTCAACAGAGAAAACATCGTTCGTTACCAACACTAATTTGGCTTCAGAAAGCCAATCTTTTATTTCAACCAGCCCAACCTTTACCTGTAGGAACAAAATTCAAATTCTCTACCAGATGGCGTCCATAAATAACCGTGTTCGCACCTCAACCCTTCGAGTTCTGTAATACAAAATAAATTCGGCGCACACGTCACCGATCAGCACAATATGGCGCCGGGTCGACCTATTATCGCAATTGCATGTTATCCGCAACCCTGTCTTAGGATGCGGGCACGAAATTCGAGGGTTAGCTAGCGATTTAAAGTTAGATGATTGTCAAAATGTTGTGCACTCAAATTTAAGTTAGTGTCTTTATCCCTAAGAATATCCTTCTCCAGGGATCTTTCATAAATCATGGAAATCAGTAATCGTTTGTATTAAATAGACTCACTTAGGCATTGTTAATTATAATTAATTTATAATCTCACCAATTTAATTTAGTTACTTATTTCCAAATAGGTCTGATTCTATTCACCTTCATATTTTTTTAAAGCCTTTTGGCTCATCTTGGTCCTTAAGGCTTAAAAGGACATAGAAGTTCTAAGTTTATTTAACCCAGTAATGCCTAGCGTGTCCAAATGGACACGTATTTAGTGGTAAAATTAAATATTTGGTAAGCTAACCTAGCTTTCTTTTTTGGCAAAGTAATTCTTATAGCGTATTCACTAAAGCCTATAGTTTCTGTAAACTTTATTATGCTGCTGATATTTGCCATTATTTTGGAAATATTTGCATTGTATGTTCAATAAACTTGCGAACAGGTGAAAAAATGGATCCCAGATGAGAGTAGGTAATATTATGTCTATGTCTTGTTATTTACCTATGTTATTTTTATGATATATGATATTTTTATAAATACCCTTGGATGACGTAACGGGAAAACAAAGCTCTGCTTTCATTTTAGTTTGTTTTTTTCACAATAAATTCGATGTGTCCATATGGACACGCTAAGCATTTGTCGTAGCTTATTATCAAAGCAATTGTTATATTTCAGCTGCTTTGATTTCGATAAATTCAAGGAAACGTGTACACTAAATCAAGTTCTTTATTACCTATTTGTATAAAAAAGATGATGGCGTAGATCAGCCAATGCCTGAATCTCTTTTTATAACCCTCGGAGCCAGCTATTTTGAGTAATAAGGATTCTCCTGGCGAAGGTAATAGTGGAAGGGCAGAAAATTTGAATGATTGTCAGTTGTTTGTTGAGACAGAGATGCGTTTTCGGAATAAAAATGCCAATAGATGTTTTGATGACCTTTGTGGGAGAATTCATATAAGAGGAAAGAAATAGTACTGGTCCCTGATGACATGGATGTTAGATGCAAGCGTTCATAACGCATGACTCCAGAAATGACTGGAGCTAACGTTTTCCTATTCGATTTTCGTAAGAGATTGTCTAAAGCTGTCTTCAGACTACGCTATACTATATAGTATACGATATACCTTATAGCATAGCGCAGTATACAAAGCCAATAATATATAGTATAGCACAGTGTGAACGTGTCCATAACAATGTATGGTGCGCGATATTGTTGTGCTATGAGCTATATGCTATAATGCTATATAGTATAGCGTAGTCTGAAGACAACTTTACAGTACCTCAACAAACATCGGACGGTTGTCAAAAGTCCAGGAAAACCTAGTACTGCGACATCTGCACTAACAGGTTCATCGAGATATGAAAGGACTGATCACTACGTCCAAAAAAAAAAAAGGGCAATATGTGGGGCCATCGTGTAAAAACAAATTTTCAGCAGGTAGAATTGAATTCATAAAATGCAATGTGGGCTTATGTGTTTCTTGCTTTTATCATATAAAATCACACTTTTACAATTTACCTACAAATACTTTTTTGCTACTGATAATGCTTAGCGTGTCCACATGGACACATAGTTTTTTTCTATTTTGCAATATATTTATTCAAACCAAAATTGTATATTTCATTTACGTACCCTATAATGAACCCTAATTTATAAAAAAAACATTAAAAACTAAAAAAATACAAATTCGGGCATTACTGGGTTAAGCTCCTTTTTTACGACTTCAAATAAAACCATCTGCAAATCGTCTTTACAGCTACCTACTTATTTTCAAATAGGTCTGATTCTCTTCACCGTTCACATTTCTTTTTAATCACCTTGACCTCAGATCATAGAATCAAGGAGATGTGCCAAGGCGCTATCGAGCTTGATGCCTGAGCAAATTGCTCATATTAAAAACGTACGCTCTGGCGACGAACCGAACACGATCGATGGTATAAATACAGTGTTTTAGTTTAGTGCTAGTGTTGAGTGACGATTAACAGTGTTAGATTAAGGGTGTGCGGAATGTTCAATGCGTGGGAGATCTTTTTATTCACAAGGAGCGCTTAATTATGCGCGTAATTGTGTCGAAAAATGTACTAAAAGTGGCATCAGTTGTTCCCGTACTAATTTGCTATGATGGCATATCTCCTTGTTTCTATGATCTGCGACCTTGACTCATCTTGGTCCTTAAGCCAAGGACAAACAAAAACCTTAGTTAATAATAAGCTCCTTCTTTTACGACTTCAATTAGAACCATGTGCAATAATTTCAGTCGTCCCTGCTCACCGCTGACCTCCCGGCCGCACGTAGCAAGCGTTTTGACACCATCTGCAACACTGAGATATTTACTGCCGATTTATGCCGCCTTGGTGTCTAATTAGTCGCGTGTTAATTGTACCTACTGATTTGGAAACGCGTTTATTAAAAGATTGTTATAATTAGATGGCACACTGTCACTTATAAATATAGGAACGTCAATATCAGATGTTTAATTGATACTCCAAAAAAATACAATCATTCCATTGCTTACAGATTTTAATCCTGAAAAATAAGGCACATAATACACCGAACTACAGGCAGTCCAATCATAAAGTCTGTAGAATCTCAAAACAAAATAAATCGATGTTGCGCTTGCGACACAGTCGACTCCCCCTCGCAATCGCAGAATAAAAACAAATCCGTGTGCCCCGACAATTAACGCAGTACCATGTGTTACTCATTCCGCGTGATGAGGACCCAGAAACTCGGGGGGTCGGGGGTCGAACTGGCGATATATTGCGCCCGGTAATTACACCCAACGGCTACCAGGCTGCCATAGGATTAAGGAGCTATACGCCTTAAAATGAAGCATTTTCCGCTAACGTAATTTATTAGAGGCGATTTTTGCTTCTCCACTTTATGTAGCTCAGCTAAATTAATACTAGTGCGATTTATTGTTCATACTTTTGTTGTTGTTGACTTTTATTTTTGTTCAGAAAATCGTTTTGAAATGGACAGCGTGGAAAGTTAAAATTGGGGGCTTTTAGGCTTGTCAAAACGCCAACTCTAACTGTTTTTTGGGAAAACTTTCACGTTAGGTACTGGAGGTTTTCCAATTAAATAGAATGCATTAACTGCTAGAAGACAAGACAAAATATTCCTTCCTGACCCCAAATTATGGGGAAAAGCCATAATTTGTAAACAACCATGACAATAACGCTAATTCAGCCTAATAACCAAACATTCTTCGAGCGGGGAGTCCATTACGAGAACAACATAGCCAATATCCTCAACAATCTCTATACGCCGCCTCCTGATCCCCGGGTTATAATATTTACTGGTCACACCTATAATTGCCTGATTTAAGGCAGTTTGTATGCGCCGGCGACGGCGGTGGATTTCATGAAAAATATTTATTGTCCGCCCGGACTCCGTGGATTAGACGTATTTGTACGTGACGAAGCCGCCTGGACCTTTTGTTTTCCACGTCAAATATTTTCTGGGTTGTTTTTGTGTAACGTTTCAATTTCAGTTAAGTCTCGCACGTAAAAAAATATGCTTTAAAAACTTTAACCACATTTATGTACCTACTTACTTTATTTAAAATAAATAGGTTAAAATGTAAGATAAATGAAATAATTCAAACGAAAGCGAGAGAAAATTCCTCCGCATTGCTGTCAACTGGTAAGTAGCGTGTCTAAAAGACTGGCAGCATTGTCATGGATTGGAAAAGCAAAGTGCGTACGACCGATCCAACTTGTCACCCGATCTGTAGGCCGATCCTGGCGAGTCTTAACGGATTAGAACGTTTATACCCTCAAATCATAGAAACAAGGAGATATGCCATCATAGCAAATTAGTACGGGAACAACTGATGCCACTTTTAGTACATTTTTCGACACAATTACGCGCATAATTAAGCGCTCCTTGTGAATAAAAAGATCTCCCACGCATTGAACATTCCGCACACCCTCAATCTAACACTGTTAATCGTCACTCAACACTAGCACTAAACTAAAACACTGTATTTATACCATCAATCGTGTTCGGTTCGTCGCCAGCGCGTACGTTTTTAATATGAGCAATTTGCTCAAGATCAGGCATCAAGCTCGATAGCGTCTTGGCACATCTCCTTGTTTCTATGATCTGAGTTTATACTCAACTTACCTATTCGCGAGCCAATCTATTGAGACTCGCCTGGATTGGCTCTACAGATCCGGTATCAATTTGGGTCGTTCGTACGCACTTTACCCCCTTGTATACACGCCTCTTAACTTTAACCATTGATTAAATATACAACTATCCTTGTCATTTGTATGACAATGTATAGAGGTGAGATTACAATTTGACGGCTATTTAATTTAATCATCGTCTATAAATAAGGAGTTTTTCTTTGGAAAATCTAGATTGAATTTAAATTATTCTGCACTATAAAATTGCAAAAATTAAACAAGTTCTAACTCTATGTATGAGCAATCAATCACCGGGGTAGCATAGCCGCTCCGGATATCTCAGACATCAAAACGCGATCCGTCCGTCGGACGGTATCCACACTGGATTTGTCGGATTCCGTCAGCATTTGTTGCGGAATCCAAGTATTATTCACCCTTTTGAGTCTCTGTGTCGTCTCCAAATGTTTAGTTAAGCTTACAGGGATACTTTTGTAGTGCAAATATCAAGACAACATTCTTGGATTACGGTTCAAACTCGCCCAAAACTCGTCTAAAATATTTTTACACTTTCAGACAGTAATATATGCCGAGGTGTTTTAATAATGCACCGACTTTCAAATAATGAAAAAGCAATTTGGCAGGTAAATAAATAATAACACCAGGTTCATACTGTACCGCGCAAGTTTGTATTTTGAACCAATTACTTGGGCAATATGTTATACGTCCGCTGAATAAGTAATCTCATCGCGGGTGGGACCCGATGCGCGCACTGCATTCCCAAATTAACTGTCACTATGAATTTTGTACGAACGTACAGATATTCTTCCGATTGCTTTGTGATTCGATTAGTTTTTGCGATAATTGTTGTGTAATTACCGTTTCGACACGCACCCCGTAATGGTTTAATACGCAATGGCTAGTGAGCCGATTGAAAAATAAATTATTTTGTGCGCTGCATGGCTTGATGCTGAAAAATGAATTAAAATGCACTAGTCAGTCCGTCGTTCAAATGACAGATAAAATATAAAATAAATGGAGTGATTTCTGTAAATTCCAAGTATTTTAATAAACATTAAAATTATCATAAATTAACCCTAAAATGAAACATACGAAATTGACGGCGAGCATACAGTGGAGGGTTGGGCCCGAACTATCCCTTGCAAGGGTCCCAGTAATTACTTGAGCGAAACATGGCCGTGCGTCCGATGCGTCTAATGTGTTGTTAATATCAAGATTAGTTCATTAACTCTTCATCCGCCGGCCCGGGGTCCATAACACCCCCGGTCCGCCGGGAGAGGGGTTCCGGCGCAAAAACGGTAAATTTTACGACTCTTAAGAGGGTATCTGTTAAATCGCGCTTTGTATTAATTTTGACGGCGACTGTTACTGTTATTTTGATGTTTTAGCTGCAATTAAGTGTGAGGTTTTAAGATTACATGGTTTAACCTTTGTTTAGCTTGTGTAAAATTATAATTTTGATTTAAAATATACGTTTTATGGATATAACCTTTAAATTAAATGCCTAATGCAGGGAATTTTGATTAGCAAAAGCTTTTGAAGCAAAGTCGCACTGTAAAATAAAATTGTAATTAAATAGGCCGTATTATTCAGGAGCCATTTAACCCAAAAATATCACAGTACTCGCCATCCTATATAAATAAAAAACACGTTCAAAATCCATTGTTTTCCACATCATAAGAGTAATAAATCACAAAATTCATGAAATACAACATAGTTTAACAATAGACCAACACATTTGACATTACCAAATTTGCATTTCTATGTGTGTTTATTTTATTTGTGACAACGGTCGCGCCGATACCAGGGGCTCATAAATCATAAGCGATCTGGATTTGTTCGGAAGGGTTGGCGATACAATTGTTTGATGCACATTATTGCACATGCGCTTGATATATCTGTTTGGTATGCAAATGGGACTAATTGTAATAAGATTTGGTACATTACCGCGTCATCTGATACTGCGAGGGGAGCGCTGTTTTTATTTTATTAGGTGATGCTTTTATGGTGTGTTTGGGTGTTGGTGTTGAAATTGTCTGAGCTGATTACCGTGTTTTAATAGTGTTCTCTTTCTTTATAAGTAGGTAATCAAATGTATGCTTCCAGTGAAGTTTTAGTTGAGCTATTACTTTGCTTTGTGTTTCCTCTAAAATAACTTAGTCATTTACTCTATCTAGCTAAAGAACTACTATAGGTACTTTAAAGAAATATCTAATATATCTATACTATATAGGTAGTTAGGTAGACACTATCTATAAAAGCTTTCTATAGTTTTGTACTCGTATCAAATGACTAGCGTAACATAAATAAATAAGATGAAAAAAAAACACACCCCACATATTATAATTAGTAGAAAAACACGTTTGCCCAAGAGAATCACATTACGTAACGATAATAGGGGCGGGCCACTCGATCTCATGATGTCCTGGTAGAAACTTATTATTGCAATTGCTAGATTTCCCGGCTTTTCCCTAAATAGGGAAAGTTAAAAAGGTGATTTGATCCGGGAAGCACGTTCCGGGCCAGGGGGGTAGAAAATAGGGATGGAAGTCCTACGGCGTACCTACCGAGTATAAAATTTAATTTCGTCTTCCAAGTTTTTGGATTTTAATTACCTGAAAGCGAATTAAATAATGAGTATGCAGGGTTGAGTGGAATTCCTCCAGTTAACGTTGAGAATTCGCATTTTGTGAGAAGGCGACGTCGAGGGGTAGCTGTAATTTATAATTTATCCTTACTTGATTTGGAATTACAATATCACGTAAGATTACATTTACCAGGACTCTGGTAAAGTTAATAGCTGAAGAACCAATTAAGTTGGCAACTTTTTGACGTCGACTGTACTCCATGAATATTATTTTTGGTAAACTTTAACTACAAAGGAAATAATTACAATTGAAATTTATTTGACAAGCGACGAGACATCGAGTTTTGTAGAGACAAACTTACGAAAACTCTAAACATTTTCTACTAGTTTGCTTAGCAATTTTTTTATGAATATAGATTACATCCTCAGATCATAGAAACAAGGAGATATGCCATCATAGCAAATTAGTACGGGAACAACTGTCGCCACTTTTAGTACATTTTTTAACACAATTACAAGCGCCCCTCGTGAATATAAAAATCTCCCACACATTAAAAATTCCGCATACCCTCAATCTAACACTGCTAATCGTCACTCAACACTAGCACTAAACTAAAACACTGTATTTATATCATCGATCGTGTTCGGTTCGTCGCCAGCGTGTACTTTTGTACTACGCCCAATGTGGGCAAATTAAAGCATCAAGCTCAATAGCGCCTTGGCACACCTCCCTTGTTTCTATGATCTGAGATTACATCACATGCAATACGTGGAAATTTTATGTTACATACAGACTTATTCTTTAATTACATAGGTATAAAACATTATTTGCTGCAATTAACTTTGTCACGGCGTCGCAAAAATCGGTAGTGCGGGTTCTTAAGCCCTGGGGGTGCGTACGGCCCCACCCCGAATTAAGCGTTAATTAGGGAAAAACGGTATTTATTACCCCCAGGTAATAGCTCACTCTACCACCTGCTGTTTATGTAACTAAATACAGGAAAAACTTTATTTTCTCACCTGTTTCGTTTATACCTTTAATCGTCGTCGGCGAAAATTGGTTTTATGTTTTCTGTTTAAGACTTATTGAATTTTGTGTTTGAGAAAGTTTTGTGAATGGTCTGTCCGTCATGGAGATATTTGACAGTGATTTTTTGACAAAAACGATTCTTTAAAAGATTTAAAACATTAATATTAGATGAGAGTAGTAAGGTCCTCCAAATTGATGCTTTGATTGAGATGTGCAAAAATTTTAAACATAGCATTGGATCTATGATTGCGATTTGGACTAAAATAACAATTACGATGAAGTAACCAAAATAACAGCTAGTTTAGAAACATTCAAATTACAAACACGAACTGAAAATTCCACAGAACTTTTATCGGACAACCCCCCCTTGTCCGGGGTAAATCCCAAAATCGTAATCCCGAGGTACTAGGGCGACATAGCTTATCGCCGGTGGCCGGAGCCGACGCCAAATGAAGGCATTAGTTTTCATAAAGCCGGCCGAGATAGCCCTCGGTCACTCCCTTCTGAGGGATGCTCTCCTACCTAGCTTGATATATTATCCAATGATATTTGAAACCTTTTTGATAAGCGAATCTAAAGTTATTTCAGTAGTGGGTACGGTTTCCAGATAATAGTCATATGTCTTATCGTTTCCGAATATTTTTATGGAAAGGATTGAAGAGAACTCCCAAGATGTGGCGTATCTCTTCAAAAAATATTAAGGTTCTAAGGACGCAATCTTTGGCAGCAAATTCCCTTAACTAGAAAATATATGTTGAAGTAAATTAACTTTATAACTGAGATAAACACAAAATGTGATTATAGGATTCTAAATGTTCACAAGACTTATGCTATCCTGGTAACATACTTACCTACGGGATACTCAACCCTGGCAAAACATGGGCTCGGCAGAATTCGACATAATTCATTACTACTTATTTGTTTTTCCCGCCTGTTTGTGCAAAGAACTTTTCCGGAAAACGGAAAACTAAGATTATGCTGATATGTATGAAGATAATAATTGAATAGCGTTATCTATGTGACGGCATCGACGCGGACTGGTAAGTAGATGTTTGTTGGACAAGTCCCTAAAGAGTGACTGAAACTTCACCTATTAAAAGTGACAGAACAGGGAAGGGACTTAACTGTTTGGTTTCGAAAAATGCAATACGCTAGCATCATCCTATGGTAGTAACCAGATTTATTCCAGTCGTTTGTCCTATAAAATTATTAGGACAATGTTAACAGAAATCAAGATTAATTAAATGATCTACAGACCTTTACCAAACCTATGGTATCCTGGTACCAAGCTATACCTGATGCTCACGGAAGAAGGTCCAAGCCCAGCAATGGACGTTACCATCATGAGTCGAAAGACGCCCACGGCTGAACTTCAGTATTCTCCAAACATCGGCATCGCCTCTACGACCAGCACCCTAGTTGCGTAAGCTATCGCCATGATTTTAATGTTGACATCCATTGCGCCATATGCTTCTAAATTCGTGTTCCGATAACTAGCAGGACAACGCAATGGATGTTGTTGAACTGTCAAAATGAAAGCCATGGTGATACAGTGCATTTCACTTATGAGTTCCCTTCGACGTTATGGTGGCTCCCCTGTCTATCACTCCAGTCACGGGGTCTCACCAGGAACAAAGTAACATTTGTTGAAATAACTCATAATAGATGGCGTTATATGTATCGATTTGTTATTGAAGTTTGTGTAAAATTGAGAACATGAAAAAATACATCATGAAAAATTTTTTTTCAAATTTTGAAAAATGCTTTAATCACGGAAAAATGTATAGCCCGAAGATAGCCCGCGCTAAATTGGTCACATTTCTTTGTATGAGATGAGGCATCTGTACGTATATTATTATATTATCTGTGCTCCTGTCTAGGTCTTAACGTTCTGTGTTTTTTTTAAGTACGGTAATGCCTAAGAAACTAAAAAGTGGTGAACAAGATTTGGTTCTGAAGGAAAACTTAACACCATTCAAAACGTTGAAACATAATTTTATTGACATCCAGGAGGGCCAACATAGCGTCGCGTCGAAGGGAACCCTTATTTTTGAAAGGCACTACAGCAACTTAGACTTTATGATGATAAATTATGCACCTAATTAATTATATTTTGTCTGTTTGTTTCAGGTTTATCAACGCGAGACGTAGGATAGTGCAGCCTATGATAGACCAGTCAAATAGAGCAGGTAACATTTTTCTTATACAGCTATGATTTTTCTATTTCTATATTATTTAAGCAGATTTTCTTTGCAAGTTTATAGAGCATTCAATTAAAATTCCATTGTTATAATTAATATGCCAAAAGATGGATTATTATAGCTGTAATTTAGTTAACTAAATGTGATTTCATAAAACTCTTTATCTTACCTATACAATTCTTACAATTGAAACGAAATGCTGGCCAGTCTACCGTCTAAAGACGTCAAATCATTTTTAACCTGAAACGCCCCATCTTTTTTTCCAAAAACGTCCCAAAGGTGAAAAAAAACTTCAAATGGCAATACCACTAAGTACCTATCCAAAATTCAAGACACCATTACAGGGATATTAACGCGTTCTGACCACATCACGTATCGGTTCGGACATTTCAAATTCTCCGAGCACGCCCCAAAACGACTTTGAAGTCTAAAATCGAGTTTGCTGACCACAAAGTACGGAGTGGTTCATACAGTATGCACGCCGTCGCATGCGGCCAGTAACGCCGGCGTCCCATGAGGATGTTCTAGCTTTTAGCGCTGACCGCCCGTGGAATTATGACTGCCTGGTACCCGTCCCAGCTGTGTTTAGAAAGTAGATTAGATAGAATTACTTTACTCTGAGTAAAATAGAGTGTATTGTTTTTGAATACCGATAGATAGAAGACTTTTATTGTAAGTTAATGTTGGAAGAATGTTCATGAGATTTTTTTTTTGTTTTTGTTTCCTTAGGTTGGTTTATCAGAAATTAGTTATCCTCATCAAGCTTAAAACAGTACCTACCAGTAATTGTTTCAGTAAATTTTAAAATTAGGCAACAGGCAATAACTACAAGGACGGTTTAAAAAGCTTGCGAATCACAAAACCAACCAAAATATCCGTCGATAAAACCTTTTTGTTACCCATCCCGTCGACAATATGGAATAGAATTACAAACGACCAATTCTATTTTTACTTTGTAATTGTAGCACAGTCCATAAAACGTTCCCGGTCCCCCGTACGTAGCCAACAAAAATTCCGTCCGGGGGAAAAAAAGGACGTCGCAGAAAAAGGGCTTACTCCTGCGAACGCAAGAAGGGTAAAAAAGAATAATGTCCGAATTCGTTGACCCGTCCCGAGCTATCCATCACTCGCCCCTCCGTCGACTATCGGCGATGTATGCTACCCTGGTACCTTTATCTAGATGTGTGGATGTTGCCCCCCTTTTCTATTCCAAGATTAGAAACGGGCATTTTCTTCATTTCTTGTTAATTTCGTTTATGAGAAAGGAGACAATATATCACAGGTTTTAATCGAAAGCTTCGGACTTTTCTTGATTAAAAGTTGTAGATAGGTAATGTATCAAAATGTTTGCTAAGATTACGTGAGACTTATCAAGATAATATAAATTATAAATAAAGACTATGTACTCTATCCCTTTTGTGTTGCTTTGGATGGACGTCTTACGGCTGAAATGATGATGATAGTGATGCCTTTTCTAATTTCAAACGTAAATGATGACATCTATACTAATATTATAAAGAGGAAAGATTTTTTTGTTTGTTTGTTTGTACCGAATAGGCTCTGAAACTACTGGACCGATTTTAAAAATTCTTTCTCTAATAGAAAGCTACATTATCATTGAGTAACATAGGCTACTTTTTATCGCGAAAAAATGCACAGTTCCTGTGGGACACGCGGACGAAGTCGCGGGCGAATACAATATAAAACCTAGAGAATTCCATTCATCTTACTATAAAATATATCTCCTAAAAAAGTAAGTACCTATTGGCAAAATGCATTCGTTCTGCAAAATGCTATCACATTAAAGTTACCAGGCTGTCAGCACTCAAATATCGCGACACCAAAGACCGGGAGTACATAAACCGGGCACAGTTCTAAATCTCGCGAGCCAAACGGGCGGATGTGGCCGCCCGGCCAAGTTTGCCGACGACGGAAAATGGAAAAACCGGAGGGGTGGAAGGATAGATGGAAAATTGTTTTGGCAATGGACTAAAGAAAATGGCCACCGCATTTCCTGCGGTCAAGCCAAAAGGCGCTTTTCCAATCACTATATTATTTGTCGTGCGGCCGCCCTGCGTTTATGTATTCCTGGTGCGTGCGATGTGCTCCCCGTGTTTCGTTTGCCAACCTACCCCCATTTGCAGCGATTCGCTTGGGTTATTTTCAGCTATTAACTATTTGCTGTTTAAAAATAATGTTTTCAGTGAAATTCTACCTATATGTATTTATCTCTTTGTTGGAACGCAATTCCTTAACGCAGCTTACGGTGGGAGTTAACTGAGAGTATCCGTCACCGTCATCATTTTCGTCATCGCGTATGATGTTTTATGCATTTCGCTTTTATACCTATTTTTCAAATCGTGAACGGTAAACATATTAAACACGAATCAGTAATCATATTGGTCCAATGTAACGTCTCCCGCCCATTACACCAGCATGCACGTTAAGGCGACGGTAAATGGTAACGGCCGTAAATCTCAAGTTTTAAATCTCTTATTTCACCGTCAAATAATGCAGGTTAGTTGTGCAATTTTTTTATGTTAAACTAGAACATATGTACATCAATCGTACCTGTGAATATTTAACTATTGTAGTAAAATACTTAATGAAATAAATTCATGAATTACTGTCTACCCAAAACATAAAAACGTAATTACTGTCAAATCGCTTAAGATATTTTCATGATTTGTTTTGTGTGAAAAGTTACTTTTTTTTATTTTATATTTTAGATACTAAAAAGTAATAATACGTCTAATTAGGCACGGCGCGCTCCTTGATAGGCGAGTCGTATTGCTCGGTGGACGTATGTCGCGTTGCTTGAGCTCAGCGCAGAACACTCAAGCTATACTACCCAAATCACTCAAGGCCGTTGGCAGTTATCAGCGCCTTAACAGTCTATCTCAGTAGTTCAACGTGTACACACGCCATGTCGCAGCGCTAATGAATTTATTATAAGCGCATAAATTGCGCTCTGATGCGACCCATTACGGCGCCTGACTGTAAATTACAATTCGTTGGAGCACCGAACGATCGTTTATTGGGCATTCGCCGAGGATTAAAATCCGTTCTCTCGTCACCGATGCATTTATTAAAAGCAAAATTAATATTCATATTTTTGGAAACTAGCGGCTCGGCTTTGTTAGCTCGGCGCTCGTGGAAATGATTAACACTTGAAGTGGTCATTTTACCTCGTCAATTTCCGGAAAAAATGGGCTCGCCGAAAATAATTAAAATTATTGTATCAATTTAGTTAATTCATATATTTTAAAATGCCTATGCCTATTGCTAACAATGCTAACCCACTGCTAATCAATGTATCATACATTGCGTTATTGAATAAATGCAGAATTTTGTAAATAAACTTTATGAACAAACACAAATTGAAACAGACTCAGAATGACATCGTCAAGATGACTTCCTACTACTAAATCATAGTATCCTGGTAGTTGTACCCCTGTTCGGGCGCCCGTTATTGCTTCCTGCGGCCCTGGTAGGAGACACGCACCACTGGACCGACTCAATCACCCACTTTTGCATTGTTTGCGAAAAAAAAGCAATAAAAATCATCCCGAATAACGTTTCGAACTAAAAAAAAAAGAAAATGGTCGTAAATGTTTTGCGGATAAAAAAAATCTAAGTTTGTGTTACAGAAAAACTCACTTTTTATTTAAATAGTAAGTAGCGTTTTATTTTTTTTACATTATTCAATGTATCCAAATAGTTTATTCTCTATTCGAATTTTAGAATATTCTAGTAAATAAAAAAAATATGTTTATGGAAAAACGATGATAAAAATACACTTTAAAGGCAACAAAGAAAAAAAATATTATGCAAAATTATTGTAAGGAAATAGATAACTTCATTTTGGCGTCTCCGCAGTTAAAAGTACTCCAACCGGCCATTGTGAGAAACCCAATTGCAAAAGTCAAGAAATCCGTTCAATTTTACCACAAAACTGTTATGGCTTCCGCTCGCGATATATCCACGGGATTATCAATCGTGATGTAATGGTGTTCGTCCATTATAGACGTCGATTTCCGACATCCTCGTGGGGTCTTTATGGTGGTACGCACCATTGCGCCTTGAGAGCGCGGGACACATACAGAACCGCTAATGTATATCATGCATGCCTATAGTTTTTGGGTTACTTGAGATTTTTAGACAATTTTTGCGGAACTATTTTTTATGAAGATTGCAAAGGAAATCTGCTTAGAATTAATTATGCTATGCGAATGTCATTTATCGAAAAACTTTTGTAACAAAAAATAACCGACTTCAAAAAGCCACTACAAAGAAAATAATAATTTTGGTTTCGGAAGTCGGTGGCTTAGGTTATTGTTTGCTTTTTTTGCCACCGACTTCCAAAACCAGAATTATTATTTTCTTTGTAGTGGCTTTTTGAAGTCGGTTATTTTTTGTTAAAAAAGTTTTTTATTAACCGACTTCTTTTTTCCTTTTTAGTTCTTTATCTCGCGTTAGATTACTTTGACGACTTCGTTCAACAGTAAATCTTATACGCAGTGTGTGCATATAACTTTGTACATAGGAATGATTACCTAATGTATTATATACTAAAACCTTCCTCAAAGTATGTAGATTACGTTAGTGAAAACCCCATCCAAAATCGAATCAGTAGTTTTTGAGAAAATCGCGCACATACAAACATACATACATACGGGACGAATACAGAACCTCCTTTTTTGAAGTCGGTTAAAAATGATGTGTAAATTTCATACAAAAAAAATACTAAAAAAATTCTTCACACTAACCATCCGTAACAACAATACCTAGCAAAGGGCCAATTTCACCGTTCCGCTCCGTTAGTTACTAAATGTCCCGTTCAGCATTTTGACAGCTGTCATTTTGATAGATGTCATTTTGACGGTTGCCATTTTTACTGTTTTGGTGAAATCGGCCCTGAAACTGGTGATACAGCCAGCCTAATTAACCGGGCAGTGTTCTATCCGTCAGTATTCCCGCACGCGGGGCCGAGCGGCGCGTATAGCCCGGAGGCCACCATGGGCTACATGATGGACGGCCAGCAGATGATGCACAGGCCGCCGACGGACCCTGCCTTCCACCAGGGTTACGCGCATTACCCGGCCGAATACTACGGACACCATCTCTAATGCAACCTGCATACTTGTACATGTGAGTATATTGTGTAACTTATTTTTAGGAGTTAAGACAGATTAATAAACGTTACTTAGGCCATGTTGTTTCATCTTACAGTTACGTATCTGTAACCGTCAAATATGGAGGCTTGTACGACAATTTCATACTGACTTAACGATTACGTACTGACTTACGAATACAGATGGTTTGAAGCAACCCGCCCTTAGCATTATGCTTTGGCTTAGCATTATTCCTGTCATTGTCGCACAACTGTCAAACTACAAGTGCAAGATAGAGACGGAAACATATCTAAGCGAAAGCACGTGCTAAGTACCGTCAATCGCGGCCTTAAAGAATGCACTGAACAACTGTCTTCGACCTGCCTGCAGCGAGATATTTCGGCCATATTGCCCGCAGAGGTAGGTACCGATAATATGGAACGTCTAATGGCAACTGGAAAAATAGAGGGTAAAAGACCTGGAGGCCTAACCCCAAAACGGTGGTCTGATAAAATATCCGAACAACGGGAGATACCTATAAGCGCCGCACTCCACCAGGCTATCGATCGTAATTCGTAACAGATGGAGAAAAACCGGTGAAAGGTTGAAACGGAGTCACGATTCTCTGATGAGAACTTAATTGACAACCATTTAATCAACGAACGGAACAGGGAAGTGCACAGTAGCGACATCTATGTATATAATCCATAATGTATTAGGCGCGTTCACACAATACACTATTTATGTTAGAGGGCTGCGTTCATTATTTCAACATTCTCAGCAGTGAGAGAGAGATTAGGAAGAGAAAAGAAAAGACAAGACTAACCCGAGGGCCAACAAATGCAACGCTCCAAGCGAATTCGCCTTGTGCTGCAAGCGTTAGCGTCGAGCGTCAAACACAAATGTAGGTAGGTCTAATAACTACAAGGCCACAAAGTAGCGCTGCAAGCAGCAGCGAAGTTCGGTACATTTGTTTTTGACGCTTACAGCACAAGGCGAATTCGCTTGGTGCGTCGCATTTCATGGCCAAGGCATTACAGTCTGGCCGCTGAGAGAATGCGTTACTGACACAACATGATTCATTTAACACTAAACTATTTTAATTTACTGTAAATTGATGTTAAAATAAGAATTTTACCTTAATTAGTATCAGTCTCAGATCATAGAAACAAGGAGATATGCCATCATAGCAAATTAGTACGGGAACAACTGATGCCACTTTTAGTACATTTTTCGACACAATTACGCGCTCCTTGTGAATAAAAAGATCTCCCACGCATTGAACATTCCGCACACTCTCAATCTAACACTGTTAACCGTCACTCAACACTAGCACTAAACTAAAACACTGTATTTATACCATCGATCGTGTTCGGTTCGTCGCCAGCGCGTACGTTTTTAATATGAGCAATTTGCTCAAGATCAGGGCATCAAGCTCGATAGCGCCTTGGCACATCTCCTTGTTTCTATGATCTGAGGTATCAGTAGTGCATATAAACGATGAAAATATTTTTTATCGTAAAATATTTTCCACTTCAAAGTTTCGTCGCCCGTACATTCATGACCTGTCAGGAACGCACTCGCAGCGGCCGGACTGTACTTTGGTTTCGTAAGAGGCAGCTATGAGGCGGGACACACTAGGCGATTTTTTGAAACACGAATGTATATGCCAGTGTCAATAACGACTTCATGGAAAGTGGTTATTTTTATCTGCAACAGAAAGGACCAATGCGGGGGCAACTGGAAAACAAAAAAAGATTATAACATATAACTGGAACCCCTTTAAGTTATATCGTGAATATCATAATTTTTCTATTATTATTATTGCTATTTTATTTTAATATTAATGTTATTTATGGACTCAAATCGTATTTTTTATGTTTATTTATGATATTATTGATGTATTGTTAATTAGGATTATTATGATCATTCCTGATATAGTAAAATAATTTTGCTATTACCTATATAATGACGAGGATGTGTAATACCGAATTGTTAAGCTCATAAGCGTTTTGGATGTGTCATCTGTTAGCTTGTAAGATGAAATGAAATAAATAAATTATGTGGTAGGATCCTTATCACATCATATTTAGATCAGCAGCAATACAGTTTGTCTAAATATTGGTATTTGTAGCTATTCCAGCGAAAGTAAACGCCATAAGCTAGTAAACCAAGCAAGTGCAGTTGCTGGAATCATGGAATGTTTCGTATTGTATAATAAAATCTGAATCATAAATAGACAACTTGATAATTTCCCACGAATATCGTACAGGGTTTACGAGTTTGGCTATGGCGTTACAATAGCAGTATCCCCTATCATGAGTTTTTTTGACGTATAGTTTCGTTAACGTAAGCATATTTTGAATTTAAAATACAGCAGTCCTGGAACATTTTGATAAAATTTTATACAATTTGCACATTTAAAAAAATACAGAGAAATTAATTAAGTATATAATTTATATAAATATTGTGTAACAAACGTGTATTTTCAATTCAAAATATGCTTACGTTAACGATACTACACGTCAAAAAAACTCATGATCGGGGTACAGAACGGGCAGCAGTTTTGCATTATTCCACTTAAAAGTTATGACTCTACTAAAATTTAATTTATCTACTCCAGTATAAAGCTTATTCCAGTTCCATTTTACGAAATCTCTTGAATCGTGTCAAATATTTTTCATAACATTTTTTATGCATTTTAAATTGTAATCGACCCATTTGTAATTCCGACTCTACGAAAATATTTCAATGAAAGTCGTTGATATACGACAGAATTATAATTATGCTGTTACGACTAACGAATAAAATGCATAATTAATGTTTAATATATTCAGTTGTAAATAACGTAACGAAACGTCAATATATTTTTATTTTTATTCACAGATATGAATAACGTTGACATCGCTCGGGCTTAGGGCTGCCCACGAGCCACTGCCGCTCTCGCCAAGGCCGACCAACGCCTCATGTGATACTGGCACGTGATAATTACAGGAGAACGATGCTACATGTACATAAAAAACTAAAATAAAACGCGACATTTTTGTAATATTTGAAACAGTATACGATCTCCTAAAATTAAGTTTTGAAGTCAACTTTAATGGTTAAACTAAAATTGTAAATGTTAAACGCGAAGTGACATGGACGCTGAAACATAAATGGTGCAATCACCTATTATAAATAACGGTTTTATCACTCGGAACAATAGGAGAAAAGTTGATGAATGTAACAATAATGTGGTTTGATAGTTATCGTATAAATATTTATAGCTAATTGTGTATTGTTATTACGTAAATATAAATAAATAATTGAATAGTTGTGTAAGTTGTAACTATCACAGTACTTGGGTCGCTGTCGACAGAAAGGTAATAGATATGGGACTTTTTTTTTGTAAAGGAGTTGTATTAATAGGTTTTAGGTTTTTCGAAGCAACTTTCTTTGTTATTTGAGGAGCGGTTCACACGTAGGAGCTGAGGTCGGGACGCGGCGCGGGCGCGTGCAGGTCATCCGCTGCTCGGCCGGCAGACGAGAATTCACCTCGTGTGCACCGCTCCTTACTATTTTCAAATGTATAACTGTAAATTGCGTTTACGTGTCGCGTCTGTTACCTACCAACTAATTTATTAAATGTAAATTATCAAGCTCAAATTGTACATCTATAACGAATGTCAATTTCTTGAAAATTAATTGTCCGCGTTTAATTTACAGAAAACATTTTGAATACATATCTTTGAAGTATATATTTATTGTAATGATATTGTATATCGAATATCGTTTCTCACCTTGCCTTGGTGTTCGATAATGTAGCACAATTTGTAACCGATGTATACGAATCACAAAATGATATTTTACAATGTTAAAAAAATGAGATTTTTAGGTCTATTTTTTGTCTTGTGGATGATACCTGATATTGATTGCCTTCTATGTTACCAGGAGACCATACACTTGAAGATCTGCAGATTAAAAAATAAATTGAAAAAGTATAAAGGCCGTGTTCGGCGCGAAGGAACCAGTTAGTTATTTATTTTTCAATCTGCAGATCTTTCACACATATAATATTTATAATTGTGTGATTTTCATGACTGATGAGAATCTGTGAGCTTCTCCTAGATTACAAATAACTCCGTGGTGTTAAAATAAACTTTTTGCGTAAATATAAACGAATTCTAAAATTTACTGATTGGTGTCACCACGGAACCACTCTACTGTGAGTGCTCATTATAAAATAAATGATGTTTTTCATGAAATTAATTAAAATTCAATTGTGATGCTAACTTTTACTTAAAATAGCTTAATCACTGTTGAAGTTAATAGTTGATAAACATCATTTTATTGAATTAGCAACTGCAAAATGAAAAACTATAATATCATAAATGTATACGAATGTCAAAATTATCGCTCACAGTACAGTAGTAATTTACAATGTTTTCCAAAAATATTTCACGTGAACCATTTAAGAGTAATGCGGTGCATTACAGCCTTATGTCATGTATACGAACGGGAGATATAAAATGTCATCATTGGTCCTAGCTACAATAAACTTTGATAGCAGACAAGTTATCCGAGAACAAGCTTTATCCTAGGCTAATTAAGACCACCATATTGTCTTTTAAATTGCAATACGACTGTTTGTGATGTTATTTAAAAATATATATATAAATATATCGAATTTAGTACACTATTTTTCATTTCCAATATTTTTTCAAAGACCTGTTAGCGAAATAATATGAAGATTTTATTCATTCGTTTTAGTAATACGAATTTTAAAAATGGAATAGTAAGGGTCTCCGAATGTCTTTTCGGACAGTCGTATCGCAACTTAGCGTCTCATTTTAGAAAAAAGTTTGTTAACTTTTGTAAATAATAATCATCAAATATTATACATACGTCATTTTACTTTGTATAAATACAGTTTTTCCCCAATGAAGTCTCAGTATTAAATAATTTGGAAAGAAAATATTTTTTTCTCTTGCAACACCGGACTTTGTTGATACACAATTATTATTGTTATTTGCATTGCGTGTAATATATTTTTATTAAGAGGAAAATCTTAAATAGTAGTTGTTAGGTATTAATGTATTAATTGAAGAATTTTATTTTGATTTTTCTCTTTATTATATATGTATATGTACATTATATATAATGATTTGAAAGTCATCAAGTTATTGTAAATATAGCTACTAAAAAATGGTGAACATGGGCGTCTGTCAGCGGTACATTTTCAATTCTATGGAAAAAGTTAATTATATATTTGTATTGTATAATTTCGGCGAGGTACATATTATATATAAAATCTATACGATTAATTAAATAGTAAACAGGTTTATATAGTGACAGCTACGCTGACAGGCCGGTGTGGAGGAAATCTGACGGAACTGTGTCGGCATTATGAATGCTACGAATTGTGTAAAAAATATTAAAACCTAAAAAAAATGTCTTGTTTAATTTTTGCATAACCTCTATTTTAAATTCGTTCAATACACTAGGGTATCAAACAACTCTCATTTACGGCCAACTTCACCGACAAGATAACAGTCCGATAAATTGAAAACGGCCGTTTAACATATCTTTTTCTATAGAAAAAGTCACGTTAACCGGCTGTTTTCAATGTAACGGCATGTTTGTTGTCTTGTCGGTAAGCTCGGCCCTTAGTGTTAAAATTTTCGTTGTAATTTACTTAATTATCTTTCGCCATTCCGTTAAGTAATAGCCTACTTTCCTTTATTTAGATAGAAATGACTAATTACAAAAAAATATAATTGCAAGTTATCTGCGCATTGAATTATTTGAATCTATAAAAGAACTAGTTCGAAAAACGTAATTTATTCAAATCCATACCCTTTCCAACTGAATACACATAAAAGTGACACTCCAACACTTTAAACTTTACGAGAAACAGTATAGGTAACACACCCAAGAACCACGAACTCATAGATCGAACTTCCAACTTCAGTACAAAACAAAAAAATACCAGTTAAATGCGAGTCGGACTCGCGCACTAAGGTTCCGTACCATTACCTATACAACATTAGACACTACTAGCTGTTCCCCGCGACTTCGTCTGCGGAAAATGGATGAAAAGTAGCCTATGTGTTTTTCCAGGTCCCAGGACGAATTTGGTTGAAATTTGGCAAAGAGGTAGCTCTTTGCCAAATTTCATCCAAATTCGTCCACCCATTTCAGCGTGAAGAAGTAACAAACATACACAAACAAACAAACTTTCGCCTTTATCATATTAGTGTGATATTATATCCTTTAAGATCGAGAAAAAAAACAGCAAAAAATTCATATTTGTTGTATGGAAGCCTCCCTTAAATATTTATTTTATTCTGTTTTTAGTATTTGTTATAGTGACAACAGAAACACATCATCTGCGAAAATTTCAACTGTCTATCACGGTTCATGAGATACAGCCTGGTGACATACAGCGGAGCCTAAGTAATAGGGTCCCGTTTTACCCTTTGGGTACGGAACCCTAAAAACTTTTGTTACCTCGCATGAATACGTTAAAATGTCTATAAATATCTTTGAAAACAGTCGTCGACAGAGCAAGGTGTTTGCGAACTGCTATAGTTTGCAACTTCTAAATTTATTCGAGGAAGGACTAAGTTTCTTGTTGCCTGAACAGGCATCGCTTGCCTGAGTGATCGAGAATGTATGGAAAAATGGGGGAGGAAGAAATTTTGATGAGAAAAAGTATATTTTGGATGGAAATCCTAATTGTCATTGTAATTAATGATTTACTGACTTATCCTCATAGGCTTTTATATCAGTACCCCGATCATGAGTTTTTTTGACGTGTAGTATCGTTAACGTAAGCATATTTGGAATTGAAAATACACGTTTGTTACACAATATTTATATAAATTAAATACTAAATTAATTTCTATGTATTTTTTTAAATGTGCAAATTGTATTAAATTTTATCAAAATGTTCCAGGACTGCTGTATTTTAAATTCAAAATATGCTTACGGTAACGAAACTATACGTCAAAAAAACTCATGATACGGGTACAGTTCTCAATATTCGTAGTTATAAGATGAATAGTCAAAAATACGGCTATTTGTGCCGCATATTTTGATACTCGCAAATAAATCAAAACCTATAGGATGTTGGTACTTCCCATTGACCTATATCGTGAAATTAATCAAGAAGCAAATCCTCACAGCACAAGTAAAAGAAAAATCCAAAAATCGTAATTTGCAGTTATAATATCACATTTAAAATATTTTTTTGCAATTTCTTATTTATATTTTGTACGGAACCCTCAGAGCACGAGTTCTATTCGCACATGTGTGGTTTTTTTACCCGACTGCGCGACGCAAAGGAGGGTAATGTGTTTTAAAGAGTGCAACCTACACGATTGATGACAGGTGTAAGGCAGTGCGACAGTGTGTGTTGAGCAAATATTCTAACCCACCATACAACACAAATCATAGTAAAAATCAAAACAAAACAACAACATGTACCTACACCTTAAATTATAATATTGAAGGATCTGTTCCCACAGCATAGCATAAGCATAGCATAATCGGCTTATAATGTTCCCACTGCTGGGACACAGGCCTCCTCTCTGTGAGAGGGAGTGGGCCGTAGTCCACCACGCGGGCCCAGTGCGGGTTGGTGGACGTCACATGACTTCGAATTTTTGGTTCTAGGACATGCCGGTTTCCTCACGATGTTTTCCTTCACCGTTAAAGCAAGTGATAATTAATTTCTAATACGCACATGACTTCGAAAAGTCAGCGGTGCGTGCCTCGGGATCGAACTCAAACCATTCGCCGTGGGAGGCACATGGTTAAACCACTAGGCTATCACTGCATGTTCCCACAGACAAAGTGTGAAAACAGTTTTGTGGGGCTTTGTTTAGTTATATGAATATTGTGAAACGTTGATAAATAAAGATACATACATACATACAACTATCAATATCGACATCACAATAATTTAGCAATAAACTTGCCAGAAAAAAAATAGTTTTTACAAAAAATTAGAGGAATAGTAAGAACATTTTTAACTGGATGGAGGACTAATGTAAAAGTTTTTATGAAGTCTGTACACGTAATTATGTTCGAAAACAAATGACATTGCGACACCAAATTACGAATACTTGAAGATAAAAATACTGTTTGATTCTTCATTGGTACTTGAAAAGGTTATAGAATCATCTGTTGAAGACTGAGAATCAGTTATAGGTAAGCGATGTAAGCTATTAAATCATTTCATACGAGAGTGGTTGACTAGTAACCAGTATCTTTATTCGTAACCAAAATAATTTGACGATTTTTAACCATACCATTTTTTGTTCAAATATTACCGAAAACTAAACATTTCCTCATAATAAAAATGCGAATCAAATTAAACTAACAAGCAAAAAAATACTAAGACATCAGAATCTCGAGCGGTTGCTACGTAACGGCAACGCTACGCGGCGTAGCGTTTCGTAGCGTCGTAGCGGGCGTGGCGGCTCGAAAATGGCGGACGACAGTGAGTAATGGCACACTGGGACGAGTCCAGTGACGCGTGCTGCAGGGTTGTCACGCGACAGAAATTAACATTTTTTAAAAAAAATAAATGATACCTAAGTAAAAAGGCAGCAATGGAAGGGTATAGGCAGTAATATCCTCGTTTAAAATACAATTTTTTTTTAGTATCCCCCGATTTCTGAGCAAGATGGATAAAAATAATATGCCAAAGTTTATACTTACCGAAACCGTACGATGGCGCAAGTTACATTATTATGTTTGAGTTAGAGAGTAGGTCTTTCCATGGAGGGATATTCTAGAAGAAATGGGTCAAGTAGGTATAGGACATTTCAAGATACTACAACAAAAGGGGTAAAGTATCTAAGTTTGTTATGAAAGATGCATTATGTATCTACACAACCCCAAAATCGCCTTCAGTTTTCAGCAACCAAAATCGATGAAAAACTTAAATTCCAAGCCTATTAAGAGCCAAGTTCACTGACAAGATAACAATCCGATAAATTAAAAGCAACCATTTAACATAATATCTTTTTCGATAAAAAAGAACATGTTAAAAGGCCGTTTTCAATTTATCGGAATGTAGTCGGTGAACTTGGTACAATATCCGCATACATCCGCTTGGCAGCCCTACGTTTTTTCCTCGAACGGAGTACAGTAAGCAACGCACCGATTGTATCGCTCGCGGATGCTCCGAGCGGCCCATTTGTCAACCTTAGCCCCCCTCCCCCACCACGGGCACCCGAGCCCCCAGCGACAAAAGAAAAGCTTCAGATGAACACTGAAACTATATAAATTTATGTTCGCCTGGTACGAGATGTGCAGGAATGCGCCCTTTGTACTATTTATTAGTTCACAGTTATTACCCAAATATTTCGAAAAAAATGTATCTAATACTAGTTTTTGTCTGTGACTTCGTCCACGTAAACTATTATTCCGTGGGAATTCGAAACAAAACATAATTATCTTCTTAAACTTTGCAAGATATCGAAATGGAACACACAAAAGTTAAAATTCCAGGTTTAATACTTAAAATGTTCATTGAATTCTGTTGAGTGGTTTCAAAGGCTATTCGAGACAAACTTTGAGACAGACAGAAATGAAAAATCTGATAATCGGTCTAACGTAAGGTGTTGAGTCAAAGAGGTCTAATGGCAGTTGCTTCTTGTTCTTTATATTCTGTGCATGTATCTACTGCGCCGACCCCAAATTAATTGGGAATAAGTTCAGGACGATAATGATTTAGTTAGACTAGCAGCCAGGAAAAAAAGGGTAGGAAAGAAAGGAGTCATAATCAGTTATCAATCAATAGGTACAAAAAAGTCCTGACTAACTCACTGACTGACTCATCAACGCCTAGCACAAATCCTTGGACCTAGAAAGATGAAATTTTGTATGTACAGAGGTCAGAGGGAATCCCTTGATGGTAGACAAGGAATATATTTTACGAAATTCCATGTTCCACGTTCCAAAAAATGTTCCTCCTAAAGTCCTACTTTTTTTTTAAAGGCGACGCAAAATTTTAACGCTACGGGTTCAGAATAAGGTGCTGAACCCATGGTTTCATTTTCGTTACGCTGTCACATCTGAGGGGATCATAGAAACAAGGAGATATGCCATCATAGCAAATTAGTACGGGAACAACTGATGCCACTTTTAGTACATTTTTCGACACAATTACGCGCATAATTAAGCGCTCCTTGTAAATAAAAAGATCTCCCACGCATTAAACATTCCGCACACCCTCAATCTAACACTGTTAATAGTCACTCAACACTAGCACTAAACTAAAACACTGTATTTATACCATCGATCGTGTTCGGTTCGTCGCCAGCGCGTACGTTTTTAGTATGAACAATTTCCTCAAAATCAGGCATCAAGCTCTATAGCGCCTTGGCACATCTCCCTTGTTTCTATGATCTGAGCTTACACCCAATAGACATCATCACTCGTGGCCCGCGGGTACGTCTTTTCCAAAGTTCCTTTACGGATTTCCTGACTTGTTCAAGAAAGGCACAATAAAACTGATTTGTTCGATGAGAAAATATAATATATATACGAACAACACGTTAATTGTTTGCCTTCCTTAAATTATTATAAGTACCATTCTCCCATTCCCACCTGCCGTTACTCCCTTAAATTCATACGACAGTAACGTAGCGAATTTACAAGCAATTATAAAGTAAGTTTCATTACGTCCAAGCGTAGGTACCAGGGCGTCATGACTGCTGCGGAGGCATCGAGCAATTTCCACTCAGGGCTAATTTAAGACGGGACCACGACCGACATGTTTATTGGTTAATTAAAGTTTTACTCAGAAACAAACAGTACCAGGGACGCAGAGGACGCTGGGAGGGATAGCAAAAACGGGGATTAGAGGACCTTGTTCAGAGCATATTGTGTATTATACCTACATATAAAAATCTAAAACGTTATAACTTCGTCAAGTAAACAAAAAATGTTAAAATTGTCTCAAATCAAAAGTAGCCAGCCAGATTTCTGTAAGCCAAAAATTTACAATATTAAACGTGAAAATGATCAGACACTATTGGGAGGTAGCAAGTAATGCAATATTGAATCACCACTTTTGGCTTAGATTAGTCTTCGAATATGAAGACTTTATTGAAATTATGTAAAATCAAACATTGATGATGTTGGTTAGCAAATAAATGTTTAGATTTTGATTTTGTTTAAAGTGTTGCCCGATTAATATATTATCACTCTTACTGCAAAACCAAAGTCTCATTTCCTCCTTTTCTTCCAACCACTTAAAATGTTACAATTACTAAAAAACAAAAAAAAATCTAAATAATTTATTTTTTATGAAACTCATTCTAACCTAAAATTGTTCTGCAAACGGTACAATATCAAAAACACCTGAACAGGCCACGGTTGGCAAAACAATAATCCAAGTTTACAATTTATCCGCGCGATCCCGATTACTTGCGCCTACCTACTGGCGCAAGTAACTCTACTCGACCTTAGAGTAGAAATAAGAAAAGGTAAAGGGTATGAACAGCGGACACGCCTTCTACCAGCCCAAGAACGTAGCCATTTCTTAAGTATTGCATGACGCTGCTGGTTTGGCGCAGTGATTTAGTTTTTCGCTTCTGCGCTACAGGTTGCTGATTCGATTCCCGCACGGCGCAATAATTGTATGGCATAGTTGTTCCAGGTCTGTATTTCTAACGCATACACGATGCTGAGAAATGGCTAGTATGCGGAGAAATTGCTAGGAAAAATGCAATGGTGCCCACCATTGCGTTTTTCTTAAATAGACAAGGAAAATGTCATAATCAGTTAGTTTAGATTTTTAGAAAGTAGATTGATAATCGCAATATAACAGACGCTCGCATTCTATGACAGTCATGATAAAAGTGATATAGGTACTTGGCTCTTCTGGAACCATACTAGATCAAGGGCGTGGCCAGGATTTTGTTCAAGGCAGGAGAGGGCAGGCAAGGAAAACAATAATAAACATATACTACAAAAACGTTAATTGTTGAAAAAATATATTTTGTTACACGGTTAAACTTCGAGTTTCTTCACAAATCTGTTTCAATACTTCCCTGCCATTTTCTTTTCAATTTTTTATGTGCGAAGCAGCCGGCCACGCCCTTGACTACGATTAGCGCTCTACATCACATTCATACTCTACCAAACTCGCCCCGTAATTAACGAAAAGGACAACTAAGTAGTAATGAGTTTCACTAGGATCACATAAATAAATTGATTCTGTTAATGTAAACATCGCAGGTAATTGGTACTTAGGAAAATTGGAAAATTAGGTGCTTCATGTTGATCTGAAGACTGATAAGTGTAAATTAGCCCTAAAATGTGATCGTGTTTTTTTTCGTTTAATTGGACCCCAATTTTAGGTACCACCCAGCTCCAGTTAAGAGACCTATTGTTTTTAGGGTTCCGTACCAAAATGCTAAAAAAGGAACCCTTATGGTGCGACTTCGTCTGTCTGTCTGTCACACCTGCTTATTTCAGCAACCAATAATGCTATCGATTTGAAATTTGGAATGGTTATAAAGAATGCTTGGCTAGCTTTATTGCAAGTCAAAAAAAATATTTTTAGTTTCATTGAAAACGGGGGCTGAAGTGGGGGTTGGAAATTTAAAAGTGGGGTCATTAGGTCAAGTGGCATATCATAATGAAAGGGCTTGATTTGCACATTTCAAAATATATTTTGATTTTCTTTTGTCTTATAGTTTTCGACATTTATGATGAAAAATGTCTGAAAAAATACCATTCCCCCCGCTTTATCTCCGAAGTTTCCGAAGCTAAAAATCTGAAATAATTAGAGTTGTTAGAAATTGACCTATATATTGCACCAAAAATAAAACGATGTTCCTAACTAGTACAGTTTTTCCAAAATCATCAAAATTCCTTCACAAACAAACTTAGTTATGCGGTTCGGGTTTTTTTAACTTGTATACGTCCAAGGATGGTTCGGGGCCCTCGGTGAGCGAGTACGACTCGCACTTGGCCGGTTTTTTTTATATGCGACGTTGATTGCAAATAGGCGTAAGTAACCTACGACCCGCCTGATGGTAAACGGATATCGTCATTGACCCTATATGTCCTTAGACAAGCAGTTCCGAACATAAATCATGCCCCACACGCAGGTACTTGTCAGTTGCTCACCGCATCAAAAGTCAAAGTGCATGTGAGGCTTGTGTTGTGCCCGCACAACACTTGAGTGTGACATGTTTAATGTTCGGAACTGCTTGTCTAGACATAAAGGACAATGGTCATCGTAAACGCTTGCAACACCGAGTAACACATGCGCGTTGCCTACCCTTTAAAATGAGGATTTGCTTACTCGGCAGGTTATGGGACAAGGTCCTCCGCTGTCAACATAGCGCAATCTCAGGAGCTGTGACCTTACTCACCTCATGAACACAACGGTAAGGGCACAACCGCCGTGTTAGAAAGGGAGATGAACAATATTCTTACGTAAAATGAACGCAAAACATTTAACAGTCTTTTGGGAAAAGAGTTTGTACAAATAAAAAATAATAATTTAAATAAAAACAAAAAACCCGACTGCGTAAAAACTAATTTTAAAAAATACGTGAAAGAATCTCTCACATTCGGGGCCCCTTGGGAAGATTTGATTGGTAAAATTTGAATGGGCCCCGACTGTGAGTCGTTCTGTTCTGCATTAGAATTTATGATTTGTTTTATGTGTGTATCGATTATAAAACTATTTCAATTGTGTAGTTATTTAGTATTACTTAACAGAATTCTAAACTACTGGGCTTGTTTCTTTCTTTTTAGTTTTTATTCAAGTTAATTCTTTCACGTATTTTTTAAAATAGTTTTTACGCAGTCGGGTTTTTTGTTTTTCTTTAAATTATTATTTTTTATTTTATACTTTTAAGTTATTCACAATTTTTTTGTTTGTATATCGTTAATACTTGAAATAAAAACTTAAATCAATAAGTAAGAATTAGCGAGAATGATTGCTTTGTTAAACAACTTTAAATCGTTATAATATATCCTAAACTATTATTTAAAATGAAACATGATAAAAGGAACCTAAAGATGATTTTAAAATACCTATTCAACGACACCCCACTGACATAGTTCATCAACGTTTTTTTTTTCATTTTGACAATATGACGTCTGGTTGTCGCTGTGGTGAATTTTGATTACTGTACCTCTACCATGAGTTTACACCGCCAAAACTCGCTAGCGTCTCCGTAAATTATTTGTATGAAATATTGTACAGCGCCCCTAGCGGTCACAGAAAGAATTAAAATTCGTACCATGAGCACTATAGATTACGATAGGTTAAAAACCTAACGTAATCTATTCGATAGTCACTAACGTTTTTCAGCTGTCACCATACAAAACGGTACCATGAGTCACTAATTTCACTGACGCTATCGAATAATACGCTTACGATAGTGGTTAAGTAGCTCACTAGCATTTTGACGTGTGAAGCATATGTTTACATTGACAAATTGATTAGCAAAGACAAACATAACCAAAGAACTAATAACCTGGACCTACGATAGAACGGAAGATTCAATAAAACACTTGTTGTGATACTCTTAATCTCATATCTCTTGATCTCATAGTTGTATAATAATAATAAGCCTATAGATTGTTTAACAAATGTCATAATTTTAAGCAGACTTTTTTAGTTTTTTATATATATTTATACATAAAATTACGTACCTACCTACATACTATAAATTTCAATAAGTAAATAGTTTTATAATTCCAAAAATATTTATCTTAACCTAATATTTTTTTTAAATTATATTCAGCTCTGAAACTTAATTTTATTAATTTAATAAGGAATACGCCAAATAAAGCTTCCTGCGAGACAGGCCTAGCCTAGTGTAGGAAGTCTTTGTAAATGTATTCATTAAGTATATTCATAAGAAATGACAATATTTTAGTACTTTTAGTTATTACTCTACTGTAATTCTTTGTTTTCTTTTAATAATTTTTATTCTTATTCTTATTCTATTCTTATTCTTATTCTTATTAAAATTATATACGTTTTTGAGTCTAAAACAAGTAATACCAGTCAAAATAATGTCTGCAAGAACTTATTTAGCTTGGAATATGTTAGTGGCCGCTGAATTTGAAGACCAACGGCGTTAATTTAATAAGTTAATTTTTATAGTATTTATCAATCCATACAATAAATTGAATAGAAAGTTGAAACATACCTTTCCATGAACTCCACCAACAATTGAAACTGTGAGACACTGGTCCTCATTGTATTAAATAATCTGTTTAACTTTTAAACCACACCGCGCAGCTCTGTGACACAACGTCAACAAACGTTTGGTTTATTTGTGATATTGACTGTCTTCACATTTTTAGCATAGCGATAACAGAGAACGGCTCTTAAAAGCTCAAAATGTCTGTTACATTTTGAGCTTTTAAGAGCCGTTCTCTGTTCTTATTAGTGGGAAAGAAAGAAACAAAACATAAGTAGTGAAGCATAGACGAAAGTATTCTAAAGAGTAGAGTAAAGTTAGCTAGACGACACCATCTATCGAGCTTACCTTAGCGCCTGCGTAAGACTCCGTAAATCTCATGGTGCAAGCATTATCAAAATCTATTTGATCCACGTTAGCACGCTAGCGACTTCAACGCTAGCGAGTAATTTTTCGATGACAACTCATGGTAGAGGTACTGTTGTCTTTAGTGACACTCGCAAGGTTAAAACGAATCGATTGACGTAAGAATTATCAAAATCGGCTTACGCATTTGGTCTCTAGAACGCCACATAGAAACAAACATACATACATACATAGACTGATAAACACATTACCCTCCTTTGCGTCGCGCAGTCGGGTAAAAAACTAATTGATGTAGGTATCTATGCAATATAAAGTTATTCGAACTTTTAAATAAATAAACTGGGATTACTGAGAAATTTCGTTGGAGTCTTCATACTCCATATCGTCGCCTTAGAGTGAACACCTCGGGAATGCATTTTTGCTCAAATTTATTTTATTGTGGTTCTAGGAAGAACCCCTCGCAACGCACATCCTGATCTGACCAATTTGTTAATTTGATACTCGTAGCGTCATCTATGACAATAAATAAGAATATCATAAATACTCAGATATGTCAGTTTGTCGTGAATACCTTAAAACAAACGTGTCCTTTCTTATTTGAAAATTGAGGTCTTGAGTTTATCCTGCTGTACATACCTGTTAAATTTCCATATTAGGTAATTAATAATAAAAAAACATAAAAGACGCAGAACCGAAATTTTACAGTGCGCAGTTTTTTCTTCCTCCTGAAAAGTTACTTCTTTTACACATATGAGGTCTTCACTCTAAGGCGACGATATTTTATTTAATTACGCCCAAAGTTCCGTAAAATGTATGTAAAAACGTGATTTTTCAAGACTCCTAATTTCCAAATCGATATTTTTCTACTGTTCTGTTTGTCAATAATACGAGATAATGACGAGACAAATCGATATCATGCTTAATTCTGGACGTGTAATATCAAATAGTAACGTACCTAACTTTCTACGTTTGTATGGAAAAATAAGCGGCTTACACAGCCTTAACTATTTTACTGCACCTTCTAACCGGAACAAAGCAGAGTTTCATGAGAAAAAATATCGTTTTTCTCAGAAAGATGCTACATGAATCTCTGTTAACTTTGTTTTTATATAGGTTTGCGTTTGATCGTCACCTCGCCTGATGTTAAGTGATGATGCGGTCTACGGTGGAGCACGCTTGCCTAGAAGAAATCGATTCACTCGCGACTTGAAGACACCCAGATTGTAACTATCGGGGAACACCCACTCCGGCAGCGCATTCCACTGTTTGGCGCTTTTCACGATGAAAGTGGAATCAAAGCGCTTCGTTCAGGTTTTTGGTATATCAACTATGAACCGCGCTTTTTGTGCTGCTGGCCGTCCAATAGAAAAAAGGGCAGGAAGGAATTAGATCATGCAGATCCGAAGCACACTCTCCGAAATGTATCCGATGAAAAACCAATAAACTAGCAACTTTGCGTCGATATTCAAGACTTTTGAGCTTAATCTGAACAAACAACTAAATACAGTCCAACAACTACCCCTGACACTTAATAAAGGCATCATAGAAAGCGCTTCAAGCGCCTTACAGCTATAAACATAACCCAATCACATTAGCTCTAACTTAAACACAGCTATATAGCAATAAATCGTATTTTAAAACCTCCCCGCTGGCTCTGCGCTCCTAGTACTCGTCGACTCCAACTATTTCACGTTTAATGGACCAAATAACTGGCGCGATGGCCAGCAGTGGACTACGTCCGGCGTTTTGGACATTTTTCGCGGGGGATATTTCCGTTTTTAGCCTAAATTATTGTTATTGTTTTGTAGGACTATGCTTTATTAAGACTATGTCGTCCTGGTAGCTTGTCATGGTTAGGCTTGTTAGATATTGCTGTCTAGATTTAAAATTATTTTACACAAACGTAAAGCATATTTTGCGTAATAATTTAAAAACTCTTTTAGAATTGTACTGAAAAACTACATGGCGGTCATGTAGTTTTTGATAGAGATATCCATCAAAATCTTTCCGGGGATTTGAAGTTTCATAGGTACCAATCAGCTGAATAGAATCTGTGATAGACTAAAAGAAGCTTAGTATAATTCCAGCCAATATGCAAAGGAAATACATAGACTCGCCTTCTGTTATTACATGGGACAATAACTAGCAAAATGTGGCTGTGTAGCTACTTCATGACGTTATTTCTCATGATTATGATCTGTTGTAGTGGACATTAGAACGCCATGAATCAGCCGACTTCATTCTTTAGATACCTATCTCATTGGCCAAAGAAAAATGTTAGATATTGATGAAGAATGACTACATTTCATTTTCTTTTACCAAAAAGCATTCCAAAAATAGTTCTACAAACAAACACACAGAAATTAAGCAACAATTTAAAAACGTACATGCATCTATTACCGGCTGACCGCTTCTAAATCGCGCTGTACATTGCGCGCTAGGTTAGGTAGGCCGCATCGAATTCATCACTCGCGCGGCAATGAAAAACGTTTGGTCGCGCGACACGGTGCCGCGACAACTAACGACCGTGTCGCTTTGACGCTCGTGCGTCGTGACGTGACGCCGTACGGTCAGCAAAACACGTGCAGTAGCTAGAGTCAGGTTAAATAGAATTTCAGGATTTTTTTTCTTATACTTAAGTAAGTTTCACTGAAAAAAATACGCGGACGAATATTTTGACGCCTTTTTTTTGTTTTCTCGTAGCGTAAATAGGAGATTTACAAACATAATCATAAATCAATTAATAAGTACCAGTGTGGCCAAGGGTCAGTTTTTGTAAGAGGTAAGCCGGAGCTACAAATACTTACCTGGCCACGAAAAGATAATTAATAAAAGTAGGCAATACTGCCTGTGCTATTTTTTGAAAGGGAAGCCGGTAGGAATCGTATTGTAGGGACCCTTCGCCACTGATAAGTACATTGTTATAATACATTGATTAATGAACATAAATAATAAAGAGCTCATTTGTAAAAACTTACCATCAAAACCGCAGCATCACTTATTTTCAGTTTTTCTTTTCGTTTCCAACATAAAGTGACTTCATCACCTGCAATTTGATTGATGTAAGTAACAATAACAATGTCTAAATGAAAGATGTATAAACTTTTCGAATTTAACCCAGGAACTGGGATTTCCTCACAGCGAACTCAGCCCCTCACAAATGAGGATGTTTGGCGACTTCCTCATCAGTTTATTATTATTAAGGGTATGCAGAATGCTGCTGTTTTGTTAGAAAAGTTCCTTCGATTACCTTGAATGACATCCACATGGTATACATTCGTAGATAACAGCTGATGCCATTGTTGCGGAACTCAATGATCCGAGTTCCATCCGTTGCGGCACCGGACCTGAAGGTAGAATTTTTTAAGTTTTTTTTTCGTATGTTCTTTGTGTACGTAATGAAAAATATACTTACAGTGACCAGTAAGTTGATGAGTTTTTCGCACTATACACGTTTATTTTGTTCTCGTGGCTCGGCACTCCTGTGTTTTTTAAAGAATTCAGCAAAATTCCAGCGCCAAGTAGGTACCTTACACTTATCGCACGCTTAGTAAAACAGTGACCGAACTCAAAAGGCCAAAATGAATTACAGTGAAATACCGACCTAAAAGAGCATGCTCTACAACCTAGTCAAAAAAGAACACCCCTATTCTTTGCTTGCAAACTTTTGGCAATTGACGTTTAAAGTTTTTTGTTGTAGGTGCGTGTGGAACATAAGATATAGACTGATCTAATTTTTTACTTTAAACGTCAATTGCCAAAAGTTTGCAATTTTGAATTAGGTCAGTGTTTGATTGAGCGTGCGTTATGTAAGATTAAGTTAAATAAGTACCTACATAATAAAATTAAATTCATTTGAAGTTGAAGCAACTTTGAGACAATTATTCAATGAGGAGCAATAGTTTTCACTGCACAAAAAACTACCCACATTGGTGTAATTTTTTTCTCTATTATTTTCATATTTAAGGTAGGTACGTAGACATTTGCTTACTTTATAAAAATGTGCAGTTTGTTTTTTTTTTTATTGGTATGTTTATAATTTCAAATAAATATGTTCTCAGTTTTTTCACTCCTCTTTCTTTTGCATGAAAAAAGAAGGAAGCTGCGCCATGACAGAAATGATAATAAAATTGTAGGACTGGAACGTAATAAACGTGTAGTTAGTTGTGCATGACTGTATGAAAGAGAAATACTAAAGGAGTGAGTGAGAAAACGAATGAATGCTAAAAAGGACACGGCAGACGCCCATAGAACGCTGGGCTTCAGATTGTGTATGTCGGTACAGATATGAAATTAGTTTGGTGTGATCGAGTATTTCAAGAGTATTAAAATTCATTTTTTATTTGTTTTTGTACGTAATTGGATTAAAAAGAAATTATCATATTTGTGACAGTGAGGATAAGTATGGTGTGAATGATCCAATGAAGTACAGCCCGACTAATAAGTTCTCAATTCAAAGGTTTTAGTTGCTGTCGACATGATATTCTGTGGAGGCACGCGCCAGCCAGCATGCATGTTTTTTCAAAATGTCAACAGCATAATCATTTTATTTCTTATTTATTTCGATTTTTGATTTCAATTCTTAATCTCTAAGATAAATTAGGCAAAGAACAATTAAAATATATTGTTATTTTTGGTTAAGCTTTTATTACTGTACCATATCAAGCCCAAAACTGCCAATGTCCTGACACAGCACTATAATTATTTTTACTCAAAGATGTACAACCTACCTACGTTGTAATTTACAAAGAAGAATAACATTAACTATTTATTGCAAACAGCTGAATTTATTTCACTTAATCCAGAATGAAAAAACAAATCCCACATACAATGCAATTTGAAAAAACCAAAAATAGTAACACCAATGACTTCGAACTGTCAACTATCATAATATTTTGAAAAGTAAGGCTTGCAAAGAAAATATTTTCACTTTTCATAACTGAGTTTTACCAAATCTTTTGTAATCGATTTTTAATCCAGATATGCTATAAAACCTCACAATATGGTGCAAAGCCCTATTCTTGTTCGCATAGCACTGCAAATGTTTTTTAGCCTCATCATATAATCTGTTGACGCTACCTCAGTAGTACCTACGCAACAACAATGATCGCTTTCCACACAGGCGACTGAAAAATTTGTCCAACAAGCGATGTCACGGCGCGTGCATATATCTTGTACAGTCGTACCACAATACATGCTAGCTGTACCATACTAGCAGCGTTGTCAGATTTTTTTTTCGGACAAAGCGGGATTTTGAAACTTTTTGAGTAAAAAAAGCGGGATTTTCTTGTCGAAAGCGGGACATAATAAAAAAAATTGAATGAGTAATTCTGCTTAATTTTTACGGAGCCTTTATTTACGGCATCCGACTATTTAAAATTCACTTGGAAAAAAACGTGTTCAGGACAATGACTTTTATATCATTGGTTCAGGAAAGCAGTTTGAAGGTGGGGGCCGCACCGTCGAGTAAACTTCGAAAAGCGGGACTGAACCTGTCCCGCGCGGGACATTCAATTTTGCGCTAAAAATCGGGACGTCCCGCCAAAATCGGAACGTCTGGCAACGCTGCATACTAGTGTTGTACCTACTTACAATACCAGTTTGAGTTACAATGCCAGTAAATATTACACATCGAGTTGGAGAAAGAGATATCGGCTAGCTTCAGCTTTGTAGAGCGTCGTATCCGTCACTCATACCTATGTGACGTTTTGTCGCTGACTTTTTTTATTAAATACCGGACTGTTAGGCCATGTTGTTTCAACGTACAGTTACGTATCTGTAACCGTCAAATATGGCGGCTTGTACGACAATTCCATACTGACTTAACGATTACGTAGTACGTACTGACTTACGAATACAGAGGGCCTAGCACGAACGATTTTGACATTGCGTATCGTAAACGTAAGCATATTTTGAATTGAAAATACACGTTCGCTACACAATATTTTTATAAATTAAATACTTTATTTAAATCTCTGTATTTATTAAAATGCCCAAATTGTATAAAATTCAATCTAAATGTTCTATGACTGTCGTATTTTAGATTCGTAATTCGCTTACGTTTACGATACGATACGTGAAAATTGTTCGTGCTAGGCCCACAGATGTTTTGAAGCAACCCGCCCTTAGTGCTTCGTGCGACAGAGATCACGCTCTATTATGCCGAATCTAGCCGATTATCTTTCTAAAGCTCGATATTAATAGCTCAAGAGTAATATTTACTGCTGGGTATGTAAGTCTTGGTCTGATCATTTCTGCGCCGCACCAGGGTCTGCGCCCTGTGCCTGGGCACCGCTGGCACCGCGCTAGTTACGACATCAATTGGGTTTTTCCTGCTATGGAATAACCCAATTTACCCAACCGGGAGATCAATCCCAGGACCTCATGCCCAGCTGTCGTGCTTATGACCATTAGACCAAAGAGGCAGCCAGTGATGTCTTAGCAAACTATTACCTATATCAGACTCCTACAATCCTTCAGGAAATCATCCTAAAAGGGCACTGGCAGACGCCCATAGAACGCTGGGCTTCAGATTGTGTATGTCGGTACAAATATGAAATTAGTTTGGTGTGATCGAGTATTTCAGGAGTATTTAAATTCATTTTTTAATTGTTTTTGTACGTAATTGGGTTAAAGAGAAATCTTCGTATTTGTGACAATGAGGTTAAGTATGGTGTGAATGATCCAATGAAGTACAGCCCGACTAATGAGTTCTCAATTCAAAGGTTTTAGTTGCTGTCGACATGACACTCTATGGAGGCACGAGCCAGGGCGCGTGCACCCGTTCTTGTTTTATTGTTTTTTTTCAAAATGTCAACGCCATAATCATTTTTATTTCTTATTTATTTCGATTTTTTATTTCAATTCTTAATCTCTAATATAAATTAGGCAAAGAACAATTAAAATATATTTTTATTTTTGGTTAAGCTTTTATTACTGTAGGTACCAGATCAAGCCCAAAACTGCCGACGTCCTTTGTCACAAGATTTTGCGGGTTCTAGGAAAAAATAGAAAAACCTGGAGTCCCGTGTCTTTTCATGCTTTTAGAGACACGAAACAAAAGGTCACCCATCCAAGACTTGACCGCGATCTTGGACCTGAATTTTCATGAAGGACAGTCAAAATAAAATTACTGTTAACTTGGTAAAATAGATTACCGCTACCAGGAGCACATAACGATGTAAAGACATTCGTAACAAGACGAGATAGGGCGAAGATGCGGCCGGACCTAGTTCAGCCTGGTATATTGCATCAATTGTACCAGGAGCGCAGAAATGCCGAGAATGCCGTTTAGAGCTCCGGAGTATCTAATGTGTGGGGGGTTAAATAGCAAAGAATGGTTCTACCAGGCGCACAGACGGTCCAAGAGATTGATCGTCATTTGTGTAAAATATTCAAGAACCATCTTTGTATCACTTATTAAGGGAATAAGGTCTAAAATGTGACTAAATGATACCACGTCGTTAAAAAGGCAATCAATTATTATGATGAACAAAACCAATTTAATTCAATTACGATTTACAAACCCCATAAAAACTTCTTCATTATTTGAAACGACAAAATCCAAAATATTCCATACATAGTAGGTACGTACACGTATATCTAAGATATTTCTTCATTCTCGATGCGACTCACAAATGGGGCGGTTCGCTTTCATCCGGATTATTCAATCAAGTCGCATTCATTATAGTAGGTACATCAGCAATGTTAAAAAGGTACATAAAAGGATTGCAATTTCTTTATTACCTCATTCCGATTCTGGTGACGGCGTTGTCAATATAAGAAACATAAGATAGATGCCACTTCACTAACGAATTCTGTACTTATATCACAACCACCACAGAAATCACTTTCAATTTTAAACTTAGCTGGGTTTATTTAAAACTCAAAATCGTTTGCGGCAAAACGCAATAAACGCCAGCAATGTAGTCGAAATTTAAACATTACAAATGACAATAAAATATGATGCTTAAATTCACAGCAATAAAACCCAAAATGTTTCGAATCAAGATTAGAAATACAACATTTCCAAACTGGTACGAATCCGATTGTTTACATCGATCATCTGTCCCTTTCGTTCTCACCGTTAATCGTATATGTCAGTTCACTCGTTCGGATACGTGACTGAACATTCAGATGTTCGCTTGTGCCCAGATAATGGCTGGTAGGTTTGACAATAACATTAGTTCGGATACGAGCCGCTTTGATTGGATTATTGAAAGATATCGACATGCCTGTGATTTATGACCGCCTGGTATATCAAATGTATAGTGTCCGAAGACTATACGTAATTTTATGGTGATGTATAAATTATTGCATAGGAAATTACTTGTGAAATGATTATTTGCTTTCCGGAGACTGAAAAGGTGTCAAAATAGTATATTATGCAATTAGTGAATAAAAGACGTATTTAAAGCGAGGGCCATAGATGAATCACGAGCTAGTGAAGGATTCTAACGATTGAATCACGACCGTAGGGAGTGATTCATGATGATTGAATCACGAGCGTAGCGAGTGATTCAAGTGTTAAAATCCTGAGCGACGCGAGCGATTCATGGCCCTCGATATAAATCCGTTTTATTCAAGAGTTGCATACTATACTTTATACCATGACTACGAGAAAAAGAAAGATTTAAGTGAAAATATACATATAATGAAGAAAAAGTAAAGTTAAATTGGCTTTGATGTAAACCAGCCGTGATTTTTTGGGTAGCAAGCTTTCCACCTTTCCACTATATCGGCCGCCCAAACTCACAAACTCAGGTGTTAACACATCTTCATCACTAGAATGCATTTTTAATCGATTAGAACAACACTAAACAAACACAAAATTAAAGATTAAAGTAACACTAAACTTTGTGTTCGTACAACTTACAGTATTCAAAATAGCGCCAATTTACTAAGGACAGCAAAGAACACAAAACAGTTTTTATGCTAATGCTAAACTCCTTGTCGAAAATGTCGACCAATCAAATTGAATTTAGAACACATCAATATAGGTCGAATACACAGATTACACTTACACTAGATACGGCAAGCCACGACCAAGCGTGCCCTGCATGTTCGACTGTTCGTACTAAAAAAAGTCTGTTAGCTCAGTGACGCTTAGTGATTGAAACAATTCTGTTTACTCTGAGCACATCACTAAATGGCTGGGGTGAAGTTATCGTAGGTATAAAAAGATGACACGTTCGGTTTTCATACAATCTAATAACGTGCCGCATCTAGCATAGGTTCTTTAAATCTGTGGTCGAATACATTGGTGTGTTCCATTTTCAAACATCAAAACAGTGAGTAAAAGTGCTTTTTATTCACTGTTTTCAGTGAATAAAATAAGCTTTTTAGAGGGGGAATGGTATAAACAAAATACTTTTATATTAACTCTTTCTTTCATAATTATTTATCAACCTGTTCAAATATATCCACCTCTTCAGCCTGTAGCCCTGTTACACAGGGCGAGTAGCTAACCTGACAGTGAACAGCTACTGGCATCGGTAACTTGCCTGTCAGTGGACTAGACCGGTCACACAATAAGAGTAGCTGATCGAGTAACCCCAGCCATTGCCCTTACAGCAATCATTGTACGAATGTATGAAAAAGTAGCTTGATTGCTCTAACAACGGTGAATTAAAATCATTGTGAGGAAGTAGGCATGTCTTAGAACCAAAAATTCGAAGACATGTGACATCCACCAACCGCTAACCTGCGTGTAGTCCAGTAACTCGAAAAATTATGCATTTCGCAATCCAATGCCGGTCATCACCATCAAACATCTCCCAAACAAAAAGGACGATACCTAATGCCCATAGGCTCATTGGAGCATCCTTTTGCAAAAAACATGCGTCCTGTCTCTATCTTAAACCTTTAAAAACAACTGGACAATCTTCGACCATGACGGAGCTCAAGGCATCGATAACGAAATAACAAACGAAGTTATAACAACCAAACTTTTGACAGCTACACCCGCCATGGAAAAGGATATCACAGTTACATCATTATCACTTCTAGAGATTGTAGTATGATAATTGGTATCATTGTCCCAGTGTGAGATAAAAACGGAGCTATATGCGATGAATGACTAGGTACCTACTACCCTTTTTCGCAACTAAGCAATAATCGCTGTAAAGATTCATTCTTATGGCCAGTGACAAACAGTACATTATTTTGATACTAGCGATTATACTTCGCACGCATGCTATAAACCTTCCCCTTAAATCACTCCATCTATTAAAAAAAACCGCATCAAAGTCCGTTGCGTAGTTTTAAAGATCTGTGCATACATAGGGACAGACAGACAGGAAGCGACTTTGTTTTATTATTAACCGACTTCAAAAAAGGAGGTTCTGTATTCGTCCCGTATGTATGTATGTATGTATGTTTGTATGTGCGCGATTTTCTCAAAAACTACTGATTCGATTTGGATGGGGTTTTCACTAACGTAATCTACATACCTACTTTCAGGAAGGTTTTAGTATATAATACATTATGTAATCATTCCTATGTACAAAGTTATATGCATAAATGTACACACTTCGTAGAAGATTTACTGTTGAACGAATTCGTGAAAGTAATCTAACACGGGATAAAGAACTAAAAAGGGAAAAATAAAAAACTTTTTTAACAAAAAATAACCGACTTCAAAAATCCACTACAAAGAAAATAATAATTTTGGTTTCGGAAGTCGGTGGCAAAAAAAAGCAAACAAAAACCAAAGCCACCGACTTCCGAAACCAAAATTATTATTTTCTTTGTAGTGGATTTTTGAAGTCGGTTATTTTTTGTTAAAAAAGTTTTTTATGCTATGTAGTGACGACGATGGTAAGAGGTTACCGTACGCTTGTAACACCGAGTATTACATGCGCGTTGCTAACCGTTTAAAATGAGGATTCGCTGTGCTGACAGCTTAGGGGACAAGCGAGTCCACCGCTGAAGAGCTCTGGCGACCTTATAATCACACGAACACAACACTACCGAAGATTAGCGTTATTTGGCTGTAGTATTCTCTAAGGTGGAGATACTTCCTCAGTTGTGTTACTCTAAATTTGAGCGAGATATCCTCTGTCACATAGGTGTACCTCAAAATAACATAAAACAAAACAATTAAGCTTCGAAATTAGCAACGAGCGTGTTCTACCGTTTTAAAACATTACTTAATTAACTTATGTACAAAATTGCAAGTTGATAGCAGTACATTTAGGAGTATCCTCGTGAGGAGACGATTCTTCAGCAGTATCAGGTCATCATCATCAAATAAATGTATTAGAACAACAATTAGTACTTATACAATGTTTTTATTGTAAAGTTACCCATCATTATTGTAAAGTTTTTTTAAATTCAATAAGCTTAAAAATAATTTCTTAATTGAAAAATCCAATAACATTCCTGATCCCAAATAGAACCTAGGACCACTTTCAGCAGTTGCACTTACTTCAAAGTCAAAGTCAAAGTCAAAGTCAAAGTCAAAGTCAAAGTCAAAGTCAAAGATTTATTTGCAGATAAATATGGTTACAAAAGTTCTTACAACTTACGGCCACCAGACCAACGCCGGCAGCCTATCTAATCACCAAGAGCTCATAACCCGCATGCGATTGTTCCCAGTCAAACGCTTACTTATGAGTAGTGAATACGGCGCGTTACTGACTGCCGCGCCACTGGAGTTGAGTTTAAGTACGTTTCCTTCATTTCGGAATTCCCTCTCACAATGATTGTAGCAATTTTCCGGGGCATCCGTCGTGAGAGGCCGCGGGGGCGAACATCTAGGAGACAGACTGCGATATGGTAACGTTATCCCAAAAAATACTTTTTTGTAACTTTTGATCCAAACAGATTCGATACGGTAATCGATTTGGGGATGGTAGTTAATAGATATATGGGAAAATTGTGACAAAATGGTAGCCGAGACGAGTTAAAAGAAATAATGTAGGACATAAGTACTGTACCAAGATGGGTTGATGACATCAAACAAGTCGTGACAAACACCGGGATACGGATAGCACACGACCCAGGTGGATGCTAAGAAGCCTGTGCATAAAAGTAGGATGAATGCAACTGAAACTGAACACGATAAAACAGAATGTTCTGCTTGATGACAATAATTATACATCCCTCGAAATAAAAAAAAATGCATATTTAGCATATTGGTATGCAGGGTTATAAAGCTTCTAATATTTAAATGCAGTGATAGCCTAGCCTAGTGGTATAGGTAACCATGTGGCTCCCACGGCGAGGGTTCAAGTTCGATCCCCAGGCACCCACCGCTGACTTTTCGAAGTCATGTGTGTATTAGAAATTAATTATCACTTGCTTTAACGGTGAAGTAAAACATCTTGAGGAAACCTGCACACCTGAGAGTTCTCCAAAGTTCTTGAAGGTGTGTGAAGTCTGCCAACCCGCACTTGGCCAGCGTAGCTGACTATTGCCTGCTGCCTTTCATTCTGAGAGGAAGCTATTAATTAACTATATTTTTAATTAAATGATATTGAATTTCATCACAATGATTAAAATTCAATATTTTTAGCATTCAGCAACAGTTCCTACGCGGTCTGTCTCTTGGCCTATAAAGGGGGCGTCGGGCGGCAGAGGGTGGCGGCCAGGGGGCGGGGGCTCCAGTGACGTCGCTTGAGCGTGTGAAAATTACATTCCAGGAGTGCCTCGCATATCTATCACTTGCAAATTTAACTTTAGTTTCAGAACGGCGGTAGTGTGCGGATTCCGTTGTATGTATTCATGCTATGTACTAACTATGTCTCGGGGGATGCAAGGAACTGAGCTACATCTCGTGGAAATTTTGGGGATGCATCATAATTTTCGCTCTAAGAATGTTTTCTAAAAAAATATACCTAGTTAAAAACTAACGGTGAAGGAAAACATCGTGAGGAAACCGGCATGTCCTAGAACCAAAAATTCGAAGACATGTGACGTCCACCAACCCGCACTGCGCCCGCGTGGTGGACTACGGCCCACTCCCTCTCACAGAGGAGGCCTGTGTCCCAGCAGTCGGAATATTAGTATAGGCCGATTAAGCAATGCTTATGCTAAAAACTAAAAACGACTTAAAGTGATGAAACAAGAAAAAATTCAGTCCTGTCTGATAGCCTGAAATTCTTCTTTCTCGAAACCTGCGAGCTTTGCCTTATCATGCCGTCTCTATAAGCACTGAACTATTGTGTCACCCGCATGCATGATGCAGTATCGTTGAAATCTATACTAATAATATGTATTATAAATGCGAAAGTTTGGATGGATAGATAGATGGATGGATGGATGAATGTTTGTTACTCGATCACGCCAGAACGGCTGAACGGATATGGATCTTTAGCACAGAAATAGACTATAGCCTGGAATACCATATAGGCTACTTTTTATCCCGCAAAACGCGAGCGAAGCCGCGGGCGAAAGCTAGTTACAGATATATCTCTTTTAAAACTCCTCTTAAGAGCATTGGTGACATCTATTGGAGACATACAAGACTCCAACTCCATGCCTACAGCATTACAGATAAAAAAAAATATACATCTAACAAAATCGCTTTTCGTGTCTGTTTGTCCGCTTAGTTCTTTTAAACTACACAATGGATTTTACTGCGGTTTTCACCACCATTTAGATGATATTTTATTCCCTAAGGTTTATATGTATAATACGTTAACTTAATAATATCTAACTTGGATATAGCACAGTACCCCTATCATGAGTTTTTTTGACGTATAGTTTCGTTAACGTAAGCATATTTTGAATTTAAAATACAGCAAAATTTAAAATGTCACTTACGGGATATCTTCCGTGATTATTGATTTGTTTGAGTTCCCGATATTTCGACGCTGTTGCAAGCGCCATGATCGCGGGTTGACATTTCGGGAAATTTTGATTGATTTTGATTTTGAAATTGAAATATCGGGAACTCAAACAAATCAATAATCACGGAAGATATCCCGTAAGTGACATTTTAAATTTAGAGACAAACCGTGAAAGCTTAAAACAGTGTTTAAAATACAGCAGTCCTGGAACATTATGATAAAATTTTATAGAATTTGCACATTAAGTATTTAATTTATACAAATATTGTGTAACAAACGTGTATTTTCAATTCAAAATATGCTTACGTTAACGATACTACACGTCAAAAAAACTCATGATCGGGGGGTACAGAAATCTCGATATTTTGACATGTCGCCACATCAGTAGATTGCATCCGTGCTCTCAGTTTTTAACCAATCCTAGTCTACAATATTTAACGAATCTTGGTTTAAAATAAAATAGGTAGCATAAGCATAATCGGCCTATAATGTTCCCACTGCTGGGACACAGGCCTCCTCTGTGAGAGGGAGTGGGCCGTAGTCCACCACGCGGGCCCAGTGCGGGTTGGTGGTCGTCACATGTCTTCGAATTTTTGGTTCTAGGACATGCCGGTTTCCTCACGATGTTTTTCCTTCGCCGTTAAAGCAAGTGATAATTAATTTCTAATACGCACATGACTTCGAAAAGTCAGCGGTGCGTGCCTCGGGATCGAACTCGAACCATTCGCCGTGGAAGGCACATGGTTAATCCACTAGGCTATCACTGCACTCAAAATAGGTAATATTAAGCCAATTGTTTTTGTAGCACCACTAATCATAGCACCGTTCCAGTCTTCAAATGCATGCTGTTCACGCGATGTCTAGGCATTGGATTTGATATTACGTAAGCAATGCCTATCTATGACGATATTGGAACTATGTGCTCGTTCAACTGCAGTTTTGTCAAAATCATCGTCGAGCGTGCAATCAGAAACGCATTATGGGCTATGCTCGCCTAGTACCTGTGGTTGTGCAATGGCGTATGTAAGTACTTAAAATACTATTATTAATGCATAATCACACTGTAAGAAAGTTTGTGTGTGTTTTCGTTCGTTAGGTAGGTACTTCCTCACGCCGAAACGGCTGGACGGATTTGGATGATATTTGACAAAAAGGAGGCCTGGGACCTTGCAGAAGCAAATACTTTTCATCCATTTTATCGCAGATGATTCGCGGGTAAAAGCTTGTTGTGCGAATTGTCCGAATTGGGCCTTAAATTTTTTATACGAGAAGGTTCATTATTGCGTACCATAACATTAATAACTTCAATAACCAGCAGTAAATATTACACATCGAGTTTGAGAAAGATATAATCGGCTAGCTTCGACCTAGAGCGTCGTATCCGTCACTCATAGGTACCTGTGTGACGTTTTGTCGCTGACTTGTAAATACCGGACTGTTAGTGCTTCGTGCGACAGAGATGACGTTTATAAAGCTGAAGCTAGCGAATATATCTTTTTAAAGATCGTTGTGTAATATTTACTGGCCGTACTGTACAATCAATATTGCAATAGGTACCTCATAGCAAAAAAAACCAAACATATTCGCTCTAAAACTTTATCCTACGCCGCGAACACCACGTTGTGTTGTTCAATACAAGTTTAAAAAGTTTGAATATTTAAATTATACGGAACCCGTGTCCCTAGCGAATACACTGGCAACACTGCAACAGTACAAATCCCTGTTAATAATTTATATGAGATGCGGTGTGACTTTAAAATCTAGGTTTAAGACTTCCTTTGCTCCGAGTGACGTATTTTGGCTGAAGTCGAAAATTTCTTTAAACCTACCTACTTGTTATTTATTCACGTACCTAATACTTCTAAACCTTTTTCAGGCTTTTTAGGGTTCCGTGCCAAAATGGTTAAAAAGGAACCCTTATGGTGCGACTTCGTCTGTCTGTCCGTCTGTCTGTCACGGCTGCTTATTTCAGGAACTACTTATGCTATCGACTTGAAATTTGGAACAGTTAGAAAGAATGCTTGCCCAACTTTATTGCAAATGAAAAAAGTCATTTTTTTTTTTATTTTCATTGCAAAAGGGGCCGGAGTCCAAAATTTTAAAGTGGGGTTACTAGGTCAAGTGACATATCATATGAAAGGGCTTGATCTGCACATTTCAAAATATATTTTCATTTTATTTTATGTCTCACAGTTTTCGACATATGATGAAAAATGTCCAAAAAAATACCATTCCCCCCCTTATCTCCTGAAATAATTAGGGTTGATAGAAATTGACCCAAACATTGCACCAAAAATAAAACGATGTTCCTAACTAGTACAGTTTTTTCAAAATCATCAAAATTCCTTCACCAACAAACTTACTTATGCGGTCCGGTTTTTTCACTTTATACGTCCAAAAATAATGCGGAACCCTCGGTGCGCGAGTATGACTCGCACTTGGCCGGTTTTTTTTATAAGACAATGGTGTCAAACAGACGTACGGCTTGCCTGATAGTAAGCGGTTACCATATCCTATGAAACGCTTGCAACACCGAACATCACATGCGCGTTGCCGACCCTTTAAAATGAGGATTCGCCGTGCCGACAGCTTATAGGACAAGCAGGTTCCCGCTGTCAACACAGCGCATCCTCAGGAGTTCGCGACCTTACTCACTACAGCCGGCCTAGCATGACCACGATAGAAACGGGTTTTGTCTACATAGAAATAGACAAAGTGACAGATTGTAGAAATATTTCTACGTTTTATGAATGAAACGGTAGAAATGTTTCTACAATCTGTCACTTTGTCTATTTCTATGTAGACAAAACCCGTTTCTATCGTGGTCATGCTAGGTCGGCAGGAACACAACACTACCGAAGAATAGCGTTATTTGGCAGTAGCATTCTGTAGGTAGGTAATATAGAGTGTTGTTGATCTGATTTTGAAAATTCTTTCACTAATAGGAAGCTACATTATCCCTGAGTGCTATAGGCTACTTTTTATCCCAAAGAAATGCACAGTTCCTCAGGTCACGCGGACAAAGGCGTTTTTTTTTATTTTTCATTCGATGATAGGCCTGCGCTTGACCCCCATCTCGCCTGATGTTAAGCGATGATGCGGTCTACGATGGAGCACGCTTGCCTAGAAGAAACCGATTCACTCGTGACTTGAAGATACCCAAGATAGTCGTGGGCAAAATGCTACCTTATTAAATAAATTTAAAACAAAAGAAAAATACGTTCTAAAAAAAACATTAGAAAAACGAAACAAGACCAGCAATTACACCAAAAAGTACCTATTACCTACCAAATCTGTGCTATTACTGAATAACTATAATGAAACTCCGTCCATAACTGTATTTGCACACACATTTCTAAAGAACCAATACTTAGAACCACCCACCAGTACGTCTGAAAACAATGTATTTTTACGTCCCAAAGACGTACAAACAGGTGTTACGTCGAACAGATGCATTTTATGTAACTCAGTAGTTTTAGTACGTCGTAAAAACGTGGAATACAATAATGTATCGTAAGGCACTTAAGATCGTACGAAAGTACAATAAGCTGGGTAGGCAAAATGTCGGAAATTAAGTTAGGTTTTTATTTCGATTTATTCTGCAGCGCGTCAGGGATGTTCGCCGATGCCCGTGTCGACTGTTTCTACACGACGATGCGAAAGCGTTGCACATCCCTGGGGTCCAGGCTCCGGGGCACCTCCAACACCATCCTGAGCGTATTTGCGAACAGCACCCTAATTGCGTAACTCAATTGCTATCACCATGGCATTGTTTTTGACATTCATTACGCCGTATGATTGTTAATACGTGTTCCCGTAACTAGCTCAACGCCGCAGTGGATGTTGTTGAAATGTCAAAATGAAAGCCATGGTGAAAGAAATTGAGTTACGCAATTAGGCTGCAGGTTTGATTGTCAGTAAGTACATTAATCATTGTTATATGATTAATGCAATGACAAACAAACAAATGACTCAGAGGCAGGCTTATTGGTAATATATTTTTATTTTATTTTATGATTTTATTTTATTTTATGATTTTAATTTAATTGTAATTTTAATTTAATTTATTGTCTGATTAATTACTTTTATATATATTATTATGATTCAAATTTTTAATCTATTTTATTTATTTTTTAAATTTCTTTCAAATGTACAAGCAACAATATGATGTTTTATAATGAGATTGAAATAAATGATTTTTGATTTGATTTGATTTGATTTCTTACTATCGGCCCGCCCCGGCTTCGCACGGGTGCCTACCTTCCTCTTGAATAATTCAATCCATTAAAAAAATCGCATCAACATCCGTTGCGTAGTTTTAAAGATCTAAGCATACATAGGGACAGACAGAAAGCAAGAAGCGACTTTGTTTTATACTATGTAGTAAGTAGTAACCAGCAGTTTGCTTGCGACTTGACCCACAATTTTATTTAGTTTAGTGCGATATTCAACAGAATCAGCACCAATGACCAAAAGTTTTGACTTAGATTTTGACAGTTATGATGTCATTATGAGACCATTCTTACACAATTGCATAGCAGACTTTGGGACCCAGGAATATGTCAGAATTGTGGCACGTCGCATGGGAAAATTGCATGAGGTTATGTTATACAGGGTAGCAGGTTAGACAGTGGAAATATTTTAAGGGGTCATTGTACTCATAATTATGAACAACTTTTACTATGGGACCAACGCTGAAATCGCGAAAAAAAATCAACTGTTCCATACATTTATGTTCACATAACTCAACAAAATTTATGGAACAGCTGATTTTTTTATCGCGATTTCAGGGTGATGAGTACAATGACCCCTTTAAATATTTCCACTGTATAACCTGCCACCCTGTATATAACGATTGTCAATGGGTGTTGGTATGTGAAACCATTTCGATACTATCGCTATTGCACATGCGCCTCGATGTGTAAAGTAGGTATGGACACCCATCCAATTCTTGCAATATGGTGGATATGCGCCCTCAATTAGATACCATGTCAATTATTTTACTAACATTTTTAGATTCAAATTCATGGTATCTCAGTTAACTAATTAACTGCGAAATAATGTCAATAAAAACATAGCTGTAAAATGGTAGCAGATACATTTATGTGTTAATTCTACATTTATTTCATTATTATTGTTTGTGATATTTTGTATTCATACTAATAATTTTGTTAACAAATAATTTGAAGTTTGTTAAAATAAAATATCTTAACGGTCTTTAATTTGAGAATTTGTTCTAAACGCTACAACTAGCGACATCTAGTATGCGATAGCGGCACTACGCGTGAACTGAACTTGCAGTAAAACGAACAATAAACTTAAAATTGGCACAATAAAGTAGGTATGTAGAGCTTTTTAAATTTTACTATTTGTTTAATAGGTATTTGTTGTAATTATTTAGAATTACAGCGTTCTGTCACCCGACTTGCCCGTTCTTCTCTGGAACGACAAAATTTAAATAGTGCCTACGAAACTTTGCATTGTTTGAATTTGTTCAGAAAAACCCCATTTGAATTGAAGTGTAATTCATATAGTACTAATAAGTACTTACCTCAGGTCATAGAAACAAGGGAGATGTGCCAAGGCACTATTGAGCTTGATGCTTTGATATGGTCACCTTCATATTGACCATAATATAAAGGAAGTGACTCCGCGACCGCCGCCGTGACCTGAATTAGCAGCCGCCGCCGGTTGCTAAATTGGCAGCCGGCGCTGACTTGGAAAAAAGCGGGAAATGGGGTTGGCAATTTGGCATAATTAAAAAACCATTTCATGTTTCATTTGAGTAACACAGTTGAGTAACACATTTGAGTAACAGGATTAGGACACGAAGGGGTAGGAACGAAGCCCCCGTCAACCCCTTCGTGTTAGGTTACTTTTAACCTGGCAGACTGAAATAGGAGCCCCGCGTAGCTCCGTAGGGCTCCGTCGACCACCTCCCTCCCCCTTGTAAGTCCAAAAAAGTTGTATTTTGTTTTACATTGACACTGTAATTTAAAAGTCAGTCTAAGGTAGATAATTCAACTTAAAACACGGCAACATTAATCTGCTGCTACGGTAGTTTGCAATTATTTTCGTCTGGTATCACTGCTACTCCAAGGCTACTCCGGTTTCCAACGGCGTTATTTTTGGGAGCCGCCGTCGGCTGCGGAGGCACTCCCTAATATAAAACTTACACGGTGGCGACGAACCGGACACGATCGATGATATACCTAAATACAGTGTTTTAGTTTAGTGCTAGTGTTGAGTGACGATTAACAGTGTTGTGCAGAATTTTTAATGTATGGGAGATCTTTTTATTCACAAGGAGCGCTTGTAATTGTGTCGAAAAATGTTCTGAAAGTGGCGACAGTTTTTCCCGTACTAATTTGCTATATCTGAGGTAGGTACTTACCTATCTACGGGTTGTCAAACTTGAATAAAGATTTTGACGCCAACAGATAGATAACGCAACCATTGACTTCTACTTTAAAAAAGAAACACCTCTTCGAACAACAAAGTCAACACGCTATCATCTCAATAAAAAAACCAAGGTATGCATATATTTTTTAATGGCGGCACGATCAAAGCGTCGCCGCTTGCGCACGCGCAGCGCACATTGTACGCTAATGCGCGCATTGACGATGGACCCCGACGAAGTAAGAGTCCGTCGAATGAACGTGGACGGACCCGATTGTGAACGAACGTAGTAAATTTCATTGTTCCCCTTTTTCTATTTAATAATAAATATTTTTTTACATTTGTATGGCCTGAATAGATACTAGACACCCGTCAAAAGAGCGTGTATTCAATAATTCAACTGCATTGAGAGAGAAAGGAGATTCCATATATTTAATGAAATTAATAAGTAATTAACAAGATTGTAAATTATTGTATTGTTATCAAATAAATGAATACCTATTGTTGATGCATGGGTAAGTAATCTAAGTGCCTAACATCTTTGGTAAAACTCGAGTTAAGTGCATTTTCGCTTTTTAGGGTTCCGTACCCAAAGGGTAAAACGGGAGAGGCCACGGTACGGCAGAGGTCGCGGGTTCGAAGCGAACGGCTTGTCTCAGTTGTTTTTGTAATGTCTTTAACATTAGGACTTCTACTTAGCTCTTTAGCTGATCTCAAAAATCGATCTTATGCCAAGTGTCCACTAGCAAGAAAATTTGCGGAAGTTGACTTGCGCAAGCGACCTTCTCGAACAAAAAGTCAACTTGCGCGAGCGATTACACGTTAGAAGTCGCTTGCGCAAGTCAACTTCCGCAAATTTTCTTGCTAGTGGACACTCGGTATTATAGGAAAGAGCCAACGGATAGGATATTATGAACGGCCATTATAATTATAAAAAATAATAATACATAGTTCCTGTACCCCTATCATGAGTTTTTTTGACGTGTAGTATCGTTAACGTAAGCATATTTTGACTTGAAAATACACGTTTGTTACACAATATTTATATAAATTAAATACTTAATTAATTTCTCTGTATTTTTTAAAATGTGCAAATTGTATAAATTTTTATCAAAAAGTTCTAGGACTGCTGTATTTTAAATTCAAAATATGCTTACGTGAACGAAACTATACGTCAAAAAAGCTCATGATAGGGGTACTGCATGCAGCTGTAATACCACGTAATATTACCAGAGCACGAAACAAAAGAGCCACTAATAATTATTTTAATTTAAATAGCTCGTAGCTCGCAGCGGTCATCTAAACTGATTATAAGATGGCCGCGGGGTATTTATTAATTATCAGCCGCCATTTCTGAGTGTCAACAAAAAATGACTATTAATATTTATGTAAATTTTCAACGAAATGACTTTACTGGACCAATATAACATTTTTATTACAAGGGGTATGTTATTGTAAAGTTATTATAGAAACCCGTAAAAGAAGTAGTACTTATGGCCGGTCCCAATATACGATCTATCGATTCTTTACCATAGAGATAGATTTTTGACATGACTTGTATGTGGAGCTTATATAGCACTTCTAGATTTAAAGAGAGTTAAATCAAAAACTATTTTTTTGAGGTAGGTACCTACTTAATAATATGCATACCACCTATCGACCAATAAAACATTCTTTAATATATTATAAATGTATATTTTAGCGAATTTGAAACATGTTAAAGCCATGTTATGCTTAACTTAATGTTATTAAATATTAAGATATCAAGTCCCGCCTGTGTCAATTGTTTTTGGAATGTCTTAATATTTAATAACTATAATATATTTTTTCTATCTTCATTTAAAAAGCATTGATCAATACAAAAAAATCCTGCAGTGCACAGCAGGGATACAGTAGGTAATCAGTTTTTCACATTATCTGAAAAATGTGTTTTTTCTTCGAGTTAATCGCTGTTTAGATCTAATTTGTTGCGCTTTTTCTTCTTCGCAGCTAAAACACTAGGAAGCGGTGAGGGGCGAGCGTGTTTGGTTGTCTTATGTCTGTTGACGTTCAAAAACTGCTAATTCTTTAGCCCACTTTGAATAGGTAAATGACTTTTGAAATTGAATTTGAAAAAAAATCTATCTATAGTAGGGAAAAGAGCCGATAGATCGGTTATTGGTAACGGACATTAGTAAATAGATGCTATAAGTACCTACTTAATAATTCTTATTTTATTGATATTATTCATGGTGTGCAAACCATGGAGTATTTAGGTAACTTTATTATGTACAAAACTTACGCTAGAGCTCTAAGTGACGAAACTATTACTTAGGAGGATTCTAGATTGCTGAAAGAACAGGCTATCTATTGGGTACAACCACAGCTTAAAAAATTAAGTCGGTTAATTAAAAACAAATAAGTATTTTGACTCAATTTCGAACATCGATATATAAAAACGAAGATTTTAAATCTATATTGGTTCGTCCATTAAGCTTGGAAACGGAAATTAAAAAACAAAACAAAAGAAAAAATGCAATTTTAATTACTAAAAACAAACTGGGGTCGTTGAACTAAATAACAAAAGCGTTCAAATCTCGTCGAACCTTCGGCCGTAGCCTATGTAACTCATTATCTCCGTCTTAATTTTATATTTTTGAAGCCGTCCATTAAAACCTCCATTCAGGCATCAAGACTGCGCCCGTGCCCGTGAGTGCATTTAGAAAAAAAAAGGCGAGTTTGCTATCAGTGTTGCAAAGTTAAGAATTATTTTCTTTTAATCGGGAGAATAAAAATAAATAAATGAGAGTTCTTTTGCAAAATATTTCTTATCTTTTTTTTACCAAAAAGTCGAATTTGCACAACTGTAAAAAAAATCATAGTAGGTTATAATAACAGAATTAACGCTCAATAATGAGGTACTTTAATTAGCTATTTTACATACAAAACGACATTCTATTCTAATTAACGTCCCCCAATTTTCGATCAAATTTCCCAAATCATATTTTCACGCGTTGTAACCCAATTCAGTACAGACCTATAGTTATACGTCTATCCTTTTCTAGCGCCTTAAATTGGGTCTTTTATCTCTTTCTAGCTATAATAAAACTTAATTGGTTTTAAATGCATAGGATTGGCGATGGTTGGCAGTAACGTAAGAGTAATTTACGCGGTCGAAGCCTCGCGTAATACAAAAATTGCTCTATGCATATTTATAAGATTTTGTGTATGTAAATGTACCTATTTTTTATTAACCAACTTCAAAAAAGGAGGTTCTGTATTCGTCCCGTATGTATGTATGTATGTATGTATGTCTGTATGTGCGCGATTTTCTCAAAAACTACTGATTCGATTTGGATGGGGTTTTCACTAACGCAATCTACATACTTTCAGGAAGGTTTTAGTATATATAATACATTATGTAATCATTCCTATGTACAAAGTTATAGGCATAAATGTACACACTCCGTAGAAGATTTACTGTTGAACGAATTCGTGAAAGTAATCTAACACGGGATAAAGAACTAAAAAGAAAAAAATAAAAAACTTTTTAACAAAAAATAACCGACTTCAAAAATCCACTACAAAGCAAATAATAATTTTGGTTTCGGAAGTCGGTGGCAAAAAAAGCAAACAAAAACCAAAGCCACCGACTTCCGAAACCAAAATTATTATTTTCTTTGTAGTGGATTTTTGAAGTCGGTTATTTTTTTAATTCTTCTTCGACGTGTTGCGTGATAGGTGAATAATAATTATAAATAAACATAGAAGGGATTCATTACATTTTAATGTTCAATGACCGGTTCCAATATTCAACCACGAATTAATATTGTTACCGACTTAAAATGACTGCAATCGCGAAATAATAGTTACTTACTACGGTTCTACCTCATGTAGAATGAGGAAGAACCTACTCTGAATCACTCCCTAGACCAGGGTTTCATATAGTATAGTGGGGTCCAGGACATGAGTGCCAGGGGTCCACAGCTAATCAGTTCATTTGAATGTTTCACTCTCTACATTCACGCGTCGTATTTTTGTAGTTTCGTTGGGTAGATCATGTGGAAGAGAAAGAAAAGGGAACGCAACTTGGCGACTAGTAAACGGGAATACTGCAGTGCAGTAGTAGACATGTAGACAATTGGACTGCTGCAGTGCAGTAGTAGACAATCGGACGGCTCTCGACGTGTCAAATGTATGGAAAAACAATCGACGGTGCGCAGTGCGACACCCGCACTGCTGCCGCACGACTGCCGCACTGCAGCAGTCCGACAGCCGACACCAACACCCTTACCACAAAAAAGATAAACACGTGTTAAACGCGAATGCTACCAAAAATAATACTTGTTTTAGACAAGCTAGTGCTAAAACAAGTGCAGATTATATTTGGTAGCATTCGTGTTGAACACGTGTTTATCTTTTTTGTGGTACCTACGGCCCCAATTGTCTAAATTGAAACAGCCTTACATTACGAAAGAAGAATCATGAAACTATAGCTCAACACCTATAGTCCTGCTGACATTTACATGATCCTAATTATAGACCGGAAGATAATGACAGAAAATTGGGAGTCATTCGTTACAGTATAGCAAAGATACAGGGGTCAATTCACGTAATAAAAAAAAGTCTTAGCGCTGGTCATCGGGCGTAATCGCAGGACGCTTAGTCGAACATTTTTTTTTTTAAACGAACTTCCAGCACGCATAGCTTGACCAACTCCATCTCTATTCTACCGCGAATAGACAAAGTTCTTTCTATCCAACTCGTTACCTCTTCTGCCCGAGCAGGCGGCGACCGACGGCGACGTCTCCTGAATAATAGAAACATTTCTTCTCTTCATTTTTGACATCACCATTCAACGTGCATGAATCGGTAGAAATCTTTTTACAATCTATCATTCTGTCTATTCTTCCGTCGAGAAAACCCGTTTCTATTGTGGTCAATTTGGTTATGCTATGCGTGCTGATGAGACCCTGTGCCAGCCTGTCATTCTGTATCAACAATTCGACACGTGCGTCGTGTGATATCAACGCGAGAAGACAATTTGTTTGTGAATGTTCGAATGTCACCGGAATGTCAGGGAAATGTCACGGTGCGATTCTAGACGGTGAGACAGGCTGTACTAAATAAATAAATAAATAAATAATACTTTATTGATACAAATCCTTACAATATGCTTAATATCTAGCTAAAGTTCACAATAATTATTAAGGCGTACAAAAGTTGAAACCCTGACTCCCAAACTAGGAACACCTGTGACTTGGCAGTCAGTGTTCTACTGCCACTTAGACACTATATAATACCTTGTGGATAATAAAGGCTTGGGAAGCTGATATTAATAAAAAGAGTATATATTGTAGGTAAGTAGTGTGTAGGTAATAAAGTATATTTGAAAAACAAAAAAGTTTAATTTTAAATAAAAAGTTATAAATTTAAAAGTAAGGTGACTGTGTGATTGATCCTGTATGTGTGCCTGGGAATCGTGTGATTTATTTGTATTGTATGGGTGTGTGTGGATGTGTAACTGGGAAATGGGTACTAAGTACTAAGTAAAGAAATGATGATGAAAAAGGATCAATTCTTCACAAGGTCATCTAAAACCGTAACCCATCACCAGCAACATACATACAATCAATACGATACAAACGAGTGTTCGGACCTCACTCAATCAGAAATGCACCGATCAAAATGCAAATGGCGTTCATTTTATTCGTTTTGCGGCCGCAGCGGTCCACCATAAACTGCCAACAAATTATACATTGCTTTTATTTTTAATTGCTACGGACGAGCCACCGTCTTCGCCAGCGGCCTCCCTGACCCTTCTATTTTTGAATTATGGCGCGCCGACACGTGATTGGTCGGTGTAGAAGCGTTCGTTCAGTACTTGGTATTTATTAGCGATGCGTTCATATGGGGGTGGAGATAAAATCTAAAATGAAATACCTAATTGCATTCAAAGTTGGCTGGCCACTGGCCAGGTATTTATTACGGCGTCATTCGGTGGCCGTCATTATTGTGGATCGTGACCGATTTTGCTTGATATGCTTGAGGTGTATTTAAAAAGTTTTTAATTTAGATTTCTTTGCAGTTTAACTCGTAGCTTTAGGTACTTTTTATCCACCAGTGCCTGATGAATTATGAGCCTTAGTGTTTAGTTTTGTTGACCTTCGTCCCTGGAACTAGTGGATGACTTACCGTACGGTAGGACCAATATTAAGCTTACTGAATGTAGTTATTTCGGTAATTACGAATCCAGGGGGTACGACCCTCCCCTGGCTGGGCCTAAATCAACCACTGATAATATTTCTAATACATATAAAACAAAAAAACGTATTCATGACTGGCTATTAGTAGAGGAATCCCCCCTTGACTCGAAGGCTGGATCCGCTCTTGCTACCCGCTACACCCCACAGTCACAGACCTGCTCAACTCGAACTTAACCCGCTCGCCCGCCACACATGCTCACACTCGCACTCGTGCACGATACCTACTGCGGTGATTGGCACTGAAATTCATGACACGTGTGCATCCGCATTTGCCAACACGAGTCGTACATCAGTGGAATTCGTCATTTTTAATGTGTGAAAAATCTTTATAATTTACAAAGGAGCGTTTGTAGTTGTGACGCATACTGAACTGCTTTAAAAATGGCGACAGCGGTTTCCGTACTAATTTGTTATAATGACATAATTATCTCCTTGTTGTAAGGTATCCATAAATTTTAAACGCTGCCAATGCACGCGGCTCGTGATGACCAATGAGAGTGTGAACGTATGCGACGGGCATATATAAAACAAGTACCTATAAAAATATCTCTTTTGAGTGTAACATAGCAAACACAGTTCGCTAACAGCCGCACCAAGGGATTCGTAATGGTCGCCACATACGATCATTACAATTTGCTAAGATTTGAAAGTAAGCTTCAAGGCTAAAAGTAACCTAACACGAAGGGGTTAACGGAGGCTTCGTTCACTCGCTTTGCTCGCTTTCTGAAGCCCCCGTCAACCCATTTGAACCTAACCTATCCATGTCGGGGTGCCCAAGTTGCGTAAAAGCATTTAAAATTTGAAGAGATGCAGGTGTGACCCAGTAGCTCAGTAGTTAGATCGACGCCAGCCACGGTACGGCAGAGGTCGCGGGTTCAAGTCCCGCCGAAACAGGTTGCCGGTGCAATATTTTTCTGAGCCTACTTGACCGATCTAGACAAAAGTAGGTCTCATTGTGCTAAGAAGCAACCCTAACAACATTTACCTACCTACAAACCAACAATACCGCTTGACCTAGGAACGAACCAAACCAAGACCTCGGTTCACCAAGGTTTGGCGGCCGAGTAAAGAATATTTAGGTCTACAATTTAGGCCAAACGCAATTTCATAATAAGTTAATAACAAAATACTGAACAATAACACATTACCTAACTCTTTCCGGTCGGCTAAAGAAGCAGGTTGGTGGGACGAACAATCTAATTCTAATTCGTTCTGAAACGAAAAGGAAATTATCATTTATTTATTTAACTACCTATCAGTAATAAAAAAATTTCTTTCACATTTAAAAATACATAATAACATTAATGATAATATATTGTTATCCTTACAAGTTACTCAGTAGCGTCACAAACTAATAGATTTAATCTGTGGTACATAGCAATGTAGTTCAGTAATTTTCCGTCATTTCTGAACGACTCAAGGCAATGTCAAAATAAAGAATGTCGAATGACATAACCACTGTGTGCAGTGCGCGAGGTGGAGTGTTTTTAAATTATTTTACATATAATTTGAATGTGATAGTAATATAAAGGTAATTAACAATAACTTCAGTGATCATGTCGTACGCTCTTATTCGCCATTTACGCCGCACGGCGTTATTATCGCAACAAATCCGACTTGAATCCACCATGACTAGCTTGACTCCGGAAGACATCGTATTTAGGCCTCCTCTGGCACAATGGGGCAAAGTTATCAGAGAAGCTGAGAAGATAGTTGGATATCCGACCTCTTTCATGAACTTACGATGGTTATTGAGCGACGAATTCGCCAATTTGGCGATGCATTTGCGGACTGTTGTAAGTAACCTTTTTCTGTTGTTTCTTCTAAAATATTGAATTAAATTATGTTTAATTATATTTATGAAGATCCAAGAAGTATGTAAACATGTTATTATTGTAGTAAAAGCTTATAAAGTAAAGCTTTAAGTCATAAAGTTAAATATTATGTAATAATTAGTGTTTTGTATTTGACCATGTGATGTACAAGGTTATTTCCTGTAGATCAACTTATTAGATACAATAACAAATTAGACATGTTCTTGAGGTTTCAACGATGTTTTAAATTCTATGTTGCAATCAAATATGACTGTGAATTTACATAAAATAAAATTATAGTCATTAATTCATAATTATATTTATCTGTAAGATAAAGCAAAAGGTAGATACTTAGATATTAAAAACATTAAAAGATTCTATAATATTAAAAAGAGGCTATAAAAATTAAAATTAAATAAGTTAAATGGATGTTCTATAACTATATGTATATATTTTTTATTTATTAACCTACATAATAAGTGTATATTTTTGTGAATTTTAAACATGTCAAAGCCATGTTATGCTTACCCTATTACATACATTATTGGTACAATACTGCAGAGTTCGCAGGTTTTAATCCTACCCATATCAGTTGTTTTTAAATGTCTTATTATCTACCGACATAATTTATTAAAATCTTAATAAAAAAATGCCTAACAAAATATTTTTCACCAGGTTGGCATGAACCACCCCATCGTAAAGACAGCAAAAATGCTTCTGCACAACGAACACAACAACCTGCAGCCATGGGGGCTCATTATCTTACTACTGTCTAAAGCGGTCGACCCACCAACATCATTGCTAAGCAGCGTGGTCACACAAAACCAACGAATACTCGCAGAACTCACAGAAATGATCAGAACAGGACATTACGTACATAGAGGGCTATTAAACATATCACCAGCCGACCGAGACAAAAACTCAGACACAGCTATATTCGCAAACAAAATAGCCATCCTTATCGGTGACTATTTACTAGTAACAGCAAATGGAATGCTAGCTAGATTAAAAAACCAAGACTTATCATACTTAATATCTACCGCATTACGAGATGTGAGCGAAGGAGAGTTTTATGGGCACAGAGACGCACAGAATATGCCATTGCCAGGCAAACCAGTAGAAAAGGGCACAGATGTATATGACATTTGCAGTGATACATTACCGTTAGAAGTGAAAGATGTGTTAGGGTCACCAGTAAGAGAGTGGACTTTACGATCAATGTACAATGGTGGTACATTATTTGGCCGGGGCTGTCAAGGAGCACTGTTACTAGGCTCCCATGACCAAGAGAAGCAAGAAAACGCGTACAAATTCGGCTGCCACCTATGCTTAGCGTGGCAAGCTGCAACCGAAATACAAAAAATTACATCGGACAAAGACTCATTTTCTTTAGTCAGTGCACCTGTTTTGTTTGCATTAAATGAAAACCCACATTTATACGAAATACTTGAAAATGTTCAGAATATTACCGAAGTAGATTTAGAATGTTTAAAAGCAGAAGTTTTGAAGACTGATGCGATAGAGCAGTCACGGTCATTGTATATGGAACATGCGGATAAAGCCAAGAGTTATGTGGAACAGTTCGGTGAGTGTCAGTCAATAGATACTATAAAACAAATGATATACACTCTGTAGTTGTAGCGTAGTGATAGTACATCTTATTTAATAAGCCTTTTTATAAGAATAATCTAAATTAGAAAATACATAGATATGGAATATTGGAACAAGAATTCCAATAATGTTCATTATAAAATTATATATCTGTCTTATTTGTATTTCTATGTCTTAGAGCCTGTCCAGTCGGTCGGGCTAACATGCGCTCCGCGACAAAATTTTGTCGACCGTTTAGTCTCGCTCTTTCTCGTGCAAATACGAGACAAATGCACGATAAAAGCGTCGACAAAATTTTGTCGCGGCGCGCATGTTAGCCCGGCAATGAGGCGTTTTACTTCGCTTTACGCTTCAATTTAAGTTGCGTCCAGATGCCGCGTTTTACGCGCGTTTCTACACAAGGAAAGTTTCCTTGCCAGTTATAAAAATGTACGTCCACACGCCACGGACTCCCGCGCACAGAACAATATTACTCTAGCGAGAAGAATATCAACTTCATAGTAAAAATGTGAGACGAATTTGCACGCCATCTAGTGGTATCCCAGTAAATCCAGTGAAAAAAATTATATGCCCACCTAGAATAGATATTATTTTATTGGTGGGCATATAATACAAATTAATACATCTTGAGAAGCTGTAAATCCACAATTGACGCAGTTACCTATGTTTAACTTTAATTAATTGCGAAACAATTCTCGTTCTCACAAAGAAATCTCGAAAGAGTCACTATCTCACTCAACACAACACTTTTTCACCACAAGAGTGCAACGACGTAACAGTATGCCGACTCAACGTTATGATGGAAAAATCAGAAACAGTTTATCGTTTTAAAGCACAACAAATAAACAGAAACAAGAAAAAACGACCAACCGAAACAGCAGACATTTATCTTATGGTGTTGCCAGAGCAAACTACCAGAGTCCATTTTTTAAATTCAAATTTATTTCTAAAGATATAATTATTTTTCCAAATTTCGTTTAGAATTCATTATTTTAATTATATAACCGAAAAAATAATAGGTGTTAGTTAATAAGCTACATTTTACATTAAATTAATCATGTTTAAGTCATAATTTGTTACACGATATTTCATTTTATTTTACTTGTTAACATTGCATTGTAATCAGCCTGTTAGACAGAGTCGTCGATATCGCTATCCTTTTCATGAACTGGAACCCGCCTTGAGTCCAAGGTCACCCATACACAGTTGACCGAGCCTGCTCCCGCGTAGTTACTGGACGCAGCAATGGCGCCCGAGTATCTCAACTCGCGCGGCGCTCGAGTCAAGAGTCCCGCTCATTGCAAGCGTTTTACGCGCGAGTGAGGAAACGCGCAGCAGCATCGACGGGATGTATGTAGCTCTAGTATCTCGGCAACGCGCGAGTGTCTACGCGCGAGGTTGACTCGCGCGCAAAACGCCTCATCTGGCATTTGTTATTTTACTTGTTTAATATTAATAATTATACCAACATATCATTATCTTTTGTTTTCTATGTTAGCTGCTAAAAGGTTTTAAACTTATTTGCGTTACATATTACTATTATTTTCGTTTTTCTTTTTTAATAAATAGATCTCATTTAAAAATGGGTACTGAACAATGTTGTAAATAATAATTGTTAAATATTTTTTTTTTTACTGCTTTGCCAAAAATCGCTTTCCTAAAATACTTTTTTTTTAATAGGTAATAAGTGTATAAATACAAAATAAGTGCACTCAACAACAAACTAACAAGGTAGGTAGGTACACTCGACAACATTGACGGTCGACCACTTTTCACCCTTATTACTAAGAACATAAGGGTGAAAAGTGGTCGACCGTCAATGTTGTCGAGTGTACCTACCTACCTTGTTAGTTTAAAACAATACAGATAAAATTTTTAATTATTAAATGACAGTTATATTCAATGTTTTTTAGGGTTACCTACCTCAAAAGGAAAAACGGAACCCTTATAAGATCACTTTGTCGTCCGTCTGTCACCGGACCCCTACAAACATAATATTATGGTTAGCGCCATCTATGAGAATATAACTTGCTGCTGCTGGTTGATGCTGTTCAACTATATTCTCATAGATGGCGCTATTGTACCATCATGTTTTTATACGCCTGAGGAAGGTACGGAACCCTCGGTGCGCGAGTCTGACTCGCACTTGGCCAGTTTTTTTTTATAATACGTCAGAGTAAGACATGATCCATCTGACATCTGAGTGTTAAAAAGAGCGCGAAAATCACTAGGCCTACTGTCATAATTTCCACAGCTAATTAATCTACCTACCTATACTAAAAATAGCGCAAATGCTTTTTTATTGTACCTGATAACACGACAATAATATTACTATTCATGTTCAAACCTCGTTTAAATGTCACAAATAGCTTGTTCACTATTTAAGTTCACCTACCGAATGGCGACATTAACAGATATAAATGTACTATCAATAATTTCCTGACAAAAATAAATACAATTAATAACAAAAGATTAAAAAAAAAAAAAAACTGTACCTGAGGCACTTTCCCCGTAGCACAGTGCTACACCGTGCTACGTGCTACACGCGTGCTACACCATGCTACACGCGTGCTACGCCGTGCTATACCCTGCTACACGCTTGCTACACCGTTTTACACGCGTGCTACGATCACGTTATCGCTAAAAAGATTTTTCACACCACCTGCTCGAAAATGACAAATTATATGTCATGTAACTCTAACCTAAAGTAGGTCATTAAAGCCCATGAGCAATAATATTGTACTGAATTTCATTATAACCCTAGGTTGATAATGTGATTTGAATTTGAAACCTCAACTTTCGTATGAACACTTTTACCACAGAGGCCTGCACCAAAAAGAACTTGTTCGAAAATCAAACTGGTCAGCACGCGTAGAACACAAAAAAGGCGCGAATATTACAAATCACTGTATTCCAAATGACAAATACTTTAAAAAATTTCAAGTGACGACAGTGATATGACTCCAGAGTCGATAAAAAAAAACTATTGGAATTATTAACAATAAAGAAAAACCTCCATTGTACAGTCAGCTTGACATTGGTCTATTGTGTGGTCTATAGTGTACACGCTGGTGAGCCAGGCGTAGCGTAGCCATGCTAGAGGCGTACATGTCAGAGTAATATAGTTAGCTAGTAGAGAAACTAATAGATCCTACACTACTGTAATTAAAACTTTATTAGAACACATTAAAAAAATCTCTGATTCTAGTACTATTGCTTTTTATTTTCTCGCAGAAGGTGTGAAAAGTAGAGTATACTCCTCGGGGATAAAACGTGTCTTTGTCTAGGGCGAGCTTGTATCCCTCGTTTCACTCAGGATTCTAGTTTTAACTCTGTTAACTATATACTCCCTCGCTCCTCTCGGGAGTTAACCCTAGAATCCTTCGTTGTACTCGGGATTCAATATAACGCCCATGACATAAGACACTGCTTTATCCCCTTGGTGCATAATCTACTAATATTTTGCTATGAATTCTCTATTCGAGATATTGTTTCTTTATTTAATAATTGAATACAAAATACATAGGTGAAATGAGTTCGAAAACTGACCATATGCAATCAATTTTTTTCATGATAAGATTTTTGCCCTGAGTCTATTAAAAACACAGGATGTATTTTGCCAATGTTGCCTTATCTAAAATACATCTGCATTGTTTAGTTTATATTTTAATAACAGAATGCGAGATTCAATGGCACTAATAAATGTGATTTTTCCTCAAATGTCGCTTAGAAGTAGAATCAGTGTTCAAGCATTTATATTTATTTAAAGTTCTCTAGTTGTTGTTGCATCAAGATTGTTTGTGTTTCAAATAGAGTTAGTGTTTAAGATAAATTAATTATTAATGTTACCTATTATAGCTGTTACGTTTTGTAAAAAGTAAACGGATTTTAATTCTTGTACATGTTTGTTTTATTGTATATGAGTAAAAAAACGTGTGCGGTTGGAGGACCTCCGTCGTAAGTTCCTTACGCTTAGTATATTACTATAAAATGGGGTATCATATGCTTGAGACCAGAGGGCATGTGACCTGGTAGGTGTTATGCTCAAAATATTGAAAGGCATGACGGATGCTCTTGACATCCATAATGAGCTGATTCGACTCTGCGCACCGAATAATTATCTCCGTAGCAGAAAACATCGGCTGCTAGACGTGCCTTCATGTCGGGCTGCAGCCCGTGCTGCATCTCCCATACCGCGCGTATTGACCGCACTAAATAATCTCGTGTAAGCCAACCTGGACTGCGATCTATTCTATAATAAATTCGCCAATTTAATGGTTATATGCCTACTTTTTTGGGAAGATAATAAGATTTGAATAATTTCTATTATCAGTCTATGTTTGTAATTATTATAATTGTATACTTTGATTTATATAATTGGTGTGTATATGCCGTGTAAATCAATAAAAATAAAAAATAAAAAGAAAACCGGACAAGTGCGAGTATGCCTCACGCCCTAAGGGTTTCGAAATATGATCATAGATGGCGCTACTGCATACTTCCAATGGCGCCATCTATGAGCAGATGGCTCCACTTATGGTCCGGTGACTGACGGCGGACAACAAAGTGATCCTATAAGGGTTCCGTTTTTCCTTTTGAGGTACGGAACCCTAAAAAAGAGACGAGAGAAAGTGGCATTTATGGCTTTTAGGGTTCCGTACCCAAAGGGTAAAAACGGAACCCATTAATGAAATTTGTAATGCAATTTTGGCAACTTATTTTCGAGTGAGGGAAATAACGCTAGCTTTAACTTCGATAGAATGATAATCATGATCACGGGATTACTCCAAAATGTCGCAACTATTTTTACATAATTCCTAATTGACATGGCAACATTAAATTCTAGCCAATATTTCCGGCGCCATATCATGGAGGGTAAATCCAGCGAATTTGTGCGAAAATATAAATTTAATTCTGCAATATCGCACCGCGATCGGAAAGCTCACATTTGACGTTTGAATGACGTGTGCTAATGTTGTGATTAAAATAATAATTTCTATCTATCGGACTCGATTTTGATGCGAGATAGTTTTTGGAACGTGACTGTCTGATGTATGAATCATGTTTACGGCACAAGTACTTACCTACCTATAAATAGGTTATGTGGGTAGGAATTTGCACCGGGCACAATAATTGTTATAAAAATCCACGTTTTGTTTGGTAGAAAAAAATTTTTTTTTTTGAACGAATTTCTTTAACGCGGCTTGCGGCAGGATTTGACCAGTAAAAATCGTCACGTCAGGAAAAAGCGATCTGCCCCTTCCAGGCGACTCTCTCTTTCTATATCTCTATCGGTCCTGACGGGGCTCATCCGATCACCGTCGTTTTTTTCTTTGTTTCGTCTTTAAGTTAGATAAAAGCCCTATGTTTATTTTGTTTGACTATGATTATTTTAAAGACTATTTTTTTTTTGTCAACTTTGACGCTTCATTTTCGTTTTTTCTAGACTAAAATAAAACATGGAATAAGTTCATAAATACCTTTATTTACTTCTCGATATACTGAAGAGTTTCCCCGTGTATGGTGAGCGCCATTTTCTGCAGCGCAGTTCTCGCGTCCACCACCGGAAACTTGTTACTGTACTTCATCACCGCCGCCAGCTCATCATCTAGAACCTTCATTAAATAATCCATTGACCTCGTACTCCGCACAGCATAGTACAATTGCTTGAATTCAACAGGCGTTCTCTCTAACTTCGATTCCAAAATGTGTCCATATATCTGAGGGTACTCCCATAATGCGATAGTTGTAGGTGCACCAACCAAGGAGTACGAATATGGGTGCGTGAAAAAGTCTTTGACGTCTAAATGGAGTTGCCATAACAGTGCCAAGTGACCGCCAAGTATGTAAGCGTCTTTTTCCATTGTAGACCCGCGGTGAGCCAGCTTCATGGCGCTTTGGCAGCCCTTGCCAAGCATGCTGCCAGACATGAGCATCGTCCGTAAAGTCCATTCCGCTATGCCACGCCCCAGAAAGTCGTTTGAACCTAACTTTTTTAGGTTATCTTCATTTTCCCAGTCGTAGTGAGCTGCTACGCTGTCGCCTGAAATTATTTAAAGGTGTAATTCTAACACCGGTGACAACTGACCGCAGTGGCTGCTGTCGACTTTATAGGCGACACTAGTGATTCCTATACGTTTTCTATTAGATTGTATGAAGATATCTACATTCCGTTGGCGACAGCAAAATCGTTTCATCGCTAAGTCTGGCTGGACCTTAAATATGGAAGCCTTTTTAGAACGTTTCACTTTAAAACTAAAAGAAAGATATTCTTACCTTTTGGTGGCGTCGGCAATGGGTTGTGGTCAGCATCGTGAATGCCAAAAGCGTCTCCTTCCACCAGGTCCCTGAGGCCGGTGGAGATGAGCTCCGTCACCTCGTTGTTGCGAAGACCACCGAGATGCTGCAAGCACGTCGCTAGAAGAAAGTCTCCTGGACACGGTTTGAGATTCTTTATTTCTCACAAACAAACAAACTGTTCAGCTTTTTAATAGGTACTAGCTATTCCCCGCGGTTTCACCCCCGTTGCTCGGCTCCTAAGGGTCATAGCGTGATGTTAAATAGCCTATCCTATTCCTTATGAATCTGACTATCATATACAAAAAGATTTTTTGGCATCCAACTGGTAGTTCCAGAGATTAGCGCGTTCAAACAAACAAACAAACTCTTCAGTTTTATAATATTAGTATAGATATACATAACAACTCAGGACATGTCCTGCACGCTTAGCATATCCAAATCTATCGCTATTCTACCAAAGAATATACAAAGTTTTTTCTATCCAACTCGTTATCTCTTCTGCCCGAGCACGCGGCAACCCGTGCCTGGTTTATCAGAATATTGTCTACTGAAGAATAGAAACATTTCTTCTCTTCAATATATGCATAAAACGGTAGAAATCTTTCTACAATCTGTCACTTTGTCTATTCTTCCGTAGACAAAACTTGTTTCTATAGTGGTCATGCTAGGCATTTTTTTATTCGGCTACAATTCATAAATCACCTGTAAGCAACACAATCTTGTTCCCATACAGGAGATCCTTGAACTTGTCCCCATGATTATTCTTCTTCTGTAGGTTCACCATCGCCTTATGTATCATGTGACCAGTCCTCTTCATTTCCACTATCTCTGCTAATGCCCTCTGAGAGTGCAGCACTCCAGAATCGTAATGGTCTCTATTTAAGGAACAGGCATCGAAGCCAGCGGCTTTGGAGACCAGCAGAATGATCAGGCCGACGGATTGGAGGTTGCTCTTCGATCCTACTAGGAGGTTCTTGGCCGATTTTAGGACGGGATGGTTGGTGCCGACCTATGGGTGAAGGTTTCTTTTGTTATTATCTGGGGCCTGCTCCCAGGAGTGGAGATATAAGGGAAGATATGTAATTGTGATTAATTATAAGATGCATAATGTTATTGAGCGCTTATGCCCAGTTTGAAAAAGCTCCGAAACTTTTTTATTTTATTTATTAATAGGCTTGCGTCTGATGTTAAGCGATGATGCGGTCTACGATGGAGCACGCTTGCCTAGAAGAAACCGATTCACTCGCGACTTAAAGCCACCGATAAACTATCGGGGAACATCTACTCCGGCAGCGCATTCCACTGTTTGGCGGTTTTCAAAATGAAGGTGAAGTCAAAACGCTTTTTCGGGTTTTTGGTACATCAACCACGAAATGTCGCTTTTTCGTGCTTCTGGCCGCCCGATAGAAAAAAAACGGACCTGTGCGAGTATGCCTCGCGCCCTAAGGGTTCCAAAATATGATCATAGATGGCGCTACTGCATACTTCTAGTGGTGTCATCTATGAGTAGATGGCTCCACTTATGGTCCGGTGACTGACGGCGGACAACAAAGTGATCCTATAAGGGTTCCGTTTTTCCTTTTGAGGTACGGAACTCTAAAAAGGCAGAGAATAAGATCATGCAGATCCGAAGTAAACTACTGTCAAATTCCTTTTACCACGGCATAACAGATACAAGAGAGTTTACTGTAGAACTGACCAACTTTCTTAAATGTATGGCAGTGCTGGCGATTTCGTCGTTGAAGAGCCAGCGAAGGTTGAGGAACGAGGTCGGATAGCCGACAATCTGCTCCGCCTCCGTGATGACGTCACGCCAGTCTGTCTCCGCCTGTCGACCTAGTCCGAGGCCGCTGGAGTACATGCGACATGGTCTGTAATAAAAAAGTATTACAAAGCTCTAAGGTACCTACTAAAGTGTATCTACTGTTTTAAACCTACAGATGGATTTGAATAAGTGTCTTCAAGTCACGAGTGAATAGTAAGCGCAAAGGGCAATTTAGAGATGCTATGCTCAGGGTTTCCCCGCGCGATCTAATCAGAAATGAGGAGATGCGCAGAAGTGCCAAGGTGACTAACATAATCCAAAGAGCGGCAGTGGGCGGGGCACAAAATGCTCGCAGGACAAATGGCCGATGGGGTCGAAAGATTCTGGAGTGGTAACCACGTAACCGGAAGACACAGCGTGGATAGGCCTCGAAGGTAGACTGATAACCTGGTGAAGGTCGCAGGAATCTGCTGGATGCAGGAAACACAAGAAAGACCGGTCAATATGGCGACGCTTGAGGTATGTCCCCTATTTATGTATGGCTATGTGGGGTACCTATGTGATATGATGGATTGGATCAAAGATGATTTCAAGATACAAACCTTACTAAGTACCCCGCCGGAATTATTATATTTCTACTTTTATTTCCAAAATATTGACTCTGTGGCCAGTTGCCCTCAAGCCTTGATATTTCCTGTGATTTCCATTTCCTTTGCAACCAAACTTGAGGCAAGCAATAGAAGCAACTTTCTGTGACATTATGCGATGTTTTAAAAACATTAAACAATTTGGATGAGAACATAATTATTAATTAAATAATTCTTATAAGTTTACAAGGAACCCAAAGGATTCTATGGTGTCAAAATCAAATGTCATAATGTTCCAAAAGTTCAGAGAAAAATAAAGTCGTTATTTAGAGTGTTATAAATAGGTTTTAATGTCTAATGTTGGATTCAGACGATTAGCGATTCAAAGTGGAACGAAAGTCCCTATTAGATGCAACAATTTGGCGATCCAAGTTACAAGACAATATATAAGTACCTACCTAAGCATAAAAAGTAGGTACCTAGTCTCTATGACAAACACCACTTTCCCACGTGTGAGAAAACGCAATTTAAGCATAAGAAGAAGTCTTTATGTTATTCGATAGGTACTTCCCCAGAGCACCTAACATGCGCGCCGCGACAAAATTTTGTCGACGCTTTTATCGTGCATTTGTCTCATATTCGCACGAGTAAGAGCGAGACAAAACAGTCGACAAAATTTGTCGCGGCGCGCATGTTAGCCCTACAGGCCCTACTCACATTTGAAAACGCATTAACTATACACTTGAAGGTTGTATGACTTCAGAGAGTAGGTACCTCCTCCCATCGCTGTCACAGGATCAAACTACGTAACGAATGCAGTTTATATGAACAGCAGGATCTTATATCAGTCTTTCCATGTCCATTTGCAATTAAATGTAGATAGTAAGAAGCAAGACATACGGAAAAAGATACTAAGAAAACTCCCAAGAAAGGATAGTGGGCAAAAATATATGGAGTTTGGTCCAAAAAAAAAATTAGGCGGCCACTTCTGGAAGTAACGTTCATTTCAAGGTATTGTTATGTACTGTCATTTACCAAAAACCAAACTTCATTATCATGGTTCTTTTTTAACAATATCTCACTGACACTCCGTTATGTCTGCGAAATGTTGCTGTTTTATTAATGCGCGTGCGCTAGATTATGAATGAGGAATGGGACCAGTTGTCAGACTTTCGGGCTCCTGACTACTCGTAAGGACTGTCAAAGATATTCCTATGACAACCGGGACCGACTGTTTAACGTGCTCTTCGAGGCACGGAGGGGTCTCGATGTATAAAGAACGGTCACCCATCCAAGGACTGACCGCGGCAAGCGCAGCTTAACCTCGCAGATCGATCGATCAGCGCGGCAGTGATTTAGCCACGAGACCCTCCTATTCGTCAACAATAACTGTATCCATAAATTCTGCTGGCATGTGTATGGCATCTTGATGACGAGCCCATCCAAGATACCATACCACACTCATGATGTGGGCACAGCAGCCTAGTGTCCTCTTCCCGGAGGCACATGTGCAATAATAGTGCAATATCCTTTCGTCGTAAGTCGTCGGTATCCAAGGTTTAAAAAGTTCCAATCACTGAGCAAACTCAAGTCCAATATGAAAAGCCAAAACGTTAGAGAACAAAGGAACTGATGTCAAACACAAAAACCCACCACAACGAACGGCCCATAGGTAGCCCAAAGACTGTAAAACTATGATTATTGCTGAATTTATTTGATTTTTTTGTGACACAGGGTTTTTTTTACAACAATCTGCCAGTTTGCCGTAAAATCCACTAAAAACTACATACAGTAGGTACTCATAAGTAACGCCTTCACCGGCAAATATGTATGTTCATATTCTTAAAAGCAGGATATCTCCTAAACTAACCGGATGCCAGATTTTTTCTCAGAATAACAAATGAAGTACACATATATAGCTTTCATTTAAAATTGGTTCCTGAAGTGGCCGCTCATTTTTTCTTTTGGACCAACATTGCCCACCCTCCTTTGAAATTTAATAGGTAGGTACGACAAAACGTCACGAATAGTCGGAGAGTGTGTGACCGCAATATTAATTACATAAAACAACAATATTGTACAGCACACATTAGGCGTACATCAAGTGTAACGATCATCCGAGTCGCGCGAGACACGGTTATTGCCGAGCCCCCGCTGCGTGTCTGATTAAAGTTACCTTCGCGATCCCAACTCCGGGACTATAAGGACTTTTTGAAGGGATTATACGACGTTTCGCTAAAATATGTGGTTATTTAAATTGTGGATAAATGTTACTGTTGAGTTACTTGTGTTTTTAAGTTGATTTTATTTCGTTTAATTTTCTAACAGGTGCACAGTTGTACCTACCTACCTACTCAAGTATCTCTATACTCAAGTAGTAATCAAATCAGTTAAAATGTGAGTAAATCGCCAAAACTTAATACTCTGAATATGATAACTAAGTAGCTCTCTCACAATATGAAGAAATTTTAAATAAAATTTACCAAACATAAAAAAATAAGCAAAATATTATTCCCTCGCATTTTAAAATGTCAAGTCAACGATTAGCGCGAATCATTTCAGCGTGTATCCGAACTCGGGGATCGTTTCCCGCGCACGCATCGCCCATTATCGAGGTCGCATGTCACTTCCGCTGACATTTCGAAAAACGAACGCACTTTTTAAATTTACGCTCCAAAGTTCCTTGCGCTTGTTATAATAATAAATCAGAATAATGGCGTAGAATAATAGTTTTTAATTTGTAAATTGTGCGTTACAAAGTTCGTAAGAGGGTAATGCACTACCTTCAACAGATACCACACTGTTTTACGGCTGTCTTATTAATTAAATACGAGTTTGTAAACCCTGTTCTGTCGGTAATCTAGGTACGCAATCGGCTGTGAGGTGATTAACGTAAAGCCGGGCCAGTACTCTATGACGTACCTATCATTTATTGTCCCAGTGCGAGAGAAAAATAAAGCAACATAGGACGAATCAGGACGAATAGAACCGTTTCTTTTTCGGAACGGAAAGAACTGAGAACCGTTTCTTTTTCTGAACAAAAGACATAGCGTTAACCTTTCCTAAAACCTTTTTTTTCGGGGGGAAACCTTCAATAGGCCGCCTGGTCTTACCGGATAAAACCCCTTGTGGGATTCTTACCTACTAAAACCACCCTGGTGGTCACCATCAGCACATGGCGGGGAACTCTGGGTCGTCTTAAGAGACCAGCTTCAGAACCCCGCTCCTAAGACTGTAATGGTAAGTAAGGGTCTCCCCTTACCCTTGCTTTGCACGGCACCACGTGGCCGCTGCGCCACCGTCTTTTCTGGGGTCACTCGGTAGATGGACAGAGTCTTATCGAAGTGCCCGCGACCCCATACAATTCATAGCACCTTCTTGCAGGCTGCTAAATAGGTACGTATGGCCCTCAGATCATAGAAACAAGGAGATATGCCATCATAGCAAATTAGTACGGGAAGAACTGATGCCACTTTTAGTACATTTTTACATTATTTATACAATTACGCGCATAATTAAGCGCTCCTTGTGAATAAAAAGATCTCCCACGCATTGAACAGCCCGCACACCCTTAGGGCGGGTTGCTTCAAACCATCTGTATCCGTAAGTCAGTACGTAATCGTTAAGTCAGTATGAAATTGTCGTACAAGCCGCCATATTTGACGGTTACAGATACGTAACTGTAAGATGAAGCAACCCGCCCTTAATCTAACACTGTTAATCGTCACTCAACACTAGCACTAAACTAAAACACTGTATTTATACCATCGATCGTGTTCGGTTCGTCGCCAGCGCGTACGTTTTTAATATGAGCAATTTGCTCAAGATCAGGCATCAAGCTCGATAGCGCCTTGGCACATCTCCTTGTTTCTATGATCTGAGGTACGGCCCTTATGTCAGAGAAAGTACTCTCTCTGAACTCTTCTTTGAAATAATTACAGTTGATTCGGTATTATGTACAGAGCGTTTCACACAATAATATGAGTTCCTATCGATGCTATGTTGGCTCCCCTGTCTGTCACTTTGTCTTGTCGATCTATTTTTTTAGCAATAAGTGTTATGGGCGCTCTCGGAATTTTGTCTCCTCTCTCGTTCGCACAGAACCATTTTTAAGAATGTTTAATGAAAAGATGCATTTTTGAAAAATGTAATCTGATAGCGAACTACAAAATAATATTAATTTTACAGTTAATAATTAAAACACATTTCTGCGGTGATATCTGATAAACAAACTTAAAAAAACAATTATGATCTGTTTCTGAGGTTTGTTTACCTAACTCATGTGTTTTTAATAATTAAATTTTAGTTTAACATTCTTAAAATATATGGTTCTGTGCGAGCGAGAGAGGTGCCGAATGCGAGAGCCCTCTTTGATGCCTGGGACATTAAAAAGTGATGTAGAATTGGATGCTTAAAGAAAACGAACACCGTTAAAAACGTTGTAACGTTTGACGTTCAGGAGGCGAGGGCCGAAGGGAATTCTTATACAGGGTGGCAGGTAAGACAGTGGAAATATTTTAAGGGGTCATTGTACTCATCATTATGAACAACTTTTACTACGGGACCAAACCTGAAATCGCGAAAAAAAAATCAGCTGTTCCATACATTTATGTTCACATAACTTGTATGGAACAGCTGATTTTTTTTTCGCGATTTTAGGGTTGGTCCCGTAGTAAAAGTTGTTCATAATGATGAGTACAATGACCCCTTAAAATATTTCCACTATCTAACCTGCCACCCTGTATAAACTCTCTATAATTGCACCGAAAGGCTCTATACTTAATTGCAAAAAAAAATACCTACTGAACTTTACTGAAGACAATGGAAGACACTGCTTCTCATTTTACTCGATCACTTACAGCTACAGTCATAGAATACTTAATAATATTATGGTACAGTATACTACATTATTATAGTACCCCGTTTATCAAAAAAAAAGAACAGAAAATTAAAGTAGGTAGGTACTTTACGAGCCGATAATCGTTCATAATAACGTCTCTTCGATATTTGAAAAAGGTCAAAGTAGTTCCGATTCATTTTAATAATGAATGCAGCTATAATTTATAGTTGTAAACTGACAATTACCTATTACCTCCTTGCTTACAATTAAAATGTAACGACATTATTTTGCAATTATGATCGAATCGACACATCGTAAATTATAAGTGGGTAAGCAAAGAACGCGTATTGAAATTGAAGGTATAATACATCTGTTTGTTTGAACTGCTGCATTGGTGCTGATTCTGTTGAACATCGCACTATTAAACTAATTTGAATTAATCTCTTTCTTACAAAATTAAATATCATTGAAAAGGGACAGAAAATATTTAGAACTGTCAAATTAGTCTACGCCCTTGTTCTTTTGCGATTACGACTAAATTGGTAAGTACCTAAAACTATCCAAGTGGACTAATTTCAATTTGACAGGATTAAATATCTGCTATAACTCTCTCATGATATTTATTAGAAAGAGACATATTAAGACTAAATTAGTTCGTAAACAACAGAATCGGCACCATTACCTACCTAATTTCGAAGTACCTATTTTTTTTTTGAGGATGGGTAATCATCAAATGATTCCCGTCAAATCAAATCATCCCGCTCTAGGGTGGAGCGGAAGGGAGTGTCAGACTCTTACAGACTAAAACCCACCCGTGTTCCTTCCTTAGCCCTTTATGTTCCGGGTCAGCGGTATCCCTTTCGGACAATCCTGCTTTCCCGGCAAGCTTGGGCCCTAGTGGGCCCCCTCTTCGATGCTGACATCTCTTTGAGGCGCGCGTGGAACACTACGCGCCGTCGACCCAATTTCGAAGTACCTAATGATATGTTAAGTTTTTTTTTTTTTGGACATTAAGGTGTAGGCAAACGATATTTTTGGTTGTGTTATGTAAACTAAAAGCCAAATCGGGAAACTAGTACCTAAAAGTATACTTGTACTGTTTGTCATCATGGAATTGCATGAAACTTGTGTCTATAGATCAACTAACTTTTCTCAGCCGCTTTGAAGTTAGCCGTTTCGCTGCGCAACAGACAATTTATACCATAAACAATCCATTGCTCATTCAAACGGCTAACTCTTGATACTTATTTGAAATTAGGAAAATTATGCAGTAATTCACGCATGTTTGTTTGACTCACGGAATAATAACAACAGTTCCGCGGTTTGACCGCTCGTTCGTTTTTTCATTCCAAAAATTTTCTTCGACAGGGGTCCGTGAATTTTTTGGGAATTCCGAAAGTGGTCCGCGTCTGCAAAAAGTTTAAGAACCGCTGCTATACTCCTTTGCCTACCCTTCGAGAAACAGGCGTAATATTATGTTTAGCCATGCCTTGATAACATTTGCAGAACTGAAAACCGATTTTCCATTCGTTTTCAAGTGTGACGGCCTGTACCTATAACGTATTATAGGTACAGGCCGTCACACTTGAAAACGACCCTAAAAAGACTTCGACTTCCAAATTGCCAAAGAAAAAGTACAAGGTAAGTCCGCATATCGATAATAAAACCTTACATAAAAATGATAATTAAATTAAACAGCTCTTAAGTCAATACGGTAGTGGCCTACTATTAAAAAAGTACAAATAAATTATTTTATTTCAAAGAAGGAATAGGCACAACAAAAAAGTAAAAGCAAAAATAATAATTTATCACAAAATGGAAAACATAGACGCTTTTAAAGTTTTTGGAGGGAGTATCGCTCGTTCCGTCTTTGTCGCGCGAAGCGGACGTAGTGGTGTTACGTCACTAGTAGGTAGTGCCGTCCGTGTCTAGCAAATCATTTTAAAACGCTTATAACTTTGCCAATTTTGTAGATGTTTAATCGGTTTTTTTGGTGTTAATTGTCTGTTTTCAAATAGTTTACAGATTCACAATAAAAAAAAAAGTTGTTAACATCCCTAATTAATTACGATTAATCGCAGGTCATGCTAGAGTATATAATATAGCTAGTCGTCATTATAATCATGCAATTGTACTATTAGAATCGTTACGACCTTTGCAATTACCGTCACGTTATTAAATAATCATTATTAGAAGGCTTAATGCATCTATTGCCAATAAATAAAATTGAAATGTCTGTTTGTGGTTTCAAAATAAATGCCAAACTGCTTTTAATACAAGGCTTTGTTATACATTGCTTTCATGATTTGGTAAATGTGGTAAATTTTAACTAAATCACCTCGAAATTTGATTAGGAAAACCGTAATGTTTTTTTTTTCTTTTCGCTTCGCACGGTTAGTGCATTTAGCCAAAATCGTAATGTTTTCACGAAATAGTCGTATTTTCCGGCTGTGGCTGGGATTGAAATAAAAGCAGGTAAAATCTATAGAGCACTCTAACTTATAGGATGTTTCGTAAAAAAAGGAGCATATCTATGTAGTGCAATATTAGGTATCTTCTTTACACTCTAAAGCAGGGTTTCTCAAAGTGGTGTTCACGGACCCCTTAAGGGTCCATGACATGAGTACCAGGGGTCCACAGCCACACAGGAAAATGATACAGTCATTTATTAATTAAGTATTAATTTTTAAATTTTAAATAGGTATAACTAGCGGCACCAGTTATGATCACAAACGTCATCTGCGTATTAGCTGATTTTTCGGTCTCTCGGAATGATGAAGACGGGGGCGCCGAGGCTGGACGCGATTTGTTCGTCAGTCGATGCTGGTCGTCTAATTGGACCATTTTCTATTACGTATTGTCAACTGTCTATTGTCTAGCATAATAGCATAATCGGCCTATAATGTTCCCACTGCTGGGACACAGGCCTCCTCTCTGTGAGAGGGAGTGGGCCGTAATCCACCACGCGGGCCCAGTGCGGGTTGGTGGACGTGTCTTCGAATTTTTTGGTTCTAGGACATGCAGGTTTCCTCACGATGTTTTCCTTCACCGTGAAAGTAAGTGATAATTAATTTCTAATACGCACATGACTTCTAAAAGTCAGCGGTGCGTGCCTCGGGATCGAACTCGAACCATTCGCCGTGGGAGGCACATGGTTAATCCACTAGGCTATCACTGCACATAATTATATGCATACTGTCTAATTGTCTATTGGGCCGAAAATATGCATGCGCGATCTGTGATCATAATTCCTGCCTATACTTTGTTTTATTTTTCTATAATTTTATTCAACAGGGGTCTGTGGAGTTTTTAAAATTCTGAAAGTGGTCCGTGGCTATAAAAAGTTTAAATAAAAATACGCGTCAATGTCACTTTGTCTTCGTGATGATAGGTTTTCGATAGCTTCTTTCATTAAAAACAGCTGCTGATAGCAGCCCTTTGATCCGTCCCTGGTAATTACTTGTTTAAGGATCCCTAAATTAAAGGTTTTACTCTAAAAACAGTAATTATCAAAATATAAAATACGTTAACCGAAGTAACTCGCACTATCCCATTCGAATTTCAAATTCAAAAAGCGAACTCAGTGTTGTGCCGTAATTAAAAAAGTGCACACTATCATTAGGCTAAGGGTTTAATCGCCGGTTGTGTAATAATTACAAAGCAACACATGCGAACGGAAAATGAAGATAACTAGTTTTATTCTGTTATTAAAAGATACCTTACTAATCTATGGTATCGTTCGTTTTTCTTGAGCATAATAAATTTAAAAAAAACCGGCCAAGTGCGAGTCGTACTCGCGCACCGAGGGTTCCGTATCATTTTTGTACGTATAAAGTGAAAAAATCCGGACCGCATTACTAAGTTTGTTTGTGAAGGAATTTTGATGATTTTGAAAAAACTGTAGTAGTTAGGAACATCGTTTTATTTTTGGTGCCATATTTGGGTCAATTCCTATCAACTCTAATTATTTCAGATTTTTCGCCCCGCAAACTTCGGAGATAAGGGGGGGGGAGAATGGTATTTTTTTGGTCATTTTTCACCATATGTCGAAAACTGTGAGACATAAAATAAAATAAAAATATATTTTGAAATGTGCAGATCAAGCCCTTTCATATGATATGTCACTTGACCTAGTAACCCCACTTTGAAATTTCGGACCCCCACTCCGGCCCGTTTTGCAACGATAATAAAAATATTTTTTGATATTTTTCATTTTCAATAAAGTTGGGCAAGCATTTTTTATAACTATTCCAAATTTCAAGTCGATAGCATTAGTAGTTGCTGAAATAAGCAGGTGTGACAGACAGACAGACGAAGTCGCACCATAAGGGTTCCTTTTTTACCATTTTGGTACGGAACCCTAAAAATGTTTTAATTGATATGTGTCTTTTTTCAATTACATAAGAAAAAGTTGATTCGCAGCTTTGCTTTTCAATTTTAATATAAAAAATACCTATCGATTAAAGCAGGCAACTAAGCAGGTCCACCTTTATTATTAATTCGCATTATTTTCTTCGATTACTGCAAAGAAAAACGTTGTGTGTGGCGTTAATTGTGTCGTTATACTAGCATAAAGGCTTCACTTAGGCCATGTTGTTTCATCTTACTGTTACGTATCTGTAACCGTCAAATATGGCGGCTTGTATGACAATTTCATACTGACTTAACGATTACGTACTGACTTACGAATACAGATGGTTTGAAGCAACCCGCCCTTAGTCTCACACCCAAGAAATAAAGACCAGCCTATCTATTCTGTACCGACACCCAGCGTGATATTACCACGAGAACTGCCATGGGCGTAGCCACGGTGGGGCAGAGTGGGGCGCTTGCCCCACCCTGGCTCTGACCTGTAAGGTACCTAACCAACCTAAAAACATAAATTATGTAGGTACCTACTCCTACCTACTAACTACAATACTTATCCGTAAGAAGTTTACACTCCTCATTCGACACAAAAAAAACCGGCCAAGTGCGAGTCGTACTCGCGCACCGAGGGTTCCGTATCAGTTTTGGACGTATAAAGTGAAAAAAACCGGACCGCATAACTAAGTTTGTTTGTCAAGGAATTTTGATGATTTTGAAAAAACTGTAATAGTTAGGAACATCGTTTTATTTTTGGTTCAATATTTGGGTTAATTCCTATTAACTCTAATTATTTCAGATTTTTCGCTCCGCAAACTTCGGAGATAAGGGGGGGGGAATTCATATTCATATTCTTTATTGTACACACAAATATTAAATACAACTTTTATATGGAGATTTTATGTACAGAGGCGAGCTTAACTCAACATTGAGTTTTCTTACAGCAAACCTTAGAGTGATAGAGAGATTTGAGAGCATGAGAATAGAGATAAGTGCACAATAGGCTATAATATACTAATTATAAACATACATACTTACTTATATAAACTAAATAAATATGTGCAAATTGCACCGTACATAAACATAATACATAAACATATATATCTATATAAAATAAAATAATACATAGGTACATTTATAGATCATGGTAATAGGAAATGTTCTTTAATTCTTCTCTTGAAAACATCTAAAGAGGGGCTATCACGTATGGGGAATGGTATTTTTTCGGATATTTTTCATCATATGGCGAAAACTATGAGACATAAAATAAAATAAAAATATATTTTGAAATATGCAGATCAAGCCCTTTCATATGATATGTCACTTGACCTAGGAACTCCACTTTAAAATTTCGGACCCCCACTCCGGCCCCTTTTGCAATAAAAATAAAAATATTTTTTGACTTATTTCATTTGCAATAAAGTTGAGCAAGCGTTTTTTATAACTGTTCCAAATTTCAAGTCGATAGCATTAGTAGTTGCTGAAATAAGCAGGTGTGACAGACAGACAGACAGACGAAGTCGCACCATAAGGGTTCCTTTTTACCATTTTGGTACGGAACCCTAAAAATAACCAGGGTAAGACCGCGGGTATAGTTTGCTAGTTAATATTATTTTAGACTGCTGCCCCACCCTGAGCCCATGGCTGGCTACGCCCATGAGAACTGCCAATTTGTTTGCGAACGTTCGAGGTTTACAGTGAGATTCTCCCTCAAACACGAAACAAATTGGCAGTTGTCACGGTGAAATCACGCGTGTCGGTACAGAATAGACAAGCTGAAAAGAACAAAAAAAAATTAGTGACACAGGTCATCTTAACCTCTAGCAATTTTATTACCCGACTACGGCGAAACAAAAAGGACGGCTATGATTTTGACCTCAGATCATAGAAACAAGGGAGATGTGCCAAGGCGCTATCGAGCTTGATGCCTGATCTTGAGCAAATTGCTCATATTAAAAACTTACGCGCTGGCGACGAACCGAACACGATCGATGGTTTATATACAGTGTTTTAGTTTAGTGCTAGTGTTGAGTGACGATTAACAGTGTTAGATTGAGGGTGTGTGGAATGTTCAATGCGTGGGAGATCTTTTTATTCACAAGAAGCGCTTAATTATGCGCGTAATTGTGTCGAAAAATGTACTAAAAGTGGCATCAGTTGTTCCCGTACTAATTTGCTATGATGGCATATCTCCTTGTTTCTATGAACTGAGATTTTGACCGTTAATTTAAGTATGTATGTTTAAATCTTATAAATGGAACGCTGTAAGTTTCGTTCGGATATCTTAATGAGGGCTACTAAAATTAGTTTTAATCGTTAAAAAGATGCAATTGAATTCCTTAGAATAGCAAGGATTAATGAGACTGTTTGCCTAGGTAATCGTTTGTACACTCGGCGCCCTGCTGAGTTCACCCGCGCAACATACTTAAATTATATCGGATTTTATCGTTGTTGTAAAATGTAAGAATTTATCGACGTATAATCGAGTGCGTAGCTCGTTCTGTAATTATTATGGGAAATCTGTATTGTGTTTTTTTTTTTTGCTCGGCAGAATATCTATGCGACTTTTGCCACAAAATTGACGAATCAAGATGAACTTTGTACCTGGAGTGTTTGCCTTTTTTGTAGGGGGCCTCATGATTCCTGCTTAACCATGCTGGACCCGAGCCGAGGCACGGATGCATTAAGCCCGTCACAGACGTAGCTATAATATATATTAATATGAATCATAGCAAGGCATATTACGACATATTTTCTAGATACATTTTCGAGTGACCACACACGCAGCTATATATTTCTATGACATTACCAATACATTATACCGATATATTAATATACCTATATTATAGCTACGTTTGTGACGGGCTTTATACAAGGTAGGTATATCGGACATCTTTACTCGTCCGTGACGCTGAAGCCTACATAATATGGTTTTCTACAAAATGATCGTTCCATTGCCTCGGCCGGTACGGTCTTAGCGTAAAATTATTCCCCAAATCAAACAAAAACTTTTGAGTACGACACCGCCACTGAAATTAAGGTCTCCAAGTCTTAAAGCTATGTAAAAAGCTGTCGTCAGTCACGCATCTTGAGTCACTGATGGAATAACAACGGAAAGCACCACTAATAGGTATAAGTCCCGGCACCAGTCTTGATCACAAACGTCACTTGCGCATTAGCTGATATTTCGGTTTCTTTGGCGGAATGAAGAAGACGGGGGCGCCGAGGCTGCACGCGATTGGTTCGTCAGTCGATACTTGTCGTCTAATTAGACCATTCTCTATTACGTATTGTCAGCTGTCTATTGTCTATTGGACCGAAAATGTACATGCGCGATCTGTGATCAGCTAAACGCGACCCTGGCATATAACAAAGGCTGCCTTTATTTAGTTTTTGGAATTGGAACTTAATTATAAAATTGGAACGGGTGCGTTCGATTTATGGCCGCGCACGCCAGTAGGCGCTCAGCCACGCCCCGCTATTACCCCGGCAAGTTTTTACCCAAACTTCGAACATGGGTGGGTATTAAATAGAAATAAATCTGTACATAATAAATAATACATTAGTGCTTTATTTTAAACATAGTAAGGTGTGTATTGGCAGTTGTGCAATTTTTATCAACATTTTGCTGCCTTCCTGCCTTGTTGGTCTAGTGGTCGCAAACGTGGGGCCCTAGGTTTAATTCCCGGGTCGGGCAAAGTGGTTCCTATTAGGTTTTTCATTTAGGAAATGAAAAGTAGTAGCCCGGATTCTGGATTCGTGCCCGATAGATGGTTCGCTCCCTATTACATAGGACTAAAACAAAACTGACGACATGTGACGATGATTGGATTTGTTGCCACATTGAAAGTTTGAAACTATGTTTCTTATATTTCCTGGGTGTAACTGAAACACAAAAAGTTTGCGGAACACTGGTCTAGTGTATCATCCTTTCCTATTATTCCGTGTCCTTTCCCCAAACAGTCATTCCGCTTGCTCTAGATATCTATGAGATAGCGGCGTCATCGCGTTATATATACATCTTGAAACAAATGCCAAAGTCAAATTGAATGAATAGGTGGTACCTATGAGTAAAAATAACTAACTACGGTACTAAAACTTTTTTTTGCTTATCACATACAGGTGTGATTAACAAAGAAAACAATAATATAAACAGCGTTATCTTGATTTAATTCGCAAGAAGGTTTAATTACTTTTTAATGATAATTAAAAACTAATGTTTGTCAGCCTATCTGTACTTTGAAAAGGTTAATTGCGTTAATAGTAGTATAAAAATAATTACCTAACAAGTAATTATGTATAAAGGTATTTACTATTATTATTAATTTGTTTTTTTTTTCCTCGTTTAACATTAGGTATAGGTACATACTTAACTTCTATTTTGCCATTATGAACTTTAAAGTTGTCAAACTGTTTGACGTGTATTCGATGAATGCCTTCCTCGCCATACCAGCAGCAGCAGGCATTCCAGAAAATGTACTTTTGAAACCTTCATAGGTAGGTACTCTTAAAAGCATGGTTATATCAATGTTATTTATACTTATATCGTTGTGAAGATCCATCTGACGGCAACACAAAAATATTATGTTTGTCACTTTGTCCCTCCCTCCACCCCCCGCGATGACGTCATGACGGGAGTACCTAAGCCCTAAAAATATGACATGTTTCATCGAATTCACAAAAAAAAAAACTAGCGGGTAGGTAGTAGCCTGCTTAGATCTTTAATCTGGGTGCTGTCTCACATTGTTTTTAATTTAATAACTTTAAGTAATACACGTTTAGTGAAATGCCAATTGTTATATCGCGTGTAGGTACCTACTTTTATTTATCTCTACAAAAAGAAACAAGCCTACCGTTTATAACATTTTTTAAACTCGCCACTTCATCACATTATAATTTATTGTTTAATGAGTTCCTAATCAGAACACACCAGTCATAATTTTATGCCTTTGATGCAGGTGTTTCGGTGTTATCGAAAAATTGCAAATGGTTCATACGTTAAAAAATAATGTAACATGGCGCGCTTCGCAAAGATATACCAAGATAAGCGACATGCAACAGCTACATCGATTATTTGAAAAACTTTAACAAAATGGCGACTCTGCCTTAAAAATACAAATTAAATACATTACAAACACCCTATAGCAACCCGCTAAAGTCCAAAATCATTTAAATCAAACGCACTAAATAAATAAGTTGGTACAAACATGCACCCTTGATTACTGTAAACAAAAACTAACTTGCTCGTCGCTGATTGGTCGTTTCAAATTTCTCCGTAAATTACCACCAATTACAGAAAAGTGGTATGTTTTCGGAGAGTTTTTTTATTTGTTTAAGTTAAGTAATGTACCTAATTATAATGATTCGAAAAAGCTTGTGAGATTAATGGAAGCGTGGAAAGTTGCGAGGACGAATGCGAAGTCCTCAATTTGATGGAACAGTGTGAATGAGTTTGTTCAGGGAAGTCTAGTCTACTTCTGCCATGCCATCTTCCTAATCAGGCGCGGTCGTAGCCAAAGATTTCGGGGAGGTCACATACCGATTAGTGCTGACATTCTATACCGTGAATTAGCGTGTTTCGAGCATTTTTGTACAATTTTGGAGGGGGTCATGACCCCTACGATCCCCCTCCTCAGACCGCCACTGCCCTTAATTAAGTAAAAAGACAAGCAAATGAGTTAGGTTCCAAGAGAGAACATTTTTGTGCAGATTAAGCTCCAGCACTCTTTTTGCCCTGATCTCGGCTTCACATTAGTAATTTAGCTCAAATTTTTCCACAGCCTGAGCTACAGACACAAATGCTGGTTGTCTTCCGTGCTATCCATCATGGGTGTCCGGCGGACTCCGGCGCGGCCGTGTCCGCGGGTGGCTCTTAGCTTTAATTGTCGAATGCGTGCAGCCAGTAACTTACTGTTGTGCCGCTCCCCGCGGGAGTAGGGATAGCAGATACTTTGTAATTTAAGACTGTATTAATTGGTTGGACTTACGTTTTGGCAAACGTGGTATTTGTTTTTAAACAATTCCGATGCAAAAATGCAAAAGCCTTGCATATTCTTTACCGCACTATGACCGCTGTTGGCAGTGACCGTGGTTTGCATTCCACAGGCTGATATTTACGAATCTTTCTCGATATCTTGATCTATAAGAGTAATAACATAATTTCTTGCCCGTTGTTATTCTTCTAGAAATCGACGCTTTGGAACGGGCACCTAGCTTCATCTTACCTACTGACTGAACGACTCTGACAATTCAAAAGCACCTAGGTCTCTGTAAGTGGTATAATTGAATTAAGTGCGTCAACTTTGACTAGTTCAACTTTGCGTCCACTTCAAGAGTCCCATCCCTAATTTAGCAGCTAAACTAAAATATAGACTCATCAGACACTATCACCACTACCACACCTTCCCTCCCACAACCATCCTACAATTTAAAATTCCCAACTACCAACCTAATTTGCCAACGGTACAGTCGCCCGCGCATATTGTATCATGCACCTTGTAATTTCTCATGCTAATAGCAAGCTACTGCGCCGTGTACCGGTGTACCGATGGTACTTTACGAGAGTCGCCGGCCACTCGGTAGCCTGGTAAGCTCGTCATGCACAAAATGGATGCCGTGACGATATATTTGTTTATCTTGTAGCTGATCAGACGATCGAGAAAAAAATACATTAGAACAGGAGTTCCCAGTAGGGCCCCACTGGGAACTGTTCTAATGTATAGGTATATATATATTTTTTTTTTTACCATAAGGCGTATAGAGATTATGCGGCGTATAGGGGGCTCTATGATCGGATATTTTTAACAAAAATCCATGTGTATGCTTCAAATGGATTTTTCTTAAAAACGCCTTTTAAATGAAGATTCGCTGTGCCGACAGCTTAGGGAACAAGCAGGTCCTCCTCTATCAACACATACTCAAGAACTGTGGCGACCTTAGTCACCACAGGAACATCCGGCTCGAAGGACCAAACGTAGGTGGCGCGACTTAGTGGTACACGCGGCTTTACTAAATAAAACTATTTTGGACATTCAATAGACCGTTTATTGCTAAGTAACCGCTATTATTAAACGTACGCTTCAATGCTATTGCTGTCCGATTGTAGATATACTAAAGTCGCTATGCACTTTGTGCGCTTTTACGGATTGCTGAATCAGCAAAATGGTGTTCGATGGAAAATTGCATCAAACAACAATACTACCGAAGAATAGCGTTATTTGGCTGTGGTATTCTGTAAGGTGGATGTACTTCCTCAGTCGGGCTGCTCCAGATTTGAGCGAGATATCCCGCTGTGCCTTCTCTCACTTACCTCAAAGTTTTATTAAAACCTACCTAGGTACAAACAAGTAGTCAAGATCTCGCACGCACATCTGTAGCTATAAGCACGAGTCATCCGATTATACTCAGCTATTAATAGCAATACTCGTTAATATTATTTAATTCAGTGGACAGGCACAGTAACTTGTTCAGAACCCACCTGTTGGGTAACTGATCGCAAAGGCTGTATGTTGCGTGTCCATAGCCTTACTTGGCTACTACGATGCTTTAAAAGTTCAAATATTGACACACGTTTTGACATCTGTCAAGTTGTCATGTTGACAGATGTCAAATTATTCGAAATACGAAAAAAGCTATTTGGAGTATGATTAGTAGTGTGCTGTTAGCGCAATAAAAATACAACAATGTAATATTCTTTGAATTCACGTGATATTTGTAATTGTAATATCCAGATATATGCATGTAGATAAGGCGGGGTGCCATATAGAGATGTGGTTGATTATGTTTCTGAGTATCTCAGACAGATGCGGGGACGATTGCGATTAAATAAAAACAAAATAATTCAATATCGACATTCTCTTGATTTTCTGAACCTACCTATTTCATATTTGGATACGTATAGGTCTCATTTATCTGTGTTTATTAAATGGGAATGAAAGTCAACCCAAAATTATTCGAGAAAAAAAGCCAGACATCTACCTATTATCTCTACCGCGAATCACTCGGTGGATTTGCTAGAAAAACTCTCACTTAAATAACTTTCAGAGTTATCTAAAGACAGGGAACGTCCATAAAGTGGCTCCACCTGTCGGAATGGACACGAAGCATCAGATCAGCACGACTTAGCCTGGGCTCCGATTGATTGAGCGCTGACAACCGTAAAGAATCTACCGAGATTTCAATCTCTTTTCTCACGTCATAAATGAGGTTTGGATTTAAGCTTAGTAGGTATGTCTGTCTCTCAGTCATGTAACTGTAATAGTTGATTTAAATTGGTTGTTCTGTTTTTAGCCGACGGTAATGTTTTTAGTTCGTACGTACGTAGGTATCCTTCTATAGCCTAAACGAGTAAACCGATTTTAATAAATGAAGTGTCCTTAGATTTATTATATTGGCGCGAGTAGGTAACACTGCATATTTCGAAAAAAAACCAACATGGCGGATTTAAAATTTCAACTGTCTATCACGGTTCATGAGATACGGCCTGGTGACAGACAGACAGACAAACGGACAGCGGAGCCTTAGTAATAGGGTCCCGTTTAAACCCTTTGGGTACGGAACCCTAATAAACAGAATAACTGCAATTTATAAGCCTTTTTTCTTACGGAACATCCTGTGAGTTAGAAAGAGTGCTCTATATTTTCCCCCTCTTGCTTTTATTTCAATATTGGCCACAGCCAGTTACTACTTGAACCACGCTCTACTATCTCTTTTTCTCTCTTTACGAATAGAGCGTAGTTCCAATGGCACTAGATCTTTGAGACTCCACTTGTCAAACTGATCTCTCCTTACAAAATCCATAGTACCGACCTACTGTATCTTAGATAACATTTCATCATCTGCCTAGCCTTTTCCCAAATTATATTGGGGTCGGCATCCAGTCTAACTAGTTTTGGCTGAATATCAATATTTTACGTGGAGCGACTGCCATCTGACCTCCACAACCCAATTAATGGGTAATACCGGTATTCGAATGTTAGACCAGCTGTCAGACTTTTAGGGCTTCTGACTACCCGTAACGTCAAAGATATTCCTATGACAACCGGGACCGACTGCTTAACGTGCTCTCCGAGGCACGGAGGGGTCTGGATGTGTAAAGAACGGTCACCCATCCAAGGACTGACCGCGGCAAGCGCAGCTTAACCTCGCAGATCGATCGATCAGCGCGGCCGTCATTTAGCCACGAGTCCCTCATCTTAGATAACATTTAATTCAAATATTATACATTGATAGGCATTAAGCATTAAATTAAGACGTGTTTGACCGTGGGAATGTCGCACGGAGACGCGAAATGCTAAACTATGTAAATTGCGCGGGAAAGGATGAATGTCACATCGGCGGCCATATTTTATCCGCAACGGGCGCGTTCTTCGCGCGCGCGATTTATGTCGCGTTCACGTATTGAATTAGATGAATGGGTTGTTTAGCTATTGATAAAGGTACGATTTGCAAACGGACGCTTTTTGACTTCAAGATTTACTCAGCAATGTTCTTTGACGTTGTTAAGGTTTATTTTGATAAGTTTAAAAAACAAGAGAGCATGTTTTATTGCAATAATTGCGTAATCCTACCTAATTATTAGGACAGCTAGCAAGCAAGGTCTGGCAAGGGGGGCTATCCCCACTAGCAAGGATTGAGTAAATGCTAGCCGCTTGTTCAGAATGCTCCAGAACCGAAGAGTAAATAATTTTAGCAACAAAAAAAGTACCTGTAGGTACCTATTTTAATTTTAAATAGTTCTTAAATTCATTCTTTCGCGTCAAGTTGAGTATTGTTTAAACTACGAGCATTTTCACATGTGGAGATTATCTCGAACACCCGTCCCCTACATTGTTTTCCTGGCTTGCTCAATTCACAAAATTTTGACTACGCCCTTGTCAGCTAGGTCTGCGATCAGCCGGGCCGACTGACTGAAATGAAAACTGTATGGTATTGAGCATGGGAGGTTCATACCTACCCTGCAATATTGCTGCGTACCTAGGTACAAACAAGAAACCTAACATGGCATTCATGAATAGGCACCTACCTACCTACTTATAGGTAAGTAAATAAACTAACTTTTCCTAAATTATAAGTCCTAACACCGCACCATAGCACATTTCCCAGACTCATAAATCGTTTTTAAATTAATGAGATAGATAGGTAGGTACCTATTATGTAGGTATATCTACTACTGACCACAGATTACACTTTAACTGTAAAAATAATGAAAAATCTAAAGTTGTAAACACGGTGTTAGGGGAGGATAGAGATATATGTAAGTTATCAGCAACATCCATCATCAGGTTACAGAAACCTACTTCATAAAGACCAAACGCCGAAACGGTAGACCAAAATCACACGAAATTACAAATTACAAAAATTACACCCAATTTAAAAGGATTTCGCTGGCAATGTTCTCACAAGCGACACGACAAAGACTTAATTAGATACCTCAATGACCAAATTAAGTCCAAATTACACAGAAGACGTAAACACAAGTAATCTTATCAACATATCCGAGGCATTCATTCAGGCATTCCGCCACGGAGTACAATTGTTTGATTCACAAGAGGACAATGTCGGGCCTTTTTAAAATAGAACAAAAATCATTCGAGAAGGAATCAGCATCAGTTTGCGACATTTAAATGTGCTGGCGGCGCTTTTGGACCCGCCATTTGCATCCGAGATCGCGTTGATCGGCCATCTTGCTACGTTTTTTTTTGCCGCCGACGCGTTGCCGCGAGTATGGTGCACACTGAGTTCGTTCGTGTACCTAATCCACTAATATCATAAAGAGGAAAAAAAAAATGTTTGTTTGTTTGTACCGAATAGGCTCCGAAACTACTGGACCGATTTTAACCATTTTTTCACCAATAGAAAGCTGCATTATCAATTTATCACTGAGTAACATAGGCTACTTTTTATCCCGAAAAAGCTTGAGTTCACTTTAGTTGACTGACATTATTAGAAACTAAGAATAATATAGGTATTATCCTACTTCCTATCCTCCTAATATTATAAATGTGAAAGTTTGTGAGGATGGATGGGTGTCCTATGCATGAATGTTTGTTACTCTATCACGCAAAAACTACTGAATGGATTTTGATAAAACCTTACAGTAATATAGCTTATACATTATACACATAGGCTACCTTTTATCCCGAAAAACGCAGGCGAAGCCGCGGGTGGAAGTTAGTTAGAAATAAAAGTTGAATAAATTATTAAACTATTTCTGTCCTACAATTTGCGCCCAGTGTGCCCCGGGCGCGCCTCACGCAACAATTCGTTTTACTCTTGCACCATCTTTATATTCGGTAGCGGCGCACCAAAGGGACGCATTCAATTATATACCGTACTCGTATTATTCTTGTTTATAACTGGTGTACGAATGTCGTATGATGGTTATCATCATCCTTGCTAATTGGGTGTCTTCAGGAGACAAAAGTAGAACTTAAAAACTAGCGCAAAAAGTTATAAATGTGATAGATGTTTGCCGCATTTAGTTTGTGGAAAAAAAATCATAGGTATAGATAGCGGCGAGTTATGAGCACAGATCACGCATGTACATTTTTGGCCCAATAGACAATAGATACGTAATTGAGAATATCCCAATAGACGACGAGCATCGACTGACGAATCAATCGCGTGCAGAATTGGTGCCCTTCTTTATTCCGAAAGAGACCCGTGGTGGTGACGTTTGTGCTCATGATATAAATATACGCGTCTGATCAATTTTATTAAACTAGCTGTAGGTACCTATAACAAATAGTTATGATGAGAATAAGTGCTACAATAAACATTTATACTTACAAAAAAAACCGACTTGGAAAAACCTATTCGAAATAACGACACAATTTTTAACCGACTTCAAAAAAGGAGGTTCTGTGTTCGTCCCGTAGTTACTAGTAATTTGCTGCCCGTGACTTCGTCCGCGTGAATAGCGTTGAAAATTCCGAAAAAAAAAATCGTGTTTTTTTTTCGTTTTATTCGGAAAAAATCCGAAAAATTCACAGGACGAATCTTTCCCGCCCCCCCTCACCTCCACACCCCTCCCGCCACCCCTCACCAAAAAAGAACAAAGAACCGCCGTTTCTTTCGTATTTTTCGGTTTTTTTCTAAAAACGAAATATATTCTGGCGAATCTTCTTGAAACTTTCGAATAAAACATGGACAAAAACAACGGAATTGGAAAAAAACGGGATTTTTCCCTGCTTTTTTCAACGCTACTCGTGAACCGCAGGAACTGTGCATTATTTCCGGATAAAATGTAGCTTATAGCACTCAGGGATAATGTAGCTTTCTGTTAGTGAAAGAATTCGCAGGGGTCATAAAAATCAAAATATGTATCTTTTGATTGCGCTAACTCAGAAGCTTGAATTTTCTTACAGCTCCAAGGGATCATAGACTTTAGTATTTGATATCAATTTCAACTTGATACCTCTGCCCGTTCCTGAGAAAAAGGGACTTGACAACAGACAAAGTGATCCTAAGGGTTCTGTTTCTTCCCTTTTGAGGTACGGAACCCTAAAAATACATTTACCCAATGTTCTTTTCATAAATAAAACAGTTATAGACTTATAACGCTACAATAATATTTAATGTCATCCAATAACGTAAGAGTATTTACTAACAATATCCTTATAGAAATCGAACACCAGCTGGCTGGCTGCGCGGCTTCGTTCCATTGCCTCGTCGTACGCGTCCTCGCTGAAACTGCCGTCCGTGAAACCTGCGATGTATATTTTTTTAGTAAAACTTTTCAAGGAAAGGGAATTGAAGGTAGATAGTATGGATAGTCAAAACTATCGAAGGCTAGAAATGTGACATACTATTAACGGAGTGCAAAAATATCGATACTATTGATAATAGGTATCGATAGTATTACCCGTATTACCAATAAATTATAAAATTAAAAACGATAAATATTAATAAACCATCGATTCTATAGAAGTTTTGCAAAACAATACTATCGATAGTATCTACACTAGCCACTATCGATAGCCGTTTGAGCAAAGCTATCGATAGTCCAAAACAATCGATATTATCGAATGTACTTATTGTTTTTAGAAACTTCGATAGCGATAGTTAATAATATATGAACAACTATTCTACACTAGATATCGATAGTATTGTACCTACTCCGTCAATAGTATTATCACGTTTCGAGCTATCGATAATATGACCTTTTTTAGATGCAAAACTATCGATAATTTGGCAACACTAACCCAGTCCTTGTTTTTTGGGTTTTTTGGGTCCATAACCCATATTTGCCAGATTCGGGCGTATTTCTTAAACCAGCCGTAACAACTTACCAGTAACTAAAGACTTCTCCCTACTATCGAACACAAACGTCATGGTGGCGCGAGCTGTGTCAAGCTGTACCAGCTCTGGGTCGAGCTGTATGTTGCCGTGCTCGTCGATAGCGCACGATACCGCTGCGAAGGTATGCCGCATCGATAGGCCGGCGTTCAACAGCGCTAGACAGGCGCAGTTTATGCTACATGCCAGAAACTGTAACAATTACAAAATCACGAAGCATTAATTAAATAAGTTCTTATGACTTTTAATAAAGACTCGCATTATGTCAATATCGTGAATTTTGGGCAAGTATTATATTGAAGAGATTTAAAACGCAGCTGATGCGAGTGTGACATGATAGTTCAGTGGTCCGAGCGAGGCAGTGGCCCACCAGACAATACCACCCGGTCTGGTCGGAGGATTCTCTCTTGGTATGGTATAACAGGCTGTTTTCCGCAACTCCACGACGGTAATGAAATGATTCAATCCACCCCAACTCCTCGAGAAAGGCCAGCAAACACTTAATGTTGCCGGCAATCTCGCGGAGAGTACCTGGGCTACCAAAGTACTTAGCCCTGTATGTGGCGACCTCAGGGCAGTGTAGTAGGTAGCACATGAGGTGCCGTTTCGTCCTTCTCCTAAGCATTCTCCCTTTTCAATGGGGGAGCATTCCAGGGATTTCCACCTCATTCCTCCATTCTCAAAACATCTTGGATTCCTGGTATACCACTCGCCCAGGATATAATAGTTCCTTCTACTTACTCCTCCAAAGTCCTCCAACTCCTGTATTGTGACGGTGATGCCAGATCGAGGGAACAGGCTGCTGATAATGGCGGACTCACATGTCTGTCTGATCACATGCTCTTTGTATCTGGAATACAATTGTTGTGAATTAAAGTCTGTCACAGGAATGTATCTAATAAACCGTAATAGATGGCCAATTGAAGTTTTCACAGAATAAGTTGACTACAGTTAGGGCTGCAATCCGTCCGGGGTTCCCCAGATTTGTCCTACCGGCCTAGCATGACCACGATAGAAACGGGTTTTGTCTACATAGAAATAGACAAAGTGACAGATTGTAGAAACATTTCTACGTTTTATGAATGAAATCTGTCACTTTGTCTATTTCTATGTAGTGTAATAAAAAAATAAAAAAAAATAATTTTTATATAAGAGGGGGTGTGTTAAATGAATTACAATGGCAATGTCAGTGTGCTCCAAAAATAAAAGAAAAAGGATACAAGATTCGGGCGCCAGGAGCTGACACTGAAATATAAAAAAAAGGAAGTTACCGGATTCAGCGGAGGGCTTTTGAACGTTTTAATCTGCTAGGAGGAGAATATCTAAATAAAAACAGAGACACTCTTTTGTCTGCATTTATTCAATTCGTAGGCACAACAAAAAAAAATATTTAGCTATTAAATTAAAAATTAACTTATAGTTAGCTGTACTTAAGTCAATACTTGTAAAGTCAATAATTTCTAGGAAACTCTTGTCATTATTGCATCTTTAATTAATGAAAGAATAAAAGGTGCAGTTTACCTTAATGAGGTGATCTTAAAGATTAGTTTTAATAGTTAAAAAATATACGTTGTCCAGGCACGTGGAGACGTCGACCGGAACACCGCACAATAAATCCAGAGGAATATTAAACCCCATAAATTGTAACAAAAACCCAATAAAGAAAATCCAGAAAAAAAAACCTTAAAGAAAATCTTAAAGAAAATCTTAAAGAAAATCTTAAAGAAAATCGCCTTTGGCTAGAACAAAGAAAAAGTCATTTTGAGCGTTGGAAGTTTAATGGTGGCCATATTGTAACACGCCACGGCGTCACATCAAACTTACCGATTTTCTTCAAAAAATGTGCAACCACATTACTAATATTGTGGTGCGAGAACAATAAAGGATGTTGGTCATCACAAATACGACCTGAAATATTACAAAAAATGTCGAATCAGAATCTAACAATTTTCGAACAAAGCATTGGCAAGACAAAGGCCTGAAGAAATTCTACTCACCAAAATACTGCAATCTATTCGATTGTGAATATTTGCTTTTACAAATTATATTATTTTATGGCATTTTAATAAGCGTTTATTCCGTATTGACACGGATTAAAAAATAAAAATCGAATTAATTGTTAGGAGATGCTCATCGTCTCGCCATGGTGGAATCGGAAAGTGACAACGTCAAAATAGCGTTCTGTCATCTTACTTCAACGACTAGTGTTGCCATCCCAAAAAGAACCATAAGTTTCGAAACATCTTCCATAGACAAGCAAAAATCGACTAAAACCATGTAACGACGAGATTACGCCGTTACATTACATCCCTCCCCGAAAAAATAAAAGAAAGGAACTTTCTTTTATGCCTAAAAAACAAACAAAAGAGAAAAGCAAAAGCTTCTCTAAAAATAAATCTTAAATTTTAAAAACAAAAGAAAAGTAAGACATCCAAAACAAAAATTATTGTGGGGTGTAAAAAACATGCAACACCACAATATAAAAAATCTAAGTTAAAAGACGACAAAAGTACATCTCAAATATCAAATAAAGTAAAAGAAACAAACCCTAATGTTGAGTTCAGTTAGGCACCATCGCCACTGACTAACAACTCTATCAGAAAACGTTATTTCCCAAAAACCAATGAGTACAGTTAGGCACCTTCGCCACTGACTAACAGCTCTATCAGGAATCGACAAATCCGAATAATCTATGAGTACAGTTAGGCACCTTCGCCACTGACTACAATCTTATCAGAATTCGACATCCAAAATAAATAACCAATGAGTACAGTTAGGCACCCTCGCCACTGACTAGCAATCTAATACGAAACCCATTAAAGACCCCAAAAGAAAATTAATGTTGTGATCGGCTCTACTTGACCGAACTCCAAACAAGAACGTCAACAAAGTTCAATTATTCAAGACCAAAGCTTGAATAAATGAAAAAGAAAGCATATTGTGATCGGCACAACATCACCGAACTTCCGAGCACAATAGCAAAAAAGAAAAGCATATTGTGATCGGCATAACACCACCGAACTCCCGAACACAATAGCAAAAAGTCAAAAGAGTATAATGTGCATATTGTGATCGGCACAACACCACCGAGCTCCCGAACACAATAGCAAAAAACCAAAAGAATATAATGTGCATATTGTGATCGGCACAACACCACCGAACTCCCGAACACAATAGCAAAAAAAGAAAGCATATAATATGCATATTGTGATCGGCACAACGCCACCGAACTTCCGAGCACAATAGCAAAAAAAGCATATAATGTGCATATTGTGATCGGCACAACATGACCGAACTCCAAACAAGAACGTCAACGAAGTTCAATTATTCAAGACCAAAGCTTGAATAAATGAAAAAGAAAGCATATTGTGATCGGCACAACATCACCGAACTTCCGAGCACAATAGCAAAAAAGAAAAGCATATTGTGATCGGCACAACACCACCGAACTCCCGAACACAATAGCAAAAAGTCAAAAGAGTATAATGTGCATTATTGTGATCGGCACAACACCACCGAACTCCCGAACACAATAGCAAAAAAAGAAAGCATATAATATGCATATTGTGATCGGCACAACGCCACCGAACTTCCGAGCACAATAGCAAAAAAAGAAAAGCATATTGTGATCGGCATAACACCACCGAACTTCCGGGCACAATAGCAAAAAAAGGAAATAGAAGCTCTACAACAAGACGGTAAGAAACTTCAAAAACAAAAACTAGAGTCTCTCGACTACTAAGTCCAAGACGAGAACTCAAAAAAGATCAAATCCGAGGAAATTACTTAACTGAACTAACAGTTTTGCAAACAACAAAAGGCAGGAATACTAACAATCGTTGCTATTTAAACAAGAGAAAAATAGTAAGATAGTTGTATCCTAAACAAAGTAAGAATTTGAAAATTTTAACAAAAGTTAAGATCATAAATCCAAAGTTAGAAATGCCGCACTAGCGTAGGCATATAATATATAAACAATTAAGTAAATAAATGAATAAGACAATATTCTTACAACAACTACTATCTTACTCATTCATCCCTCAGGATATATAAAAATATAACGCATATCTCTATGAGACATACAGAACAAAAAAATTAAAAAAATAATTAATAAGATCTTTGAATGTTTGAGATAATAAAGTGTGTGGATAGACAAAGCTATTTAAAATGAACCTAAAGTCACCTAAGTTATACTTTTGAAAGTTCAGAAATGAATCTAACAAATTATATGAAGTTACCTAACATACTATTTCCTTTCAAAGAGTAATAACCTATCATTCATCATTCTATCATAATACTCTCTTCAAACAAAATTATCAAAGTCAAAACTAAAACTTGAAAACCAAATGAATTAAAATTTAATTATATCTTTAACATGATAACGACCAGTAGTACCTTTATTTAGGTCTTTTAAGATGTAAACATTATTAGAAACTTTTTCAATAATTTCACACTTTAAAAACTTAGGTGCAAATTTTGCAGAAAAATAAGTAGAAGCTTGAGACTGAACGAAACTTCGTCTCCACACGACATCCCCTACATCCAAAGAAATGACTTTCCGACCTTTATTATAATAGCGAGCATTACGCTGAGCTTTTAATAAACAAGTTTGCACTTTAGTAAAAATATCACTAAGTGAATTAAGAGAATTAGCAAAAATATTCCTATCGCTAACTTCAAGTTGATCTAAGTTATCTATAGAATTACTAAAATGATGTAAAGAAGCATCAAAAATAAGTTCTCTACCGAACATCAAAAAATTTGGTGTAAAATCTGTAGCAAGATTTACACTATTATTTAAAGCTAATTGAACATGAGGTAAAAATTTTGACCAAGTTCTATGATCATCTTTGACAAAACACGCTATACAAGTTTCAACAGTTTTATTATATCTCTCAACAGGGTTATTCTGAGGAGTGTATAAAGTATTATAAAATATTTTAGTTATATTATAAGCCTTCAAAAAATCTACGAAATGTCTAGATGTGAACTGTGTACCATTGTCACAAACAACAATTTTTGGACAACCAAATTTAAGAAATATTTCCTTTTCAAAAAGTTTATTTATCACTTTAGTAGTAGCATTAATCATGGGAAAAATCCAGCAATATTTAGTAAAAACGTCTACAACTGAAAGTATGTATTTATGACCAGAATAAGATTTAGGTAAAATTCCTATAATATCAACTGAAAGCATAACCATTGGTCGATCAACTTTTTTAGGGTTAATCATGGTACCTGAAGGTGGAGAAGTTGTATGTTTATAAGCTTTACAAGTATCACAAGATAAAATATATTTTTGAATATCATTAAACATTCCTTTCCAAAAATAATGTTGTTTTATTTTCTTTAAAGTTTTATGAATACCAAGGTGACCAGAATTAATATCATCATGATTTGAACGAATTGTATCTAAGATATGTTCTTTAGGAATAACAATTTTCCAGTTAAGACGACTGTTAGGATCAAATTTATTTTTACAAAATTTATATAAAGTGTTATTTTCTACTCTAAAGTTTTTATATCTACTAGGAGATTTTTGACAATTAACAAATATTTTTCTATACCAAGGATCATAAATATCATCATCAGGAGAAACTAAATTATTCTGAGGAATTCCTATAGCAGCAATTTCTATACGAGATAAAGCATCTGGAACTAAATGTAAAGAACCCTTTTTATGTACTATATCAAAAGTAAATTGAGAAATTCTAGATGTATAAGGAAGAGGATACGAATCTTTAACAGTTACTGAATTTAAACGTCTTGAATCTAAACACATTCTAGTACTACCATCCTTCTTCTCTACGGCTAAGACAGGCGAACACCAAGGGGATTTAGAAGGTTGAATAATGCCCTCCTTCAATAATACTTCTACTTCATCAAAAAGTTCTTTTTGTTTAGCAGGACTCAAAGGCCAATATCTTTGTTTAAAAGGTTCACTAGTAACATTAATTTTATGTTCAACAAGATGAGTAAGACCTAAACCTTTCTTTTCATAAGAAATATCTTCAAAAAGTGAAATGGTTTCATTTAGTTTTTGTTTCTCAGAAGGAGATAGTTCGCTAGCAGCAGTCACTGTACAAACTTTAATATTATCGTCTCGCACATAAGTTATATTTTTCCACAAATCTTTAGCTAAGTCGAATTTTAACCAAAAATCGAAACCTAATATTATTGGAGATTCAAAAGAAGGTATAATTAAAAATGTTATAATTTTAGTTAATTTATCACAAGTAACAGGCAAATCTATGGTACCAATAACTTTCCTTGAAGTACCATCAGCAGTAAAAGCAGAACCAAAATCAGGTTTAATTTTATAACCTAAATTTAAAAATTGTTGATGGCTATTAGAACCTAAAACACAAGTATTAGAACCACTATCCAATAAACCAGAATAAACAGTGTTACAAATTGAAAACTTTAAATATGGTCTAGTGTCATTATGTTTCACAAATAAAACAGGTGCTGATTTATAAATTTTAAAAAATGTCTTTAAATAATCTAACCAATCCGAAAAATCTTTATTGCGGGATACGTCATCAGGTTTATGAAACCGTGTAAATTTTCTCGACATCGAGTCACTCGCAGTTACATCAATAACAGGGGCTCGATGCAACCTAATCAGTTTTTTGACTCAACTGGATTACAGACATCACAACTCTTTGACGTAACACCAACCTTGTGGCATTTAAAACAAACAATACCTGGTACAGTAGTACAATTTTTAAAATGATGGCCAGGTTTTTGACACTTTAAACAAACTACATTAGAAGAAACTACGTTAAATTTTACTAAAGGTTTCTCACTTTTAATAGATTCCTTGAAGGGCTTTCTATTAATAAATACTTCTAATTCTTTCGCAAAATCAAGAAACTGTTCCACAGAATCAATATGATTACCAAACACATAAGGTGTGTAAATTGATAACATGTTATGTTTAATTATGTTAACTAAAATAGAATCGAACATCGGAGACGAAAGACGACTAGCCATGTCCATAATATCAGTGATAAAATCTGGAAGAGACTCGGAGTTCTTCTGTTTCTTTGTACGAAGTTCATACTCCAAAAAATAATCAAAGTCCGGTTTATCAAAACGTTTAAGCAAAGCAAGTTTAAGCTCATGCCATGAAGCAATCCGAATACGAACAGTGCGAAACCATTTGAGAGCAATACCGCTAAGCAAATCCGAAAAAGAACCAACTAATAAAATTTCATCAAAATTTTTATATAAAAAATATTCTTCTACCTCCGTAATGAATTCTCTAACACAAGTTTTCCCATCAAACTTTAATTTACTCTTTTTTAAATCTGGTAATTTAGTAGTCGAAGGTAAATTCTTTTTAATGTGGTCATTAACATAAGCATTCATAGAATTAAAAGAAGGCAAAGCATGTGTCGCTAAAGCTGAAGACGAAGGTCTAAGCGCGGCATTATGATCAAAGGAATGTTGTACTTCAGACAAGGTAATCATGTCCTGAACGACAGGTGCAGGTTCACTCACGTCTGACGGCGACGGAACTTGAACTTCCTTATCCATGATGAACAGCAAAACAAGACTAATAAACAAGTCAAAGCAAAAAGCAAACTTCAAAAGTTATGAAATATTAGAGGTTAAGTTAATGTTACTATAATGTTTCAAAGTAAGTTAATTTTATTTTAAAATTATCAAAATAGTTATATTATAATATAATAATATAGATATATTTTAGCAATAAAAAGATGCATTAATCACTCACAATGTCAAAGGTAAAACTTAATAGGTAGGTATGACAACAATGTTGACTTATCAATAACAAAGTTAAATGAATGTCCGCTTATGATATTTAGAAAAAGTTACACTTCAATTATGTTTTTAAGATAACACTTATGTTGAGTACCAAGAGAACAATAAACACTGTCTTACCTTACAATATGTTGGCTTTGCAAAGATACAAAAACAATAATGTTGTGACAATAAAGGTCAACAACACAAACTACAAGTTGTTAGTAATATACTGTTTACAAATTATCAACTTGAAAGCTGCTTATAACAATGAAATTATGATAACATTAATGATGAACAAGGATCATTAACTTATAATTATTATGTGATATTTAAGTTCACAAAACAAACTATGTAAACAATATAATGTTCTACAATAGATGCATTAATGACAACTAGAATGACTATAATATAAGGTAGCCTACTTCAAGGTCCCTGAACGCTAGCGCCAAATGTAATAAAAAAATAAAAAAAATAATTTTTTTTATATGAGGGGTGTGTAAAATTAATTACAATGGCAATGTCAGTGTGCTCCAAAAATAAAAGAAAAAGGATACAAGATTCGGGCGCCAGGAGCTGACACTGAAATATAAAAAAAAGGAAGTTACCGGATTCAGCGGAGGGCTTTTGAACGTTTTAATCTGTTAGGAGGAGAATATCTAAATAAAAACAGAGACACTCTTTTGTCTGCATTTATTCAATTCGTAGGCACAACAAAAAAAAATATTTAGCTATTAAATTAAAAATTAACTTATAGTTAGCTGTACTTAAGTCAATACTTGTAAAGTCAATAATTTCTAGGAAACTCTTGTCATTATTGCATCTTTAATTAATGAAAGAATAAAAGGTGCAGTTTACCTTAATGAGGTGATCTTAAAGATTAGTTTTAATAGTTAAAAAATATACGTTGTCCAGGCACGTGGAGACGTCGACCGGAACACCGCACAATAAATCCAGAGGAATATTAAACCCCATAAATTGTAACAAAAACCCAATAAAGAAAATCCAGAAAAAAAAACCTTAAAGAAAATCTTAAAGAAAATCTTAAAGAAAATCTTAAAGAAAATCGCCTTTGGCTAGAACAAAGAAAAAGTCATTTTGAGCGTTGGAAGTTTAATGGTGGCCATATTGTAACACGCCACGGCGTCACATCAAACTTACCGATTTTCTTCAAAAAATGTGCAACCACATTACTAATATTGTGGTGCGAGAACAATAAAGGATGTTGGTCATCACAAATACGACCTGAAATATTACAAAAAATGTCGAATCAGAATCTAACAATTTTCGAACAAAGCATTGGCAAGACAAAGGCCTGAAGAAATTCTACTCACCAAAATACTGCAATCTATTCGATTGTGAATATTTGCTTTTACAAATTATATTATTTTATGGCATTTTAATAAGCGTTTATTCCGTATTGACACGGATTAAAAAATAAAAATCGAATTAATTGTTAGGAGATGCTCATCGTCTCGCCATGGTGGAATCGGAAAGTGACAACGTCAAAATAGCGTTCTGTCATCTTACTTCAACGACTAGTGTTGCCATCCCAAAAAGAACCATAAGTTTCGAAACATCTTCCATAGACAAGCAAAAATCGACTAAAACCATGTAACGACGAGATTACGCCGTTACAGTAGACAAAACCCGTTTCTATCGTGGTCATGCTAAGCCGGCTAGTTTAGAGGGTGTCTGGGGAGCATCCGGTAGGGGTTTCAAAAAGTGTCCGGGGGAAACCCATTTTGTGTCAGGGGAATCCGGATTTATAAAAATTATTTTCGGGGGCGTCAAGGAAAAATAGGGAAAAATACTCAATTTCACCCAAATGTCCTGGGTTTTTAAAGTTTTTGTCCGGCGTCAGCAATTTAGGTGATGGCAGCCTTAAGTACAGTGGACAACACGGCAAATAATAATAACAACAACATGTCAAAACCTAAGGCTTATGGTTCCATCACTCTCTCACACCGAGACATTCCTCTCTCCCTCTTGAAACCTCTGGCACCTCCCCCCAATACTGAGTAATACCAATTTTAGTATAACATCACTTGTGAAATCAAATCAGATACCTAACAATAGATGATAGGCACAAGCCTATTTAAAACAGATAAAACTGACATTACCTGTCTCCAACAGATGGCTTGCCACTTTTACTGCTGTACAGCACCTCAAGAGTGGCCTTCTCTATGCTCTGGTTTCCCAACTTGATTTCTTGTGGGCCATTGACGCTTACCAGGGCAACAGTCTGACCTGGAATATTGAACAAGGATTCTTCATTTATAATTCAAATTATTTTAGTGTTCTACAAATATTAATCAGACAGCAACTTAATTTAACACTTAAATAGCCTTTTGTCGATACGGTAGTTAACTTATAACAGTTTATAATAGGAAATTAGTTATGTACGGTACCTTGAGATAAAATTGCTGATCCGTCCGACTTACTAAGAAAGTTGCACTCGCATTTCATCGGCCTTAGCTTGAAATCTTTTAGGTCGGCGTTGTCGCTTCCCATTATGAAAATATGAATAGTATTTTCAAATAATTCTGAAATAATGTTTGTTTTGGCTTAGAGAAGAGAAGATGAGGCAGGCGCCCAACATGCGCGAATGACAGTTGACCGAGGATGACAGTGTCACAGTGACACTGACTTTTTTTTTTTTTTTTTTTTCTCTTCGCCCTTCTTGGGCAGGCTAAGGTCTTGGACCATACCGCCTCGTCTTCAGTAATTATTGTCCTTCTTGATTAAAAGTAAGGCCAAAGCCTCGTCTTCAGTTTTATCCTCCTTGTTCAAAGGTAAGTAAGGCCGAAGCCTCGTCTTCAGTTTCATACTTCTTGTCCAAAAGTAAATAAGGCCACAGCCTCGTCCTTAGTAGTTTATATCTTGATTATGTTTATTTATTTTAGGCCAGAGCCACGTCTTCAGTATTCATTAGTCAAAATCATAATATTAAGGTGTCATATCCGTGTATTCGTCATAATCATGTTGTAAAGTAAGGTCATATCCGGGTCATATCCTTCTAATATTATTATGTCGCCCCGATCGGTCAGATTGCCCAACCAGTGCTGTCAATAAATGTATACAGTGCTGTGTATGTACTGTAATTTTCCAGCAAACTTTGAGTGTCGCGCGGGATGCTTGCTGGCGTTTTATATATTTCCAGTAATTTATCAAATAGAGGAATTCTTTGTAGATCATATGCAGGGCATTCAAAAATTATATGATCTAGGGTCTGATCAATTCCTAAGTTACAATTTATACAAGCAGGCGATGTAATAATTTTCATTCTGGCTAAATGTGCATTGAATCTTCCATGTCCAAATCTAAGACGGTTTAAAGTTGTGTAAAATTTTCTGCTCTTAGGAAGAACAGATCTGGTGAACCAGGGCGCAGAACCTGTGATTTGATTTATTTTCGCATACCATTTTCCTTTAGTTCTTAGTGTTTCTTGCCAGTTCTCATGCCAATTACAGGTGTTTTGTTCACGTAATTTAGTAAGCAGGTCCGAACTTGGTATGGAAACATTTCTTGTCTCTGGGATGTCAACGTCAACAATAACTCTTGCAAGATAATCTGCGTTTTCGTTTCCTGCTACTCCTATGTGGGAGGGTGTCCATATTAAGCTTATTTTAAATCCTCTAGAACAAAGATCAGCGTATAAAGTCCGAATCTCATATAAAATATTTCCGGTATTGGCGTCCAGTTTCGGGTTTTGTAAGGCCATGAGAACACTCATGCAGTCGGTCGCTATAAGCCAAGATGTGTGCCCAAGATTCTTTACATGTATGTACTGCAGAGCTGATAAAATGGCTAGAGATTCTGCTGTAAATATAGACATGGCTCCAGGTAACCGAACTCCATGTCCAACAGTAAGATGAGGTAAATATATGGCTAACGAAACATTTCTATTGTTTTTGGATCCATCAGTAAATATATGCCTGTACCCAGGGAACTCTGCAATTAACTGATAGACATCTTCTTTACTCCGAAGATCGCGATTAATGTAAATGTTCATGGGCCAGAATTTGCTGATGTAATTACCGGAGTAACATGGCCATCTGCCTTTACATTTCTCAATTTGATATTGATCATCAATACTGATTAGATTAGAAAAGTCATGAAATATATAAGGGACATTTACGAAATTAGAGGGATTGTATACTCTATAATAAAATAATATTTTCTTTATTAAAGGATGATTTTCGAAAGATAAAAGCTTGAGAATGTATTTGGACTTTAAAAACTGAAATCTTATATTCATAGGAGGAGTGTTACACTCAATTTGAAGAGAATTAATTGGAGTTGTCTTCATTGCACCAGTTACACATCTAAGATTATGGTTTTGAAGAATCTCCAATTTGTGAACCAATCTGATCAGACCCAAAGCACAAAAATCCATATTCGAAATGACTGCGGACTAGAGATTTATATAACATAAGCAAAATTTTTGGATCAGCTGCAATCGACAGTGACTTTATAAAATTAAATGCTTTATTAGCTCTACCTAACAGATAATCGACATACTTAGTCCATGAAAGGTTACTTGTAAAAATGATACCCAGAAACTTCACTTCATTCACTATTGGAAGAACACTATTATTGTAATAGATATGTAGGTCTGTTTCACACTCTCCAAACACTATAACTTTAGATTTTTCTGGACTAATATCTAAGTTAAGATAATGAAAATAGTTCTTTAGCCGAATTAAAGCTGTGTTTAAAATACTTTCAACAGAACTTATATCTGAACCTGAAGCATAGATAACCAAATCATCTGCAAACTGCAAATTTGCCACTTCAAGACCAAGTACAATGTTTAGTCTATGTAAATAAAGAAGATAAATCAATGGACTGAGGATGCCACCTTGACATACGCCTTTATATGAAAAACGTGGCCCTATTAAACGTTTATTCACCTTGACATATACTTCTCTACCATGTAAAAAGTTAAAGATCCATATTATAATTTTTTCAGGAATACCAAGGGCACGAAGTTCACCACACAAAATGTGCAGATTAATGTTGTTGAATGCACCCACTACATCAAAGAAGACACCAACAAAATGATTGTCCATTTTAATAGAATTGTATATATCTAATTGCAAATGAGAAATGCTATCTCGAGTAGAGAACCCACGTCGAAAGCCAAATTGATTGGATGGTAATAGACTATTACTTTCTATATAAAATTCTACTCTTTGTTTAATTAGTTGTTCAAAGGTTTTTCCCATGCATGATGTTAATGCTACTGGCCTATAAGATTCTGCTTTGTGTCTTACTTTGTTAGGTTTAAGTACTGGGATAAGACAATCTGTTTTCCATTCATTAGGGATAACCATTTCCTGCCAGAGTAAATTTAAAACACTTAATATGTCAGAAAGTGCCATAATTGATACATTTTTCAACATTTTGTAAGGTATTCCATCAAGGCCAAAAGCTGAATCTCGTCTAGATGATATTGCAGATTTTAATTCCTGAAGAGAAAATGGATAAATTAGATATTCATAATGTCCTGAAGCTTTTACTTCATGAGGAATTGATTGAAATGGCCCCTCAACTGTATCTGGAGTATATTTTTTAAGAAAATCAAATACCCAAGGAGCAATATTATTACTTGAAGGTGAAAATGTTTTATTAAATCTTTTTGACATTTGCCAAACCCTAGATAATGGAGTAGTTCTATTAAATGACTCACACAGAGAAATCCAACTTAAATATCTTTCTCTTTTTAACACTAATTTTTTAAGAGCTTGTAATTTTTTAAACTCAATATATTTTTCCAATGTGAGATGGTGCTTGAATACTATATAGGCATTCCTAGAGTCTTCTACTGCTTTAGTGCAATTCAAATTCCACCATGGTAATGGAATGCGTTTTTTACGATTATTGTTTACTGATGCTGTATCAAAAGAAGAATCAGATCTTATAGTTGATGGTAATGACTTAATAACAGCTAAATTTAATAACTTTATCATGTCATTATATGAATTTAATGGGTTATCTTTATTAATTTTAAAATTCATTAACAAACTATCAACAGTCTTCTTGTATATTTCCCAATCAACCAGGTTAAAATTAAAATGTTTTGGCAAATTTGAAGCTTCCATATCATGTGGGTTATTATAATTGTCATTAATAAGTAACTTTGTAATTACAGGCAAATGGTAACTACCTAAAGGATCATCATGAACAGACCAGTTACAAGATAATGAAATTGAAGTTGATACTACAGTTAAATCAAGTGCATTTCTTTGCCACCTATCAGAGCCTACAGTTGTCATTTCTCCATCGTTCAATAAAACCAAATTACAGTCATTAATGATTTCAAGCACCTCTCGGCCACGGATGTTCACACTGTTACATCCCCAAGCCGAATGATGTGCATTGAAATCTCCACCCACCAAAAGAGGACCAGGAATATTGCGAATTAAATTATCAAACTTATACTTAGTAAATGAAGCATTTCCAGGACTATAAAAACTAACTAATGAAATTTCTTTTTTATTGCCATATTTTAAACGAATCGCTATATTTTGTATGGAATCATCATATAAAGTATCTATTTTACTAAATTGTAAACTGTTATGTATTAAAATAGCTACACCATTGTGTGAATTACCTGAGTCTAATCTTACTATATTATAACCTTTAATACTAAATCTCATGTGAGGCTTGAGCCAAGTCTCACACAATAAAGCTACATGTATGTTATACTCATGTAAAAAATACGAAAAAGCAAGTTTATTACTATTGATGCTCTGAGCATTCCACTGTACAATATTCAGCTGATCCATAAAATTAAGGTTTATTTATATTATTCTGGATTTTTGATAATAGAACATCTTTTATGCTTTGAGTACAAATACTCTTTTCATTATTTTTATTTTGAGAAATTAATGTTACTATTGTCTGTATTAAAATATTTAAAATTGGTTCTGTTTCAATTAGTGATTGTAATTGTTTAGCAGGACTGGACTTTGAAAGGGATGGAAATGACTTTTCATTGAATAAATCTGCATAAGATTTCTTATTAATTTTGTGTTTGTTTTCTTCCACTTTTTGCTGTTTGACTGGACACTGTGCCGAAATAGCTACATGATTACCTTGACAGTGACAACATGTAGCCTCAGTTGATGGTATTTGACATTCTTTATAATTATGGTCCTTTGTACATATGGAACATCTTTGGGAGTTCTTACAGAATTTGGCTATATGACCATACCTTAGACACTTCAGGCATTGTTTCACCGGCGGAATGTACGGCCGTACTTCGAATCGCCAGCTGTTCAGGTCTACACTATCGGGTATTGTTGCACACGAGAATGTGATGGACACCGTCTTCGTAGGCTGAAAAGACACCCCCCCTCCTTCTGAAATAGTACGACGCATAAATCTTCTGACAGAAATAATATTCTTTGTGCTAGTTATAGCATTATAAATGTGTTCGTTGCTCAGGTCAATTGGAACATGCATAATAACACCTGTATTTTCCGTAGCAGTTGCAGGAATACTGGCTTTCAATTTATAACTATCCAAAAACTTACGATTCAATAACGCTGCATTGGCTAAACCAGGACGTTCAAAAATAACACCAATTTTATAACGATTCATGCGCAATAATTGTTTTACTCCCTTGTTGTATTTTTTTATGCTGGTTGAAAGGGACATCATGTCTCTATCACCGATCGGGACTAAGTCAATACTTTCAAAAAATACGACATATTCAAAATTGCCTCCGCTTTCAGGGTATGACCTAATGTAGTCAGGAATCCTGAATTCCCGATACTTATCCTTTTCAATTGGTACTGATTCCTCTGAAGAGCTTGAGGCTCCACCGTCGTCTTCAGAGGACAGCAATGGTGGAGCAGAAGACGAAACATCTTCTTTTTTTCTTTTCTTTGGATGCCCTTTCTTCCCCATCATGAGAAAAGCAAGCAAATGAACTTGTGAAGGAATAAACTAATTATTTGAAAATTTGTTTTAAAAAAGGCGCCCAATCGATACGAATTTCCCGCGCTTTTTTTCGTGACACTGACTGCAAATCTGAAACTGACAGTAGATTCTTCGTTTTGAAGCTGCTGGCTTCAAAGTTATATCTTAAAATACAGCTTGGCTAAAAATTGAAGAATGACTCCCCAAACATCAACATCCAAGAGTTGTGATCTAATACCTTGACTTGACCACACAAATAATAAAATTCCCAGGTCCTAGATTCCCATTGTCTTGTGGACACCTTGACCACACCTCCCTTGATGTTCTCCTTCTTAATTTCAGAACGAAAACTAGATTAGCGTTTTATTTATGCTAGGTAGTACCTATACGTCAACCAGAATCTGATGGCAAAAAATGAGATTACTTTGCAACGTTGTCAGGGGTACTAGTATGGGTATATTTTGTTTGGTTCCAAGTAGTTGTAATGTAATTATTTTAGTTGATAATGGAAAACTAAACGCAGAGGCAAACCGGAAATTCAACATCAAAATAAGGTGACCTGTCAAATGCGCAACAATCCGTCATCATTTCTCTATTCATGAGAAATACTGAGAAATAATAATCTGATGTTGTGAAAAAGTGAAACCAAATCGTAAAAATGAAGAATAGATTTAATACATATGATATCATGTGCATGGTCACAGAATTGCAAAGGTAATTATTTATTTTAACAACGTGTATTATCGGTTTATTTTTGTTATCAAAATCTAAACAACGCAATTTTTTAAAGTGTTATGTACTAATTATTTATTTTTATTTAATTTTAATTAATTATTTAACCTGAAAATAAAAGAAATCACGGAGTCGGCGCCCATTTTTCAGTTAATTACTCATTCAAATATAGATAATAGATAATACTAAATATAATTGCCTAATACAAAATAAAAAAAATATCATATAATAATTTTTTTTTTACATTCAGGCTGATAGGAATGCGTGTGAATCAAGTCTACGATATAGACAGCAAGACGTACGTGATCCGTTTACAGAGGTCTGAGGAAAAGAGTATACTTCTGCTTGAGTCTGCAAATCGTTTTCATACAACGCAGTTTGAATGGCCGAAGAATGTTGCCCCATCGGGGTTTACTATGAAGGTATTGTATAACAAAAACATTCACATAAAATATGTAGTCATTTAAAATTGAACCCAATTATACATGGAATAATGTTCAAGTTGTTTGTGGTCAGATCTTGGTAAGAACAAGGAATTGTTCGACAAATAGCATCCTTAAAACAAAAGCGAAATTCAAAAAGCATGATTTTCAACTATTCACTCTATTTTCTTACAGTTAGAGTTGATTGTTGGAGATCTTTTTTTTTCCAATTATGTCAGTTCGGTTCTAAGGATGCCAAACGTTTTGAGCTAACCAACTAACCCCTTAATCTTTTTTCCATTGGTTACAGTAAGTTCTGATCTTGGTCTTCTAGTATGGTAATTTATTTATACATCTTTAGCAACTGAATTTTTCTTTTCTTTTTCAATAACTCATAATTATTGGGTTGCTTCTATTTATCCAGAACCTATTGCCTGCCATTTAAAATTTAGAAAAATTTTCCAAAAGATCACTCCTACATTTTCTTTTTTCACAGCTCCGCAAACACTTGAAGAACAAACGTCTGGAGAAGCTATCGCAACTCGGTATTGACCGTATCGTGGATCTGCAGTTTGGCAGCGGGGAGGCCGCATACCATGTTATATTGGAGTTGTATGACAGAGGCAACATTGTTCTCACGGACTACGAGTGGACCATACTCAACGTCTTGAGACCGCATGTAGAGGGAGATAAGATCCGGTAAGTTCTTTACTTTTCTTCTTTTTTAGGGTAAAAGGCTAAAAGGGTTCAGTTTTTTCTTTTGAGGTACGGAAACCTCAAAAGAAAAAACTGAACCCTTTTAGGATCATTTTGTTGTCCCTCTGTCTGTTTGTCAAGACCCTTAACAAGTGGAGGTATCTGCTCATAGATGGCGCCACTAGAAGTATGACTTTAATAACTGCATCTTGCTCATAGATGGCGCAATCGTATATTTTTTGTGATTTGAAATTCACCCTATGAGTCTAGTTAAATATTTTATTTAATAATAATATTACCAACAGGTTTGCAGTAAAAGAGAAGTATCCATTAGACAGAGCTAAGACCAGCTACGCAGCGCCATCTGTCGAAGCCGTACAAGAGATACTGACGAACAGCAAGCCTGGAGACAATCTCAAAAAAGTGCTCAATCCTAAATTAGGTAAGAATTTCTTCAATTTGTTAACTTTACGCTAATGTCAACTTTAAGGCGATGTAAAGTAAGTTCATTTTTGTTTTTGAATGGTAAAACACATTGATATGATATCTAGGCGACTCTCACTAAGAATTTCCCTTGTGGCATAGGTTTCAGACACAAATCTCAAATCAACAAAAATATCTAGACCCAGTGATGTAATAAAAAAAAATGTTGTAGTATTTAAACTTTCGCGAATTGTACAAGTCATCATTTTAAATTATATTCAGACTTTTTCAGGCACAAACACAATAAAAACATTCGTATTTTGACTAACCTCTACGTTTCGAACAAATTGCATTGATGATGGTCAGACTGACGGCGAAGAAAGTCATAATAAGTACCGATATTCCGATTATGTATGTGCCTGAAAATGTCCCGATATAATAAAAGATCAAGGGCCGTACCACAAAAAAGATAAACACGTGTTCAACACGAATGCTACCAAAAATAATCCGCACTTTTTTTAGCACTAACTTGTCTAAAACAAGTGTGTATTATTTTTGGTAGCATTCCCGTTTAACGTGTTTCTCTTTTTTGTGGTAAGGGTGTAATGATTCACATTTCTTTGGTATCGTTGTCCTTGTCATAGTATTAAAACACATCCTGACAGAACAACAGTTTAATAAAAATATCTCGTTCTCTCCTAGAATACGGTTCAGCAATCATAGACCACGTTCTCTTAGAGAACGGTCTAACAGGCAACATGAAGCTGTCCAAGGAGCCCGGCAAGGGGTTCAATATGGAACAGGACCTGGAGAAGCTGGTGACGGCGCTGAAGCAAGCCGAAGAGCTGCTGGATATTGCCAGGACACAGGTGGCTAAGGTACGTGGGTATTTTAGGCGTAGGTTTTTTTAGAGTACCATACCTCAAAACGAAAAACGGAACCCTTAAGCCGTGTCTCCTGCGCCCTGTTTTCGTGTTCGACGAACATCGAACAGTGAACAGTGAACGATAAAGGGGCGTGGTCTACGTGTTTTGAGTGTTTTTATTCGTCAAAACACATAGACCACGCCCCTTTATCGTTCACTGTTCGATGTTCGTCGAACACGAAAACAGGTCGCAGGAGACACGGCTTTAGGGTCATCAGTTCATCACAGACGTCCGGAAAATTTAAGAAGGTGAATGAGGTATTTTACGTCAAATTGAACGATTGCGGCTGGAATCATGAACGATATCATTCATTCGTTCTCTGAATCCAGTAAGCCATTACGGACGTCTGTGATGTGCCTTATATAATCACTTTGTTGTCCATCTGTCATGACTACGAGTGGAGCCATCTGCTCATAGATGGCGCCACTAGAAGTATCCAATAGCGCCATCTATGATCAAGATATGATACATCTACTATGGTGTAATAGCGGCATAGATGGCGCTATTGCATATCTCGGAACCCTCAGGGCGCGAATCAAGTACGATTCGCGCCCTGAGGGTTCCGTTTTTAGGGTTCCGTACCAAAATGGTAAAAAAGGAACCCTTATGGTGCGACATCGTCTGTCTGTCTGTCTGTCTGTCACACCTGCTTATTTCAGCAACTACTTATGCTATCGACTTGAAATTTGGAACAGTTATAAAGAATGCTTGTTCAACTTTATTGCAAAAAAAAAAATCCAAAAATATATTTATTTTCATTGCAAAAGGGGCCGGAGTGGGGGTCCAAAATTTTAAAGTGGGGTTACTAGGTCAAGTGACATATCATATGAAAGGGCTTGATCTGCACATTTCAAAATATATTTTTATTTTATTTTATGTCTCACAGTTTTTGACATATGATGAAAAATTACCAAAAAAATACCATTCCCCCCCCCTTATCTCCGAAGTTTGCGGGGCGAAAAATCTAAAATAATTAGGGTTGATAGGAATTGACCCAAATATGGCACCAAAAATAAAACGATGTTCCTAACTAGTACAGTTTTTTCAAAATCATCAAAATTCCTTCACAAACAAACTTAGTTATGCGGTCCGGATTTTTTCACTTTATACGTCCAAAACTGATACGGAACCCTCGGTGCGTGTGTACGACTCGAACTAGGCCGGTTTTTTTTTTTTTTAAATGCTTGGAAAAAATATTTGTAGTGACAATCTACCGACATCATCGAATACCCGCTACATGGGTAGACAGCTAACAGTGGCAATGGCAACTTGTCAAATGTCACTACATTACATCTGATGCCAAAATCCTACATCACGCAAGCAGTGTTCGCAGCGATAAGCAATACAGAAACCCAACATCAACTGTCGGGGCAGTGGCCCGCCAGACAATACCACCCGGTCTGGTAGGTGGATCCTCCCTTTTCAATGGAGGAACATTCCACATCGTTAGTCCATTTCCCAAATATGATAGACTAGCTTCCGTCCGCGGCTTCGCCTGCGTTTTTGGGATAAAAAGTAGCCTATGTTATTCTGCTGTATAAGCTATATTACAGTAAAGTTTCATCAAAATCCGTTCAGTAGTTTTTGCGTGAAAGATTAACAAACATCCATACATCCATCCTCACAAACTTTCGCATTTATAATATTAGTAGGATATGTCCTGTAATCTACGTTCCCAGGGCTACGTGATCCAGAAGAAGGAGTCGCGCCCCGACCCCGTGGGCGAGGGCAGCAGCTTCCTGCTGGCCAGCGTGGAGTTCCACCCGATGCTGTTCGCCCAACACCGCAGCATGCCCTACGCTGAACATGAGACCTTCGACCGCGCTGTCGATGAGTTCTTCTCCACTTTGGAAGGCCAGAAGATTGATTTGAAGGTATTTATTGTAATTATACAGGGTGGCAGGTTAGACAGTGGAAATATTTCAAGGGGTCATTGTACTCATCATTATGAACAACTTTTACTGTGGGACCAACCCTGAAATCGCGAAAATCTGCTGTTCCATGCATTTATGTTCACTTATCTCAACAAAATGTATGGAACAGCTGTTTTTTTTTTCGCAGTTTCAGGGTTGGTTTTGGTATCATAGTAAAAGTTGTTCATAATGATGAGTACAATGACCCCTTTTCGTATCAAGACTGACTAAAACTACACCCGGTATAATTCAGTGATTCCCACCCTTTTTTTGACTGGGAACCACTAAGGCTTTTTTGTTCGGTGAAGGGACCCAATGTGCAAAATAAAAGTTCTCTAAGCGCGTTTTTGCGTAAATATTATTTTTAACCGACTTCAAAAACGGAGGAGGTTCTCAATTCGGTTTTATTTTGTTTTGCGGACCGTAAGTTAGTTTTTGCGGACCATTAAATAAATATATTTGTGGCCCTATCAGAATACCAGCGCTGCGGCATTTATTTTTAAATGTCGTGGCACTATGCTGAGATAGGAGCCTTTTGGCCTCGTACAGGTTTTACTATTTTACCTTACCTTGTACTTTTATTTTTTTTATTTCATACTTTTGTTTTCTATTTTTCTGTATGTACCTACCCATGTAATTGACCTACTGTGCGAGTGTCAAATAAATAATTTTCTTTCTTTCTTTCTTCTTTCTATATGATGTCCCCGTAATCCGTAGACAGTGCAAGTAGAACGCGAGGCGATGAAGAAGCTGAACAACGTTCGCAAGGACCACGAGAAGCGCGTGACGGAGTTGTCGCGCGTGCAGGACGCGGACAAGCAGGCCGCCGAGCTCATCGCGCGCAACCAGCCGCTCGTGGAGCAGGCCCGCCTGGCGGTACAGGCGGCCATCGCCAACCAGGTCAGAGATACTTTGTGTGACAGAGGTGTCGCGCGTGCAGGACGCGGACAAGCAGGCCGCCGAGCTCATCGCGCGCAACCAGCCGCTCGTGGAGCAGGCCCGCCTGGCGGTACAGGCGGCCATCGCCAACCAGGTCAGAGATACTTTGTGTGACAGAGGTGTCGCGCGTGCAGGACGCGGACAAGCAGGCCGCCGAGCTCATCGCGCGCAACCAGCCGCTCGTGGAGCAGGCCCGCCTGGCGGTACAGGCGGCCATCGCCAACCAGGTCAGAGATACTTTGTGTGACAGAGGTGTCGCGCGTGCAGGACGCGGACAAGCAGGCCGCCGAGCTCATCGCGCGCAACCAGCCGCTCGTGGAGCAGGCCCGCCTGGCGGTACAGGCGGCCATCGCCAACCAGGTCAGAGATACTTTGTGTGACAGAGGTGTCGCGCGTGCAGGACGCGGACAAGCAGGCCGCCGAGCTCATCGCGCGCAACCAGCCGCTCGTGGAGCAGGCCCGCCTGGCGGTACAGGCGGCCATCGCCAACCAGGTCAGAGATACTTTGTGTGACAGAGGTGTCGCGCGTGCAGGACGCGGACAAGCAGGCCGCCGAGCTCATCGCGCGCAACCAGCCGCTCGTGGAGCAGGCCCGCCTGGCGGTACAGGCGGCCATCGCCAACCAGGTCAGAGATACTTTGTGTGACAGAGGTGTCGCGCGTGCAGGACGCGGACAAGCAGGCCGCCGAGCTCATCGCGCGCAACCAGCCGCTCGTGGAGCAGGCCCGCCTGGCGGTACAGGCGGCCATCGCCAACCAGGTCAGAGATACTTTGTGTGACAGAGGTGTCTCGTTAAGTATTAAATATTTAAGAATTTCAATAACAACTGACTCGGGCGAGATCTGAACCCGCGACCTCTGGCCACGTTAGCTAACTAGGCTAACGTGTCCCGCTCGAATCAGTCGAAATCAAAAGCCCATCACTCGCCGTTGCTGGGCTCCTAAGGGTCGTAGCGTGATGTTAAATAGCCTATACTATTCCTCATGAATCTGGCTATCATATACAAAAGATTTTTTCGAATACGACTGGTAGTTCCAGATATTGGTGCCGATTCTGTTGTTTACAAACTAAACTAATTTAGTCTCATTATGTCTCTTTCTAACGAAAAACATGAGAAAGGGATAGAAGATATTTAATCCTGTCAAATTAGTCCTCTTGCTTCATTTCAATGTGAATTTAGTCGGTTTCGCAAAAGGTCATGACTATTTTTCCGTAAATGACAAGGGCGTAGACTAATTTGACAGCTCTTAATATTTTCTGTCCTTTTTCAATGATATTTGTAAGAAAGAGATATAGTGTGATTAAAATTAGTTTAGTGCAATGTTCAACAGAATCAGCACCATTAGCGCGTTCAAACAAACAGACAAACTCTTCAGCTTTATAATATTAAGATAGGATTTCAAAAATGTCTAAATCCTCAACTTGTCCACAGATGTCTTGGGACGACATCCAACTCCTGGTGAAGACAGCCCAGGACAACGACGACCCCATCGCGTCCTGCATCAAGCAGCTGAAGCTGAACACCAACCACATCACCCTGCTGCTAGCAGACCCTTACGATGGCGACGAGGAACCCATGAAACCCATGATGGTTGACATAGACCTGTCGCTGACTGCTTATGCTAATGCGAGGAGGTAAGATCATCAAGTCTGATGATGAGCAAATCCGATGTCCAAAATAAGAATAAGCAATCTGTATTAATACCATCATTTTGCCCGCGACTTTGTCCGCGTGACCAATAGGAACTGTGCATTTTCTTTCAGGATAAAAAGCCTATATAGCATTAAGGATAATGTAGCTTTCTATTAGTGAAAGAATTTTCAGAATCGTATCAGTAGTTTCGGAGATTTTTATCCCGAAAAAAATGCACAGTTCAAAATGTTAGTCATATCACACTAATAATATATATATATAAATGCGGAAGATTATGTGTGAGTGTGTGTGTAGAGTTCTTCACGCTGAAACGGGTGGACGGGTTTGGATTAAATTTGACAAAGAGGTAGCCTGAAACCTGAACGCCTAACATGCGCGCCGCGACAGAATTTTGTCGACACTTTTATCGTGCATTTGTCTCGTATTCGCACGAGTAAGAGCGAGACAACACAGTCGACAAAATTTGTCACGGCGCGCATGTTAGCCCGGCTGGACAAGCTACTTTTCATGCATTTTTACGACAACAGCTAGTAATCATTTGCCAACAGATTATAATCAAATTTAATCAAATGAAACAAATGTCTCAGGTATTACGATCAGAAGCGCAATGCAGCTAAGAAGCAGCAGAAGACGCTGGAGTCAGCGGGCAAAGCGCTGAAGAGCGCTGAACGCAAGACCAAGCAGACGCTGAAGGAAGCACACACCGTCAGCAACATCATCAAGGCGCGCAAGACTTATTGGTTCGAGAAGTTCTTCTGGTTCATATCTTCTGACAATTATTTGGTAAGATTTCATTTTTACTAAGATAAAAAAATAATCTTTTGTATTATTTTGCCGAATATTTGGTTGTTTTTAGTGGACAACAAAGTGATCCTATAGGGGTTCCATTTTTCCTTTTGAGGTACGGAACCCTTATAGGATCACTTTGTTGTTACAGACTAACAACAAAGTGATCCTATAAGGGTTCCGAGGCAAGACCCTTAACGAGTAAAGGCATCTGCTCCTAAATGGCGCCACTAGAAGAAGTATGTACTAGCGGCATCTCGCTCATAGATGGCGCTATTGCATATTTCTACGAAATAATCCTATTTTTCTCAAATATAATTTCGGGGGCTTTATTGAATTGATTTTGATGATAATTATTATTTAATAACTACATTATATTATCATTATAGAAAAATACGTTACAACTGTGTCAATGGGAACTGTGCAAAAAATGCATACAGTTGGAAATTATTTCTGCAAACCTTAGCTAGTTAGAACAATCAACAAATTTAAAGTGCACCTCTCGAGGAAGTCATAAATTACGTTTTTGTTGCGGCGGGTCGAACGCATGAAATGCGGTCGCCTGGCAAAGTGACCCTACTTTTTCGCGCGTATTTTATTAAAAAAGCACAGCAGCGGTTATTGTCGCGTATTGAATTCGAATTCACATACGACGTAAAACAGCGCTGCAATTTGCAAAAATCCCCAAGATATTCGGATTTTCGCGCGCTGTCTTGATGAATCTTCCTTAAATGAACAACCTATATCTATACTACGTTCCCATGCACATTCATTAACCTGTCGACGGCAGGTGATCGGCGGTCGCGACCAGCAGCAGAACGAACTGCTCGTGAAGCGCTACCTGCGCGCGCGCGACCTGTACGTGCACGCCGAGCTGTCCGGCGCCGCCTCCATCATCATCAAGAACCCCGGCACCGGGGACGTTCCGCCCCGGACGCTCGCAGAAGCGGGGCAGGCCGCCGTCGCCTACAGGTAAACAACGTTTCAGCATGATCATGCGTCATGCTGCGTGATCCTGCGTCATGCTGCATGATCCTGCGTCATGCTGCATGATCATGCGAGCTACTTGTGAAGCGCTACCTGCGCGCGCGCAACCTGTGCGTGCACGCCGAGCTGTCCGCGGCCAGCGGGGCAGGCCGCCGTCGGCTACAGGTAAATAACGTTTCAGCATGACGCATGGTCATGTAGCATGGCGCATGATCCTGCGTCATGCTGCATGATCCTGTGTCATGATGCATGATCCTGCGTCATACTGCAATATCTACTAACGGTTGTGTATGTTTAGCACAGAACAGTTAAATAAGGTAGAAAGGCGATTGAGATACTTTTGTACTAGGAGGACCATTGTCGCCAATTGCTCGCACACACTACATACAAATTTGCACGATAATTCAGCTATTGGTCAGGTTTGCACCATAATTGCAGCTACTAGCAGTTAGCAGCTATTAGCATTAACACAATTCTAAGCGGTGAATGAGTGCTTCAGTTAAAGTAAGGCCTATAGGCCTAACTCTTGTCTATTTTGCGGCATGCATGCCACGCCCACATTGCCATTCCTACCTTATTTAACTATTCCGTGGTGTTTAGCGTGGCGTGGGAGGCGAAGGTGGGTGCACGCCTCACAGGTGTCAAAGTCGGCGCGCCCACCTCACCACCGGTTCTTTCATGATCATGCGTCATGCTGCATGATCATGCGTCATGCTGCATATACATGCTCATGCGTCATGCTGCATCATCAGCGTCATGCTGCATGATCATGCGTCATGTTGCAATTATGTATGTTTAGCGTGGCGTGGGAGGCGAAGGTCCTGACGCGCGCGTGGTGGGTGCACGCCTCACAGGTGTCGAAGTCGGCGCCCACGGGCGAGTACCTCACCACCGGCTCCTTCATGATCCGCGGCCGCAAGAACTACTTACTGCCCGAACACCAGCAGTTCGGCTTCAGCTTTATGTTCCGGGTATGTTACCACTAGACCTGCCAACCTTACTATACAGAGGCCCTAGACAAGTTGCTTTTCTGTTAGCGTTCACTCCAAACGACAAGCACAAAATGTATGGCAGTGACATTACCTACGGAAAAGTCACGTGACTCACAATTGTCACTTCCATACATTTTATCCGTAGCGTTTGACGTTAACGCTATCAGAAAAGTAACTTGTCTAGGGCCTCAGGTCAGTTTCATGTTCAGGGTATGTTACCACTAGACCTGCCAACCTTACTATACAGGATGTAAGTTTAGTCAGTCGCAATACGAAAAGGGGTCATTGTACTCATCATTATGAACAACTTTCACTATGGGACAACCCCTGAAATAGCGAAAAAAAAATCAGCTGCTCCATACATTTTGTTATGTGAACATAGTATGGAACAGCTGATTTTTTTAGCGATTGCAGGGTTGGTTCTATAGTAAAAGTTGTTCATAATGATGAGTACAATGACCCCTTTAAATATTTCCACTATCTCACCTGCCACCCTGTATTTAATAATAACACAAATATTAATGTTTTAATAGTTAGAGGACAGTTGCATTGAGCGTCACCGCGACGAACGGAAGCCGATCGCCGTGGAGGACGCCTCTGACGTCACATCCGGCCAGGAGCTCGAGGAGGACCAGGAGATACTCGTGTCGGATGATGGTGAGCACAACATTTTCTATTACAGGGATTCCCAATCTTATTTTCGGAATGTTTGTCTGTTTGTGCGCGCATTATGCAAACAGTACTGATCGGATTTTCATTGTGAAGTTTCACAGTTTGGTAGCGTGGAATCCAACTTAAAATCTAAGCCACATTTCATCTAATTCCGATGGGATTAACCAGAGATACAGCTTGACCTCTTTGTCGTACTAGCCTACCACCAAGGAGGTCAATTAAAATGGTCAATCCTAGTCTACAAATTATATTTATGATCTTCAACAGACGAACCATCTGACAAAGAAGATGAGAAACCAGATTCAAATAAACTGGATGCTATCACTGAAGAGTCGCAGCCAGGTCATGGGGAGGAGACGGAACAGAACGAGGTAGAAGAGGAGACACAGGAGAAGGAGGGTGACGTCACGGACAGCGAGAGTGACTCCACTGATGATGAGTTCCCTGATACTCATATTAAGGTACTATTTTTAGGGTTCAGTACCTCAAAAGGAAAAACGGAACCCTTATAGGATCACTTCGTCCGTCTGTCCGTGGCAAGTACAGTTTCTAAGGAACATAATATCTTTTCATGTTTCTATTTTCATTGGTTTATGACACCTATGCGTTTTCTGTCAGTCAGTCCATCACAGGACCGTTTATATGTTAATCCGTTTTCAGGTTGATCATGGAACTGGGGAAGTCATCGTCCAATCAAAATCGAGAACGTTCTCTGAGACATCAGACAAAAGTAAGTACTTTATTATCTTTATGTATCATCTCCAAATTCTGACAGTCTGGTCAAGTTTGGTCAGAAAATGGCTGTCAAATATCATGCTATAATGCGATTCACATAAGAGTCCACTTCGACGCTATGTTGGCTCCCCTGAATGTCAAAATGTTACAACGTCAACACAACAACAAACAAAATGTTTAACGGTGTTAGGAGTTTTCTTTCAGCACCAATTCTTGTTCACCAGTTATTAGTGTCAAGCATTACTTTAACACGTACATCTAAAAAAAACTGGCCAGGTGCGAGTCGGACTTGTGCACTGAGGGTTCCGTACCTTCCTCAGGCGTATAAAAACATTATGGCACAGTAGCGCCATCTATGAGAATATAGTTGAAAAGCATCAACCAGCAGCAGTAAGCTATATTCTCATAGATGGCGTTTAACATACTGTTATGTTTGTAGGGGTCCTGTGACAAACGGACGACAAAGTGATCTTATAAAGGTTCCGAATTATCTTTTGAGGTACGGAACCCTAAAAAATACACAGAAGGCCTAGACCTCAGATCATAGAAACAAGGAAATATGCCATCATAGCAAATTAGTACCGGAACAACTGATGCCACTTTTAGTACATTTTTCGACACAATTACGCGCATAATTAAGCGCTCCTTGTGAATAAAAAGATCTCCCACGCATTCAACATTCCGCACACCCTTAATCTAACACTGTTAATCGTCACTCAACACTAGCACTAATCTAAAACACTGTATTTATACCATCGATCGTGTTCGGTTCGTCGCCAGCGCGTATGTTTTTAATATGAGCAATTTGCTCAAGATCAGGCATCAAGCTCGATAGCGCCTTGGCACATCTCCTTGTTTCTATGATCTGAGGCCTAGACAGAGGAGCTAACATAGTGTCGAAAGGAACTCAGTAGAACGCTCTGTAAGGATACTCTTTAAAATTTTTGTCACAACAATTTTTACAATTTTAGCCGAAGACAAAATGCCCTCATTCCCGTCACTACCAAAGAAAGGCGGCAAGAAGCCGCAGAAGGAGAAGCAACAGAAGGCAACAGAAGAGAAGCGAGAAGAGAAGGGAATGAAGCGAGGGCAGCGCAGCAAGATCAAGAAGATGAAGGAAAAGTATAAGGATCAGGACGACGAGGACAGAGCCATCATGATGCAGATACTACAGGTACATAAAGAACTTCTTATCTTCTACATGCATAAGCATAGCATAATCGGCCTATAATGTTCCCACTGCTGGGACACAGGCCTCCTCTGTGAGAGGGAGTGGGCCGTAGTCCACCACGCGGGCCCAGTGCGGGTTGGTGGACGTCACATGTCTTTGAATTTTTGGTTCTAGGACATGCCGGTTTCCTCACGATGTTTGCCTTCACCATTAAAGCAAGTGATAATTAATTTCTAATACGCACAAGACTTCGAAAAGTCAGCGGTGCGTGCCTCGGGATCGAACTCGAACCATTCGCCGTGGGAGGCACATGGTTAAACCACTAGGCTATCACTGCTCTTCTACATACAGGGTGTACAAAGACACATCACAAGCTGACACCTACGCATATGTACGTATAACTAAGTAACATTGAGCAAAAATAATTGCTGGGAAACGACTTTTATTTTTAGGTATTAAAACAGCAGTTTTTTTGTAATTACGCGCTACCGACTGTGTCTATGGGTGTGTTGACTGTGTTGATTTGTACGGGACGGGGGAGGTGGAGTACAGGCGTGCCCCGGACCCAGAGCCCAGCCGCTGCCGCCCGGAATAAAAAAAAAATAGTTTACAGTAGAATCCGGTTAAGCGACGGCCAAGGGACCGGTGATATTACGTCGTACTAACCGGACGCCGTACTAAACGAACAGACAATTTTGTTTTTTATTAATCACATATTAATGTATTTATTCATAAGTAGGCGAATAGCAAATAAAAAAAAAATATTAAAATATTTTTTTTTATTTATTTCACATACGTATGTATGACTATGTGTCAGAGCTAAGAATGAGAAGAAATGTAAGCCATTTTTGTACGCGTACCTACTCACTCGTTACCCGCAAATTAAGTATCTATATGTACTGCTGTAAAATAAACAGTCGCATTCTAATCAGCCATGTGCAGGTGCGCGGGGCGGAGATATTATTTGTAAATACGTCAACGCTCGTCGTTGTAACCGGACAAATGTTTAAAATTCGGTCGTTAAAAGCGGTCGGTCGTTGTAAGCGGAGTCGTAATAATCGGATGTACTTTCATGGTGGCTCATACATATGCCTATACTTACGTCGCTAAAAACGGTTGGTTGTTATATGCGAAGTCGTACTAAACGGACTACACTGTATTTAGAAGAAAGTTTTACAATAATATTTAAAACTTAAAATAGACAAAAAAATCGCGCATATACAAACATACATACATACTTACATACATACATACGGGATGAATACAGAACCTCCTTCTTTGAAGTCGGTTAAAAAAACCTTAAAACGTGAAAAACGTAAAAAAAATAGATTTTAACCTTCAATATCTCCATAACCAGCCGGTTCCCAGGTATAGTCTTGTACAAGAAAATCGTCATATTGATGGGTAGAATGGTCTTAATTTTCGTTTAGCGTTTTTTCGCACCCGATATATTGAATAACAATAATAAATAATAATTAATGATTGTTTTTCAGTCAGCGAAAGGCGAGAAGGCGTCGAAGAAGGCGCAGAAGAAGGCGGCGGCCGCGAAGGCCAACAATGTTCGGACGGGCCCCCGCGGCGTGCGGATCCCGCAGCCCGCCCCGCTGCTGCTGGAGGCCGACTCGGAGCCCGACGACGAGCCGGAGCCCGACGTCAGTCACGCATACACTCATTTTTTACACCTACCCTACACCTACCCCTCCCTACACCTACCCTACGCCTACCCTACGCGTATCCTACGCCTACCCTACGCCTACCCCACGCCTACCCTACGCCTACCCCACGCCTACCCCACGCCTACGCTACGCCTACCCTACACATACCCTACGCCTACCCTACACCCTACAACCCAAACCTCAAAAATAAGTTTCAAGCTTCTAGCTTTAAAAATGACGTAATAACCATACAAACTTTTATCCCCTATTTCAACCCTTTACAGCCCTTTTTCGCGTTAAAAAGTAGCATATGTTCTTTCTCAGGCTCTAGACTATCTCTGTACCAAATTTCATTTGAATCGGTTCAGTAGTTTAGGCGTGATTGAGTAACACACAGACAGACAGACAGACAGAGTTACTTTTACATTTATAATATTAGTAAGGATTTAAATACATGAGTAAAATTTTTTAGGCATTTGGCAGGCGTTTAATCAACATGCCAGCTGGAATTTTAGCGTGGTCGTGCTGGGAAGGAATCTTGCCAGCACGACCTGTATATCTATGATAATTGAGAGTATAAAAAGTCCTCAGATCATAGAAACAAAGATATATGCCATCATAGCAAATTAGTACGGGAACAAATGATGCCACTTTTAGTATATTTTTCGACACAATTACGCGCATAATTAAGCGCTCCTTGTGAATAAAAAGATCTCCCACGCATTGAAAATTCCGCACACCCTCAATCTAACACTGTTAATCGTCACTCAACACTAGCACTAAACTAAAACACTGTATTTATACCATCGATCGTGTTCGGTTCGTCGCCAGCGCGTACGATTTTAATATGAGCAATTTGCTCAAGATCGCATCAAGCTCGATAGCGCCTTGGCACATCTCCTTGTTTCTATGATCTGAGAAAAAGTCTAATTAGTTGCATAAAATAGTACAAATTAAAAGGATTTTATTATCATCAATCTGACTATCTGAATCTGAATATGGCTATCATTATACAAAAAGATTTTTTCGAATCCGACTGGTAGTTCTAGAGCAGTGGTGGACAAACTTTTTTAATGGCGGAAAATTCAGAGGGCCAGAATTTTAGGAAAAATGTATTTTGTGTTGAAACTTTTAATCATCTAAAAACATTACCGCATTACACACTTGCACATACAGGGTAAAATTAAAACCAGTGCGGATATTTTAGGAGGTGAAAGTACTCATGAATATGATTAACTTTTAGTATGGGACTGACACTGTAATATGAAAAAAAAAATCTGCTTATCCATACATTTTGATCGTGTTGTAGTGCATTTTTGTAGGGAACAGCTGATTTTTTTTTTTCATATTTCAGTGTCGGTCCCATAATAAAAGTTGATCATATTCATGAGTAGTTTCACCTAAAATATCCGCACTGGTTTTAATTTTACCGTGTATGTTCCCAAAAGGACCGTCGGCGGGCCGGATTAAATGCTTTCGCGGGCCGGAGCTGGCCCGCGGGCCGTACTTTGCCCATCACTGTTCTAGAGATTAGCGTGTTTAAACAAAAAGCCTCTTCAACAAATGTCCCACAGTTGGAGCAGCCGGGCCCCGCCGCGGACACGGAGCTGCTGGGCCAGCTCACCGGCGTCCCGCTGCCGGACGACGAGCTGCTGTTCGCGGTGCCCGTCGTCGCACCGTACTCCGCGCTCAACAACTACAAGTGAGTACTGTGCCCACAGAATATCTCCCAACCACCCCGGTGCCCCGTCCGGGTAACGGGACAGTAGCGGAAAATGGTTTCATGGACCCCGGTAGTGCTGACTAACTACTAATCATGCCGCGATCGTTCCGTCCCGTTAACGGGACAGTTGGGGAAATAGTGTCATCGACCCCGGTAGTGCCGACTGACAGCCGGGCCCCGACGATGACAGCTGCTGAGTCAGCTGTCCCGTTGTCAGAAGACGAGCTGTTCGCGGTGCTCGTCGTCGCGCCCTACTCCGCGCTCAACAACTACAAGTGAGTACCCACTGTTGGCCATAGGAAACTCCCATCCACCCCGGTACCCCGTCCCGGTAACGGGACAGTTGGGGAAATAGTTTAATCTACCCCGGTAGTGCTGACTAACAGCCCGGCCACGACTTTTGACTTAGCGGACCTATGAAATCACTACCACCTCAGATAATAGAAACAAGGGATATATGCCAAGGCGCTAAACTTTGATATGGTCACATTGACCGTATTTAAAACGTACGCGCTGGCGACGAACCGAGCACGATCGATGATATAAATACAGTGTTTTAGTTTAGTGCTAATGTTGAGTGACGATTAACAGTAGATTGAGGGTGTGCGGAATTTTTAATGCGTGGGAGATCTTTTTATTCACAAGGAGCGCTTGGAATTGTGTCCAAAAATGTTTTAAAAGTGGCGACAGTTGTTCCCATACTAATTTGCTATGATGGCATATCTCCTTGTTTCTATGATCTGAGGGGGGCACCGAGGCTGCAGGCGATTGGTTCGTCAGTCGATGCTCGTCGTATAATTGGACCATTCTCTAGTACCTATTGTCAACTGTCTATTGTCTATTGGGCCGAAAATGTACATGCGCGATGTGTGGTACTTACACCACGTATTCTTTCCCCAGGTACAAGGTGAAGCTGACCCCGGGTACCGGCAAGCGCGGCAAGGCGGCCAAGACGGCCGTGCAGGTGTTCCTGCGCGACAAGGCCGCCACGGCCCGCGAGAAGGACCTCCTCAAGGCCGTCAAAGAGGAAAACATCGCCCGCAACTTCCCCGGGAAAGTTAAACTATCCGCCCCGCAGTTGCATAAACATAAAAAATAGGAATAGTACCCGGCAGTAAATAGTAGAAAAGTTTCACATAAAAAATCTCTTCTACGCTATGTTGGCTGCCCTGAATGTCAATATTTTACGTTTTTAACGGTGTTGGGAGTTTTCTTTCAGTACCAATTCTCGTTCAACACTTTTTAGTGTCCTATCCTCAGATCATAGAAACATGGGAGATGTGCCAAGGCGCTATCGAGCTTGATGCCTGATTTTGAGCAAATTGCTCATACTAAAAACGTACGCGCTGGCGACGAACCGAACACGATCGATGGTATAAATACAGTGTTTTAGTTTAGTGCTAGTGTTGAGTGACGATTAACAGTGTCAGATTTAGGGTGTGCGGAATGTTCAATGCGTGGGAGATCTTTTTATTCACAAGGAGCGCTTAATTATGCGCGTAATTGTGTCGAAAAATGTACTAAAAGTGGCATCAGTTGTTCCCGTACTAATTTGCTATGATGGCATATTTCCTTGTTTCTATGATCTGAGGTCCTATCCTAGACATTACATATAAATTATAACACATAAATCTACATAAAACAAAACATTAAGACCTAAATAAAAGTGACATTCAGGGCAGCCAACATAGCGTCCAAGGGACGTCTTACGTGAAGCGCTCTTTAACTTGGCTGTTCGGCCGCTGAGAGAATGCCTTTCTGACAAGCCGTGATTGTATGGCCGACGAAAATGAAAACTATACTCAGAGGCACAATTAACCGGCCACCTATGTTTAGTGTCACCACGTTTGCTTTCGAAATCGTAAAAATGTTTCGGAACACAAATCAGAAAAGCAGTGAGAGTAATAAGCGTTTAATTTATTGCTATAGTAGCTACTTATGAAGTAACATTCATCATGATATGCTTTATTTAACTTAAACAAATGTGGTGACACTAAACATAGGTGGCCGGTTAATTGTGCCTCTGAGTATATTTTACGATTGAAATTATTTTCATCGTTTAAATGGACTATTGATACTAATTTAAGTAGAATTCTTATTATAACATTAATCTACAGTAAATTAAATTAGTTTAGTGCTAAATTAAGCGTGTGTCAGAAACGCATTCTCTCAGCGGCCGGACTGTAGTGCTGTATTCCTGTGGCGAGTAAGGTCGCCTGTACCCCGATCATGAGTTTTTTTGACGTATAGTTTCGTTAACGTAAGCATATTTTGAATTTAAAATACAGCAGCCCTGGAACATTTTGATAAAATTTTATACAATATGCACATTTTAAAAAATACAGAGAAATTAATTAAGTATTTAATTTATATAAATATTGTGTAACAAACGTGTATTTTCAATTCAAAATATGCTTACGTTAACGATACTACACGTCAAAAAAACTCATGATCGGGGTACTGAGCTCCTGAGGATGCGCTGTGTTGACAGTGGGATCTGCTTATCCCAAGCTGTCGGCATTATAAAGGGTCGGCAACGCGCATGTGACACTCGGAGTTGCAACCGTTTCATTGGCTACGGTGACCGCTTATCTTCAGGCGGGCGGAAAATAGTTTAAAAAATGGCATAATAATTGTGGTAATATAGAAACTAAACAATGTCTACCTATGAACTGAAAATAAATGATATTTTTTTTTAATTATGGTAATCATTTATTTGTTAAGTTTAAGTAAACAGAAATATCCCGTTATCAAAATAACATAACAATTTAAATAATGACAAAGATCTTTATGGAGGCTATACACGATGAGGTGGCCAGAGATCTGGACTAGAGATGCCACGAATAGTGATTTGGCCGAATACCGAATATTCGGACACGCTATAAGCCGAAGTGCCGAATGTGCGGCAAAAGATGTGTGCATTTCATGCGTGACAGGTAACGATCTGTCTCATTGCGGTGTTTGCGGAGGCAGCGGGCGTTGTTTCATTTACGAGTAGATCGTGTGATTATTTGTTCTTTATTACATCACACTGTGTTACTAATAAATCGTTTGCTACCACCAAATGCTGATAAATTACTTTCACTAATCACAAGATAACTATAATTTGTGTTTAAAACAGATACATTTTTGAGTAATATGTGCGCTGTTTTTTTCATGATTTGATATTCAGTATTCGGCCGAATTACGAATATTAAAAAAAGTTGCCGAATACCGTAATCGAATATTCGTGACATCTCTAATCTGGACTGTCCGGTCCAATCCTTCGGGGAAAACCGTGGTGTGTAGCAAGAAATCTCGAATGAAATAAATATCTTTTCTATAACTAAAAACGCGGACGCAGGCGGCCTGTCATCGAAAAAAATTTTAAACACTGTTTTATACTTTCACGGTTTTTTACTTCACTAAACAATTTACTTACGGGATAACTTCCGTGATTTTTGTTTGGATTGAGTTCCCGATATATAAATCACGGAAGTTATCCCGTAAGTAAATTGTTTAGTGAAATAAATTTTGTTCAACGGACGGATGGCCGGTTGAGACCGCGGGGTGAACTATGCGCGGCGGATGCGCTTGCACAACTTGCGCCTTCGGTCCGCGTTACCTTTGATATGTGGCGTTCTGTAATAGCTGCTTACCCCCAATAGGAAGGCGTGGGTACAATATGTATGACAAGTTGAATAAAGCTTGTTAATAGTCCTCTTCTTCGGCTTCTTCTCCGAAGCCCTCGCCTTCTCCCATGACCTCGGGCGGCGGGGGAGGGGGCAGGTGCGCGATGCGGTATTGCTGAAACACATTGTCATAATATAATAAATAATATCCGGAGAGGTAATGCACATTAACTGCATGGCCCATACCAGGCCCGGTTCATAAACGGCTCATCTCAGATACAGATCAAAGGAGCGTTTGTAGTTGTACGCACGCTGCGACAACGATTCCCATACTAATTTCCCATACTTAATAACATTTAAAATCTCCTTGTTTCTATGATCTGAGACTGCTACCAACTACCTATGGTTTCTGGCACAGATAATATAATACTATACGTACAGATGCCTCATCTCATACAAAGAAATGTGACCGATTTAGCGCGGGCTATCTTCGGGCTATACATTTTTCCGTGCTTAAAGGATTTTTCAAAATTTGAACAAATATTTTTCATGATGTATTTTTTAATGTTCTCAATTTTACGCATACTTCAATAACAAATCGATACATTTAATGCCATCTACTATGAGTTATTTCAACAAATGTTCCTTTGTTCCTGATGAGACCCCATGGTTTCTGGTAATTTTTAACCACCTTCAAAAAAGGGGAGGTTCTGTATTTTTTCACTTGATATACGTCATGAGCTACAATACTGCTGACTTGCTAATCTTTTCAGGTAGGACGGCTAAAAAACACGTGCGGGCGGGGGACCCCCGTCAAGAACGTATATAGTCCCTTACGCTTCTTATTTATTAGAAAGAGAAAGTCGCGTGAAGAGGTCATAACGCTTCTTCCTTACATGACAATTTCTACCAGTCAACAACCTCGTTCCAAACAAAGGATCAAACCTCTTCGTCGGCGAAGGTGGGGTCCGCCATCTCCATGACCTCGGGCCCGACGGGGTACTCCTGCTGCGGCGGCGGCAGCGGCGGCGGCGAGTGGCCCGGCGGCCGCCACTTCAGCCCCCACCCCACGTACATGCACTCCGACTTCCTGACCGGAGTTATAGATGAAACATAGGTTCTTAATAATAATATCATCCCTGTTTATAAACTGTCCCACTGCTGGAGTCGGGCTTCCTTTCAGAAAAGGAGGGTAGGCCATAGTCCACCACGCTGGCCAAGTGCGGATTGGCAGACTTCACACATCTTCAAGAGCTTTATGGAGAACTCTCTGGCATGGCACCATTTTTAGGGTTCCGTAACTAAAAAGGAAAAACGGAACCCTTATAGGATCACTTTGTTGTCCGTCTGTCACCAGATCATAAGTGGGGCCATCTGCAGCTCATAGATCGCGCCACTAGAAGTATACAATAGCGCCATCTATGATCAAGATATGATATATCTACTATATGATGTAATAGCGGCATAGATGGCGCTATTGCATATTTCGAAACCCTATGGGCGGGTTGTTTCAAACCATCTGTATTCGTAAGTCAGTACGTAATCGTTAAGTCAGTATGAAATTGTCGTACAAGCCGCCATATTTGACGGTTACAGATACGTAACTGTAAGTTGAAACAACATGGCCTTAGGGCGCGAGTCGTACTCGCACATGTCCGGTTTTTTTTAGTGAGCGTTACCCCAGCAGGAAAGTAGCTCCTAGGGAGATATGAGTGGGACGAATAATTAGTGCCTAATCTGCTGTAAATGTGCGCCAAATAAAAAATTTGTGCGTCTTGTAGTTTTAGAGAAAAACAGAAAAAACGATTCCTGCTGGGGTAACGTTCTTCCAGCAGGAAAATTGTAAACGAATGATCGGAGAGAGAAATATTATGCATGGGCAGAGAGCTTATATTTGTGCATAAATGTGCGCCAAAAATATAATTTGTGCGTCTTCAGGTTTTAGAGATATTCCATTTCCTGCTGGGGTAACGTTTTGCAGAATCGTGTTTCTCTAAAACCACTGTATGTGCGCTTGTAGAATAAACATACACGAATAGCCCTTAATTTGTGCGTATTTGTGACAGAATTAGATTTAAGAAAATATTTATAATTTTCAAGTAATCGCGAAAAAAAATCGCAGCGCCTAAATAAGACAACGTAGAAGCTCGCTGAAAACTGTATTCGGTCCTTCTTGACTCTTATAATAACCATAAAAAGTTTCAATAGTGTACATGCATGCGTTATTGAATAATATTGCTGAAAGTCAAAACGACGGTGTCATAACTTTGACGAAAAAATACAAGAAATCGGCTCAACCGAAGACGTGTAAGTGTGAACCAAAAATTAGTGCTTTTAGTCAAAAATATATAGTAAAAATATTCAGCTTGGAATATTTCGCATTAAGTAGATATAAACAAAAAATTAAATACGTAAACAACGGCTGGCTATCCGACCAAATTCGAATGACTACAAAAAAGCGATGGATTCATACATATCGATGACCTTCTTAACTTTACTCACGAACCGGTGGCAACGTGTTGTGCCCGAGTACACTGAAGTAGAAAAGATGGAAAAAATAAACTTGTTAGTTAAAAATACGAAAAAAAAAACCTAACGAAGAGTTGATTATACTTAGATTGAAATAAATGGAATAATAATATTAGGTATTTTAAATAAACATTTTTTGTAATAATAATATTATTATTATAATCTAGAGATTTTATGGAGATACATACCTATAGATATTTACCTATAAAAAAAATAGTAGGCCTATGTATTTTATTATACCCTTTTAAAATATTTTTGAATAGTAATAGAGTAGGTACTAATTTTTTTGCACACACTAACAATTTTTGGTTGTCTTTGAAAATTTCAAGGCCAGTTTTACAATCGAAATTTAGATTTAAAAAAAAAAAATAACTCGTATTTTGATTAATTTATGGACGATCTGTTTCATATATAATCGCATACTTTAGTTTTATGCAAAAGTATAAAGAATACTTATTTTATCGAAAATAAAGTAGGATACGATTATTATGGTGGGCAACACTAAGTACCAAGGACACTGTTGCGTTGAGTCACGCGTGTTGCGGTTGCACTGTTACACTTTATTGTTATTGTTTGTTTACTTATATATTTTTTAAGTTGGTTGAAAGTGAAGTATTAGTAAGCATATTCGGAGTTCGGACATTTAACAACGGTTTACCATGATGGCACCATCTGCGATGGTAAGTATTTAATGGCATTGTTTAGACTCATACATAAAAGTACGTACTAATGCGATCAAAATAAGAATAGGGCCGACCTTGCGCCATATTGTGACGTTTTGTATTGAAAAATGAGCTGTTTTGTAAAAAATCTAATATATTTGGTAAATCCAAGACTCGGTTAAATAAAGTGAAAAAAAAAATAACGTTAATGTTTCGCAAATTAATTTTCTTTGTAAGACTTAGGTACTTACTTTTGAAGTGATAGTTGACAGTTGATGTTCCTATTCTTATCGCGATCGCATACTTAGCACTTATACTCAGCAAATAGACGTACCAATACCTACTTGATTTTTTTCAGTAGGTAGGTACCGACTTTATTTTTTTTAACCAATAATGTACTAAGGGTCAGGTTCATCGACAAGATAACAGTCACGGCTCAGGTTTCGTCATTGACGATTCGTCAGAAAACACGATACAAACCTACGTCATGATCATGACGGATGGACGTTCACATTGCATAGGGGCCGTCCATTAATCACGTGAGGCTCGAAAGGGGGGGAGGGGTTTAGGAAAAAATCACGAAATATCACAAGTGGGGAGGGGGGGTGTAGTGAGATATCACGTGTATTTATTGGGTGATCTTGGGTAGGGGGGGAGGGGTTAGTTAAAAACCTCACCACGTATCACCAGGGGCGAGGGGGGAGTCAAAAAGTTGCTAAAAACTCAACAAAATGTATGGAACAGTTGTTTTTTTTTCGCGATTTCAGGGTTGGTCCCATAGTAAAAGTTGTTCATAATGATGAGTACAATGACCTCTTTTCGTATTGCCACTGACTTAAATTTCACGCTGTATAATATTATGCCACATGTAATAGTCTACGTCCTAGTTGGTAGAATAGACAAATTGTACAGGGTTAAGTAAAAAAAAATTGGTACCCCCGCCAATAAAGAAGTGAATCTAAAATGGCGGAATTAACACTCTCTTCTCTTCACCCTCTCACTTACACTCGCTTCTTTATTGGCGCGGGTTATACCTACAGTTACGAATTTACTGTTTGTATTTTAATATGTAGGTACTTCTAAAATAATAGGAGAAACAATCTGTGATTTTAAATTATAACGACTACACAAGGTACAAATAATTTTATTGAACTACTTATTTGTGTTCTAATATATTATATAGGCATGTAACTTGATCTGTGATTTGATGCCATAATTACTTTAAGAATAAAAATTAAGAGAGTAAAAATTATAATTTCCGCATCAACAAGCTCTTTCATTTCATAATAATATGGTCACAAAATATATTAAATGTACCTACCTACCTTAATTTAATGTATTTTTTAATTAGCCCCCAAAACTATATCAATATAATTTCCTTCCAACAAACGTCTGAACGCGACTGTACGGACAACGGCTTAGGCTTAATACGTCCAATAAAGAAGGTCATCGATATGTATGAATCCGTCGCTTTTTTGTAGTCATTCGAATTTGGTCGGATAGCCAGCCGTTGTTTACGTATTTAATTTTTTGTTTATATCTACTTAATGCGAAATATTCCAAGCTAAATATTTTTACTATATATTTTTGACTAAAAGCACTAATTTTTGGTTCACACTTACACGTCTTCGGTTGAGCCGATTTCTTGTATTTTTTCGTCAAAGTTATGACACCGTCGTTTTGACTTTCAGCAATATTATTCAATAACGCATGCATGTACACTATTGAAACTTTTTATGGTTATTATAAGAGTCAAGAAGGACCGAATACAGTTTTCAGCGAGCTTCTACGTTGTCTTATTTAGGCGCTGCGATTTTTTTTCGGATTTTCGAAAAAGCGCGATTACTTGAAAATTATAAATATTTTCTTAAATCTAATTCTGTCACAAATACGCACAAATTAAGGGCTATTCGTGTATGTTTATTCTACAAGCGCACATACAATGGTTTTAGAGAAACACGATTCTGCAAAACGTTACCCCAGCAGCCGGCCTAGCATGACCACGATAGAAACGGGTTTTGTCTACATAGAAATAGACAAAGTGACAGATTGTAGAAACATTTCTACCGTTTCATTCATAAAATGTAGAAATGTTTCTACAATCTGTCACTTTGTCTATTTCTATGTAGACAAAACCCGTTTCTATCGTGGTCATGCTAGGCCGGCAGGAAATGGAATATCTCGAAAACCTGAAGACGCACAAATTATATTTTTGGCGCACATTTATGCACAAATATAAGCTCTCTGCCCATGCACAATATTTCTCTCTCCGATCATTCGTTTAGAATTTTCCTGCTGGAAGAACGTTACCCCAGCAGGAATCGTTTTTTCTGTTTTTCTCCAAAACTACAAGGCGCACAAATTTTTTATTTGGCGCACATTTACAGCAGATTAGGCACTAATTATTCGTCCCACTCATATCTCCCTAGGAGCTACTTTCCTGCTGGGGTAACGCACACTTTTTTTTATACTTTCTAAATGGGTTTAAGCTTTGTGTGCCCGAGCCCCGAGCGCCCCTGCATGGCCTAAGGCGGCCATCTGGACTCTGGCTCTAAATTAGGTACTTATGCATTAAAGACCCAACTTATTAGTTCATAAGCTACCTGCTGATAGGAGGCTAAGCTAGATGTATAAAAACCTCAGATCATAGAAACAAGGAGATGTGCCAAGGCGCTATCGAGCTTGATGCCTGAACTTGAGCAAATTGCTCATATTAAAAACGTACGCGCTGGCGACGAACCGAACACGATCGATGGTATAAATACAGTGTTTTAGTTTAGTGCTAGTGTTGAGTGACGATTAACAGTGTTAGATTAAGGGTGTGCGGAATGTTCAATGCGTGGGAGATCTTTTTATTCACAAGGAGCGCGTAATTGTGTCGAAAAATGTACTAAAAGTGGCATCAGTTGTTCCCGTACTAATTTGCTATGATGGCATATCTCCTTGTTTCTATTATCTGAGATAAAAACCAACCATCAACTATTTATTCCTCAAACTTAGTACAGTCAAGAGCTAATATGTGCGCGCGCACTTGTCTACGAAAGTTTGTTGTGCGATTTCTCAAATTGTTGAATTTTGTCTTGTGCCACTACTGAATTCAGTCAACGGCACGAGGAATGAGGATACTAACTTGCCAGTGGTAGCATACGCGACCGCGCCGGGCCACACATTGCTCCTGATGATGACCAGGGCCCGCTCGGGGCACAGGGCGGAGCTGGCCCTGGCGCTCCACGCGCTCAGGCCTTCGACCCTCGCGCCCTCCGCCAGCGGCGTGAACAGAGGTGGACCTACCTCCGGCTCGATAGGAAGGCCCTCGTCCTCTTCTTCTTCTAAACCCTCCTCCTGACAGGTATTGTTAGAACAGAAGTATACAGGACTGCTTAAGAGGGCTCTCGCATTCGGCACCTCTCGCTCGCACAGAACCATATATTTTAAGAATGTTAAATGAAAAGATGCATTTTTGAAAAATTTTATCTGATAGCGAACTATAAAATTATATTAATTATAATATTATAAACTCATCAATACAAACCTCAGAAACAGATCATAATTGTTTTTTAAGTTTGTTTATTAGATAATTATCACAGTAGAAATGTGTTTTAATTATTTACCTGTAAAATTAATATCATTTTGTAGTTCGCTATCAGATTACATTTTTCAAAAATGCATTTTATCATTCAACATTCTTAAAAAAAAAAAAAAACCAGCCGAATGCAGAACCTCCTCTTTTTTGGAAGTCGGTTAAAAATGGTTCTGTGCGAGCGAGAGAGGAGACAAAATTCCGAGAGCGCCCTTAAACGTAGGACATCATTATGATAGGGTATAAACTAGCGGCAGCCTGCAGTTACGAGCACAAACGTCACCTGCGCATTACCGGATTTTTCGGTCTCTTTGGCGGAATGAAGAAGACGGAGGGAGCCGGGGCTACACGCCATTGGTACGTCAGTCGATGCTCGTCGTCTAATTGGATCATTCTTTATTACGTATTGTCAACTACCTTGTAGAAGTTTCGGATTAGTTCAGTGATAGTCAAAGATAGAAAAAATGAATTTATTAACTGGACCAAAGGTTTACGATACAAAGGAGCGAGGGAGCACACGCGGTGACCGCTTATTAGGTACTAATTGATCGACTAATTTAAATTATTAATGTAAGCTAAAAGTGCTAAATCCGCAAAGTGTACGGTTTCACTGTACATGCTCCCGGGCCAAAAAGATACAAAAAAGAAGAAAAAATTATACATCTTCTAATCTAAAACTACATTTTTTAATCACGGGAGAAGTAGCGATATCCCGTTTAGAACTAGTTTCCGCACTTATATTCACTTCACTAGGCTGACGGTCAGCCGAACTCTGCTTTCGCGAAAACACAACACTATTTGTTCCACTTTGAGCTAGTTCTCCTGAAGATGCTGTCCGTCTCCTCCTCCACAGGAAGAAAGCAACTGCTACAATGGCCACACCCATCAATCCGTAACAAAGTGTATACTGATGAATGTCATGAGTAGATAGAGTGTCATCTGGCAAGTTAGAATTGGCGGATTTCAATTGTTCTATTCGTTCGCCCAGACTAACTAATGAGCTGTTCAATGGGTCGACTAAGGGCGGGTTGCTTCAAACCATTTGTATTCGTAAGTCAGTACGTAATCGTTAAGTCAGTATGAAATTGTCGTACAAGCCGCCATATTTGACGGTTACAGATACGTAACTGTAAGTTGAAACAACATGGCCTAAGTCTGTGTAGTGAGATAAAGATATATTTATAATGTGGTTTATTTCTGCTATCTGTGGGGTTTCAATTTCAGAATTAGATTTGATTGTATTCATTGACTGAGTATGAGAGTATAGAGTAAAATCTTTGCTTTTTATGACGCATTTTGGTTCTAGGTCGATAATACCAGCTCCAGTCACCTGTCTTGACGTAACCTGTTCCTGACATATTATCCTTACTGAATAAGTATTGCAACAAAAATAAAAGTACCGAGATAGGTCGTTTAATTCCAGCCACATATCTTGGCAAGGAGATTTATTTACAACGCATTGGTTTACTCTGCTGTTAAGTTTGCAAAACTTTTCATCTATTGCCAAATGGTTAATCGGCTTATTGATATGACAAAAGTATGAATGTTCATTATGCAGGCATAACTGAAGCTCCAAAAACGACATTGTGAAGTAGGCGTCCTTTCTTAAATTGATAGAAATTAATTCAGATACTGGTAGGACGCTGATCATATCATCTTGAACTTGTCGGGGAACTGGCAAGATCTTGTAGATTTTGTAGGTGTCTCTGCTGGTCAAAGGAAAAGTGATTTCAAAAATAAAGTACTCCTCCATCATTCTAGCTTTAACTTTCAACATGCTATAAATATGTTTTAAATCTGATTGTATGTTATCCACGGGTAACGTTATATCCTTAGTTAACTGTCCGGAGATAAACTGTAGCTCACGCTGTAGTTGCTCCGGGGTCAGCAGGTGAGTATTAAACTTTCCATGGTAAATATCCGTGATAGTATCCAACAGAGTATCTTGAATTCTTTTGAGGTTCTGAATCAAATTAATCGCTGTAAGTGCTGATAGGGTAAAATCTTGCGTTTTCGCCAAGCTTTCAACTTCTTGTTTAATAACAATTGCAGCATTATCCAGCTGATTTAAGTGCTTGTTTATTGTTTTATGTTGTAATTGTATAGTTTGTTCGGTTCGTTTTAGAACGTTATATTCAGCTTCAACGATAGAGGTCTGATTTCTTAAAAGGTTAGCAAAATGCCGCTCGTTTTGTTTTACAAGTTGGATATCTTTTTTATACTGTTCCGCGAATCGTTCGTCCAATACGCCGAACAGGCTGTTGGCCACGTAACCTATCCCATTGATAAGCCCGCGGCGGCGACGCTGTCTAGTACGCTTGTCAAAACGTTGATTAAGCATAAGTTGATTATAGTGCTGCAACTCTTTGTAGTCATGATTTAATTGCATTGTTATCATGTTACAATGACTATTATCGCTTATGGATGAGCAGAGTCGATCTAAATAATTCAAAAACTTCGTTGCAGCAGTGTTGCCCTCCCAATAGGGTTCCATGTCATAGTAGACGATCAAATTCCATTTGTCTCGGATTATTTGCATATTATCGATCGACTCAAAATACAAAGAATTATTGTTGGGTAAGACTGATATATTGAACGCTGCTTGAGATGAGGTTATCAGTGAAGTAAATAAGATAAACGACATTGCTACAGATACAAAATTAGATTTAGCTGGCCTGTCTTTCTTCTTCGCTTCTGGCCTTTTCTCTGTGGTCTTATCTTCTTCATAAACTTTTTTGGTATTGCTAGAGGCAGGCGATATCGGTAATATTGAGAGTTTTACGACAGGTCTTTTGATAATACCTCCTTTAGTTTTTAAAGTGACTACTCGAACTAGTCCATCTTGACCGGGATGAATCTCTACGACCCTGCCCATCATCCATTTTCCCGGAGGCAGATTGTCGTCCTGAATGGTGACTAAATCCCCGATATTAATGTTTTTCTCAACGTGTTGCCATTTACTTCTTATTGATGACTGAGTTAAATATTCTACTTTCCATCTGTTCCATATATCATTAGCTAATTTCGTTGCTAGATACCACCTAGTTCGGGCATCTTGTACAGTTACAATTATACCGGTTCCGCATCTTCCGGTCAAGAAGTGAGCTGGAGTAAGAACATTTAAGTCATCAATGTCCTCAGATAAGGCGCATAAGGGTCTCGAGTTTAAACAACCCTCCACCTGTGCTAAGATAGTGGTGAATTCTTCAAAAGTTAGCTTATGTTCTCCTAACACTCGCTTCAGATGATGCTTTAAGCTTCTTACAGCTCGCTCCCATAAGCCTCCAGCACTAGGCCACGATGGGGCGTTAAAATGCCATTCTATATTTAAATCGGTTAACTCAGCAAAAAAGTGTTCGTCATACACGTTTTGGAAATCGTGATATTGTTCCTGGATCATCCGATTTGCTCCAACGAAATTGGTGCCGTTATCACTGTAGAGGTGCCGTGGTGCTCCTCTTCTGGCAGCCATCCGTCGTAATGCTGCTAAAAATGCTGAACTGCTTAAATCGGATACAAGTTCTAAGTGTATAGCCTTGGTTGCCATACAAATGAACAACGCTATGTACCCTTTAGTGGTCTTAATTCCCCGCCCCTTATTGCTCTTAACTTCGACATAACCTGTATAATCCACTCCGGTATGATAGAATGGAGGGGCTGGGTTGCTTCTAGCTGCTGGCAACTGTCCCATTAACTGGTGCTGTATTCGGGGTTCATGCTTTCTACAGATGACGCAGTTTCTCAGTTCTTTCTTGACCGCTTTGTTACCACCTATTATCCAATAATTCTGTCTGAGAGTAAATAAGGTTAATCGTGGTCCACCATGGAAGGTGAGTTGGTGAGCTTGTTGGATTAACAAAGTGGTTAGAGGGCTGTTATGAGGTAATACTGCAGGATGCTTCATATCCACGCTTATGTTTGCTTTGCTTAAACGACCTCCGACGCGTAAAATACCGAATTTATCCATAAACGGGTTTAATTTTAGTAAATTACTTCTTCTACTGAGTTGGTCACCTTTCCGTAAAGACATAATTTCATTAGAGAACTCCATTCTCTGTACATATTTTATTATTAGTAATTTTGCCCTCTTAATTTCATGCAAGGTAAGGAATTCGGGCAAAGAGGAACGCTGTGTTATCTTTTTGAATCGTATTACTTTAATAGCGCGTAATAACCAGGCAACTATTCGAGTAATTTTATTAATTGAGCTTGCTTTTTGTAATAATTGTTGAATAACGCTTTCCTTGTTGTTGCTTTGTACAGAATTAATTTTTATTGAGGTAGTCCTTGTTTCTTGATCGGTCGTGTAGTTTATTCGTTCAGAGTTTAACTTTTCATTAAATGACCTTAATGACTGTGGTCCTTCCCACCACAGAGCTTGATTTTTCAACTGAGAGGCTAAAATTCCTCTGCTAGCTGCATCTGCTGGATTGTCTTCCGACTTGACATATTTCCAGCAACTCGGCTTCATTACTTTAATTATGCTTCTAATTCTATTCGCAACAAATGGTTTCCAACGGCTGGGCTCACCTTGCAACCACCCAAGGACAACCATAGAATCGCACCACCCATATATGCGAATATTGATTCCGCTTAAACAATTAACGACTTTATCCATTAATTTAGCTAATAAATACGCCCCGCTTAACTCTAACCTGGGCAAAGATACGCTTTTCGATACGGGTACTAACCGTGCTTTTGCAACAACTAATACCACAGATGGCTCATTTGTTCCGCTTTGAACTCGTGCGTAAATAACTGCTGCATAAGCTTTTGTGGATGCGTCACAATAACCGTGCATTTCTATGACGTCATTTGGTTGATACCTAATCCAACGTGGTATTTCACAATGGTTGATGTATACGAGATCTGCTTTTACTGTTATCCATTCTTTCTTGATGTCTTCAGGAACTTCTTCATCCCAATTCATTTTATGCAACCAAAGCTTTTGAAATATAAGTTTCAGTTTAGTGGTGATCGGAGTCAACCATCCCAAAGGGTCGAATACCCTTGATATTTCCGATAGAAGTAGCCGTTTAGTAATTTTAGTTTTATGCTTATCTACGGTGTACTTAAAAGTAAACTTGTCATCACTAGAGTTCCAGCGCAGACCTAATGTTTTAGACGTGCTTTCCGATTTAAAATTAAAAATAATTTCTTCACTACTATTGCTGTTTTTAATGTTTTCGAGAAGCTCGGGATGATTTGAGGACCACTTCCTCAGTGTGAAACCTCCTGATTTTAATAATTTGCTTAAATCTTTGATCAGCTTCTTTCCTTTATCGACTGAATGTGAGCCGTGGACCAAATCGTCCATATAAAAGGATTCTTCTAATATTTTAGCAGCCTCAGGGAACTTAAGTCGTTCATCTGAAGCCAGCCGCTTAAGGGTCATCATGGCCAGAAATGGAGCTGATTTTGTGCCATAAGTGACTGTTGTAAGAGCGTATGTTTGAAGAGGTTGATCCGGTTTATATCTCCAAATTATTTGCTGATATTGCTGATCTGTTTCACTAACTAATATCTGGCGATACATTTTTTCAATATCAGAAGTGAAAGCATACTGATACTGACGCCATCTCAATATTAGTCCTTGTAGATCTTGCTGTAGATTAGGACCTTTGAACATAAGGTCATTCATACTATGTCCACTGGACGTCCTTGCTGACGCATTAAAAACGACGCGTAGCTTCGTAGTTGCTGATTCCGCACGCTGCACGGAGTGGTGCGGCAAGTAACATGATAACGCTAACTTATTGTTTATATTATTACTCGGTACCATATGTCCTAAGGCTATGTACTCACTAATAAAAGATTTATATTGAGCTGCTAAATTAGGCTGTTTGCTAAGCTTACGTTCCAAATTTAGGAACTGTGCTATTGCTATTTCTTTAGATGATCCTAACTTTTCATTAATGTCAGGTTTCAATGGCAGTTTAACTTCATATCGCCCATCTTCACGACGTTTGGTGGTCGCTAAATAAAAGTCAACACAATCCTGATCTTCCGCTGATAAGTTTGAATCTTCGCTAATATCCTCTATTTCCCAGAATTGTTGAATATCCTGATTGTTGCTCAAGACAGCATTACATTGCAATGATGCTATTTCACCCCCTCCGTATATGATCCATCCAAGCTGAGTTTCTTGTAAAATCGGCTGTGATAAATTCTCACCTTTGAGTAATCCGCCTAATATTATTAAACCATTGACTTGCGCACTGAGCAACAAGTCCACTGGCCTGCTAATGTTAAAGTATGGATCAGCTAATTTTACATTCTCGGTGTATGACCATTTTGATGTATCAAACGATTTAAATGGAATATCTTTTAACAAGTTATTCATAATAATTGCATCTGTGAAGAATGTAAAATCATTGTATGTTGATTTACAGTTTACTGTAAGCATGCCGTTACAATTATTTTCGACTTCTCCTACGCCGATTATCATGCCGCAAAATTTTGATCGTTGCAAGCCCAGTTTCTTCGCAGCGCTCTCTCTGATAAGGGAAACTTGCGAACCTGGATCTATGAGGGCTCTTAGGACGTGCCAGGATCCATCGCTTGCTAAAACTTTAACTAATGCTGTTGCTAACAATACTTCACTCGTACCAGGACCGTCCTGGGAGACATGCGCTGTCATAGGCACAGGCACGTGCTCTTCTGGATTTAGGTCGGTCGTTGACGTTATTACTGCTGCATTATTGGATTGCGATATATTTTTTGTGCATGCGTCATGCAAAACCGAGTGGTGTTTTCCGTCGCATTTGCGACATCGCTTAACGGAAACGCATTGCTGACCATTATGATCGAACAAGCAGTTTTTGCATAATTTTAATTTAATAATTGTGTTTAATTTAGCTTCATTTGATAACTTTAAAAATTGTATGCAATTAAATAACGAATGTCGTTGACCGCATAGCTGACAGTTAAATGTTGACACGTGTAGGGCTTTTTGTTGGAAATAAGGCTTGTTGAAATAATTCGCGAAGTTCGGATTGTATCTCCTTGTCTTCTGATTTTCAGTTTGCTGATGATTGCTAGATGTATGATTGTTAGACTTCGGTGTCGCTTGATCTAGCTTCCTGCGAGATGTCTCTAGGCTAGTAAATTTGCTCTCTAAATAATCCAAAAAATCTTGCAACACAGGTAGCTCTCTCGAATTCTTCAACGAATCGATGTAGTCTCCGTAGGTTTCGCTGTCCAGCTTCTGTGCTAATAAATGCACAAGAAGCGGATCCCAAGTACTGATATCTATCCCTAAGTTTCGAACTGCATGTAAGCTTTCTAGGGCGACGTCATGCAACTTCTTAATGTGACTCAGTGATTGCTGCTGTGAATTAGGTAAACCTAGGAGAGTGTTTATGATCGAGGTGAAAATAAGCTTTTTGTTGTTATATCTATGATTAAGGATTTCCCAACAAGTACTGTAGTTATCCGTACTAATGGGCAGATGCTGGATGAGTCTCTCCGCCTCTCCACGTACCTTTCCCTTCAAAAATTGCATCTTTTGAGCTTGGGACAAGGTCGGATTGTTATGGATTGTTTCGATGAAGAGGTCTTTAAATGATGTCCAATGCTGATAATTGCCTGAAAACATCGGTATATCCATTTTCGGTGTAGAGTGTTCTCTATGCGATACACTCCATAGCTTCTTGTTGATAATTTGCTTCAAATGAATATATGATCGCTCATGCTGGCTGTAGAGAGCTTCGTATTCTTCATCTTCTCCACCAATCTCGCTATCGATTTCCCAGTGAAGGGAGTCGATTTGTGACCAACGTGCTTGTAACGTCTTCAATGCGTCTTCCATTTCCCATTTTTCGGACATGGAATCCAGATCGATAAAGCCTGCTGATCTTTTAAAAGCTTTAAAGTTTGCTGCTTGCTTACGAATCATATCGTCTAATTTACTTGTCGAGCCTCGAGACTCCATTGCACGACAAATGCTTGGCTTAAGTTGCTGCTGATAACCCGATGATCCTGCGTCTTTAAAGGCTGCTTCCTCTCGCTCTAATGGTGATTGAGTACCCCTAACGGCCTTTAACGGCGTTTGCTTGCTAGATAATTGGAGGCGTTGCTCGTTGATAAAGGTTTTGACGGACGTATATAACTTGTCACCCTTTTCATACTCAGAATTTACAAAGTAAATATGATCTCTAACCCCATACTCACAGATAGATAAATGATTGTTTTGAAAATCCGACCAATACTTTTCTAACAACTCTAATCGTCTTTTGAAATAGTCGTCCGATTTCCTCTCGGCGCTATCCTTTTTAATATTGATTGGTATTTTCCTGATAAACTCGCTCAATTCGAGTTGCTGACTGTAGAGATCCTCCATTATGCTGCTAGCTAGTTAATATAAGGACAGATCTTACTTGAATGCTCTCGCCTGACGTTGGCCTGCTGATGTTGAACTCCGGCTCTGAAGTTCCGCTGAAACTGGACGGATGTCCTGCTGCTGAAGATGCTGCTGCTTAGAATAGCAACGCTGCTGCTGCTGCTGCTGAAGATGCTATTTTCCTCGTACTTGAGGCGCTGATGTTCCACTGCTGACACCCTCACTGCTCGGGATGCTTATCTCGCTAGTGGAAGTTGGTTCTGGAACTATACCCTTTGCTGCTAGGGTATTGTTTCACAAAACGATAAAGCTAAAGTTCTGCTGTTGTAAACTAGGTATGTCCAAAGTTCACACGTAACACTGAAATCCAATAGGCTGATTGCTGAACGAGTCCACTTACAAGTTCGTCAGTACACGTAACTCCACGACGAAAAACGAATACTAAAACTCGCGAGGTCCCGCACGATAGCTCGAAGGACCATGTAGAAGTTTCGGATTAGTTCAGTGATAGTCAAAGATAGAAAAAATGAATTTATTAACTGGACCAAAGGTTTACGATACAAAGGAGCGAGGGAGCACACGCGGTGACCGCTTATTAGGTACTAATTGATCGACTAATTTAAATTATTAATGTAAGCTAAAAGTGCTAAATCCGCAAAGTGTACGGTTTCACTGTACATACCTATTGGGCCGAAAATGTACATGCGCGATCTGTGATCATGATTCCTGCCCCCTCAAAATCCTGGCTACGCCCTTGATTCTCGGGACTGCGGTACAAAAATCGCGAAAAAATATCTGTTTCATACATGGATGCGGATCTATTGCTTTTTCGAGTTGGTAATATTCTCATAGCTTTGAGTTAGTTCGTTTGGAGGACTAAAAGAAGTGTCTCACAAGCTCCGCGTTAGGGTTCCACCAGAATGTCCTGCCCTGCTGCAGGATGTGCCGTCCGTGGTGCACCCAGTAGGTCAGGTTGGAGTCCAGCAGGTCTTTCAAGGTGTGCCCTTGGTAGAACGGGTTCGGGTTGAACTGCATGTCGCCTGGAACCGGTGACTGAATTATTTAAATAACCGTCGAACGTATTGTGCCTTGTTTTTATTATTCCGTGGTATTGTGGCTACTGGCTGTCAACAAAATACCTAATAGTAGAAGCTCGTATACTCTCGCTATAAGCTCGCTCGTTCCGTACCTCAAGAGGAAAAACGTAACCCTTATAGGATCACTTTGTTGTGCGTCTGTCACCGGACCATAAGTGGAGCCATCTGCTAATAGATGGCACCACTAGATGTATGCAGTAGCGCCATCTATGATCAAGATATGATATATCTAGGTACTATGATGTAGTAGCGCCATCTATACCGGACAAGTGCGAGTACGACTCGAGTCGTACTCGCACTTGTCCGGTATTTTTTCCTAATACGTAAATACCGACCACCCCCTTCTTCCAAGTCCAGGTCCTCCTCTTCCTCTCCCGAGCCGTAAGTGAAGAATCCTTGTGGCGAGACGGACGTGGCGGCGGCAATGCGAGCGATCTGCGCGCGCAGGTAGTGCCGCTCCGTGCCGTCGAATGGAGGGAACGTTATTACCTACATTATAATAACGAAATGTACCTATAGGTAATTGATAATTTTGATAATTTATGAGGGTAGGGCACAGCGGGTTATCTCACTCATTTGTGGTGACATTGAGGTAGGCGCGGTCGCAGCCCAAGACTTGGGGTGGGGAAGTCATACCGCAGCCGAAGTCTTTATGGGGCATACCGATTAATGCCGACGTGCTATACCGTGATTTACCGTGTTTCGCACATTTTTTGTAAGATTTTGGGGAGTCATGACCGCCCCCTCGGACCGCGCTTACATTGAGGTGACTTTGTGGTGGCATCGAGGTGACTTCGCGAGTTGTGGTAACATTCAAGTTGCCGTGGTCACACTTTGATGACAATGACTTTGATGTGACTTTGTGGTAGCATCAAAGTAACTTTGTGTTTGTGGTTACGCTTTGGTGAAATTGAGGCGACTGTGATCACATTGTGGTGAGTGGTGACTTTGTGGTCACATTTTGGTGACTATGGTAACTTTGTGGTGACATTGAGGCTACTTTGTAGTCATATTGTAGTAAGTAGTAACATTGAGGTTTTACTACACTCGAAAATCGATTTTACCCTATATCTGGGGAAATCGGATAAAATACCTCCGAATCCAGGTCTCCGGTCATACAGCGCACGCAGAGCCTGGCGACGCGGATTTGGTCAGGTCTGAGGTCTGGCAGGCAGATCCACGGGTCGCCGGGACGGTTGCATACCCAGTACACCTGGAACTCATTGAGCTTAATGGAAAGATCTTATAGTCTAATAGCAGTCCCAATCTGTTTCGGAAAGGCAAATGGAGATAATGATTATAATTGATTAGCTGTACCCGGCGGTTTCATCCCCGTTGCCCGGCTCCTAACGGTCGTAGCGTGATGTTAAAAAGCCTATATTATTCCTCATAAATCTGGCTACTTTTGGGGGAGTTTGAGGTCAGATAAACCGGTTGAATAATAAATAATAGATGAGTTTCCGCGTGATTACCTTCTTATTGACACCCTGGCCGGGCCTCTCGACCGGTATGGGTGCAGGCGCCTGCCACGTAGATACCGGCTCTGGGGGTAACTTAGGAGGAACTGGCTCCTTGGAGGCCACCTCCCTTTCCTCATCCCCTTCACCCACTGTCAGGATTTAATACATGAAATATGTTTTAAATCTATACTAATATTATAAAGAGGAATTTTTTTTTCGTTTGTTTGTTTGTACCGAATAGGCTCCGAAACTACTGGACCGATTTTAAAAAATCTTTCACTAATAGAAAGCTACATTATCACTGAGTAACATAGGCTACTTTTTATCCCGAAAAAATGCACAGTTCCTGTGGGACACGCGGACGAAGTCGCGGGCGAAGTGCTAGTCTCTGTATATAAGGATAGTTTTTCTGGACTATCTCATGATGGGTCACTTAGTTAATTTAATGCAATTTAGGCAGCCTTAAAAAAAACTTGTGAGGTTGGGGGACCCCGTCGACGAATTTCCTTACGCCTCGTATTATATACCTAATAGAAAGAGACAGAGAGAGAGAGAAAGTCGCGATTTCTACCAGTTCATTCTTACCGCAAGCCGCGTTAAAGAACTTCGTTCCAAAAATCAGCTGTTCCATACATTGTGTCGAGTTATGTGGACATTTTTGTATGAAACAGTTTATTTTTTTTCGTGATTTCAAGGTTGTCCCGGACTACCGGAGTTAATCGAACTAATATTAAATACTGAATAATATATAATACTCTTTCAACGTGTCCCTCGTTTTATATCTAACAGACTGTGTCTCAGACTATAGACTTATTTAATGAGGGTACAACTTACTGACTTCTGCCTGTTCCTCAGCTAGTTGGGCCTTCACCTCTTCCAGCCCTTCGCCCTCCCCCGGCATGTCTTTTAGTTCGAACTCCTGTGGAAAATAACATTAAAAAGCGCATAGATCTAGTTGTGCACTAGAGTCTCGTAAGGGTGCGTTTCCACTGACGCGGAGCTGGGCGGAGTGGAGCGGAGCGGGCCGTAAATTGGCCGATCACAGTGATCGAAATCTCCACTCCGCATCAGTGAAAACAGTGTGATTGGCCAATTCACGGTCTGCTCCGCTCCACTCCACCCAGCTCCGCGTCAGTGGAAACGCATCCTTATACGCAAGGTTCAGCACCGGTTGTAGCTCAAGTAGCACCTGGGTGCCATTAATACCCACCCATCTACGAGAGCGCTGCTAGCGACGCAGGCTCTTCGGAGGCGTCGCGTTCGGTCAGCGCTCGGCGCCTCCAAAGACCCTGCACTCGTGTCGTGTGCGATGCACCATATTTATGTAAAGACGGTACTGCGCGAGTACGTAATACTATTAGGGATGAACAGAAGAGTTTTCCTTTCTGAAAGATTTGTGCTATCTCCTTTAATTTATGCTCGATAGCCAACAAGTGACGCGAAAAAGGTCGATTTATTAAGAATTTGGACTCACCCTGATTCTTTTGTCCAACTCTTCTATAGTAAGATCTGTTTCTAAGACGTAGTAATTGGCTTTGGTTCCAAAGATCTTGCCGAAGAATCTGTCGACAGTAGTTTGGAATAGCCACTAAGTAGTTACAGAAAGTTGCGTGACGTCTTACAGAATGAAAACTACCTCTGCGCGACCAAAGAACTAGTCAGCAAAGAAAAGAGTGTTAATTAAATTATTTTTTTCATTCTTTTATAAATAAAAGGTACTCTTCGGTTCGGGAACACTCCGAGCAGAGAACACTTACTCAATCCTTGCTACCTGGTTGTACCTGGTTACCCTTTGGTATATGGCTAATAATCTGGTCTAGGTCGCAGTGGCGTAGGTATTTACTCTAGGGCCATGAAGACCATGGACCGGGGCGGCAGACAGTGAGGGGCGGCATAGCCAACTTTCACACCGCACCGCCCCTTGAGTTCCGATTTTTGCAGAACCTTAAGCTGTGCGTAGTTCGAGTTCGACACGCACTTAGCCGAAATTTTGATTAATTTATGAGGCGGCCCGGGCCTGTAAGGTTTTATAGACCCGGGGCGCCAAATTTTAAAATACGCCACTGCTAGGTCGTGACGATCGTACAGCTACGTTGAACTGACCTGACCGTTGCAACCGGCTCCTTGATGCCAAGCATGATCATAGCTACGTAGAGCGCGTAGCATTCGCTGGCCGGCAGACCATATCCGCCCTAAACGAAAGTAGGGAAATGTATAAATCGTAGATGGCACCACTAGAAGAAGTATTTAATAGCGCCATCTTGCTCATAGATGGCGCTTGTGCATATTTCTAGTGGAATCTTTTATATTATTTAATATATTATCTACATGGGTAAGTACATAATTGGTAAGTTTGTACGGAACCTTCAGGGCGCGACACCTACTAGCACTTGTCCGGTTTTCTTAAATTAGCTGGTCTGTCTCATGAAACTGAAATACGCACTTTGACTTTACTTGGCTAAGTAAACATTTCATTCGATTAAGTATGAACGAACATAATTTTATTTTATATTATTAGCACAGTCTATAAATCCATTTATACTGTGTTATTAGTATGAAGGGCTTGTTTAAATTAGCTTATACGAATATAAACCTTATATTATCAGAAATAATGTTCATATTCGTATGAAACGCCTACTCAGCAAAGTCAAAAGCGCGGTTGTGAATCTTACTCTAAGTAGGTACATCACCTCTCTAAAATAATAGTTGTGGTCAATGAGATCTTGTATCTTGGGCTTATAGTTGTCTTCTTCCAGGTCTAACTCCTGTTCCTCCTCGCCAAGGTCATCCAACTTGTTCGCTTTGCTGGCCACCAGCTGTGGCAACAAAACATTATCTACTATATGATCTCCAGCGTTGTGGATAGGGGCTGCCCGCGGAGGTGGCTGCTAGGGGCGCAAACCTCAAGGGGGCGCACCCGCAGACCCGCAGCTTGCGGGCCGCTGGGGCAAGGACACGTAGAGAACTTAACCAAAATTAAAACTAAAGCTAACTTATTAGTGAAATAAGTTTTGGGAGATGAAAAATTTTGGTGCTCATGGGGATGCTGGTGATCTCTAGGAACGGGGGAGAACAAAGCTCGGGCGCAAGTGCAGGCGCATGCTTTTTACTAGAACGAAACGGCAGAAAAGACACGCATCCGCGAATGATCGTCTATTTTCTTAGGTCTCCCAAAAAGTGAATCGCACGCTCTAGTGGTAGCAGTTATGAGCCCAAATGCCATCACCTGCGCATTAGCTGGTTTTTCCGTCTCTCTGGCGGAATGAAGAAGACGGGGGGCGCTGAGGCTGCACGCGATTCGTTCGTCAGTCGACGCTCGTCGTCTAATGGGTCCATTCTCTATTATTGTCTATTGGGCTGAAAATGTACATGCGCGATCTGTGCTCATAGCTAATTCACGCCGCTACCTATACCTACCTGCTCGTTAATGTCAAAGACCAAATTTTTTAAAGGTTAGGTCCCACGTGTAGGGACTAGTTTTTGAAGCGTCAAACATTCACACCTCTACAGAAGACCTAACATCAAGATAGATATTCCTATTTATACTTATGGCAGGTAAAGTCTCGTACCCTGAACATTTCATCCACCCTCCTCACGGTGGCCAGTTGTGGGGGGGACAAGTATATGTCATTGAGTAAGTCGAAGTTAGGCCGGAACTTTTCCTGCTTGACCTCCCAAGAGTACTGCTCGAAATTGTCCACCACATCCGGTGGCTTCTGTGACAGTATCTTTTGGACTACGTCCACCAAATGATCATACCTGAAAGATGTAGATATAGTACCTAACCAGTTCTTATTGAGCACAGGTGCGGTGGTAGCCGACGATTTTGGGGGGGGGTCATATCGCAGCCGAAGGCTTTGGGGGGGGGTCATACCGATTAATGCCGACGTCGTATAGATACCGTGAATTACCGTGTTTGGCGTATTTTTGTACGATTTGGGAGGGGCTCATGACCCCCACGACCTAACCCGCCCCCGCGAACCGCATCTGATTGAGCACTCATTATTTTAATAAAAATCTGACTAACCAGTGGTTCGTCAGAATAGGGTAGTAAATCTTATGTGCTCAGGGCGACAAATTCGAAAATGTCCCTGCTATGCGGCCTTTAGTAGCAGCGCTAACTCGAGTCAATGCCAGTACCTACTACTTAGGCCTCGGTCTCGAAGTGGCGCGGTTTCGCAGGCCCATGTCGCTTCCCGCGTTGCTGCCTTCGAGACCGGGGCCTTATGGTTATTGGATAAGCGTATTAGCCAGGCCTTTAGCCGGTACCTATCCTACCTATCTAATAATAACAGAAGTAGGTAGTTAGCGATGGCCAAATTAACCATCCACTTCTACAGGCGACAACCAATAAACACTACAACAAAGCTTTATTACTCCTACAACTAGGAACGTCTTACAAAGAATCTCCGGTAGCTGCACTTTGCTGCTTCAAAAAATTCTTTGCCAGTACCAAATCGTTGTTGAGATCTGGCATAACATTTTCTGCTGCAGCTATTATGTCCGGCTCCAATAAAAATGTTTGCGACATTTTTAGGTCTTATTTTCACCTTTTCACGAATATTGATTGATGTCAGCTGGCGCAAGCAGGCGTTTGACGCTAGATTTCATGAATTTTATCTCTTTTTGTATGGCCTGTGACTGAATATGTCCGTGCAAACGAGGTTTGTGTACTGTGTACCTTCTTCGAATCTTTGTTTTGTTTTTGTCATGCTCAGGCTTGGACCATTTACTCACGTAGGCCCGTATTCCAGAACGATACTCGAGCACCGATCTCTGCTTGAGCATAGATTTCAACCAATCAAATGGCTTTAAATCTATGCTCAAGCAGAGATCTGTGCTCGAGCATCGTTCTGTAATACGGGCCGTATAAGCTTACATAATATATTATGTGCTCACGTAATGTATTACATATTTGGAATGTAGGATATTCTAAGCTTTTGATCATTGTATCAGAGGAAATACCTATATATGTTTTATGAATTTTATTATTTCTCCATTAGGCTAAAATACATGATTTGAGATAAATAAGTCTTTTTCTGTTTCTAAACGCTCGCAGAATGTCACATTGACTGTCATTGACAGCTGAATGCTTACAGTGATTTTGTGAAACATGATTTTACATGAAAGGCTGTTTGTGCCAAAGACCTTATATTAAATATAAGGTCTTTGGTTTGTGCACAACAGACATTTTCAATTCGTATTCGGTTTTTACGGATTTTTAGCCAATAGGCCTGCAGAACGATCCCCACCACTTTTTAAAACGCATGTAAAAAAAAAACGGTCCGTGAAAAAACGTGCTGTAAACGTGTAGTGCACGTAGTGCACAAACAGCCAAACTTTACCAAAATACCAAAAACACGTTTGTCAAAGTCAGTTGTCAAATGGGGGTTTTCGCCAAGAAGTATTTTGTTTTATTTACTAAACTAATTGATAAATAATGTGAAAAACAACGCTGAGAACCTATTTTTTCTATTGCTGTTTTGATAACGTTCTACATGCAGTTTATTTTTATCGTTTCGTAATACAAAACATAACCTCAAAATAACCAAAACAAACATTACGAAATGGCAACAAAATTCGACGTTGCTGCGTTCAATTTCCGTAAAAAATGTCCATTTGTGGCCAAGGACCTCCTGCGCTGGTTTCCAGGCCACATGAATAAAGGCTTAAAGCAAATGCAACGTAAATTAAAAAGTGTTGACTGTGTGATCGAAGTCCACGACGCGCGGATTCCCTTTACGGGCCGCAACCCGATATTTACGCAAACGCTAATAGGTGCCAAACCGCATATACTTGTGCTAAACAAGAAAGATTTAACAGTACCGTCGCTAGTACCACGGATACGGGATAAGTTGAAAGCGGAACAGAATGTTCAGAATATAATGTTTACAAACAGTAAGGATCAGCATTGTCGAGGTCTGAAGAGCCTCAAGCCTCTGATGGTAGACCTGATTAAAGGCTCGAACAGGTATAATAGGAGTGAAGAGATGGACTACAATGTGATGATCATGGGGGTGCCTAATGTGGGGAAATCTTCACTAATAAACATGCTGCGTTCGAACAATATGAGCATCAAACACGCGTTGCCCGTGGGAGCGGTGGCTGGAGTGACGAGGAGTGTCATGACAAAGATTAGAATTAATAATGACCCTGTTATTTTTATGTTTGATACACCGGGTAAGATTTTTTAAACTTTTAGACTTCTGGATTCAAAGGGGTATAGGTTTTTGTGTCTTCATAATGTTACTAAAGGAACAAAATCTATGATGTTGGAGGTTCAATCTTTAAATTGCAGACAATACAATCTGATTGGCAATTTACTTCAATTCCCAATCAGGGGCCGTACCACGACGTGTTATTGCCATCATTATTCCGCTGTGAGAGAGGGATGGCACTATACAGCACAGATAGCGCTATTCCTTGTTTACAGTGGAACAATGATGGTTTTAACACGTCATGGTACGGCCCCAGATTGTGTTGTCTGCAATTTGCTTTACATCTGTTCTTAGTGCTACAGCTATGAAAAAATTGTGAAACAGTGGCATTAGCAACATATTTCTATACAAAAGTACTTGTTAACTTTACAGTTACTCTCTTTGTGTAACGAAACAGTTTCTAGTCACCTCTTTTTAATCACAGCTCATTATAATCTAAAACCTTTTACAGGTATTCTAGAGCCTTCGGTGACGGATGTAGAGATGGGCCTGAAGCTGGCGCTCTGTGCGTCCCTCCAGGACCACCTGGTGGGGGAGGAGATCATTGCAGACTACCTGCTGTACTGGCTGAACAAGCACGGACAGTTCAAGTACGTGGACTACATGGGGCTGGAGGCGCCTTGCGATGATATTAATAGGGTAAGTTTGGGTTACTTTGAACCTTAATCTAAGTGTCCAGTAGCAATAAAATTTGCTGAAGTTGACTTGCGCAAGTGACTTCCAACGTGTAAATGGTTGCACAAGTTGATTTTTTGTTTGAGAAGTTGTTCCAGAAGTCGCTTGCGCAAGTCAACTTCTGCAAATTTTATTGCTACTGGACACTTTGCTTTAAATGTGGTTTCTTGCAAACTGGTAGTCTTGTGCTTGCTCGGTCATTTTAAAGACTGTACTTGTTCATCTTGAGCAGTGAACTAGTTCATTCTATTAGTTCTATCAGCTGTATTGGGTCATGACCTGTAATCTATCGTCATTTTAGGCGATAAGCTAAAGCCATTAGAAGTGACGCGGTGAGTAACCTAAATTATTGGCGTCCATCCATTTGACTTCGATTGGAGCCATGCCAAATGGCGTGACCTTGAATGTCTAGCTTAAAATTGTCTAAAATTGTAAACCTCATGTTACATATAGGTACTAAACCATACTTCCAAAAAAATAATATCTTTGTTTAAATATTCTAGGTGCTGATCGCTGGCGCAATAAAATACAATCGTGTCCGACGGACTCGGGACTACGACAACCGGGTCCGAGACGTTCCGGACCTGACCGAAGTCGCCCGGACCATGATCAAAGCGTTCAGAACCGGGGAACTTGGGAAAATACTGCTGGACATAGAATTACTTGACCAGAAACAGAGTGAAATAGATCTTTAGCTTGAAATAAAAATAGATTGAAGATCAAATGACGAAGATTATTTTTCGCAGTAGTGAAGTTTCGCGCCCGTGTTGGGATAAGGATGAGAGCTAACAACAAATATCGATAAATATCTTATCGATATTTACAAACGGTATCGATGTTTTGATAAATAGATATTTATTGCCCAACACTACCATGTCTTTCAAACTATGAAACAATAGTTTTTGGTTTGTGATAATTTATGTAACAACTGATGAAACTGAATAGGTACTGAATTGTTAAATTAATTGTATAAAATGTAAATACATACTTGTATAGTTAGATATAGTCATTACATTGTAAGCTAGAGCAAAGATTATTAGATGATATCAAATACAATTTTGAGAATCGTTATTGAGTAATATTAATCACGTCGCTTTGATTTCTACTGCCTGCAGTGGACGAAAACCCTGGCCTTTATGAAAAAAATAATCACGGTGTGAGGTGAAATATCATTTTAGATGTACCTATATGAGCTGTCCCCAACTATCCATAGCTCTCCATGGGGACAAGCAAAAACTACCAAACATATGCGTGCCTACAGGGCAAGCCCGAGGTATATCTCTAAATTTTTCATGAATGTAAGTGAGTAGCGTACAATAAAAAACACAATCATGAAAAATTACGCGAAATACCCTTGGGCTTGCCCTGTAGGCACGCCACTGCTGGCTATGTTGTATAACTAGCGGCACCACTTATGATCACAAAAGTCACCTGCGCATTAGCTGGTTTTTCGGTCTCTGTCTCTGGCGGAATTAAGAAGACGAGGGGCGCCGAAGCTGCACGCGATTGGTTCGTCACTCGATGCTCGTCGTCTATTGGACTATTCTCCATTACGTATTGTCAACTGTCTATTGGGTCAAAAATGTACATGCGCGATCTGTGATCAAAATCCCTACCGATCAACTGCCGATACTTATACCTAATAGTTACAAGCGCCTTTCTTTTCACATTGATATAAGTAGCAAATACTGTTGTACTTGGACACATTATAGCACAGTACTAAGTAGGTACAGTCGAACCATGAGATTCATGACCTATTTTGCCAATAATTCGTTTGAAACCGTCAAAACAGTAAAGTTTTCTACATAATACCGTGCATACTGCACTTAGGACTTTTTGAATATTACGAAAACTGCGTCAATACGGATCAGAGGTCTGTGCAGTTTTGAGCTTTATTATAAATGCAGTAGATTCATAATTTCAATGAAAATTATGTTTTTGATAAAGCTGGAATTATTTTTGAATTTCGAATTAAATGTTATTCCACATGGTTTGCAAAAAGTATTTTTTTCAAAAACCTTTACGAACTCTTTCGAAGATGAGTATTATAAAAATAAAAGAAAAATGCCAAATAAAAAACGTCAGAAAATCGCTTCACATGTCAAGGTTTCAAATGTTTCCAACAAACACGAAAGGAAGTGGCATAGAATCACAGAACAATATTACTCTAGCGAGCATAGAATATACTGTCACTGTAATAAAATTGATAGGTAGCAATAGTTTGTTGCCAGAGAAACTGTTTAAATGTTTTCTCAGTTATAATATTTAAACGAAACTAGACCTAATTGTATTTGAGTTTGTAAGAAAATCAGCTTATGGCGGGTCATGAATCAAATTGGTTGATTGTACATAACACATGTATATTTATCTGATTAGCTAGTCTAGTCTACAACCTTAACATTCAACCTCGGTTCAAACACCTATGTGATAATTTAAAATTCAAATAAGTAACGTCATTACACTACGTCACTGTCACAACGACAATGAAAATGAAGTAAAAATTAAACTCGTAAAATTATAACAATAATAAAATAAAAACGATAAATCGTTAATTATAATGGTAAGCTTGTATTGACCGTAGGGGTGAGCAAGTCTCATCTATAATGGATCCCTTGCAATACATACACACATTCGTAAGTTCCATACAAGAATATAGATGGCTCATAGACGTAGCCAACGACTGCTACCCAATCGCTATAATGTCCAAAATTCATACAGCATGATAAAAATGGTTACTGAACAAGAAAACCATGGATTCCGTCAAACTTTTAGCAGAAAATGATAGCAGAGTTTCCAAAACAAAAGAATCTTTATTCGTAAAGTCGGGACTCGAGCTGAGGAGTAAATTATCTAAAGGTACGGCAGACGCAGACAGAGATAACTTATCAACTGCCTTCAACACATTGATCATGATTAGTACTCCTTGGAGTACTGAGAGCGGATATTCTTTCACCAAAACTTTCTCAGACCCTACAAAAGCGTCAGAGCATACGCTATTTCAATCATGGACTGAAACGGAACCATCAACTTCGCTGAGCGTGTTCCCGCGCTCCACGACGGCCACAAGCGTTCCTTCCGCTTCCGTAGGGTCTTAGCAAAACGACCATGACCTTGTTCAGTTGCGTGCCCACACCATGCCAGAGCAACCAACTCTACGTGCCACCATACTCGCCTGATACTTTAAGCTCGTGGACTTTGGAGACGTTTACTAGCGCAGGCCTGTCAGATATCGTGAAGGTGAAGTACCCATGGAGTCCATCAACACTGTGCAGTCGCTCGGATTATTACCCTAGCAGTTTGGACACCCTCGCATCGAGGAAGGGAAGTAGGGTCAGCATGTCGCCTTGTTCATGTACTAAGGACATGCTCTTCCCTATGAACTATGAACTCAATCCTGCTCTCGAAGAAAATCACGTGTTTAATTGGAATTTGGCAAAACAAAATGGTATGCCCATCGTGTGCGCTGCCAATTTGATCGACACCAGGGTATAAAAAAAATAGTAAAAACGATTAAAAAATTTATTACCAACAAAATATTTGTTTTACATTATTTTCTTTAAAATGAGGTATTAGTTTACCCATGTAGATATAAATTGCATTTAGTTTTAAACAGCTGCATACAGTCTACAAATTAAACATAGCACTATATTTTAAGAATAACTTTTCGAGACATGACAGAACATTGATTTGTTACCCGATTAATTAAAATGCAACGCGAATATACCTAAAAGTAAATAATGAGAGATGGAGTTTCGTTATTTTCGAATAAAAATTAAGAGAGATACTACATTGGTGCTGATTCTGTTGAACATCGCACTAAACTAATTTTAATCACACTGTATCTCTTTCTTACAAATATCATTAAAAAGGACAGAAAATATTTAGAACTGTCAAATTAGTCTACACTCTTGTCATTTACGGGAAAATAGTAAAATAATAAATAAAATAGAAAATAGTTGACTAATTTGACAGGATTAAATATCTGCTATCCCTCTCTCATGTTTTCAATTAGAAAGAGACATAATAAGACTAAAAATAGTTTAGTTCGTAAACAACAGAATCGGCACCATTATCAAATCAAATATGTTATATAATGTAATACTATTAGTAATATAGACATAAATATTATGAATCACTTTGCCTTCAAAGATTTCTAAAATCTTTTCTAAAAGGATAAAATACAATGATCCTAACGAGTATTTGATAGTGAAATATACCCCTAAAAGAAAACGGTAGGTCACGGGTTCGCGGCTAGATAGCGACTACATAGTACATTGCATTAAAAGTTATGAAAAAATATCCAGTTAGTTTAATAACAGCATTTAGTGAAACAGTTTTACTTAGAATATTAATAAGTAGATAATAAAATATTCGCTAATAAATATTTTTCACGTGGAATCGTCGCATATTTTCACAATATATGAATACGTATTTATATACTTAAATGAATTTAAAATTAATGGAAAACATGATACCTACACATGACAGCAATGTATTATTTACATAGTCTTCAAGTAGCTTCGTATTTTTAGCGTCTGTGAATCAGAGCTCAAAGAAAAGAATATTAAAAATACTAATGAGTATTTTTTTTAATATAATTTTTTAATACTCTTTGATATTTGTCATTGGCGCCAATAGTTGAACGGTTGAATGTCTAGTCTAGAATGAGCTCAACAAAGGTATTTAGGGATACTAGTAACTATGAAAACAAATTAAATACATCGCTGTGAACATATTGTAGGATTTGTGCCATAAACAATATAACCGGACTAAGAACAATAAATACAAATAGTTAAAAATAATAAAAAAATTAATGATCACTCATTTGACTTTTAATTATAATAACTGATTAACTTAATATTTTTTTTAGCATTAGAAAAATAATGGCGAAATAAAGATAGTTATCGTGTTATATTGTTGAAATTGCTGCATTTTGTGTTCAAATCTACATGAAAATGGTAAATAGATTACGTAGCTTTGTATTTATGGTGAAATAACGACTTTTTATATCAAAATAACGACAACAGGTATAACCGTTTTTTGTCTAATGTTATAATAAATGGAGGATAGTTAAACCGAATGACTCTGCAGTTCTTAACAATTTATTAGACTTTGTTGCTAACACAGTATTTCCTATTTTCAACCACACTTCGTAACAAAATCATTTGTCTTGTTCACTTATGAACGAACCTTTTTCGAAATGATGTCATAAAAATCACGTTTACGTTTTATTGTACCTATAGTTATCACTGAAAATGGCACTTAAAAATTACCCATTCTATCCTAGTCCGGTTTAAATCTAAATATTAGGAAACCTACTTATTAGCAATACCGATGACAGCCTTGTAGTACTTGGACTCGGTCAGGGAGTCCACAAGGAAGGTCCCCAGGTCTAATTTGGAGATACTACGGCCTGGGGAGCTGGTGGGGTTCACGTTTATAGTCATCTCGCGGCTTGGCTCGTCTGAAAATTAGAAAAGCAATTTTGATTTGCCTCGATACATAATGAGATAAAAAAAACAGCTACTGAGGGCAGATGGTTGCTGTGTTCAATAAGCTTGATATTGAAAAGAAATTTTGAACACGACGTAATATTTTTTTTTGTTACATTGACAAATTACTTTATAAATAATGGTGATCTACTTATTTTGCTGACTGTACTATAAAAAGTACCGAGTTTTTTTTTAATTGATTCGCTTAAAAGGCAAGAATTCTCTGAAATCTCTATCTAGTAGTTTTGTTTATGTTTCGCTAATTAAATTAGACCGATATTGAAAAAATTGGCAAACGTAAATACCTAATAATACCTATGTATAAAAAGTTCGTAATTATACTGTACACGACAAGACAGTCTCAAAATAAAACATTACGTAATAGCCAACAAGAGATACCTCAAACTCAAGATCGATGTTTGGACAAAGTAAAGTCAGTGACAAAAGTTGGTACACACTTATGTTTTTTTTTTTATCATTACTTAACCACATTAAAATAACACAAAATCCTGGCTATTACATGAAATGCTTAACAAACGGGGCAGCAGTTCCCTATAGAAAGGACTTACAACAAAAAAATGGTTCAAGAAAATAAAGATAAAATTGCAGGCGAAGTTTTGAACTAGTTTTGTGAAAAACCTCGAAGATTATTGTTCGTGTAACATTTTTTATTGAACAAAAAAGTATTTTTTGTATCTATGTATAAAATTTATGTTTTCCTTGCCTGCACCTCCACCCCCCCCCCCTTTTGGCAGTGACTAACTTAGGGGGCTTTTAAAAAAAGTAGACATACCAGCTATATGCGGCGGGAACACAGCGATCCAATTCAAGGGGCTATCCTTCACGGCCTCGAACATCCTCTTGTGATCCTCATTGAGGTCCACGAACCTCGGAGGCACCTTCTCAGGCTCGTAAAACAGGAAAGCAGATAGGCAAACCGAAACTGGTTTCACATTTTTCGCCCTCATAGCCTCTATGATGTTCTTCGTGCCTTCCGACATGTCGGAAGTCGGCTCCAGGGCGTTTCTCGTGCCTAGCGCGACCACGACACCGTCCATGCCCTCAATGGCGTCGGTGACGGAGTCAGGCTCCAGCACGTTACCAGGGAAGATTTCCACCTTGTTTTTCAAGCTATCTGGCATCTTTGACGCGTCCCGGACAAACGCACGGACTGTGTAGCCTGTACGAATAAAATTATATTATAAACTAGCTGTGCCCACGAATTCGTCCGCGTGACTCACAGGAACTGTGCATTTTTTCGGGATAAAAAGTAGCTTATATCATTCAGGGTTAATGTAGCTTTCCATTAGTGAAAGAATTTTCAGAATCAGATTAGTAGTTCCGGAGATTACCTTCCCATATACATAAACTCACAAAATTCTCACTTTCTCTTTATAATATTAGTATATAGACTAGCTGTGTCCGCGATTTCGTTCGCGCGGGACTTGGACTTTGGACACACATTTTTTCTGAACCTTTCAAGATATCAAAATGGAACATACATCAAATCCATTGAGCCATTTCGGAGCCTATTCGAGACAAGCTTTCAAACAGACAGACAGACAAAAATTCTAAAAACGGTCATTTAAGATTAGGCATCGTCGCATCGTCTAAATAGCAGTTTCTACATAAATGTTGTCATTTAATCTAAATCACAGTCAGAATAGCATAGCTGACCTCCACAAGCCAATAGTAACACCGACACTCTAAGGTTAGACCAGTTTTCAGACTTCTGGGTTTCTGAATACCCGTAGCGACTGTTAAAAATATTGGAGTAGAATCATATCAAGATTAGGTAGTGGTGACCTACTGTCTATAACAATAAATTGTGATTGCTATCAGTGCTGTCTCGTTTTGATTACGATTTCCCCTTTAAGTTTGGCCCATATTCCGTAAAGTTTATAAAATACGACACGTTTTTGAGCTAGATATGGTAGGGACATGAGATACATGAAAATAAAGATAAGATTAACTTCAACAGAATACAGATTAGATAGAGCAAGCGCATTCTATAACGCAAATGGACTTTGGACCCCCACTGCGCCCATATGGAAACTTCAAGACGGAAAACAGTACCTACAAACTTAAAATTTAAACAATGCTAATTCAAAACTTACGAAAATACGTCAAGGGTCATCATGTAGATACTTTTTAATTGGTGTACTGAATATCTAAATATTCAACAAATGACGTGCATTTTGTATTGTTATTACGATTTCATTACTCCTGATCACAAAAAATGCCTCGAAAACGATACCTAACCATTGTTTAAAAATGATGTTTTCCGTCACCGTTTTTAGAGCAGTGATGATGAAACAAATTGCTCAGTTGCGGCCTGCCTTGGTACTCACGACCTACTAATTGAAATTCGGGGCCGCTACCATTGGGCCACTACTGCTCTCCATTACGTATTGGATAGAGACCAACCAAAGTTTCGGTTTCGGCCTGCTTCGGTTAAAAATGCTGGTTTCGGTGGCAGTTTCGGTTTCGGCCTAAAATTGGCAAACTTCGGCCTAACCGAAACATAACAACGGTTTCGGCCGAAACTAGAAGAAGAATCGAACATTCGACTACGGTTTCGGTTTCGGCTGAAAATCGTGTTTCAGTTGGACACTAGTATTGAATAGTAATAATAGGAGAAGATAGTAATTTCATGACTAGTGTAATAAGACCATAACAGGCCCCGACCGAGTTAATATTATAACCGAGTTATAAGCTACAGAGGCCATATTAAGTGATAAAGTTACTTGCATTGCAACAGAACAATTACTATGCCTTTAACACTTGATCAATAAAGCGCTTGGCCTAAAATTAAAATGAGTGGTGACACATGATTCATGCATAAAGATTTAAAGTCAAAGTATAAACATTTGAAAGTATTTCTGAATGTTTTAATTAAACCAAATTACCAAAGTAGACTTACAATCTAACTAGTAGATGATTTTACATGGAGTAACTGTCATCCGACTGACCAACTATTGGTAATATCCAGGGCCAGTACCAAAAATAATCACCTTAGGGCCGATTTTTCAATCGCCAGATAATTCCTAGGAATAAACTATTTCGATCTCATTAAACGAAAGGTGTTAGAGTGAAACCAATATTTATATATTTATTCATAGGAGTAAATTTTATCTGGCAATAATTTAAAAGTCAGCCCATAATATAATAAGTAGGTAACTTGAATATTGTAAAATGTAGTTCTTACTACTAGAGATCATTCCACATATGAATTCCCTTCGATGCTATGTTGGCTGCCCTGAATCTCAATTTAATACAATGTTTTTAACGGTGTTGGAAGTTTTCTTTCAGCACCAATTCACTTTCATCACTTTTTAACGTCCTAAATATTATTATAAAACATAAATCTACAAAAAACACAAAACGATATCACCTAAATAGGAATGACAAGCAGGGGAGCCAACATAACTTCTAGGGGAATTCTTACATGAAACGGTCTCTAGTGATTATGATTGTCTTTGACATTTAACAGTGGATGTTCAATAGATTGTATGATATAATGAAACACTGACAGCTTATTTGATTTATCTTTTAAATAATAAATAATAATGAATAACCCTGGTATTTCTAAATTTTGAATTCATAATAATTAGGTAATAATGTACACTGTTTTTAGTTGCAAAAGTGTTTTATCAACAATAACTAGCTAATATTGTTATTTTGTACTTTTTTAATAGAGGATATATCTATGAACAGATTAATATCAATATATTTTTTTTAGTTCATACACAGTGCACTTATATTTTATTTTTAATTATGACAGTCATTAACTTTTACTGTTGACTGTACCTGTAATTTTATAAACATAGCAAATTATATACTTTGGTATGAATTTGGTCTTAATAAATTTGATAGGTACAGGAAGACAGTGTATATTTGAATAAATACACTATCTTCCTGTATCAATTTAAAAAAAATATAAAAAAAATTGAGTTGACTCAATTTTTTTTATATTTTTTTTTGTTTAATAGAAATTAATTTTAAAATCTACACATTACCTTTTTTCACTGCGGCCTCGACGGCGCAAAGGCCAGTCATACCGGTGGAGCCAAAGATAACAATTTTCATTTTCTGCAAATGGAAAATAACAAATGATGTAGCACTTTACCTACAAGCAGGATAACAGAACAGGTAAAACAAGTTTATCTCCGTACTGGTTCATAATTCCATTTATATGTTATTGATAGGTACTTAGATAATTATCACAAAAAATAAGCACAAAAAAAATATTAACAGAAAACTTGTTTGAGTAAATCGAATGGTTAGAAAATTTAATTTTGAATTTGAATTTCATAAGTTTGTTGAACGGAATGTGAACTTACCAATATGAGCACTTGTTACAAAATGTCACTAAAGTACTGTGTGTATTTTTCAATGAAATTACCAATGCAAATGACAGTAGGTACGAATGATAACAATTTATAATGATCGCGAATAATTTAGTGTGAGAGAATTAATTATATAAGTAAATAGTAATTAGCTTTGGCTTAGCTACATACCGGTGCGTGATGTAATGCAAAAAATGTGCAAGGTTGAGAGAGAACCGGCAAAATTACGAGTAATTACGAGACAGGGATCAGCTGTCATCTCTGATCATAATAAATAAGTGATGCATTATTTGGTCTCATTATACTTACCAATAATTATTTTATTAGTAGAAGACAAAAGAAGTACCACAGAACAATATTACTCTAGCGAGAGAAGTACACACAGTGGTTCTCACAAACTTCACAAATTCCTTTTCAATTTTCTCGCATTGATTGATAACCAATAAATGTCAGTCAATAATGACATTTACGTCATGTCATGGTGACATTACAATTTACAAGCGGATTGAGAAAATTACACAGAACTTCCAAAATAGTAACTTTTAACAGTTTTTATAGATGTTTAATAAAATAATAAATAAATATTAGATAAGCCGCGTCTCCTGCGCGTGTTCAACTGAATGACGAACACGTTTAATGAACAAAAAGGGGCGTGGCCGACGCGTTTTGTATGGCAAAAGCACTCGACCACGTGACGTAAAACATGTTCGTCGAAAACACGTCGCAGGAGACGCGGCTTTATAACTGCATTTGAAAGTAGGTACTTCACAAAAATCAAGAAATTACCTACTATTGAAATAGAAGAAGACTGAATTATGGAGTTAAACAGGGTTGTTAAAACAAAAAAAAAATAAACGTAAAAAAATATTTTTAAAAACAAGCTTTTATTTTGTTAAAAAATAACTAAAAACTTAAAAATAAATTTATTCCAATTGGAAACAAGCCATTTTCTACATTTTAACCTTTAACCGACAATAAAGTTCCTTCGTCTTTGTCTTTGTGTATCTACATAACACAGTGTCAAATTTTCTAATAAAAGCGTGTTACACTCTCTTTTTCTCTCTTGCTGTCAAAAGTAACACGCTTTTATTAGAAAATTAGGTATTTGACTGATTTTGGGAAATGGTTTATATTAATCTTCATTATATTATAAGCACACTACATTGATATTTCAGGGAGATCTACTGTATTTATCAATAAAAATCAGTGATAAAGTATAAATTTCCAAAACCGCTCCAAAAACGCTGTTTCTGCGGAAGTGACGTAACACGCTAGTAAACGAACTTTGTCAACAAGACAGACGGTGCAGCTGAAATTAATTTCATCAATAAATCATTTTTATTGGCTATAATGGCGTATATAAATGGTGTGTAGTTCCACAATGTACAAATACGTCTTTAAGCAGTCCATCATGATTCATGACACAAAAGAATTTATAGGTAATGTTTCTAAGTTTTTATCAACATAACCTAAAATGAGATTTCACAAAACTTCTGAATGATTATACAAAAGATTTGTCAATAAATATGTGGCAGGTAGGTACTTACACTGCTGTTTTTACATTATTAAGTTCCGCAGCATAATAATCAGCGTTAGGTATTCTTAGAGAAAAGTGCAACCATAAATGCGTCTATCTTAGGTAGGTTGTATCAGCTTGCACAAAATTTGACTCCATTTTGAGATTCGATATGAATATTTATGCCACTAGATAGAAGATTTCTATGAAAACAGCTTCAGAAATAGCTCTAAGATCAAATATAGCACCCAGAAAACATAAAACGCAAACTACAATCTGTCAAAGCCGTGCTTACTCCAATGTTGCCAAGCTAGATTTTCATTTTACCCCAATGCCTGATTAATTTTACTCTAAAATCATAACTATTTATACAAAAATACCTGGCTAAAGTTTTGGTTTTAGATATACAATAAAACAAGTTCTTTCTTAATCAATGGTCATGTTTCACAATAAAAATATGCTGAATTTGTTTAACTCAAATTCAATTCAAATACTTAGGTACCTACATGTATTGCTTACCAAAAAGCCCATAAACTATAGTAATCATAACAACAATACGAAATCTAACCTTAAAATTTTGGAAGTGACTCCGCGACCTCCGCCGTGACCTGAATTTGCAGCCGGGACTGGTTGCTAAATTGGCAGCCGGCGCTAACTTTTGAAAATAAAGCGGGAAAGGGAGTTGGCAATTTGTCATAATTAAAAAAACATTTCATGTTTCATTTGAGTAACATACCTAATTAGGGTCCAAGAGCGAGCGAAGCGAGCTCGGGAACTTGGACACCCCGACACGGACAGGTTAGGTTCGAAGGGGTTGACGGGGGCTTCAGTAAGCGAGCGAACGAAGCCCCCGTCAACCCCTTCGTGTTATGTTACTTTTAACCTTGCAGATAGAAATAGGAGCTCCGCGTACCGGGGCTCCGTCGACCACCTCCATCCCCCTTGTAAGTCCAAAAAAGTTGTATTTTGTTTTCCATTAACTGTTATTTAAAAGTCAGTCTAAGGTATTTAATTCAACTTAAAACACGGCAACATTAATCTGCTGCTACGGTAGTTTGCAATTATTTTCGTCTGGTATCACTGCTACTTCAAGGCTACTCCGGTTCCTAACGGCATTATTTTTGGGAGCCTAGTCGGCGCCGGCTGCGGAGGCGCTCCCTAAAATTTTACCCTCAAATTTACCCTAAAGAATTCTTTACCCTAAAAATAAGTTGGCAACACTGGCTTACTAGCGTGTGACGTCAACAGAGTGCGACAGGCCGTTCTTGTGACAGCTACAATAACAAAAAATATTGCATTTTATTTTCGTGTAATTTGCAAAAAATATACATATTTTAGTTAAAAATCAAGTGAAATAAGTTTATTTACGCTATGAACTGATAGGATGACCACAATCTGTAGCATATTTTCAATGTTGTCAAGAACCGATGTGTTATGTAGATACACAAAGACAAAGACGTAAAGTACTTGTGAAGACATATCAAACGAGCCCAAACTCGATAGCGTTGCGTCGTTTCGTTACCGAGTTCCTATGACCACCTTCCAGCTCCACCATCAGAACCCTGGACATCATCTAGGATTAGAGTATTTGTGAAAACATATCAAAGGAGCCCAAACTCGATGGGGTTACGTCGTTCCGCTACAGAGTTCCTGTGACCACCTTCCGGCTCCATCATCAGGACCCTGGACATCATCTAGGACTAAAATTCTTGTGAAGACATATCAAACGAGGCCAAACTCGATGGGGTTGCATCGTTTCATTATAGAGTTCCTATGACCACCTTCCGGCTCCACCATCAGGACCCTGGACATCATCTAGGGTTAGAGTAGTTGTGAAAACATATCAAACGAGCCCAAATTCGATGGGGTTACGTCGTTCCGTTACAGAGTTCCTGTGACCACCTTCCGGCTCCATCATCAGGACCCTGGACATCATCTAGGATTAAAGTACTTGTGAAGACATATCAAACGAGCCCAAACTCGATGGGGTTGCGTCGTTTCGTTACAGAGTTCCTATGGCCACCTTCCGACTCCATCATCAGATCAGCTTTATGACATCATTATATTGCATTGTCATGCAATTTACATAGGTATGTATGCTAAATTTCAGGTCAATCTAACACCGGGAAGTGGATCAAAAACTTGTAAGATACCCACTCTTACCCACATACATCGCGACAGGTGAAACTAATTATAAGCTTGTAATAATAAAACATTTTAATTAGTCAACATTTTGTATAATATTAAAAGTTAGTACCAAAAATGTGTCAGAATTAATGGCAAAATGGATAATAAGGTTTGGTATAACTGCTTTATTAATGTAAATTGCATGCCAAATGATGAAACATGGCTGAACTCTTAAATGTACCATAAAAATATCCTTATTGTATTTACCTATGTTTGCAATAATAAAGTATTCTATTCTAAGAATGTTACAGCAGCTGTTGTCGAAGATGAACTGCATCTGCAATTTGAGGCTCCTCTTATTATTATATTTATGGGATAACATCTGTAAATTCTGTAAAGAATAAATAATTATCCGTTCAATGTCCAGAAAAAGTTTTATTAATTATCTGGCATTATTATTAATAAGCACAATCAAGCAAATCTCTAAAATTCAATAGTATTTTGTATTATTTATTAGTGATTAGTAGTAATTTGTTGTCATTAATGGTAACACATGAATACATTCTTCGTATTACGTTTAGTTAGTAACTAAGTACCAGTGTACCAGTTAATACGGTAATCTTGTATTGTTCATTTATTTCATTTTTTTTTTCAGATCTTAATATTATATTGATAGCAAATCTTTAAAATTAATTAAGCTGTAGGAATCACCAACATGTTTGATATTTTATTAGAAGAAGTAATAGCCATGTGTCAAAAATATAATTAGGACAACAAAACGTAAATAACATAACCTATATTTCTCATGCGTAAACTGATGTGGTGTATTAGAAATTGTGATATCAAGACTTAAAAACATTTAATAATATGGCAGACACAGAAGAATACTTTCCCCGTGGTGGAAAGAAGCCTACAACCACATACTTCAAACAAAGTGCAAACGTAAGTCTAATAAAATGGAAGTTAAATTTTCCACTTGAGAGTAGTTTCTTTTACTGTCGTTTTTATAGTTTTTAGGAGCTCCTGAAAAAGGGGAAAAGAAAAAGAAGAAGCCGAAGAAGAAATCCGAGGGGGACGATGGTTATTTATCCGACGAGGGTACGAAAGAAATCGACCAATCTTTTAAAAACTGTGCATTTGGTTTGAGCTACAAGGTATGTTTATGTTCTGTAATACATCATTAATACATGCTTAATTATCATTAAAGTGGTATTTGCCACACTAATATTGCAAGAAGAATGGTTGGTGTGCAGCCTTAGGTGCGAAGCTGCCAAACTTGTTATAAATTGATGATTTAAGTATAAAATTAAGCATATCATCTTGAGTATCTCTATTCTCTGTATGATATTTAAAGACATAAAAACCACATGTTTTCTTGTACATAGTCTAAATGCTCTTTTTTAATGTTTTTTCTCAGGGATGACACACATAAATCTGGATAAATTTGGGGAGTAAAACATCTAAATACGAAATTTCGTGCAAATTGTTAGAGCTGTTTTTCAGAAACCAATATACTGACAAGAATTGCTTGCATAAAGTATTAAAATCATTAAATCTTAATTATTAGATTCCCCAATGTGCTTGTATTGGCTCAAAATGTTTTTTTATCATCATAAATAGAAGTGAGATAAGCTTCTAAGGAAAACTTAACTACTTTGCTATGTATTCTAAATTCGGAATTTCCGTTGACCTTTAATAAATAAAAATATATCAGCCATGCTTATAAACTGTCACACTGCTGGGCATGGGCCTCCTCTCAGAATGAGAGGGAATGGCCATAGTCTACCACTCCGGGCCAAGTGTGGGTTAGCAGACTTCACACACCTTCGAGAACTTTATGGAGAACTCTCAAGCATGCAGGTTTCCTCACAATGTTTTTATGTTTATGTTTCACGAATAGTATAGGGTATTTAATATCACACTACAATCCTCAGCAGCCAAGCAACGGGGGTAAAACCATGGGGAACAGCAAGTTTTTTATAAAAGAAAATAACTTAAAAACCTCTTTAATCGTTTTCAGACTATAAAAGAAGGTTTATTGATCCTGGGCCGAGTGAAGAGTGTTCTAGAAACGAAGGTAATAGTCAGTCTGCCGTGCAGGATGATTGGCTCAGTGATGGCGTGCCACGTCAGTGAACCGTACAATAAGCTGCTTGAGGCATATGTTAACGACAAGGTTAGTATTGAACTAAATCGGGGTTTTTCAAACTTATGACCCTGTTAAAGTACCCAGATGACTGCGAACCCCATTGAGTTCACATTTTCAGTAGCGCGCGTCATCATGCGTGTGCACGTGCTTGCCAGCCAAGCAGCTGCATAACATAAATCTTGTTGCGAACCCCTTAGCATCAAATTTCGAACCCCTAAGGGTTCGCGAAGCCCACTTTGAGAAATCGTGAACTGAATGGTTGTGGACCTATTGCGCAAGGGTAGGCATAATGCAGGGGTCACCGGACGTTATGGTAAAAGCCCCTAGTAATAAGTAAGGGCGAGCCCATTACTACTACAGGACTAAGAGTTCCATATCTATCTGCTTCAGACGGACAAAGTGCTGGAATTGGGGCAGGTGTTCCGTCCTGGACAGTACATCGCTGTGAAAGTGCTGGAGGTGAAGGAATTGAGCCTCATGCTCTCCGTGATGCCTCAGCATGTTAATGGTCAGATGGCACACAAGGATCTGCAGAAAGGTATGTGTTTGACCCGGAGTCACTCCCTCTCAGTCCCCAGCTAGTTTTTAGGGAACCACCGTGTACAACTTGATAAGAAAACAACTAGTGGGAGGAAGTAGGTATTTTGTAATTCATCACTTTTACAATGCTCCAAAGGTACAAACTGATATCTATACCACAGATAATATAATACTATACGTACAGATGCCTCATCTCATACAAAGAAATGTGACCGATTTAGCGCGGGCTATCTTCGGGCTATACATTTTCCGTGCTTAAAGGATTTTTCAAAATTTGAACAAATATTTTTCATGGTGTATTTTTTCATGTTCTCAATTTTACGCAAACTTCAATAACAAATCGATACATATAACGCCATCTATTATGAGTTATTTCAACAAATGTTCCTTTGTTCCTGATGAGACCCCATGTCTATACTAATACTAGTTGCCCGCGACTTCATCTGCGGAAAATTTATGAAAAGTAGCCTATGTGTTTTTCTAGATCCCAGGCTACCTTTTTACCAGATTTCATCCAAATCCGTCCAGCCATTACAGCGTAAAGAAGTAACAAACATACACACACACACACAAACTTTCGCCTTTATAATATTAGTGTGATGGGATTACCTAGATAAAGCTGAAGAGTTTGTTTGTTTGTTTGTGTGAACGCACTAATCTCTGGAACTACGGGGGTGAAACCTGGCACAGCTAGTGTTAGTAATATAGTCCTGAGAGGTTGTTAGTGTTTGACCCTCAGATCATAGAAATAAGGGAGCTGTGCCAAGGAGCTATTGAGCTTGATACTTTAGTTTGGTCATATTGTGCGTGATACAAAAGTACACGCTGGCGACGAACCGAACACGATCGATGATTTAAATAGTGTTTTAGTTTAGTATATAGGTGGGTGTTGAATCAATAAACTGTTTTTTTAACGACTTTTCATTGGTCAACGGGTTAACTGTTAATCATTAATGAAAAAACAGGTTGAAAATATTAGCTGTCAGTTTACGTCAACGCACTCAACGCATTATTTCAATATTATTTTATTCATTTCTGTGAATGTAGTCTCCTTCGGAAATATTCGTTACTTATATACGAAGTAAAGTAAGTAAAATAAGTACTAAGGAAAGGTCATTCCATTACAGTCCAGTTCAATAAAAAAAAAAAACTTATTTCTCATCAAATCTCTACCTGAACTGCAACAAAGTTGTTATTTTATGTGTATTCGTCGTATCGTAAACGTTGACACAGCAAATTGACGATTATCGCTAACGATTTAATCATTGAAATTTTAATCTGTTATTTATTAGGTAGCAGTGATAGCCTAGTGGTCTAACCATGTGCCTCCCACGGCGAATGGCTCGAGTTCGATCCCGAGGCACGCACCGCTGACTTTTCGAAGTCATGTGCGTATTAGAAATTAATTATCACTTGCTTTAACGGTGAAGGAAAACATCGTGAGGAAACCGGCATGTCCTAGAACAAAAAATTCGAAGACATGTGACGTCCACCAACCCGCACTGGGCCCGCGTGGTGGACTACGGCCCACTCCCTCTCACAGAGAGGAGGCCTGTGTCCCAGCAGTGGGAACATTATAGGCCGATTATGCTTATGCTATGCTTATGCTATTTATTAACAGGTTTTTTAACCCGTTGACCATTAATGTTTAACAGTTAAATTACATTAACTCAAAAACCGTCAATGACCCATCTCTAGTTTAGTGCTAGTGTTGAGTGACGATTGTTAGATTGAGGGTGTGCGGAATGATGCAGAAAAATGTACTAAAAGTGGGAACCGTTGTTCCCGTACTGATTTGCTAGGATGGCATATCTCCTCGTTTCTATGATCTGAAGTTTGACCAAAAACCGTGTATAATCTGTTGCAGGAACCCTGCTTCAGGCGGCCGTGGCGTCGGTGGAGGACCACGGGTACGTGATGGACATTGGTGTGCCCAACACCACGGCCTTCCTCCCCAACACCAACACCAACCCAGAGATGGAACTAGGTTAGTCGCATACGCATAGCTTTTTCCTTTTCATTATAGCGATAAATGAAACAAACATCTTCTCTGGAGTACGACCCTTTTATATATTATTCTACTCTTTGAGTACGACTCATTTATTACTGACTGATATAAACCTACAACGCTCCTCACTACATCATGATAAAAGTCAAGTACAATACGCGGTAGTATAATATTCGTCGAACTTAAAATTCGCGCATTTCATCTAATTCCGGTGGGATAAACCAGAGATACAGCTTGACCTCTTCCCACCCTACACTATGGAGGTCATTTTTAGGGTTCCGTACCTCAAAAGAAAAAAACGGAACCCTTAAAGGATCACTTTGTTGTCCGTCTGTCACCGGACCTCTACAAACATAATATTACGTTAAGCGCCATCTATGAGAATTGCTGCTGCTGGTTGATGCTGTTCAACCATATTCTCATAGATGGCGCTATTGTGCCATCATGGCTTTATACGCCTGAGAAAGGTACGGAACCCTCGGTGCGCGAGTACGACTCGCACTTGGGTTTTTTTCATTCTAGTACACGCGGACGAATTCGCAGGCTAGTTGTAAATAATCCTGTATTTCGCACCCTAGAAGCTGGCATGGTGTGCTGGTGTACCATCAAGGCGGCTCCGGGCCCTGGCGGCAGCATCGTGACGTTGTCCAATGAGCTGGCGGCGCTGGACAACTGCTGGCTGCGGCACAGTACAAGTGGCCCACTGCCGCCGGGGTCCAACCTCGACTTCCTCGTCGATACGGTAACTATCTATCGTACTAATATTATAAATAAAAATATTTAAAAGTAAAAAAAACCGGACCGCATAACTAAGTTTGTTTGTGAAGGAATTTTGATGATTTTGAAAAATCTGTTCTAGTTAGGAACATCGTTTTATTTGCTTTGCTATGATTATGCTAAACTTCGGAGATAAGGGGGAGGAATGGTATTTTTTCAGACATTTTTCATCATATGTCGAAAACTAAAAGACGTAAAAGAAAATGAAAATATATTTTGAAATGTGTAGATCAAGCCCTTTCATATGATATGCTACTTGACCTAATGACCCCACTTTTAAAGGACGTCGGTAATTTTGGGCTCGATATGGTACAGTAATAAGCTTACCAAAAAAAAAAAATATATTTTAATTGTTCTTTGCCTAATTTATCTTAGAGATTAAGGATTGGAATCAAAAATCGAAATAAATAAGAAATAAAATGATTATGCCGTTGACATTTTGAAAAAACCAATAAAACAAAAACAGGTGCATGCTGGCTGGCGCGTGCCTCTACAGAATGTCATGTCGACAGCAACTAAAACCTTTGAATTGAGAACTCATTAGTCGCGCTGTACTTCATTGGATCATTCACACCATACTTAACCTCAAAGTCACAAATACGGAGATTTCTCTTTAACCCAATTACCAAAATGAATTTAAATACTCTTAAAATACTCGATCACACCAAACTAATTTCATATTTGTACCGACATACACAATCTGAAGCCCAGCGTTCTATGGGCGTCTGCAGTGTCCTTTCGAACCCCCACTTCTGCCCCCTTTTTCAATGAAACTAAAAACATTTGTTAACTTCATTCACTTGCAATAAACCTGGACAAGCATTCTTTATAATTGTTCCAAATTTGAAGTCGATAGCATTAGTAGTTTCTGAAGTAACCAGCTGTGACAGACAGACGGACAGACAGACGGACGAAGTCGCACCATAAGGGTTCGTTTTTTACCATTTTGGTACAGAACCCTAAAAAATCAAAGTCGACTTGCGAAACCAAAACTATTATTTGCTCTGTACTTAATAGCTATTTGAAGTCGGTTTTTTTTTTAAGTTTTTTTCGTCTCTCGCTGTTCATATGATTTCTGATATTATTTTTATTTCTTCCTATCCACATACCTATGCATTATAGTATTATATTATCTACAATACAATTGTATTGTAGATACAATACAATTATTCTTTATTGTGGTTCATAGGCAAGCAATAAGTTGTTACATGTTTCCGAAATTGTACACAGCTGTGACCCGCCATAATGGCATACAATAATTTTAAAGTATCTGTGTCATTACCATCTGTATCCCTATCTTTATCTCTACCTTTATGTTTGTGCAGCCCCTGGAGAACGGCATCGAGGGCCACGTGTTCGGTGACGTCACGGCGTACGTGCAGCGGCAGCACGCCGACACCGTGCGCGGCAGGAAACCGACGCTCGGACAGAAGGTACACAACAATACACACCAATCTATACTTTTTTTTTTTCTTTCGGCTTCGCACGGTTTGTGCATTTAGCCAATGTCACGTTTAGTTTCGTAGGATAAATTTTATAAAAAAAAAAAAAAAAAAAAAAACCAACCGAATGCAGAACCTCCTCCTTTTTGGAAGTCGGTTAAAAAAGACACGTCCGCCAAGTTCGAAGTTTCCCGCGCTTTTTCAATCTATACTTCACTACATTAATTTGAAAGAGAGATAGGTAGAACACAGCGAGAAGTCTTTGTTTTTCGTGTGGAAATCCTCATGGATGTCCTCTGCCCTGGGATGGGCGGAGGGGTCTGTCAGACTCCTACTGACTAAAACCACACGGTGTTTCACCTCTTCACTATGATGACGGGATGCTTGGTAAATTGTGTACAATTACGTAGCACATCAAAGTTTAAAAAAAATCCAATTCGCGTTTCTAAGACTGTGTCCCCAGTAGGTAAACTGTTAGCGGCCGACAGTTTTGCGCTAACAGTTTGCAGTAGACAAATTGTTAGCGCAAAACTAGCAAGCTGTTGAGTTTGCAGTAGGCAAACTATTAGCGCAAAACTAGCAAACTTTGGACACTCCATTTCAAATATATGGAAGGGCGTACTAAACCGATACGCCGCAAACTCAGTCGGCCGCTCACAGTTTGCCTACTGGACACAGCCTAACTCTTCATAACGCAAACTTTACTGATAAGATGTCTGTTTGTCTAGATTCAGTGAGTGCAGTGATAGCCTAGTGGATTAACCATGTGCCTCCCACGGCGAATGGTTCGATTTCGATCCCGAGGCACGGACCGCTGACTTTTCGAAGTCATGTGCGTGTTAGAAATTAAGTATCACTTGCTTTAACGGTGAAGGAAATCATCATGAGGAAACCGGCATATCCTAGAACGTCCTAGACGTCCACCAACCCGCACTGGGCCCGCGTGGTGGACTACGGCCCACTCTCTCTCACAGAGGAGGCCTGTGTCCCAGCAGTGGGAACATTAGAGGCCGATTATGTATGTATGTATGTTGTCTAGATTCGTGCTCGACTCCTATACGTGATGCCGACGAGGAACACCCCATTCCTGACGATGAAGAACATCTTCGAGACCACGTACCCTGACCTCGGCTCCGAGCAGAAGCTCAAGGATGGATGGATCGTCGAAGAGGCACAGGTATTATCCTATCCTACTAATATTATAAACGTGAAAGTTTGTGAGGATGTAAAGATGTACAGGGTAAAATTAAAACCAGTGCGGATATTTTAGGAGGTGAAAGTACTCATGAATATGATCAACTTTTATTATGGGACTGACACTGAAATATGAAAAAAAAAACAGCTGTTCCATACATTTTGATCGTGTTGTAGTGCATTTTTGCAGGGAACAGCTGATTTTTTTTTTCATATTTCAGTGTTGGTCCCATAATAAAAGTTGATCAGAGTCACGAGTGCTTTCACCTCCTAAAATATCCGCACTGGTTTTAATTTTACCCTGTATGGATGTTTGTTACTCTTTCACGCAAAAACTACTGAACGGATTTTGATAAAACTTTACAGTAATATAGCTTATACATCAGAATAACACATAGGCTACTTTTTATACCAAAAACGCGGGCGAAGCCGCGGGCTGAAGCTAGTACATGTATATTTTTGTGAATTTGAAACATGTCAAAGCCATGTTATGTTTCTCATAAGTTATTCAATATTTAAGAGATTTCTCAAAAATGGAATGTCGCGAGTGGGATTTGAACTCGCGACCTCTGGCGAACCGTGCCAATGATATGCCAACTGAGCTACCGCCACCCGCTCGGTCAACTCGAAATATGAGATCCCTTTGCAACGCCTCTTATGGCGACTCGCCAGGCGAGTCGCCAGCACTGCAATATAAATTGAATCGACTCGCCACGCGAGTTCACTGGCACTACGTAAGGGTAAATTCCATGTTTTGTTATTTTTGTGGCCGTCACGGTGTATAACTCAATTAAAAGTGTTTTAGGACTATTCGGCGTATTTTAACTTGTAAAAATGGCAAAAAGGCGAGTTCAAGGCATTGCAGAATAGTTTGTTTCCTCTCAAATATAAACGGGGTCTCCACACCCGGCCCACCACGTAAATCTTTAGTTTAGCATATATTTAGTCTAAACTATAATTTTAAGCAGAAAATACGGATGCATTTTGGAAATATTAGTGAAAAACACTGAACTCGCCAGGCGAGTCGTCGGCACTGGAATAAGATTTACGTGAACTCTCCGGGCGAGTCGGTGGCACTGAACGTGTTAACTTAGATACAGCACAGAAATCTCGATGTTTTGACATGCCGCCACATCAGTAGATTGCACCCGTACGAAGCAGGGGCGGGTCTCTAGTAAATCGACCAATAATTCAGATGAAATTAGATGTGGAAACAAAAATTGTGATTTCAAAAATCCTAGTTGTATAATGTTGAAAAAAAAACACACGTTTTTATAAAAATATTTATTGGTTCTGTGAATAAAAAAATAAAAATACAAAAGAAACATTTTATTGATGACACAAATACAAAATATAAAAACTTATTATCTAATGCATTACGGTACATTAACCCCTCAGATCATAGAAACAAGGAGATGTGCCAAGGCGCTATCGAGCTTGATGCCTGATCTTGAGTAAATTGCTCATATTAAAAAATTACGCGCTGGCGACGAACCGAACACGATCGATGGTTTATATACAGTGTTTTAGTTTAGTGCTAGTGTTGAGTGACGATTAACAGTGTTAGATTGAGGGTGTGCGGAATGTTCAATGCGTAGGAGATCTTTTTATTCACAAGGAGCGCTTAATTATGCGCGTAATTGTGTTGAAAAATGTACTAAAAGTGGCATCAGTTGTTCCCGTACTAATTTGCTATGATGACATATCTCCTTGTTTTTATGATCTGAGATTAACCCGTATTGTTTGTGCCAACCCACTTCGCTCCCAGCAACAGTGTTAGGCAGGCCGCACACCAGCCGGCTTAGCATGGCCAATTCTATCTCTATTCTACCGAAGAATAGACAAGGTTCTTTCTATCCCACTCGTTATCTCTGCCCGAGCACGAGGCGACCCGTGCTTGGCGTACCAGCAGTGGCGTGCCTACAGGGCAAGCCCGAGGGTATTTCGTGTAATTTTTCATGATTGTGTTTTTTATTGTACGCTACTCACATTCATGAAAAATTTAGAGATATACCCTCGGGCTTGCCCTGTAGGCACGCCACTGCGTACCAGACTTTTGTCTACTGAAGAATAGAAACATTTCTTCTCCTCATTGCATGCATAAAATGGTAGAAATCTTTCTACAATCTGTCACTTTGTCTATTCTTCTACAAAACCCGTTTCTATCGTGGTCATGCTAGGCCGGCAGAGCAGCCTACAGCAAATACTTTAAGCAGCGATTGATGCGCCTATACATTGTACGCACATAATGTATGAGCCTCAGATCATAGAAACAAGGGAGATGTGCCAAGGCGCTATTGAGCTTGATGCTTTAATTTGCCCACATTGGGCGTACAAAAGTACACGCTGGCGACGAACCGAACACGATCGATGTTATAATTACAGTGTTTTAGTTTAGTGCTAGTGTTGAGTGACGATTAACAGTGTTAGGTTGAGGGTGTGCGAAATTTTTAATATGTGGGAGATATTTACGAAGGGCGCTTGTAATTGTGTTGAAAAATGTACTAAAAGTGGCGACAGTTGTACTAATTTGCTATGATGGCATATCTCCTTGTTTCTGTGATCTGAGGTATGGGCGCATTAATTGCTGCCTAAAGCATTTGCTGTATGCTGCTCTGGTGTGCGGCCTGCCTTAGTTGTGCGCCCGCGCAGCCTTGCGATGGGCGCACGGTTTACTTTAACTGTAAGATTGGCCGTGAAAATTCTTGCTTGTCGCTAAGTTTAGAACAGGAAAGTTTTACATCATTTTGTACTAAACATTTTGAAAAATCTAACTTTACGGGCGAGATTCACTAACCGCACTTTGACTTTAAGAAAGCATTGGAATATGAACAATATTTGTACTAAATTAAAATTTTTATTCGCATGGAGCGCTTGTTTACATTAGATTCTACGAACATGAGTCTTATTCTAATAGTCATAAATTCATAATGTTCATATTCGTGTTCATACGGACAAGTGCATTCTGTAAATCGCCCTAATTTGTCTTATAGAGGGTGGCAGGTTAGACAGTGGAAATATTTTAAGGGGTCATTGTACTCATCATTATGAACAACTTTTACTATGGGACCAACTCTGAATTCGCGAAAAAAAAATCAGCTGTTCCATACATTTTGTTGAGTTATGTGAACATAAATGTATGGAACAGCAGATTTTTTTTTCGCGATTTCACGGTTGGTCCGTTAGTAAAGTTGTTCATAATGATGAGTACAATGACCCCTTAAAATATTTCCTCTGTCTAACTTGCCACCCTGTAGACTAAACATTTAATTATACAAAATACAATTCGATTAAGAAAAGCAGGTTTCAGCCGTGAAACTAAGGCTGAAACCAAAATTGATCATCGGCTTCAAAACCGTAACTGGCTGAACACCCAACACCGTAAGAAAATCGCCCCGTAAACGTGCAATAACAAGATTTCCTACGTTTTTTGCAAATTGTAGCGCTGTTTTACGTTGTGTATTGACCAAAATTCAATACGCAACAATAATGATAATAGTTACTAAATAATAATACTCGTAATTAAAATCGTCAATAAAGCTCTCGAAATTATATTGAGGAAAATCGTCATGTTTTCACAAAATAGTCGTATTTTGATCAACACACCTACAATGTATAACAGCGCTACAATTTGCAAAAAGCGTAAGAAACTTTTAATAGCGATAGCACAGATAATAATTATAATACTATACGTACAGATGCCTCATCTCATACAAAGAAATGTGACCGATTTAGCGCGGGCTATCTTCAGGCTATACATTTTTCCTTGCTTAAAGTATTTTTCAAAATTTGAACAAATATATTTCATGATGTATTTTTTCGTGTTCTCAATTTTCCACCAACTTCAACAACAAATCGATACATATAACGCCATCTATTATGAGTTATTTCAACAAATGTTACTTTGTTCCTGATGAGACCCCGTGGCGATAGTAAGAATAACACGAATATTTCCGTTGGTGGCGTTAACATGTCGACTTGCATTTTTTTATTGGTTTAATACGTCTCCTACGCATATTAATATGGGATTTATATGAAAAAAAATTGACTACATAATCACGCTAGCCTCGGATTTATAGCTGTTAATTTTTTCACGGATATTCTATATGCCTAGGACGCATTACGCCAATAAAAAAATATGCAAGTCAAAATGTCAGTCACGCCAGCCACAGAAAATAAAATATTAAAAAAGTAAGCACCGTACAATAGAAAAAAGAAGAGGTATATAGGTAGACATTCTTCGACAAATTCGATTTCCATCCATAGCTGATCACAACATATATATTTATTAACTTATTATACTCTTGAACTCTTGACTATTACATGAAAATGCTAAAAAGGGATATCGAATAATTTTGTGAGATCTTTGAAGTTCTAATCGATTTATGTCGCCAATCGCACCTTCAGCTTCAGCTTTCCTGGATGACGGTATTGAAGCTCAGATGGACCCTGTGAGGAGATCTTTGATGGTGGGACCTTCGACTCTTGCCTCAACCTCGGGTACAGAATTTTTCATTGTTTTTTGAACGTTACGACTATTAAATCCGCCGTCACCCGGGTTCTTAGCACCTCAATCCTGCTGTCCACGCCACCTCTACCAGAACCGTGGCCACCGGTATCTGGAGGCCGTATTATTAACACAGTCAATCCGGCGGTTATTGTCTTCGCCAGTCGGTGAATGCGGAGACCTTCTTTGTGTTTTGATGAAACTGCTCGACGATGGCCTGGCGTATTCAGCTTGACGTGTTAGATGTTCAGTCACCGGCACCTCGTGAGCTAGTGGGCGGGTATAGCGCACGGATGTCTGTTTAACCGATACACCCTCCTCGTGCAAAGCTATCTTTTTTCGCAGTGTCTCAATATTTTTCTCAATGTTATCTTTCTTTTTAATTTCATTCATTCTTTGAATTTTACCTTCAATTTCACGTTTTTTCGCAGCTTCGTATTGTCGCATAGATTTAACGTGCGATTCAAATTCTTTTTCAGACTTAAATAACATGTCTTGCAGTGCTTCAATACTATTATCAATGTTTTCTTTCTCTTGGGCCCTATTTTCATTAATTCTTTGAATTTCAGCTTCAATTTCACTTTTCTTCTCGGCTTCATATCGCTTCATTGCTTCAATATTTTCTCTGAATTCGGCTTTATTCGTAGCTAACATTGTTTGCAATGCTTCAATACTTTTCTCAATATTATCTGTTATCTGAGCTTTATTTTCCTTCATGTTTTGAATTTCAGTTTCAACTTCAATTTTCTTTCTAGCTTCATATTGTTGCATTGCCTCAATATTTTCCTCGTATTCTTTTTTATTCATAGCTAACGTATTTTGCAATTCATCAATATTATTCTCAATGTCGCCTTTCTTTTGGGCCTCAGTTTCTTTCATACTTTGAATTTTAGCTTCAATTTCACTTTTTTTCTCAGCTTCATATTGTTGCATTGCCTCAATGTTTCTGTTATATTCTTCTTCGTATTGAGCTAATATGCTTTGCAACGCTCTAATACTCTTCTCGGTGCTGTCTTTCATCTGGGCTTCAATTTCATTCATGTTTTGAATTTTAGCGTCAATTTCACGTTTCTTCGCAGCCACTTGACGCATAGCTTCAATACTCTTTTCAAATTCGAATTTATTCAAAGTTAACGTGTTTTGCATTGCGTCCACATTTTCTTCGAATTCGGCTTTTTTCATGGCTAACTTGTTTTGCAATGCTTGAATATTTCTCACAATATTGTCTTTCTTCTGGGCTTTAACATCTTTCATTCTTTGAATTTTAGCTTCAATTTCGCTTTTTTTCTCATCTTCGCATTGTTCAATTGCCTCCATATCCTTCTTAAATTTTTCTTCGTGCGCAGCTAACATGGCTTGCAAAGCTTCAATACTCTTCTCAGTATTTTCTTTCTTCTGGGCTTCAATTTCTTTCATTTTTAAAATTTCGGCTTCTATATCACCTTTTCTTTTAGCTTCGTATTGTCGCATTGCCTCAATACTCTTTTCTATATTGATTTTCGTCTGGGCTTCAGTTTCTATCAAGTTTTGAATGTCAGCTTCAATTTCACCTTTCTTCTCAACCTCGTATTGTTGCATTGCTTGGATTTTCTGCTCCAAATGTTCTTTATTGATATTTAATGATTTTCGCATTGCCTCAATATTCTTCTCAGTATTATGTTTCACCTCAGCCTGTTGTTGTTGCAATACTTCAATACTCTTCTCAGTGCTATCTTTTACTTGAGCTTCAATTTCTTTCATGTTTTGTATTTCAGCTTCAATTCCATTTTTCTTCTCAGATTCATACTGTTGCATTGCCTGAATATTTTTCTTAAATTTCACTTTATTCATTGCTAACGTGTTTTGCAATGTTTCAATATTTTTCTCAATGGTGTCTCTTTTTTGGGCCTCAATTTTTTTCATTTTTTCAATTTCAGCTTCAATTTCACTTGTCTTTTCAACTTCGTATTGTTGCAAAGCTTCAACATTCTTATCAAATTGATTTTTATTAATAGCTAACGAGGGTGGCATCGCTTCAATTTCTTTCATTTTTTGAATTTTAGCTTCAATTTCACATTTTTTCTCGGCTTCATAATGTTGCATTGCCTCAATATTCCTGTCAAATTCTTCTTTGTTTGTAGCTAACTTGGTTTGCAATGCTTCAATACTTTTCTCAGTACTTTCTTTCAGCTGAGCTTCAATTTCCTTTATGTTTTTAATTTGAGCTTCAATTTCACGTTTCTTTTCGACTTCATATTGTTGCATTGCCTCAATATTTTCCTTGATTGCGACTTGATTCATAGCTAATGTGTTTTGTAATGCTACAATATTCTTCTGAAAGTCGTTTTTTTTTTCGGCCTCAATATCTTTCAAACTTTTATGTTCAGTGTCAATTTTATTTGTCAATTCAACCTCATTTTGCTGCATTAGCACAAAGTTTTTTTCCATTTCCATTTTTGCCTCAACTAACGCTTTTTTCATTATATCAATATTATCCTTCACGGTTTTTCTTTTAATAGTTTGAACATCTTTCATAGTTTTCGTAATTTTTTCAATTTTTGCTTTTTTGTTAGCCATGAATTCTTTCATATTTTGCATATTTTTCACATATTCGTCTTTATCCATAGCATATATTTTTTGCAATGCTTTAATATTCTCCTCAGTTTTGGTTTTCGTCTGGGTCTCCGTTTCTTTCATCTTTTGAATTTCAGCTTCAATTTCCTTTGTTTTCTCAGCTTCATATTGATGCATTGAATCAATATTTTTCTCAAATTCAACTTTTTTCATTGTTAACGTTTGCTGCAATGACTTAATATTCTCCTCCGTATTAGCTTTAGTCTGGGCCTCCAGTTCTTTCATTCTTTGAATTTCAGCTTCAATTGCACGTTTATTCTTAGCTTCGTAGTTCTGCATTTCTTCAATATTCTTGTCAATGTCCTTTTTCTTCTGGGCTTCAATTTCCTTTATGTTTTGGATGGCTGATTCAATTTCACTTTTCTTCTGAGCTTCACATCGCTGCATTGACTTAATATTCTTTTCAGATTGATCCTTTTTCATAGCTAAGGCGTTTTGCAAGGCTTCAATACTTTTATCCATTTTGAGGTTTTCCTGAGCCTCACTTTCTTTAATTTCTTTAATTTTAGCTTCAATTTCACTTTTATTCTTCGCTTCAAACTGTCGCATTACTAGTATGTTCTTCTCAAACTCGTATTTATACATAGCTAATTGTTTTTGCATTGTCATAACATTCTCTGCCATTACGCTTTCCATCTGAGTTTCAAATTCTTTTATTTTTTTAATTTCAGCTTCAATTTCTTTTTGTTTTTCATTCTGATATTGTTGCATGTCCCGAATCTTCTTCTCAAATTCATGTTTTGCTGTTTCTAATGTTTCTGACAATGTCTCAATATCTTTATCCATATTATTTTTTTCATTCGCCTCGATTTCTTTCATATTTTGGATTTTCCTTTCAATTTCTTTTTTTTTGTTATTTTCATATTTTTGCATTTCCTTAAAGTTCTTCTCCATTTTACTTCTAACCTCAGCTAAGTTTTTGCGCATTGCGCTAATACTTTCATCCATATCTTTTTTCTTCTTCATGTCAAAAGCCTTTAACTTTTGAATCATCTCGTCAATTCTAGCTTTTTTCTGCGCCTCCTGTTCTTTCATTATTTGTACGTTCTTCTCATATTGTTCTTTTTCCATCGCTAACGTATCTTTCATTGCCTGAATATTCTTTTCGATATCGTTTCTTTCCTCAGCCTCCCTGTCTTTCATATTTTGTATTTCATGGTCAATTCTTACCTTTTCCTGGGCTTCATGTTGTTTTATATTTTGAATATTGTTTGTCATTTTTTCTTTGTACGAATCTGAAGACTTTGTCAATTTCTCAATAATTCTCTCCATGTCGGTTTTCGCCCGAGCTTCTTTTTTTTTCAAACTTTTTATTTCCCTGTCTATTGCAGCTCTCTTTTCGGCCTCTTGTGTTTGTATACAATGAATATTATCTTTAATTTTATTAATTTCATTGGATGTCGATTCCACATGCGCTTCAATACTCTCGTCTAATTTAGCCTTTTTCTTCTCTACAAGCTTCTTTAGGAGTTCTACATCTTTCTCTATCAGCTTCTGTCTCCTATTCACCAGATTCAGTTTTTTTTCAATCCTATACGACAACCGCGTTGTTTGCAATTCTTGAAGTGACTTTGAACTTTTTGACCTATCATTGTCATATTTTTTCTTCAAAGATATTAATTTCTCATTCATTTTTCTTTTTTTTATTGGCGGTTTATTAGCCTGAGAATAAACAAAAAAACTACTTAGTTTGTAAAAATAACGCATAAAATAAATATTATTTGATATAGGTACAGTAGGTATTGTTTTGCAATGACTGCAAGTTTGCACATTGTGTGGCGATTTGTGGGCTTAATTAAAAATGAGTGGCCATGATTTAACATGTTTTTTTTCCGTCAAGGGGGTGATTCTACCCGTCATACTGAATAACTTTTCCCATCCTATTTGTGAAAAAAATAAATCAATGTTTCATACATTCTGACTGTAATAAATGTACTTTTAAGAATAAGTACATTAATTATTTGTTGTAATAAATGTATTCATTAGATATATTCACACAAAATTAACTGAATAGTATTTTTTTCTTACAAATTCGCAGTGAAGTTTATACAAGCATCCGATCATATATAGTGTATATATATTTTATGTGTTGATTATATTGTTCGTAGGTTCTGAAGATAACAGGCCGGTCAATACACTTCCGCCTGGGTGGCGGGTGCTTTGGCACAATGAGCCTGAAGCGGATCCAGGTGGACGAAGACCTCACTGACGAGGAGGTGGTCGCCAAGTCCTACCCCATAGGTAAATAACCCTAAGTATTGGGGTATATAACCCCATGATGCATACCATATCTTCATATTTTGACGGAATGTATCCGGAACGTGAGAGAGAGACAACTACTTTTTGGTGGTAGTTACATTGTATTATGTAATTCTTATTTAGCTTGTCCGACGTCAGATAAAGCAAAAATGATCCTTACTAATATTATAAATGTGAAAGCACAAATAATACAATACTACACGTACAGATGCCTCATCTCATACAAAAAAACGTGTTCGCCGCCGTAACGCGGGCTATCGGGCTAAAAATTTTTTCGTAACTAAATGTTTTTTTTTAAATTTGAACATATATTTATATTTGTCTATTTATTCATGTTCTACATTTTACACAAACTTCAATAACAAAACGATACGTATAACGCAATCTATTAAGAGTTATTTGAACAAATGTTCCTTTGTTCCTGATGAGACCCCGTGGTGAAAGTAACTGTCTGTGTGTTACGCAATCACGCCTAAACTACTGAACCGATTCAAATGAAATTTGGTACAGAGATAGTCTAGAGCCTGAAAAAGGACATAGGCTGGCCGGAAAAAAGGGCTGTAAAGGGTTGAAATAGGGGATGAAAGTTTGTATGGAAATTACGTCATTTTTAAAACTAGAAGCTTGAAACTTATTTTTGAGGTTTGGGGTGTAGGGTAGGTGTAGGATAACTGTAGGGTAGGTGTGGGGTAGGGTAGGGTAGGTTTAGGGTAGGTGTAGGGTAGGTGCAGTGTAAGTGTAGGGTAGGGTAGGGGAGGTACACTACGGGCACGCCGCAATAGCGGCGGTAAGGCCCGTAATGAGGGAGTGGCTCGGGAGACGGCATGGCGCCCTTAGCTTCCGGCTTACACAGGTGCTTTCTGGACACGGGTGCTTCGGAAAGTACCTGTGCCGTATAGGCCGGGAGCCGACGCCCGGTTGCCACCATTGCGGTGACTGCCCCGACGACACGGTGCAGCACACACTGGAGGAGTGCCCAGCTTGGGCAGTGCAGCGCCGTGACCTCGTCGCGGCGGTCGGAGCTGCGGGTGTCCTCTCGCTGCCGGCCGTGGTTGAGGCCATGGTCGGCGGCGAGAGCGCTTGGAGCGCCGTCGCCTCCTTCTGCGAGGAGGTGATGGACGCCAAGGAGGCGGCGGAAAGGGAGAGGGAGGCGGTGTCCTCTCTCCCCATCCGCAGCAGACGCACCGGGCGCCGTAGGGCGGCCAACGATCTCCGGCCACCATAGGGTGCGGCCTGCGGGCGGCGGACTTGGGGCGTCCGTCGCCCGAACGGAAACAGGCCCGAGACGGTGGCGCGACGTGTTCCGCGCGCGCCTGTCCGGAGGAATTGCGGCCGTACATGACGACCGCATAGGGTGACGGGGCCCGCCTTTCATTTGGCGGGCCAATACCTGCCGGGGGTGCGGACGAATGCGCAAGCGACTCCCGTGCCCCCGGCGTAAGGTAGTTGGAGGAACACCGGGGTGGTTTTAGTCAGTAAGAGTCTGACAGACCCCTCCGCCCTCCCCAGGGCGGGGGACATCCATGAGGATTTCCACCTCGAAAAAAAAAAAAAAAAAAAAAAAAAGGTGTAGGGTAGGTGCAGTGTAAGTGTAGGGTAGGGTAGGGTAGGTACACTAAACTTTACCCGTGCGAAACCCGGGCGGGTCAGCTAGTTTTACATATTTTTGAGTGTCGGCAGTCGGCACGGCAGCAGTCCGACAGCCCGACACCAAACGTCTACATTGAAAGAGTCCTACTTCTCAATAACATCTAATATAGATACATACAGAGGTCGGCAAGTATTTTTACTGGGGTCCGGATACAGTTGAACATTTTTATCGAGGTCCAGAAAAAAAAAATCAAAATAGGACCAAATTCATCGTCAAGTTAACAGTCCGATAAATTGAAAACGGCCGCTTAACATAACTTTTTATACAGGGTGGCAGGTTAAACAGTGAAAATATTTTAAGGGGTCATTGTACTCATCATTATGAACAACTTTTACTATGGGACCAACCCTGAAATCACGAAAAAAAATCTGCTGTTCCATACATTTTGTTGAGTTATGTGAACAAAAATGTATGGAACAGCTGATTTTTTTTTCGCGATTTCAGGGTTGGTCCCATAGTAAAAGTTGTTCATAATGATGAGTACAATGACCCCTTAAAATATTTCCACTGTTTAACCTGACACCCTGTAAAAAAAGATATGTTAAGCGGCCGTTTTCAATTTATCGGACTGTCATTTTGTAGGTAAACTTAGCCCTTACGTAATTGTCTCTTTATACTGGCATATTCATTACATAAAAATACATATTGTTTAAATTGAATAGGTATAGGTCGCGCCGTGAATTATGATCATAAACGTTACCTGCGCATTAGCTGGTTTTTCGGTCTCTTTGGCGGAATGAAGAAGACGGGGGGCGCCGAGGCTGCACGCAATTGGTTCGTCAGTCGATGCTCGTCGTCTACTTATACCTAAGTTTAAGGTATATTTGGCGGTCCAAGATTCGACCTTCGGTCCGCCCGTTGCCGACCGCTGATTTAATATTTCGGTATCCACAGGGAGCAGCCACAAAGTACGCGTGCTATGTTACAATCTCTCCGACTACGTGTACTCCGTGACCGACCAGCCCGACGTGGTCGCGGAGAAGTACTTCAGCCTGGAACAGCTCAGCACCGGGGACATCGTCGACGCTACCGTGAAAGCCGTAGCAGATAACCATGTACTACTGTACGTGGGCAGAGTGTCAGGTAGTAATCAGTGGCGTGTCTAGAAGTCAAGCCAGACGCATTTTTTTTTGGCTTTTGAGGGTACATATTTATGTTCATTTTTCATGAATTTTTATGATTTTTAGGGTTCCGTACCTCAAAAAGAAAAAAAACCGGCCAAGTGCGAGTTGGACTCGCGCACAAAGGGTTCTGTACCATTATCTATACAACATTTTTTTTGTTATAGCGGCAACAGAAATACGTCATCTGTGAAAATTTCAACTGTCTAGCTATCACGGTTCATGAGATACAGCCTGGTGACAGACAGACAGACAGAGAGAATGACAGCGAAGTCTTAGTAAAAGGGTCCCGTTTTACCCTTTGGGTACCCTTGGGGTAAAAAGAACCCTTAAAAGATGACTTTGTTGTCCGTCTGTCATCGAACCATAAGTGGAGCCATCTGCTCATAGATGGCGCCACTAGAAGTATGCAGTAGCGCCATCTATGATCAAGATATGATATATCTACTATGATGTAATAGCAGCATAGATGGCGCTATTGCATATTTCGGAACCCTTAAGGCACTGGTTCTTGAACTTTTTGTAGCCGCGGACCACTTTCGGAATTCCTAGAAATTTCACGGACCCCTGTCGAAGAAAATTTTAGGAAAACAAGAACGAGCAGTCAAACATGCGTGAATTATTGCATAATTTTCCTAATTCAAAATACCTGTGGAACCCTGGCAATCATGTCACGGACCCCCAAGGGGTCCGTGGACCCCACTTTAAGAAACCCTGCCTTAGGGCGCGAGTCGTCGGGAGCCGCGTGACGACTCCCGGCCACCGTAGGCGCGGGCCTGCGGGCGGTGAGTAATGGGTAGCTCACCGTCCGATCAGGACCAGGCCCGTGCCGAACGGCGCGTACGTGTTCCACGCGCGCCTCAAAGAGATGTCAGCATCAGAGAGGGGGCCCACTAGGGCCCAAGCCTGCCGGGAAAGCGGGATTGTCCGGAAGGGATACCGCTGACCCGGAACATAAAGGGCTAAGGAAGGAACACGGGTGGGTTTTAGTCAGTAAGAGTCTGACACTCCCTTCCGCTCCACCCAGAGCGGGAGGGGTCACTTGATGATTTCCCATCCTCAAAAAAAAAAAAAAAAAAGGGCGCGAGTCGTACTCGCACTTATCCGGTTTTTTTTTTATTATAAGTACCGTATGTACCTACTTTCATATGCATTTAGTAAAAAGCTCCTATTTTGACACTACAAACACGCACTTCAATTTTATTTATTTTTATAGATTATTTTTTTAATACGTTTTATTATCTTCTTAGGTTACGTATCACAAACCCACCTGTCTGACTCCGGCATCATGAACGACCCTAAAAAGACTTCGACTTCCAAATTGCCAAAGAAAAAGTACAAGGTAAGTCCGCATACCGATAATAAAACCTTACATAAAAACGATAATTAAATTAAACAGCTCTTAAGTCAATACGGTAGTGTCCTACTATTAAAAAAGTACAAAATACGTTATTTTATTTCAAAGAAGGAATAGGCACAACAAAAAAGTAAAAGCAAAAATAATAATTTATCACAAAATGGAAAACAGACGCTTTTAAAGTTTTTGGAGGGAATATCGCTCCGTCTTTGTCGCGCGAAGCGGACGTCGGTGGTGTTACGTCACTAGTAGGTAGTGCCGTCCGTTTCTAGCAAATCATTTTAAAACACTTATAACTTTACCAATTTTGTAGATGTTTCATGGGTTTTCTTGGTGTTAATTGTCTTATTTCAAATAGTTTACAGATTCACAATAAAAAAAAAGTAGTTAACATCCCTATTGTCATCTCTATTTGTTGTCATACAAATGACAAAGATAGTTGTACATTATACTCATCATTATGAGTAACTTTTACTATGGTATAGGTAGCGGCGTGAAATGTGATCCAAACGTCACCTGCGCATTAGCTGGTTTTTCGGTCTCTGGCGGAATGAAGAAGACGGGGGGCGCCGAGGCTGCACGCGATTGGTTCGTCAGTCGATGCTCGTCGTCTATTGGACTATTCTCTATTACGTATTGTCAACTGTCTATTTTCTATTGGGCCAAAAATGTACATGCGCGATCTGTGATCAAGATCCCTGCCGATTAGTGCCGATACTTATACCAGCCCTGAAATAACGAAAAATCTGCTGTTCCATACATTTGTGTTCGAGCGTGATATTAAATACGCATACTCTCCTTTGAGCATGAATCGAATCCGACTGGTAATTCCAGAGATTAGCGTTTAAGCAAACAAACTTTTTAGCTATATAATCCTGCTAATATTATAAACGTGAAAGTTTGTGAGGATGTATACACCGTGACATTTTCATCGCTTTCATCCGGCGATGTAGCCACTATACTCATCATTATAAACAACTTTTACTATGGGACCAACCCGGAAATCGCGGAAAAAAAATCAGTTGTTCCATACTCACATAACTCAAAAAAATGTTTGGAACAGCAAGTTGTTCATAATGATGAGTATAGTGGCTACATCGCTGGATGAAAGCGATGAAAATGTCAACATGTATGTAGATGTATGGATGGATGTATGGGTGTTTGTTACTCTTTCACGCGAAAACTACTGAACGGATTTTGATGATACTTTACAGTAACGTAGCTACATCAGAATAACACATAAGCTACTTTTTATCCAAAAAACGCGGGCGAAGCCGCGGCCGGAAGCTAGTTATAGATAAAGGTTAGATTAACATTATGTTTTGGACTGTATAAAGAATACTTTATTTTCTAATTATGCCATTCTTATCAACTACATAATATGTACGGTATCTGAACTTTGACCCGGCTACTTTGTTATCTACGTTAACCGTTGGCTCTGGGCTGATTAAGCAGAACCGAATTAAAAAAACTTTAACTCATTTTCAAATTGAATTTATGATTCATAGCTTGCTGAGTATGAGGTAATTCAATAGCGGTTCGGAATTATGTATAGTCACACTATAACAATTGTATACTTACGAAAAACGAATCTATACTAATACTAGCTTCCGCTCGCGGCTTCGCCCGCGTTTTTGGGATAAAAATGTGTTATTCTGGTGTATAAGCTATATTACTGTAAAGTTTCATCAAAATCCGTTCAGAAGTTTTTGCGTGAAAGAGTAACAAACATCCATCCATCCATACATCTATACATCCTCACAAACTTTCACGTTTATAATATTAGTAGGATTATAAATGCGAAAGTTTTGATGGATGGATGGATGGATGTTGCTTACTAAATCACGCCGAACGGCGGAACTGATCTGGATGAAATTTGGCACAGTGGTAGATTATAGTCTGGAATAACACACAGGCTACTTTTTATCCCGGAAAAATGTACGGTTCCCGTGGGATAGATTTGGATTTTCCGAACGAAGTCGCGGGCAAGATTAGCTAGTAATATTAGTACTTTTTGCGTGATGCACGCACAAACAGATAAACAGACAAAAATTAAAAAAATATCTTTCTGGGTATGGTTACGTCCCAGTTCCCTATCCCGATTGTTTTTTTCTGAAATATCTTCAGGCTTTTTTACAATTTCATAAAAGTATAGATAGACTAAAACTTATTATAAAGCTGAAGAGCTGTTTGTTTGTTTGTTTGAACGCGCTAATCTCTGGAACTAGCAGTCGGATTCGAAAAATTTATTTTGTATATGATGACCAGATTCATGAGAAATAGTATAGGCTATTTAACATCACGCTACGACCTTTAGGAGCCGAGCAACGGGGGTAAAACCGCGTGAAACAGCTACACCCTTACCACAAAAAAAAAATAAACACGAACGCGAATGCTACCAAAAATGAAACACACTTGTTTTAGACAAGCTAGTGCTAAAACAAGTGCGTATTATTTTTGGTAGCATTCGCGTTTAACGCGTGTCTATCTCTTTTGTGGCACGGCCCCTAGCGTTTTGATAAGAATAAATGTGTGCTAGGTGGGCCAGTCGGTGAGGGCTCGTGTGTTGGCCGTGGACGCCAGCAAGCAGACCCTGTTCCTAACCTTGAAACCTTCGCTGCTCTCGCCGCAACTAGAAGTGCTCGATAGTTACGAGAACGCCGTCGTTGGGAAGTCATACACCGGAGTTATAAAGGTAGGTCATACATTTGAATAAGGCTGATTACTCACTATACAGAGTAGTTGCAAAAATTCACGAAACCTCCTAATACTAACTTCAAGATCCTGAACTCAGATCATAGAAACAAGGAGATGTGCCAAGGCGCTATCGAGTTTGATGCCCGATCTTGAGCAAATTGCTCAAATTAAAAACGTACGCGCTGGCGACGAACCGAACACGATCGATGGTATAAATACAGTGTTTTAGTTTAGTGCTAGTGTTGAGTGACGATTAACAGTGTTAGATTGAGGGTGTGCGAAATGTTAAATGCGTGAGAGATCTTTTTATTCACAAGGAGCGCTTACTCCGTAAAGTACAGAGTATGTATTTTCATATTTTTGTATGAAAAAAAAGACGCGCAGTCGACGATTTTACAAGTCAATTTCACACTAACTTTTTTATGGTTTGATGGATTTCAACGTTTTCAACATAATGGCTTCGTTAGAAATGACATAGGGTATAATTATACACCGTGACATTTTCATCGCTTTCATCCGGCGATGTAGCCACTATACTCATCATTATGAACAACTTTTACTATGGGATTCCACACATTTTGTTGAGTTATGTGAACATAAATGTATGGAACAGCTGATTTTATTTGGCGATTTCCGGGTTGGTCCCATAGTAAAAGTTGTTCATAATGATGAGTATAGTGGCTACATCGCCGGATGAAAGCGATGAAAATGTCACGGTGTATAACATTTAAATATTACGCAATTTGGGGTTTAATGTCTTTTTTAATCATTTGGTTTATCTTTTCTTGTTTCAAACGGGCATTCAAATAAAGTGCTTGTTTTTATTTCAGACCATAAGAGACTACGTGCTGGTGTCGTTTTTCAACAACGTGACGGCGTACGTCCCGCGGCAGTTCGTCACCAAGGAACCACTCGAGAACATCGCACAGGCGTTCCACATCGGACAGATAGTCAGTACTTAGCACTAGACAATAGGGATGTTATGGATATGAAATTTCGGATCTGGGGCCTATTTGATGTACAGTACCCGGCAATAAATATTGCACATCGAGTTTGAGAAAGAGATAATCGGCTAGCTTCGGCTTTGTAGAGCGTCGTGTCCGTCACTCATACCTATGTGACGTTTTGTCGCCGACTTGTTCATTAGATACCGGACTGTTAGTGCTTCGTGCGACAGAGATGACGCTCTATAAAGTCGAAGCTAGCAAATATCTCTTTCTGAAACTGTCTGCACTCTGCTCTCTTCACTTTTCAAATATTGCAGAGTGTGGAGCGCAAGTGTTTGAAAAATCATTGGCTTTTCGAATGTACGAGCTCACTCTTTACTCTTTCAAATTTAAATTTTCAGTCTGCAAAATGTGTGTACATAAAACATGATTCAGTTGAAGAGTTCGGAAATTGGAGTGCAGACTTGCAGAGTAGTTACATCAAATAGGCCCCAGAATGTGGATATATGAATAATATTATATCGGTTTCAGATACGGTGACGGATATGAAATTATTTCGGATTAGGTATTTCGGATAGTTTCGGTTACGGATATTACACTTTCAAGTTGAAAAGTAAAATACAAATAACGTGTCTCATTTAGACTCCGCCCCTATCCGAAATTATTTGAGACTTTTTATATCAGATTTGGTTGCGGGTAGAATTTTAATTAAATAAATTGTCTGTTTTCTTTATCACATCATTTTGGTTGTGCTATAAAATTTGGGGTACGTATGTCTCCCACGCGAGCGCTCACGTACTCAATAGGGGCGCGTGCACTGCAGTATAATAAGCATTCGCTGTGTCAGCTTAGGGCCGTACGCCTATTTGTCGCCATAAAAAAATAATGAACTACGTGTTTTTAGGTAAATTGTACGATATTGAGACTCAACGCTGAGGAAAAGAAGATGTCTGGAAGTTTTACAACGCAACCATTCACGCCGACAGTGAGTACCTAATAGCATTTTTTAAAGTAGTCGTTTACCCGCGACTCTGTCTGCGTGGCCTCTAATAACGTGGCCATTTTAAATGACCTCCCTAGTGTAGGGTGGGTAGTACTACGAAGAGGTCAAGCTGTATCTCTGGTTCGTGACTCAGAAATTCCTAGGGGTAAAGTTTAAATGAAGTCGGTTAAAAATAAAACGCTGTCTGTCTATATGTGCGTTACTCATAAACAATTCTAGTAATATTTTCAAGTATTCAGCAAAACTATTGCTCGATTTATTTTAACTTGTACACAATAACTATTACGCCTGATTCCTCACATACTTTACTAATTCAGATAATCTTGCTTTGACATAGAATAAACGACAAACGCCCAACAAACGCAAGCTAAAACAGGATGAAGAAGTACCTAATAAAAAAACTAAAACTGATATTCAAACACAAGTAAAAGAGAAACAGAAAAAAACATTAAAAAACACACCCGCGGAAGAATCAGACACAGAAGACACAGGTGAACTAGACAATTCAGGAAAAAAGAAGAAATCGAAACCCGAACACACAGAAGATACAAACGCAATAGAAGAAGTTACCAAAAAAGACAAAAAGAAAAAACTAAAACAAAAGACAGAAGAATCTAACACAGAAGAGGACGAACATCCCGTGAAAGAGAAACGAAAAAACAAAAAACGGAAAGAAACTGAAGAAGCAAAGTTATCAGAAGAGAGTGACGCCATAGAGACTGACATGGACATACTCAGTCCGCAAGACATGCTTCTTATAGACATGAGCGATTGCACCACGCCGAAGCACTACAAAAAACGAGTGGTATCTCTACTCAAATCCATAAACAATAGAACGAAACGGATGAATAAGATAGATAGAAAAATAGCCAGGCTAGAAGAAAACGGCTTAAATCCAGAAACAAAGCTGTACCACACTGCGATGCACACAGACAAAATAATAATACAGGAGCGAATCACGAAACTTATGGCAGCCTTAGAAATTGCACAGGACAAACTCAAAGAGTTTGGGGTTGAGCTCAAAAAAGACTTTAAAAAAGAGAAGAAGGTAGGGGGAATAGAGAAGGGGAAAGATTTAGATGGGGTTGAGATCAAGAAAGAGTTAAAAAAAGAGAAGGGAGGGGATACAGAAAAGGGAGATAAATTAAAAGCAAGGGCTGTGGAGAGTTTAGAGCCAGCGTTGCAGGTGCCCGATGCTCAAGACTTCTGGTCTGCTGGAGTGGACAGTCTGGCGAAGACCGTGCAAGATGAGGTTAGCAGCAGTGAGGATGAGGTCAGTATACTTTTACTCATTCACCTTATCGCCCGTCCTTGTCACTCCCTTGTTAATGAAGCGAGATGGCAAGTGATTCCAAATGGTTATGAAATTATTAGTTACGCCCTAAATAATCTTAATATTTTTATAATTGACAACATTTCATTTATTTAACGTACTCCAATTATCTATGATGGTAATTGAAATTACGTCCAAAATTATGATACCCATATTTTCTATTTTTTCAAAATATGGTCGTTTTGAAATTGGCTACAAATGACGTCAATTATACGGTTGATTGGCTATTTTACCTTTACTTGGCTCTGGTAACACTACTCAACAATGGACACGGCAGACGCCCATAGAACGCTGGGCTTCAGATTGTGTATGTCGGTACAGATATGAAATAAGTCTGGTGTGATCGAGTATGTCAAGAGTATTTATATTCATTTTTTATTTGTCTAAAATTACTATTTTCTTCGAAATCAAGCACTCACTTCACTTTTATTTCACTTCACTCACTTTTATTGTTGTTTTAATTGAAAAGGCGAAGTTTTCTTGGTACAGCTGGCTTTCTTCTTGCAATTTGATCCAGGAGTATCTCTGACAAGGCTCTAACAGTAATCCGCAAGCATAGCAGGCTCCCATCTTCTTTGGAAATGTTTTTCGATTGCGGCTACATCTTGATGAACTCGTTCCTCGTGTTCATAGCTAACTGAACCCATGTTTTCGGGGAAGAAGTCCACATGTGAACGAAGGAAATGCAACATTGATGGCATATTGCATCCCATTTTATGGTAGCATCATCAGTTTTATTATTTCGCGAAAGTCAGCGGACTTATTCTTACCAAGGAAATTCTTTGTCGCGTCAATAAAAGCTTTCCATGCTTGTTTTTCAATATGGGTAAGGGTAGATGAGTGTCAATCAGCTTTTTTATGTGCCGCCCCATGAATAATTGTGTTAGACAAGAATAGCAATCCACGGCATGATTTTGGTTCAGTCGATACCGTGTGTCCACGCATTCCTTAGCAGGTTGGTTTTTTTTCTTGTATTTTTGTTTTACATTAATTATGTGCGTCATATCGACGTAAATAAACGTATTTTCTTTCTTCTTTCTTTTCTATTGTACCAACTGTTGAGATTCATATAACACCTTAGGGCGGGTTGCTTCAAACCATCTGTATTCGTAAGTCAGTACGTAATCGTTAAGTCAGTATGAAATTGTCGTACAAGCCGCCATATTTGACGGTTACAGATACGTAACTGTAAGTTGAAACAACATGGCCTTAGAGAGCACACTTTAGGAACACACGTCTTATCTTGATTTGTCACTTCACTCTTGAAATAAGCTAATTGACACTGTTTGATGAGTTCAGAAAGGTTTTTTTCGATTTTGGCGTAATTTAACAAAACACTTAACACTCACGCATGACATTTTGAAGATTAGTAGATAAGTTGAGTAGTGTAATCAGTATGTACTTCAGAAGAGGTTATTTGTGACATGTGTATCTTTCATGTTAAATGCTTAAACAAAGAAAGACGACAAAGAAGAATACAACGACAACTTACGTATTCAGCCGTATGAGTGACGTAACAGAAGGCTTTTTAGTTTTATTTTTCTCCGAAATGAAACAACAAAAAAAATAAAAATATAATTATATTCAAACTCAGGATAGGAAAATAAAGAAATAGTATTTTTGTTTCAGTAGCATAGTAATTTTGAAATGTTGTCAATTAAGCATTTCTTTTAATTAATATTTTTTGATATTGCACTAGAACGTAAACGAATGTGACTTTTATTTACATTCACATAAGGTTTAACTTACAATGATTGTGATTGACGTGCGATCGTGATGGCGATCGCGCGTCAATCACAACCAAATATTTTCGTTATTTGGCTAATACAAAATATACCCTATTTCTATTGAAATAAGGTTTATTTTCATTTTAAATGCATGTTATACTCTACAGGACACAGAGCAGCCGAAAAAGAAGCGCAAGAAGTTGTCAGTGGCCGAGAAGCTGGCCAAAGTGAGGGACGAGGAGGAGCGAGTGAGGGAGATGGAGCGAAGAGCGACAGAGAGCGAGTCGCAGCCGCGCTCCAGCGAGCAATTCGAGCGCGCCCTACTCGCCAACCCTAACTGCAGCGAGCTCTGGATCGCTTACATGGCGTTCCATCTTCAGGTAAGCCACAGATAACACTACTCACAGAGGCCCCATCTCGTACAAAGTGCGGGACGAGGAGGAGCGAGTGAGGGAGATGGAGCGAAGAGCGACAGAGAGCGAGTCGCAGCCGCGCACCAGCGAGCAGTTCCAGCGCGCCCTACTCGCCAACCCTAACTGCAGCGAGCTCTGGATCGCTTACATGGCGTTCCATCTTCAGGTATGAATGAATGAATGAATGATTTATTTGCTAGAATATAGGTAGATACATTATGACATGGTAAAATTATAATTATGGTCTCACTACATACGACTTTCCAAGTCGTGCAAATATTTAAATTAAGTACATGCATAGTACAAATTAAATTGTAGCAATCACAGTCTCGTTCCATTATATGATTAGTAGATTATAAAACATTATTTTATATAGATACTAGCTAACCCGCCCGGGCTTCGCACGGGTAAAGTTTAGTACACCTACCCTACGCCTACCCTACGCCTACCTTACGCCTACCCTACGCCTACCCTACGCCTAACCTACGCCTACCCTACGCCTAACCTACGCCTACACGACGCCTACCCTACGCCTAACCTACGCCTACCCTACACCTAACCTACGCCTACCCTACACCTACCCTACACCCTAAACCTCAAAATTAAGTTTCAAGCTTCTAGCTTTAAAAATGACGTAATTTCCATACAAACTGTCATGTCCTATTTCAACCCTTTACAGCCCTTTTTTCGCTTTTAAAAAGTAGCCTATGTCCTTTCTCAGGCTCCAGACTATCTCTGTACCAAATTTCATTTGAAACGGTTCAGTAGTTTAGGCGTGATTGCGTAACACAGACAGACAGAGTTACTTTCACATTTATAAATATAATATTAGTAAGGATTAGACCATTTACAGGCACCTTTGAATGTCAAGCAATAGTTGTCAGTCAGTTTGGTTGAAGCTAGTTGCCCGTTCCAAAACGTAGATTCCTATGGAGAAGAACGGATAAGAAACTCCATGGTAATAAAACTGTAATATTTTTTTATAATTATTATAAGTCTTACTTTCTCCGGCAGGCCACAGAAATTGAAAAAGCGCGCAATCTCGGGCGGAAGGCGTTGTCCACGATATCTTTCCGAGAAGTATCGGAAAAGTTCAACACGTGGGTCGCACTCATCAGCATCGAGTGCAGGTTCGGCACCAAGGTCAGTCATCTGCAATAGACAATTATATTTCTCTATGACAGGTCGAATTCAGATATGCATGATGTTATTCCATCCTGCCCTTTTTAGGGTTCCGTACCTCAAAAGGAAAAACGGAACCCTTATAGGATCACTTTGTTGTCCGCCGTCAGTCACCGGACCATAAGTGGAGCCATCTGCTCATAGATGGCGCCATTGGAAGTATGCAGTAGTGCCACCTATGATCATATTTCGGAACCCTTAGGGCGCGAGGCATACTCGCACTTGTCCGGTTTTTTCTATCGGACGGCTAAAAGTACGAAAAAGCGCCACCGGTTCATGGTTGATAATTTGATATACCTAAAATCCGAACGAAGCGCTTTGATTCAACTTTCATTGTGAAAACAGTGGAATGCGCTGCCCGAGTGGGTGTTCCCCGACAGTTACAATCTGGGTGTATTCAAGTCACGAGTGAATCGGTTTCTTCTAGGCAAGCGTGCTCCATCAGGCGAGATGGCGGTCAAACGCAAGCCTATTATCAAATAAAAAAAAATTAAGGGCGATCCTTCAAGGCAGCGCACGAAATTCAAAATATCTTAGGTTTTTTTGCAAGTTGCAGCGCTGTTTTACGTTGTATGTTGATCAAAAACACGCGACAATAATGATAATACGGTTACTAATTAATAATAATATAATCATTAAAATCAATACTATTATAAGCCCTCAAAATTATATTTGAGGAAAATAGGTACTACTATTTCGTGAAAGCATTTCGATTTTCCTCAAATATATTTTTTTTCGGACGTTACCTTGACAGATGTCCCTTAATAAGTTAACAGGTTATATAATACGATATAATACAGGGTGTAATCATTATTATTTTGCAGCACTGTGTGATTAAGTTTTTCAAAATGCATCTTTTCATTTCATTTTTAAAAATTATGGTTCTGTGCGAGCGAGATGGGTGACAAAGAAACAATATTAGAAGTGTTTGTTTGATTGAATACGTGTGCATGTAACTTGATAATATGGGACTCCGATAAGCGGTATATCGGCTGCGCATGCGACGCAAAGTAACAAGTTTCAACTTGCAAACTAAAGCACGTCGGAATTCCTAAGTTGTTATAATGACGACTGTTCCCGTGTGACAAAGGTCAAATAGCTCACTTTTTAACCGACTGCGGCGAAGCCCAAAAGGAGGGTAATGAATTAATATAACCATAATCATAATCATAAATAAAACATAAAACTCAAAAGCTATATTATTAATAAAGTCTAAATCCGGCCCTGGTTACGAGTTTATGTTCTACCTGCGTAAATTCATTATTGTTTCTCATGAACCTTTTACCTCTGCTACAACGTTATGTTGGTACCCTCGTTAGTTATTGTATTAAATAAATTTGCATTATATTGTTTAATCATAACATTGATGAATAGTGGATATAGGAATAATATTTTTCAGCTTGTTAATAATTACCTACTCTGAACCATGCGTGTTTAACTATTACTTATTTACGTATCTTTAAAATATTTATTTGTTTAGCTTAGTACCTATACCTATGTGATTATCGCTGCACTCAGGATTCTAGTTTTAAGTGATTAATGTTTGTGAATGAATACACATGGATTCATCGACAGTGAGAACGTTTTTAGCTCTGCTCGCTAATATAGAATAATTTACTATAAGCTTGATGTATCTCATGAAGTGAAATTTATTGTAAATTTCTTTTGAGAATAAAGTTTCTTTAACCACAAATCATTTATTTGCTGGCTAATATAACTTTAATGGCTCTCTTACCAGTACTAGGTACATACCTACTTACTAATCGACCCAGTTTAACCTATACTTTGATATAATTGTTTGCAGTAATTTGACAGTTGAAAGCAAAATAATCATACCATATTTACTCATAAGAGGCGTATACAACAAAGGGGTTTTCAAAGACCCGGTAGCCAGGCCCGGTCGCAGCCGCCAAATTTGGGGGGGGGGGGGTCATACCGATTAATGCCGACGTGCTATACCGTAAATTACTGTATTTCGCACATTTTTGTACGATTTGGGGGGGGGTCATGACACCCATGACCCCCCATGTCCCCCATGACCCCCCATGACCCCATGACCCCCCCATGTCCCCCTGGGACCGCGCCTGCCGGTAGCTCCGTTGGATCAGAGCAATGCCAAGGATCGGCATAGGTCGCGGGTACCCGCTTGGGTCGTTCGATTTTTGAAAATCTATTTAATAACATACACTAAGGCCGCGGCCGCACCGGTACGACGCGACGGCGGCGGTGATTTCGTGAAAACAACTTCATATAAACATAAATGTAGGTGGCCGCACTACAGAAACGACAAGCGAAATTTATTTGTTCAGGAAATCGCCGTCGCGTGGCGTCTCGCTTACTGGTGCGGCCGCGGCCTAATAGTGTTGGGGCACTGAACGAATTCGCGAAAAAACCGAATGATAAAAATAGTTGAATTAAAATACTCGTAAATTATACAGATAAGTAAATTCAGGACAATCAAAACTGTAAATAAAAGCTCTTGGTTATCAAAACTACCTATAAACGTTCTAATTAACGTAAACTATATGACTTTTAATAGTTTTTTTAGGGTCCCGTACCCAAACAGAACCCTATTACTAAGCCTTCATCCGTCCCTCTATTACAAGGCTATATCTTTTTCACCGAAATAGGTCGTCACTTGAAATTATTACAGAATACGTGTTACTAAGGACTCTATCACGACAAATAATAAAAAACATAGTATAGTAATAAAAAAATGGAAAACTATAATAGTGTTTGTAGTTTTAAAACTTTTTTAATTATATCGGGACTTTTCGCGCACAAACATAATCAAAATATGAGTAACCTCGACGTTTCGATCAAGTTGCATTGACCGTGGTCACGAGAAGACTAAAATATGTGGGTGTCATCGTCTCGAGCGCCGGGTGCCGCCTCGAACTACTCGCGTTTGATTTTGTGAAACGTGCCTACCTAACTGTCTAAATCATGACACACAACACTGACACTTTCGGCAGACACACATGAAGAAAAATCACGACGCGAACACTTTCTCATTACTGGATTCCACGAAGACGACAATCTATATCCATCTTCCTGATTGAAGTTTTTGTATTTTTTCATTTCAATAGGTTCACGAACAATTCTTGTATAGAAGTGACGATCAGTGGAGAGTATCTTCGGGTCGTGCAGCTCAATCCAGTGGTTAGGTCCTGATTCGAGCAAGTGTTCGGCGATGGCAGATTTGTTTACCTGACGATGCTTCACCGCTGCGATATGCTCCTTCACTCTCTCCGCAATAGCGCGCTTCGTTTGTCCGATGTAGGCGCTACCACAGCTGCAATCGACCTTGTAAACCCCAGGTGTTTGGAAGGGTATTACGTCTTCTGCCGTTCTGACCTGCTGTACTACTTTGGATAACGGGGTATATACAGTCTTGATGGAGTAGTTTTTCAGTGCTGTTCCAACTTTGTCCGTTATTCCTGTCACATATGGCAAAAACTTCCCTTGGTATCGACGCCTAGGTTGCCTCTTACCAACTTCACACGATACAGACGATGACACTCACATACTTCAGTCTTCTCGTGACCACGGTCAATGCAACTTGATCGAAACGTCGAGGTTAGTCAAAATAGGTACTGATATTTTGTCCTCCCGATATCATTAAAAAACATAGAGTGGCAGGTTAGACAGTGGAAATATTTTAAGGAGTCATTGTACTCATCATTATGAACAACTATTACTATGGGACCAACCCTGCAATCGCGAAAAAAAATCAGCTGTTCCATACATATTTTGTTGAGTTATGTGAACATAATGTATGGAATATCGATTTTTTTTTCGCGACTTCAGGGTTGGTCCCATTGTAAAAGTTGTTCATAATGATGAGTACAATGACCCCTTTAAATATTTCCACTGTCTAACCTGCCACCCTGTATAATAGTTTTACTGGTTCGGAACCCTTAGTGCGCGAGTCTGTGTCGCACTTATCTTTGTGGCTACGTGACCACTTCCGTTGCATGTTATTATATTATAATACACCTAGATGCTATCAGCCCGCCTAGCATGACCACGATAGAAACGGGTTTTGTCTACATAGAAATAGACAAAGTGACAGATTGTAGAAACATTTCTACGTTTTATGAATGAAATCTGTCACTTTGTCTATTTCTATGTAGACAAAAACCGTTTCTATTGTGGTCATGCTAGGCCGGCAGCTATCAATGTAGTTCGCATTTTTCTTTCTACGCAGTTGTCAAAAGCTTTGAAACGCCAGACCCGTCCCGCCCAAATGTTTGTTGATAACACACCTTATTATAAATGAATAAGGTTGCTTTTATAACAAATTTTGTAATAGGTATTTAGATAATAATTTATTACAGTCGTGTTTTGTTTTTTCTATAATCTTTTACCTACATCTCGCTAAAGATACTTTTTCGGGTTAATGAAAGGTCTTGATAAACAATGATGTATTAAAATTAGTAGAAATTTACTAATGGCCGTTCCCAATAACCGATCTATCGACTCTTTCCCTTACTAGAGATATGTTTTGACCATACTGCGTCGCCAGGTACAGGCAGGGGGTGGAGGGGGGGTAGCTGCCCCTAGCAACTCCCGAACCGTGAAGTAAATAATTTTAGAAAGCAAATAACCTCCTCCTTTTTTGAAGTCGGTTAAAAAGCTATTTAAATCATTCTTAAATTGGTTATTTCGCGTCAAGTTGAATATCGTTTAAACTACAAGGATTCTCTAAGGGGATCATCTCGTTCACCTGTCCTCTATGTATGTTTTTCTTGCCTGCCCCCCCTGAAGAAATCCTGGCTACGCCCTTGCTAAGTAGAGTTGTGTTTCATTAATTTGTTTGCGCACCAATAAGAAAGACACTCAAAATGTTTATGCACGTGGCTTTGCAAAACTTCGCGATGACCTTAAATCTAAAAATAGCCGAAATTCCGGTGACACCCAGACACAACAAACAAACAAAAATCACCTTTAACAAGTTTTCGACTCCTGCTTACTTGAAGCTAGGAATCTATTGTTTGGGTAATCAGTAATCACTAATCACTTCACAGTACTGCAGCACAACGTTTGATAAAATGCTATTTGAAGAGCTTTATAGGTTAGTAAACACGGCGCCTGTTTGCCGCGCTCGCAATGTGAGTACTGAACTACTGACGTAAGTCACAACAACTCCAATCGATTTTGCCGGCCGGCACATCTACCTAAGTATAATATCCAGGCACATACTTGTCCTTATCCAGTCCTTGAACTAACTGCGCAGTATCTATCATTATTATAGCCTCAAGGCGCGTCTCCTGCAACCTGTTTTTATACGCGACGACGCGGCTTTATACCTACTTATCATCGAAAAGATGTGCAGAATTACATACATTCATACCTACCTACTCAGTTTTGATTTAACCTATGGCCAGATTTAGGAGGCAGTGGCCCTGGGGCTTCCACAAGAAAGGAGACTCCACAAATTGTGTTGGGGTGTAATGCCCAACAGTGAAAATGTTATGTTATGTTGTTATGTTATGTTGGAAATGAGTAGACGAACGATTCCCTTGATGGATTTATTGCTACTTAATATAATTACAAAATCATACAATTAAATAATATGTTCAAGAAAAGCATAGGTAGGTACCTAAACAATAAGGGCCGTACCACAAAAAAGATAGACACGCGTTAAACGTGAATGCTACCAAAAATAATATGCACTTGTTTTAGCACTAACTTGTCTAAAACAAGTGTGTAATATTTTTGGTAGCATTCGCGTTTAACGCGTGTCCATCTTTTTTGTGGTAAGGGTGTATAATTATATTGATATGCTTAAACTGTGGTCTAAATGAGTACGACGTACAAATTACAAAGTACAAACAAAGGTCAATGTACAGCGTAGCTCGTACAAATTGATTTTTGTTTAAAGAACAGTAAAATCTGTCTGTCAAAGAGAAAAAAGTTCACATTCACATGGTATTTTCTGAAAACACATTTCTAATTTTCATAGGAATATTCCTATGAAAATTAATGGATTATGCAAAACATGAACTAAGTACCCATTTGTTTCAATCTGCTCGTTATGAGCATTTTTTCTATTGAAATAAATAGTTGCCTACTGTTGAAATTTTAAATAGTGATAGCCTAGTGGTTTAACCATGTGCCTCCCACGGCGAATGGTTCGAGTTCGATTCCCAGGCACGCACCGCTGACTTTTCGAAGTCATGTGCGTATTAAAAATTAATTATCACTTGCTTTAACGGTGAAGGAAAACATCGTGAGGAAACCGGCATGTTCTAGAACCAAACAAATTCACAAAAAAATATACATTCTAGAACCAAAAATTCGAAGACATGCGACGTCCACCAACCCGCACTGGGCCCGCGTGGTGGACTACGGCCCACTCCCTCTCACAGAGGAGGCCTGTGACCCAGCAGTGGGAACATTATAGGCCGATTATGCTGTGCTTATGCTACTATTGAAAAACTGTGATTTTTTTATTTCGTTTGATTTGTTTTTTGTGATTCCTAAATTTTTCGGGGTTTAAAGTTTTTAGTTGCCCAGGGCCCACACCTTTAAATCCGGTCTTGCCTATACCTAATGTATCAAAACTATTGCTAATTCTGAATGTGATTTCCTCACGAAGTTTTTCCTTCCCCATTGATTCAATATTTTGACAGAGGATGATTAATTATGGATTGTAGGTACGTGACATTTTGAATACCTACACAGTGGTACCTACACAGCTCCCTAATGTTTAACAAGTGGTCATCGAATCTCGAACGGAACATATTATTGTAATAGTCTTTTGTTATTGAGTAGTTTCGATTTTATGAGTTCAACGCAGCATACATAATGAATGAGAGACATTCACAACAAATGCAAAATTTTATTTCTATTAAATTCGCGTTTTCCTTATCCTAAACTAGGTAATGTTTTGATTTTACTATTTGCCATCGCTTTTCTATTCATAGGTACCTACTTAAATTACTCACTAGGTAGGTAATAATTATGGCAAAATGCGAAAGTTTGTTTTGGACAAATGCCGAAACTATGAAACCGATTTGAAAGATTTTGGCAAAAGTGATAATACATTACCTAAGTCTACTTGTCTAGAGATGAAAACATTCAGATACTTTTATGATAACCTAGTATTTTATAAATAGATAATCGAGTTGCTGCTGAAAACAAAACTAGATTGTAAAACACCGAACATCATTTAGATTTTAGAGGTTAGGTTTTAACACACACTATTTAATTGTTATTGTTTACACACTATTTAATTGTTATTGTTTAGACACTATTTAATTGTTATTGTTTACTAACTAATTTTGAAAGATAATCGTCGACGCTAGCGTTAAATATTGAAATACTTTGAGAATTCATTCGATAAAGTAGGATATCTAAAAAAATGCGTTTATCCTTAAGAAAATTGTTATAAATATTAAATAGGGATGATCTACATTTATAAATAAGAAACTTTTGTAAAACTAACCATAGACATTGATCTTAGTTGCCGTATTGTATCGTAAGATATCTTAACACAAACAGTAATTAGTGTTCTACAATAATCACGTTAATTTATTTGTTGTCTTGTTCAGACGAAGTCAGAAACCACACTAGTGATTCGTGAATGACTGGACACTGGATCAATTCAATATTTTAATAATACAAAGACACATTGACACATTCGATAAACGATAAAGCGATAAACAGCTCATACAGAAATATGAACTCGGTTTAAAATAAAGAGACAGCAGTTAATCGGTACGAGTCGTTTCGGGATTTCCTAAATAAATATCTGGAGTCCACTATCAGAATAAGGAAAACCGATTTGTAATAGTTTAAAATATTATGCAAAATTATAAACTACCTATCTATGCATTAAAACTTCGGATGTAGGTACCTATTGTAATTTCTACGGCTTCCTTGAAAATACATATCCTATATCATTTGTATTTATTTAAGCTTATGCAATTTTCGGAATCATTACAATACAACCTTTACATGTCCTCAGACATGCACTTGCGTCATCCATGAATATTGCCCTGTAATTTGACCTTGTACGGGAACATCGACCTGTTTGTGTGGAGATATATTTTTGCGAGCATTCCGAACTCAAAAACAATGTGACTTGTTTTTACAATTTACGCGGTATTGTGAGTAGGCCGGCCGGCTCAAATATTGCTCTATCAGCTCTATGGTTGATATTAGGATATTAAAAAGTCAAATCAATTTTAATTTAACCTTTTTTCTTTATTCTTGAATCCGTATTCTTTAGATGTAGCGTACTGTAACATTAATTGATGAAGGAAAATCACTTTGATTAACACGAGATTTGTGTTAAAAGAAATGTGCTTTTATTCCAAACATTAAGTTTGCAAATGCATTACCTACACTTTACACCTTTGTAACTTTTCAACTAGGTACAATAGGCAGGTAGGTACATACATATTGTATTACACACATTATGTTTAGAAATCAGAAATTATTTATTGTCCAAATCAAATAATACAATACAGGGTGGCAGGTTAGACAGTGGAAATATTTTAAGGGGTCATTGTACTCATCATTATGAACAACTTTTATTATGGGACCAACCCTGAAATCGCGAAAAAAAAATCAGCTGTTCCATACATTTATGTCCACATAACTCAACAAAATGTATGGAACAGCTGATTTTTTTAACACTCCAGCTATACTACCCAAATCACTCAAGGCCGTTGGCAGTTATCAGCGCCTTAATTAATACAATGCAAATAAGAGACGCGCAGTGCGCTCTACCAACAGCGAACTGGATTAGGTACTGCACATTCGTAAATAAATTAATATTCGTCAATATCCGTGATAAGGTGTGATAATACGTCGCATATTCGTGGTTTATTTTAAGCTAGTAGATATACCTACTTAGATAAGATTTATGTCATACATAATTCAGATTGTGCAAATAAAATTAATGATGATAATTAAGTAGGTATATCGACTAGTTGTGATGTCTTCCCGCCAAAATATTAGCTAGTAGATATACCTACTTAGATAAGATGTATGTTATACATAATTCAGATTGTGCAAATAAAATTAATGATGATAATTATATCGACTAGTTGTGATTATGTCTTCCCGCCAAAATATTTGCATAGCAACACGATTTTTTCCCGAGGGCTTTGGCAGAGGTCTAAGTGTATTTGTTCCGGCTAATCTCCGAAACGGCTGGACCGATTTTGACGAGACTTTCACTGGCAGATAGCTAATGTTATAGGAAGTAATTTAAAGTTAGGCTATTTATCCATTTATCCGAATTCAACGTGAATGAAGTAGTCTACATATTTAATTAGTTATAACCGGTTCGCAGCAACACAGATGCAATCGGCGAACCGATATTGCAGATGTCCATATTTGGTGGTGACCACTTAGGTAACATCAGGCAGGAGCCGAAACCGGTATGACCAATACCTGTATTATATCGGTACCTACCAAAGGTAAAAGACAACCTTATTTTTTAAATTGAATAAGTAAGTATCTACTTTCTACCAGAATTAATACCGGTTACCGAAATAAAAATTACATCTGCTAAAAAAAAAATCAGCTGTTCCCTACAAAAATGCACTACAACACGATCAAAATGTATGGAACAGCTGTTTTTTTTTTTCATATTTCAGTGTCGGTCCCGTAATAAAAGTTGATCATATTCATGAGTACTTTCACCTCCTAAAATATCCGCACTGGTTTTAATTTTACCCTGTATAATAATACCATCGTGCAAAGCTCACTTTTATTTCATTTTGCCACTATGTTGCTGACCGCTGATCTGTGCCATAGTTTAAATATGAAATGAATAAAAAATAAATTTCCGATAGATCCTTTGTTCTATTACTTATCATAACATAAATAACATACCTACCTACATCCTGTTATTATCTGTATACTTATTTATAAATTATTCCTATTGATACTAACTGCACAAATTAATTAGTTACTAACCGCAATTTCCGAGCCGTCAGCGAGTGTGGGAGCTCAATTTCATGACTACATTGTAACCACCATGTGGTGTAGTGTTGCAAGTAATTTTGTAGAATTATTTCATCAGATTGCATTTATCAAAAATGCATATTTTTCATTAACCACGGCCTCACAGAAAGCCGGCGTGAAACGACGCTTGCGTCGTGTTTCGCCGAGTGTGTGAGGGTACCGGAGGCCCAACCCCCCCCCCCCCCATGATGGCGCAGTTGATAAATCCATTGTTGTGGGGGGGGGGGCAAAACTGCGCTCAACAATGCCCAAGGCAAGAGCAGTTTTTTAAAGGCCGGCAACGCACTTGTGACTGGTGTTGCGAGTGTCCATGGGCGGCGGTAATCACTTACCATAACGTGATCCGTCTGAAAAAAAAAAAAAAATTTTTATTAAGAATCTTAAAAAAATGTGGTTCTATGCGAATGAGAGAGGTGCCAAATGCGAGAGCCTTCTTAGTGCTATTGATTGCAGAGTAAATAATAATACTGTGTATTCCAGGAATCCCTTCAAAAGACATTAGAAGAAGCTCTGCAGATGAACGAGCCTTTCAAGATCCACTGTAAACTCTTGGACATATACGTGGAGACGGGCAAGCAGCAGGAGCTGGCGGCGCTGGTGGAGCTCATGCTGAGGAAGTACAAGCGGGAGACCAGCGTGTACAGCCTCTGCGGCGCCGCCTGCTTCAAGCTGGGGCTGGTCGACAAGGCCCGCCAGGTACGTACTAACTTACAAACTATAAATCATCATCTGCCTAGCCTTTTCCCAAATTATATTGGGGTCGGCTTCCAGTCTAACTAGTTTCGGCTGAATATCAATATTTTACGTGGAGCGACTGCCATCTGACCTCCACAACCCAATTAATGGGTAATACCGGTATTCGAATGTTAGACCAGCTGTCAGACTTTTAGGGCTTCTGACTACCCGTAACGATTGTCAAAGATATTTCTATGACAACCGGGACCGACTGCTTAACGTGCTCTCCGAGGCACGGAGGGGTCTCGATGTGTAAAGAACGGTCACCCATCCAAGGACTGACCGCAGCAAGCACAGCTTAACCTCGCAGATCGATCGATCAGCGCATACAAACATACAAAGTATAAATGTAACTACTAAGATTTGTTCCGTATTTGTTGTGTTTCGAACTCGACGTCCAGATTTGTCGTAACCCAGATTCGTCGTACTCCAGATTCGTCGCAAAAAGAATAGTCGGTCAAGAAAGTGGTGTTATTGGTTTAAAAATCTCTGTTTAATTAGGATTCCGTACCCAAACGGTGCTCAACGAGACCCTAGTAACGTGCCTCCGCTGTCTGTGTTCTGTCACAGGACTGTATTTTTTGAACGGTAACAGATAGATATTTTTTTTATTTTCATAAAATAGTTTTAATTTGTTCATGAAAAATAAGTTACAATTTGCATTTGGTTTTTAATTTTATTATGGAGTCAACTGTATTACGACGAATCTGGATTACGACAAATCTGGAGTACGTTTTCTTTGCAGATAATGGATATTTGATGGTGCGCATTAAATATCCATTATCTGCAAAGAAAATGTATTTGAGTTGGAAGTCTGCATAGCTTCTGATAGATGTCGCCACACGCTCATATGATGCGTTAAAGGGTATTCAAATTTTGAATGATTTGAGCGTGACCCGGTAGCTCAGTTGGAAATCAGAGCAATGCCACGGATCGGCAGAGGTCGCGAAATCGCGAAATCGAAATCGCGTTCAAATCCCGCTCGGGTCGTTCGATTTTTGAAGATCTCATATATATTTAATATCTTATCTTTTTTATGTTTCAGGTTATGCAAAAAGCGATATCAGTGCTTGAGAAAAAAGAACGTAAGTAATCATAGAAATTAATAGCAAAAGTATCTTTAAATTTAGAACAAAAGGAACGAAGTTCCAATAATGTACATATTCGTATGAACGTTTGCTTTATTACCAATTAGCTGATCCGGCTTCGCAAGGGTAAAGTTTCTTTACCGTCACGGTATGACCATTTATCAAAGTGTCAAGCTCAATAGCGCCTTGGCACATCTCCCTTGTTTCTATGATCAGAGGGTTAACCGGACCGGTTTAGCTTCAGATCATAGAAACAAGGGAGATGTGCCAAGGCGCTATTGAGCTTGATAATTTAGTTTGATCACATTCATCGTGATACAAAAGTACACGCTGGCGACGAACCGAACACGATCGATGATATAAATACAGTGTTTTAGTTTAGTGCTAATATTGAGTGACGATTAACAGTGTTAGATTGAGGAGCGCTTGTAATTGTGTCGAAAAATGTACCTACTAAAAGTGGTATCAGTTGTTCCCGTACTAATTTGCTGTGATGGCATATCTCCTTGTTTGTATGATCTGAGGGTTTACCTGACCTCCCTAAGCGTGAAAACGCACAGGCAGGTGGCTTGCTTAGCGCCTAGAGCCTAGATAGTCACCTAGCGAGTAGCTTAGTAAAACGAACGTTTTAGAATGTTCGCAACCGGCCGCACTGCGCGCTTGGCGCCTAGCTAGTCGCTCCGCAGCGCGCAGTGCGGCCGGTTGCGAACATTCTAAGGCCATGTTGTTTCATCTTACAGTTACGTATCTGTAACCGTCAAATATGGCGGCTTGTATGACAATTTCATACTGACTTAACGATTACGTACTGACTTACGAATACAGATGGTTTGAAGCAACCCGCCCTAAATCTTCTTCTTTTACTAAGCTATTCGCTAGGTGACTAGGCTCTAGGCGCTAAGCAAGCCACCTGCCTGTGCCGTCTTAGCCTAAATGTTTTGTAAAACGTGTGTATGTATGTATGTATCTTTATTTATCAACGTTTCACAATATTCATGTAATTAAACAAAGCCCCACAAAACTGTTTTCACAGTTTGTCTGTGGGAACAGATCTTTCAATATTATAAATATATAATATTTATATAATATTATAATTTAAGGTGTAGGTACATAGGTGTAGTGCGAACATTTAAAGTTAACGAAACATGTTTACACAGATCGCGCAGTTACAAAGTCTGAAGATAGAATTGTTTGAGTAATTTAGCAAATTTACCTTTTTTGGTCTCATTTCTAATATCTGTAGGCAAACTGTTGAGAAGGTACGGTACTCGTTTATCTAGCGTTCTGTCCCCATAGTAGTTACGTACTTTGGGGACCTCAAATTTGTTGTGCCTCTAAATTATCTAAATTACTTTTGAATGTGAGTCCATAGCAGTCCAGAGCGTAACTCAAAATGGGGTCGACTAATTGTAAATAAAGGCATTTAAGGGTACTAGTAGGCACTCTAAAGCTGAGGTGGTAAAATTTACCTAATAGTACTTTCATAGGTGCTCAATGTGGTGCGACCAAGAAAAGTTTTCATCAACCTTCAATCCGAGGTAGGTAACACATTTATGTTTATGTCCGCAGACGTGTCGGTGTTGGTGCAGTTCGCGCTGCTGGAGCGCAGCGGCGGGTCGCGCGAGCGCGCGGAGGCGCTGTTCGAGCAGCTGCTGGCCGTGTACCCCGCGCGCGTCGACGTCTGCGCCGCCTACGCCGACATGCTGCGCAAGGGCGGCGACGCGGAACACGTGCGGTCAGTCCCCTCACCGACAAACATCTATTAGACCCAAGCGGCCGTACCCAAAAAAAAAATAAACATCTGTTCAACACACGTTCAACACGAATGCTACCAAAAATAATACACACTTGTTTTAGCACTAACTTGTCTAAAACAGGTGTTATTATTTTTGGTAGCATTCGCGTTCAACACGCGTTTATCTTTTTTGTAGTAAGGGTGAAGATGTTTGTCGAAACACTTAGGGCGCGAGTCGTGCTTGCACCCTAGATCTAGGGTGCGATAGTACCATCTATGCCGCTGTAACATTATAGTAGATAATTATCATAAATGGCGCTATTGCATGAATCTAGTGGCGCCATCTATGAGCAGATGGCTCCACTCGTGATCATGACAGACAACGATACCTAAAAATCGACTATTGCGCAGTTAAGGTAATTTTTAGGGTTCTGCACCTCAAAAGGAAAAACGTAACCTTAAAGGATCACTTTTTTGTCTGTCTGTCAGTGACAAGTCCGAAGTATCTGCTTATAGATGACGCCACTAGAAGTATGTAATAGCGGCATCTTGCTCTAGATGGCGCTATTGCATATTTCTAGTGGAATAATTATTTTATTTTATATAATATATAATATAATTAATATAATAAAAAAATATATATATATAAAATATAATATATTTTATATTTATTTTGTACGGAACCCACACGGCGCAAGTCCTATTCGTACTTGTCCGGTTTTTTCTTACGGAACATCCTATAAGTTTTAAGAGTGCTCTATAGATTCTCCCCTCTTGCTTTAATCTCAATCGTAATCGTAGCCACAGTCTTTCGAATCATGCTCTACCCGTAGAGTGAGAAGCGGTTGCTTGGGATTATTTCATCTAATTCTGGTGGGATGAACCAGAGGTACAGGTTGACTTCTTCATAGTTCTAGCCACCCTATGATCATTTAAAATTGTTAATTTATTGTAATCCACGCGGATCACTCACAGTAAATAAACTAATAATAAATAATTAAAATAATAATTAATTGACAATATTATACTTATTAATCTACCCACATATTCTTATATATCACTTTTTGTTCCATAGACAAGTAATGGAGCGCATGACATCACAGAAGTTGCCAGCTCGAAAAATGAAGGTTCTGTACAAAAAGTGGATAGAAGTGGAAGAGAAAATAGGAGACCAGGATCAAGTGGAGAGGATCAGACAACGTGCCATGGAATACGTAGAGAAGGCCAAGTTCTGATCAATGAATAATAATGATTCATCGATAAAATAAACTGATTTTTATTTTTCGCAACTCCTTTACGATTTTCCTTTAAATACCAACACAATTTTAGAGTTCCCTACCTCAAAAGAACAAAAATATCCTATCACTTCGTTGTCTGTCTAAACCCTTTTTGTCAGGAACACGCAAGGTCATTTTTACTCAGGTGAGCGCTGTATTACATTGATTGAAGCGCACTTGTCACATATCTTTCTTAATAAGGTTAAAAATCCTGTATCCTTTACCACAGATAATAATTATAATACTCCGCGTACGCTCACCTCATACAAAGAAACGTGACCGCCGTAACGCGGGCTATCTTCGGGCTATACATTTCTTCGTGCTTAAACGATTTTTTAAAATTTGAACAAATATTTATATTTGTCTATTTTTTCATGTTTAAAATTATACACAAACAATAACAAATCGATACATACATATAACGCCATCTATTAAGAGTTATTTGAACAAAATGTTCCTTTGTGAGAGCCCGTGCCTTTTCTTACAACTCACACATACATAAATAAGTAACATGATACACTGCAGAATGTCTATGAGTCTACGTGTGTTGGCGTAACCGCATCGCATCGGAAAATTATAATTACAAGAGTATGACGTTTGCCTAGTGTGGTTTTGATCATCAAATAATTTAACGTGAACTTTGTTCTTGTCAGATATTTTGGAATGGATTTCTTCGACAACTACTCAAAGGTAAATTCAACAAAATTATCTAGTTAATTTTATGAAATTATTGTTTGAAGTAAGCTTTATAATTTTATGATTTATGAGCTGGGCGCTGACTAGGTGTAAGCGAAACCATGGGTTCAGTGCCTTAATTAAATCACTCAGCGTTAAAATTATGCGTCGGATTTAAAAAAAAAATACGAGTTCGACAATTTTTTAAAAAGTTGCAAACTTTCAAATTCTTCAAAGTCAGATTTTTTTTTTAACGTCACGATTTTAACTACTTTCCCCCTTAAAAACGATTATGTATTAAATTAAACTGCGCTTATGTCAATTGTCACTTCTATTCACTGTCATCCAAATGACTAGAATAGTTGTATATTTAATCAGTGGTTAAATTAAAAGGCGTTTTATGTACCCGTCTACGTTTACTTTGACACTAACTTTAGGGTTTTGCCGGTTAGTCCTATCTATTCCGATCACTGATTTTTATAACTTTACACAGATGTTTGGTGCTAGCTTCATTGCGGAGGATGATGGTGATAGTGAATCTGAAGATGTTAGATATGAAAAGCCAAAAAATATATCACCCCGGGTAAGTAATATCTACAATGCGGTAGTGGCCTACTATTAAAAAAGTACAAATAAATTATTTTATTTCAAAGAAGGAATAGGCACAACAAAAAAGTAAAATCAAAAATAATAATTTATCACAAAATGGAAAACTAGACGCTTTTAAAGTTTTTGGAGGGAGTATCGCTCCGTCTTTGTCGTGCGAAGCGGACGTAGGTGGTGTTACGTCACTAGTAGGTAGTGCAGTCCGTGTCTAGCAAATCATTTTAAAACGCTTATAACTTTGCCAATTTTGTAGATGTTTCATCGGTTTTTTTGGTGTTAATTGTCTTTTTTCAAATAGTTTACAGATTCACAATAAAAAAAAAATAGTTAACATCCCTATTACTTAAGTATAATAAAACAACAAAAGCCGGACTGTTGAGGTCGGTAGATAGATAATAGTATCTACATAAGTCACAATAAGGCTAACCGCACACACAGGCACGGTCACAGCTGACGATTTTTGGGGGGGGGGTCATACCGCAGCTGAAGACTTTAGGGGGGGGGTCATACCGATTAATGCCGACGTGATATACCGTGAATTACCGTGTTTGGCGCATTTTTGTACGATTTTGGGGGGGGTCATGACCCTCATGACCTGGGACCGCGCCTGCGCACACATCAGGTAACCCGGCCCGGTTCCTCAGGGAACCGGGCCGGGTTACCTGATGTGTGCGCAGTGCGGTTTACCGGACCCGGTTTGAGCCCCGCCCACACGGCTACATAGCATTTGGTTTCTACGGTCGACCCGGCGCACCGACCGTGCATTCTGACCGGACGTCAGGTTTTTTACCCTGATCCGGCAGCCGGGTCCGGTTAACCGGACCGTTTTACCTGACGTGAGCGGCCTCCCTTATATTTGGATAGCATATTGCACCAGGGTTCCCCTACATAGAATCAGGGGTGATATCAGTGTCGGTATCAAGTGCAGGAGGGGTAGGTAGGTAAGTAGGTACCGTACCTATACTTAGCTGTTGCAAAACTTTGAAAAGAAGAGTGTTATAATTGTAAACATGTCGTCAATTAAAATATATGTTTTAGTTAATTGTTGTATAGATAGATATACAGGGTGGCAGGTTAGACAGTGGAAATATTTAAAGGGGTCATTGTACTCATCATTATGGTCAGTTTTTACTATGGGACCAACCCTGAAATCGCGAAAAAAAACAGCTGCTCCATACATTTCTATGTTTATTTATTTATTTATTTAAACTTTATGCAACTTAAAAGATACAAAGGCGGACTTAATGCCTTAGGCATTCTCTACCAGTCAACCAAGGGTGGTGGAGAGATATCATGGCAGGTGCATTTTATTACAAGAAAGTAAGAATATCGAAATAAAAAGGTGTAAATGTATAACTAAATAAAATAGGTATAAAAGTACATAAATATATAGAGATATATATATATATATATATATTATATGCATATAATAATTGGGATATATATTAAATATATAATTTATACTTAGGTACTTATAGTTATGTTATGTTCACATAACTCAACAAAATGTATAGCATAAGCATAGCATAATCGGCCTATAATGTTCCCACTGCTGGGACACAGGCCTCCTCTGTGAGAGGGAGTGGGCCGTAGTCCACCACGCGGGCCCAGTGCGGGTTGGTGGACGTCGCATGTCTTCGAATTTTTGGTTCTAGGACATGCCGGTTTCCTCACGATGTTTTCCTTCACCGTTAAAGCAAGTGATAATTAATGTCTAATACGCACATGACTTCGAAAAGTCAGCGGTGCGTGCCTCGGGATCGAACTCGAACCATTCGCCGTGGGAGGCACATGGTTAAACCACTAGGCTATCACTGCTACAACAAAATGTATGGAACAGCAGTTTTTTTTTTTTGCGATTTCAGGTTTGGTCCCATAAAACCCTGTATATGATGCTATGAAATGTTTGTTTTTATTTTAGGAGTTGGTTACCAATATAGTTTTCTGTTTATTTGCAGGTCCAGAAGTCACCAAACAAAACAACAAATAACAAAATTATTAAGAAAAGTAAGCTCTCGACTTTAAAGGGCCAATATGCCAAAACCTTGAAAGATTTGAAAAAAAGAGAATTATTGATAAAGAATTTAGATAAAAATATTCAACGGGTAGACAAGACAACGTCTTTGTTACTGACGCAAATTAAAAAGTTAGACTGTCTTGTGAAGGGCGCTGCTGAAGTTCCCAACAATACTAAACAAATTGTGAAAGCAGCATCAAGGGAAATTAAAGAAATTATACAAAACGTAACTTCATCAATTAACGCCAGTTTCTACTGATTGAAGTACAAGTGCCATGTTCTGAAAAGCCCGTCTATTCCGTACACACCACGTGATATCACCGCGACAACTGCTTTGTTTGCGAACGTTCGAGGGAGAATGTCACGGTGAGATTCTCCCTCGAACGTTCGCAAATAAATTGGCATTCTCGCGGTGATACCACGCGGCGTGTTGGTAATAGAAAGATCGACCCCTCGAGCCTCGAAGTAAGCATACGCACGGGCGCTTTTTTACCCGCGTCATTAAAAACGCCCGAATGAAACAAATAGGAAACGTGTATCTGTTCGCACGACAGTGCTTTTTAACGCCGCGTTTTAAATCTATTGGATTATCAACGCTCGGCATTGGACGTTGAATCGAATGTGCCTTGACAAACGCCTACGCGCGTTTAAGAAGCACTGGTGCGAATGTGGGCTAATTTGACAGTTCAAACGAAACTAAAATAAAATGGAATCAAGTATTTAGGTACCTACTATATAAATAGAACGAAATATGATAAAATACTTACCTATGCTTAAGTATCTTTTATTTCTTTTCCGCCTAATACCTAGAACTGTTACTAATTCTTACTGATGCACCGATTAGGTACTTTTTCGGCAGGTGCCGATTCTGTTGTTTTCGAACTAAACTAATTTAGTCTTATTATGTCTCTTTCTAATGAAAAACATGAGAGTAGGATAGCATATATTTAATCCTGTCAAATTAGTCCACTTGAATAGTTTTAATGTCAATTTAGTCGTAATCGCAAAAGGTTACGACTATTTTCCCGTAAATGACATGGGCGTAAACTAATTTGACAGTTCTAAATATGTTCTGTCCTTTTTCAATGATATTTGTAAGAAAGAGATATAGCGTGATTAAAATTAGTTTAGTCCGATGTTCAACAGAATCAGCACCAATAGGTACTTACCTACACATTGCTCTTATGGTGTCGGATAACAATTTCAACATCAAATTACATTCTTTATAACATGACATCATTTATTTTGCACGTGTATGAGAAAGATGCAATTTGATTTTGTGTGATGCAACTTCTGGAATGCACCAAACGAACTCATTGTTTTCAATAAGTACTAATACTTAAAGTAAGTCAACTTCCAAACAAGTAGATATGTGTATAGGTATGTGTGTATTACTAGGTAAGTGCATATATGGATGGATGGATGATGTTGGTTACTCAATCACGCCATCGCCAGAACTGCTGAACGGATTTGGACAAAATTTTGGCACAGAGATAGATTATAATCTGGAATCGCATATAGGCTACTTTTTATCCGAAAATTTTACGGTTCCCCTTGGATGTAATTTCCACGCGTACGAAGTCGCGGACAACAGCTACTTAAAAATACCAACATCATCGCGCCTGTATTCTGCAAAGAGTTAGGCAGAACGCTAACAGAAAAGTAACTTGTCTAGGGCCTCAGGTGGCGTATGCTATGTGTGTATGACCTAAATCATAAATCAAATAAAACACATTTTTACGAAAATTAAATTATTATATTTAGATTTATAAATACTTAAACATGAAAGTCTTAGTCGACTTCAATGTGTTGTTGTTTACCAAACTCTCGGGTTTTGGCATCGGTGGAGGTGGCGGGGGTGGCGGTCCTGCTTGAGTATCTCTATTTACTGGCACTGGATTTTGAATCTTATTACTAACGTCTGTAGGCTCACTAATTAATTTACGGGTACCATAAATGGATACTGGTGCACAAACTTCGTATCCTAATTTGGCATAGAAGTTTTCTTGTCCTTTCGTTGATAAATGAAGCATTTTTAATTTTAACATATTCCTACAGTATTCTTCAACTTGTCTCATCAAATAACTACCTAGTTTTTTTCCTCGCATTAATTTACTTATAACTACCGTTTCTATAAAACAACTTTCTGGTATGCTGGGTATTGCAGTCAATTTGCAATGTCCTAGAAGAAGTTTCATATCGTTAATGAGAATTAAACTGGTTGGCAAGTGGTCGCAGGATGCTTGAAGTGACATCATTCGGGCTGTTTCGCTGCGTGGCCACTCATCATTAATTAGATCACAACATGGCTTCAAATACTGAGGATTTTCGTGTAGCCGTAATACTTGTAGGTTTTCTGATTCCATTTTATACCTTAAAAACAAAATATAAAGTAATATAGTCGATTTTTTAGTTTTACACTAGCAACATCGTATCTGTCAAAATCCTTTGACATTGACAGATTTGACAATTACATTACAGACAGTCAAGCAAAGCAATGTCAACGTCAAAAACTTCGAGCGAGGTTAGATTTTACATATTTTCTATGTTTTTTAAGATTAATAATGATAATACCATACGTTTTCTATAATAAATAAACAAAGGATACTTACAAATTAAACTATATCCATTTATGAAGCTATACTTCACACAGGCATAGTATTTGTGATTTTTATCTGTTATGTTTTTGATACATATTGTGCGCCGCGGGGACGGGCTCAAACTAACCTATTTTTAGCTGTCACACGCATGTTGTGAGCAGACTATACCGTAGATCACCTCTGTTTCAGTATGATCTAACTTATTACAACAATAAAAATATGTCGGTTGGTTAGATAATGTTGAATTCTTTCATAAAGATTGTATGAATATTGTTCATATCAAAATTCTGTGATAAATAAAGGCTGACTGTTCTAGTAACGTTCAAAACATTTCATTATACACTTAAAATTCTAAATTTAATAGGTATTAATTTTATACTTGATTCTATAATGGTATTTTGATTTAAAACAGCTGCTGTATTTTACTGCATATTTATAATTTGAAGTCAACCTTACAATAATTTAATTATACTAAAATTTAAGCCCTTAGACTACACTCCAACCAAATATAGGTACTCTTATGCATTATTTTATCTAATCAAGACAATAATATTTTTTAAAAGCTCTTTGCTCTGAAGAGAAACTGTATTTTTTGGGATAAAAAGTAACCTATAACACTTAGGGATAATGTAGCTTGCTATTAGTGAAAGAAGTTTCTGAATCAGACTAGTAGTTCCTCATACTATACAAACTTACAAACTTTATGTAGGTACCTACCTACTTCTTTATAATATTAGTATAAGTAGATACCTATACCAATTTCTTAGACATCATTCTGCACATTGGTTTTACCACCTCCATTAAAAGTCTTCAACCATTTTCCAGGGCTCTTCAGCCAAACAAAATTATAAATATTAACAAAATAAATTACCCACTTTTCAAATAATGTCCTTGTAAGTCTGTGTAAAGATATGTATGACTTTACACAGACAACACCATAATTATATAATTTTTGGGGGGGGGCGACAAAATTTATTTATTTATTTATTTTAACAACACATACAACTGTCATCAGAGGCTTACCTAATACAATAGTGTAGTTATAGTTATAATAGCTTTCAAAGATTAGACTTACAATTATATTATTATGAACAATCAAGAGTAATTTTACAAAATGCGGCCCGTGTGAATTCACTCAGAGTAAAATTATATCTGATGAGCCCTCAGACCCTCCCTAAACTGATTCCGGGATCCGCCATAGATAATAATGGTGATATTATTTGTCACAGTACCACCACAAAGTATGGATGGTGACGACGACGTGCCCTCCCTGTCTGCAGAGACATTTGCAGCCCTCCAGGAGTTCTATGCAGAGCAGCAGAAGCGGCAGGAGATCCTGGACAAGCTGGAAGCTGATGACAAACTGAAAGAGAATATATTGTTTGATGAAAACTGGGTATGTTACTAATAGGGCTTGCCAAGACTCCAGGCGCGGATACAGGGTGAATCATGGATAACTAACAAAAAATTGTTTAGAACAAATATTCTGGCAGGGAGGTAAAATCATAATCAACATTGCCCTGTCCCTCTGAGCAAAATTCTGTATCCGCGCCTGCAAGACGGACAGGATGCAGTAACATATACATTTAACTAACTATAGTAACTATACTCACACTCGCGAGCGAGCGAGGTGAATAGAGGCGACGCCATTTTCAATCCCATCCATCTGCCGGCCTAGCATGACCACGATAGATTTCAGATTTTAGAGTGACAGATTTCATTCATAAAACGTAGAAATGTTTCTACAATCTGTCACTTTGTCTATTTCTAGGTAGACAAAACCCGTTTCTATCGTGGTCATGCTAGGCCGGCTGGGGTGGTAAAGGTTTAGTACAGCAGTGATGTGGCTTGTTCCAGCAACTGAGCCAGTTCTGGTACGACGAGGCGACGGTGCAGGCGCTGGTGCGGGTGGCGGACCGGCTCACGGGCGCGGGGGGGCGCGTGGCGCTCGTCTCCTGCCCCACCCTGTTCGTGCCCCTCAGGAGGCAGATAGGGGATAGAGCGACAGGTAGGCACTATCCCACCCTGCTCGTACTTATAGTATAAATGCGAAAGTAAGTTTGTTTGTTACCATTTCACGCCTAGAAACCACTGAACCGATCGTCATGAAATTTTGCATATTATACGTTAGTTTCCCGAGGGAAAGAACAATAACATTCGAAGGTCGCAATACGGTAGTTGACAATTTTTTTTATTGTGAATCTGCAAACTATTTGAAAAAAGACAATTAACACCAAAAAATCTGATGAAACATCTACAAAATTGGCAAAGTTATAAGCGTATTAAAATGATTTGCTAGACAGGGACTGCATTATCACGCAGTGACGTAACACCACGCGAACGTCGTACTTAACTCCACACCACCGCATGTCCGTTTCGCGCGACAAAGATGGAGAATACTCCCTCCAAAAACTTTAAAAGCGTCTATGTTTTCCATTTTGTGAATTTTTTTTTACTGTTTTGTTTTTTTCTTGTTCCTATTCCTTCTTTGAAATAAAATCATTTATTTGTACCTTTTTAATAGTAGTCAACTACCGTATAGCTTCAGGACGCTAGATGGCGCTACGTGTATGTCACGCACGTGAGCAAGGTGCTAATCGTAAAAATTGTTTTCTTTCACTTTAATTACCTATTATTAGGAGTGAACATTTTAATTAACGTACTTCATTAGGTGCGTGAAAATTATTGTTTTTAGGGTTCCGTATCTCAAAAGGAAAAACGGAACCCTTATAGGATCACTTTGTTGTCCGCCGTCAGTCACAGGACCATAAGTGGAGCCATCTGCTCATAGATGGCGCCATTGGAAGTAGCAGTAGCGCCATCTATGATCATATGTCGGAACCCTTAGGGCGTGAGTCATACTCGCACTTGTCCGGTTTTTTTTTATTGTAACCATAATGAAAAAAACCGGACAAGTTCCGTACAAGCTTAATTATGTATGTAGATGTTTTATATAAAATAAAATATTCCACTAGAAATATTCAACAGCGCCATATTTGACCAAGATACCGCCATTACATATTTCTTCTAGTGGCGCCATCTATGAGCCTCCAGCCGTCAAGGGTCTTGCCTCCGACAGACGGACAACAAAGTGATCCTATAAGGGTTCCGTTTTTCCTTTTGAGGTACAGAACCAACTCAAAATAGATTGGAAATCCCTGCATTACACAATAACTCTACGAACTACAATAATTTAGTCACTAATTTAACATGCCATTTTTAACGCCTCACATAAGACGCATTTGGACACAGGCGGTAACATTATCATTAACACAAGTAGATCAGAAAATATGACAAAACCTGTTTCCAGTCACTCTCCTTGAATACGACCGTCGCTTCGAAGTTCACGCTCCTGACTTCGTGTTCTACGACTACAACACTCCGGAGAAGCTGCCTCCTGAAGCCCTGGGCTCCTACGACCTGGTGGTGGCGGACCCTCCCTTCCTCTCCGAGGAGTGCATCACTAAGACCTCGCAGACCATCAAACTCCTGGCTAAGGACAAGATAGCAGTGTGCACGGGAGCGATAATGAAGGATATTGTAAAAGATCTCTTAGGTCTAAGCCTGTGCGAGTTTCGGCCCCATCATAGGAATAACTTGGCTAACGAGTTTTCGTGTTACGCTAATTTCAATTTGGACGAGATTTTGAGGTGATAGCTGGTTATTGTTGTAACTTATAAATATTTTGATGTTTAAAGGCCATCGGCGGTTCCTGTGGTGGGGGTGAAAGGACGGGGCTAGGGGGCTGAACCCCCCCCTGACAGATTTCAGAATAGATTTGTGATTCACCCCTTACTTATTAAGACCTCTTAATTTAACCACTCATCAGATAACCATAATACACATACATAATACATAAAGACGATGATTAAATTAAACAGCTCTTATGTCAAAATTGTCATATCTATTCATTGTTATAGAAGTGACAAGGATAGTTGTATAGGTATTTAATCAGTGGTTAAAGTTAAGAGGCGTTTATCACGGAACATACATGGGAGTTCAATCGATGGGTATAAAGGTGCGAATCCACCAGAGATGTGTGCGTGGGATGTGTTTGTTGAGAACCAATAGAATCGCTTCATTTACCTTCATTCGCCTGAAGCTAGGTAAATGAAGCGGTTCTAATGGTTCCTAACAAACGCACCCCTCGCTCACATATCTGGTGGATTCGTACCCTTAAGGCGCGATTCCACTAGCCAAGTCTTTCATGCAAGTATGCCGTAACACTTGTGTGCAAGTGATTGGAATTGAACATTTTAGTTGCAACTTGTTTGCAAGCTGTGGTTTCCACTATACAAATTGCATGCAAGACTTGCCTAATGTAATCGCGCCTTTAGTGTCCCCTGATTCGCATTCGCTGGTACTTCCTGGGACACCGTGTAGATTGTGGTATAAAAATATTTGCTCTAGTGCCATCCAGGGATAAAACAGGAATTCGTTTGTTGTAATTGATCCTAGATCATTAAATTAGAATTAATAAAACCTATGTATCTTAGGGCGGGTTGCTTCAAACCATCTGTATTCGTAAGTCAGTACGTAATCGTTAAGTCAGTATGAAATTGTCGTACAAGCCGCCATATTTGACGGTTACAGTAACGTAACTGTAAGATGAAACAACATGGCCTTAGATTTACGGTGTCAAAGCCAAAGCATTTATTTCAATTAGACCAATTACAGGTACTTTTGAATTTAGTCATAATGATGAAGCTAGAAGCCCGTTCCAAAGCGTAGATTCCTATGGAGAAGAACGGGTAAGAAACTCCATGGTTACTCTTTTAAATCAAATGATTACAATGTCATGGTTACATATGTAGTTAAATATGGTGATATTGTTAAATAAATAAAACAACAAATTGTAAAACATTTCCCGTTTTATTGTTCATCCTTAGCAAAACTAATTTATTTGTTACATTATGCTGGTAAACATTCAGGTTCGTTAATTCTTTCAATTTGATAATATGCAATTAATTTGCTAAGATTAAAATACGCGCATTATGCAACCAACCCGATATCATTAGCATGACGACTTACTGTTTATATTAACTAACTAGACTTTTGCCCGCGACTCCGTCCGCGTGGACTACAATGAACTGACCAGTTTAAATGACCTCCGTAGTGTAGGTTGGCTAGTACTACCAAGAGGTCAAGCTGTATCTCTGGTTCCTCCCATCAGAATTAGATGAAACGTGGCTTAGATTTTAAGTTGGACCCCAAGCTATCGAACTGTGAAAACCACATCATATCCGTTCAGTACTTTTTGCGTGATGCGCGCACAAACAGACAAAAATTCTAAAAAAAATATTTTTGGGTATGGTTGGTACGTCCCAGTACCCTATCCCGACTGTTTTTTCTGGAATATCTTCAATGTACAGACACAGCTTGTTTACAATTTTATAATAGTATAGATTTAGTACTACCTACTATTGACATATTTAATCATCTTACATGCAGTGAAGTTACAATAATTACAACGTGATTATAGAAATTAATGTATGGTCATATTTAAGAGGGTTATTTGGACTCCTATTTAGAGCAACATCTCATGGATTAAACAAAAAAATCGGTCAAATTTTTTCGACTATCCATACAAATGAAACCGCGAAAGGGTCAATTTGTATGGAGTCGAAAATTTTTTTGTCATTTTTTTTTATTTGACCTGTTAAATGTCTGAGTAAGAGTTTCAACAACCCACTTAAGCATGACCACGCATTGCTGTTACACGTAAAATAGGTTTGTTGCTTATATTTTTATTTTTCGTTTTGCAGAACCCATCATTTTGTTGGCTATAATAATAACAGTAAGCCGTCACACTTACCCCAGTTTCTAAAACATTACTTGATTTTTAATCTTTAACGGTCCATCAAATCATTTGACATCTGGTTAACCTGATGTCAAGTTGTTAATGCTGATTTCGGTCAACAAATCACGATGGCTAAGATGAAGTTAACTGAAGATTAAAAATAAATTGAATTTCAGAAACAATTAACTCATACATTAACAATAGTTACATATTTCATTGACAATTTAAAACTTATTATAATGTAATTATTATGTTTTATGCGCGATAAAATATTTATCGAGGTAAATGGACAACGAAAAAATCAAGTACAAAATACTATTGATAATAGAACAATAATATAAGTATTTACTTAACAATTATAATATATAAATAATAAAAACAAAATGTGATGTTTCAACCAGAAAAGCTGTCCATTGTCATCGATATTTTTTTTTCTAAACAAGGCTCGTATTACAGAACGATACTCGAGCACAGATCTCTGCTTGAGCAAAGATGTCAACAAACCGGCTTTAAATGTATGCTCAAGCAGAGATCTGTGCTCGAGCGTCATTCTGTAATACGAGCCTATGAGGGCCTTTTAAGGTGATCTAATAAAATATCAATGGATACTCTTATTTATTATTATTTTATAAATTATTCACTTATCACTATCAAATAAATAAATGATGTTTACATTTTTATTTCACAAATTGAAAAATTGTTTTTTATTAACTCTTGTTTGAATAATATGTGAATTATAAAGCGTATTATTATTATTAACTAATAAATCTAGGTACCAAATATTTCCTTATTTACAACCTAGATTATTAGGTCAAATTATATAGAAATTACTACACATATTATTATGATGAGATTTTCTAAGAACTGCGATAGATTAAAATGCTTATAGGTCTGATTTATCAATCGCATTAAAATTATATACAACAAAATTAGATAGCTTTATGTATATCGATTATTTTAATTAAATTGTAACATGTTAGTATTATGTTAATTGAGAACGCTGCTAATACTAACCTAAGCATTTTAACTAAGTAGTTCCTTAGATCTGTCCAACGAAACGAAATAAATTTGTACTAAAAATAAAATATTTTTTAACTTCAAAGCCATCGACATAAAATTCAACAGTTACACCGATAGATGAACTTGGTACAGCAAGACAACTGTGAATGTGACCATAATTTATAGCGAGGACCCAATTAAAAAGAAAAAATACATACGCTATATTGCGATAATAAAAAAAAATAATAAGGCCCATGGTGGTAGGTCACATTAAAGTTGTATCGCTATAATTTTTATAATTAAACATTTATTGGATCTATCTACAAGGCCATTATGTTCTACTCTGAGGTTGGCTGAAATGCCAATATTTTTTTTATTTTATTTTTTTCAAAACGAATTAAATACTTACATTAGAATTAATGATTAAGGCTCACAGCAATAACAAGTCTTATGAAGACTGAATCGAGACTTGAAAATTAAAAGCTAATTAGTTTATATTATAAATTTATTTATAGTAGTGTGCTGAGTTTAAAAAAAACATTTCAACGTCTCTATACTTACTATGAAGACGTTGAAATGTTTTTGTTTAAACTATAGGTTAGGTAGATTGGCTTTTTGCGAGCGAGGTTAAAAGCGAAGCGAGTGCGAGCGCGCAGCGAACACGCCGCGAATAGCACCATGGACGCCGTGTTGACCCTAGTACGACAGCGTCCCACCCCGCCCTACTTCAGCGATAATGTTACGCGCCCGCGGCGTCTTCGATCCTTTCTCGCTGCAAACTCGCGCCGAGCCCGCTGCGTTCTCGCTTCACTCGCTCACATCTCGCTACTGTGATAAGGCCTTTAAGTAAAATGTCACTAGTGTATAGAAAAAAAAAAACAGACTTTTTGTATAAATATTGTGCTTTCTACAAAGACCAGTATTACAAAATACGCTTTTAATATTAAAGATGAACAATGGTTTATATTATGACGTCATTAGGCCACTCACGATAGTCTAGTACGCATGCGTAATGGCTTTCTGTTAGATTTGAAAGCACACAGAAGCGGTACCGTCGCGAGTTACAAGAAACAATCACTGTCATTTATACAGGGTGGCAGGTTAGACAGTGGAAATATTTTAAGGGGTCATTGTACTCATCTTTATGAACAACTTTCACTAAGGGACCAACCCTGAAAACGCGAAAAAAAAAACAGCTGTTCCATAGATTTTGTTAAGTGAACATAAATGTATGGAACAGCAATATTTTTTTTCGCGATTTCAGGGTTGGTCCCATAGTAACAGTTGTTCATAATGATGAGTACAATGACCCCTTAAAATATTTCCACTGTCTAACCTGCCACCCTGTATAATTGAATAAAGTCGGAGAGCGCGTGGGGTTATTCCCGAGCTGGCTTATTGCAACTGGGACTTGCCATTCAAGCAGATTTTTTTTTATTTATCGTCTGTTTAAATGTAATAATCAAGCATGCAATAGAAGGTATGTAGTACTATTCAAATTGATTGTTTCTATGAAAACAAAAATATTTATATAAAATAATTAGTAATTGAAATATTGATCATTCAATGCTTTTTTGCGAACTACCCGTTAATAATTAATTACACAAAGCAGTTATAATGTAGTATCTAAGTTTTCGAAAATGTCATTAAGGATAATTCAATAAATGTCATCAAATTATTACAGTAAAGAATTAGTTGAAGCGATATAGCACAAACAAAAACGTCGAAGTATAAGAAATCAACAATAAACTCGTCTAAACGGAAGTTACCTCACGAATTTACGAAATTAGTAATAATAAAAGAGAAATAATTAAATAGTATGCTATTAAAATTAAAATCACAACCGCAGCAACATGAAAAATAAACTAAATTGTCTTTTTGGGGTCACAGTTGTGTTTTACCTAAAATAACCTAAATCTTGCTTGAAACTATTGGTTAGTACTATGCGATCAAAATAAGAATGTGTCTGACCTCGCGCCATGTTGTTGCGTCATAGCCAATCAGCCGTCATTTTCGGCTTGAATATGACGGCTGATTGGCTATGACGCAACAACATGGCGCGTGGTCAGACACATTCTTACATCGTAAGTGTGTGTAATTAATTACACTCACACGATCGACGCATCGATGCCTTGATCAACGTCGATCTCCTATCGCTCAGGATGATCGATCGATGCAGCTTGTTAAACAAATCGAGCGTCAGTCGATCAACTTTGTGCTAGTCTACCGATCAATCAACAAGCCGAACGTTTCCATCAATTGATGCGCAAGCGCATGCCATATCGTTTTGATGTAATGGTACTTAACGACCGAACGTTTTTCTCTAGCATCGATCGCTGTCAATTGTACGGGTGCAATAACACCCTAAGAACGAGTGACACCATCTTTTAGTTAAATATAATTAATACCCGGTTTATGAAAGGTTGATCAAATCTCATGTCATAAAAGTTTTGAATTACAAGTTGAAACTGGGCGTTACGGATATAATATAGTTTATCTATTAGATTGAGTACTATATTGGTCATTTTATAATGATATAGAATTCTATTACCAAAATATATAATGTAAGATGAAAACGTAGAGTTTTCCTAATAATTCGTGGGACTACCTGTTAGGCGTGGCAGTGACGTGGCGGTGATGTGACGCGGACAAATCGCACCTTTGGTGGAACAAAGTCACAAATAGCCGAAACTGCAAAATCAAATGTTTTTCTTGCCCCTAATATAGACATGGTTCAAACTCAAACTCGATTTTGCAGTTTTGACTATTTGTGACATTGTTCCACCGAAGGTGCGAAATATCTCCTGTGTACAGGCGACATGGCACCAGCATGCTTTGAATATCATCCTTATTTACTAAGTAATAGAGTACAATGTAGTATGACAAAGGGGAGGAAATATCCGTGCCACATCTCCGCCACGCGTCTTTTGCGTATAAACCTTGCCTTACAGTGATAACATTTAATTTATTGTCTATAAATGTAGTTTTTGTCTAAAATCCGTTATGTTACAATTAGGCCTCGCATTTACGATTTAAAAGCTTCAGGAAATCTAGTTACAAAAATGAACTATAGACAATCTTTTATGTTGGTTTTCGTAACTTATTTTAGTGCATAGGTATAAACTACTAAAGTATGGAGGAAAATGTGTTTGAAGTTAATTATGATTGCAAATCACGAGCGCGCGTTATGTGAGTTTTAAAGACATTGACATAAGGTTTAAATTACAATGATTGACTCGTGCTCGGGAAAAGTAACAACTATACTATACTTGCTTATGATTTGTGACATTCGCGACTAGATATTTCGTCATCGTCGGTAACTCTTATCTGATAGATAAATGTTTAAGTTTGATGAAGGATAGTCGAATTGGTCCAAATACCTTTAGTTTTATTACAAAATAATCTTGTAACTTTTTCGCTCAACGTTTTAAGATTGACCGCCATTGTAACAATTGATCTACATAAAAAAAAAATCCATAGACATATCAGATCAGTGTATCAGAAATGCGTGGTCATATTTAAGAGTGTTGTTTGGACTCTTATTCAGCCCAACATTTGATGGGTCAAATGAAAAAAATCGGACATGTTTTTTTCCGACTATACAAATGGTATTAGATGATCGGGTGAATTCGTATGAAGAGTCGAAGGATTTTTGGCTGATTTTTTTTCCAAAGAAGAGTTCGAATAACCCCCTTAAATATTACCACGCATTTCTGTTACACATTGTAGATCACGAATCAAAATTAACTCATCAATTAGTTCTATTATACAAATTGTGTGGCAAAGTTTGCCACTGTGAACAGCAGGCTTTATAAATTTGAAATACATATAAATGTCAGCGAGATTTTTTTATCAGAATAAGGCCTGCACCTTAGATCATAGAAACAATGAGATATGTCATAGCAATTTAGTACGGGAACCGCTGTCGCCACTTTTGTAGCAGTGTGCGTCACAACTACAAACGCTTCTTTGTAAATATAGAGATCTCCTACACTCAATCTAACACTGTTATTCGTTACTCACTGTATATAAAATATCGATCGCGTTCGGTTCATCAGCAACATATAACATTGATCACGTCAAAGGGCCACATCTTCCTTGTTTCTATGATCACAGTAAATATTAGGCGTTTTAGCGTAATTTAATATAATAACACTAAAAAATTTAAACTAAAATCTTGTGCAAGTTAGTAAGCTTACTAATTAAAATATAACACAAATCATACGCTCAGTACAATTTTATATAACTCTAAATATATTATCTATGTCTTCGCTCGTCCTGTGCTTGGCATAGGGTCTCGATTTGAACTCGCCACGTAAAAAAATATACTTCTCAATTTGAGTGCTTTATACAGGGGGCTCTTACATATAGAGACACCGTTTAGTGGACTTTATACAGGGTATTTTGTCATTCTAAAGAGCTTAGCGCATGTTCTGGTTTTTGAAATTTCGGTCCCACTTTTCATACAAATTTTAAGATATCTACCGCGTACTGTAACACCAAATTTCAATATGCTTTAAAAAATCTGGGGGTACCCAGATTGTTTAAAGCATACCTATAACATTAATTTAAAAAAAATTAGGCACCTAGTCCACTTGTCCACTGTAAAATAATTAAAGAATCAACTTTTAAAAGGTTAAAATATAGCTTTATTTTAATGATAGTGTCTCTAGTTGACTCTCTGATTACATAGGATACCAAAAGCGTAAATATAAGGACATTTGATGCCTCTACTAATATATTTTCGTCTCTGGTTCCCAAAAGGGGGGTGTCTCTACCTGTAAAATGGGGGTATGTCCTCTAATGAAAGAAACGGAAATAAAGATCCTAACAACTAATCATTGCACAATATACAGATATCATCAATTATAATTATAAAACGATATGTTCAACGGATTTAATACAAATGTCGCTATGTGTTAATTCAAAAATATTCATGCAAATTCATGGTGTCATTTATGGGGCAATTATTTAGTGATGGCCCTAAAACCATACGCGCGTTCTCTTTCTAACATTAAGCTGTCACATAGCGCTATCTCAGTCTGTTAGCTTGAAAATATTGGTTTGAGGTGCCAGCGCTAAATAATTTACTGTTAACTCTTTGACTGATGATGGGACTTAATAATAATATTATCGGACCTCTCGCTCACACTCACAGGTGTTATAGAGCGGTGCTAACAATGTGCGTAGTAAATTCATTAGGAAAAACAATTGCAGACTTAAAAAAAAAACGATATTAAATAGTAAATAATTTCATTTTAGCTGGAAAAAATCAGGGAAAATTTCATCCTGATTGAGGTACAGTCACGGTACGAAAACCTTCGTCAGATTTCACATTCACAATATCCTTTGAAGCTACGGAACTGGGCAGACGACTGCATAGAAAACTATATTAATCGTGACTTGACAACAAAGGTCAAAATAGCATACACCTTTAACCAAATATTTTTAGTTGACATCATCCAAAATCTTTTTAATGGCTTGGCATTAAGAAATATAAATCAAATCTGTTTTATTTCATTGTCAGTCTGTCAGTGTCATATTTATAATTCTTTCTTATGTGTTATTTTGTGATTATGACGTAATATAATTATAATTCTGAGTCAGTAAAGCAGATTATATCGGGAACTGAACAAATAAAAAGAAACCATAAGATGACGAAAGTTTTCTTATTGTGACTGTACATCTGGTGTATTCTGGTTGGCCCTGTAGGCTGCAGGCTTACTATACAAGATATTTTATCACTATGGCAGCTCTACCAATATCTAAGAGTAGGGTGATTTAAAAAACCAAAATGTTTTTCTTAAATTAGCATTTAGGTCACATCACAACTTTGTAAACATAAACATTACAAAAACAGCAATATATTGTTTTTTTTTTGGAACTGTATTATGCTGTTTAATTGTGCCCAAAAAACTGTAAATAGAGTTTCAACAACAAATCTTACATGTCTCAGTTCGCATAGCTATGAAAGTCCCAGTTATCAGCCAAAACGTCAAAACAATGCATCTGAAACTTCAACACAAATAAAAATAAAAAATATATTTCATTCAAAACATCATGGAACAAAACCTAACAGATCAAAATACTTTTTGCTTAACACATTAGAAACTAACACGTTATCAAAATATTTAAATAAAAAAACAATGTCTTTTCAAAATGGAATAATATTATAAAAACTAGTGTCTGAAACACAAACGTCAAATAGAAATATTATGTTTTGCGATCTGAATGAGAATAGGAATGACATGTGATCATATTGTAACGTTTTAGCTCACCTAGGCCCAGCGCCCAACAATAGGACTGCATGGCAAACTATTTTTTTAGCTGAAATATAATATGAATCTTAATTTAATACTCGTAGTGCTCATATTTCAACGATTTCAGGTATGCTCATGTCTTATGAGGATATCAGAGTCATTTTCAAATTTTGTGTGTTACCAAACTGTTTTTTGTCCGTCAAACTGTTGTAAACAAAATTGTTGTAAATTGGACCAAAGTTACCAAATTTTTATTCTATAGTTTGGTTCACAAGTGGTTCGTTACCAATCAGTACAAGACAACATTCAATTTATATGTATAAATACAATACCATTGGACCAATTCACAACAGTTTTGTATACCACTGTTTTGCTAAAACAGTTTCATAACGGACAAAAAAAACTTTTTTAACAAAAAATAACCGACTTCAAAAATAATAATTTTGGTTTCGGAAGTCGGTGGCTTTGGTTTTTGTTTGCTTTTTTTTGCCACCGACTTCCAAAACCAAAATTATTATTTTTGAAGTCGGTTATTTTTTGTTAAAAAAGTTTTTTATTTTTCCATTTTTAGTTCTTTATCCCGTGTTAGATTACTTTCACGAATTCGTTCAACAGTAAATCTTCTACGAAGTGTGTACATTAATGCATATAACTTTGTACATAGGAATGATTACATAATGTATTATATACTAAAACCTTCCTGAAAGTATGTAGATTACGTTAGTGAAAACCCCATCCAAATCGAATTAGTAGTTTTTGAGAAAATCGCGCACATACAAACATACATACATACATACATACGGGACGAATACAGAACCTCCTTTTTTGAAGTCGGTTAAAAACAGTTTGGTAACACACACAAAATTTCATAAGACTCATCAAGAAATATGATTACTTAAACTTTTTTTTTGAGTCTTATTTTAAAACTATTTTTAAAATAAGACTCAAAAATATACGTTCAGCTGAGCCACGTTACGTACGACTAATGTTTAAGTCCTTTCATTCAAATCGCATAGCATTAACACGCACTTGTCGTAACATTGTGTTGAACAGGCGTCTCGCAGAATAAAATCACAACATAATAGTGTTAATTTCCTATCTTTAGGAAAATCAAGAGCTAATGTATTTTTAGAAAGAATTGTTATCAACGACACAGGCTAAATGTGTTTTTTTTCACTGAAATTCATTGTGACGTAACTTTAGTTATTTCTACCAGAAATCTCATTATTAACAAACCATTTTCTAAGAGATATTGGATGGAACCTAAATATTGGTGATTAATATCTAATAGGCCATACAAGGTAGACGACTACCTCTTAAAATAGGCCTTTCAATAATGAACACAATTGGTCGTAACTATTAGCTGCGAACAAAAATTAGTGCGCATTGGAAGACTGAATTCATCTAACTTATTATTATTTAGTTCTGGATAATGCCTATACTGTATTCAGCTTCCCTTGAGACAAAACATAAACAATGAAGATCTAACCCGACCGAATACAAAATCGCGCCTTGCACTGTAAACTATTGATTTTCATGGGTCATCTTAACTTAACAGTATAATAATGGCAGCTTATGTTGCTATTATACTGACAAGGTAAAATGAACTGAAATATCAACAAATAACGGTGCCTCGTGTGATTTTGAATTTAGTAGGGTTAGACTTATATTGTTTACGTTTTGTCTCAAAGCCAGTTGAATATAGTATAAATAGTTTATCCTTCACAAAGCAAAGAGAACATAGTAAACATTTCATTATCATAGCGTCCTTAATTTGTCAACAATTATATTTGATTATTTAGCTAAAAATTAGAATAAAATGGAAGCCGCTTTTAATTGGTTAAAATTACACGTTGTGTTAATTTTTATGTTTTGTTTGCCATCCAACAATATTCACAGCAGCACCAGTCAAAATAGCGATTCTTTCGTACGCATTGAGCTATCACTGCTATCAGTAATATACGCGATTTAATCCGTTTAAACTTGTTTATTACAATGTGTAGTAATCGAGAAAACCTAAAGCCGGCTCCGCAGCGCCATGTTCGATGTTCAATTGAACATCGAACATGTTTTCCGTCACGTCTTTGAGTGTTTTTTCAAAACAAAACATGTAGGCCACGTCCCTTTTTTGTTCATTAAACATGTTCGATGTTCAATTGAACATCGAACATGGCGCTGCTGACTCGGATTAACAACTTCCCTGTCCAATGAGTCATATATGACTCATAGGAACGTACTAGAATAAGTTCATGAGTCACAGGTGACTCATTTCTTTATACAATTTGAGGCACATTTTTCGGTATGAACGTGACATGATATTTATTTAAATCATACGTGGACGTATAGCAAAAATGCTAATAAGCGTAACAATAAGTAAAACCTGTGGACGTAGGGCATTATCAAAATGAGTTGTATGGGGACAGGGAAGTTGTGACATTACTCGAACTGATTTAATCTGCGAGACGCCTCCCTGGCGCAATACATGAACAGAGCAATAAAGGACATCCCAATGGTTAGCATGTTGAGTACAGTGGAGTGGCGGCGGCGGGCTACCTGCGAGTGCGGGGGGGGCGGGCGGCGCGGTACAGCAGCAGCGCGAGCAGCGCGGCGGCGTGCAGTAGCAGCGCGGCGGCCGCGCCGAGCGCACGTGCGAGCGCGCGCAGCGTGCCGCCCAGGGCGCGCCACGTGGCGAGCTCCGCGGGACATCATCCCGTGCCGCACTTGCCGCTTTCGAACACGCCCTGCCCCGTAAGACTGCTCACATCACACACTCACATACCGACATGCAAGACCAGGTACTCTGCATCGATGGCGTGCATAGAGTGACCGACGCATTTTTTTCGTTTTAGGATTATGTTCATTTATAGGGTTCCGTAGGGATGACTTTGTTGTCGGTCTGTCATGACCATGAGTGGAGCCATCTGCTCATAGATGGCGCCACTAGAAGTATGCAATAGCGCAATCTATGTACAAGATACGATATACCTACTAAGATGTAATAGTGGCATAGATGACGCTCACTTAAATTAATGAAAACCGGCCAAGTGCGAGTCGTACTCGCGCACCGAGGGTTCCGTATCATTTTTGGACGTATAAGTGAAAAAATCCGGACCGCATAACTAAGTTTGTTTGTGAAGGAATTTTGATGATTTTGAAAAAAAACTGTACTAGTTAGGAACATCGTTTTATTTTTGGTGCCATATTTGGGTCAATTCCTATCAACTCTAATTATTTCAGACTTCGCCCCGCAAACTTCGGAGATAAGGGGGGGGGAATGGTATTTTTCTGGACATTTTTCATCATATGTCGAAAACTGTGAGACATAATAAAAATATATTTTGAAATGTCACTTGACCTAGTAACCCCACTTTAAAATTCCGGACCCCCACTCCGGCCCCTCTTGCAATGCAAATTAAAATATTTTTGGACTGTTTTCATTTGCAATAAAGTTGAACAAGCATTCTTTATAACTGTTCCAAATTTCAAGTCGATAGCGTAAGTTGCTGAAATAAGCAGGTGTGACAGACAGACAGACAGACAGACGAAGTCGCACCATAAGGGTTCCTTTTTACCATTTTGGTACGGAACCCTAAAAATGAACATAAATATTGCCCTGTAAAACTAAAACAATGCGTCGGGCTTGCTCTCTAGGCACGCCACTGTCTATGGGTCAAAACAGACGCCCGGAATGCCTTACTGAATTTGAGAAACGGAATCCAGAATCTGAAACCAAAACGTTCAGAATCCTATATAAAATCATTGAACGTCACACACAGTCTTATTTCCGGTTATGATTTTTTCATAAATAGAATGATATCGTTCATAAATTGAACGATTCTAGCCGCAATCGTTCAATTTCATTAATTCGTTCTCTTAATTCCGGAGGGCCGTTCCTTGCGTCTGTTTTGACCCTATAAGTGTGCATGCTACGCGTGTAGACGTAAGAAAACATAAGTGACTGACCTTCCTGAAGAAGGGCGAGAAGCTGACGAGCGCGTCGCGCGTGAGCGGGCGGTCGGGCTGGCGGAAGGGGCAGCGCGCGTCCGCCGCCAGCAGCGCCAGCAGCCGCCGCAGGAACTGCTCCAGCTGCCCGCGCCGCGCCCGCGCCACCGCCTCGCCCGCCCACAGCGTGCGCGCCGGGAACGGCAGCGACGACACCTGCGGGCACACCCACTCAGTCCCAGCCCGGAACGTACGGCGCATTCCCCGAACGTACGCGTCTGTACGGCGCATTACCCGAACGTACGCATCGGTACGGCGCATTCCCCGAACGTACGCGTCTGTACGGCGCATTTCCCGAACGTACACACATAAAAAAAAATCGATCACTTTGTAAAATCGATTTTTTTTTATAAGTTGTTTTGTAAAAATAATAAAAAATAATTTTATTTTTTATTTCAAACTGGGTAATTCTATTTAAAGAAAACACACAACAAAGATTTTTTCTTGATAAAGTTCAACTTAAAAAATTATATCAGCTTATGCTAGTGATCGCAAATTTTTTTGATGTGTGTACGCATCGGTACGGTGCATTCCCCGAACATACGCGTCTGTACGGTACATTAAAGTTAAAAATCAACCCTTTCCTTTAGGTTGTCGTATGACATTGCTTTCCAGAATTTGATCCTTATTGGCGACACTATCGGATGGTATAATAATATAGATGTGTTCTTTTTCAAAATCAAGTAGATCGATTGCCGAATTCATCGATTTCTTCGAAAATTATGTTTTGGAAAAATATAATGATACAGTTTTAGTTTTTATCAAAATCGGCCCCGAAACTCCTTTGAGTGTTTTTGGCTATTCGTTATAGTTTCAGATTTGGCCGTCCACGCCCAGTTAAAAAAATCACCCTGTATAAAAACAATGTGTGACGTGACGACTACTAAGCGTGTCTGCTTGCGACTCAAGCAAAGCTGCCTTTCCACCGTGTAAATTAACTAACTGAAGCGGCGCATGGTAGAGTAGGAAGCGGCGGTAGCGATGCGCACCTCGTACTGGTGGTGCTGAGGGGGGGGAGGTACCTTGGGCCCGTAGAGGCGGCGCATGGTGAGGTAGAGGTCGCGGAAGCGGCGGTAGCGGCGCAGGAGGAGCCAGCGGCAGTGCGCGCCCAGCACGATGCGCACCTCGTACTGGTGGTGCTGAGGGGGGGGAGGTACCTTGGGCCCGTAGAGGCGGCGCATGGTGAGGTAGAGGTCGCGGAAGCGGCGGTAGCGGCGCAGGAGGAGCCAGCGGCAGTGCGCGCCCAGCACGATGCGCACCTCGTACTGGTGGTGCTGAGGGGGGGGAGGTACCTTGGGCCCGTAGAGGCGGCGCATGGTGAGGTAGAGGTCGCGGAAGCGGCGGTAGCGGCGCAGGAGGAGCCAGCGGCAGTGCGCGCCCAGCACGATGCGCACCTCGTACTGGTGGTGCTGAGGGGGGGGAGGTACCTTGGGCCCGTAGAGGCGGCGCATGGTGAGGTAGAGGTCGCGGAAGCGGCGGTAGCGGCGCAGGAGGAGCCAGCGGCAGTGCGCGCCCAGCACGATGCGCACCTCGTACTGGTGGTGCTGAGGGGGGGGAGGTACCTTGGGCCCGTAGAGGCGGCGCATGGTGAGGTAGAGGTCGCGGAAGCGGCGGTAGCGGCGCAGGAGGAGCCAGCGGCAGTGCGCGCCCAGCACGATGCGCACCTCGTACTGGTGGTGCTGAGGGGGGGGAGGTACCTTGGGCCCGTAGAGGCGGCGCATGGTGAGGTAGAGGTCGCGGAAGCGGCGGTAGCGGCGCAGGAGGAGCCAGCGGCAGTGCGCGCCCAGCACGATGCGCACCTCGTACTGGTGGTGCTGAGGGGGGGGAGGTACCTTGGGCCCGTAGAGGCGGCGCATGGTGAGGTAGAGGTCGCGGAAGCGGCGGTAGCGGCGCAGGAGGAGCCAGCGGCAGTGCGCGCCCAGCACGATGCGCACCTCGTACTGGTGGTGCTGAGGGGGGGGAGGTACCTTGGGCCCGTAGAGGCGGCGCATGGTGAGGTAGAGGTCGCGGAAGCGGCGGTAGCGGCGCAGGAGGAGCCAGCGGCAGTGCGCGCCCAGCACGATGCGCACCTCGTACTGGTGGTGCTGAGGGGGGGGAGGTACCTTGGGCCCGTAGAGGCGGCGCATGGTGAGGTAGAGGTCGCGGAAGCGGCGGTAGCGGCGCAGGAGGAGCCAGCGGCAGTGCGCGCCCAGCACGATGCGCACCTCGTACTGGTGGTGCTGAGGGGGGGGAGGTACCTTGGGCCCGTAGAGGCGGCGCATGGTGAGGTAGAGGTCGCGGAAGCGGCGGTAGCGGCGCAGGAGGAGCCAGCGGCAGTGCGCGCCCAGCACGATGCGCACCTCGTACTGGTGGTGCTGAGGGGGGGGAGGTACCTTGGGCCCGTAGAGGCGGCGCATGGTGAGGTAGAGGTCGCGGAAGCGGCGGTAGCGGCGCAGGAGGAGCCAGCGGCAGTGCGCGCCCAGCACGATGCGCACCTCGTACTGGTGGTGCTGAGGGGGGGGAGGTACCTTGGGCCCGTAGAGGCGGCGCATGGTGAGGTAGAGGTCGCGGAAGCGGCGGTAGCGGCGCAGGAGGAGCCAGCGGCAGTGCGCGCCCAGCACGATGCGCACCTCGTACTGGTGGTGCTGAGGGGGGGGAGGTACCTTGGGCCCGTAGAGGCGGCGCATGGTGAGGTAGAGGTCGCGGAAGCGGCGGTAGCGGCGCAGGAGGAGCCAGCGGCAGTGCGCGCCCAGCACGATGCGCACCTCGTACTGGTGGTGCTGAGGGGGGGGAGGTACCTTGGGCCCGTAGAGGCGGCGCATGGTGAGGTAGAGGTCGCGGAAGCGGCGGTAGCGGCGCAGGAGGAGCCAGCGGCAGTGCGCGCCCAGCACGATGCGCACCTCGTACTGGTGGTGCTGAGGGGGGGGAGGTACCTTGGGCCCGTAGAGGCGGCGCATGGTGAGGTAGAGGTCGCGGAAGCGGCGGTAGCGGCGCAGGAGGAGCCAGCGGCAGTGCGCGCCCAGCACGATGCGCACCTCGTACTGGTGGTGCTGAGGGGGGGGAGGTACCTTGGGCCCGTAGAGGCGGCGCATGGTGAGGTAGAGGTCGCGGAAGCGGCGGTAGCGGCGCAGGAGGAGCCAGCGGCAGTGCGCGCCCAGCACGTTGCGCACCTCGTACTGGTGGTGCTGAGGGGGGGGAGGTACCTTGGGCCCGTAGAGGCGGCGCATGGTGAGGTAGAGGTCGCGGAAGCGGCGGTAGCGGCGCAGGAGGAGCCAGCGGCAGTGCGCGCCCAGCACGATGCGCACCTCGTACTGGTGGTGCTGAGGGGGGGGAGGTACCTTGGGCCCGTAGAGGCGGCGCATGGTGAGGTAGAGGTCGCGGAAGCGGCGGTAGCGGCGCAGGAGGAGCCAGCGGCAGTGCGCGCCCAGCACGATGCGCACCTCGTACTGGTGGTGCTGAGGGGGGGGAGGTACCTTGGGCCCGTAGAGGCGGCGCATGGTGAGGTAGAGGTCGCGGAAGCGGCGGTAGCGGCGCAGGAGGAGCCAGCGGCAGTGCGCGCCCAGCACGATGCGCACCTCGTACTGGTGGTGCTGAGGGGGGGGAGGTACCTTGGGCCCGTAGAGGCGGCGCATGGTGAGGTAGAGGTCGCGGAAGCGGCGGTAGCGGCGCAGGAGGAGCCAGCGGCAGTGCGCGCCCAGCACGATGCGCACCTCGTACTGGTGGTGCTGAGGGGGGGGAGGTACCTTGGGCCCGTAGAGGCGGCGCATGGTGAGGTAGAGGTCGCGGAAGCGGCGGTAGCGGCGCAGGAGGAGCCAGCGGCAGTGCGCGCCCAGCACGATGCGCACCTCGTACTGGTGGTGCTGAGGGGGGGGAGGTACCTTGGGCCCGTAGAGGCGGCGCATGGTGAGGTAGAGGTCGCGGAAGCGGCGGTAGCGGCGCAGGAGGAGCCAGCGGCAGTGCGCGCCCAGCACGATGCGCACCTCGTACTGGTGGTGCTGAGGGGGGGGAGGTACCTTGGGCCCGTAGAGGCGGCGCATGGTGAGGTAGAGGTCGCGGAAGCGGCGGTAGCGGCGCAGGAGGAGCCAGCGGCAGTGCGCGCCCAGCACGATGCGCACCTCGTACTGGTGGTGCTGAGGGGGGGGAGGTACCTTGGGCCCGTAGAGGCGGCGCATGGTGAGGTAGAGGTCGCGGAAGCGGCGGTAGCGGCGCAGGAGGAGCCAGCGGCAGTGCGCGCCCAGCACGATGCGCACCTCGTACTGGTGGTGCTGAGGGGGGGGAGGTACCTTGGGCCCGTAGAGGCGGCGCATGGTGAGGTAGAGGTCGCGGAAGCGGCGGTAGCGGCGCAGGAGGAGCCAGCGGCAGTGCGCGCCCAGCACGATGCGCACCTCGTACTGGTGGTGCTGAGGGGGGGGAGGTACCTTGGGCCCGTAGAGGCGGCGCATGGTGAGGTAGAGGTCGCGGAAGCGGCGGTAGCGGCGCAGGAGGAGCCAGCGGCAGTGCGCGCCCAGCACGATGCGCACCTCGTACTGGTGGTGCTGAGGGGGGGGAGGTACCTTGGGCCCGTAGAGGCGGCGCATGGTGAGGTAGAGGTCGCGGAAGCGGCGGTAGCGGCGCAGGAGGAGCCAGCGGCAGTGCGCGCCCAGCACGATGCGCACCTCGTACTGGTGGTGCTGAGGGGGGGGAGGTACCTTGGGCCCGTAGAGGCGGCGCATGGTGAGGTAGAGGTCGCGGAAGCGGCGGTAGCGGCGCAGGAGGAGCCAGCGGCAGTGCGCGCCCAGCACGATGCGCACCTCGTACTGGTGGTGCTGAGGGGGGGGAGGTACCTTGGGCCCGTAGAGGCGGCGCATGGTGAGGTAGAGGTCGCGGAAGCGGCGGTAGCGGCGCAGGAGGAGCCAGCGGCAGTGCGCGCCCAGCACGATGCGCACCTCGTACTGGTGGTGCTGAGGGGGGGGAGGTACCTTGGGCCCGTAGAGGCGGCGCATGGTGAGGTAGAGGTCGCGGAAGCGGCGGTAGCGGCGCAGGAGGAGCCAGCGGCAGTGCGCGCCCAGCACGATGCGCACCTCGTACTGGTGGTGCTGAGGGGGGGGAGGTACCTTGGGCCCGTAGAGGCGGCGCATGGTGAGGTAGAGGTCGCGGAAGCGGCGGTAGCGGCGCAGGAGGAGCCAGCGGCAGTGCGCGCCCAGCACGATGCGCACCTCGTACTGGTGGTGCTGAGGGGGGGGAGGTACCTTGGGCCCGTAGAGGCGGCGCATGGTGAGGTAGAGGTCGCGGAAGCGGCGGTAGCGGCGCAGGAGGAGCCAGCGGCAGTGCGCGCCCAGCACGATGCGCACCTCGTACTGGTGGTGCTGAGGGGGGGGAGGTACCTTGGGCCCGTAGAGGCGGCGCATGGTGAGGTAGAGGTCGCGGAAGCGGCGGTAGCGGCGCAGGAGGAGCCAGCGGCAGTGCGCGCCCAGCACGATGCGCACCTCGTACTGGTGGTGCTGAGGGGGGGGAGGTACCTTGGGCCCGTAGAGGCGGCGCATGGTGAGGTAGAGGTCGCGGAAGCGGCGGTAGCGGCGCAGGAGGAGCCAGCGGCAGTGCGCGCCCAGCACGATGCGCACCTCGTACTGGTGGTGCTGAGGGGGGGGAGGTACCTTGGGCCCGTAGAGGCGGCGCATGGTGAGGTAGAGGTCGCGGAAGCGGCGGTAGCGGCGCAGGAGGAGCCAGCGGCAGTGCGCGCCCAGCACGATGCGCACCTCGTACTGGTGGTGCTGAGGGGGGGGAGGTACCTTGGGCCCGTAGAGGCGGCGCATGGTGAGGTAGAGGTCGCGGAAGCGGCGGTAGCGGCGCAGGAGGAGCCAGCGGCAGTGCGCGCCCAGCACGATGCGCACCTCGTACTGGTGGTGCTGAGGGGGGGGAGGTACCTTGGGCCCGTAGAGGCGGCGCATGGTGAGGTAGAGGTCGCGGAAGCGGCGGTAGCGGCGCAGGAGGAGCCAGCGGCAGTGCGCGCCCAGCACGATGCGCACCTCGTACTGGTGGTGCTGAGGGGGGGGAGGTACCTTGGGCCCGTAGAGGCGGCGCATGGTGAGGTAGAGGTCGCGGAAGCGGCGGTAGCGGCGCAGGAGGAGCCAGCGGCAGTGCGCGCCCAGCACGATGCGCACCTCGTACTGGTGGTGCTGAGGGGGGGGAGGTACCTTGGGCCCGTAGAGGCGGCGCATGGTGAGGTAGAGGTCGCGGAAGCGGCGGTAGCGGCGCAGGAGGAGCCAGCGGCAGTGCGCGCCCAGCACGATGCGCACCTCGTACTGGTGGTGCTGAGGGGGGGGAGGTACCTTGGGCCCGTAGAGGCGGCGCATGGTGAGGTAGAGGTCGCGGAAGCGGCGGTAGCGGCGCAGGAGGAGCCAGCGGCAGTGCGCGCCCAGCACGATGCGCACCTCGTACTGGTGGTGCTGAGGGGGGGGAGGTACCTTGGGCCCGTAGAGGCGGCGCATGGTGAGGTAGAGGTCGCGGAAGCGGCGGTAGCGGCGCAGGAGGAGCCAGCGGCAGTGCGCGCCCAGCACGATGCGCACCTCGTACTGGTGGTGCTGAGGGGGGGGAGGTACCTTGGGCCCGTAGAGGCGGCGCATGGTGAGGTAGAGGTCGCGGAAGCGGCGGTAGCGGCGCAGGAGGAGCCAGCGGCAGTGCGCGCCCAGCACGATGCGCACCTCGTACTGGTGGTGCTGAGGGGGGGGAGGTACCTTGGGCCCGTAGAGGCGGCGCATGGTGAGGTAGAGGTCGCGGAAGCGGCGGTAGCGGCGCAGGAGGAGCCAGCGGCAGTGCGCGCCCAGCACGATGCGCACCTCGTACTGGTGGTGCTGAGGGGGGGGAGGTACCTTGGGCCCGTAGAGGCGGCGCATGGTGAGGTAGAGGTCGCGGAAGCGGCGGTAGCGGCGCAGGAGGAGCCAGCGGCAGTGCGCGCCCAGCACGATGCGCACCTCGTACTGGTGGTGCTGAGGGGGGGGAGGTACCTTGGGCCCGTAGAGGCGGCGCATGGTGAGGTAGAGGTCGCGGAAGCGGCGGTAGCGGCGCAGGAGGAGCCAGCGGCAGTGCGCGCCCAGCACGATGCGCACCTCGTACTGGTGGTGCTGAGGGGGGGGAGGTACCTTGGGCCCGTAGAGGCGGCGCATGGTGAGGTAGAGGTCGCGGAAGCGGCGGTAGCGGCGCAGGAGGAGCCAGCGGCAGTGCGCGCCCAGCACGATGCGCACCTCGTACTCGTGGTGCGTGGAGGCGCCCGCGCCGCGCGTCACCCAGCCCGGGATGCTCACCACCTCGCCTACGCACAAACACACCAACTTTTCCAGGTGACTTCGTCCGAATACAGCCATTCGTCTTTAGATGGCTCTCGCATTTGTCACTTCTCTTGCTCGCACAGAATGTCAAATGAAACATACGAGCGAGAGAGGTGACACAATGCTAGGGCCCCTTAATAAGGGGTACGTTTGCGCTTTTAACTTGCCTATAAGCGACGCAAGCGCTAAGCATAAGCACTAAGCAATCCAAGCCACATTGAAAGGGTCGTCAAAGGAGCGTGAGCCGTGAAAGGGATTCAAAATGGCAACGTAAGGACAAGTGACAAGTTAAATTGTTCCAAGGAGACAGATTTTGCAATGATGCTAGTATGTACAAATACGCATGCTTTGCTAACATGTGCTAATGTCAGCGCAATGCACAATGGATTGAATGCACAAGTCTAAGTGCATCCGTGTAAGAGCACGGGTGACATTCGTCACTCTTGTCCAATCTGTGAATGTGTACGGAGATATGCGCGCATTTCCTGAGGCCCTAGAAAAGTTGCTTTTCTATTAGCGTTCACGCCAAACGCTACGTCTAAAATGTAAGGCAATGACATTACCTGCGGAAAAGTCACGTGACTCACAAATGTCAATTCCATACATTTTGTCCGTAGCGTTTGGCGTGAACGCTAACAGAAAAGCATGTTGTCTAGGGCCTCTGTCCTGTTACGACGTGACAGCCGGGTGACATGTTTTGTCCGCCAATTCGCGGAGAAGCCCTAGACCAAAATTCATCAAAAATGGCCGATGGTCGTTACCCTAACGACGTTGCCTTATATCGTACTAATAATATTATAAATGCGAAAGTTTGTGAGGATGGCTGGATGCATGTATGATGCATGTAATTTTGCTAATAACTACTTTTTTTTATTGTGAATCTGTAAACTATTTGAATAAAGACAATTAACACCAAAAAAACCGATGAAACATCTACAAAATTGGCAAAGTTATAAGCGTTTTAAAATGATTTGCTAGACACGGACGGCACTACCTACTAGTGACGTAACACCACCTACGTCCGCTTCGCGCGACAAAGACGGAGCGATACTCCCTCCAAAAACTTTAAAAGCGCGTATGTTTTCCATTTAGTGATAAATTATTATTTTTGTTTTACTTTTTTGTTGTGCCGATTCCTTCTTTGAAATAAAATAATTTATTTGTACTTTTTTAATAGTAGGCCACTACCGTAGCCGCCAGTCGCCCGCGCAGACGCACGCGACAATTTGCAACATTATTTCCTGCTTATAGTACAAAACGTATTTTGAAATGAGACACGTCTAAATTAAACATAAATGCCTATATTCTCCAGCAAAAACCAAAAAAATATCACCTTTAGTTTAGGAACAGTATCGAATGTAGTTCTATAAATGACCTCATTTCAATAATTATTTTCATACAGTAATTTTTAAGCTACGATATTTTTATATCATTCAAAATAAAGGTAACATGTCAAGGTGTAAGAATATAATATGTATGCTCCTTTACTTTAGTAAGTAAGTACACTCCTTTATAACTGTATCATGTATGCTGAGTTTGCACTATACCTCATATGCGTTTATTTTATAATTATTCATTTAGTCATTAAATAGTACCTAACAGATGTGGTTGTTTCCTTTGAAACCACCCCTTAGGGACCCCAACATTACATGGCGATCCAGCCAATTTATTTGTATATTTTTTCTGGATTTTTATGTTAGTTAGTTTAAGGGGCTATTTCACCAACCTATCAATAAAGGAATCTGTCAATTAAGTTTAAAGTTTTTGACAGCTTTTGTATAGGAAATCTGTCAAAAATCTTATCTTTAATAGCTTATTGAACAGATATTGATAGGTTGGTGAAAATGCCCCTAAGAGTAGTAGGACCCCAACGGCGACGGAATTCATCTTTTTGAGGGTACCATACGCCTTAAAGAAAAATCATTTATTTGTCACAGAGACATGCACTTTAACTTATTAGACAGATAATTCATACAAATTCTATCACATTTATCGAGCGCAGTTTCCCATTTGGTGGGTTGCGACCCAGGGGGTCTACTCTCTAAGCACGAAATCCGTAGTTTTGACCTTAGTTACGGGCGTTTCTTACTCCGTATCACCTACGGACTTAAGATTAGTTCGGGGCCCGAACTAAGAATGAATGATAGCACGATTTGACAGTTGTCCCTAATCCCTATGTGTTTTTATCCGTCCGAAAAATTGAATTTGACACTTGTTTTGACGGAATCTTATGTCTATTGTACTTTCGGACGGGCCCGTATCTTCGTTGACGGACTTACAGAGTAGACCCCCAGTACCGGGCCATCAAAATAAAATACCGGGTCACAGCATTCGCTCCTAGTTAATGTTTTGTTTTGCAGTTAAGTATGTAAAATTCTTCTAATTTCCATATCATCTGTTATATTGACACTCATTGATTATAGCAAAATGTTTGATTCTAAAATGGAAATATTATTCTGTCAGCAGTCGGAATAATTCAAACTATGGAGTGGGTCACGAAGGGGCAGTATGAAAATTACCAGGCCATGGCAGAACAGTGTCTGAGAAACACTGATCTAGCGGATAGTGCCACTGTGCCCTTAATAAATGAAACTGACTTACTGAAATCTATGGGATGCATCAGCCCGGCACATATCGTGGGATCCTGAAACAACAACAAATACATAAAGAAACATTTATTTGAATACGAATACAAAATACCACAGCCAAATAACGCTATTCCAGTTAAAGGCGCATCCGTCAAAGTAGCGCGCGATTTTTTTTCTTTACGTTTTTTGCAAATCGCAGCGCTTTTTCACATTTCATTTACATATGTTGATCCAAATTCAATACGCGACCATAGTAACAAAATAATAATAAATCATGAATTCATCAGTGTAGCCCTCGAAATTACATTTGCGGAAAATTTTTATGTTTTCACGAAATAATCGTATTTCCCTCAAATATAATTTCGAGGGCTATAATTGATATTTTAATTTTTTATTATTTTGTAACTATATTATCATTATTGTCGCGAATTGAATAGAATAGTAGTGAATGTGTAGTGATACTGACGGGTAAAGGCACGTCGTGTTCGGGCGGATGGCCTCGCTCGGCGCGCGGGCGTGCGCGTGCGCAGCGCAGCGGGTCGTCCCACGGCGGCTCGTGCGGCTCCGCGGCCAGCTCGTCGTTAGACGTCGACACGTTATCTGAACCCTCCAACTCTTGTTCTTTTAACCTTTGAAAGTAAGAAAAGTTTTCAGTCTGCGGAACGTTTTATTAGGGTCCATGTCAATTGAAATTGTGAACTTTGTAAACAATATCAGTATGGCAAACTGTCAAAATTTTATGAATTTGTATAGAAAGTTTGTTTACATAGTTTACAAGTTCTATTGAAATGGACCATACTAATAAGTAGAGTTCGGAATTCTTGATAATAGATACTGAACCGATTTTGAAGAAACTTTACAGTAATATAGCTTATACATCAGAATAACACATAGGCTACTTTTTATCCCAAAAACGCGGGCCAATCCGTGGGCGGGAGCTAGTTATTAAATATATAAGATTTTAAGCCGCAACCTCTGCCAAACCGTGACGTCGCTCTAACCACTGAGCTACCGCATCCCGCCTACATCAGCTGTTTGAAATCTCTTTGAATACGCCACTTATGAGCGTTGGTGACATCTATCGGAGACTAATACGAACTCCAACTCAATGCCTATAACTTTGCAGTTAGCTGTGGGGTGATTCTCGCGGGTTCGATATGAATATCACCTTCGATATATATTGCAACAACTGTCAAAATGGTAGGGATTTTGACAGTTGTTGCAATATATATCGAAGGTGATATCATATCGGACCCGCGAGAATCACCTCCCTGGTCCTCACGTTATAGCACGGTCCTCACCTGTGCAGCAGCGGGTCCTCGACGTGTCCGTTCTCCGCGGCCTCGTCCTCGGTGGCCACCTGCATGTCGCTCTCGGACAGCGTGAGCGACGGCGTCTCCTGAATGGGCGTCACCATCATTGGCCGTCGCGATTGGTTGTCGAAGAACGAGTACTGCAGCGCCATCTCTAGCCGCACGTACTTCTTTTGGAGTTCTTGAAGCACCTGTGGACAGGTTCTAGGTTGACACACGGTTTCTGAAAGGCTGCTGAAACTCTAATCATTAAGGGGGAACCGTCAAGGTAGCGCGCGTGATTCAAAATATTTCACGTTTTTTACAAATTGAAGCGCTGTTTTTTTACGTTGTAATACGCGATAATAATGATAAATTGATATAGTTACTAAATAATAAATCATTAAAATCATCAATATAGCAATCGAAATTATATTTGAGGAAAATACTACTATTTTGTGACAACGTGTGTGTGCGTGTGAAGTGTGCCAACCCGCACTTGGGCAGTGTGGTGGACTATGGCCCTCTCATTCTGAGTGCCCAGCAGTGAGACAGTTTATAAACAGTGCTGATATTATTATTATTAATATTCTAGCTGTTCCCCGTGACTTCGTCTGCGTGAAAATGGATGAAAAGTATAGCCTATGTGTTTTTCCAGGTCCAAGGCTACCTCTTTGCCAAATTTCATCCAAATCCGTCCAGCCGTTTAAGCGTGAAGAAGTAACAAACATATATATACACACACACATCCCTACACAGACAAACTTTCGCATTTATAATATTATTAGTAGGATCTCCTTGTTAGTAACATGTGGGGGGGGGGGCTAGTTACCGCGATCTGCCGGTTGAGCTCGTCCTTGGAGCAGTCGTTCTCGAGCGAGGAGATGACGAGCATCTTCTGCGACGCGATGCGCGAGCACAGCCGCTGCATCGCGCGCAGGGCCTCCACCTCCGTCACCTGGGGGGGGGGCTAGTTACCGCGATCTGCCGGTTGAGCTCGTCCTTGGAGCAGTCGTTCTCGAGCGAGGAGATGACGAGCATCTTCTGCGACGCGATGCGCGAGCACAGCCGCTGCATCGCGCGCAGGGCCTCCACCTCCGTCACCTGGGGGGGGGGCTAGTTACCGCGATCTGCCGGTTGAGCTCGTCCTTGGAGCAGTCGTTCTCGAGCGAGGAGATGACGAGCATCTTCTGCGACGCGATGCGCGAGCACAGCCGCTGCATCGCGCGCAGGGCCTCCACCTCCGTCACCTGGGGGGGGGGCTAGTTACCGCGATCTGCCGGTTGAGCTCGTCCTTGGAGCAGTCGTTCTCGAGCGAGGAGATGACGAGCATCTTCTGCGACGCGATGCGCGAGCACAGCCGCTGCATCGCGCGCAGGGCCTCCACCTCCGTCACCTGCCGCCGGCCCGGCTTGCCCTCACCTGACGGGAGACATGGGCATTAGAATAGGAATGAGCAGTGGTGGCCGATTTTTGGTCCATGGTTCGAGCACAAGGGCGCATTCAGGATGGGGAGTGAGATGTTATGCTGCCGTCCTCAAGCTATAGTGTTATCTCGCATCTGGTCGATTTTCTTAGTTTATTAATGCCACCACAATCAGCAAGAAATTCTCTATCTGTTTAAACAGAAAATTTCTTGCTGATTATATCAGTTTAGACAGAGAATTTCTTGCTGATTATATCTGTTTAGACAGAGAATTTCTTGCTGATTATGGTGGCATAAAAAATCTTAAATCGACCAGATGCGAGATAACAGCAAAGTTTAAAGTTTGAGGACGGCAGCATGGGAAGTCATGACCCCCCCTGGACTGGGCCTAGGCCGACCACTGGTATTTCTAATCTAAAAAAAATACTTTGTATAATGACTGGCCAGACATCACACAAACAAGTAATTTTGACATATTGTTATTTTAATAATTTATTATTGTTTGTATTTCGGTTTTGTTTTATTAATGTTGATAGGATTGACTTGAATTTAAATACTTAATAACTTTATTTTATCATAATATAATACCTAATTATTTAATTAATTAAATAAATAAATATTTGCACGCCATATTATGTGGCAAACATGTCTGAAACTTTTAATTTTTATGTTATCTAGCATGCACGTTTTTACCCGACTGCGCGACGCAAAGGAGGGTAATGTGTTTATCAGTCATGTATGTATGTATGTTTGTTTCTATGTGGCGTTCTAGAGACCAAATGCGTAGGCCGATTTTGATAATAATTCTTACGTCAATCGATTCGTCTTAACCTTGCGAGTGTCACTAAAGACATAACAGTAATCAAAATTCACCACAGCGACAACCACACGCCATATTGTCAAAATGAAAAAAAAAAAAAGTTGATGAACTATGTCAAGTGGGGTGTCGTTGAATAGGTATTTTAAAATCATCTTTAGGTTCCTTTTATAATTTTTCATTTTAAATAATAGTTTAGGATATATAACGATTTAAAGTTGTTTAACAAAGCAATCATTCTCGCTAATTCTTACTTATTGATTTAAGTTTTTATTTCAAGTATTAACGATATACAAACAAAAAAACAGTGAAAAATTTACCATCTTATAACGAAGTCAATGAATCGTAACTAAAAAGTATAAAATAAAAAATAATAATTTAAAGAAAAACAAAAATCCCGACTGCTTAAAAACTAATTTTAAACAAGAGCACTTTTCAAGCAGTCTGATGCAGTTGGTGGCAATTATTTGTGTTACATCTTAGATTTTATGCCACCAACGAACGAACGACTCACAGTCGGGGCCCATTTAAATTTTACCAATCAAATCTTCCCAAGGGGCCCCGACTGTGAGTCGTTCTGTTCTGCATTAGAATTTATGATTTGTTTTATGTGTGTATCGATTATAAAACTATTTCAATTGTGTAGTTATTTAGTATTACTTAACAGAATTCTAAACTACTGGGCTTGTTTCTTTCTTTTTAGTTTTTATTTAAGTTAATTCTTTCACGTATTTTTTAAAATTAGTTTTTAAGCAGTCGGGTTTTTTGTTTTTCTTTAAATTATTTTTTTTTATTCTTGTATGTAAACACATGTTTTAGCAAATAAATATATCTTATCTTATCTTATCTTAAAGTCACAGGCTACCCAAGTAGTGACCATGACTCTGAAGGTTGATGACTCGATGTGTAATATTTACTGCCGGGTTCTATACATACTCTCGAAAAACAGTACTCTCTTTCTTAGGCAAAAATAGGAAAAGGATGGACGTTTCTCCATATTATGACGTGTTATAACGTTCGACGCTCACCTGGCACCCTCCGCTTGTACTTGGCTCTCTGCTGGCGCTCCTCCGGCGACCGCTCCACGGAGCTCGACGACTGACCCTCCACTATTCTCGGCTGTACACAAAATAACATTTCAATGAAACATTTTTACAACACAATATTATCTGATTCTTTATTCGAAAAGAAAAGCCTAAATACCAAGGCTTTTCTTTTCGAATAAAGAAACAACTTATCAACACTTTGCGTAATGCGCGTATAAATACACGGCACCAGGATTACTTGGTGTGACGTAAAATCGTACGATCTTCTTGATGCGTTGTGTTGCGCGAGTTACTTGCCTACTCGCTACAACAGTATCTACATCTATCGGAAAACTTATGCAGTCTTTCCAACTTAATAAGTTAAGCATAAGTTTTCCGATAGATGTCGCCGAACGCTCCTAAAAAGCGTCTTACAAAGGGATCTCAAATTTCAAATGAGTCGGGCGAGACCCGGTAGCTGAGTTGGTTCAGAGCACTAGCCACGGTACGGCAGAGGTCGCGGGTTCAAATCCCGCTCGGGTCATATGATTTTTGAGAATCACTTATATAATTAAAAACTTAATAGAAGCATAACATGGCTTTGACATGTTTCAAATTCACAAAAAATATACATCCTCACCTTATGATAGTCCTCGGTGCTGGACATGTCATCACTGTCATCGGCGTTAGGCGCGGGACCCAGGCGGAACTGTGGAGCGCCCGGCGTGCCCTGCGCGGCCTCCGCCCACTCGGGCAGCCGCTTCGGGGACGAGGACGCCGTGTGGAACGTGTCCTCGGTGTTCAGGACCGAGTTCGGAGACGCTAGTGGGTCTAGGCTGAGACTCAGGCTGAAACAAATTGGCTGAGTTTAATAAACGCACCTTGAAAACAAAACTGACAATAACGAAATTCGAAATCAAACTTTTTACGAAAACTTTAAGGGGCGACACTTTGCAGCGCTCTAACAATCTGTTCGCTAAGTTTCGCAGATTGTTCGAGCGCTGTAAAACGCTGCAGACTCGATCGCACAAAAAGTCCGTCGTCTGCGTCGCCCCTAAACGTGATTTTCCAATAAAGACATTTATAAATTAGGGTCAGTATTGTTTTCAAGGTGATTGTCGTCGTAGACAGCAGTATTAGCTAAGATCTTATAGTATATTCAACTGGGTTAGCTCCGACTTGCTGCGCTTCGGGATGAGTGTGTCTGGGTGGGAGGTGTACAGATGTGTGGGTGTGTGTGTGTCTGAGGTGTAAGCGTGTCTCACTTGATCCTCTTGTGGCGGTAGTCGTCGCGCTCGTCGGCCGACAGCGGCTCCATGACGTCCTCGCGCGGCGTGCGGCGCAGTACCAGCTCCGACTTGCTGCGCTTCACGCCGTCCAGCGGCGACGTGTCGCCCTCGCCTTCTGTTGCGACAACAAGTTTTGTCATTTTAAAGGCATTTATTGAAGTTTCGGAACTAATGCAAGTTCCCACGTGGTTCCAAATTACGGCCGAATGACGGAAAGCCGTCTGTCAATGTCCGTTTCGAGTAATAAGGACAGAAATGTGTTTAGAGACATTGGAAGCCGTGTTTTCATGGCTTTTGTATGGTAGTGACACAGGCCAGCTCGGCCTGCAGCCGCTCGATGTTCACGTGTGGTAGTACTCACCCCTAGCGGCGTGCGGCGCCAGGTCGGACGCGAGCGCATGCTTGACGCCGATCTCCTGCAGCCGCTCGATGTTCACGTGTGGTAGTACTCACCCCTAGCGGCGTGCGGCGCCAGGTCGGACGCGAGCGCATGCTTGACGCCGATCTCCTGCAGCCGCTCGATGTTCACGTGTGGTAGTACTCACCCCTAGCGGCGTGCGGCGCCAGGTCGGACGCGAGCGCATGCTTGACGCCGATCTCCTGCAGCCGCTCGATGTTCACGTGTGGTAGTACTCACCCCTAGCGGCGTGCGGCGCCAGGTCGGACGCGAGCGCATGCTTGACGCCGATCTCCTGCAGCCGCTCGATGTTCACGTGTGGTAGTACTCACCCCTAGCGGCGTGCGGCGCCAGGTCGGACGCGAGCGCATGCTTGACGCCGATCTCCTGCGTGCCCAGCAGCGCCAGCTCGGCCTGCAGCCGCTCGATCTTGACGCGGTGCGACGCGACTGACGCCACGCGGCTTTGTAGCTCCTCTTCTAATTCTACCAGCTCTTTTTTCTGTCAATGTACAAATAATAAAATACTTTTAAAGTCAGGTTGTCATTAGATGGGCCGTATTTGTAGGATGCACCCAGAAAGGTGGGCCAGGATCACCCCAAAGTAGGGTACCACTTTGGGGTGATCCTGGGGTGATCACGCACATACACACACAAACTTTCGAAGGTATAACTCACATGTCTGTCGACGGTCTCCTTGATGCTGGAGGCGACCTTGGGCTCGCACTGCTGCAGCAGGTGCATCAGGCTCTCGGTGCTGGTCTCCGAGGCGGGGCTGTCCGGGCTCGGGGTCGAGCTCTGAGTCCGAAAACATAGTCTTTATCCATACAAATATAATAAAGCTGAAGAGTTTGTTTGAACGCGATAATTTCTGCAACTACCAGTCAAATTCATATTTTTAGGGTTCCGTACCTCAAAAGGAAAAACGGAACCCTTATAGGATCACTTTGTTGTCCGCCGTCAGTCACCGGACCATAAGTGGAGCCATCTGCTTATAGATGGCGCCATTGGAAGTATGCAGTAGCGCCATCTATGATTATATTTCGGAACCCTTACGGCGCGAGGCATACTCGCACTTGTCCGGTTTTTTTTTGTAATGATAGCCAGATTCACGAGGAACAGTATAGAAGGCCTATATATACTATAGGCTATTTAACATCACTCTACGACCCTGAAGAGCCGAGCAACGGGGGTGAAACCGCGGGGAACAGCTAGTATAACGGAGGCCTATTTTATTTATAAATGTATATTTTTGCGAATTTTTAACATGTTAAAGCCATGTAATGCTTATACAGGGTAAAATTAAAACCAGTGCGTATATTTTAGGAGGTGACAGTACTCATGAATATGATCAACTTTTATTATGGGACCGACACTGAAATATGAAAAAAAAAATCAGCTGTTCCCTACAAAAATGCACTACAACACGATCAAAATGTATGGAACAGCTGATTTTTTTTGTCATATTTCAGTGTCGGTCCCATAATAAAAGCTCAGTGGTTAAGAGCGTCGCAGGTTCGATTCCTGCCTGTGCCAGTTGTTTTTGGGAATGTCTTATATATTTAATAACATATTTTATTTATTTTTAGTTGTGGCCCGCCGTTGCTGGGCGAGTCGTAGCGTGATGTTAAACAGCCTATACTATTCCTCATGAATCTGGCTATCATATACAAGAATATGTTATTCGCAGCCGACTGGTAGTTGCAGAGATTATCGCGATCAAACAAACAAACTCTTCAGCTTTACTATTATATTAGTATACCTAGATTTTTCTGTTTTCTTATACCAGTAAATATGCTGTCAAAACTCATGTCAGTTAATATTTTAGTCATCCATTCACTGGGGTTGACCAAAATACCAATAACCAATCATGTAAGTCGACTAACAGATTCGGGGTTCAAGATTTGAATTGACTTCTAAAAACCAGGAGTTAAAGCTGCACCTTTTAACATTTCATTTCAAATGCAATTTAAAATTGGTTTGCAGCTCAGATCATAGAAACAAGGAGATGTGCCAAGGCGCTATCGAGCTTGATGCCTGATCTTGAGCAAATTGCTCATATTAAAAACGTACGCGCTGGCGACGAACCGAACACGATCGATGGTATAAATACAGTGTTTTAGTTTAGTGCTAGTGTTGAGTGACGATTAACAGTGTTAGATTAAGGGTGTGCGGAATGTTCAATGCGTGGGAGATCTTTTTATTCACAAGGAGCGCTTAATTATGCGCGTAATTGTGTCGAAAAATGTACTAAAAGTGGCATCAGTTGTTCCCGTACTAATTTGCTGTGATGGCATAGGTATCTCCTTGTTTCTATGATCTGAGGTTTGCAGTCACCACAGGGTTTAAAACTGTAGGTCTGCCCCTCACTTCAGTGTCCTTTATACATTATGTCTTTACATAATAGGCAATTAGGCATAACAGTGTTGCTCTAGAGTAGAATTATTATTCTTCTCCTTTAAACATATAATTTATAGGAACTTAAGATTTGTGTTATGGGTGTAATAAAATGAATTGAGCCTTAATATAAAGATGGAGATTTGATCTATCTAGCATGCCTTCTAGTATCTGATCTAGGAAAAAAACAGGCAAAAAGGCAACTAAAAATAAACATTAAATCTTTGATGCATTTTACGATATCGCGCAAAACATTCTAATTTGAACCTTATGTCTGCGTCATATAGTATAAAATGCAACAACATCTATCAACATTAGTACAATTTTAAATGCAAGCCATGCAAGTACAGTTTGTAGCATAAACTTTTAATTTTAGCAATTATTTCAACCGTGACGCATTACTGAAACAATTTGATGATGTTGTAATTTAAATACAATGATTGAATTCACTTCTTGATTATTTTATTCTCGCAATAATGTAATAAAAATAGATTTTTTTTTCTCGCATAAGAATAGAAAAATCTTCGGGTTTAAGCTATTAACTGCATTATTTTATGGTTTCTGCAATTCTATTCAATTGTAAGTTTCAATCCAAGACTCTTAGAGTTCTTGAAGCTCTCAATCTTTGATTAGAAAATCTGCCAAATGACTGCTGTTGTGACCAGACGCAACAACCAAATCTTCTAAGTTGACTCGTTATTTGACAACGATATCAAATGAATAGCATTTCAGAAACCATGTCAAAACCTGTATTCAAATCGTTTCCTCGTAAATCTGCATTCGTAATCGTAAAAAAAAATCCTCGACTTGACATCTTTTCTATACTAAAAAAGTACGTAAAGAATTTGATTCGAGTCGAGTGAAATTAGAAACGTCTTGAAATTTAATACGCGCAATCAAAGTTGACTGGACCGAAGTTTATACATTTTGAACCTTATTTAAATAACGACACGCGCGAAATTCTGGAGACCGTGGTGTCCGTTCAGTCAACATAGATTATGCTTAGTATAAGTACAAAGTAAATAGATACAGAGGGCCGGCTCTATTCAACGAGCGCAAAAGCACGCACACAGACACGCGACTTCGTACAGTAAGTGCAAGCGCACTAGTGACATAGGGGGATATTATACATCTTTTATCCTATATTTAGTAGAGAATTAATTAAAATGATATGTCTATATTACATTGTCATATACATAATCGTCGCTGCGCGTAAAAAACGTAGCTTTATGGTTTTTTTTTAAGTTTTTGAAACAGTTTTAATCTTTATTTATAAGGAAGTTAAGATTAAAAATGCATCAAAATCGAAAAAAAAACACAAAGCGACTATTGTATGCGCAGCGACAATACCTTTGACTCATAGTTTAATATCAGTGTGTACGTAGCTACGTATGGTCCATTTCAATAGAACTTGTAAACTTTGTAAACAAACTTTCTATACAAATTCATCAAATTTTGACAGTTGGCCATACTGACATTGTTTACAAAGTTAACAAATTCAATTGAAATGGACCCTAGTGACGGCGATCTCACTTGTATGTGTGCGTGCGCGTATTATCGCTCATTGTACAGAGTCAGCCTTCTCTATTTATTTTGTGCTGTAAGTGTGTAAGAGCCATATCTCATTAGGACGCCAGCAGCAACGACAAAGCGGATGCCTGTGGAGATTAAGTAGTATGAAAACAAAATTAACATCGTGGCGCCCGAGCTGGCGGCGACGCCAGCCCGGACGCCAAGCTCACTCGCTCGACACGCATACATTTCTTCGATGTTCATTTTGTTTTCATACTAATCTCGTCTGGCATCCGCTTTGGCGGCCCGTTTGGCGTCTCACGGACCCCACGGGAGTGCTGCTGGCGTTCTAATGTGATATGGCTCTAAGTCTTACCTCGTCCAGACAGCAGCCGTTGGCGACGAGTTGTTTGACGCTGGTGGCGACGTAATCGTCGAGCGCCGCCCTCTTGCCGTCCACGCGCGTGCGCAGCGCGGCCACTCGGCCCTCCTCGCTCTCAGCCTACACCCGATCGCAACCAAAAATTAAAACTAGAGCTCTGGATTTTTTTTTGGCTGACTGTACTTTTTGTTTAAAATGTATTTTGTGGGTCATGGTAGGTACTGTGCATAGACGCGGTTGAAAGTAGTTTCTATAGTTTAAATCAGGGTTACATGCGTAGATATAATTTTCTTATAAGTCGCCGGCGACAAGTCATTTAAATCAAATTCAAGGAGTTCGACGATGTGTTTAAACAGATACGTCAGTTCTAAATTGTTCAATTGATTCAACAAATTGGTCAACAATACGGCTAGCGTGCTTGGTAACTAATTAACAACAATAACGGGTTAGTTGTCAATGACCTGTCAAATTTTTAAGTAATGATTTAGAGAACGTTTTAAACATTATTGTCAATTTAAAAAAAAATGTATAAACATTAATTTGTTTGAAAATGTTCGAATTTCGTAACTTTCATATCATTTCATACACTAGACTAGACAGTCAAGTGATGATGAAATCTTGCGATAAAATATTTTTATTTCACATAATCGAAAGTATTATCGATTCTGAACCGTCCCAGAAAATTTGGCTGGTCATTGAAAACTAACCCGGTATGTGCCGAACGAAATATTTGAAATACAGTCAAAAAGGATAAAAATCGAGCGTTATGTGCTCAGGCGCGGTCCCAGGGGGGGGGGGGGTCACGGGGGACATGACCCCCCCAAAATCGTACAAAAATGCGTCAAACACGGTAGGTAATTCACGGTATAGCACGTCGGCTTTAATCGGTATGACCCCCCCTAAAGCCTTCAGCTGCGGTATGACCCCCCCCCCCCCAAAATCGTCGGCTGCGACCGCGCCTGTATGTGCTAAAAAATTGACCAATGTTTAATACAAAAAAAAGTCCAGAGCTCCAAAAAATAAAAGAGATAAAAATAGCGACGCCTACCCACATAAACATTGCCACTTAAACAATTGCTTCACACACACGTGCGCGCGACGCCGCGGTATTACTAAAAGTGACAGATAGTGGGAAATAATAAAAACAATAATTTGATTGTTTGCGCTAAGCAATAAGCACTACCGATTGTTCTCGAAGTTTTCAAGAGAAAATTCTGTGAGTTTAAACGTGCAACGGTTTTGATATTTGATTTCATGGATATAAGCCATGAGTTTGATTCCCAGCGACAGCCAGCGTTGCCAACACTCCGCGCCGAGGATTGAATCAGTGAAATTGTTTTATTGTGCCATCAATATAATTATTTTTGAAAATTATAAACTATAATTTTATAAACCTAAAATTGTTTTTATAATAAAAGAAATAACCGAAAACATTTCAGTAATTTAGTAAGATTGTAAATCATGGGTGACTCTTTTTCTGTAAAAATTAACTAACAAAAAAATTAACCTTAAAATAATATGTCACAACTATCATGTTGTTTTTTTAAAGCATTTGGAGCATCCGTTTAGGAGGAGTAGGCCTTCAAAGATTTTTTATTTTTATTTGCAGTTTAAGGTACCTAATCGCCATAAAAGAGTCACCGATAGGTTTGTACCTCAGATCATATAAACAAGGAGATATGCCATCATAGCAAATTAGTACGGGAACAACTGATGCCACTTTTAGTACATTTTTCGACACAATTACGCGCATAATTAAGCGCTCCTTGTGAATAAAAAGATCTCCCATGCATTGAACATTCCGCACACCCTCAATATAACACTGTTAATCGTCACTCAACACTAGCACTAAACTAAAACACTGTATTTATACCATCGATCGTGTTCGGTTCGTCGCCAGCGCGTACGTTATTAATATGAGCAATTTGCTCAAGATCAGGCATCAAGCTCGATAGCGCCTTGGCACATCTCCTTGTTTCTATGATCTGAGGTTTGTACAAATAAAGTCACGGACACACCTTCGCAAAACACTCAAGGGATTTCCAATTAATCGTAATTGAATAAATAAATCGATATTTGTTTAACATCGAGTACCGATAGTATATCGATAAATGTGCATATAGGACAATGACACTAATGATTGCACATGCTGACGTAATCCGGTAATTACAACTCTACACTAAGATATTTAAATCGAGTTTATTACTTTCACTTTTTTCTTTAGATGCTAGCTCTGTTCGCTTGTGGTTTGATATATCTTAGAGAAAAACTTTAATATTATTTTATTTAATAACTAGGCTTTGGCCAGTGGCGTGCCTAGAGGGCAAGCCCGACGCTTTTTTGCGTTTTAAAGAGTATTTATGTTTATTTTTCATGAAAGTAATTTTTAATGTGCGTATTGCTTTAATAACGACATTAACTCACTTAAATTCATGAAAAAATTGCATAAATACCCTCTAAAACCAAAAAATTACGTCGGGCTTACTCTCTAGTGCCAGAAATCATCACGTAACGAAAAGGCGTTATGCCCCCTCCATGCGACTTTCTCTGTCTCTTGCAATTATTACGAGGCGTAAGGAACTTCGTATTTGACGGGGATCCCCCGACCGCACACGTTTTATTTTTATTAAATATGTAGTTACTAAGATATGCTTATAACAAAGATTGAGTACGTAAATTATTTCTCTTGTAAGCTAAAAATTACGTAAACATGCATTTTCTCACAGTAACAATCGTAATACTAAATTGTGACACTAACCTACTGAGGAAGCAAATACAAACATGTTGCAAATTAAGCTATGAACTACCGCTACTCTACTCTCCGCTCTCTACTTATTATATTTTTCACGCCTAGCGAATAAGGAATGTCTCAAAATCATAGAGGAATGTCTCTATGATTATGAATGACTTACCTACCTACATGACCTTATCACCATTCGTAATCATAGAGGAATAAAGGTTATATGCAAACTAAATATTTTAATTAATTTCCAGCGCCCGCCAGCCGCCCCCATAGTGGTGTAGTGTACTCACGGCGGTGCGGTGCGTGTCGCTGAGCGCGGCGAGCCGCAGCGAGCGCGCGGCGAGCTCCCGCTGGCGACAGCGCAGCGCGCGGCGGCGCTGGCCCCAGCCGCCCCCATAGTGGTGTAGTGTACTCACGGCGGTGCGGTGCGTGTCGCTGAGCGCGGCGAGCCGCAGCGAGCGCGCGGCGAGCTCCCGCTGGCGACAGCGCAGCGCGCGGCGGCGCTGGCCCCAGCCGCCCCCATAGTGGTGTAGTGTACTCACGGCGGTGCGGTGCGTGTCGCTGAGCGCGGCGAGCCGCAGCGAGCGCGCGGCGAGCTCCCGCTGGCGACAGCGCAGCGCGCGGCGGCGCTGGCCCCAGCCGCCCCCATAGTGGTGTAGTGTACTCACGGCGGTGCGGTGCGTGTCGCTGAGCGCGGCGAGCCGCAGCGAGCGCGCGGCGAGCTCCCGCTGGCGACAGCGCAGCGCGCGGCGGCGCTGGCCCCAGCCGCCCCCATAGTGGTGTAGTGTACTCACGGCGGTGCGGTGCGTGTCGCTGAGCGCGGCGAGCCGCAGCGAGCGCGCGGCGAGCTCCCGCTGGCGACAGCGCAGCGCGCGGCGGCGCTGGCCCCAGCCGCCCCCATAGTGGTGTAGTGTACTCACGGCGGTGCGGTGCGTGTCGCTGAGCGCGGCGAGCCGCAGCGAGCGCGCGGCGAGCTCCCGCTGGCGACAGCGCAGCGCGCGGCGGCGCTGGCCCCAGCCGCCCCCATAGTGGTGTAGTGTACTCACGGCGGTGCGGTGCGTGTCGCTGAGCGCGGCGAGCCGCAGCGAGCGCGCGGCGAGCTCCCGCTGGCGACAGCGCAGCGCGCGGCGGCGCTGGCCCCAGCCGCCCCCATAGTGGTGTAGTGTACTCACGGCGGTGCGGTGCGTGTCGCTGAGCGCGGCGAGCCGCAGCGAGCGCGCGGCGAGCTCCCGCTGGCGACAGCGCAGCGCGCGGCGGCGCTGGCCCCAGCCGCCCCCATAGTGGTGTAGTGTACTCACGGCGGTGCGGTGCGTGTCGCTGAGCGCGGCGAGCCGCAGCGAGCGCGCGGCGAGCTCCCGCTGGCGACAGCGCAGCGCGCGGCGGCGCTGGCCCCAGCCGCCCCCATAGTGGTGTAGTGTACTCACGGCGGTGCGGTGCGTGTCGCTGAGCGCGGCGAGCCGCAGCGAGCGCGCGGCGAGCTCCCGCTGGCGACAGCGCAGCGCGCGGCGGCGCTGGCCCCAGCCGCCCCCATAGTGGTGTAGTGTACTCACGGCGGTGCGGTGCGTGTCGCTGAGCGCGGCGAGCCGCAGCGAGCGCGCGGCGAGCTCCCGCTGGCGACAGCGCAGCGCGCGGCGGCGCTGGCCCCAGCCGCCCCCATAGTGGTGTAGTGTACTCACGGCGGTGCGGTGCGTGTCGCTGAGCGCGGCGAGCCGCAGCGAGCGCGCGGCGAGCTCCCGCTGGCGACAGCGCAGCGCGCGGCGGCGCTGGCCCCAGCCGCCCCCATAGTGGTGTAGTGTACTCACGGCGGTGCGGTGCGTGTCGCTGAGCGCGGCGAGCCGCAGCGAGCGCGCGGCGAGCTCCCGCTGGCGACAGCGCAGCGCGCGGCGGCGCTGGCCCCAGCCGCGCTCCAGCGCTCGCCAGTCGCCGGACAGCCGGCGACAAGCGGCTGCGTACTCCCGCTCCATCGCTGAGCGCTCCTGTTCAACCAACTGAGCTTTTAAACTATCATCAGGCCTAGCACACTCCCCACTTTAGGTAACAAGCTACAAGTATAATATCGGCGTGACTTCCCGGAGAAGCCAATTCAGTGAGTTTACGGGCGACTGGGGGAGGCCCCATTTGTGCGATGCGTTGCGTCATTTCACACTACACTACTCCGTTGGTTCGTCGACCCAAGGCGTCGATCCATGTGGTGTGATGCAGCGAAGGCGCAACGCACTAAAGAGGCCTGCCTCGCCCTAAGTCGCGTCAGAAGAGATAGAATTACTCAGTAAAAAAATACTACCTATCTTGTTGGAAAACTATCTACTTTTCCAAGTGTATTAAAATACTTGCATTTAAGGAAAAAAAATGCAGAAACGTCATACTCATAACGGTCTAACTAACATTATAATAGTGGAAATATTTATTTTAAGTTGCTACAAATTAATGAAAATAAACATTTTGCTTTGACATGTCTTTTGCATATTATTATTATATAAATATTTTAAATTATGAATCATACAAAGTCAATTATATTATCAGCTCTGAATGCTCTATGAACCCCCTAATCACCACTCTGAAATAAAATATACAAAGGCACTCACCTCATCCAGTTTCCTCTGCGCCTGTATCAGCTCTTCGCGCTCAGCGTGCCAGCGACGTTGCCGCTCTTCCTGCTGCATTAGGAACTGTTGCCGTTCTCGCTCCAACTCCGCACGTTGAGCCTCGATGCGCTCGCAACGGATCTCACTTTCCAGGTCGCTAAAAAAGATTATGATCAGCAGTGGCGAAGGGTCAGTTTTTGTAAGAGGTAAGCCAGAGCTTCAAATGTTTACCTGGCCACGAAAACCTGATAAATAAAAGCAGGCAATACGGTACTGCTTGTGTTATTTTTCAATGGGAATTCGGTAGTAATCGTATCGTAGGGTCTCTTCGCCACTGATGATGAGCCATAACCTTAAGATCAATCGTAGCTTAAACCACGGAAGAGAGTAAATCTCCCGTCTTCGATTGTTTTCTAATACAAAAATCCAAAGAAACAATCGAAGACGGGAGTTTAAACTCTCTTCCGTGGTTTAAACTACGATTGATTTTACGGCCCTTAGCGAGGCTACGAATTATAGTCTACCAATCTACAGCATCATAAAAAGCATACAGCTATATTTTGTGACGTAACCACAAATACGACACTACGGTTAAGGCGTTGCGTTGGCGACAACTCGAATATAATAAGGTATGGATACGGAAGAATAACACTCGGTTAAATCCAGCGTTGCCAGATTTTTTTTCGAGCAAAGCGGGATTCTGAAATCTTTTCAGTAAAAAATGCGGGATTCTTTTGACGAAAGCGGGACATGACAAGTGCGAGTATGCCTCGCGCCCTAAGGGTTCCGACATATGATCATAGATGGCGCTACTGCATACTTCCAATGGCGCCATCTATGAGCAGATGGCTCCACTTATGGTCCGGTGACTGACGGCGGACAAAAAAGTGATCCTATAAGGGCTCCGTTTTTCCTTTTGAGGTACGGAACCCTAAAAACGTAAATAATCAGCAGTTAGTCGAAGAATTCTGCACAGGATATCTCTAGATTGAATTGAATGAGTTTTCTTTTTCTGGGTTGACATGCCAAAAAACCTATACAGGGTGGCAGGTTAAACAGTGGAAATATTTAAAGGGGTCATTATACTCATCATTATGAACAACTTTTACTATGGGACCAATCCTGAAATCGCGAAAAAACATCAGCTGTTCCATACATTTTGTCGAGTTATGAACATAAACGCATGGAACAGCTGATTTTTTTTTGCGATTTCAGGGTTGGTCCCATAGTAAAAGTTGTTCATAATGATGAGTACAATGACCCCTTAAAATAGAGAGACAGGCTAGAGACATAAGGAATAGTATAAGCTATTTAAAATCACGCTGCGGCCCTTAGGAGCCGAGCAATAGGGGTTAACCTGTTCTGTTCTGTTACTCTTTCACGCAAAAACTACTGAACGGATTTTGATGAAAGTTTACAGTAATATAGCTTATACATCAGAATAACACATAAGCTACTTTTTATCCCAAAAACGCGGGCGAAGCCGCGGGCGGAAGCTGGTTTATAATATTAGTAAGTAAGATAAGATTAGTAAGATTTAGTACTGACGACAGCGTGGTGTTGAGGTTCTCTGTGCTGGCAGCCAGGTCGGTGGTGGACCAGGACAGCAGCGACAGGCGCGACAGGTTCATCACGGAGGCGCTGCCCTCCTGCCGCAGCTTCGCCGCCTCCGCCGGGTCGTTGTAGCGGAACATGTTCGTACGGCCCAGGAGCAGGATGCAGCCTGGGGGGGGGGGGCATATTGTGAGCACGGTGTAGAGCCAGCACTGGCGACAGCGTGGCGGTGCCGGCGACAGCGTGTTATAGGAGAGCGGGCTACAGTAGAACAGTTGTTGTCGGTAGTTACCCTGGCTGAGCTTGGCCGGCTTGTCGATGAGCACGGTGTTGAGCCAGCACTGCGCGGCGGGCGCGGGCGACAGCGTGGCGGTGCCGGCGACAGCGTGTTATAGGAGAGCGGGCTACAGTAGAACAGTTGTTGTCGGTAGTTACCCTGGCTGAGCTTGGCCGGCTTGTCGATGAGCACGGTGTTGAGCCAGCACTGCGCGGCGGGCGCGGGCGACAGCGTGGCGGTGCCGGCGACAGCGTGTTATAGGAGAGCGGGCTACAGTAGAACAGTTGTTGTCGGTAGTTACCCTGGCTGAGCTTGGCCGGCTTGTCGATGAGCACGGTGTTGAGCCAGCACTGCGCGGCGGGCGCGGGCGACAGCGTGGCGGTGCCGGCGACAGCGTGTTATAGGAGAGCGGGCTACAGTAGAACAGTTGTTGTCGGTAGTTACCCTGGCTGAGCTTGGCCGGCTTGTCGATGAGCACGGTGTTGAGCCAGCACTGCGCGGCGGGCGCGGGCGACAGCGTGGCGGTGCCGGCGACAGCGTGTTATAGGAGAGCGGGCTACAGTAGAACAGTTGTTGTCGGTAGTTACCCTGGCTGAGCTTGGCCGGCTTGTCGATGAGCACGGTGTTGAGCCAGCACTGCGCGGCGGGCGCGGGCGACAGCGTGGCGGTGCCGGCGACAGCGTGTTATAGGAGAGCGGGCTACAGTAGAACAGTTGTTGTCGGTAGTTACCCTGGCTGAGCTTGGCCGGCTTGTCGATGAGCACGGTGTTGAGCCAGCACTGCGCGGCGGGCGCGGGCGACAGCGTGGCGGTGCCGGCGACAGCGTGTTATAGGAGAGCGGGCTACAGTAGAACAGTTGTTGTCGGTAGTTACCCTGGCTGAGCTTGGCCGGCTTGTCGATGAGCACGGTGTTGAGCCAGCACTGCGCGGCGGGCGCGGGCGACAGCGTGGCGGTGCCGGCGACAGCGTGTTATAGGAGAGCGGGCTACAGTAGAACAGTTGTTGTCGGTAGTTACCCTGGCTGAGCTTGGCCGGCTTGTCGATGAGCACGGTGTTGAGCCAGCACTGCGCGGCGGGCGCGGGCGACAGCGTGGCGGTGCCGGCGGCCAGCGTGACGCGGCAGTGCAGCGGCAGCACGCCGGCGCCGCTCAGCACGATGTCCGGCGTGGGCGAGTACTCCGCGCTGCCGATCACCGTCTCGCCTTCCTAACAAACAACAACATTGTGGTTCCGGATAAAGCTTCGTATAGACCTGCGAGCGGCGCGCTGTGAGCGGCTCGTAGTGAGCATTCTCCAAATGCAAACTGGGGGGTGATTCTCGCGGGTTCGATATTGATATGGCCTTCGATATAATTATTGCAACAAATATCAAAATGGTAGGGATTTTGACAGTTTTTGCAATATAATTATATCGAAGGCGGGATATCAATATCGAACCTCTGATCTGATCTGAGCGGCTCGTAGTGAGCGCGCGAGCCGCCGCGCCGCGCATTCTTCCATTACTCACGAACTGCGCGTAGGACCGTCTCCACACTCCGCGCTGCTTAGGTCTACCCCGCATTGGGCGTGCGCGTTCCTCGAGCGTGTGAACGACGCGAACGCCGCGTGCGCGCTGCGTTGTCGCGGCTCGCATGCGACGTTCGGATCGTCCACACGCTCGAGGAACGCGTACGCCCGTGGAGTAGGACTAAGACTGAGCGCTCTTTGAGTGCGGCCGAAAAACCGACAACGATCGGCTTGTGGTCGAGCGGCGCGGACCGAACGGCTCGAATCTAGCACACAGGTATTGACATGCGAGCTGAGCCGCTCACAGCGCGCCGCGCTCGCAGGTCGGTACGAACCTTAAGGGTGCGTTTACAAAATACATCGCACCACTATATTGAAACGGCTCAAACGCACAAATACGCAATTATAGTCGAGGAAATAATGAGTAAGTAAACTAATTTGCGAGCTGCTGCTTACAAGCGACACAGGGTCCACTGACAACACACACAATGTGGACTGACATTTCATTAGAATTTTTTGTACAATAAATCAAGACAAGTAAAATAAACCTTAAAGCCACCTATTAAGGTTCATGCGTATTAGCAAAATACGTGAAAAAATAGACGGGACTTTTTTTTTTTTTTTTGAGATTTGTTACATTTTCGTAATTATTTTTTGTATCGTTTTGAGATGATTATATCTGCTTATCTAGCGAATTTTTAAAGAAACAAGATTATGTCAATAAATCAAGAAAAAGGATCCTAAACTCAAGCTCATATCACAGTATGAAGCATACAGTAGGACGACGCCTTTGATCTTGCGGTAAATGCCGACAACGTCTAGACAGTTTCGCGACAGCGTCTGGAGGCTAGGGTTGTCACAAGTATTTATTAAATAATTTTCCATTTCCAATCAACATCGTCATCAATATTATTAAAACAATAATTAACAATCATTTATTAAATAATAACTTGCTGAGGTACAATTCGAATTATATATAATTATGTATGTATAATAATTACATATTAGATTTATACTTACATATTATACTTTACATATTATCAGATTTATTCGATTTGAAAATGGATCCCATTTTCGTAATCATCACCCCAATAAAGCTCAAAATTGACACCCATAACATTTTACGAAAAAAAACTTTTTTAACAAAAAATAACCGACTTCAAAAATCCACTACAAAGAAAATAATAATTTTGGTTTCGGAAGTCGGTGGCAAAAAAAAGCAAACAAAAACCAAAGCCACCGACTTCCGAAACCAAAATTATTATTTTCTTTGTAGTGGATTTTTGAAGTCGGTTATTTTTTGTTAAAACAGTTTTTTATTTTTCCCTTTTTAGTTCTTTATCCCGTGTTAGATTACTTTCACGAATTCGTTCAACAGTAAATCTTCTATGGAGTGTGTACATTTACGCCTATAACTTTGTACATAGGAATGATTACATAATGTATTATATACTAAAACCTTCCTGAAAGTATGTAGATTACGTTAGTGAAAACCCCATCAAAATCGAATCAGTCGTTTTTGAGAAAATCACGCACATACAAACATACATACATACATACATACTTACATACATACATACATACATACGGGACGAATACAGAACCTCCTTTTTTGAAGTCGGTTAATAAAAAATATGTAGGTACGCCATCTTGGATTCGAAAATGCATTCATAATTAGTAACTTGAGAAACTTCCAACTACTTCCAATCACTCAATGCCCTACGATAAGTATTTCTTATCGTCCGCCATTTTGTTTACTTTGGTAATTTGACATGACAAATTATATATTATACCTACCTAATGTCATATTTTAGTGAAATTCATTACTCCCTTCCACCCCACTCATCATCATCATCATCACCATCAGCATCATCACCATCACCATCATCCATCACCATCCATCATCATCCATAATCAATTAATCATCCATCATCATCAATATCATTTATGCAAGATGATGACTTGCTATCTGTCACAACAGCACACGTTGCCATGGTATGCACCATTTTAATTAGGCCCAAACTAAATAATAACAAACACGCGTTAGCCCTGAAAGTTGCGTCCCGAACTACTAACATTTTGATTTTAGCAATTCGGGACAGCCCTTCCCGCGTCTCGTCCCTCACGCCCCGCACGATTAATCTGTCTAGACGGCTTCGTCGGACGACTGTATGGATTTATAGACTGTGCTCATATCGTTAATTTTGTGTGAAGAGGCAATGGGAAATCGTTTTTACAATATCAGAAACCAATTTCTTTTTTTTGTATTATGATATTGAAAATGACCTTGCCCACGCCCCTCCTCGATTTGATCCTTACTTCCAGGGACACCAGGGACACGATAAGAGATTTAAAAACAACTGAGTAAAGGAAAAGCGGTATGCCCGGCACTTTTGAAACATGAATAGAAATAAAACTACAAATGATAATCTATTTTGTTGATCATTTATTCAACGTAACAAACATCGAATGCATTTTTTTTTTAAATGACATTGAGATGTGATCCGTCTCGACCTCAGATCATAGAATTGTTTCTATGATCTGAGGTCTGGACGCAAACACTCGCCGAACTTGGAGCGCAAAGTAGCACCTTTTTCACATTTTGACACATGAAATGGCAGTCATTTCTTGGACGATTCTTAATTTTCTGCCAATTGGGCAATTCATGTTGGTTTCTATGTGTATACTCGACTTATAGGAGACGTTCAATAAATGTATAGGGCTTGGTACTAAATTATGAACGATGAGCGATTTGAGCTATAATAGGCTCAAAGAGCATAATTATTTAAATTTTTTGGAGCTTTAAAAATAATTTTACCGCCCCCCGTTTTTTTAATGAAGAAATAAAAAATAATTTGCATAAATCATTACAAACATTATTTTATGGGTTGGCAACCCTATGCCATATGACGTGACAGTGACAGAAATGACAGTCAGATTTGGTCTGTTTACAGATTATTTCTTATTGCTGAGAATGGGAAAACTTCGCCTTAAACGACGGGGTCGGCACTACCGGGGTCGATGTAACCTTTTTCCCAATTGTCCCGTTAACGGGACGGGGCGACCGGGGTGGATGGGAGCCCCTTACCTTGAGATGGTACAGCGTGACGCCGGTGGACAGCAGGTTATCGTCTATCCCCACTAGATGCGGCATGTCGGAGTCCAGTACGACACCCAGGCCACTCTTGCGCAGGCCCAGTGCCTTCCTCCTCCTGTTAGAACTGCTACTTCTGCGTCTACTTCTAAGCTTACCTTGAGATGATACAGCGTGACGGCGGTGGACAGCAGGTTGTCATCAATCCCGACTAGATGCGGCATGTCGGAGTCCAGCACCATGTACTAATCATGTTTCTACAGACTACGTAGATACAGACGTTCAAAGATCATCAATAATTGCTAAGTGGGAAAACCTCGCCTTAAACGACGGGGTCGGCACTACCGGGGTCGATGCTACATTTTCCCCAACTGTCCCGTTAACGGGATGGGACGACCGGGGTGGGTGGGAGCATGGGCGTAGCCAGCCATGAGCTCAGGGTGGGGCAGCAGTCTAAAATAATATGTAACTAGCAAACTATACCCGCGGTCTTACCCCGGTTATTATTTTGTGACTTATGGATATTAGGTATTGTAGTTAGTACCTAGATAATTGAATTTTTTAGGTTGGTTAGGTACCTTATAGGTCAGTGCCAGGGTGGGGCAAGTGCCCCACCCTGCCCCACCGCGGGTACGCCTATGGATGGGAGTTACCCCTTACCTTGAGATGGTACAGCGTGACGCCAGTGGACAGCAGGTTGTCGTCTATCCCCACTAGATGCGGCATGTCGGAGTCCAGCACCACGCCCAGGCCACTCTTGCGCAGGCCTAGTGCCTTCTGCTCCTGTAGGATCTGCTGCGTCTCGCGCCACTTTTCCGTCCACTTCTCCGTGAGGACTTTCTCTTGGGCTTCTTTGCGTTGCAGCGTTGCGAGCACGCCTGGCTCGGTTTCTATTGGGTCCTGGGAAGGAATTTTTTTATTATTATAAATGCGAATATGACAACTAACAAGAATTGCTCACATTTTTAGGGTTCCGTACCTCAAAAGGAAAAACGGAACCCTTATAGGATCACTTTGTTGTCCGCCGTCAGTCACCGGACCATAAGTGAAGCCATGTGCTCATAGATGACGCCACTAGAAGTATGCAATAGCGCCATCTATGATCATTTAGCGGAACCCTTAGGGCGCGAGGCATACTCGCACTTGTCCGTTTTCAGGGTTCCGTACCAAAATGGTAAAAAAGGAACCCTTATTATATATTACTTCGTCGTCTGTCTGTCTGTCTGTCTGTCACACCTGCTTATTTCAGCAACTACTTATGCTATCGACTTGAAATTTGGAACAGTTATAAAGAATGCTTGTTCAACTTTATTGCAAATGAAAAAAGTCCAAAAATATTTTTATTTTCATTGCAAAAGGGGCCGGAGTGGGGGTCCGAAATTTTAAAGTGGGGTTACTAGGTCAAGTGACATATCATATGAAAGGGCTTGATTTGCACATTTCAAAATATATTTTTATTTTATTTTATGTCTCACAGTTTTCGACATAATGATGAAAAATGTCCAAAAAAATACCATTCCCCCCCCCTTATCTCCGAAGTTTGCGGGGCGAAAAATCTGAAATAATTAGACTTGATAGGAATTGACCCAAATATGGCACCAAAAATAAAACGATGTTCCTAACTAGAACAGTTTTTTCAAAATCATCAAAATTCCTTCACAAACAAATTTAGTTATGCGGTCCGGATTTTTTCACTTTATACGTCCAAAAATGACACGGAACCCTCGGTGCTTGCTCCTCGCTTTTTAATTCATTGTAGTTTTTTAAGTTTAATTCTTTGAATATTTTAAGCCAGGATTTCCCAACCAGTAAGGCGCGCCTCTTTAAGGAGACGACTTCTTAGGAAAGCGCGACCTACTGGTTGGAAGATATAGAGATCATAATGGGGGCCCCAATATGATCGGATATTGATACGAAAAATCCACCATTTAACGTTTTAAATCGTAAATTATGCTTTCTTTCACTTTTATTATTATTAGGAGAAGACAAAATTAAAGCTTTAATTTTTTTATATATGCTTATACTTATAATCGAGACATAATTGTTGTGATTTTTAATTATAAATTATATCTTTTAATTTTAAATTTTTGTCGCAACTTTTGACAGGTCTTTTTATTTCCGTCTTTTTCTTGTTTTAACAAAGAGAAAAAGATAGCAATAGACATTTTAATTGGTGCACAACAAAATCGGCACCAGTATTGTACTTACAGTATTATGCGCGATCTGCGCGCGCAGCTTCTCGATCTCTTCGCGCAGTTCCCTGATGAGCTTAACATTAGGGTCCTCGTTGATGGTCGGCTTGTTGATAATGTTCTTGGCGCGGTTCGCGTACCGCAGCGTCGACAGCGTCTCCCCGTAGTTGCAGTCCGCCGGGGATATCTGTGGTGGATTATGAGCTCAAGTATTAGGTCTGGTTTAACTTGACACGTTTGTAAGCAGGCCAAGGGGATATCTGGTGGAAGTATTTTCTAAAAAATATACGCAATTTCGTTTCTGATTTTGATGAAATTTACATAGGACCAATCTGAAAGTACCTAAGTATATCTGTTTAAATAAAAAAAATATTTTCCAAATCGTCGTACCCTACATAAAAAAAAAGAATTGAAAACTTCTTGAAGTCGGTTAATGAAGTACCTATCATTACACACAAATACGTTTATCAATAAAAATATTTCATCCATTCAAAATTGAACCTTATTTTCAAGTGAGCACAGCCGATATTTAGATGATGTAGGTACATTGTATAGGCTACTTACAGCAGCGATCATGATGGTCTTGGAGTTGCCGCCGAGCGAGTCTTTTAGCAGCCACGTGAGCACCGAGTCGCGGTACGGAATGAACACCTTCTTCTGACCCTTCTGTAGCCGCACTGGGACATAAATAAAAATAATATTAAGAGAGGTACAGTCAAGTCGGGTCACACTATTGGATGGTGCAATAATACAGCATGTGTATTTTTTTTCCAAAATCAACAGGCGCGATTCCTGGCTAGGCAAATTGATTTTTCAAAAATCTAATGATGCAGTTTTATTTTTTGTCAGAATCGGCCCCGAGACTCCTTTGAGTGTTTTTCTCTATTTCTTATATGTTCGGATTTGGCCATCCACGCCCACTTGAAAAATTCACCTGTAGATATACAACTAAACCCTGACTTCTCACCTTCGAGCGGCTGGCTGGATTCGGCGAGCGCGGAGATGACGGAGCCCAGCGTCACCAGCGACTTGTTGATGTGCGCGCCTTCCACCAGCCGCTGGCCCGTCGCGCCCCCCCCCTCCCCCCCTGGCTACGGCCGTGTGATGCAGCAGTACTCACCTTCGAGCGGCTGGCTGGACTCGGCGAGCGCGGAGATGACGGAGCCCAGCGTCACCAGCGACTTGTTGATGTGCGCGCCTTCCACCAGCCGCTGGCCCGTCGCGCCCCCCCCCTCCCCCCCTGGCTACGGCCGTGTGATGCAGCAGTACTCACCTTCGAGCGGCTGGCTGGACTCGGCGAGCGCGGAGATGACGGAGCCCAGCGTCACCAGCGACTTGTTGATGTGCGCGCCTTCCACCAGCCGCTGGCCCGTCGCGCCCCCCCCCTCCCCCCCTGGCTACGGCCGTGTGATGCAGCAGTACTCACCTTCGAGCGGCTGGCTGGACTCGGCGAGCGCGGAGATGACGGAGCCCAGCGTCACCAGCGACTTGTTGATGTGCGCGCCTTCCACCAGCCGCTGGCCCGTCGCGCCCCCCCCCTCCCCCCCTGGCTACGGCCGTGTGATGCAGCAGTACTCACCTTCGAGCGGCTGGCTGGACTCGGCGAGCGCGGAGATGACGGAGCCCAGCGTCACCAGCGACTTGTTGATGTGCGCGCCTTCCACCAGCCGCTGGCCCGTCGCGCCCCCCCCCTCCCCCCCTGGCTACGGCCGTGTGATGCAGCAGTACTCACCTTCGAGCGGCTGGCTGGACTCGGCGAGCGCGGAGATGACGGAGCCCAGCGTCACCAGCGACTTGTTGATGTGCGCGCCTTCCACCAGCCGCTGGCCCGTCGCGCCCCCCCCCTCCCCCCCTGGCTACGGCCGTGTGATGCAGCAGTACTCACCTTCGAGCGGCTGGCTGGACTCGGCGAGCGCGGAGATGACGGAGCCCAGCGTCACCAGCGACTTGTTGATGTGCGCGCCTTCCACCAGTCGCTGGCCCGTCGCGCCCGTCGCGTCCGCGCGCTCACTGCACGATGGAACATATTATTACTATTATACCCTTTGTCAAACTGCGGCCGAAAAAGCTTCGGCTTCGACAAAAGCCCGAATTTGACATTGGCAACTATGCCAATCAGTGGCGTAGCCGGCCGTGGGCGAGGTGGGCGAGCTTCTCACCCACGGCCTCGCACTTAAAGCCGAGTTGACACTGTCCGAGTATGCTCGGACCGAGTGGACTCGGATAACTACTCGGACGTAACTCGTGTTGTGGCAACCCATCATCCGAGCGCGGATTATGGGTTGCCACAATACGAGTTACGTCCGAGTAGGGATCCGAGTCCGATCCGAGATCCGAGGCTTTAAGCCGCGTTGACACGGTCCGAGTATGCTCGGACCGTGTCAACGCGGCTTAAAGCCTCGCGACGCCCGTTTAAGTGAGATGCCCCAGACTACCACAAATGACTCACTTTGAATGACTAATTTTATCAGTGTTACGCTTGAAAAAGAATGTCACTTTAAAAACGTGTTTGTTTGGGGCCCCGCAAAAAGCCATTTGTGTAGGTATGTCGTGTGAAAGCATGTTTGGTAGAATATAGGATAGATCTATTGGGTAGATCTTGGGAATGAAAGAAAAGGGGCCTCGCTGATGCTACTTGGCCCACATCTATATTAGTCCATGCTACGCCTCTGATGCCAACCATTAGAACATAGGAAAATTTGGTGTTAGAAAACCATCAAACGTATCAAAACGCTGCATTTAAGGATTTTTGAGATGAAGGACCCTTCTCAAAATTCTGCCATGATAGAAGATTATGTAGACACAATAGAACAGCTACCTTCCGGCCAGGTCCACCAGGTGCACCTTGGAGACGGTCTCGCTGGGCAAGTTGTTGTGGCGCAGGTAGCTGGCCTGCACGAAGGTGATGGTGAAGATGACGTTAGACGTCATATAGTGACATTTGGCAAGTTGTCACTGTCAGCTGTCTAGCTACATAGCTAGACAGCGACATCTGCCGACAACATCGAAGACTAACTACATCGTTAGTCTTCGATGTTGTCGGCAGATGTCGCTACAGTTCCTTTCTGGAGTACTGGCATGATACAACGTTATGTAGACACTACATAACTCTTACCTGCCGGCCGGTCTACCAGGTGGCCTAGCATGACCACGATAGAAACGGGTTTAGTCTACAGAAGAATAGACAAAGTGACAGATTGTAGAAACATTTCTACGTTTTAAGCATGAAACGGTAGAAATGTTTCTACAATCTGTCACTTTGTCTATTCTTCTGTAGACAAAACCCGTTTCTATCGTGGTCATGCTAGGCCGGCAGGTGCACCTTGGAGACGGTCTCGCTGGGCATGTCGTTGTATAGGTATGAGTGACGGATACGACGCTCTACAAAACCGAAGCTAGCCGATTATCTCTTCATACTCGATGTATAATATTTACTTCCGTGTAATATTTACACGGAAATCTTACCTGCCGGCCAGGTCCACCAGGTGCACCTTGGATACGGTCTCGCTGGGCATGTTGTTGTGGCGCAGGTAGCTGGCCTGCACGAAGGTGATGGTGAAGATGGCGTGCGAGCGAGACGACACGTCGTTCATCTGCGTCGACGCCGTCGTGCGCTGCTGGTTGCCGCGGTGCATGCACTCCTGCGCATGCATGGTTTTATTATGAAGGGGTTAGAAACTGACGTCACGGCTTCGTTTTGTGATTAAAGAGAGTAGAATGCAATTTACTAAGTATGTTGTCAAAGTAAACGAAATTACGTACCTATTTTTGGTAAGTATAAATGATAAATTATATTTATTTTGTAAATAGGTTAAGAATAACACTTTTACACGTCAAAACATTTTTTTAAGCTGAATTATGTCCGAAACGAAATTGCGTAGGTAATTGCGTATTTTGGGTTCGCTTAATGGTAATGTATTCACGCTAATGCTGAAATTGGGTGTGTTTATGTCACTCAAAATAAAAAAACAAAAAACTTTAAAAATTGTTTAAACCGCCTTCAAATAGATCAAAATAATGTTGTGTCAAAACAGGGGGTCTACTCTCTAAGTACGAAATCCGTAGTTTCGGCCTTGGTTACGGGCGTTTCTTACTCCGTATCACCTACGGACTTAAAATTAGTTCGGGGCACGAACTAAGAATGAATGATAGCACGATTTGACAGTTGTCCCTACTCCCGATGTGTTTTTATCCGTCCGAAAATTTAATTTGACACTTGTTTTGACGGAATCTTATGTCTATTGTACTTTCGGACGGGCCCGTATCTTCGTTGACAGACTTACAGAGTAGACCCCCAGTTTCGGAAGTCGGTGTCAAATCACACTTAAACAAAAGTCAAAGGCAGCGACTTCCAAAACCGTTTTGACACAACATTATTTTGATATTTTTGAATGCTTTTTAACTTTTTTTTTTAAAACTAAGTTTGCTTTCCTATATCAGAGCAAGGGCTGTAAAAACAATATTTTTATTCTTTGCCTATTCACAGTAGAAAAAATAAAAAATATATTAAAAAAACATACCTGTATATCATCATAATCTGACACCAAATGTTTCGATAGATCCTGCACGTAAGGTCCAAGTTTAGGATGCTCTCGGACCCTCAGGGAGTGCCCTGAGTCCGAAGACAGGAGGTCCTTGACCCTCTCGTTGTAGATTTCCAAGTAGCTGACCTCAGTACGATAGGAGGCTCCGGACTCCTTGCCAGCAGCCACGCGGGAGAACAGGTGGCGACAGATCCGAGGTATTAGGCCTTGGCACTCCTAGGGACAGTGGAAAAACATTGTGACATACAAATAACATGCAAGTAACACTTTTACATGTCAATTTTTTTTTTAACCTAGCTGAGGTCGGTGTTTCCTATCTATCGTCGGTCTATCCTATGACTACCTTTGAGAAGAAACATGGAAACAAACTCAAAGGTCTAGGTCTCTTTTAAGGTCCAGACAATCTGTAAGAACCATGTCTAGAACGGCCTTTAGAGGAAGGAGCCATACAGTTCTGACTGTGCACGCATGTGCGGAGTATCGTAGCAGCTCAACCCTGACTTAGGGACCCACGGTGCATTTTTCCGGGATAAATGGTACCCTATAACCTCAGTGATAATGCAGCTTCCTATTAGTGAAAGAATTTTCAGAATCGGATCAGTAGTTCCGGAGATTACGCCCTACATACAAACTTTACGTCTTTATAATAATTTAGTATAGTTACGTACGGGTGAGCCCATCATAGTGAACGTCTTCCCGCTGCCGGTCTGTCCGTAGGCGAACACGCATGCGTTGTAGCCCTCGAACGCGCTGTCGATCACGTCCAGGCCCAGGTCCGCGAACACCTGGAAAAAAGCGAAACGATAAGCGTATGATCTAGTATAGGTAATGTATCTTTAGCATAAGCATAGCATAATCGGCCTATAATGTTCCCACTGCTGGGACACAGGCCTCCTCTGTGAGAGGGAGTGGTCCGTAGTCCATCACGCGGGCCCAGTGCAGGTTGGTGGACGTCACATGTCTTCGAATTTTTGGACAATTTTGGACAATTCTAGGACATGCCGGTTTCCTCACGATGTTTTCCTTCACCGTTAAAGCAAGTGATAATTAATTTCTAATACGCACATGACTTTGAAAAGTCAGCGGTGCGTGGCTCGGAATCGAACTCGAACCATTCGCCGTGGGAGGCACATGGTTAAACCACTAGGCTATCAATGTATCTTTAGGAATTTTTAAACATGTCAAATCCATGTTATACAGGGTGTCAGGTTAAACAGTGGAAATACGAAAAGCGGTCATTGTACTCATCATTATGAACAACTTTTACTATGGGACCAACCCTGAAATCCCGAAAAAAAAAAAAATTGCTGTTCATACATTTTGTTCCCGGCTCCCGTCATTTATCTGGTAGTATTCGATTTTGTCGGCAGATGTCGCTGTCGCTACAGAGGTAATTAAAACCACACTATAGCAAGCAGAGTGGTCGAACGTGAAGTCCTTGTACTTTTCCCGGCTGCCTGAAGGTAATACCACACCATAGACAAGCTGTGCCGTGTTATAGTGAACAGTACCTGCTCCTGCGCCGCATAGTTGGGGTCGTCGTGCGCGTACGACCAGTACGAGTGGTCGAACGTGAAGTCCTTGTACTTCTCCCGGCTGCCGTCATTTATCTCTTTGCTGTTCTGTAACAATAAATGTTATACTAAAATAATAACCTAAATGACGTGGTGTAAGGTCGGGGATTCAATTTCCGCATCGGAACAAAATAGTATTTGTCAAAATTAAATACTTGCGCTAGCAGAGTGGATGAGTTAATGTCTAGAGTTCACAGAATTTATCTTTATTATTTTAAAGGGAAAAAAACATTTTTCTCAAAAAGTGGAATCTGGATTGGCTCGCTCCAAGGGCGTAGCCAGCATTTAGTTCAGGGGGAGGGGGGAGGCAATGAAAACATGCAGGAAAGGTGTAGAGATGATCCCCTTAGGGAGAATGCTCGTAGTTTCAACGATATTGAACTTGACGAGAAATAATCAATTTAATTTTATGAATGATTTCAAATCCTTTTTTTCTTTTGAAAAATAATTAATTTTTCGGTTCGGAAGTTGCTAGGGGGGAGGGTACCCCCCCCCCCCACCTGTACCTGGCCACGCTTTTGGCTCGCTTCCTATTACCTACGTGGGACTTATAACTGGCGCAAAGTGAGTGTAGTAAACACCTCTGTAGTCTGCTTAACCCTTTGGGGAAAACAGGTGTAACTACTACGCGAGCAAAGTCACGAACAATAAACCCTAGCCTTCCAAAATCAATGCAAAATCGTAACATAATCCAGTAGACATGTCCTTGAATTACACGACAGCGCGAATTGGGCGTTACGCCGTCATTAGCAGGGTTAAGAGCCTCTAAACGATGCGTGACGTCACGAGCGAGTTACGTCATTACGTCAGCAGCAGAGACCTAGTAACCACGGGAGGCGAATCGCGGTCGTTCACGCCGTTCTTGCTACGGAACATGTCAGAAGGCATGGTGCCGATTCTGTTGTTTACGAACTAAACTAATTTAGTCTTATTACATCTCTTTCTAATAAACAAGATAGAAGATATTTAATCCTGTCAAATTAGTCCACTTGAATAGTTTTAATGTCAATTTAGTCGTAATCGCAAAAGGTCACGACTATTTTCCCGTAAATGATGAAGGCGTAGACTAATTTGACAGTTCAAAATATTTTCCGTCTTTTTTCAATGATATTGGTAAGAAAGAGATATAGTGGGATAAAAAATTGTTTAGTGCGATGTTCAACAGAGCCAGCACCAGTGACAGCAATTAAAATTTTGAGCATCTACTTTTTTTCTAATTTAACTCAAAACTATACATATTTGGAGAGTGTCGCGTCCAGTTGTTGATATGTCTACGGTCAGCGGTAATCAGCTCGCATCGTGATTAGTGTGTGTAGGAGTGCAAATGGTAATTTAAACCAATTTTATAGTTCTTCTAAATGGAGAATAGTTACTTTACTGTGACAAAAAGTTAACTTTTGATTCAGACGTTTCCCTGCAATGTTGCGGTCGATTTCAGTCAGCCAAATGCGGCATAATATTGATATTTTTATTTAGTACACAAAGTAATTAAGTATGTAGGCAAAAAATATCATCTCTAGGTACACTACGCGGTATATTATTTTTTGTTATTTTGTGAGTTATAATTTCTTAAAAATTCAGACAAGCGAGGGCAAAAACTTGACTACTTAGCACACGTATACGATAGGTTAAAAAGAGGTTGAAATTAGCTGCATGTATACTTGTCTCTTTTGTTGACTGTACTATTTGAGTTGCACTCTATTATAATTTTTCTTAGTAATCCTACTAATATTATAAATATGAAAGTTTGTGAGGATGGATGTATGTTACTCTTTCACGCAAAAACTACTGAACGGATTTTGATAAAACTTTACAGTAATATAGCTTATACATCAGAATAACACATAGGCTACTTTTTATCCCGAAAACGTGGGCGAAGCCGCGGGCGGAAGCTAGTTATATCTATAAATAAAGATGTTGACTTCCAGCTGCGAGTCAACACGGTTGAACACTTCTTTGAACCATAACGGTCTACCAAGACGAGCCGAAACTGTACTTGACCAATAATTTAAAACATATTCGTACCACTCCACTCTAAAAACTACCTATCACGAGTGCGAGTGGGACCCAAACCCACGACCCCTGCGGAGCCGTGGCATTGCTCTGACCACTGAGCTACCGTGTCCTATCTGCAACAGTCGATTTTTTCAAATCTCTTTTCAATCTTATAATATGACATTTATCCGACTTCTCAAGTTCTCACCATCAAAGTAGTAATCATTACATTTTTGGTGAATGGGTGACGAGATGGAATTTTCCTCCCATTGAAAATGGAGGATCCTCCTAACAGACCGGGTAGTATTATCTGCCGGCCTAGCATGACCACGATAGAAACGGGTTTTGTCTACATAGAAATAGACAAAGTGACATATTTCATTCATAAAACGTAGAAATTTTCTACAATCTGTCACTTTGTCTATTTCTATGTAGACAAAACCCGTTTCTATCGTGGTCATGCTAGGCCGGCTGGTGGGCCACTACCCCGACAGTTGATGTTTTGTTGTAAGGTTTGAGATAGCTTGTATTTATCACTTAAATGAATAATGAATGGACCGGGCAGTATGAATACTTCCTTCCCTACTTCTAGCCCAATTGGGGTTCGTTAAACTTAGATACAGCATAGAAATCTGTAGATTACTCCCATGCAAAGCAGGGGCGTGTCGCTATATAATACTATAATAATACTATAGTAACTTTAACTAAGTAACGTTTTATATTATATCAGTTGTTCAAATAGAATGATTTATTGCGTTCAACAGGTGTATAGTTAGTGCGATAATGCGCTGGCTCGCGGCGATCTTATCACCAACTACGGTACGTCATTCACCGTGGGAAATATAGCTAGATGTAACTGTACATGTTGATTATTTATTACAGAACACGAAATAATGAATGAAACATGCCATGTCAAGTCAAATCTCATCGGTTACGTCTGCCTCGCAATTGGGTCCAGCTGAAAACCAGCGGTCAGGCACTGTGGCATTTATAGGTGCTGAACTGGACCTATTTGACACAGCCTCTAGGCACACAGAAACTTTATCATTCTTGCTTCCATTGCATCTTTAGTCCAAACTAGTAGCATTAGAATCAAATGAAATGAACGAAGGAAAACGGTGTCAGGTAAAAATACTATTTTGGCGTGCAATACTCTAAGCCAAAGGGCTCTTTCAATTTAGACGATTGGTGTCGGACTGCCTCCGTTCGGTAGTCGTGCGACAGCAGTGCGGCTGTCGCACTGCGCACCGCTTGACACGTCGAGAGAGCCGTCCGGTTGTCGTGCGACGCCCGCACGGCTGCTGCACGATAGTTAAGCGGCTCTTATGCTCTTTATTTTTTTTTTGATGATGGGAAATCATCAAATGACCCCTCCCGCTCTGGGCGGAGCGGAAGGGAGAGTCAGACTCTTACTGACTAAAACCCACCCGTGTTCCTTCCTTAGCCCTTTATGTTCCTGGTCAGCGGTACCCCTTTCGGACTATCCCGCTTTCCCGGCAGGCTTGGGCCCTAATGGGCCCCCTCTCTGATGCTGACATCTCTTTGAGGCGCGCGTGGAACACGTACGCGCCGTTCGGCACGGGCCTGGTCCTGATCGGACGGTGCCATTACTCACCGCCCGCAGGCCCGCGCCTACGGTGGCCGGGAGTCGTCACGCGGCTCCCGACGCCCGGAACGTCTACCGCGGCGGCTTGGACGGGAGACTCTCTCCCTCTCTCGTCCCGCCACCTCCTTCGCTAGCATGACTGCTTCGCAGAAGGAGGCGACTGCCTCCCACTCCCCCTCGCCCCGGACCATGGCTTGAACCAGAGCCGGGCGCGAGAGATCGCCGCCGCTGCTGATCGCTTCTACGAGGAGGCTCTTATGCTCTAAAAGCCCATTGTCATAATCGTGTCAGAATGGTCTCATAATGACATCGTTTTGAGGTTTTGACCAATGACCAAAGGTTTTGACTTAGGTTTTGACAGTTATGATGACATTATGAGACCATTCTTACACAATTACAATAGCAGACTTGGGGCCCAGGTTTGTTCCCGGGTAACACAACTAAAGTGGCACCCTAACTGCGAGGCTAAGATTTTTAACCAAATCAAAATTAATGAATATTTACGTAAATTAAACGTATACTATACACAGTGCCAATAAGTTTTACCTAATAATGCACAATAGGGAGAATGGTACGACTTTGAGTCTGCTGTCTGGCATCGATGAAGGTCACTATTTGATGTCATAAGCATAACAATACTTTGGAATAGATTCTTTGATGCTTTATAACTAGTATATAATAAAGAGCTGCCCCATTTAACAGTAACGGCCTTGTACAAACGCTATAATAAACTTTGAACAACAGTTATAATAATTTTGCTTAGTTACTAGACGACTTGAGTCATAAAAACATTATTACCTATGAAGCAGCGGTAAGAGAGACTTAAACACAATAAATATCTATACCATGCCGAGGTTTTAGTGAATTAGAATCTAGGCATGACGCGGAATAGAAGTTAAGCGTCTTGTAGAGCAGTGTTCCGCAAAGGGTGAGCCGCGGCACACTGGTGTGCCGTGGTCATAAGTTGGTGTGCCTCGGAAAAATAAGATTATGTCTTAAAGTTAAATTCACCACGCGCTTTTGTTTCGTCGCTTATTGTTATGTTGTATTATGTATGTAAAAACTGATTTTTCATTTAAGGTGTACCTCCAAAATTTCCCGATTTCCTAGGTGTGCCTTGAATACAAAAAGTTTGCGGAACACTGCCGTATACCGTACGTTATCCCGTACACTACTGACGCGCGCCAGCCCCGGATCTAGGGGGGGCTAGTCGGGGCCCGTGCCCCGGGCGGCAAATTCAATCTTGGTAGACGAATACACTGAGAAGTGTATTCGTCTACCAAGCGTAGTAATCGCAAAGAGCAGCGCTAGACCGGTCGTTGTGGCGTTATTTGGGGGAGGCTTATGTCCATCAGCATCAGTGGGGTGTTATGTCTGAAATGATGATGATAAAGGTAAAAATATTGTCGGACGGGGGCGGCATTTTTCAGTTTTTGCCCCGCCTTGAAATAATTGAAGATCTAAGAACACTATATCGTAGAGAACCTACATTAGAAATTAAATTTTTTGTGCATATTTTAAACATGTTAAAGCCATGCTATGCTTATTTAATGTTATTAAATATCTAGGAGATTTTCAAAAACAACTGACACAGGCGGGGTTTCAACCCGCGACCTCTGCTTTACCGTGGCATCGGAACCGTGGCAATTGGCAACCTACATTGTTTCGGTCAATTTGTAATATCAGTCATACAGGGTGGCAGGTTAAACAGTGGAAATATTTTAAGGGGTCATTGTACTCATCATTATGAACAACTTTTACTATGGGACCAACCCTGAAATCGCGAAAAAAAAAACAGCTGTTCCATACATTTTGTTGAGATAAGTGAACACAAATGTATGGAACAGCAGATTTTTTTTTCGCGATCCCAGGTTTGGTCCCATAGTAAAAGTTGTTCATAATGATGAGTACAATGACCCCTTAAAATATTTCCACTGTTTAACCTGCCACCCTGTATAAATCTCAGTGATCTTTCGTCTTTGATTTTCTTTGTGTACACATTATAGGAACATTTGACACGCACACACAAAATTTGTCACTCCATAATATCATAGTTTCTTCAAGTGGGGTACGCGAACCAATAGGGAGGCGCTATTTGATGGTAGGAGATTCGCGACTACAGGTGGTAGCAGTGCTGCCCAGGGTGTGCCGTACGACCATTTAAGTATCGCCAATCATGGATATAATGTGGGTACATAATTATTATTTCGCTGTCCGCGAAGCAGACACAATCGGCATGAATCGGTGTGATTCACGGGACAGCGAAAAGGTTAAACTTACTTTCACAGTGAGCAATCGTGTTTTCTTGCCCTCCATCTGGACAATCAATTTCGCGCCCATGTCCTTTTCTCTGTAACAAAAATAAAAACAACGTCAGTTTATGTATATTTCAGAATTCACCCCGAAACGTAAGCAAAGGAACACCACAAATTGGATATCTAACTACGGAAAACTCGCCGAGGCAGCTGTGAAAACGTTTGTGAGAATATCTTGTCGATTTTCTCGAAGGTCAGCCACATCAAGCTAAATAGGGATGGAAGAAGACCTAGCAATGGAACAGCTTAAGTTAGTGCCTCAGGGGTTCCCAAAGTATGCACCACGGTGGTCTAGGGGACCGTGGGGTAAGCAACGGCACCGCGAGGCCCTCCTGCTTACTCCGCAAACTAAGTAACAAATTCAAATCGCACGCCTTTAGGGTCATTTCACATATATTTTGACAAGGGCCCATGACAAAATACCTATACCTACTTGTAATATAAGTGCACCGTGAACTGAAAGAGTTTGCGAACCCCTAGCATAGAAAAAATTACATTTTTCGGTAGTTCCTTTTATTCCAGTTTTATCGTCTTGTCTTCAGTATGAAAGAACTTCTTAATTAGGTATGACACTCACAAGATATTTTATTTAGAGGAAACATTCTCTAGTAAATTGAGCTAGTCAAAACGAATTTTTCGAAAAATATGTAGAGCAAATAGCAATCAACATTTTTGAACTGAAAGCTAGGCAGGCTGAAAGTTAGGCTGCGAATCTGTAATCCTAGCGATTTGACTAACGAGCAAATTTTATTATAATAGTTCTCTTATTTTTAACCGACTTCAAAAAAGGAGGTTCTGTATTCGTCACGTATGTATGTATGTATGTATGTATGTATGTTTGTATGTGTGCGATTTTCTCAAAAACTACTGATTCGATTTGGATGGGGTTTTCACTAACGTAATCTACATACTTTCAGGAAGGTTTTAGTATATAATACATTATGTAATCATTCCTATGTACAAAGTTATAGGCATAAATGTACACACTCCGTAGAAAATTTACTGTTGAACGAATTCGTGAAAGTAATCTAACACGGGATAAAGAACTAAAAAGGGAAAAATAAAAAACTTTTTTTACCAAAAAATAACCGACTTCAAAAATCCACTACAAAGAAAATAATAATTTTGGTTTCGGAAGTCGGTGGCAAAAAAAAGCAAACAAAAACCAAAGCCACCGACTTCCGAAACCAAAATTATTATTTTCTTTGTAGTGGTTAGTAGCAAAAGTCTATCTAAATGAAGTGTAAACTTTTGATATCTGTAATCAATTTGAGAGATCGCAAAAAATAATGCTAATATCGCAAGATAAGCAGGTAGATACACAGTTTGTATAATTAATATAATTATACATACATTATATTGGTGACATAATATGTCACCAATATAATAACAAATGTGTATGTACAATCTGTGTAGTGTGTACGTACTTACTCCCACGGAACGGATTTTTTCTGTTCCGTGTCTTGGATTAATTAATCCAAAAAGGAAAAGGTCGTGAATTTGTCATGTTCAATTTTAGAATATGAATTATTTATACAATTAATTTTATGGCAATAATGTTGTGTTTTAAGTCTTATTAATATGGTAATTGTTGTTTTTAGCCAATCATAATAACGCGGAAGTTATAGTGTGTGTACATACACTGGGAATGTGTGAGTTTGGCGACACTGGTGTTCATATAAAATTGTCAAACTCCTTTTGTTATATTTTCTGTTTCATGAGTACTCCCCTCATCCATTTGAGCAGCCTCAGACCGAGCAGCCTCTTCTTGAGGCAGACTGCGGCTGCTAAAATGGATACACGACTTAAACACCGGACAAGTGCGAGTACGACTCGCGCCCTAAGGGTTCCGAAATATGCAATAGCGCCATCTATGCCGCTATTACACCATAGTAGATATATCAATTTAATGGTTATATGCCTACTTTTTTTGGAAAATAATAAGATTTGAATAATTTCTATTATCAGTCTATGTTTGTAATTATTATAATTTTGTACTTTGATTTATGTAATTGGTGTGTATATGCCGTGTAAATCAATAAAATAAAATAAAATAAATAAAATATCATATCTTGATCATAGATGGCGCTACTGCATAAGTGCATACTTCTAGTGGCGACACCTATGAGCAGATGGCTTCATTTATGGTCCGGTGACAAACGGACAACAAAGTGATCCTATAGGTTTCCATTTTTCCTTTTGAGGTACGGAACCCTAAAAATCAACAAAATATGGCTCGGCCTGCGGCGATGAATTGACTCATGGCGCGGCGTGCCTCAGGTTGAAGCATCCCGTTCAGTTGCCCTGCCGCGGGTCGAGGCTGCCTCTAATGGATACACGCCTTTAGGACGGCAAAGCAGGCAAGACGGATTTTATACATCAAGGTCCTTTATAAAGACAAGTTACCCCCAGTACCGGCTTTACCATAAGGGCACACAGGGCCCGGGCTCAGGGCCCTCACGGGAGCCCGGAAAAGCCGAATTATATTCGCTTAAATTAAACTGTAGCCTAACAAAATATTTAAATAGTAAATGAGGAAGTGGGCCAACAGGGCCCCATGTTCTGGTGTCCCCTAAAGCCCCGGAATGGCCTAAGACGGCCCTGGTCACCCCCATAACTATTTACGAAAAATCTAGTTTATTTGTGTCTCATAAAATCGTACAGATGTCGATACGACCGGATATGGGTGCAATTTCCCTGCAGTACGCAACGACGCGACGCCATTGTGAAGCCGGAGACATCACTTCCGACTTCCAGCATAGTGACTGGTATACCAGTGTACCTAATGTTGCACTAGGGATCTTTTAGATGCATGTTTTTTAATTTAAGACGTATAGTTCACTTCTCTTTGTAAGTGCCGCCAAGAAGTGCTCAATATATTTATTTACGTTTGTATACTTAATAGTTAATACACTTAAGCCATACTTCAAGACCTGGACAGGGCTAGAATCTAGTCTAGATGAATCGGTTCCAATGATTGTTTTAATTGGTACTTAAATCCCTTATTTATAGACGCCCTTTAACTTTAACCACTGATTATTAAATACTAGCTTCCGCCCGCGGCTTCGCCCGCGTTTTTCGGGATAAAAGGTAGCCTACGTGTTATTCCAGACTATAATCTATCTGTGTGCCAAATTTCATCCAAATCCGTCCAGCCGTTTCAGCTTGAAGAAGTAACAAACATACACACACACACAAACTTTCGCCTTTATAATATTAGTGTGATACAACTATCCTTGTCCTGTCATTTATATGACTATGAATAGAGATGAAGTTCAAATCAGCGAAGATATCGCGTAACAATATCAAGTCAGAAAATCGCATGGAGGGGGCATAACGCTTTATCCTTACGTGACGATTTCTACCAGTCAACTCCAACCGAAAAATGAAAAAAAAAAATACAATGGAATTGTAAACCTTTTTGAAGTCGGTTACAAAGATAAATTTATACAAAGATAAAGCATACAAGTTAGCAATAATCATGACTCATAATTTTGTTATAAACATGGTCAAGTTTGGATGTTTTTGTTTTTATTGGCCGTGTGATTCAGTGTTGACTGCCGGTAGTTTTAACTTCGCCCACGGTCCAGTTATATCCTTTTTAAAATTTGCGTAAACAAGACATTACACTACGACTACAATATCGCATTATCTGTTTCTATGTATTTTGAACCTTATTTGAACGACAGTAGATGCGCGAAATTCTGGAGAATACCAAACTATACAATAGTTATGGTAAAATTATTGTGTCTAATATAGGTATAACCAGCGGCAATAAAGAAGCGAATCTAAAATGGCGGCACTAATCATTCCCTCTCACTCGCACGTTATTGCTGTCTTTACTCACACACGTCGGGTGTGAGTAAAGACAGCAATAACGTGCGATGTGATTTTCACCGTTTGATAGCTTGGGGTCCAACTGGGATGTGAAATTGTGAACCAGAGATACTTACAGCTTGACCTCTTCGTAGTACTAGCCACCCTATACTAAGGAGGTCATTTAAAAAGGTCAATTTATTGTAGTCCATGCGGGCGGAGTCGCTGGTAAAAGCTTGTAAATAAAATAAATATATTCTTATTTTAAATAAGGTATCTAAAGAAAGCTATCGTAAAAAAAAAAAATGTAGGCGTTTTTTATTCAAATATAAGAGATCTTAATTGTTATAACAGCTCTAAATAGATACCGGACTGTTAACCCCTTACTTACAGACGCCTCTTAACTTTAACCACTGATTAAATACAACTATCCTTGTCATTTGTATGACAATGAATAGAGATGACAATTGACATAAGAGATGTTTAATTTAATCATCGTCGTTAGGGGTTAGTGTTTTGTGCGACAGAGATGACGCTCTATAAAGCCGAAGGTAGCCGATTATCTCTTTCTCAAGCTCAATGTGTAGTATTTACAACCGCATACTGTATCATAGGGCACAGCAACCAGATAAGTTGATGCTAACTACATTTCGTTGCATAGCATAAGCATAGCATAATCGGCCTATAATGTTCCCACTGCTGGGACACAGGCCTCCTCTGTGAGAGGGAGTGGGCCGTAGTCCACCACGCGGGCCCAGTGCGGGTTGGTGGACGTCACATGTCTTCGAATTTTTGGTTCTAGGACATACCGGTATCCTCACGATGTTTTCCTTCACCGTTAAGGCAAGTGATAATTAATTTCTAATACGCACATGACTTCGAAAAGTCAGCGGTGCGTGCCTCGGGATCGAACTCGAACCATTCGCCGTGGTAGGCACATGGTTAATCCACTAGGCTATCGCTGCACTCGTTTTTTCATTTCGTCATTTCGTTGTAGTCATTTAAATTGACAGCTATAACCACATTGATAAAAACATCATCTAAAATTGATAAGATAACCCATTTCTTTAACTAACCATGTCACTATTGTAACAATATGTATTACAGTTACTTTTTAAAATGAATGCATGTAACGCTAATAACAGTTTATATTTTCTGTTATAACTGTGATCATGATAAAATGTATGAAGTTGAATACATGAATACATAATGTAGCTTTTAAGCCTGTTAGGTGAATTTTATTTAATTTGTTTGTCAAAGAATCCATAATTACAAAAATGGGATTTGTATGAGTTTTACGCTGAGTTGCAGAAAAGGTCATTAAGTTTTAAAGGAGACTTTAACGACAGAAATTGTATGGCATTGGCCTCCATTAATATTTAATTATCTTTCTGCAACCGACCGTTAATTATTTAGTTGAAAAGGCTCAAAAATAAACAATAATATAATCTAGGTATTTTCTCTCAGACCTATAGAAGACAACATATGGAACCAATTTTTTTGCATTTTTCCTTATTTTTGCTTCTTTTATTAATTATCCTTCCTTTATAAAAGGAAAAATATGATTTAAACTACTATTTTTGGGTATTTAATAATAGTCCCTGCCCTACATATTATGAACTCATACCATATTATTCAACTGTTTGTGACGCTGATTACAAAACCCAGGTACAAATGCCATAAAACTCAAGCACTATGACCAAGCATACCTCTATGATTGCATGTTCTATTGTTTATATGATATTCAATTGTTTTAATTTTTTTTTAAAACACATCATTATTTATTGTGGTAGGCAATGCATATTCGTATCAGACATCCATTAGGGCTAATTAGAAGCGAGATCACCTTACCTATTTAAGCCTCATATCGACTAGGCAACATTTGATGCGCAACATGATGCACTACATGCTGCTCATTATGTTGAACGGCAACAAGGAACTTTTGTTTAGTAACAACGTAGCTGGCAATGTCGCGCATTGTTATGCCCAAACATTTCAAATGTTGCACGTCAAACATTATCTAGTGGATACATTACTTCATTAGTCTTTTATGGTTGCAAATAAACTAAGAACAGAGGAACAATATAAAGAATAATGGGCAAAAATTTATGGAGTGTGAGCTTAGTCGCACTCCATAAATTTTTGCCTACTATCTCTAAGTCAATTGTTTTTCTGTTCTTAGTTTATTGGGTCGGAATTAGTTAAAATCTACAAAAAAAATAAGAATGGGTCCCTACATGTTAATCTCTAGAAGAATTTTTAGCTGATCTTAAAACTGCTTAGGGTATTTGCAATATTGAGGAAATATTTTTTTCCAGCACATACATAAGACCTGGATGACTCCATTTTGTTAACTCATTATTCAGGAAATATAAATAAGATTTAAAACTTAAAATTCAAACTACAAGTAAGGGTATTCAAGCATAAGCCTAAAATTCATTTTCAGTCTTAAAATACCAATAACAAAGGGTACTGTAAACAGGAACTCTCAGCTATGCACCATTGTTTACAATGCTCAAGATGATAAACAGACAAACAAGCCTATAAACAGCCACATAAATTAAACACTGCAATTTATTCTTGTTTATTTAGGTCGCCAACTTTTTTACATTTTTTCGACAACTTTCATCTAAACGGCATACCCGAGGTACAGTTTGTGCTCCAAATGCAACTGAACCGTGAAAGTCATTGTCATTTAACATGACATCATTGCTTTTTTGCACTTTCAAATGCCATGAAAAAGTTTGATATTTTATCCACTTAGAACTCGTGTTTCCTCATTGGTAATCTCTTAAATCATCACAGTGAACATACATTAAACATGATACAGTCAATTAACAACACAATAGACGTCAGAATGAGCGAAACATCATTATTTCATGGTAATACGTAAACTCCCCCAAAACATTGGATAAAATTTTAACTTTCCTGAGCACGGTATTAACTGACCTTTGATTGAATGGGCGAACCCTTACAGCCACTTTCACCGAAGCCATTGTCACACATTATATTGTCAATACTTTCAATTTTATTTTAAAATTACATTTATCCACACAAATACGACACCACAAAGCAAGTTGACATTTTTATTTGATTGACAGTTTGTCGAGTGACGTTGCAATACGGAAAAATATTTTTAATTGTTTAATGCTTGATAGCTGGCTTTAACAAAACGTATTTTACATTTTCCTAAAGTAAATAGAGAATTAAATTGGTAATTTATGTACTAGCACTGTATCTTTGTATTATTTCCTTATTTTCAGTAAATAAATAAATATGGCGCGAAAGATTTAAACTTAAAAAAAAACTAAACTTGTCATAATTTTAGTGTAGCACTTACAAACTAAAAATTGGAGGTTGAGTTGATTCAACTGTTCTGTAATTAATTGTCTATGTTCAAGTTAACTTTACAAACTCATATCATATACATATCCTGTGTATACCAAATACAATGCCCGTCCTTCGGTTCTTGACAACATTGAAAATATGCTATAGATTGTGGTCATCCTATCAGTTCATAGCGTAAATAAACTTATTTCACTTGATTTTTAACTAAAATATGTATATTTTTTGCAAATTACACGAAAATAAAATGCAATATTTTTTGTTATTGTAGCTGTCACAAGAACGGCCTGCGCACTCTGTTGACGTCACACGCTCGTAAGCCAGTGTTGCCAACTTATTTTTAGGGTAAAAAATTCTTTAGGGTAAATTTGAGGGTAAAATTTTAGGGAGCGCCTCCGCAGCCGGCGCCGACTAGGCTCCCAAAAATAATGCCGTTAGGAACCGGAGTAGCCTTGAAGTAGCAGTGATACCAGACGAAAATAATTGCAAACTACCGTAGCAGCAGATTAATATTGCCGTGTTTTAAGTTGAATTAAATACCTTAGACTGACTTTTAAATAACAGTGTTAATGTAAAACAAAATACAACTTTTTTGGACTTACAAGGGGGATGGAGGTGGTCGACGGAGCCCCGGTACGCGGAGCTCCTATTTCTATCTGCAAGGTTAAAAGTAACATAACACGAAGGGGTTGACGGGGGCTTCGTTCGCTCGCTCACTGAAGCCCCCGTCAACCCCTTTGAACCTAACCTGTCCGTGTCGGGGTGTCCAAGTTCCCGAGCTCGCTTCGCTCGCTCTTGGACCCTAATTAGGTATGTTACTCAAATGAAACATGAAATGTTTTTTTTAATTATGACAAATTGCCAACTCCCTTTCCCGCTTTTTTTTTCAAAAGTCAGCGCCGGCTGCCAATTTAGCAACCAGTGCCGGCTGCAAATTCAGGTCACGGCGGCGGTCGCGGAGTCACTTCCAAAATTTTAAGGTTAGATTTCGTATTGTTGTTATGATTACTATAGTTTATGGGCTTTTTGGTAAGCAATACATGTAGGTACTTGAATTGAATTTGAGTTAAACAAATTCAGCATATTTTTATTGTGAAACATGACCATTGATTAAGAAAGAACTTGTTTTATTGTATATCTAAAACCAAAACTTTAGCCAGGTATTTTTGTATAAATAGTTATGATTTTAGAGTAAAATTAATCAGGCATTGGGGTAAAATGAAAATCTAGCTTGGCAACACTGGAGTAAGCACGGCTTTGACAGATTGTAGTTTGCGTTTTATGGTTTCTGGGTGCTATATTTGATCTTAGAGCTATTTCTGAAGCTGTTTTCATAGAAATCTTCTATCTAGTGGCATAAATATTCATATCGAATCTCAAAATGGAGTCAAATTTTGTGCAAGCTGATACAACCTACCTAAGATAGACGCATTTATGGTTGCAGTTTTCTTTAAGAATACCTAACGCTGATTATTATGCTGCGGAACTTAAAAATGTAAAAACAGCAGTGTAAGTACCTACCTGCCACATATTTATTTACAAATCTTTTGTATAATCATTCAGAAGTTTTGTGAAATCTCATTTTAGGTTATGTTGATAAAAACTTAGAAACATTACCTATAAATTCTTTTGTGTCATGAATCATGATGGACTGCTTTAAGACGTATTTGTACATTGTGGAACTACACACCATTTATATACGCCATTATAGCCAATAAAAATGATTTATTGATGAAATTAATTTCAGCTGCACCGTCTGTCTTGTTGACAAAGCTCGTTTACTAGCGTGTTACGTCACTTCCGCAGAAACAGCGTTTTTGGAGCGGTTTTGGAAATTTATACTTTATCACTGATTTTTATTGATAAATACAGTAGATCTCCCTGAAATATCAATGTAGTGTGCTTATAATATAATGAAGATTAATATAAACCATTTCCCAAAATGAGGCAAATACCGTATTGGTTTGATTTATCGTCTAAAATGATTTATTATTACTGTTACAACTTATATTTTGTATTTGTTTTATATTTTCACATTTTCGTTCCAATAACCCAATGTTGAAATGTTCTAAAATTTTTGTTGACTCGCCTAAAAATAATTTGATATTTAGTCGAGTTGATGATATAAGGATTTGATTTTGTAGTAGTTACTGTAGTTAGTACAAGTACAACTCTATCGCTGTCGATTTTCTATCTGTCGCAGGAAAGGTTAGAATTTTTATTCATTTTATTTTCTCAAAATAATTGGTAAATATGATAGAATCTTTCCTTTCTTTAACGTTGTTATACTTAAAAGCAGCTTTATAATGTGTTTACGTACTATAATCATTACAATAATAAGATTGACATTGATGGTAAGTTGGGTTATCATTACATAATAATTTGTGTGTTCTTCCGTCAGATAGCCAATCGTCACGATGTCGGAGTCCGCGGGCCGCCCTATGAAGTTCCCCTACACGTTCAGCGCCAAGGTCGCGCAGTTCCCGCTGAAGTTCTACATCCAGAACCAGTGGATCTGGCGCTACTGGATGATCGGGATCGCCGTATCCGTTCCAGTCTTCTACAAGATCCACAAAATGGGTAAGTTATTGATTCACTTGGTGGTTAGCATAAAGATGGTATTTTGCCTAAGTCATAAAATAAGTTCCAATATCTGAGTATACTGGAACATCTCAAGAATTGTCACTACAACCAGTCTACCTATATGCTGAAATGATTTGAATGTCAGATTTTTTTGTTCTGCACCTGTAAGATTGTCCATTTATGTTGTTCAGACCGTAACCATGTTTAATTAAAATAATTGAATAGAAGGGCAAATAGGCACAGCCTAAAACAACTCCTTATCCATCATGATACCACTTTTTTATCAGAGGTGATGTTCTGATGTATTATTGTTATTTCTCTTAATTCCCGTATTCTCTTGGAGAATCAGATTTTACTTAAAACAATAGTACCTAGTAAGTTTGTAGTTAAGTTTGTAAGAGCCAATTCTAGAATGTGCAAAAATTCAAAGACTGCATCATCATTTCCATTTTTTGAGGTCAATAACTTTGATTTTAGAGTGTCCCTCTTCTAAGCCATAAATGTTATTCATATAAATAATGATGTACTTTCCAGCTAACTCCCCCGGCAACGTCAGCAAATGGGCAGAGATCAGGAGGAAGGAGGCTGCTGGCCACCACTAAATTAAGAACGAAACCAATAGTACTGGGTTATAAGGAAACCAACTTGTGTGATTTATTTATGTTGTAAGTGAATATTAAATCATGTAATAGTCATATTGTTTTATTTTTATCTGATTGCAATCTACAACTTCAATAAGCGCGCATACGCACCGTTCGGATCCCGCATTGCGGCCAATTGCGGCTAGCCATACGGTTGACCGCAAGCAAAAAAATGAATGTAACACTTATTTCTTAGGCACTGTGCAATGCGGCTGCCCGCAAACCGCTCTAGTCGCTCGGAGGGCCGCGCTGCGGCCTCACTGCAGTCAGCCGCACGGTTGCAATAATAATATTCTACTTTTTAGTAGTGCGAAAACGCAATGTGCGCCGTGCCGCACTTCACAATTTTTTTCAGATTAACTATTTTTATGTGAAACCACACGTCAGTGCGTTGAGATCATGACATGTGTGTGTGTTTCATGTAAAAATATTGAAGTTGCGGCGCGCCGCATAGTGCGTTATCGCACTTAGAGCTCTTACACACGAGCGGCATGTTCCCAACGGCAGAGGTAACTGTAACTGCAGCCGTCGCTCGGCGGCAACTGGCGGCAACCGTCGACGCGTCGACGGCAGCAGTCGACCTATAGCTGCCGCTGATCTTCGAAGTTGAAATGTCGACGGCTGCCGTCGACACGTCGACGGTTGCCGCCGACGGCAGCAGTTACCTCTACCGTTGGGAACATGCCGCTCGTGTGTAAGAGCTCTTACTATGCGCATTTTTCGGTTAGGTAGCGGCTGCCCGCTGCTGAGACAATGTTAGGTGAAGGATGGGTGGCGATACTAGCGACACATACTGCATTTAGCTCACATTTTGCCGAAACGCGACGGCTAGAGTCTGTCTAGAAGTCCCTAGAACAACCATGTCCACGTCTAATATAAAATAGTAGAATACTGCCCAGCCGGCCTAGCATGACCACGATAGAAGTAGTCTACAGAAGAATAGACAAAGTGACAGATTGTAGAAACATTTCTACCTTTTTTGCAAACAATGAAGAGAATAAATGTTTCTATTCTTCAGTAGACAAAATTCTGATAAACCAAGCACGGGTCGCCGCGTGCTCGGGCAGAGATAACGAGTTGAATAGAAATAACTGTTGTGGTAGAATAGAGATATAGAATTGGTCATGCTAAGCCGGCTGTTGATCCTAGATTATTACTCCCAGTTTTATGCCGCGCAGTCTGTATGGCTAGGCAAGGAGTTGGAAAAAAAATATTATTTTATTGGCTAGAAAAGGGATCACATTGGTAGGTAGGTAATTAAAAACAAATTAATATAGTTTGTATCGTGGTTTGTATAGAGCAGTGGTGGCCCAGTGGTAGCGGCCCCGACTTATAGGTCGTGGTGGGTTCAAACCCCAACATGCACACCATCACCATTGCTCTAAAATCGGTGAAGGAGAACATCGTGAGGAAACCGGCATGTCCACCAACCCGCAATGGGGGTCGCGTGGTGGACTACGCCCCCCTCTCCCCTCTCACAGAGAAGGCCTAAGTCCCAGCAGTGGGAATACTATGCTTACGGCTTGTGTGCCTCACCTAATGGTTGCGCCAAATAAATCCATTTCAGCATAGTCAGACAAACAAAGTACTAAATGCCTGACGCTGGTTTTCAACTACGAAAAACATGAAGTTTTCAGTATTATTTGAACGCACTGCGTTTGAGAATAACCCCGTATTCACGAACATCACTGTGAAGACTCCTAGCAAATGTGTACAAAAAACTCATTCAAATATGAACATTGTATGTATTACGTTAAGGTTCATATTCGTATGAAGCACTTGTTTGTTTCGCTTAAATGAATATGAACCTTATTCTTATATTTACGATGTTCACATTTGAATGAGTTTTCTGTACACTGAATACGGGGCATGTGATATCTTATGGTCATGTTTGAAGTGCGATAACATACGATTATTTGAACCTTAATAAGACGTATTAAGATTCAAAATCAAACATGACTGGTTCAGCAGAAGTCTAAATCTAGAGGAGTTTAAAGTCAAAATAAAAAATACAGCAACTGTACGTGGGTGCTTTATTCACTACAATATAAATTAATATAAAACTTATAAATTACATAAATAAATAATCGCAGACAAAATGATCATTATTATTATGGAAAATTAAATAACTGAGAACAAAAGATATTACCGTTTAGTATGTAGGAATGCACTGGTACGATTTATTTGTACAGTCAACCACTTCCACCGCTAATTACCGCGGGGTAGGCAGTATTCCAATGAGTCATACTTCATTAATACTAGACGTCTTGACAAACTTACAATTTAATAAGAATAAAAAGTGCAATGTTACATAATTTCGTGGGTGACTGTACCATACAAGGTTGCCAACAAAACTACATATTTGTGAAAGTTTTGAGTATTAATTACAATTTACCACATTTAAAAATAGCAACCAAGTACTTAATACAATTCTTTGTTTCCCTAATAATATCAAATTAAAAAATCGGCTATGCCTCAGAATAAAAACCCAATGATGTTTCAACTAAAAAAGAAAACAAATAAAATTTAGCATAACAAAACACAACTTATTTCGATTGATCGAAAACACAAGATTTAATTGTTGTATGAAATAAAAGCTACGTTCGAACTTATGCACTAACACTTTTAAAAGTAAAACTAACGTCTAAAGGTTTGTACACAATGGCGTATGATGGGCACTTGGCTTCATTCATAAGAAATTACGACTGTAGAACCCACCATTAGAAGCCATTGTGTATACAAGCTGTAAATATGGCCACTGTTGTGCTACATGTGGTTGTGACGTAAAGACATTGGCGCCGATTTTCTTAAGCCCCAACTAAACCAATACTAGAGTATTGCTATCTTTTTCTAAAAGACAGCACGAGAAAAGGACAAGTAACGCTTTAGTGCTGTCAAACTAAATTACGTCTTAATTTGTATGAATTTCAATGTTCAGTGTGCTTTTAATCGTGACGTTTCGACGTGTCGTCCACAAAATTATTGTATGTATGTTAAGTTTAGTCGTCGCATGACAGCTCTTATTTGTTTCCGTCTCTTTCTTGTTTTATCAGAGAAAAAAGATAGCAAAAACCTAAATTAAGTTTAGTTGCTGCACAACAGAATCAGCACCTTTAACTATTTAATATTGACTCATGGCAACATGGAGATTCCGCAACTTGAGTACTATGCGATCAAAATAAGAATGTGTCTGACCTCGCGCCATGTTTTGCGTCATAGCTGTCAATTCAAGCCAGTTCAACCTAACTGGCTTGAATTGACAGCTATGACGCAAAACATGGAGCAAGGTCAGACACATTCTTATTTTGATCGCATAGTGCGACGGACGGTTAGCGCAATAGCCGAGCCATCGGTATCTACGCTACGGGTCACGGATTCGATTCCCGCACGGAACAAATATTTAAAATGAGTTGTCGTTGTCTGTAAACAAACACATGATACATGAGAAATTTTATGTGTGGGGCTAAAAACTAAAATAAACTTGAGTCACACCACACCAGATTTTTGTGTTTAAATGCTCGTCACCAACATGTAGCACACCAGTGTTATTAACAATAGCAACGTCACGTTACTACAACATTGTAATGTGACTAATGAGGTTTCACTAAATGCAGGCGCGTCAAAATCAAGGGCAGCAATCAATTAAATTGAGGTGAAACCAATTTAATTGAAAAAATAAACAGTTAAGCGTCGGTCTTTCTGAAAAAATCGTGGTTCAATGGTTATAAAAATGGTCAAAATTGCCCAAAAATCAGAAATCACATATCTATTTAGTCCAGGATTTTTTAAATTAAATCAGCTAAAAACAAAATTAGTTACATTTTATTGTAGATATTTTATCAAGATTTGATCATCTAGATTTCATCTATCTAGGCTTCATTTAATAAACTTTTGTTCCAAAACATAGATTGGGCATACATTTAATTCGAGCAGCAATTAAAATCAAAGTCAAAGTCAATCATCGTTACTACTCATTATTATATTAAAAACAAGTCTTATTATAATTTTAAAAGCCATAAAACGCAAGAATGTACATAATTACCGAGAATCGTAACAATATAATTATGACAACATTTACAAGATGGAATGAATCCTTTTAAAACAACTACTCAGGGCAATAATATTATAATTTCTAAGTATAATTTTTATTAACATTTTACGTGCAAAAATAATGTAAATCTAATTGTAGTTTCCATACAAAGACAGCTGGCGTTAAAATGACTCAACCAGCCCGGTTGACTGTTAAGGTGGTCACTCACCGGGTTTATTCGCGTGTAATGTAACAGTTAGGTTCGAGCATTACATCACTGCAGGCGAGCATTAAAGTGCGCACACTTGTAAGGGTGCTCCCTCACGGGGAGCATTCGCTTGTATGTTACAGAATCGAGCATGATACAACTTGTAATCTGAAATGTTACATTACAAGCGAAATGAGGGAGGCAGTATTGTAACGTAAATACGTAATGCTCAAAATCGAATCTATAACGTTACATTACAGGCGAATGCATCAACATGAATGTTCGCAGTTTGTACGATACTTTGCGCGGTTACAAATGTGAATGCTCCTACGTTAAGCTGTAATGTTATGCTCAACATAGAATTTTACATTGTTACATTACATGCGAATGCTCCCGGGGCGTTAGACCTTTAGCTAAAGATCGCGGATAAGATTCCTGTATGGTTCGCAAAACTTAGCCTAAATCAATACAAATTTTTACTCCCGAACATAAATAATCAGAAATGTCTTTTTGAATAGCCTAACTTTTTTGAACGTTGTTTGTATCTGAAAACGCGCTAGACTGAAAATACAAAGTGCCGATGACGTAATCACATTAAACGATAGCACGCGGTATACTACATGGCATTGTTAGAACAATTAATATTTTAGTCGGGGGACAATTTTTCGTTAAAATTTTTAACATCATGTGGATGCGTAGAGAATATCACCTGACGAATACTAGTAGGTCAAATAACTATGGCCGGTGAAGATAATACAAATGTTGCCATTCTGTTTATTATTTATAATTTATTATTTTATTAATTTAATTATTTTAACAGAAATATATCAACTGTGAAAACAGTTTTGTGGGGCTTTGTTTAGTTATATGAATATTGTGAAACGTTGATAAATAAACATACATACATACATTTCGATGCCTGCCACGTAAATTGTTGTAGGTATCCTCTAATTTGTAAATTACGGGAGGCATCAATTTTTCAAGGTTCCCAATAACCTATCTATCGGCGCTTTACCTTACTAGAGATACATTTTTGACATTATTTCTATAGAGCCTTTGTCAATAATCTATCTCTAGCCGTTCCCTATAACCAGTTTGTCGGCCCCCTGCCGACAAACTGGTTATAGGGAACGGCCATTAATGTGATTACTTCATCGACAACCAGTCTACCTGCCGGCCTAGCATGACCACGATAGAAACGGGTTTTGTCTACATAAAAATAGACAAAGTGACAGATTGTAGAAACATTTCTACGTTTTATGAATGAAACGGTAGAAATGTTTCTACAATCTGTCACTTTGTCTATTTCTATGTAGATAAAACCCGTTTCTATCGTGGTCATGCTAGGCCGGCTGTTAGTGATATAATAAAGTTTTTTTTTTACATTCTGTTACTTTTTTACAAAATAGGCTTCTTGGCTTCAAGACCTTCATCAAATACTAGAATATAATATCTCAATGTCTAAACAGTACAAATTATTTACATTATTTTATAGCGTTTGTACGTCACGAATATTATGATTAATCCAATTTATATCTTTATATTTTACATTTAAGGCTTTTTTTGTATAGTTGTATGTTTTTTACTCTAACATAGCATATTTAAAAGCACATGAACCTACATTTTGTTTTTTTTTTTAAGTATTTTTTTTTTTATTTGGGAAATAATTATTTGTGGTTTTATAAAACTACTTATTTATGATTATGTAATTAGTAACAAGTTACAAGGAAAATTACAGTGAAGTATACAGATTTTTTTGTAAATCTCGCTTGAAAACAATTATTGGTACTTCCTCATAACAACTTATTTTATTATTTGGTCATCTGACAGTAGGAACGACAACTTATAAACATATTCCGGGTAATATAAACATTTATAGTCATAATATTGGCAGAAATAGCCGGGCAGAGTGCATATTAATTACATTATTTTTGCTATTCGTTAAAGCCTTGTAGCCTTTACAGTGAGTACAGGAGGATTATTTTGCGATATCTTGATAGCCTATGTTGTGTCTCTTTCTACCGCTCTGCTGTCATATAGCGCTATCTCACTCGCACTGTAAAATACAGTGATATCGTTAAATAATTGTCCTGTATTGGATATTTTCAATTACGCCCTAAGATTTGTCTTTATTATTACACTATCAATACAATTGACATGAATACTTATCAATTTATAAAGTTATCAACATTCACCAGTTGTTACCGGTAATCGCCGGTCAAAGCTTGTGTACATATTCATTAACGCATTGTTACCAGCACTTGACGTTAACAAACAATTTATAAGTTTACATATTTTTATTAAATCACGATTAAATCAATGTTTCTTTCATTTTATTAGTAAGAATCACATAGTTTTTTCATGCATTTCATTATGTCAGTTAATTTTTAACATGGCATTTTTAAAACGTCTTTTTTCGTACTTTGTCCAAAAACTGGTATCCAGTAATTTCTCTCGTAGAGAATTGTGATCTCATAGTGAGACATATTTGGTGTTCATCTTATATATTTTAAGTCCATTGTATACACACATCGATCCGTTCGAATGAATCGCCAAGGACTAGCGAATGAATCTAATATACCGGATGCCTTTTTTACCATCTCGAAAATAATATTGTGTTGTGTAAGTAGAAGAGAAGCCATATACGAGAGTACTTGCTTAGTACCACTGAGATTGTAGTTCCGATGACCAAAAAATACATGAAGACATTGACGGCCTTACCACAAAAAAGATAGACACACGTTAAACGCGAATGCTACCAAAAATAATACACACTTGTTTTAGACAAGTTAGTGCTAAAACAATTGCCTATTATTTTTGGTAGCATTCCTGTTGAACGTGTGTTGAACAAATGTTTATTTTTTTGTGGTACAGCTGTGAATGTTACGGTGCGTGCAACTAAAAATAGGCAAAATAGATAACGTGCTACGAATTAATTGATAATTACTGCGGGTAAGTTACGGTGCGTACGATTTGAATTTCGATTTCTTTTCAATCGATAGATTTTTGTTCATATTTTTTTAGTATTAAAAATTGCTTCAAATTAGTATAATTTATTGATAGATCAACTTTATAATAATATCATCATCCGCCTAGCCTTTTCCCAAACATGATTGGGTTCGGCTTCCAGTCTAAGTGGTTGCGGCTGAACATCAAATTCATAATAATATAAGAACGAAAAAAAAAAAAAAGTTTCTATGCCTATACTATACTTCTACTCCGTTCACTCATTACACCCATTTTTCCAGACAGTAAAAAATCATCTGGTATAAGTATAAGAAACAAAATGTCAGGCAAATCCCTGATCGTTTTCAGATATGTGACCAGCCGGGCTAGCATGCGCAACGCGACAAAATTTTGTCGACAATTTGTCTCGCTCTTTCTTGTGCGAATACGAGACATAGACACGATAAATAGACAACATTTAGTCGCGGCGCGCATGCTTTTCCGGCAGGAATACCGGAATAGGCCGGATCCGGATGTATGCAACAGACTTAAGGTGGCTTCCCACGGTCAATGATTTAATGGATCATATAGAAAATTGACACAGAGAGCCACGGATCGCACCGACGCTCTTCTGCTATCGCATATTTACATGGACCAACTGACCAACGTTTGCGTGGGTGGGATTCGAAGCTATTTTAAATTGTCATTTCAAAATGACAAGTTACCGACTCGCCATGATACGACGCGCCGCTACAGAGGCGTCTACGCTACTGAGTGCCTATTTCCCACCGTCTCCTCTATGCTAACCGTAAAATCTCTGACCGTTAGAAGCCACCTTTATTTTATATCATTTGCATGCTGATCTACAGCTAAGCATATTTGGTTATTCGATGGTTTCGTCAAGATTGTGGATGGTCGCAACAAGAGTCGAAATTGATTCAACTTTATAGCTAATAAGCTTGTTTAAAAAATGAGAATTTCATATGATCTAAAACAAATTTATTTTTGTGTGCACTGAAGTCTAAAGTGCATTTATTTCTATTGAATCTTAATACGTAAAAGTTAAGATTCAATATACAATGAACTCACTGCATTAAACCTTGCAAAATAGTGCGCGTTCTTCACAATAAAACTGCTTATTTGGCCATAATAGTGTTGAACTGATTTGTACTCTTGTTGCTATAAGTCATACAGTAAGCCGGGCCGCACACCAGACATACACTTGTGTTACTATAATTTTGGCGCCACATTTGACGCCCCCGTATACGTAGCACAAACTGCACCCGCTACAAATGTGTCCTTGGTGTGCGTGCTTGCGCGCATATATACGGGGCGTTAAATGTGTCGCGTTTCAAATGTGGCGCCAAATTATCGGAATACAAGTGTGTCTAATGTGCGGCCCGGCTAAAAAGTCCATCCGGGCAAACATGCGCGCCGCGACAAAATTTTGTCGACCGTTTTGTCTCGCTCTTTCTCGTGCAAATACGAGACAAATGCACGATAAAACCGTCGACAAAATTTTGTCGCGGCGCGCATGTTAGCCCGGCTGGACACGCTTTTTCACACACGTCCAATACGTCTATATCACACAAAGTCCAACCGTATCTTATAAAAAAACTACCACAAAAAATTTAAATACTATAAACGTCTTGCAAGTCCGTTTAACATAATACAATTAAAATGGAACCTTATTTGTTGTACAATAAAGCAGGGTATCACTAGCCTCAGTAACACACGTAGTCGGCGAGGTGTGCGGGCAGGGGTCACTTGTGCTTGGCCCGCTTGGGCAGCGGCGCGGCCTCGTCGGAGGCCGGGGAGGCCCGCGCGGAGGCCGGGGAGGCCTCGGAGGCCTCCAGCGAGATCTCGGGGAGGCCTGGCAGTTCCAGCTCTGCGCAGCGCTTGTTCATGTATCTCTCTAGGCGGTTGCCGGCTCTAGAAAGGAAACAATGTTAGTTGTTATCTGCGATCAAATTGACGCAACGATTTGCCGCGCAGTCACATTAATTTGTAAGCTTCTACATTGTTTATAAGTCAATATTTTTGAAGCATCTGCGGCTAAACAAAATATACCTTTAGAGTAATCTTTAATAGATATCTAGCTTGCGCACACGCACTTCAATTTCATTTCATCTCAGGCAGTTGTGACATCAAGCACCCTCATTATTTTGACAAAAAGCTATACATACAGGGTGGCAGGTTAGACATTGGAAATACAAAAAGGGGTCATTGTAGTCATCATTATAAACAACAGCAGATTTTTTTTTTGCGATTCCAGGGTTGCTCCCATAGTAAAAGTTGTTCATAATGATGAGTACAGTGACCCCTTTAAATATTTGCACTGTCTAACCTCCATCCTGCATCATAACATTGTGACTCACTTGGCGACAGGGTGCGAGTCCTTATTGTAGGTGTAGCAGTTGAGGAAGACGAGGGCGGCGTCCGCTATCAGCTCGTCGTCCGTGCTGTAGTGGCCCGCCTCTAACTTGCCCAGGATGGTCGTGAAGTCCATCGGCTCCTCGATCACTTCCAGGTAGTCGGGCACCTATTGAAAAAATAAATAAAAGCAAAGGTCGTTTGCACGCATCTAAAGATTGTGGGCCAACCCCAACTTAGATTAGAAAAGGAAAGATGGGAATGTGGCTTGATTGGTTTGTTTGGTAGGTACCGGCACCAGTCATGAGTAAAAACGTCTCCTGCGCATTAGTTGATTTTGCGGTCTCTTTGGCGGAATGAAAAAGGCGGGGGGCGCCGAGGCTGCACGCGATTGGTTCGTCAGGCGATGCTTATCGTCTATTGGACTATTCTCTATTACGTATTGGTGCTGATTCTGCTGAATATCGCACTAAACTAATTTTAATCACACTATATCTCTTTCTTACAAATATCATTGAAAAAGGACAGAAATTATATAGAACTGTCATATTAGTCTACGCCCTTGTCATTTATGGGAAAATAGTCGAGACCTTTTGCGATTACGACTAAATTGAAATCAAAACTGTTCAAGTGGACTAATTTGACAGGATTAAATTTAATCTATCCCTTTCTCATGTTTCTTATTAGAGAGAGACATATTGAAACTAAATTAGTTAAGGTCGTAAACAACAGAATCGGCACCATTGTCAACTGTTTATTGTCTATTGAGCCAAAGATGTACATGCACGATCTGTGCCCATGATTCCTGCCGGTACCTATATCTTCTAGGCAAGCGTGCTGCAACATAGACCGCATCATCATTTCACACCAGGCGAGATGGTGGTCACACGCAAGCCTAATATTAAATACTAGCACCTTGCCCGTGACTTCGTTTTTGCTTTCGTTTTGTTTGCTTTTTTTTGCCACCGACTTCCGAAACCAAAATTATTATTTTCTTTGTAGTGGATTTTTGAAGTCGGTTATTTTTTTGTTAAAAAAGTTTTTTTTTTGTTAAAAAAGCTTTTTATTTTTATTATAGATTACTTTCACGAATTCGTTCAACAGTAAATCTTCTACGGAGTGTGTACATTTATGCATATAACTTTGAACATAGGAATGAATACATAATGTATTATATACTAAAACCTTCCTGGAAGTATGTAGATTACGTTAGTGAAAACCCCATCTAAATCGAATCAGTAGTTTTTGAGAAAATCGCGCACATACAAACATACATACGGGACGAATACAGAACCTCCTTTTTTGAGGTCGGTTAAAAATAAATGTGTCTACTTACATCTTCAGGCGACACGGGCTCGTAGAAGGGCCAGCAGTCCTTGTGCTTCATGACGTCACGCAGCAGCGCGTGCAGCGCCTCCGTGTGCAGCTGCCGCGACTGCCGCCTGCTGCGCTTCTTGCTACTGCGCTCCTCTGTCACATACAGACACATAATACAGCTTTCTTGGATTTTTTGAAGATTTTATATTGAATATGGTATGAGTAGACCTCAGATCATAGAAACAAGGGAGATGTGCCAAGGCGCTATCGAGCTTGATGCCTGATTTTGAGCAAATTGCTCATATTAAAAACGTACGCGCTGGCGACGAACCGAACACGATCGATAGTATAAATACAGTGTTTTAGTTTAGTGCTAGTGTTGAGTGACGATTAACAGTGTTAGATTGAGGGTGTGCCGAATTTTTAATGCGTGGGAGATCTTTTTATTCGCAAGGAGCGCTTAATTATGCGCGTAATTGTGTCGAAAAATGTACTAAAAGTGGCATCAGTTGTTTCGGTACTAATTTGCTATGATGGCATATCTCCTTGTTTCTATGATCTGAGGAGTAGACAACTGCTACTTATTATCACACTAATATTATAAATGCGAAAATTTGTGCGTGTGTGTGTGTGTATGTTTATTACTTCTTCACGCTGAAACGGCTAGACTGATTTGGATGAAAAATCGGACTCGCGCCTTGAGGGTTCCGAAATATGCAATAACGCCATCTATGCCGCTATTACATCATAGTAGATATATCATATCTTGGTCATAGATGGCGCTTTTGCATACTTCTGGTGGCGCCATCTATGAGCAGGTGGCTCTACTCACGGTCATGATAGACGGACAACAAAGTGATCCTATTAGGGTTCCGTTTTTCATTTTGAGGTACAGAACGCTAAGAGTAATATTAATCATCATTATAAATGATTACGTACCGTGATGTCCGTTTGTGAGTGAACTCTTTGATCTCCTGCCTGTCGACTGCCCGCTTGTGTTCACTTCATCGTTGACTGAGTTGTTTTTTGGTCTAAAAAAATAAATAAAAAAAACACATTTGTTTATATTTATAACATATTTTCTATTTTGTTTATATCTTCAGTTACACACATATATACTCACTTCCTTCCTCGCTTGGCTCCATTGTGCAGTGGCGAGGACTCCTTGCTGCTCCTGGAGCGCTTAGTCTTCAGCTTCACCAGCGCCGTGTTATACTCGCTGTCGTCCGAGTCTGCAAGTAACCGCCGGTTAGTTTGACCAATCATAGTACGTGTTGCCACAGAGTAGTCTACAAATGGAGTGGTAAGTCTGCTGAAATTGTGCATTATTGGTGAATTTTTTATTCAAAGTGCTTTTGAAAGATAGGATACATTATGCTAACGAGCTGTCGCCTTGAATAACAATATTGATAATGCCAGCAGGATATACCCGCTCGATCGTACTATCAGCATAGTGTGCAGGAGTCTTTACAGAGTCTAACAAAACCGTGATATTGTTTCTATTGAATATGACAAGAAAAACATCTTAGAACTCCATTTATTTCTACTCTGTGTTCGTTAGTATGGAAAATGATGGGGAAGCGATTCTTAATGGTCGTGTTAGTGAGCGCTTTAAGGCGGTGTTAGCAAGCGCTTAAAGATTTATTACAGTTCAAGAGACATTTTGCAAATAGTAGAAATATTTTTTCTTGTAACGCTTTTTGTTCATAATAAACCACTTCAAATAAAAGTAATTTGTTTTACGACTGAATAAATTCCACAAAAAACATTTAAGTTGCAAAAGTAATAATAATAAAAGTGACTCGGTATTGTCATCGTCTTAAAACCGTAATAAATCACATCAATACGGTGTACCTGCCACAGGACCAAGTCAAGGAACTATCGCGTAAATACAAGTCATATTACAACGAAATAACAACAAAAATAATTACAATGCCGTGCAAATGAAGATGCAAAGCATATGAGAGAAGCTGAGTTAGTACAGAAGGTAGAACGACAGCCCACAGCCTAAATGATGACAGAACTTCAAACAACGACCAGTCAGTTGGCGACGGAATTCGCACATTGAATTACACAATATTTTTTTATTCTGTGACATTTTTTGATAGAACATGAGTGAATCAAAGAGGTATACAGTCTTTCACGTAAGTCCTTTCGACGCTATGTTGGCTCCCCTGCTTGTCATTCCTATTTAGGTCATATCGTTTTGTGTTTTTTGTAGATTTATGTTTTCTAATAATGTTTAGGACGTTAAAAAGTGATGAAAGTGAATTGGTGCTGAAAGAAAACTTCCAACACCGTTGAAAACGTTGTAATAAATTGAGATTCAGGGCAGCCAACATAGTGTCAAAGGGAACTTTTATGTGAAACGGTCAATAATGGCCACCATTCACACGCGCACCTATTCGCATACTCATAAAAACGAACTTGCGAAATTGCCTTTCCGCATCCGTTTCCGAATTCGAATTCCGATTCCGAATCCGCATAACTCGAGAATGATTTGTGATGCATCCCTAATTTAAATATTACGGTCAGATTATTTTCAAATAATTTGATTTGTTTCTTTTCCAAGTTTGTCAGTAAGAAATTAGTTTGATTCACTCATGTCATGTCAGGGCCTTTTTATTGTCATGCGTGTTTGCGCCCGCGTGCAGACCAGGCACGCATGCTTGTTGCGGGCCGCACGCTGAGCAGATTATTTTGTATGCGCATGACAATAAAAACATGTATGGATACGATAGGTTGCGGGCAGCACGCATGCGTGGCTGGCCTGCACGCGGGCGCAAACACGCATGACAATAAAAAGGCCCTTAGATTTCTGCAATGTATCCCTAATTTAAATATTACGCAGTCAGATTTTTTCTAATAATTTAGTTTCTTTTCCAAGTTTGTCAGAAATAAGTTTGATTCACTCATGTCGTGTCAGATTCCGTGGCCAGCCTAGTAACGCACCGGTGGAGTGTGTCGCGTGTAGCGCGCGCGTGTACTGGTGGATGTTGGAGATGGCCGCGGCCGCGCAGCGTCGCCCGCTCGTCTCTTTGCACGTACAACACAACCACGCGTTATACACCGTGACATGACACGCTTTCATCCGGCGATGTAGCCACTATACTCATCATTATGAACAACTTTTACTATGGGATCAACCCAGAAATCAGGAAAAAAAAATCTGCTGTTCCATACATTTATGTTCACATAACAAAATGTATGGAACAGCTGATTTTTTTTTCGCGATTTCCGGGTTGTTCCCATAGTAAAAGTTGTTCATAATGATGAGTATAGTGGCTACATCGCCGGATGAAAGCGATGAAAATGTCACGGTGTATTATCGCTCTAAGTACTATAGCCGGCTTAGCATGACCAATTCTATCTCTTTTCTACCAAAGAATAGACAAAGTTCTTTCTATCCCACTTGTTATCTCTACCGTCCGAGCACGCGGCGACCCGTGCTTGGCGTACCAGACTTTTGTCGACTGAAGAATAGACACATTTTTTCTCTTCATTGTATGCGTAAACGATAGAAATCTTTGTTCAAACTGTCACTGTCAGCCGGCCTAGCATGACCACGATAGAAACGGGTTTTGTCTACATAGAAATAGACAAAGTGACAGATTGTAGAAACATTTCTACCGTTTCATTCATAAAACGTAGAAATGTTTCTACAATCTGTCACTTTGTCTATTTCTATGTAGACAAAACCCGTTTCTATCGTGGGCATGCTAGGCCGGCAGTTTGTCTATTCTTCTCTACAGAAGAATTAAACGGTAAAAATAGAACTATCGTGGTCATGCTAAGCGTGCTGGTTTAAGGGAGTATATCAAAAGAATTGGTATCAGCATCTATCATCATGTGCTGAGAATACTGTGCCAGCTGTTTGGCCTAATACGAGCCAAGTATGGACTAGTCAATTAAATTCTAACTAACCTATAGATTTAAATAATGACACTAATAAAAGGCGACCGTTTTTTGTTCGGCCTAAGATATCAAGAACCAATGAAGTTTTAAGGCGAGTCTCCTGCGATGTGTTTGAGTGTTCATTAAACATCGAACATGTTTTCCGTCACGTGGTCGAGTGTTTTTGCCAAACAAAACGCGTAGGCCACACCTCTTTTTTGTTTATTAAACATGTTCGATGTTTAATGAATACTCAAACACGTCGCAGGAGACCCGCCTTTAAGCCGCGTCTCCTGCGACTTGTTTGAGTGTTCATTGAAGATCGAACATGTTTAATAAACAAAAAAGGGGCGTGGCCTACGTGTTTTGTTGAACAAAAACACTCAATCGTGTATGGCGAGACCGGCGGAAAATATCCGTCGCGTTCGCCTGTGGGGGGCGAGGTCATTCATTGTGTTTAGAATTCAACAAGTGATTGAAATGTTTCCGTCGCATTGGTGCTTAGTCTGGGTACATACCCCTGGTGGGCGCGAGGCAGTGCGCGCAGTGCCAGCGGCGGGCGGCGCGCGCGGGGCGCGGTACCGCGCACTCGGCGTGGTAGCGCGCCGCGCAGGCCGCGCAGCGCGCCGCCAGCCGGCCCCCGCTGCCGCACGACCCGCACACCCCCCCGTCCAGCACCTCCGACTCGCTGGGAGAGACATATACAGGGTGGCGATTAGGTTATCACATTAAATGAAACCATGTATCCTAAATGGCGTTCTTTGTACATACACAATAAAGAAAATTGCCGGTTGCCGCTTTTACAGGTCAGTAAATGTACCAACTTGTATTAACAGTTGTACTATTTATTGGTACATTTACTGACCTGTAAAAGCGGCAACCGGCAAATTTTTATATTGTGTATGTACAAAGAACGCCATTTAGGATACATGGTTTCATTTAATGTGATAACCTAATCGCCACCCTGTATATCAGTGCTGTGCCATCCGCACAGCAAATACTGAGCTAGATCCCTTGCCACATGTATGTTGTGTATATTGTGTAATGTGTTATCTTACTTAGTTTGTATTGTGTTATGTGTGTGGCTAAATAAATGGTTTAAATATACACACTCTCAGATCATAGGCTGTGTACAGAAAGAAAGGCAGCCTGCGCCGATATCGGAACCGGCCTGCGCGGGTAATCTGCGCAGGTAATAGACGCCGAGTTTCTATACAAGAGGGATGTTGACTACTTTTTTTTATTGTGAATCTGTAAACTATTTGAAAAAAGACAATTAACACCAAAAAAACCGATGAAACATCTACAAAATTGGCAAAGTTATAAGCGTTTTAAAATGATTTGCTAGACACGGACGGCACTACCAAGCAGTAACGTAACACCACCTATGTCCGCTTCGCGCGACAAAGACGGGGCGATACTCCCTCCAAAAACTTTAAAAGCGTCTATGTTTTCCATTTTGTGATAAATTATTATTTTTGCTTTTACTTTTTTGTTGTGCCTATTCCTTCTTTGAAATAAAATAATTTATTTGTACTTTTTTAATAATAGGCCACTATACGGTAGTTTCACAGGTAGTTTTTTACGGTAGGTTCACAAAACCAGAGGCTCTAGACAAGTTGCTTTTCTGTTAGCGTTCACGCCAAACGATAAGCACAAAATGTATGGCAATGACATTACGTGCGGAAAAGTCACGTGACTCACAAATGTCATTTCCATACATTTTATCCGTAGCGTTTGACGCTAACGCTAACAGAAAAGTAACTTGTCTAGGGCCTCTGTACCGATAAGCGCCGAACGTCTCCGACAGGTTCCGACAAGCTTTGACGCGCTGATAGTTCGACGGAGGCTACTTTCTTTCCGGGGGGTGATTCTCGCGGATTCGATATTGATATCGAATTCGATATACAAGGTGGAATTTTGTAATGCCACCTGGAGGGAAAGTACTCCTAATACTGTAGATAGAAAATGTTATTAAAAGAAAACATTCCTTTATTTTTGAATAGAAAGAAAACTGCATTCAAAGTTTTTAAAAAAAAATCAAAAGTCACAACCAATTTTTGTAAATAATTAAAATCATTTAAGATTTCATGGTTTTCCTATCATTTAATTTATCAAGTTTGTTAGAAAGATTTCATCCTAATAATTAATCCTAATCCAA